>CM064330.1:0-1311627 GCA_032595735.1 Pelochelys cantorii | reverse complement strand
TTCCCCGCAGAGCCGGCCATCCCCGCCAGCACCACCGCCGTGCGCGTCTCCAGCATCTCCCCGGCGAGCGGCACGGCGCTGCTGCCCCTGCAGCCCCTCCCCGGACCCCCTCACACAGGGGAGAGGTTATAACCCATCCCCCACCTCCTCTCAGACACCCCAGTGCTCCCTGTGCCCCCCCCCCGCCCGATCTTACACAGGGGAGAGGTTATAACCATCCCCCACCTCCCCTCACACACCCCAGTGCTCCCTGTGCCCCCCCAGACCCCCTTACACAGGGGAGAGGTTATAACCCATCCCCCCCCTCCCCTCAGACACCCCAGCCAGGCTCTGGGGGGCACTGTGCCGTGCCAGCCACCCAGCTCCATTGACAGGGCTGGCAGGGGTGTCACAGCACATTCTTGCCTTTGCCAGACTTGCTTCAAGCGGCTGGGAGAGCTGGTGGGGGCACAGATGCTTTTATGCAGCAGTAATAGTGCTTGGTCCTTTCTTGTCTCCGAGCCGGCCGCCGTGGTGCTAAGGCGGGGACGAGGCGCCGTCCCAGCCAGCCCTCAGCCTGTCGTCCCCCCACAGACACGTGCCGGAGGGCAGGAGGCTGGACCGCGAAGGTGACGTTTCCCTCTGAGCAGGAGACATTTCGGGTCAACGAGATGGTGCAGGTGAGGTGCCCTGAGGAGCCGGCGGCCGGGCCGTTCCCTGCGACCTGTGTGGAGCTGAAGGGCCGCGGGGCCGTCTGGGACATCAGCGCAGTCACGTGTCTGAGTGAGTGGGGGGGACGGGAACAACCCTGCGAGCAGCCCGGGCACAGGGTGTGATGGCGCGTCGGGGACCCCCTGCTCCTGCACCCCCGTAGCAGCATGAACAGACTCCGCCAGCCAGTAGAACAGGGGGGTTTATTGCTTCTCCCGGATACAGCCCAGCACAGACGTGATGTGGTTACAGGAGTCAGGGCCAGGATGCCTCAGACCCCTTGGGGCAGGGGTGCATCGCCCCCCTGAACTCCCAGCACTCTGCTCAGTCTCCTCTCTTCATCTCATCCCAGCCAAAAACTGCCCAGCTCCCCGGCCCAGCCCCCCAGCCAGGTGGCCGTCTCCACCTCCCTCCCTTTGTCTCTCCCCTGGGAAGAGCCTTGTTCTCTGCTCAGGCTGGGCCTAGGTGTCTGGGCCAATCCACATATGAGTGAGTCAGTGGGAATCACACAGCCCAGCGCAGGGGGACCCCGGGTCACAGAGCAGACAGCCCCCCCACCCTCCACTGCGTCACACAGGGCCAACCTGCCCAGCCAGCCCACCTGGCCTGGGGTGCAGCCAGCTCTGGGCAGGCAGTGCCCAGGGAACCCCGATGGCGCTAACCAGGCCACTGGCAGATGAGTGAGGTGATGCCTCTTCCCCTCCCCCAGAGAACATAAGCACATGAGAAGGGTCAGACTGGGTCAGACCAAAGGTCCATCTAGCCCAGTGTCCTGTCTGCCGACAGTGGCCAGTACCAGATAATCCCTCTCCTGTTATCCATTCCCAGACAAACAGAGGCTAGGGACACCAATCCTACTCATCCTGGCTAATAGCCATTGATGGACCCAACCTCCATGAATCTCTCTCGCTCTTTTTTGACCCTGTTAAAGTCTGGTCTTCACAACATCCTCTGGCAAGGAGTTCCACGGGTTGACTGTGCTCTGAGTGAAGAAAAACTTCCTTTTGTTTGTTTTAAACCTGCTGCCTATTCATTTTATTTGGTGACCCCTAGTTCTTGTGTTATGGGAACAAGTAAATAACTTTTTCTGATTCACTTTCTCCACACCAGTCATGATTTTATAGACCTCTATCAGATCCCTCCTTAGTCTCCTCTTTTCTAAGCTGAAAATCCCAGTCTTCTTAATCTCTCTTCATGTGGGACCCGTTCCAAACCTCCAATCATTTTTGTTGCCCTCTTCTGAACCTTTTCCAATGCCAAGAGATCTTTGTTGAGATGAGGCAACCACATCTGTGCGCAGTATTCCAGATGTGGCCGTACTATGGTGTCACGGCTCAATTCTCCAACCTGGCACTTCGAGTGTAGCTATGGGGGCCGGCTAGCAGAATAAACTCTGTAAGAACTTGTCTCTGTAACTCCCAGAGACAAATGTGTCGGTCTCGGTTTCTCTGAGATCTGAAAAAAAAAAAAAAAAAAGAAATTTGCTGCCACCACTCAAGTGGAATTAAAAAAACAAAACAAATCAAACCTTTTTCCAGGGAAGAGATCACTTGGGAATCCCCTCCCTAAGGCTAAGCTCTCCTTCGTACCCCAACCTCCGTTTTGCTTGGAGTTGGGAAAATAAACAGAGATAATCCACAGAGAACAATGGGGCTCTGCTCCTCCTAGGTAATTTAGGCATGTAGGCTTAAGGACACATTAATCAACCAATACCGGTTAACCCAAACAAAAAGAAAAATATTTTTATTATCAGAACAACTCTACTGTTGCAAGCATAGTAAATGACTGGATGTTAAAAGCCATGGGGTGAAATAAACTCAGGGGAAATCCCTGGGCTGTAATTCCGTAGTTATGAAAGAAAAAAGCAATTAACCAGCTCAGACATGATTCCCAAACCCCCAAACAAGGAAAACAATAAAACCTGATGGACTCTCTCAACTTTTCCCTACTTACACATTTCGAGGAGTCCATTCTGGGGAGAGCCCGACTCCCTTGTTACTTGGGGAAAAAACTGCTTTGATCCCAAACAAAAGAAGAGAGGGGGGGGAAAAAAACCCTCTCAGTTTGAAATTCCTTATCTGCATTTCACTGGCTGAATGCCTGAAGCCCCCTCCCTCAGGTGCATCTCCAGAGTTGCTTTCCTCACTCTTCAGGTAAGTCAGACTCTCCTTAGCAGCGCCTATTCATGACACATGGTTTTATACAGAGGCAGTAAGATATTTTTTGTCTTATTCTCAATCCTTTTTTAATGACTCCTAACATTCTGTTTGCTTTTTTGGCTGCCGCTGCGCACTGAGCGGATGTTTTCAGAGAACTGTCCACAATGACTCCGAGATCTCTCTCTGGAGTAGTTGTAGCTAAATTTGTCCCCATCATATTGTACATATAGTTGGGATGATGTTTTCCAATGTGCGTTACTTTACATTTATCAACATTACATTTCATTTGCCATTTTGTTGCCCAAAATGTGGGGTGCTTACTGCTCCCCACAAATGCTTGTTTCCCCTCCCCCATCCCACACTCCTCCCCCAGCCCATACCACACCCCACAAATACAGGCTTCCCCCTGCCCCTCCCCCAGCTCACACCGCTCCCCACCAGGCCCTGAGGCGGCTGGTGCTGGTTGTGGGTCTGTGCCAGCGGCGTGGCCCGAGTCCCAGCTGAGCTCTAAGGCCTGAGGTCTGTGAGCAGCATTTCTCAGGGTGCCTTTCCCAGCACCGCCCCAGAGAGCGGCCAGGCTCCATCCCCCTGGGCCTGAGGGCGGCTCCTGCAGGGCGGCCGCAGTGGGGGTGAGACCCGGGGCCGGCTCCCAGAGCCAGGGGCGCTCAGGCCGCAGGGCGGACACCCCAAGGCTGCTCTCTGCCTGGCGCAGGGACGTGCAACGACTGGGCGAGGCAGGTGGAGTTCGACGTGGCCCAGGCGGAGTTCGGCGTCGGGGCCCAGGGGCTGGTGACCTGTCGCCAGCCGTTCGTGCAGCACTCGTTCAACGCCACGTGCCGGGAGATGGCGGCTGGGCACTTCGAGTGGGACTTCGGTGCACACACATGTGTCAGTGAGTGCGGGGGGCCAGGCCGGGGGGTTCCAGCCAGCACAGGGGTGTCAGTGAGTGCGGAGGGCCGGGCCGGGGGGTTCCAGCCAGCACAGGGGTGTCAGTGAGTGCGGAGGGCCGGGCCGGGGGGTTCCAGCCAGCACAGGGGTGTCAGTGAGTGCGGGGGGCCGGGCCGGGGGGTTCCAGCCAGCACAGGGGTGTCAGTGAGTGCGGGGGGCCGGGCCGGGGGGTTCCAGCCAGCACAGGGGTGTCAGTGAGTGCGGGGGGCCGGGCCGGAGGGTTCCAGCCAGCACAGGGGTGTCAGTGAGTGCGGGGGGCCGGGCCGGGGGGTTCCAGCCAGCACAGGGGTGTCAGTGAGTGCGGGGGGCCGGGCCGGGGGGTTCCAGCCAGCACAGGGGTGTCAGTGAGTGCGGGGGGCCGGGCCGGGGGGTTCCAGCCAGCACAGGGGTGTCAGTGAGTGCGGGGGGCCGGGCCGGGGGGTTCCAGCCAGCACAGGGGTGTCAGTGAGTGCGGAGGGCCGGGCCGGGGGTTCCAGCCAGCACAGGGGTGTCAGTGAGTGCGGGGGGCCGGGCCGGGGGGTTCCAGCCAGCACAGGGGTGTCAGTGAGTGCGGGGGGCCGGGCCGGGGTGTTCCAGCCAGCACAGGGGTGTCAGTGAGTGCGGGGGGCCGGGCCGGGGTGTTCCAGCCAGCACAGGGGTGTCAGTGAGTGCGGGGGGCCGGGCCGGGGGGTTCCAGCCAGCACAGGGGTGTCAGTGAGTGCGGGGGGCCGGGCCGGGGGGTTCCAGCCAGCACAGGGGTGTCAGTGAGTGTGGGGGGCCGGGCCGGGGGGTTCCAGCCAGCACAGGGGTGTCAGTGAGTGCGGGGGGCCGGGCCGGAGGGTTCCAGCCAGCACAGGGGTGTCAGTGAGTGCGGAGGGCCGGGCCGGGGGGTTCCAGCCAGCACAGGGGTGTCAGTGAGTGCGGAGGGCCGGGCCGGGGGGTTCCAGCCAGCACAGGGGTGTCAGTGAGTGCGGGGGGGCCGGGCCGGGGGGTTCCAG
This sequence comes from Pelochelys cantorii, assembly GCA_032595735.1. NCBI lineage: Eukaryota > Metazoa > Chordata > Testudines > Trionychidae > Pelochelys > Pelochelys cantorii. The sequence goes on along the minus strand of CM064330.1, from coordinate 1,306,853 downwards.
CCAGCACAGGGGTGTCAGTGAGTGCGGAGGGCCGGGCCGGGGGGGTTCCAGCCAGCACAGGGGTGTCAGTGAGTGCGGAGGGCCGGGCCGGGGTGTTTCAGCCAGCACAGGGGTGTCAGTGAGTGCGGAGGGCCGGGCCGGGGGGTTCCAGCCAGCACAGGGGTGTCAGTGAGTGCGGGGGGCCGGGCCGGGGGGTTCCAGCCAGCACAGGGGTGTCAGTGAGTGCGGGGGGCCGGGCCGGGGGGTTCCAGCCAGCACAGGGGTGTCAGTGAGTGCGGGGGGCCGGGCCGGGGTGTTCCAGCCAGCACAGGGGTGTCAGTGAGTGCGGGGGGCCGGGCCGGGGTGTTTCAGCCAGCACAGGGGTGTCAGTGAGTGCGGGGGGCCAGGACAGGGGGTTCCAGCCAGCACAGGGGTGTCAGTGAGTGCAGGGGGCCGGGCCGAGGGGTTCCAGCCAGCACAGGGGTGTCAGTGAGTGTGGAGGGCCGGGCCGGGCTGGGGGGTTCCAGCCAGCACAGTGAGCGTGGGAAGCAAGTAGCCATGATGTACTGGCTGGTCTGCATGTATCCTGACGTGTCTCTCAGGTGTGTGTTGGCCACCCTGTGAGGCGTGGTCCATGCAGGGTCGCTAGTTAGCACATCCAGGCCCTGGAGAACCGCTCCCCACACCACGTGGGCGAGGCCCATTGCTCCCTTCCCAACCGAACTTTTCACTATCAGACCAGAGTCTGTAGCCACACACACACACCCAGAACCAGCCTCGCACAAGCTTTCATCTGATCCCTCCCTGGGCCACTTTGCACCAAATGTGGGGCAAACACGCACCAGTGGGCACAGCAGTGACCTGCTGCTCGCACTAACATCCAGTAACGTGAAAGCCTGGGGCCTGTGGGGACCCGGCTCTGCCTGCGAAGCTGCTCTGAGGCCATGGGCCAGCGGGGCGGCTCTGCCCGGACTCTGGGACACAGCTCTCTGCGGCACCCCAGCCCTGCAGAACACCCTGGCTGCCTGGGGCAGGCACGCAGTCCCTGTGCTGGGCAGAGCCATGCTGCTGGGCCAGGGGCCTGCTTTCTCTTTGACCTGCTGCTCTGTTGGTTGCAGGTGAGGCCTGGACCCCCCACCCTGGGGGTGCGGTGGTGGCCGTGGCCGTGGCGGTGCCGGTGGTGCTGGTGATCCTGGCCGCAGGGGCCCTGCTGCTGCTGTGCTGTGTGTGCCACAGGTCAGTGCGTGTGATGGTGCATCGGGGAGCCCCCGATCCTGCACCCCCGTCCGCAGCCCGATGTGACTCTCAGCCGGCCAGTAGAGTAGAAGGTTTTATTGCTTCTCAGAGACACAGCTTAGCTTAGGAGCGATGGTAGCACCGGAGCCAGGGCAGAGCCTTAGTCCTCTTTGGGGGAAGGGCTCACGGGCCCTGAACCCCCCTTCCTTGGTCTAAAACATCCTCACTCCTCCTAGCCCAGCTGAGACTAACACACCCTCCTAGCAACTGGTCCCTCAGCCTGTGATGGGCCGGGCTGGGTCTGGGCACCGCCAAGGGCGTCCGCTCAGGGCAAATTGCTCAGACCCAGGGCTCCTTACAGCCCCAGACTGGAGACCTTCCCAAACAGGCCACACACCAGTCACACCGAGCGCTCCAGCTGCCAATCCAGCCAGCAGGAAGCCTCACGAGCAAAACCCCTCGGACACCCCTGCTCTCCCTGTGCTACAATCAGTCCTGCGCCTAACACACAGTGAGGGGTTACAGAACCCGATCTCACCTACCCCGAACAGGTTCTTCCCGGTCCCAAAGAACCAGCCACAGGTCCCCGGGCAGCTCACACTCTGGATCTTACCCACAAGAGCACGCTGAGCCAATCCTTCAGAATCTACCATCTAAAGGTTTATTACTACAAGAAAGAAAAGCAGGAGAGTGAGGTTGTTAAGGTATCATACGTCACATGCACCAGTCACCCAGTTCTCCATGCAGGCTCTCAGCAGAGATGTTCCAAACAGCCAGCTTAGCAGTCTCTGGTGCACAGCCTGCGTCAGGGTGGGCCGGCAATCCTTCCCGGCTCTGTCCCTGCAAGGCTGCACCTGGGATCAGTAACAGAACTGAGGACAAGATGGAGACCGCCACATGGCACGTTTAAATTCATTCCTGGTATCTCCCAAGTGGAGCAGGTCACGTGACTGAGCGACCTATCTCTGTTTCACGTCAGCAGCCATTTGCCCTGGCTGGTTTGCAGGTTTCCAGGCGCATCCCTCAGGTGTGTATTGGCCTCTCTGAGAGCCATGGTCCTTGGGGCCGTGCTAATTAGCATAGTCAATTTTTCTTTACAACAGGCAGTGCAGGCCAGTATCAGCACACAGTCCATATTGATAACCCCACACACAGATATCACACACGTACATGAGTAGCACACACAGAATCGGTAGGACACAAGCTTTCATTTGACACCTCACATGGCCCCCTTGGTACAGACTTTGGGGCAAACACCCCCCCTCCCCCTCCCGCATGGGTGCAGCAGTGATCTGGCTGCTCCCCTTAAAATCCAATAACGTGACACAATCCCCAGGCAGCTCCACCTCCTGCATTGTCCTGCTCCCAGACCCAAGGTGTATCGCTTGTCACCTGGTCCCCAGGAGGTGAGACACTCATGCCTGGCCTCTCCCACCTCATGCAGAGAGAGCTGCGGGGGGGGGGGGGGGGGACTGAGGCGCGTACGCACACACACACACACACACACACACACACACACACAGAGCAGTGACTGTAACAGCACCCCCACTACGTCACAGTGTGTTCGTCCGCATCCAGCGCCACCCCAGCCCTCATGGCTCAGGATGTCTGGGCTTCCCCAGACTGGTCTTTGTGCCCACAGCTAATAGAGTAGCCAGCTCCCTGTGCCCCCTGCCCAGCCTGCCCCCCAGCCTCCCTCACCTGCCCCAGCCCGCCCCTGCCCAGAGCCCAGCTGGGAGTCTGGGCAGTGCCAGCCAGGTGAGCTCCCGCCCACCCCCAGCCCCAGGCCTCTGCCCCAAGCCTCACTGGACCCTCGGGCCTCCCACCCCCACTGAGCCCAAGGCCCCCGAGCACGGGGACAGACCAAGCCCCCTTCCTCCACCTCTGATTTGTTGCGGAGCTTGCCTGGGTCCCCCCTGCCGGCCGCTCCCCTCCCCATGGCAAGGCTGGCCCGAGACACTCCCCAGCTGTCACGGAGTGGCCCTGCCCCCGCCCCCCCCCCGCAGCCAGAGGGGGCTCCCAGCCGGCAGGGAGAACAGGGGGGTTCTTGGGTCCCAGGGACCCAGCGCAGCTCAGACTGGTCAGCGCAGGGACCAGATGCAGCCAGTACATCCCATCTTCAGGAAAGGGGGGCCCCCAGAGCACCGGCCCCCCCAGGCTCCCTTCTCCCCCAGCCAGCCAAAAAAAACTCACTCTCAGCCCTCCAGGCCGCCCCGCCCCCTCCTTTGTCCTGTTCCAGAGCACAGTGTCACTGGCCTGAATCCTCCACCTAGCTCAGGTGTCAGGCCAGCCTGGGCCATCCCCTACCTGCCTGCCTCCCCCAGGAGTCGTCCCCCCGGAGATCCCATCCCCCGCTGCGCACCCCCCCCCCCCCATACACACCGTCACTGCAGAGCAGCACAGGACAATAGGAATCGCACACGGCACCACAAAGCAGCCAGGGAATGCGACACCAGTGCAAACACAGGGCAAGAGTGGACGAAACACACACACACACACACACACCCCCCACTCCCCCCGCGGCCCCCAGCTCCTCTGGCAAAACGGGACGGGACGTTTGCCTGAGCTCCACAGACCAGAGCCAACGGGAGAAATGCCCCCAAAGCAGCAGCCTGGTCACCCCAGGCCAAGGGTCCCCAAACTTTCCTGCTCCGCCCCTCAGGAGCTGGGGCCAGGAGAGGGGCTGAGGCCCGTGGGGCTGGGGGGCAGGGCAGGGCCTCTCCAAGCATTCCACTGTGTGCCCCACAGATTGCCCCCCTGCCCTAGGCTGTGGTGCAAGCTGCCTGGGGGGGGATGCGGCCTGAGAACAGCCCCAGCCCCGGCCCTGGGCCCCAGGATGCAGCGCCCAAGGCAGGTGGGGGGCCCAGGGCTCCCACAGCGGCTCTTCCTGTGAGCCAGGCGGGGGACGGGCCGAGCAGGGATGTGGGAGCCCAAAGGTGCTTGTGCTGGGGGCCCCAGTATTGCTTGGGGGAGGGGCGCTGCGCCAGCCCTGGCCCCGTGGCTCAGGCCCTGCCTCTCACTCTCCCCAGGAAGCGCCAGGCTCCGGCCAGCTGCCCTGCGAAGGATGCCGGGGACGTGGCGCTGTACCAAGGTAGGAGCCACCCGCCCCTGCCACAGCCCTTGCCAGGGACGCCCGCCCCTGGGCTCCTGCTCCGGGGCTGAGCCGCCGGCTGCGGGAAAGCGAGTCCCTGGAACCCGACCCGGGCGCCTGCCTAGAGCCCTGGGAACCTGCAGGGGCCCCTGCCTCAGCCAGGGCCATTCCTGCCCCGGGGGGGGGGCGAGCTCAGCCAGGGCCATTCCTGCCCCGGGGGGGGGGGCGAGCTCAGCCAGGGCCATTCCTGCCCCGGGGGGGGGGCGAGCTCAGCCAGGGCCATTCCTGCCCCGGGGGGGGGGCGAGCTCAGCCAGGGCCATTCCTGCCCCGGGGGGGGGGGGCGAGCTGGTGACAGCCCGGGGGGAGGGCAGCATTCCTGCCTACCGGGGGGGGGCGAGCTCAGCCAGGGCCATCCTAGCCCCAGGGGAGGGGGGCGAGCTCAGCCAGGGCCCATCCTATCCCGGGGGGGGGGGGGGCGAGCTCAGCCAGGGCCATTCCTGCCCCGGGGCGGGAGGCGAGCTCAGCCAGGTGCCATTCCTGCCCCGGGGAGGGGGGCGAGCTCAGCCAGGGCCCATCCTACCCCGGGGGGGGCGAGCTCAGCCAGGGCCACTCCTGCCCCTGGGGGGGGGGCGAGCTCAGCCAGGGCCCATCCTACCCCGGGGGGGGGGGGCGAGCTCAGCCAGGTGCCCATTCCTGCCCCGGGGGGGGGGGCGAGCTCAGCCAGGGCCATTCCTGCCCCGGGGGGGGGGGCGAGCTCAGCCAGGGCCCATTCCTACCCCGGGGGGGGGCGAGCTCAGCCAGGGCCCATTCCTGCCGACCCGGGGGGGGGGGCGAGCTCAGCCAGGGCCATTCCTGCCCCGGGGGGGGGCGAGCTCAGCCAGGGCCCATCCTACCCCGGGGTGGGGGGCGAGCTCAGCCAGGGCCATTCCTGCCCCGGGGCGGGGGCAAGCTCAGCCAGGGCCATTCCTGCCCCGGGGAGGGGGGCGAGCTCAGCCAGGACCCATCCTGCCCCGGGGCGGGGGCGAGCTCAGCCAGGGCCATTCCTGCCCCGGGGGGGGGGCGAGCTCAGCCAGGACCCATCCTACCCCGGGGGGGGGGCGAGCTCAGCCAGTGCCATTCCTGCCCCGGGGGGGGGGCGAGCTCGAGCTTCAGTGCCATTCCTGCCCCGGGGGGGGGGGGCGAGCTTTGCCAGGGCCATTCCTGCCCCGGGGGGGGGCGAGCTCAGCCAGGGCCCATTCCTGCCCCGGGGAGGGGGCGAGCTCAGCCAGGGCCCATCCTACCCCGGGGGGGGGGGCGAGCTCAGCTTTGGTGCCATTCCTACCCCGGGGGGGGGGGGGCGAGCTCAGCCAGGGCCCATCCTACCCCGGGGTGGGGGGCGAGCTCAGCCAGGGCCATTCCTGCCCCGGGGGGGGGCGAGCTCAGCCAGGGCCCATTCCTCCCCGGAGGGGGGCGAGCTCAGCCAGGCCCATTCCTGCCCCGGGGCGGGGGCGAGCTCAGCCAGGGCCATTCCTGCCCCGGGGGGGGGCGAGCTCAGCCAGGAGCCATTCCTGCCCCGGGGGGGGGCGAGCTCAGCCAGGGCCCATCCTACCCCGGGGGGGGGGGCGAGCTTTGCCAGGGCCATTCCTGCCCCGGGGGGGGGGGGCGAGCTCAGCCAGGGCCCATCCTACCCCCAGGGGGGGGGGGCGAGCTCAGCCAGGGCCCATCCTACCCCGGGGAGGGGAGGGGGGCGAGCTTTGGTGACCTACCCCGGGGGGGGGAGGGGCGAGCTCAGCCAGGGCCCATCCTACCCCGGGGGGGGGGCGAGCTCAGCCAGGGCCATTCCTGCCCCGGGGGGGGGCGAGCTCAGCCAGGGCCCATCCTACCCCGAGGGGGGGCGAGCTCAGCCAGGGCCATTCCTGCCCCGGGGGGGGGCGAGCTCACCAGGGCCATTCCTGCCCCGGGGGGGGGCGAGGTCAGCCAGGGCCATTCCTGCCCCGGGGGGGGGGGCGAGCTCAGCCAGGGCCCATCCTACCCCGGGGGGGGGGCGAGCTCAGCCAGGGCCATTCCTGCCCCGGGGGGAGGGGGCGAGCTCAGCCAGGGCCCATCCTACCCCGGGGGGGGGGCGAGCTCAGCCAGGGCCATTCCTGCCCCGGGGGGGGGGGGCGAGCTTTGGTGACCTACCCCGCGGGGGGGGGCGAGCTTTGCGTGCATCCTACCCCGGGGGGGGGCGAGCTCAGCCAGGGCCCATCCTACCCCGGGGAGGGGAGGGGGGCGAGCTCAGCCAGGGCCCATCCTACCCGGGGGGGGGGGGGGCGAGCTCAGCCAGGGCCATCCTACCCCGGGGGGGGGGGCGAGCTCAGCCAGGGCCCATCCTACCCCGGGGGGGGGGCGAGCTCAGCCAGGGCCATTCCTGCCCCGGGGGGGGGGGCGAGCTCAGCCAGGGCCCATTCCTACCCCGGAGGGGGGGCGAGCTCAGCCAGGGCCATTCCTGCCCCGGGGGGGGGGGGCGAGGCTCAGCCAGGGCCATTCCTGCCCCGGGGGGGGGGCGAGCTCAGCCAGGGCCATTCCTGCCCCGGGGGGGGGGGCGAGCTCAGCCAGGGCCCATCCTACCCCGGGGGGGGGGGCGAGCTCAGCCAGGGCCATTCCTGCCCCGGGGGGGGGGGCGAGCTCAGCCAGGGCCCATTCCTACCCCGGGGGGGGGGGCGAGCTCAGCCAGGGCCCATTCCTGCCCCGGGGGGGGGGTGCAGCTCAGCCAGGGCCATTCCTGCCCCGGGGGGGGGGAGCTCAGCCAGGGCCATTCCTGCCCCGGGGGGGGGAGCTCAGCCAGGGCCATTCCTGCCCCGGGGGGGGGCAAGCTCAGCCAGGGCCATTCCTGCCCCGGGGGGGGGCGAGCTCACCAGGGCCATTCCTGCCCCGGGGGGGGGGGGGTGAGCTCAGCCAGGGCCCATCCTACCCCGGGGGGGGGGGTGAGCTCAGCCAGGGCCATTCCTGCCCCGGGGGGGGGGCGAGCTCAGCCAGGGCCATTCCTGCCCCGGGGGGGGGGGGCGAGCTCAGCCAGGGCCATTCCTGTCCCGGGGGGGGGGGGGCGAGCTCAGCCAGGGCCATCCTACCCCGGGAGGGGGCGAGCTCAGCCAGGGCCCATCCTACCCCCGGGGGAGGGGGGCGAGCTCAGCCAGGGCCCATCCTACCCCCGGGGGAGGGGGGCGAGCTCAGCCAGGGCCCATCCTACCCCCGGGGGAGGGGGGCGAGCTCAGCCAGGGCCCATCCTACCCCGGGGGGGTGGCGAGCTCAGCCAGGGCCCATCCTACCCCCGGGGGGGGGCGAGCTCAGCCAGGGCCCATCCTACCCCCGGGGAAGGGGGCGAGCTCAGCCAGGGCCCATCCTACCCCGGGGGGGAGGGGGCGAGCTCAGCCAGGGCCCATCCGACCCCGGGGGGGGGAGTGGTGGGGAGCAGGGACCGGCTGCCTGCTCTGCTGGGTGAGGGGCGTGGGCCAGAGCCAGCACGTGGACTCTTTGGTGACCCCGTGCCTGCCGGAGCGTCCCCTGGGAGCACGGGGCTGACGCTACCTAGCCCTGGGCTGTCCTGGGGCCGCTCCCCAGGGCCGGCGGGTCGGTGCCCCTGGCAGGAGCTCCGGGCGACTCCACTGGGCCGGGAGCTGGGTGGTTCTCTCCCCGGCTTCTCCCAGGGCCACCCGCTCTAGCAGCACCGGGGCCTGTGGGGAGCAGGTGCCAATGTCCCCCCCCCCCAGGCCCTCGCTGCCGCCGGCCTGCCCGTGTCTGCTCAGCACAGGGTCTGGGCATCTGTCTCTCCGCAGTGCTCCAGCCCCGGGACGCCTCGGAGATTTACTGCACCATCCAGACGCAGGCGCACGGCGCTGCAGGTAGGAACACCCAGCCCCGCCCGGCACGCTGGCCCCACGCCCCGCCTGCAGCCCCCAGCTGGACACGAGACTGACCCGCCTCTGCTGGGCCTAGGGGGTCCCAGAACAGCCCTGCCCCCCACAGCCAGGCTCAGCCCTGCCCTGCGAGGAGCCAGCTGACGGCCCTGGCGAAGGGAGACCAGGGGGCCTGTTTGCCGGGGAAGCAGCTGAGGAGCTGGGCAGGCTGGGCAGCTGGCAGCGAGTCCGTCGCCTGCTCCGGGACTCGGCGAGCCTGGGCCCCGGCTGCCCTGGGAGCGTCTCCGGTGTCTGTGCTAACAAGCTCTGCTCAGCTGTGCCTGGGCGGCTACTGAGCCGGCTGTGCTACACGCTGGCTGAGCGCCCAGCAGGCTGTGGGCGGGAGGGGGGAGTCACGCTGCTGCCTTTGTTATGTTGCGGGGGGTTTCTGCTGCCCTGGAGTACCGCTGTGTGTGTGCCTCAGTTTCCCTGGGCACTGCTCTACTGTCTAGATGGGGGTTTCGGGGTGACTCGGGTGAGTAAGCGCAGCCCATCCCGTAGGCAATGGCCAGGCTCCCTGTGGCCTGAGCCTGGGTGGGGGCGCGACCAAGTGACCCTGTGGGCCCAGGACGCTGGACAAAGGAGGGGCAGGGCTGGCTGCAGGGCTGGGGCTGGGTGCTGGGTGCGTGCGCTCTTTCTCAGGGGACTTGGAGCAGGAGGGGGCCCAGGGCCCTTCCCCCCAGGCTGGGCTGCCCTGGCTGCATCTGGTCCCTGCGCTGACCAGTCTGTGCTGCGCTGGGCCCCTGGGACCCAAGAACCCTGCTGTGAGCCTTGCCGGCCGGGAGCCCCCTGGCTGCGGGTGGGGGGCAGGGCCTGGGGGCGGAGGAGGAACAGAGGCCTCTGAGCGCGGGGGGTTCTGTTCACTCTGAGGGGACCTTGGCTCAGCGCGGCCCTGCCTCACCTCCGCAGGGCGAGAGCACAGAGGAAGCGCGGGAGCTGGGCGGGGGACACGGCTGCCGACCCGCCCGGCCCGGTGCGAAATGTACATCCAGCATTTTCTCACGGACATTTTTAACGTAGTCCAAAACCAACAGGACGTGGTGCCAGGTCCTTTTACACAGACGAGTTCCTTGCACCCCCTTTTGCTCCACGGCTCGCCCTGCCGAGAGAGCGAGGGGTGAACGGGCGAGGCGGAACCAGCCCCTCCAGGCATGTGCAGCGGCAGGAGAGAGGGGCCAGCCAGAGCCACGAGCAATGAGAACAAGTGGGCCCACTGACAGGAGACTGGACCTGTGGACGCCTTGGGGGCAGCCGCACGAGCTGGCGTTCGGGAGCGCCCTCTCTGCCGGGGAACGTGGCAGCGTCGGGACAGCCCCCAGAGGAGGGCGCCCCAGACACTACGCGCATGCGCGGCTGATGCGGACGCAGGGGAGCAGTGACTGGGGGAGATGGGCAGGAGAGGGGAGCCACTAGCAATCCATGGCGTCTTGCAGCGGGACCCGGGTTTCGTCTTGTCACCGTCGGAGCAGCAATCCGGCTCAGCAGAAGCCCGGCCCCCCCCTCCCCCACCTGACTCACCTGGCCAGTGCAGTAGACCCCCTGCCCCAAGGGGTCTGAGGCATCCTGGCCCGGACTCCTGCAGCCACGTCCCGTCTGTGCCGGGCTGTATCCGGGAGGAGCAATAAACCCCCCTGTTCCACTGGCTGGTGGAGTCTGTTCTGGCCGCTACAGGGGTGCAGCATTGGGGGAACCCCGACGCGGTGTCACAGCCCCTCCTGCGCTTGGGCGCGGTGCCACGGAGCCCTGGTGCCACGGCAAGCCCGCTCCTGGGAGAGCCGCTGCCGCCAAGCTCCGCGTGCCCGCCCGACGCGGCTCCCGGCCAGGCCGCCACGGAGCCAGCGCCCCGGGCAGCAGAGCGGGTGGGCACATGCCCAGCCCTGGCACGGCAGCATGTGGGGCACTGCCCGGGGGCCGCTGGACGGGCCCTGCTCACAGGCACTAGCTCCGAGCCCAGGCAGGCGGCCCCCCACGCGAACGCAGCCGGCCCTAGGGCGCTGCAAGGAGCTGGCCTGGCCCTCGGGAGCTGGGAGCCCAGCGCCTGTGTCCCCGGGAAGCCGGGTGTGGCGCTGCGGGCTGTGTTGTGTCGTCATGTGGCGCTGAGGGCTGTGTTGTGTCACTGTGTGGCATTGCGGGCTGTGTTGTATCCCTGTGTGGCGCTGCGGGCTGTGTTGTATCCCTGTGTGGCGTTGCGGGCTGTGTTGTGTCACCGTGTGGCACTGCGGGCTGTGTTGTGGCACCGTGTGGCGCTGTGGGCTGTGTTGTGTCACTGTGTGGCGCTGTGGGCTGTGTTGTATCGCAGTGTAATATTGCAGGCTGTGTTGTGTCACTGTGTGGCGCTGTGGGCTGTGTTGTATCGCAGTGTAATATTGCAGGCTGTGTTGTGTCACTGTGTGGCGCTGTGGACTGTGTTGTATCCCTGTGCGGCGTTGCGGGCTGTGTTGTGTCACCGGGTGGCACTACGGGCCGTGTTGTGGCGCCGTGTGGCGCTGTGGGATGTGTTGTGTCACCGTGTGGCGCTGCGGGCAGTGTTGTGTCGCCGTGTGGCGCTGTGGGCTGTGTTGTGTCGCCGTGTGGCGCTGCGGGCAGTGTTGTGTCGCCGTGTGGCGCTGTGGGCTGTGTTGTGTCGCCGTGTGGCGCTGTAGGCAGTGTTGTGTCGCCGTGTGGCGCTGCAGGCTGCGTTGTGTCACCATGTGGCACTGTGGGCTGTGTTGTATCGCTGTGTAATATTGCAGGCTGTGTTGTGTCACTGTGTGGCGCTGCGGGCTGTGTTGTATCCCTGTGTGGCGTTGCGGGCTGTGTCGTGTCACCGTGTGGCACTGCGGGCTGTGTTGTGGCGCCGTGTGGCACTGCGGGCTGTGTTGTGGCGCCGTGTGGCGCTGCGGGCTGTGTTGTATCCCTGTGTGGCGTTGCGGGCTGTGTTGTGTCACCGTGTGGCGTTGCGGGCTGTGTTGTGTCACCGTGTGGCACTGCGGGCTGTGTTGTGTCACCGTGTGGCGCTGCGGGCTGTGTTGTATCTCTGTGTGGCGCTGCGGGCTGTGCTGTGTCGTCATGTGGCGCTGCGGGCTGTGTTGTATCTCTGTGTGGCGCTGCAGGCTGTGTTGTATCCCTGTGTGGCGTTGTGGGCTGTGTTGTGTCGTCATGCGCCGCTGGGGGCTGCGTTGTGTCGCTGTGTGGCACTACAGGCTGTGTTGTGTCGCCGTGTGGCACTCTGGGCTGTGTTATGGCACCGTGTGGCGCTGCGGGCTGTGTTGTGGCACTGTGTGGCGCTGCGGGCTGTGTTGTGTCGCCGTGTGGCGCTGTGGGCTGTGTTGTATCACCGTGTGGCACTGAGGGCTGTGTTGTATCCCTGTGTGGCGTTGTGGGCTGTGTTGCATCGCCGTGTGGCGCTGCGGGCTGTGTTGCATCGCCGTGTGGCGCTGCGGGCTGTATTGCATCGCCGTGTGGCGCTGCGGGCTGTGTTGTATCCCTGTGTGGCGTTGCGGGCTGTGTTGTGTCACCGTGTGGCACTGCGGGCTGTGTTGTGTCACCGTGTGGCGCTGCGGGCTGTGTTGTGTCACCGTGTGGCGCTGCGGGCTGTGTTGTGTCACTGTGTGGCGTTGCGGGCTGTGTTGTGTCGTCATGTGGCGCTGCGGGCTGTGTTGTATCTCTGTGTGGCGCTGCGGGCTGTGTTGTATCCCTGTGTGGCGTTGTGGGCTGTGTTGTGTCGTCATGCGCCGCTGGGGGCTGCGTTGTGTCGCTGTGTGGCACTACAGGCTGTGTTGTGTCGCCGTGTGGCACTCTGGGCTGTGTTGTGTCACCGTGTGGTGCTGCAGGCTGTGTTGTGTCACCATGTGGAGCTGTGGGCTGTGTTGTATCGCTGTTGTTGCGGGCTGTGTTGTGTCGCCGTGCGGCGCTGCAGGCTGTGTTGTATCACCATGTGGCACTGCGGGCTATGTTGTATCCCTGTGTGGTGTTGTGGGCTGTGTTGTGTCGCCGTGTGGCGCTGTAGGCTGTGTTGTATCCTGTGTGGTGTTTCAGGCTGTGTTGTATTGCCATGTGGCATTGTGGGCTGTGTTGTGTCGTCGTGCGGCGCTGGGGGCTGTGTTGTGTCGCCGTGTGGCGCTGCGGGCAGTGTTGTGTCGCCGTGTGGCGCTGTGGGCTGTGTTGTGTCGCCGTGTGGCGCTGCGGGCAGTGTTGTGTCGCCGTGTGGCGCTGTGGGCTGTGTTGTGTCGCCGTGTGGCGCTGTAGGCAGTGTTGTGTCGCCGTGTGGCGCTGCAGGCTGCGTTGTGTCACCATGTGGCACTGTGGGCTGTGTTGTATCGCTGTGTAATATTGCAGGCTGTGTTGTGTCACTGTGTGGAGCTGTGGGCTGTGTTGTATCCCTGTGTGGCGCTGCGGGCTGTGTTGTATCCCTGTGTGGCGCTGCGGGCTGTGTTGTGTTGTCATGTGGCGCTGCGGGCTGTGTTGTATCTCTGTGTGGCGCTGCGGGCTGTGTTGTGTCGTCATGCGGCGCTGGGGGCTGCGTTGTGTCGCTGTGTGGCACTACAGGCTGTGTTGTGTCGCCGTGTGGCACTCTGGGCTGTGTTGTGTCACCGTGTGGTGCTGCGGGCTGTGTTGTGTCACCATGTGGAGCTGTGGGCTGTGTTGTATCGCTGTGCGGCGCTGCAGGCTGTGTTGTATCACCATGTGGCACTGCGGGCTATGTTGTATCCCTGTGTGGTGTTGTGGGCTGTGTTGTGTCGCCATGTGGCGCTGTAGGCTGTGTTGTATCCCTGTGTGGTGTTTTGGGCTGTGTTGTATTGCCATGTGGCGTTGTGGGCTGTGTTGTGTCGTCGTGCGGCGCTGTGGGCTGTGTTGTGTCACCGTGTGGCGCTGCGGGCTGTGTTGTGTCGCCGTGTGGCGCTGCGGGCTGTGTTGTGTCGCCGTGTGGTGCTGCGGGCTGTGTTGTGTCACCGTGTGGCACTGTGGGCTGTGTTGTATCGCTGTGTAATATTGCAGGCTGTGTTGTGTCACTGTGTGGCGCTGCGGGCTGTGTTGTATCCCTGTGTGGCGTTGCGGGCTGTGTTGTATCCCTGTGTGGCGTTGCGGGCTGTGTTGTGTCACCGTGTGGCACTGCGGGCTGTGTTGTGGCGCCGTGTGGCACTGCGGGCTGTGTTGTGGCGCCGTGTGGCGCTGCGGGCTGTGTTGTATCCCTGTGTGGCGTTGCGGGCTGTGTTGTGTCACCGTGTGGCGTTGCGGGCTGTGTTGTGTCACCGTGTGGCGCTGTGGGCTGTGTTGTATCTCTGTGTGGCGCTGCGGGCTGTGCTGTGTCGTCATGTGGCGCTGCGGGCTGTGTTGTATCTCTGTGTGGCGCTGCGGGCTGTGTTGTATCCCTGTGTGGCGTTGTGGGCTGTGTTGTGTCGTCATGCGCCGCTGGGGGCTGCGTTGTGTCGCTGTGTGGCACTACAGGCTGTGTTGTGTCGCCGTGTGGCACTCTGGGCTGTGTTGTGTCACCGTGTGGTGCTGCAGGCTGTGTTGTGGCGCCGTGTGGCGCTGTGGGCTGTGTTGTGGCACTGTGTGGCGCTGCGGGCTGTGTTGTGTCGCTGTGTGGCGCTGTGGGCTGTGTTGTATCACCGTGTGGCACTGAGGGCTGTGTTGTATCCCTGTGTGGCGTTGTGGGCTGTGTTGCATCGCCATGTGGCGCTGCGGGCTGTGTTGCATCGCCGTGTGGCGCTGCGGGCTGTATTGCATCGCCGTGTGGCGCTGCGGGCTGTGTTGTATCCCTGTGTGGCGTTGCGGGCTGTGTTGTGTCACCGTGTGGCACTGCGGGCTGTGTTGTGTCACCGTGTGGCGCTGCGGGCTGTGTTGTGTCCCTGTGTGGCGTTGCGGGCTGTGTTGTGTCACCGTGTGGCACTGCGGGCTGTGTTGTGTCACCGTGTGGCGCTGCGGGCTGTGTTGTGTCCCTGTGTGGCGTTGCGGGCTGTGTTGTGTCGTCATGTGGCGCTGCGGGCTGTGTTGTGTCGCTGTGTGGCACTACAGGCTGTGTTGTGTCGCCGTGTGGCACTCTGGGCTGTGTTGTGTCACCGTGTGGTGCTGCAGGCTGTGTTGTGTCACCATGTGGAGCTGTGGGCTGTGTTGTATCGCTGTTGTTGCGGGCTGTGTTGTGTCGCCGTGCGGCGCTGCAGGCTGTGTTGTATCACCATGTGGCACTGCGGGCTATGTTGTATCCCTGTGTGGTGTTGTGGGCTGTGTTGTGTCGCCGTGTGGCGCTGTAGGCTGTGTTGTATCCTGTGTGGTGTTTCAGGCTGTGTTGTATTGCCATGTGGCATTGTGGGCTGTGTTGTGTCGTCGTGCGGCGCTGGGGGCTGTGTTGTGTCGCCGTGTGGCGCTGCGGGCTGTGTTGTGTCGCCGTGTGGTGCTGCAGGCTGTGTTGTGTCACTGTGTGGCGCTGTGGGCTGTGTTGTATCCCTGTGTGGCGTTGCGGGCTGTGTCGTGTCACCGTGTGGCACTGCGGGCTGTGTCGTGGCGCCGTGTGGCGCTGCGGGCTGTGTTGTGGCGCCGTGTGGTGCTGCGGGCTGTGTTGTGGCGCCGTGTGGGGCTGTGTTGTGGCGCCGTGTGGGGCTGTGTTGTGGCGCCGTGTGGCGCTGCGGGCTGTGTTGTGTTGCCGTGTGGCGCTGCGGGCTGTGTTGTGGCTCTGTGTGGCGCTGCGGGCTGTGTTGTGTCGCCGTGTGGCGCTGTGGGCTGTGTTGTGGCGCCGTGTGGCGCTGTGGGCTGTGTTGTGTTGCCGTGTGGCGCTGCGGGCTGTGTTGTGTCGCCGTGTGGCGCTGCGGGCTGTGTTGTGGCTCTGTGTGGCGCTGCGGGCTGTGTTGTGTCGCCGTGTGGCGCTGTGGGCTGTGTTGTATCCCTGTGTGGTGTTGTGGGCTGTGTTGCATCGCCGTGTGGCGCTGCGGGCTGTGTTGTGGCGCCGTGTGGCGCTGCGGGCTGTGGTGTATCCCTGTGTGGCGCTGTGGGCTGTGTTGTGGCGCCGTGTGGCGCTGTGGGCTGTGTTGTGTTGCCGTGTGGCGCTGCGGGCTGTGGTGTATCCCTGTGTGGCGCTGTGGGCTGTGTTGTGGCGCCGTGTGGCGCTGTGGGCTGTGTTGTGGCGCCGTGTGGCGCTGCGGGCTGTGGTGTTGCAGGCTGCGCTGTATCCCTGTGTGGCATTGTGGGCTATGTTGTGTCGCCATGTGGCGTTGCAGGCTGTGTGTGGTTCCTATTGTCCGGGGACCTGCAACCCTGTCTGGAGGAGGGGGTGACTCACTGCAGAAGAGGGGGCCAGGCACAGATCACAACTCCTGCCGGGGAAAGACGACAAAGGGCGGGTGGGCTGCACCAGGCTGGAGGGTAGGGCGGGGGCGGGGGCGGGGGCGGGGGGGGTCGGTCTTGGCTGGGCTGGGTGGGAGAAGGGGCTTAGGGCAGAAAAGGGGGGGAGGGCCCCCCAGGACACGTCCCCCCAAGAGGAATGGTGCTGGCTGCGCTGGGTCTGTTCTCCCTGCCGGCTGGGCCCGGCTGGCTGCGGGGGGGGCAGAGCTCGGGGGCTCCCCGACACCGGATGCTTGTGCGGCCGCACAGTGGAGACTCCAAGGCCGCCTGGCGGATTGGCAGAGCACCCGCGGCAGGTTTGATTTCTGTGGGTGGTGCACATCCACACAGGCCTCGGGACACATCCACATTTATTCCGCACGTGGAAAAAATCCGCCCCCCCCCCCCCCCGCCACTTCTCCGAACGGACTCGCCCAGGGAGCGGTGCTGGGGCAGGCGCAGGCCGGATGCTGCAGGGGCTGAGGGCAGGCAGGGGCGCGCGGCCGCCCCGATGGAGGAGACGCTGCCAGTGGGCGCAGCCCCAGCCGTGGAGCCCAGCTCTGTGGCCTGGCACACGGAGTGGTGGCTGGGGCGGGGGAGGGCCTGGCTCGGTGCGACTCCGGGCTCAGGGATGTTTGTCTTTTGCCCACAACCGGGTGTTGCCAAACCCGCCGGCTCTGCCCGGCCCGGACTGCGCTTGTCTGGGACCCGCCTCCAGGCCAGGTGCTCGGCGCTGGTGCAGCAGGACGGGGCGCGGCTGGTGCCAGGGGCCCGCCCCGCGAGGGTCGCAGCGGCGCTCGCTCTGCTCCCCGTTAGCCACCGCCCAAGGGCCTGGCTGGCAAAGCCGGAGCGCCCGGCTCAGAGCGTCCCGCCAGTGCGGAGAGGGTCCTGCTCAGCCGGCCGTGTGTCTCCAGAGGCCCCACCGGCAGCGCCAGGCCCCGCGCCGGTGATTCCAAGGCCCGGCTCACTCCCGGGACGGGCTCCCGCCAGCGCGCAGAGGAGGCGGCCGGTCCTGGCTCCCCTTCACTGGAAATTGCCGTAGATTTTGAAGGAGTCCAGGTAGCTGAGGGCGAGCTGGTAGCAGAAGGTGTACTGCTCCTGGGGGAGAGGCTGCGCTGAGGCGCCGGCGCTGGGCCCAGCCCACCCCCCACGCGCCTGCTCTCACCCCTGGGCGCGCCGAGTGAGCCACACGGTGTGGCCCTAGGCTGACACCCAGACCCGGCTCCCAGCCGCAGCCCTCCCTGCCCCTCCCCAGCCCCCGTGCCAGACCCAGGAGAAGCCCGGCCCTCAGCCGCAGCCTCCCCCGCCCACCCCGCACCGGCCTGGCAGGGTGCCCCATGTAAGGGCGCCGTGTGCCCACGCTGTAAATTCCACGGGGCCGCCCCACTGAAGCCTGCGGCGCTCCCTGGCCACTCTGTGGCCCTGGGCATGCGTGGAAGGGCTTGTGCCCGTGCCGGTGCCCCAGGCAGGCGGGGCCCGGCAGGGCAAGGGGCAGCTGGGGCTCCCAGCAGCGTGTCTGACGTGACAGTGCCAGGAGGCCACAGGTCTCACCCCCAGCGCCCGGGGCTGGGGCTCTTTCCTTCTGGGGGCTCCGTGGCCCGTGCCGTGGGAACCAGGCTGGGCCCCACCCGCGGGAGGGCTGAGGGCAGCACACGGGGTGCCGGGGGCGGCAGGGCCTTGGCTGTGGGACCGTCGCCCGGGGCTGGGGCTCCTGGCCTGGGCGCGCCGGCCTGTTGGGCCCACGCGGGGACACGTACCTCGTCCCTGACCAGCTGCCAGCGTCGCCGCTTCAGCATCCTGACGGCCTGCGAGACGTCCAGCTGCCCCTCGCTGCGGATCTGCTCACACAGCCAGCGGGCCACGCAGAAGAGCCCGCAGCGGCTGGCCCCGTCCCTGCAGGGGAGGGAAGCGCCGGTCGGGGGCTCTGGGGCGAGCCCAGGGAGGAGCAGAGGTGGGGCTGTGCAGTGAGGCCGCTCCGACAGACGGGACCCGGACGCGCCAGACTCAGCCTGCGCCAGTGTGATGTAGTGGGGGGCTGTCCACTCTGGGGGGGGCTGTCCACTCTTGTGGCCCTGGGCCCACTCTGCTGGGCAGTCACTGGTGGCTGTGTGGGCTGGGGGTGACCCCTACTGGCCGGTACCTATAGCCCTGCCCAGCAGGACGGCTGCCTTAAGTCCCGTAGGCAAGGACCCAACCTGTCCGACGGGTTGAGGGCAGGCAGGGAACAAAGGAAGGGAGGCTTCGGGGGACGGGTCAGTTGCTGGCTGGGGAACATGAAGGAGGCAGCCTAAACTGAGGGCTGGAGGTCTAGGGGGGCGATGGACCCCCCCTAACCCAAGGGATCTGAGGCATCCTGGCCCTGGCTCCTGTAACCACGTCACGTCTGTGCTGCGCTGTATCCGGGAGCAGCAATAAACCCTCTATTCTCTGGCTGGCGGAGTCTGTTCTTGCTGCTACGGGGGTGCAGGTTTTGGGGGAACCCCGACTCGCCGTCACACCAGGGGAAGAGGTTTAAACAAAGGAAGCGGGGTGGCTGCCTGGCGGAGGAGTGTTCTGTGGCCGGGAGAAGGGGCAGGCTGGGCTGGGCTGGGCTGGGCAAACATGAAGCGAAGGGACTAAGTCGAGTACTGGAGGTTCAGGGGCCTGTGGACCCTACCCCAAGGGGTCTGAGGCTGCCTGCCCCTCACTCCGATGTCCACACCGAACCCAGGCTGGGCTGTATCCGGGAGCAGCAATAGCCCCTCTATTCTCCTGGCTGGCGGAGTCACATCTTGCTGCTATGGGGGTGCAGGGTCGGGGGTCCCCTCTGCGCCGTCACTGCCAACCTCCCCGGGAGTGTCTGTGCCACGTGCACCCTGCGCGGGAGCCGGGACCCCAGGCCTGCTGTGGCGCCACCCAGGCCCTCGCCCCCACTCACCAGCATGTGATGAGCAGGTGGCCGTCCTGGCTCGTGCGCTGGCTCCGCTCCACCTCCCCCAGCAGGCTGATGATGGTGGCCGGGCGCGGGGGCAGCTGCTCCCGCATGGGCCAGTCGTCCACCTGCCAGACGCAGATCCGCAGCGCGGCCTTGTTGGGCTGGGGAGAGACGGGGAGGGGGTGGCTGCAGCAGCCAGCCAGGGGCCAGGGGAAGCCAGCCCTGGTCACCGGGCAGGAAGGGGGAACCTGGCGCGGGGGCTGCATGCCCTCAGGCCTTCCACAAGCCCCTTGGCCCAGCCCTAGGAGCTGTGGGGCCGGGCACAGGGGCTAGGTGGCATCGGAGCCCCGCAGGCAAACCTGGGCGGGGTGGTGAGAGGCTGCGACTCCCACAGGCCTGGCTCCCCCCACCCCACGGGTCAAAGCTCCCACGGGATGCAGGGCTGGAGGGACCGCGAGAGCCACACAGGCCTCGACCACCCACGTCCCGCCCGGTCTGAGATCCCACGGCCTCCCTTGGCAGCCTGGTCTGAGCGTGGGCCCCCGGGGAGAAAGCTCCTCCTCGCGCCAGCTGAGAGCACCTGGGCTGCAGCGTGCGCCCGTCGCGTCGGGGCCCAACGGGAACAGCTGCCCCCCAGGCCCAGTAACAGCCCCCAGCTGTTGCCAGCCCCCGACTTCGCCCCCACCGGCGCTGGCCCGGGTCTTTCAACCCTCCCCACCCGGCAGGTTCTCCAGGCACTTCCCACGTGCGTGGCTCTCCACCACCCTCTGAGCTTGCCCATCTCCCCTCAGACGCGGGCCAAGACTCAGCCAAGGCCTCGCCTGCCAAGCGGAGCGGGATGGACGGAAGCGACAACGCCTGCCTGCCTCCAGCGGGACTGCCACGTTGCCCACAGGCCCTGCCTGCCTCCAGCGGGACTGCCACGTTGCCCACAGGCCCTGCCTGCCTCCAGCGGGACTGCCACGTTGCCCACAGGCCCTGCCTGCCTCCAGCGGGACTGCCACGTTGCCCACAGGCCCTGCCTGCCTCCAGCGGGACTGCCACGCTGCCCACGGGCCCTGCTGCTCTCCAGCGGGACTGCCACGCTGCCCATGGGCCCTGCCATTCTCCAGCAGGACTGCCACGCTGCCCACGGGCCCTGCTGCTCTCCAGCGGGACTGCCACGCTGCCCATGGGCCCTGCCATTCTCCAGCAGGACTGCCACGCTGCCCACGGGCCCTGCTGCTCTCCAGCGGGACTGCCACACTGCCCACGGGCCCTGCCATTCTCCAGCGGGGCTGCGACGCTACCCACAGGCCCTGCCGCTTTCCAGCAGGGCTGCCATGCTGCCCACGGGCCCTGCCGCTCTCCAGCGAGGCCGCCATGCTGCCCACGGGCCCTGCCGCTCTCCAGCGGGACCGCCACCCTGCCCACGGGCCCTGCCTGCCTCCAGCGGGGCCGCCACGCTGCCCACGGGCCCTGCCTGCCTCCAGCGGGACTGCCACGTTGCCCACAGGCCCTGCCTGCCTCCAGCGGGACTGCCACGTTGCCCACAGGCCCTGCCTGCCTCCAGCGGGACTGCCACGTTGCCCACAGGCCCTGCCTGCCTCCAGCGGGACTGCCACGCTGCCCACGGGCCCTGCTGCTCTCCAGCGGGACTGCCACGCTGCCCATGGGCCCTGCCATTCTCCAGCAGGACTGCCACGCTGCCCACGGGCCCTGCTGCTCTCCAGCGGGACTGCCACGCTGCCCATGGGCCCTGCCATTCTCCAGCAGGACTGCCACGCTGCCCACGGGCCCTGCTGCTCTCCAGCGGGACTGCCACACTGCCCACGGGCCCTGCCATTCTCCAGCGGGGCTGCGACGCTACCCACAGGCCCTGCCGCTTTCCAGCAGGGCTGCCATGCTGCCCACGGGCCCTGCCGCTCTCCAGCGAGGCCGCCATGCTGCCCACGGGCCCTGCCGCTCTCCAGCGGGACCGCCACCCTGCCCACGGGCCCTGCCTGCCTCCAGCGGGGCCGCCACGCTGCCCACGGGCCCTGCCTGCCTCCAGCGGGGCCGCCACGCTGCCCACGGGCCCTGCCTGCCTCCAGCGGGGCCGACACGCTGCCCACGGGCCCTGCCTGCCTCCAGCGGGGCCGCCACGCTGCCCACGGGCCTTGCCTGCCTCCAGCGGGGCCGCCACGCTGCCCACGGGCCCCGCCGCTCTCCAGCGGGACTGCCACGCTGCCCATGGGCTCTGCCATTCTCCAGCAGGGCTACCACGCTGCCCTCTGCCGAGGCTGGCTCCGAAAGGCAGCCGGAGGCTCCAACACCCTCTTCTGCCTCCTTGGCCCATGTTCCGCCCTCTGTGGGGCAGGAATCGCTACTAGGCAGTGAGGGGCCGGCCCTGCTTCAAGGGTCCCTCCTGGAGTCCCCCAGGATCCTGGCCGTGCGAGGGGCCCCTCTGAAGCAGCGGCCGGTAGCCAGCTCTGAATGTGAGCCGGGTCTCCGCCTGCTGGGCCACCCGGGGTCCTCTGGGGACGGGGCCTGAGGGCTGACGTCAGGGGAAGGCCCAGGACTACCCTGCCTGGGGCAGGGCCTACCTGCTGCTTGTTGGTCACAGCGAGTGTGCGGACGGTGAAGGCAGCTCCCGGCTCCTCAGAGATCAGCTTGACGTGGAAATGGCCGTAAGAGGCCTCCCTGCGCGCAGGCCAGAATGCCACGTACGTCTGGGGAGTGAGCACACGGACCTGTTCTCACACGCGTGCTCACCGGGCACACAGAACCCTGCACACGCAGCCACACGCCTAACGCCGGCACGCAGGGAAAGGCGCAGCCCCCGCACACGCAGGACGTGTGCTCACAGACGTGAGCTCACTGGGCACACGGAACCCTGCACACGCAGCCACATGCCTAACGCCGGCACGCAGGGAAAGGCGCAGCCCTTGCACACGCAGGACGTGTGCTCACAGACGTGAGCTCACTGGGCACATGGAACTCTGCACACGCAGCCACACGCCTAACGCCGGCTTGCAGGGCAGGTACCTAGCAGAGCTCTGGTGCACACACCCACCCCAGGTGTGCCCACAGGCCGGCCCAGACAGTGACAGGGCACCTGCCTCCCCGTGTCCTCACACACGTACACGTGCGGCTCCGGGGACCACCAGCGACTCCAGGCTGGGTCCACGGGCCTAGGTGTGCACCGCCACGCCTGCACCACATGTCTCAGCGCCCCTGGGCCCCCTCGGGCTCCCCTCGGCTGGGGCGGGGCTCTGGCAGGCACGCTGGGTGAGTGCGGGGCTTGGGTTACTGAACTGGGAGCCTGCAGCTGCCTGACATGCATGGACACAGACACATGCACGGACACACATGCACACACGCACAGACACATGCACAAACACACATGAGCACAGAGACGCAGACGCAGACACACACACGGGAACCACAAACCGACACACATGGATACGCATAGGGACGGAGACACAGACATGCGGACGGACACATGCACAGACGCACAAACGTGGACACAGGTGCACAGAGACATGCGCAGCTGCACGCACAGACACGCATGGACACACATGGAGACATAAGCGCATCGAGACACGCACGGACACACGCAGAGCGACACAGGTGCGCAGACGCGCACACAGACTAGGGACGGTAAGGACTAGTTGGCTGTCTGATAAGCAAATGCTTATCGGAGAGTCGAGTCGACTAGTCGATTCCCCCCCTTGCTGCCTCTATCATACAGACAGCAAAGGGGGGGGCAGGGGGAACTCAAAGATCCCGGGCTCCAGCGCGGCTTTTCCACGGAACCCAGGATCAGCTGGGGCGTCCCCCACTGACCCCGCTCCGTGCAGCATTTCCACGTGGCAGCGCGGCGCGGAGCCCGGGGTCAGCGGGTTCCTCTGAGTCCCCCGGTGACCCCGCTCCGTGCAGCATTTCCACGTGGCAGCGCGGCGCGGAGCCCGGGGTCAGCGGGTTCCTCTGAGTCCCCCGGTGACCCCGCTCCGTGCAGCATTTCCACGTGGCAGCGCGGCGCGGAGCCCGGGGTCAGCGGGTTCCTCTGAGTCCCCCGGTGACCCCGCTCCGTGCAGCATTTCCACGTGGCAGCGCGGCGCGGAGCCCGGGGTCAGTGGGTTCCTCTGAGTCCCCCGGTGACCCCGCTCCGTGCAGCATTTCCACGTGGCAGCGTGGCGCGGAGCCCGGGGTCAGCGGGTTCCTCTGAGTCCCCCGGTGACCCCGCTCCGTGCAGCATTTCCACGTGGCAGCGCGGCACGGAGCCCGGGGTCAGCGGGTTCCTCTGAGTCCCCTGGTGACCCCGGGCTCCATGCCGCGCTGCCACTTGGAAATGCACAAGAGCCGCCGCTGGGGACTCTGGTACATTTCCAAGCTGGCACCAGCGTGCAGCCCGGAGTCAGGGGGACGTCCTGCTGGCCCCGGGCTGCCCGCCGATTCCGCATCCCTCCTGAGAAATGGCCAAGGGCCCCAGCGAGGGCCCAACAGGGCTCTTCTACATTTCAAAGGAGGACTGCGGAAGTGCCTGTCGACTAGTCGAGTAGCCAATTCACCGCCAGTTAAGATCCCTCGCACAGACACACACGGACACACCGACATGCATGGACACAGGCAGAAAGACACAGGTGCGCAGAGACACACGCACACACACAGACACGCATGGACATGCAGACACACGCCCAGAGACACGCCATTGTCCCCAGGCTCCCTGCAGATGGGGCCAGCGTGTGCCAGTGAGGGGGAGTAAGCAGCCACGTCCCACAGACAGACGGATGGACACCCCCCATGCCCAACCCTGCTGCACACAGGAATGTGCCCACCCTCCCGGGTGCACCCCGGCTTCCGGCAGTGCCTCTCACGGCCTGGCGGGCGGCACAGCCAGCGGGTCTGTCCCACCCGGGAGCCGGAAGGGCAGATCCTGGGTCCCGGCATGGCCCTGTGGCAGGGATGGAGGGGAGGGAGGTTGCGGTTCTCCGAGCACCGGCAGGGAACAGGCGCGGGTCAGCTGCCCCTCTGTGCCTGTGAGCCCCTGGCTCCGAGCTGCTGGCGCCTGGCGAGGCCCCCGGCGCAGGGCTGACCTGGTCCAGCTCCTCCAGGCGGTTCAGCATGACCAGCGCGCTGCAGGTGTAGTCCCAGATCAGGGCCCAGAAATCCACCAGCGTCTCCTGCAGCGGGAGCTGGGTCACAATGGTGCTGTCGTCTTCCGCGTACGCCTGCAGACGGACGGACGGATGGACGGACACGGTGGGGGGCACCAGCCAGCTCCCCTGCGCCGCGCACTGCCCACCCTCCGTCTGCCCCGCGCCCGCCCCCCACCCTCTGTCGGCCCCGCGCCTGCCCCACGATCACCCTCCGCCCTCCCCCCGCCCTCCGTGGGCCCTACGCCCGCCCCGCCCCCGCCCCCGCCCCGCCCCCACCCTCCGTCTGCCCCGCGCCCGCCCCGTGATCGCCCTCCGCGGGCCCTGCGCCTGCCCCGCGCCCACCCCTCACCCTCCGTCGGCCCTGCGATCGCCCTCCGTGGGCCCTGCACCTGCCCCGCGCCCACCCCTCACCCTCCGTCGGCCCTGCAATCGCCCTCCGTGGGCCCTGCACCTGCCCCGCGCCCACCCCTCACCCTCCGTCGGCCCCGCGATCGCCCTCTGTCGGCCCCGCGCCCGCCCCCCGCGGGCCCTGCGCCAGCCCCGCGCCCGCCCCGCGATCACCCTCCACCCGCCCACCCGCCCTCTGTGGGCCCTGCGCCCGCCCCACGCCCGCCCTCCGCCCTGTGTCGGCCCCGCGCCCGCCGCGTGATCGCCCTCCACCTGCCCCCTGCCCTGCATGGGCCCTGCGCGCACCCGCCCCGCCCCCACCAGCCGCCTTGTGCCCACGCCTCTCCGCGATTGCCCTCCACCCGCCCCCCACCTGCCCTCTGCCCGCCCCGCGCCCATGCTGCTGGTCCCGGCCCTGCCATGGAGCCAGCCAGCCACCGAACCCCGGTGCACAGGGGCTGCGATGCTGCCCTGGACCGTCCCCCGCCAGCCTCAGGCTCTGGGCCCCACCTGCCCCTCCAACCGCCTGCCAGAGCCACCCAGAGACCACGCCAGGCCGAGGGGATGTGGCACAGCCGGCCGGCAGGGCAGGGGATGCGGCACGGGGGACTGAAGCTGACCCTGAGGGACCATGTCCCGGGGCAGCCTGTGGCTGGGCACTGGCCAGCAGGCAGAAGGGCCGGGTCCCGCGCTGGTCCCAGGGGGGTTGGGGAGCTCCCAGGCCGTGCGGGCAGAGGGAGCCGGAGCCTTACGCCAACAAAGACTGCGTTGATGTAGCCGGGCGAGCCATCGGCCTTCAGGGAGGACATCAGGATGGGGCGGCTGCAATCCGCTGGGGGCGGAAGGAGAAAGGGCAAGTCTGAGCCAGCCTGTCAGCCGAGCAGCCCAGCCCCACAGAGCTGTGGTGATCAGACCCCGTCTGATTCCAGTGCCGGGGGCACCCTCTGCCCTGCAGGGTGGGGGCCTGGCAGCACAGGGCCGGGGGGACCAGCTGGGGAACCAGGAGGCTGGCCAGGAATAAAGGACGGAGAGAACTGGACAGAGAATAATGACGGGGTGATTATTAATGACCTGGCTGAGGGGATGGATTGCACCCTCAGCAAGTTCGCAGATGACACTAAGCTAGGGGGAGAGGTAGATATGCTGGAGGGCAGGGAGAGGGTCCAGAGTGACCTGGACAGATTGGAGGGTTGGGCCAAAAGAAATCTGATGAGGCTCAATAAGGACAAGTGCGGAGTCCTGCCCCTGGGATGGAAGAATCCCAAGCATTGGTACAGGCTGGGGACCGACTGGTTAAGAGCAGTTCACAGAAAAGGACCTGGGGGTTACAGTGGATGAGAAGCTGGAGAGGAGTCAACAGGGCGTCCTTGTAGCCAAGAGGGCTAATGGCATATTCGGCTGCATTAGGAGAAGCATTGCCAGCAGATCCAGAGAAGTGATTATTCCCCTTTATTTGGCTCTGGTGAGGCCACGTCTGGAGTATTGTGTCCAGTTCTGGGTCCCCCACTATAGGAAGGATGTGGACACACTGGAGAGGGTCCAGCGGAGGGCAACCAAAATGATTCGGGGGCTGGAGCACATGACCTTCAAGGAGAGGCTGATAAGCAGGCTTGCAAACCTAGTGAGGAGGCTTTAAACTAGGTTCGTTGGGGGACAGTGACCAACACCCTGAGGGGAGCGGGAAAGTCGGATACTGGGAAGGAATGCAAAGAGGAACGAGCAAGAAAGGAGGACCCCTGATTCGAATGGAGAAGATGGGGCGATCAACTGGTTACCTGAGGTGTTTGTACACTAATGCGAGAAGCCTGGGCAACGAACAGGAAGAACTGGAGGCCCTGACCCAGTCCAAGAAATATGATTTAACTGGGATAACAGAGACTTGGTGGGATGACTCACATGACTGGAGCGCTGTCATGGAAGGGTATAGACTGTTCAGGAAGAACAGGCAGGGGAGAAAAGGAGGAGGAGTTGCACCATACGTAAGAGATCACTATGATTGCTCTGAACTCCAGTATATAGAGGGAGAAAAACCTGCTGAGAGTCTATGGGTCAAGCTTAAAGGAGCAAACAACAGCAGTGATGTTGTGGTTGGTGTCTGCTACAGGCCACCGAATCAGGTGGATGAGGTAGATGAGACTTTCTTCGGACAGCTGAGAGAAGTTTCCAGATCGCAGGCCCTGGTTCTCATGGGGGACTTTAATCACCCTGATATCTGTTGGGAGACCAATACGGCAGTACACAGGCAATCCAGGAAGTTTTTGGAGAATGTTGGGGATAACTTCTTGGTACAAGTGCTGAAGGATCCGACCAGGGGCCGTGCGCAGCTTGACCTTCTGCTCACAAACAGGGAGGAACTAGTAGGGGAAGTAGAGGTGGGTGACAACCTGGGAAGCAGTGATCATGAGATGGTAGATTTCAGGACCCCGACCAAAGGAAGAAAGGAGAGTAGCAAAATACACACCTTGGACTTCAGAAAAGCAGAGTTTGACTCCCTCAGAGACCTGATGGGCAGAATCCCCTGGGATGCTAACATGAAGGGGAAAGGAGTCCAGGACAGCTGGCAGTATTTTAAAGAAGCCTTATTGAAGGCACAGAAAGAAACCATCCCGACGCGTAGCAAGAGAGGCAAACATGGTAGGAGACCGGATTGGCTTACGGGGGAAATCCTCGGTGAACTTAAGCACAAAAAGGAAGCTTACAAAAAGTGGAAACTTGGACAAATGACCGGGGAGGGGTATAAATGTATAGCTCGAGAATGCTGGGGGGTTATCAGGAAGGCGAAAGCGCAAATGGAATTGCGACTGGCTAAGGATGTGAAGGATAACAAGAAAGGTTTCTACAGGCATGTTAGCAAGAAGAAGGTGATCAGAGAGGGTGTGCAGCCCCCACTGGATGAAGGAGGTAACCTAGTGACAGATGATGTGGGGAAAGCTGAAGTACTCAATGCTTTCTTTGCCTCTGTATTCATGGACAAGGTCAGCGCGGAAGTCCAGGAGCCAAGTGACGCAAGATGGGATGAAGATGGACAGCCCGTGCTGGGTAAAGAACAGGTTAGGAACTATTTTGAAAAGCTAAACGTACACAAATCCATGGGTCCGGACTTAATGCATCCGAGGGTACTGAGGGAGTTGGCAAATGTCATTGAGGAGCCTTTGGCCATTATCTTTGAAAAGTCGTGGAGATCGGGAGAGATCCTGGATGATTGGAAAAAGGCAAATGTAGTGCCCATCTTCAAAAAAGGGAAGAAGGACGATCCAGGGAACTATAGGCCGGTCAGTCTTACCTCGGTTCCTGGAAAAATCATGGAAGGGATCCTTAAGGAATCCATTTTGAGGCACTTGGAGGAGAGGAAAGTGACCAGGAATAGTCAACATGGATTCACAAAGGGCAAGTCGTGCCTGACCAATCTGATTAGCTTCTATGATGAGGTAACTGGCTCTGTGGACATGGGAAAGTCAGTGGATGTGATCTACCTTGACTTTAGCAAGGCTTTTGATACGGTCTCCCACAATATCCTTGCCAGCAAGTTAAGGGAGTATGGATTGGATAAATGGACAGTAAGAAGGATAGAAAGCTGGCTAGAAGGCCGGGCCCAGCGGGTAGTGATCAACGACTCGATGTCAGGATGGCGGTCGGTTACTAGCGGAGTGCCCCAAGGTTCAGTTCTAGGACCGGTTTTGTTCAATATCTTTATTAATGACCTGGATGAGGGGATGGATTGCACCCTTAGCAAGTTTGCAGATGACACTAAGCTCGAGGGAGAGGTAGAGATGCTTGAGGGCAGAGATAGGGTCCAGAGTGACTTAGACAAATTGGAGGACTGGGCCACAAGAAATCTGATGAAGTTCAACAAGGAGAAGTGCAGAGTCCTGCCCTTGGGACGGAAGAATCCCAAGCATTGGTACAGGCTGGGGACCAACTGGCAAAGAGCAGTTCTGCAGAAAAGGACCTGGGGGTTACAGTGGATGAGAAGCTGGATATGAGTCAACAGTGTGGGCCCCCCACTACAAAAAGGATGTGGACACATTGGAGAGGGTCCAGTGGAGGGCAACCAAAATGATTAGGGGGCTGGAGCATATGACTTATGAGGAGAGGCTGAGGGAGTTGGGTCTATTTAGTCTGCAGAAGAGAAGAGCGAGGGGGGATTTGGTAGCAGCCTTCAACTTCCTGAAGGGGGGTTCCAAAGAGGATGAAGAGAGGCTGTTCTCAGTAGTGACGGATGGCAGAACAAGGAGCAATGGTCTCAAGTCGCAGTGGTCTAGGTTGGATATTAGGAAAAACTATTCCCCTAGGAGGGTGGTGAAGCACTGGGATGGGTTCCCCCGGGAGGGGATGGAATCTCCATCTCTAGAGGTGTTTAAGACCTGACTTGTCGAAGCCCTGGCTGGGATGATTGAGTTGGTTGGTCCTGCTTTGGGCCGGGGGCTGGACTCGAGGCCTCCTGAGGTCCCTGCCAGCCCTGGGGTTCTGTGATTCTATGACTAACCTCCCACCCAAGGTCTCTGCCAGGCCCTCAGGACTGCCTGGGCATGGGGCCCAGCCTGCCACCATGTTACCTGGCAGGATCTCTGGGTTGCGGTTCTTGGGCTGGTTGCTGGGCTGCTGGGCCTCCCGGCATGGCGAGAGCTGGAAGAATTCAGAAAACTTCTGCAGGGCCTGCAGGACGGAAGAGTTCGGCGGGGTCAGCTCTCAGCCATGGCTCCCTGCCCCCACCCACCACACCCAGGGCCCACCTCCATGCACAGCTCAGCCACCCCAGGGGTGATAGGCCACGCCGAGGGGCGCTTGCCATGCACCGATTCCCACTGGGGCTCCTGGGGAGGCAGCAAGCCTGAGGGCCACTCTGTTGTTCCACATGTCATGAGAGGGCCTGCCATGTCTCCACATGCTGCTCTCAGACGCCACGGAGCACCAAGCACCTGCCACGTCTCCACAGCCTCGGACATGCTGTGCCCAGATACCACGGAGTACCAAGCACCTGCCACGTCTCCACAGCCTCGGACATGCTGCTCCCAGATGCCACAGAGCACCAAGCACCTGCCACGTCTCCACAGCCTCTTACATGCTATGCCCAGATACCACGGAGCACAGAGCACCTGCCACGTCTCCATAGCCTGGGACACGCTGCTCCCAGATGCCACGGAGCGCCTAATATGTCCTGCATCCCAGGAAACGCTGCTCCCAGACGGTACAAGGCACCAAGGCCCAAAGGGAGGGAGACTTGTCCAGTGTCACAAAGCACATTCGTGGCCGCACAGGAGCAGGACTGGGAGCCTGGGCTCTCAGCCCCCTGCTCTGGGCACAGCAGCCCTGCTTCCCTGGACTGGGGAGACGGCAGAGGCAGAGGTGCAGTGGTCTCAGAGCCTGGGCCAGCCCCGCGGTTCCTCCCCCAGGTACCTTGAACTCCCGCGAGAACCCGTTGCTCTGCGTCTGGGCATCAGGCTCGTGCAGCTGGCCGACGTGGCTGTGGGTGCTCTCTGCTGGGACCCCGGTGGCACCGCACAGCACCCCCTCCAGCAGCACCTCATACAGGAAGGCGTACTGCTCCTGGGGAGGGGAACACAGACGTCAGCCCCACAGCAGGGGGCCGGCACGTGAGGCCAGAGCATCATGCCACGTTTGGGGGGTTGCCCAGGTACCATGCGCCATCAGCTGCACCCCACGGCCAGACTGGAGTCCCAGCCCTGCCCCCACCACTCTCACACCCACGAAACAGACCCGTGGCACATTCCTCGTGGGGAAGCCCCCATTTTATGCCCCACCCCCAACCCATCCTTTGGCCCCACGTGGCGGAAACCCTCCTTGCGGCACCTGTGGCCTGAGCATAGCCCCCTTGAGCCTGCCAGAGCTGCCAGGCCAGATGCTACAGGGATGGGCTAGCGGCCTCTGCCACATTCCCGCTGCCTGGGCCCCATGGAGCCAGGGCCCCCCTCTGGCAGAGTGACACCATCTGGGAGACAGCCCCCCTGCAGCCACACCCCCTCCAGGGAGCCAGGAGCACAATTTACTTTCGAAAGAACGCGGCCGCAGTCTAGACGCAGGGGACGTTTTTTTGAAAAAGCCCTGTAGTCTAGACACACCCTGGCTGCGGACGGGGGTGCAGGGTCCGGGGCGCCCCAACATGCCATCACAGCCACATTGTGGGTTTGAGTGGGAGCAGGCAGGTCACGGCTGCGCCCACGGGCGCGTTGGCCCCACAGTTGGGGCAGGGCAGCCGGGGAGGGGTCACACAAAGCTCGGGTGGGGCTGAGCTGTTCAGGCTGCTCCTGTCTGTGTACGATCGGTAGGTGGCGTTATGACGACGGCGTTGCATTGGTATTTCGAATGGGAGGAGCGCTGGCTCAATGCTGCAGGGACCATGGCCTGGGAGTGTTGTCGACTGACACCTGAGGGGCGCACCAGGGCCCCAGCCCGGGAAGGACGTGCTGGGGGGTGTGACGGCACGTCGGGGTCCCCCGACTCCTGCACCCCCGTAATGGCATGAACAGACTCCACCAGCCAGTAGAATAGAGGGAGTTTATTGCTTCTCCGGGATACAGCACAGCATAGATGTCATCTGGTTACAGGAACTGGGCCTAGGATGCCTCAGCCCCCCTTGAAATGGGGGAGACTGGGATCCTAAATTCCAGACCCTTTCCCTAGGCCGTCTCCTCCATGATCCCAGACAGAAACTAACTCACTCACTTCCAGCCCTGCCCCCCAGCCAGGGCTCCACTCCCCTCCTTCCCATTGTTCGCTCCATGGGAGATACCTGTCTGACGAGTTTCGAAGCCCCCTTGCATAATGACTCATCCCCTGCCCTGCTGGGCCCTGCTGCAGACAGCAGCCAGTGGAGGTCACTGACAACCCACTGCCCAGCACAGCAACCAGCAAGGTGCCCCCCACTACGTCACAGTTCTCCCCACTCCCAGAGCGAACTGAGCAGGGTCACTCCGCTCGTGACCTAGGGAAGTTCGGGTCCTCTGCGTGGGAACCTGCCGTGGGGCACGGGTGCTCCCCTAGACTTGGGCCGGCCACGGCGAGGCCCCACATGAATTGGCTTCCCTCTGTCCACTCGCTGCACCGCTCGGGGGGACTGGCACAGGCCTGTCCTCTGTGGTCGCCTCCACCCTTGCACTGGCCTTGATCTCTGGTCAGGGTCTCTCGGGCCGGGGCCATGAGCTCAGCGAGCCTTCCCTGGAAAGCCAGGACGTCTTCCACCCCCGACGCCCCATCCAGGGAGGTCTTCCCCTCCCATAACTCTCTCAGCAAGCCCAGAGGCTCCTCTATACGGGGTAGGGGCCCCCGAGCAGCTTTCCTCCCGTCTTCGGCCTTCCCCCCCCCTGGCAGGAGTCGCAGGACCGGCAGTACCGCTGCACGGCTGCAAATATCCCCGGCCAGTAGAAGTGTTGAAGCAGCCTCAGCCGTGTGCGCCGGATCCCCCGGTGCCCCGCAAAGGGGACGTCGTGGGCCAGATACAGCAGCTTGAGGCGATACTTTTGGGGGACGACCAGCTGCCGCTGGACCCCCCATGCCCTCACCTTCCTGGGGGGAAGCCATTCCCGGAACAGGAATCCCCGCTCCCACAGGAATCTCTCCTGGCCTCCTCTCCCCAGGGGCTGAGCTGCACGGAGGCCAGCCTGGTCCCTCAGCCTCTGCAAGGAGGGGTCTGCCTGCCCCGCAGCCTGGAATTCAGCTGCTGGGGCAGGGATCGGGAACTGTTCCCCACCTTTGTCTAGGTCCGGAGTCCCAGTTCACTGGACCCCGTGTCCCCTGGGGTGGGACCCTGAGGACCCTGCATGGAGTCCTTCCCTGGATCCAGGCTGTCAGCCCCTCGCTGGCTCTGGTTATGGGCGGTGACTAGAGCCCGCTGGGATTCATGGGGCCACTCCTCTAGGTCATTCCCCATCAGCACTTCCGTGGGCAAGTGTGGGTGCACCCCCACTTCCTTGAGACCTTCCTTGGCCCCCCATTTCAGATGCACCCTGGCTACAGGCACCTTAAATGGGGACCCGTCTATGCCCTTCAGGGTCAGCTGAGTGTGGGGTAGTACCCGGTCTGGGGCCACTATGTCGGGTCGGGCCAGCGTCACCTCCGCCCCCGTGTCCCAGAAACCCGTCACCTTCCGACCATCCATCTCCAGGGGTAGGAGGCACTCGCTCCACAGGGGCCGTCCTGCCCCCACCCGGTACACAGAGAAATCCGCCTCCCGAGGGTCAGACCTCCCATGGGAGGTGCACTGAGCATCCTTCCCCCCACTCTGAGCTGAGGTTTGCCTGCCAGCCCCTGCCTCTGGGGCAGCCTGCCCTTCCCTCAGCCCCAGCCAGTTAACCCTGGGGAATCCCAGGTCTTGGTGCCTGGTGCACTGAGCCCTCTTGTGGCCTTTTTGCCCACAGGGATGGCAAGTTAGGTCCTGTGGGCCCCTTTGGGCTGGCTCTGTCCAGGCCCTCGCTGGTTCTCTGGGGCGCAGACGACTTGTCACTTGGGTTCGCCTCGTAGATGACTCTCTCCGTCGCTCAGCCGAGATCCGGTCTCGGCGCGATTCCCTCTCTCTCTGGGACTCCTGTTCACACCTGGACCAGCTCTCTGTGAACTCGTCCGCCAGCCTCCCGGCTTCCTGGGGGTTCTCTGGCCTTGAGCCACAGCCTCAGGCTGGGTGTGCAGGCTTCATAGAAATGCTCCATCATGATCAGCTTGAGCAGGTCCTCTGCGGTCTGGGCTCCAGCCCCGCACACCCACTTGCAGCAGTATTGCGCCAGGCGGGAGGCCAGATCCACATAGGTCTCCCGTGACCCCCTCTGCACCCCCCGGAACTTCTTCCTGTACATTTCGGGGGTCAGCCCGAACTTGTGCAGCAGGGCCTCCTTGACTCGGTTGTAATCCCCTGGCTGTAGGTCCTCCAGCTGATTGAGCACCCCGGCAGCCTCCTGGTTCAGTGCGGGGATGAGCTCCTGCAGCCAGTCAGCTGGGGGGACCCGTTGCAGTCCACAGGCCCTCTCAAAGAAGCTGAGGAACCCGTCTATGTCACCCACGTCCTTCAGTTGGGCCACCACGAGCTTCTCCAAGCGTCTGGCCGCCCTGGGCCCTTGGGGCCCGTCTGCACTCGGCGCAGCCGGGGCCCTAACGCTTCTCCGCTCTGCCATGGCCAGCTCATGCTGTCGCTGCTCTCTACGGTCCTGGACTTCCAATTCCTTCATCCGCAGCTGGATCTCCAGCCGCCGCAGCTCCGCTGGGTTGGACCCTCCCCTGGGTGGACTACAGTTTGCAGAGTTCCCCTGGGAAGCTGTCCCATCTCTCCGGTGGATTCCAGTGCTCCGCCCACCCTCAGAGCCTGACACGCTCCCAGGGGGGTCTGGCTGCTCCCCACTGGGACAGGATCCCAGTCCTGTGGCTGGTCATTCTCTTCCAGCCGGGCAATCAGCTGGGCCTTGGTTGTGCTCCGCACAGGCAAGCCCTTCTCTCTGCACCGCTTCACCAGCTCTGCCTTCAGGAGTCGGGCGTAGGCCATCTCCCCGCTGGTCCCCTCGGTGCAGACTCACCAGTCTAGTGCTGCTGCGCCCCGCGATTCTCAGGAACCGCTTCGCTCTGTCTCCAGCACGCCTGGCTCTAAGGCCCTTGCTTCTACTGCTCCTTGTCACTTGCTGCTGGGAGCTCCATCCGCGGGGTGCAGTGCATCCCACTCCTGACACCACTATGGCGGCGCGTCGGGGTCCCCCGACTCCTGCACCCCCGTAATGGCACGAACAGACTCCACCAGCCAGTAGAATAGAGGGAGTTTATTGCTTCTCCAGGATACAGCACAGCACAGATGTCATCTGGTTACAGGAACCAGGCCTAGGATGCCTCAGCCCCCCTTGAGATGGGGGAGACTGGGCCCCTAAATTCCAGCCCCTCTGGGCCCTAGGCTGTCTCCTCCATGATCCCAGACAGAACTAACTCCCTCACTTCCAGCCCTGCCCCCAGCCAGGGCTCCACCCCCCTCCTTCCCATTGCTCCGCTCCATGGGAGATACCTGTCTGACGAGTTTCGAAGCCCCCTTGCATAATGACTCATCCCCTGCCCTGCTGGGCCGTGCTGCAGACAGCAGCCAGTGGAGGTCACTGACAACCCACTGCCCAGCATAGCAACCAGCAAGGTACCCCCACTACGTCACAGGGTGCTCCAGGGCTCCTGGCCTAAAAAGGGCAGAAGCTGGGGGGGGGAGGGGGTGTCATGTGGCCAGCTCCGGTTTGGGAGGTGCTAGAACAGAGGATCCTGGGGGCGCCTCCCTCTTGTCTCGTCTCCCCCCTGCCCTCCGCTCCAGCAGCGCCTTGCCAGGACAGAGCCGGGAGGGGTTTGCTGACCAGCCTGACTCAGGACGTGCCCCAGGGACTGTTAAGCCGGCAGCTTGTTCCATCTCTGCTAAGCGCTTGCCCCAAGCCCTCGGGGATGGGGGGGGGGGGGTGATGGGCTTTCTGCAGCCGGCCCCCTCTCAGCCTTTTCTCTCTGCGTTAATAAACCGTCCCCTGGCAGATGCTACAGGACGGGCCCAGCGAGCTCGGCTGGGTGAGATCCGAGGTGTAAATTGCCCTGGGGCTGTGGCTGGGCCTTTGGGACTGGGAGACCCTGCTGGGAGGTGGGGGAGGGGTTATAACCCCTCCCCTGTGTGAGGGGGGTGCTGGGGGGGCACAGGGAGCACTGGGGTGTCTGAGGGGAGGTGGGGGATGGGTTATAACCTCTCCCCTGTGTAAGGGGGCTGGGGGGGCACAGGGAGCACTGGGGTGTCTGAGGGGAGGTGGGGGGATGGGTTATAACCTCTCCCCTGTGTGAGGGGGGCTGGGGGGGCACAGGGAGCACTGGGGTGTCTGAGGGGAGGTGGGGGATGGGTTATAACCTCTCCCCTGTGTGAGGGGGTCTGGGGGGGCACAGGGAGCGCTGGGGTGTCTGAGGGGAGGTGGGGGATGGGTTATAACCTCTCCCCTGTGTGAGGGGGGCTGGGGGGGCACAGGGAGCACTGGGGTGCCTGAGGGGATTTCCTGGGGAGGCTCCTTGCTGGCCGGGGGGCAGCTGAGGTGCTCAGTGCGGCTGGTTTGGTGCCTTTTCGAGAGGACCCCAATCTGGGGCTGGAAGTAGCCCTGGCTCTGAGCAATTCGCCCTGACCCCGCCGCTCAGCGCTGCCCCAGACCCACTCGGTACATTGCACCCATTTGAAATGTGAACTGGTTAAAATATACGTTGAACTGGTTAACTGGCCCAGCGCCGCGGGGGGAAAAGTAGGGGGGCTGCTCTGGCCCAGCCGGGCTCCGGTCTCCCCAGTAGGCACGCTGGTGGGGCGCTGGGTTAGCCCTTCCCATCCCTGCTGCTTACCTTGGTCTGTACCATGCTGACCCGCTGCTCCCGCAGCCTCTGCACGCAGCGGAAGACGTCCACGCTGCCCTCGGCCCGCGCCATCTTGAGGAGGAAGTCCAGGGCGATGAAGGTGCCTGTGCGGCCGATCCCTGCGCTGGGGAGACGGGTGGAGAGTGAGGCGCTCGCCGGCCCCGCAGCCCCCACACCCCGCGCCCTGCGCCCAATACCTGCAATGCACGAGCACGGGCCCGAAGGGCACCTCCGACACCCGCTCGTTCACCATCTCCACCAGCTGCAGGAGCCGGGCCGGGTTGCTGGGGACCCCGTGGTCCGGCCACAGCAGGTAGTGGAACTGCTCCACGTGCCGCGGGAGGGGCGAGCCTGCCTGCGGAGAGCCGTGGGGCAGAGGGGGAGGGAACCGAGGTGGGTGCTGGGAGCCCCAGAGCCCCACGAGCACGGAGCTGCCTGGCTGGCCAGGGTTGGCGCGGGGCTGGCGGTGGGAGTGGTACCCGGGCAGGCGAGGCCACATGGCATCCAGCCCGGCCATGCATCCGGGCCAGCCACGCTGCATGGGGGGAGCCAGCCTCCGCGCAGGTGAGAGGCGGGAGCCGGCGTGCAGGGTCTTCGTCTCCCTGCCTGCCTCTCCCGGGACAGCTGCAGCACAGGGCACGTCCCCCGGCCCGGCGTGGCCCACCCGCCTGCCCACCCTGGGAGGGGGACCCTCCAAACGCCCCCCCCCTCGCCCGGCTGCCTTACCCGCTGCAGGCGGAAGATGCGTGTGACCAGGCCGCTGGCTGCCCAGGTGGTGCTGAGGGTCACGGCGAGGTCCCCGTAGGCCTGCTCCCCCTCCGGCCAGTACTGCTCACACTTGGGCTGCAGAGCGGGACGCCGCGCGCTGAGACCCACGTCCTGCCCTCTGCAGCGAGGGCTGTGGGGGGAGGGGCCGACCCGGCCCTGCCTCGGGCGGTCTGGCCTCCCCACCGCTGCCCTGCACACGCCCGCCAGGCCACCCTGCGGCCGCGGACAGACCAGCCCTGACAGCGGCCTGGCGGTGGGGCGGGGGCCGGCCCCATCCCCTCCCATCCAAGTGGCAGGTGGAGGCTCTGGGGCTGGGGGCTGGTCTGTGCCCCCTCTCCTCGCAGTCTCTGGCTCTCCTCCCCGTCTCCATCTCTGCCCCAGGAGCTGGGACTCCCATGGACACCGTGCCCATTGCCCCATTGTGCCCGGCCCACGTGGACCCTCTCCACCTCCTTCCCCTGGCCTGGCCTTCCCCTGATGCGTGGGGCTGGCTGGGAGGGGCTAGGGGGTTCTGGGACTGGCCCCACAGGGAGCTGGGGTCTCTACCTTGTTCTGCTCCACCAGGCCAG
Organism: Pelochelys cantorii; assembly: GCA_032595735.1. Classification (NCBI taxonomy): domain Eukaryota; kingdom Metazoa; phylum Chordata; order Testudines; family Trionychidae; genus Pelochelys; species Pelochelys cantorii. Next base: position 1,270,241 of record CM064330.1, on the reverse strand, counting down.
TTAACATCACGATGGTCGAGACCTTCTCCTGCCAGATCATCTGCCAGAAATCCAGCACCGTGCCAGGCAGCGGACCTGCGGGAGGGAAGCGCCACGTTGGGGCGCGGACCTGCTCCTGCCCCGGGCAGGGCAGCCACCCCGCCCCCCTGCTATGGCCAGCGAGGGCCTGGCACTGCCCCAGCATGCCCGGGAACCCCGTTACACAGCCCGGGGCCGGCCCTGAGCACGCCAGCCCAGATAGCGCCCTGGCTCAGGTGCCAGGCACAAGCGGGGCTGGGCGTGGGAGAACGAGCCCGTTCCCACTGCCCAGTGACCGAAGGGGGATGTACCCAGCTCCCCGTAAGCCAGGCACGGGAATGGCCGAGGGGACCGTGAGTGGGACAGCGGGGGTGGGACACAGGCCCCTGTTCCCGGCCTCGGGGCCGTGGCTCTGGAAGTGAGGCGGCATGTTTGGAACTGGCCCGAGGAAACCCTTTCGCACACCATGCACAGAGCGTGCGGAACTCCCTGCCACAAGGTTCACCAAGCGCCCAGAGCAGCGTCGCCCAGGCTCCATGCAGCAGGGCAGGGACTGGCAGCGCTGGCCAGAGGGGACAGCAGCCCCGGGGTGGGGCAGAGGGAGAGTTCTCCTGCGGCTGGCCATGCCCCTGCCCGGCAGAAGCACTCACCCTGGGCAGCGATGAAGAAGCGGGGACTCAGGTAGCTCTGAGGGAGGGAGACAGGGCCAGCGTTAGTCATGTGGTCTCAACCCGGGGCCCGCCCTGAGCTGGGCCAGTCCCCACCGCCCGCGGTAGCCAAGCCTGCTGTGCGCGAGGCGCTACGCCCGCTCTCCAGCCCACGGGAGCTTCCCTTCCCAAGCAGCGCACTGCTCCGGGGCCCACGGATCTGGGCTCAGCTGGGGAGGGGCCGCCCAGCTCCTGCCACGTCTGGCGGCCCGGGAAGCCCCCGGCCCTGTGTCCCGAGCGTGGGAGCGGGGGGACCAGCCAGCCCACGATAAGGGGCTTGGCCTTATGTCTGCAGCAATGCCCCTGCTCCCTCCCATCTCAGTTTTCCACCCCTGCTACCTGATCACCCCCTGGGCACCGTGCAGGCCCCTGTGTGCAGCTGCTGCCCAGAGCCTGTGTGTCCCAGAGCCCCCCCAAACCCTCCCCGCCTGAGCCGCGGCGCCCCGGTACCCACGTCCACGTGGCTGGCGTTGATGTAATCCGCTCTGGGGTCGGCAGAATGCAGCACCACCCGGCAGTGGTCATCTGAACGGCAAAGGGCGCCGGTCACCGAGCAGCCGAGCCCCTGCCCAGGCTCCCACAGAAGCAGGCACGGCCCTGGCAGAGCCAGGCCCCCTTCACCGGCTCTGCGGCCCTCTGCAGCGCTCAGAGGAGGAAGCACAGCCCCGCCCCGCCTGGCGTCCATTGACAGCCTGGCCTCAGTTCCCCACCTGCACAATGGGCACAACAGCCCAGCCCCACCAGCCAGGGCAGCCGCCTCAGGCCTGCACCCCGGGATGGGGGAAGGGACAGAGACCCCTCCGTGCGGGGCCGGGCTGGGGGGCAGAACAGAACTGTCGGAACCGACATTCGCTCAGAACAGCGGGTGGGCACCTGACCTCGGGAAAGTCCCGCGAGAGCGACACTGGGGGCTCTGTTCTACAGAGCCGCGGGAAGATGGCACCTCCGCCGTCATCGGCCCACAGTCCCGCATGGGGGCCAGCATGACTGGCAGGGGACAGTGAGCCCCCCAGAGTCACCACCACCCCAGTGATGTACAGCGCCCGCGTTCCCCACGGCATCTCCCACCCCGCTGTACAGCGCCATGCCAGGCACCGCCCCAGCGCCCCCAGCACCCGCTGCCAACGGAGAGCTCCCCACAGCGTCACCCGCCCCACTGTGCAGTGCCATGCCCGCTGCGAACGGAGAGCTCCCCATGTCTCCCGCCCCGCTGTACAGCGCCATGCCGGGCACCGCCCCAGCGCCCCCAGAGCCTGCTGCGAACGGAGAGCTCCCCACATCTCCCGCCCCGCTGTACAGCGCCATGCCAGGCACAGCCCCAGTGCCCCCAGAGCCTGCTGCCAACGGAGAGCTCCCCACAGCGTCTCCCACCCCGCTGTACAGCGCCATGCCAGGCACAGCCCCAGTGCCCCCAGAGCCTGCTGCCAACGGAGAGCTCCCCACATCTCCCGCCCCGCTGTACAGCGCCATGCCGGGCACTGCCCCAGCGCCCCCAGCACCCGCTGCCAACGGAGAGCTCTCCACGGCATCACCTACCCCACTGTACAGTGCCATGCCCGCTGCGAATGGAGAGCTCCCCACATCTCCCACCCCGCTGTACAGCGCCATGCCAGGCACCGCCCCAGCGCCCCCAGAGCCTGCTGCAAACGGAGAGCTCCCCACAGCGTCTCCCACCCCGCTGTACAGCGCCATGCCGGGCACAGCCCCAGTGCCCCCAGAGCCTGCTGCCAACGGAGAGCTCCCCACATCTCCCACCCCACTGTACAGCGCCATGCCAGGCACTGCCCCAGCGCCCCCAGAGCCTGCTGCGAACAGAGCGTTCCCCACGGCGTCTCCCGCCCCGCTGTACAGCGCCATGCCAGGCACCGCCCCAGCGCCCCCAGAGCCTGCTGCGAACGGAGAGCTCCCCACGCCGGCTACAGCTCGGCTTCCTTGCTGTTCCCCGCCTGCAGCAGCCACCTGGCCCAGCGCCGCCTGGCTTCCCCGCTCTGTTGGGAGACGGGGGAGGCTCCACTCACAGGGGACGATGCTCTTGTAGCGGTTCTTGGCTTGGTTGCAGGGCTCCCTCCCGGCCTGGCACGGGTGCAGCAAACCGGAGACCAGCTTCTGCAGGGGAAGAACGGGGCCCGTTGCAGGCACACCCCCTCGCCCTAGAGCCAGCCTGGGGCGCACCCCCCGGCCCGGAGGCAGAGGCGAGCCAGGCAGCCAGCACCCTCAGCAGCAGGGCTCAGAGGCCTGCGGACTCGCGGGCCAATGCTATGGCTGTGCTATGGCTCTGCACTCAGGGCCCACGGGCGCTATTCCCAGGGACACGTGCCCTGGGCTGCATCAGCGCCACGCAGCGCGGCCTGGCACCGACCTGGTACTCTGCCTCGCGCCCCACCGGGGGCCGCTCAGGGCTGGCCTCGTCCTCGGCCCCCTCCTCCTCCAGCTCCGCCCGCCGAAACCGCTTCAGAGTCTCCAGCAGCTCCGCCACGGGGATCTGGGTGCGCAGCCGGCTCGCCCCTGCTGGGAGCCAGAACCGGGCTCAGCCACAGCCTGTGGGGGGCCTGGCGGAGAGCTCCCCACGTCATCACCCACCCCACTGTACAGTGCCATGCCCGCTGCGAATGGAGAGCTCCCCACATCTCCCACCCCACTGTACAGCGCCATGCCGGGCACCGCCCCAGCGCCCCCAGAGCCTGCTGCCAACGGAGAGCTCCCCACGGCGTCTCCCACCCCGCTGTACAGCGCCATGCCGGGCACCGCCCCAGCGCCCCCAGAGCCTGCTGCCAACGGAGAGCTCCCCACAGCGTCTCCCTGAGAACGGGGCTGGCGTCGCCCGCCCTGCCAGCCAGGCCCTGTGAGGCCGTCCCGCTGCATCGCCCCCATGGGCCTGGCACGCCCGTCCCGGGGACCGTGTCCCCCCCTCCCACCAGCTAGGCCTGGCTTGGTCACTGTCCCGGGGACTGTGTCCAACCCCACTCACACTGGCTAGGCCTGGCCTGGCCCTGTCCCTGTGAGGCCATCGCCCGCCCCCCACACCCTCCTGGCCAGGCTGCCATGGTGTTACCCCATCCCTCCCGCCAGCCAAGGCAGCCCCCTTCGCCGTGAGGCTCTCACCCCACCCCGCCAGCCCGCCAGGCCCCATCCCCGCCCTCAGCACATCCAGCCAGGCCAGGCGGCCTCGCGCTGCCCGCACCTCCGCGGCTCCTCTTCAGGGGGATGGCCCCGTTGTGCTGGCAGTCCTGTCGCTCTCCCCGCTGCTTCCTGCAACAAGCCGGGATGGGTGGAAGGGGGCCTCAGAGCGGGGACCCTGGCCGCCCCCGGCACGCTGGGATGGGCCGCCGGCCACGCCGTACCCAGAGCCCTGCTGGCAGGGTCCAGGGCGAGGCCAGCAACCCGGGGCCGTCCCAGCACTAGCAAGGCCTGCGCCCCCCTCGGCCCCTGCAACGTGCCCGGCCCCGACCCTCCCCCCGGCTGCCCGAAGGGCTAACAGCGCACTGGAGCTGCAGAGCCTGGGACAGACAGCAAGGGGGGCAGTGTCCGGCAGGTCAGGGGTGCCAAGGCCCGGTGGGTCAGAGCCCAGCACCCCTGGGCCCGGCGGGTCAGAGCCCGGCACCCCTGGGCCCGGCGGGTCAGAGCCCGGCACCCCTGGTCCCGACGGGTCAGAGCCCGGCACCCCTGGGCCCGGGAGGTCAGAGCCCGGCACCCCTGGGCGCAGCCGGTCAGAGCCCGGCACCCCTGGGCCCGGCGGGTCAGAGCCCGGCACCCCTGGGCCCGACGGGTCAGAGCCCGGCACCCCTGGGCCCGGCCGGTCAGAGCCCGGCACCCCTGGGCCCGGCGGGTCAGAGCCCGGCACCCCTGGGCCCGGCGGGTCAGAGCCCGGCACCCCTGGGCCCGGCGGGTCAGAGCCCGGCACCCCTGGGCCCGGGAGGTCAGAGCCCGGCACCCCTGGGCCCGGCGGGTCAGAGCCCGGCACCCCTGGGCCCGGCGGGTCAGAGCCCGGCACCCCTGGGCCCGGCGGGTCAGAGCCCGGCACCCCTGGGCCCGGGAGGTCAGAGCCCGGCACCCCTGGGCCCGGCGGGTCAGAGCCCGGCACCCCTGGGCCCGGCCGGTCAGAGCCCGGCACCCCTGGGCTTGCCCACCTGTATGAATATAAAAATATTTCTTAAGCTGTGGCCAGAGGCGGAAGGAGCCCAGTGCGCCCAGGCTGCTCTGGCAAGGAGCTGGCTGGGGGCCCCCATCAATCTGGGCCTGCCCCAGCCCCAAGTGCCCCTGGGGCCAGTTCGGGACGGGGGGGGGGAGGCCGAAGCTCCCCCCACAAGAGTCGCCCCCGGACACTGCTGGCTCCTCCCTTTCTGCCCTGTGAGTGTTCCCTGCGTTCCTCTCCCCCGCTGGGCAGGGCCGGGCGGATCCGGGCACCTTCCCCTCACTCCCTGGCAGTCACGGGAAGGGAACAGCCAGCAGCCCTGGTACCAATCTCAGGTGGGGGGGCTTCATCCCCCCGCCCTCCCTGCATGTCCCCACCACCAGCCCCCTGCCCTGAGCCCCCCACATCCCCACCCCCTGCCCTGAGCCCCCCACACCACCAGCCCCCTGCCCGGACTCCCGCGCCCCACTCCCCTCCAAACCTCTGTCCTGAGCCCCTCCTCACCCCGAACCTTGACTCCTGCACCCCCCCTGGCCCGAGCCCCCCATGTCTTCAAGCCCCTGCCCTGACTCCTGCACCCCCCTCATCCCCAGCCCCTGCCCTGAGCCCACCCCCACATGCCAGCCCCCTGCCTTCAGCTCCCCACACTTCAATTTCCTACAGGGACTACTGTATCACAAGCCCCCCCCCCCCTGCAACCTCCAGCCCTGAGGGCCCCTGGGGGGGCGGTGATCATAACTTACATTGCTTACCAGTGCCTCCCTTCCCTCCCCCCACCCCGGCATTCACTGGGGGAGCCGGGGCCGCTTCCATTGCAAATTCAGCCCGGGTCTCCCGGCGTGGGGAGGTCGCCGAAGGGCCGGGGACGCTGGTGACGCCACCGCTTCCGCCCGCGGAGCTGGAGTTCTGCCCAGTCTCAGCGGCCCTGTCCCACGGGGGCTCCGCCCGGCACACCCAGGCCGGTTCCCAGGGAGCTGGCTGGGGTAGGGTCAGCGCACCGGGGGCCTCCCGCCGCAGCTCAGCCAGAAGGCCCCCACGCGTGACTGTCGCCCCAGCGGGATTCGCCACCCGAGGAGCCGGGTCCCCCGCGCCCAGCACGAGCCGGCGCCAGTTGTGACCCCCCTCCGGGGCCCGCTCCCCCACACTGACCTGGAGACCACGAGCCACAGCAGCAGGGCCCCGGCGGCCAGCAGCACCAGCAGCGCCACGGCCCCTGCCACGGCCCCCGCCACGGCCCCAAGCTGGGGAGCCTGGGCCGCTCCTGCAAGCAACAGAGCCAGTGGGTACGTGGCAGAGCCCTGCCCACTCGCGGCGCCAGGGCACCCACACTGCCAGCAGCCAGGGGACATCGCCCCAGCACTCCTCTGGCCCCCGCCCCACCCACGCCGGGCAGGGACCCTGCAGCCACCCCCGCTGCACACAGCACGCAGGGAGGCAGCCCCGCCCAAGGGGAGCCAGTGCCCGGGCCCCACAGACGGAGGAGCCCGTTGGCCTGGGCCCTGAGCGGACCCGGAGTTCCTGGAAGGAGGATGTGGGGGAAGGGGCTTTCTCCCCGCGCCGGCCCAGAGCCAGGCCGGGAGGGGCAGCTTACCCACGGAGAAGTCGTAGCGCACGCAGCTGGATTTCTCCATCTGGGGGAGACAGAGGGCGGAGTCCGAACGGTTCTGTCACTGCCGTGTGAGCCCCGAGAAAAGGGCCCTTGACAGCCTCGTCTCCCTCTAAGCCACTGTCCTGACTGCACGGATGGGGAAACCGAGGCAGGGCAGGGCCAAGTGACCTGGCCCCTAAAATATTATGGGGATGCTGCCCAGCTCAGATTGGAGAAAATAAATTCTGTGCCCCCAGCGTGCCCAGGTCACACAGCGACCCCACTGCCTGGCCTGACACGGAACCCAGGCGGCCTGGCTGCCAGCCTCTTGCGCTAACCATTACAGCACACTCCCTGCGGTGCCTATGCCGCGGGCGAGGGTTGGACGTCCCATCTCAGGGGCGGCTGGCTCTGGCTTGGGCAAACCCGGGCGAAGGGCCAGTGGAGCGTGGGGGCGGGTAAGGGTGGGGGCAGAGGCTTGGGCTGGTCTCACCGCAGGGGTGGGGGACCCAGGGGCGATCCCACCGCCCGGCTGGGAGATGGGCACAGGGGGGCAGCCAGAGCTTCCCCGTCTCTGATGCCCCAGCTCTCAACTGCCACCTCCTGCCAGGCTGTACAGGGGCACCCTGGGCAAAGCCATTCCTGGCTGGCAGAAGCCAAACCCCAGGGGGGCAGTCAGCACCACGGGCAACTGATAGCCCTGGGGGGAGGGATCAGGTACAAAGGGAATCGGGAGCCCGAGGGCGGGCGGCGTCCCAGGGAATCGGGAGCCCCAAGGCCAGGTGGCGTCCCAGGGAATCGGAAGCACGAGGCCGGCGGCGTCCCAGGGAATGGGGAGCCCCGAGGGCGGGCGGCGTCCCAGGGAATCGGGAGCACGAGGCCGGCAGCATCCCAGGGAATCGGGAGCACGAGGCCAGCGGCGTCCCAGGGAATCGGGAGCACGAGGCCGGCGGCATCCCAGGGAATCGGGAGCACGAGGCCGGCGGCGTCCCAGGGAATCGGGAGCACGAGGCCGGCAGCATCCCAGGGAATCAGGAGCCCCAAGGCCAGGTGGCGTCCCAGGGAATCGGGAGCACGAGGCCGGCAGCGTCCCAGGGAATCGGGAGCACGAGGCCAGCGGCGTCCCAGGGAATCAGGAGCATGAGGCCGGCGGCGCTACCTGGTTCCAGCGGCTGACCACGCGCACGAAGGCCGTGTAGTTCTGGCCAGGGCGCAGCGGGGCGTTGTAGTAGCCATGCTGTTGGGCCCCATCGCCCAGCACAAAGTCCATGGGGCCCGTGAGGTTGTGTGCGGGGAGCACAGCAGCCAGGTACGTGTCGTGTGCCGCGCTGGAGGCCAACGGCTGCGGCGCCGCTGAGGGGCAGGCGTCTGCTTGGCTGTCGTTCTGCGTCGCGGACACAATGATCTGATACTCCCTGCAAGGGAAAGGGTCAGCCAGAGGGGCTGAGGGGACGGGGTACTGCCCGGGGCAGGGAGGGGTCAGCCAGAGGGGCTGAGGGGATGGGGTACTGCCCGGGGCAGGGAGGGGTCAGCCAGAGGGGGCCGTGGGGACAGGGGTATTCCCCAGGGCAGGGAGGGGTCAGCCAGAGGGGGCCGTGGGGACAGGGGTATTCCCCAGGGCAGGGAGGGGTCAGCCAGAGGGGCCGTGGGGACAGGGGCATTCCCCAGGGCAGGGAGGGGTCAGCCAGAGGGGGCCGAGGGGACGGGGTACTCCCCAGGGCAGAGAGGGGTTAGTCAAAGGGGGCCGAGGGGACAGGGGTACTCCCCAGGGCAGGGAGGGGTTAGTCAAAGGGGGCCGAGGGAACGGGGTACTCCCCAGGGCAGGGAGGGGTTAGTCAAAGGGGGCCGAGGGGACAGGGGTACTCCCCAGGGCAGGGAGGGGTTAGTCAAAGGGGGCCGAGGGGACAGGGGTACTCCCCAGGGCAGGGAGGGGTCAGCCAGAGGGGGCCGAGGGGACAGGGGTACTCCCCAGGGCAGGGAGGGGTCAGCCAGAGGGGGCCATGGGGACAGGGGTATTCCCCAGGGCAGGGAGGGGTCAGCCAGAGGGGGCCGAGGGGACAGGGGTACTCCCCAGGGCAGGGAGGGGTCAGCCAGAGGGGGCCGAGGGGACGGGGTACTCCCCAGGGCAGGGAGGGGTCAGTCAAAGGGGGCCGAGGGGACAGGGGTACTCCCCAGGGCAGGGAGGGGTTAGTCAAAGGGGGCCGAGGGAACGGGGTACTCCCCAGGGCAGGGAGGGGTTAGTCAAAGGGGGCCGAGGGGACAGGGGTACTCCCCAGGGCAGGGAGGGGTTAGTCAAAGGGGGCCGAGGGGACGGGGTACTCCCCGGGGCAGGGAGGGGTCAGCCAGAGGGGGCCGAGGGGACGGGGTACTGCCCGGGGCAGGGTGGGCTCAGCCAGAGGGGGCCGAGGGGACGGGGTACTCCCCAGGGCAGGGAGGGGTCAGCCAGAGGGGGCCATGGGGACAGGGGTATTCCCCAGGGCAGGGAGGGGTTAGTCAGAGGGGGCCGTGGGGACAGGGGCATTCCCCAGGGCAGGGAGGGGTCAGCCAGAGGGGGCCGAGGGGACGGGGTACTCCCCAGGGCAGGGAGGGGTCAGCCAGAGGGGGCCGAGGGGACGGGGTACTCCCCAGGGCAGGGAGGGGTCAGCCAGAGGGGGCCGAGGGGACGGGGTACTCCCCAGGGCAGGGAGGGGTCAGCCAGAGGGGGCCGTGGGGACAGGGGCATTCCCCAGGGCAGGGAGGGGTCAGCCAGAGGGGGCCGTGGGGACAGGGGTACTCCCCAGGGCAGGGAGGGGTCAGCCAGAGGGGGCCGAGGGGACGGGGGTACTCCCCAGGGCAGGGAGGGGTCAGCCAGAGGGGGCCGAGGGGACAGGGGTACTCCCCAGGGCAGGGAGGGGTCAGCCAGAGGGGGCCGAGGGGACGGGGTACTCCCCAGGGCAGGGAGGGGTCAGCCAGAGGGGGCTGTGGGGTGATGGGCCATGCAGTGAACACAGAGCCCACACCTGGGTGTTTATCCACATGGTGGTCAGTGGTTGAGAACAAAGCCCCCCCCCCCACGTGGCAGGCAACGAGCAGCAATGGCGCTGGGCCCCCTCCAGCCGCATGTCTGCCGCCGGTGGGGTGGAGGGCAGGCCAAGGTGTCCAGGAGCCCTGGCAGTGAGGGGGGCAGGCCAGGGTGTCCAGGCGCCCCGCCAGTGGGGGGGGGACAGGCCAGGGTGTCCAGGCGCCCCGCCAGTGGGGGGGGGGCAGGTCAGGGTGTCCAGGAGCCCTGGCAGTGAGGGGGGCAGGCCAGGGTGTCTAGGTGCCCCACCGATGGGGAGGGGGGCAGGTTGGGGTGTCCAGGCACCCCGCCAGTGGGGGGGGAGGACAGGCCAGGGTGTCCAGGCACCCCGCCAGTGGGGGGGAGGACAGGCCAGGGTGTCCAGGCGCCCCGCCAGTGGGGGGGGGGCAGGCCAGGGTGTCCAGGCACCCCGCCAGTGGGGGGGAGGACAGGCCAGGGTGTCCAGGCACCCGCCAGTGGGGGGGGGGGCAGGCCAGGGTGTCCAGGAGCCCTGGCAGTGGGGGGGGGGGCAGGCCAGGGTGTCCAGGAGCCCTGGCAGTGAGGGGGGCAGGCCAGGGTGTCCAGGTGCCCCACCGATGGGGAGGGGGGCAGGTTGGTGTGTCCAGGCACCCCGCCAGTGGGGGGGGGAGGACAGGCCAGGGTGTCCAGGCACCCCGCCAGTGGGGGGGAGGACAGGCCAGGGTGTCCAGGCGCCCCGCCAGTGGGGGGGGGGCAGGCCAGGGTGTCCAGGCACCCCGCCAGTGGGGGGGAGGACAGGCCAGGGTGTCCAGGCACCATGCCAGTGGGGGGGGGACAGGCCAGGGTGTCCAGGCACCCCGCCAGTGGGGGGGAGGACAGGCCAGGGTGTCCAGGCACCCGCCAGTGGGGGGGGGGGCAGGCCAGGGTATCCAGGCGCCCCGCCAGTGGGGGGGGGGACAGGCCAGGGTGTCAAGGCACCCTGCCAGTGGGGAGGGGGGCAGGCCAGGGTGTCCAGGCACCCGCCAGTGGGGGGGGGGGGGGCAGGCCAGGGTGTCCAGGCACCCCGCCAGGGGGGGGGGCAGGCCAGGGTGTCCAGGCTAAACCCCCCCAAAACCCCCCAGGGGGCCCCGCCCTTGGGCCCCCCCCCAAACCCCCCCCGGGTCGAAATTTCCCCCCCCCCCCAGCCCCGGGCCCCCACCCCGCCCGGGGGCCCCCCCCCCCCAACCCCCCCTCCCCCCACCCCCGGCTTTGTCCCCCCAAACCGCCCCCCTTGCCCCCAAGCAGTGGGGCCCCCAAAAACACTCCCAACCCACCCCCCACCCCCACCCCCTTTCCCCCCCCGACACCCAAACCCCCTCCCCCCCCCCCAAACCGGGCCGCCCCCCCCCCAACCCCCCAAAGGGCTCCCCAAATTTGGGGGGCCCAAACCCCCCCCGGGCCCCCCGGGGGGGGCCCCCCACCCGGGGCACCCGGGGGGCCCCAGACGGCCCGCCCCTTTCCCCACCCCCCACCCGAACCCCCCCCCCCCCCCCACCGGGGGCCCCCCGCCCCCCGGGGGGGCCATTTAAAAAACCCCGGGGGTTTCCACCTTGGGGCCCGGAAAAGGGGTTCCGGGGCCCGGGGGGGGCCCCCGGGGGGCTAGGCCCCCCCTTTCCGCCCGGGCCGGGGGGGGGGGCCCCCCCCGCCCCGGCCGGCCCCGGGGCGGGCCCGGCCTTTTCCCCCGTTCGGGCCCCCACCCTTGGGGGGGGGCCCCGGGGCCCCGGGTTGGGGGCGGGCCCGGGCCCCCCCCGGAAGGCTACCCCCCCCCCCCCAGCCCCTTGGGAACCCCCCCGAACCCCCCGGCCCCCCGGCCCTTTTCCCCCCCCAACCGGAGCCCCCCCGCACCCCCCCCGGGCCCGGCCCCCCGGGCCCCCCCCCCCCCCCCGGGTTCCCCCCAAACCGGGCTTTGGCCCCCCCCCCACCCCCCCCACCCCGGCGGCACCCCCCCCGGCTGGCCCCCCCCCCCCCCCCCCCGCCCCTGAACCCCCCCGGCCCCCCGGCCGGCCCCCCCATCCTACACCGGGGAACCGCCCAGGGCCCACCACCTTGGGGCCGGGCTAAAACCCCCTTCCCGGGCCGGGGGACCCGGGGCCCCGGTGTCTTTCAAAGCCCAGCTCGTCCGGCCCGGCCGGCGCCGGAGGCCCTAGCACCGGGTTTGGGCCGGTCCCCGGGGGGCCGGTAGGGCCGCGGGGCACCGCCCTCCCCACCTCTGGAAATTTTTACCCCTCGGGGGAGCGAGGGAAAGGGGGTCTGGGGGGGCGGACCCCCCGGGCCTGATACACCCGGGCCCCCCAGGCGGGCCGCAGGGATTCACCCCCACCCCCGCCGCATCCGACTGGGGGGACTTTTCCCCCCGGGTGGGACGGACCCGGGCGCGGCGGCGCCCTCGGGCGGGCCGCCCCGGGGCCCCCTGGGGAAACGGGCTGTTGCACAGGGTCTCCCCCTGGCCAGCCCTGGGGGAAAGCAGGCCGGCGGCACCAATGGGGCCGGTCCCCCCGGCCGGGCCCCCACCAAGACACCGCGGGACCCCCCCTGGGGGGCGGGGGGGCGGGGACCCCCGCCCGGGCCGGGCTCGGCCCTGGGGGGACGGCCCCCCTTCCCAGGGCCGGGCTCCGCCTGGGGGGACGTGCCCCCACCCAGGGAATCGGCGCTGCTGGGGTAGGGGTGAGGTGCCCCTCACTGTAGGGCCGGGCTCGGCGCTCTGGGGGGGACGTGCCCCTCCTCCAGGGCCGGGCTCGGCGCTCTGGGGGGGGACGTGCCCCTCACTCAGGGCCGGCTCGGCGCTCTGGGGGGACGTGCCCCTCACTCAGGCCCGGCTCGGCGCTCTGGGGGGACGTGCCCCTCACTCAGGCCGGCTCGGCGCTCTGGGGGGACTGCCCTCACTCCAGGCCCGGCTCGGCGCTCTGGGGGGGGGACGTGCCCCTTCTCCAGGGCCGGGCTCGGCGCTCTGGGGGGACTGCCCTCACTCCAGGCCCGGGCTCGGCGCTCTGGGGGGGACGTGCCCTCACTCCAGGGCCCCTCGGCGCTCTGGGGGGGGGGATGCCCCTCACTTAGGCCCGGCTCGGCGCTCTGGGGGGGACGTGCCCCTCCTTAGGGCCGGGCTCGGCGCTCTGGGGGGGACGTGCCCTCCTCCAGGGCCGGGCTCGGCGCTCTGGGGGGGGACGTGCCCCTCCTCCAGGGCCGGGCTCGGCGCTCTGGGGGGGACGTGCCCCTCCTCCGGGCCGGGCTCGGCGCTCTGGGGGGGGACGTGCCCCTCACTCCAGGGCCGGGCTCGGCGCTCTGGGGGGGGACGTGGCCCTCCTCCGGGCCGGGCTCGGCGCTCTGGGGGGGACGTGCCCTCACTCCAGGGCCGGGCTCGGCGCTCTGGGGGGGACGTGGCCCTCCTCCAGGGCCGGGCTCGGCGCTCTGGGGGGGACGTGCCCCTCCTCCAGGGCCGGGCTCGGCGCTCTGGGGGGGAGTGCCCTCCTCCAGGGCCGGGCTCGGCGCTCTGGGGGGGACGTGCCCTCCTCCAGGGCCGGGCTCGGCGCTTTGGGGACGTGCCCCTCACTCCAGGGCCGGGCTCGGCGCTCTGGGGGGCGCGCAGGTCGCCCTGGGATGCCCCTACGCTCCCCCTGCCCCCTCAGCCCTGCCCCGGGGGGACGCCCTCCAGGGCCGGGCGGGCGCTTGGGACCTGGTCCCGGGCTCCCTTGGGGGCGGCCTGCTTCCACCGGGGGTTTGGGTGGTGGGGCCTCTCCGGGGGTCGGGTTCTGGAAGAAAGGCCCCTCCTCCGGGCCCGGGCGGGCCTGGGGGGGCTCCCCAAGGGGGCGGCTTTCTGGGAAACCCTCACAGGGGGGGGGCGGGCCCTGCCCCTCCTCCCCGGGCCGGGCCGGGGGCTGCCTGGGCCCGGGGGGCGCCTGGCGGGGGGGGCCCAGAGTTGCCCCTCTCCAGCCACTCGGGCTGCCTGGGAGGGGTGGAGGGCCCCACCGAGGGGCACCCGCGGGGGGGGATTCGGGGCTCCGCCCTGGGGACCCCCTCCTCCCCGGGCCCCTGGGGGCCCCGTCCCCCGGCTGGCCGGGCTCGTGCTGGGTAGGGTAGGTGCCCCCACCCAGGGCCCGGCCCCGGGGAAGGGGGGCCCCTCCTCCCGGCCGCCCGCCGGCTTGGGGACGCTCGGGGGGGCTGGCGCTGGGACCTCCCGGTGGGCCGGGGTGGGGCTCGGGGGGACTGCTCCTCCCCGGGGTCCCTGTGGGCTGCTCCTGGGCCAGGTCCCCGGGGGCCTGTCCCCCATCCGGCCGGTCGGGCCTGCTTCCAGTGCCCTCAACCCAGGGCCACGCCGTGGGTTTGGGGTGGTGTATCCAGGCCCCTGGTCCGGGGGTTCCTACAGCGCGGCGCGGGGGACTCCCTCCCCTCCAGGGCCGGGCCTGCAGGGGCGTCCTCCCCAGCCCCGCTCGCCCTGGGGGGGAGGCCAAACCCACCGGGGCTGGGCTGGGGACCCCCGCTCGGCGCCTGGGGTGGGGGGGCGGCCCCCCCCAGGGCCGGGCTCGCCTGGGGGGCCGCCCGTCCCCGGTGGGGGAGGGTTTCCCTCCCCCGGGGGGGGGCTGGGGGGACGGGAGCCTGGGGTTGTGAGGGGGGGGGGGGTGGGTTTAACCTTCCCCGGTTAGGGGGGCTGGGGGGGGGGACTGGGGTTCTAGGGGGGTGGGGGGGGGGATCCCTCTCCGGGGGGGGGTTGGGGGGGGCACGGGACATGGGGTTTCGGGGGAGGTGGGGATGGGTTTCACCCTCCCCGGTAAGGTGGGGGGGGGGGCCGGGACCTGGGGATCTGAGGGGAGGTGGGGGTGGGTTTAACCCTCCCCGGGGGGCGGCTGGGGGGCAAGGAGCACTGGGGGCGGGGGAGGTGGGGGAGGGTTTAACCTCTCCCCTGGAAGGGGGGGTCTGGGGGGCCGGGCCTGGAGACTGAGGGGAGGGGGGAGGTTTCCTCTCCCCCTGTGAGGGGGGGGGGGGGGCCAACACGGGGACGAGGGGAGGGGGGGATGGGAAACCTCCCCCGGAAGGGGGGGCTGGGGGGCCGGGAGCATGGGGGTCGAGGGGAGGGGGGGGGGTTTAACCTTCCCCGTTGAGGGGGGGGGGCACAGGGGCCTGGGGGGAGGGGGGTGGGGGTGGGTTAAACCTCCCCCGTGTGAGGGGGTTGGGGGGGCCAGGGAGCCTGGGGTGTCTGGGGGAGGTGGGGTGGGTTTCATCTCCCCGGGGTGGGGTGGGGGGGGCACAGGGGCCTGGGGACGAGGGGAGGTGGGGGATGGGTTATAATCCTCCCCTGGACCGGGGGGCACAGGGAGCACGGGGTTCTGAGGGGAGGTGGGGGGGGTTATCCCCCCCCGTGTAAGGGGGGGCGGGGCCAACACGGGGTGCTGGGGGGATGGGGTGGGAAACCTCTCCCTGGTTGGGGGTTGGGGGGCACAGGGCCGGGTACTGGGGGAGGTGGGGGATGGGTTATAACCTCTCCCCCGTGTGAGGGGGGCTGGGGGGCACAGGGAGCACTGGGGTTCTGAGGGGAGGTGGGGGATGGGTTATAACCTCTCCCCCGTGTAAGGGGGGGCTGGGGGGCACAGGGAGCACTGGGGTGTCTGAGGGGAGGTGGGGGATGGGTTATAACCTCTCCCCTGTGTAAGGGGGTTGGGGGGGCACAGGAACCTGGGGTTCTGAGGGGAGGTGGGGGATGGGTTATACCTCTCCCGTGTGAGGGGGGCTGGGGGGCACAGGGAGCACTGGGGTTCTGAGGGGAGGTGGGGGATGGGTTATAACCTCTCCCGTGTAAGGGGGCTGGGGGGCACAGGGAGCACTGGGGTGTCGAGGGGAGGTGGGGGTGGGTTATAACCTCTCCCCTGTGTGAGGGGGGCTGGGGGGGCACAGGGAGCACTGGGGTGTTGAGGGGAGGTGGGGGATGGGTTATAACCTCTCCCCTGTGTGGGGGGGGCTGGGGGGGCACAGGGAGCACTGGGTGTCTGAGGGGAGGGGGGGGATGGGTTATAACCTCTCCCTGTGTGAGGGGGGGCTGGGGGGGCACAGGGAGCACTGGGGTGTCTGAAGGGAGGGGGGGGGGATGGGTTATAACCTCTCCCCTGTGTGGGGGGGCTGGGGGGCACAGGGAGCACTGGGGTCCTGAGGGGAGGTGGGGGATGGGTTATAACCTCTCCCCTGTGTAGGGGGGGCTGGGGGGCACAGGGAGCACTGGGGTGCCGAGGGGAGGTGGGGGATGGGTTATAACCTCTCCCCGTGTAGGGGGGCTGGGGGGCACAGGGAGCCTGGGGTTCTGAGGGGAGGTGGGGGATGGGTTATAACCTCTCCCCTGTGTGGGGGGGTTTGGGGGGCACAGGAACACTGGGGTGCTGAGGGGATGGGGGGGAGGGTTTCCTTCCCCGTGAAGGGGGTGGGTGGGGGCAAGGGAGCACTGGGGGCTGAGGGGAGGTGGGGGATGGGTTATAACCTCCCCCTGTGTAGGGGGGTGGGGGGCACAGGGAGCACTGGGGTTCTGAGGGGAGGTGGGGGGATGGGTTATAACCTCTCCCCCGTGTAGGGGGGTGGGGGGCACAGGGACACTGGGGTGTCTGAGGGGAGGTGGGGGATGGGTTATAACCTCTCCCCTGTGTAAGGGGGGGCCTGGGGGGCACAGGGAGCTGGGGTTCTGAGGGGAGGTGGGGGATGGGTTATAACCTCTCCCCTGTGTGGGGGGGTTGGGGGGCACAGGAAGCGCTGGGGTATCTGAGGGGAGGTGGGGGTGGGTTATAACCTCTCCCCCGTGTGGGGGGGCTGGGGGGCACAGGGAGCACTGGGGTGTCTGAGGGGAGGGGGGGATGGGTTATAACCTCTCCCCTGTGTAAGGGGGGTGGGGGGCACAGGAAGCACTGGGGTATCTGAGGGGAGGTGGGGGGATGGGTTATAACCTCTCCCCTGTGTAAGGGGGTTGGGGGGCACAGGAACACTGGGGTTCTGAGGGGAGGTGGGGGATGGTTTATAACCTCTCCCCTGTGTGGGGGGGGTTTGGGGGGCACAGGGAGCACTGGGGTGCCTGAGGGGATTTGGTAGGGAGGCTCCTTGCGGGCCGGGGGGGGCAGCTGAGGTGCTCGGTGCGGCTGGTTCGGTGCCTTATAAAGGAGGCCCCCCAGCCTGGAGCTGGAAGTAGCCCCAGCTCTGAGCCATTCGCCCTGGTTGGACCGTCCCAGCGCTGCCCCAGACACCCTGTGATATTACTCTGGGCCGGTCGCGGAAGCACAGTCCCCGTGAGCAGAGACAGGGTGAAGTCGGGGGGGGGACGTAGTTGTGGGGGGCTGTCTGCTCAGTAACTCAGCGTTCCCACCTGGCTGCGCTGGGCTGTGTGGTTCCCGCTGATCCCCCACACGTGGATTGGCCCAGACACTAAGTGCGGCCTGAGCGGACAACAAGGCTCTTCCCGGGGGAGAGACAAAGGAAGAGAGGCGGGGGCTGTCCCCAGGCTGGGGGGCAGGGCCCGGGAGCTGGGTCGTCTCGGCTGGGCTGGGGGAAGGGAGGGTGTTTTTAGACCAAGGAAGGGGGTGAGCCCCTCGCCCCAGGAGGACTCGGCTCTGCCCTGGCCCCTGTGGCAACGTGGAGCCTGCGCTGCGCTGGATCTCGGAGAAGCAACAAACCTTCTACTCTACTGGCTGACGGAGTCACGTCAGGCTGCGGACGGGGGTGCAGGGCTGGGGGCTCCCCGACGCGCTGTCAGGGGGAGGGGGTGTCCAGCAGGCACCTATCTGAGCGCAAGGACCGACACACACAACGGGAATTCCCAGGTGCCGTTGACTATGGGGAGCTCAGGGGCTGGGGCATGGACCCAGGGCTGGAAACAGCAGGAGGGATGGGCTGATGCCGCTGGGGAGGACAATCCAGGGAAGCAGGAACCGCTGGGGGAGGCGGGCGAGGGCGGAGAGCACAGGATGAGAGTTTCATAGAATCCCAGAACTGGCAGGGCCCTCGAGAGTCGTCCAGTCCAGTCCCCTGACCTCCTGGCAGGACCAAGCACCATGTAGACCGTCCCTGGCAGGTGTGTGTCCACCCTGCTCCTCATCTCTCCAGGGATGGGGGTTCCACAGCCCCCAGGCAATGTATGCCAGTTTCACCCCCGACAGGCGCCCTCACTCACCCACACAGCGAGCGCTGCCTGCGAGGCGGCGCCAGGCGCCCCGGCTGTCCTGCTCCTCCCAGGCGTTCCCGTCGCTCCCGCTCGGCCCCCGCCGTACACACTTCATCCTGGAGGGCGAGGCCCAGGCCCCCTCCGGGCAGCTCAGCTCCACCAATTCGTTGCGGCTGTAAAAGGGCCGGTCTGGCGCCAGCCGCAGCCTGGGGTCCCCCTGGGGCCGGGGGCACTTCTCTGCCAGAGAGAGCGGGGCTGGGCTGAGCGAGGGCTGGGCAGGCTGGACACGCCTGTGGCCGGGGGATAGCCAGCCAGGGACGGGCTGCAGCCAGTTAGCCCCAGGGCCAGAGTGCGAGGCCCAGCCTGTGGAGCCCGGCGGAGGGTGGGGGGAGCTCTAACAGGGTTTTCCGGCCGTTCGCTGGCCCCTTTGAGGGCAGGACCAGGCATGGACCCGGCAGCCTGTGGAACCACCAGGGCTCTGGACTCCCTGGAGCCTGGCGGGGACGGGGGCCGAGCCAGGCAGCCACGGGCGGGGGGGGCAGGAAGGCACAATTCAGCCACCAGGCCCCTTTGGGAACGTTTAGGGCCTCGGGGCGTCTCCCTCTGCCCGTGGCGAGGGCCCGAGGGATCCGGCAGTGCACCCACCCCGATGGCTGGGACCTGAGAGGGGAACTGGCCCCCGGTGTGGGAGCAGAGACCCACATCCCATCCACCCTGAGGCCAGGGGCCTCCCGCCTGCGCTCAGCCTTGGAGGGGGGCGCTCGGGCCCTGGGTTCGAATCCCCCGCCCATCCTGCAGCCCGTGTGCGCAGACCTCACCCACACAGCGCACACGGCTCGTGTCCCACGCCACGCGCCCGGCCGTCTCCGTGCACTGCATCCAAGCCACGCTCCCTCGTACTGCTCCGGGCGGCAGGTCACCGTAACCCACTCGCCAACGACAAACGTGGTGCGTAGGGTGGACGCGGAGACCGACGGGGGCCAGTTCCCTGCACTCTACAAACCCCTGGAAAGGAAGAAATGTGCAGTCCCAGCAAACCCTCCCCGTGTCCCCCCTCCCACAGAGCGGCCGGCCCTGCGCCCTCGCTGGGGAGGAGCAACATCCCCCCACCCCCGTGTGGGTCCGGCCCATAACGTCCTGAGAGGGGCTGTCAGCCCCTCTGCTCAGGCTGGCCCCACCCTGTCAGCTGGGGGGAGCCCACACCCCTTGGCCTGGCCCTGCGCCCTCATCCCACTGAGTCTCCTCCTGCCGTCAGCCAACGTCCCTCCCCCAGCGCCCAGGCCACGGCCCTCCCCCCCCATCTGGTCCCCGTGCGCCGTGCGGAGCCGGCTGGGTGCGTGAGGGGACAGGAGCCGTGGGAGCTGTGGTCGGGGTGGGGGGACGGGCAGTTCTGCAGAACTGGGCCTCACCGGGGGCTCAGTGTCCTGCTTGGCTCTGAGCTCTGCCCCGGAGCGTCTCACCCATGTCCCTGGCTGCCTCGGGGCCCAGACGCTCGCAGCTTTCCCGCTGCCTTCTCTGCCGGGCCGGCCATGCCCACAGCTGGGCCTACGGAGCCCGGCCGGGTCCGGACGCTCTCCCTGCCTCCGGCTGTGCCAGCGACCCCGGGTGGTTTCTGCCGGTGGCAGCCTCTGCCTCGCTGGGCCTGGCCCGGGCTGTACGCCCTGGGCTGTTGGCAGAGACCCCTGGTGTCAGGCTGCCGGCGCCGAGACAAGGGGCTCCCATCCCTGGACAGCAGCTGCCACGCCCATGTGGATGCCCGGGGCAGGTGCTGGAGAGCGGCAGGCCGGGTGCTCGGGCGCTGGGAGGGGCTCGAGGGGCGCCGGAGCCCTGTGACCCCAGGGGCTCACACTCACCAGTGCAGGCGGGCGTCCCACTCCAGGTGGTGCGGCTGCCCTGGTCCAGGCACCAGATCTTGGACGGCCAGGGCTGGTACCCCGCAGGGCAGCTCCAGGTCACCGAGGCCCCGTGGCTGTAGAACGGCTGCAGGAGGGCGAACTGGACCCTGCTGTCCTGGGTCTCGGGGGCTTGGCACTGCTCTGTGCACAGGAGGGAGGGGCTGGCTCAGGGTTTGAGCTGGCACCTCTCAGGGACCTCGGCTGAGCCATGTGGGCTGGTGCAGCCTCACAGTCTGCCAGCTGCCCTCCCAGGGGCCCGGGCCTGTGCCGGCTGGTCCCCATGGATTGCCCGCCCATGGGCCGTGACCGCTGTGACTGGTGCATTATCACCCGGCCCAGGACTGAGCCCACGCGGGCAGCTCAGGGTGGGGGGAGGCTGGGGGAGCCCGCTGTGCCCTCTCCGGCCTGAGAGACCTCCCTGCTCGGCACAGAGCAGCGTTCGGCCTGGGGGGCTGACGGAAACGCGGAGCCCACTGCTGCGGGCTGGGGAGGGAGGAAGGAGTCCGACGGGAGCAGTGGCGTGAGGGGGCTCCGATCTGCGTCCCGCTTGCAGCGTAGCTGTCGCCCGGCTGCTCCCAGGGGGACCAGGGGAGGAGGCAACGTCTCTCTTGGCCCAGCAAAACGTATGACCTCGCCCACCGGCCTCTGCCATTCCAGGGAGCTTCACCCCACGGATCCGGCTCTGCCCCTACACCCAGGGACCCCTTCAGCCAGCAGCCAAGGCAGCCACCGCGGTGCTCCAGCCGGTGCCCCAGGACCTAAGGAGTGGCTGCTGCCGTCTCCGAACCGGGCGCGCTTCTCCCTCAGAACTCGGGGAGAGGGCCCGGGAGAAGCACAAACAGGGCCTGTCCTTAGAAGGGGGAGCAGAGCCTGAGCCCCGCCAGCCAGACTTGGCCCTGGACAGATCCTGGAGCCACTTCTCAACCCACCGATTTGTAAGTGTCTCCCCGACACGGGGCACGGGGAACAGCCAGGGCGGCTGGGCCGAACCCGACCCGCACCAGACCCGCCTGCTTCCTTCACTACTCAGCCTGCGGGCCTGCAGGCCGGGGCGCGGCAGCCAGGCCCCCTGCACACCGACCGCAGTCCCGCCGCACTCGCCCGCAGAGGAGGGGAACGCGACCGGCGTGAAATGAGCATGTGCAGGGTGCACAAGAGGCGGGAGGGGCGCACTCAGAGTAGTTCTCAATGGTTCGTTGTCACCCCGGGACTCGTCAGGTCCTGCCGGGCTCAGGGCTCCCATCGGTGACCCGGAGAACGGAGGGGGAAGGGCCTTTGCCCAGCATGGAAGGACCCCGCGCTGGGCGGGGCTGGAGGCGCTTGGGAGACAGGCCGGGGGGGTGAGAACTCGGCACCAGCCGGGCAAGCTGAGAACGGGTCCCGTCCGAACAGGATGCGCCCGAGTGAGGAGGCGGCAAAGGGCTGCAGGTGGGAAGGGAACATCAGACGCGCAGCTGCCCAACGGGAGCCTCTGGCGGGTGGCC
The DNA here is from genome assembly GCA_032595735.1 of Pelochelys cantorii. Taxonomy (NCBI): domain Eukaryota; kingdom Metazoa; phylum Chordata; order Testudines; family Trionychidae; genus Pelochelys; species Pelochelys cantorii. The sequence continues at coordinate 1,249,240 of CM064330.1, read as the reverse complement.
GAGCCGCGAGAAGGACCTGTGCTTGCCAAAGAAACGTGTCTCCAGCAAGGGCCGCGAGCCCTGATTCCTGCGTAGGGAAGCCGTGCGCGGGGTCACCGAGCAGGACGGCAGAACAGACGCTGGAAGAGGGAGGGAAAGCAGCAGGGAACATCCTTCCCCACAGACGCTTAGATTCCTGCACCTCTGCAGGCAAGGCTTGTCCAGGGTGGGACTGGGAGTACAGGGAAGAGAGGCAACCCCCCGGCCCCCCTGCCTCTCCGCCCGACGCGCCCACAGCGCCGAAGCGACAAGGCCGAGGAAGCCCCCGGAGTCGGGGCCGGGGCCGGGCGTCCGATCGCGGGAGGCGCGCGGGGAGACGCTTTGCTTGGATCTGATCGACTGTGAAGTTGGCCCCAGAAGCGTTTGACTTTTCCTTCCGTGTAGCCGTTTGGGACTCGCGCGCCTGGGCCCTCAGCAAACATGGCCTGGCCAGGGGAGGGCCGGGCAGCACCGGACGCACGTCTGCGGGGGAACGGCAAGCCTGGCAGAGTGCTGGGCTCACCCTGTGATGTAGTGGGGGGGGGTCTGCTTTCGTGATCCTGTGCGGCTCTGTGTCTGTGTCGGCAGGGCCCAGCGGGGCGTGGGGGTCTCCTGAGCCAAGGCAGGTAGACTGTGGCCCAGCCGCTTCACACCTGGCCAGGGGAAGGAGTTTGGACAAAGGAAGGGGGGGGGCTGCCTGGGGGGAGGGAGTGACCCGGGGCTGGGAGAAGGGGCAGGCTGGGGGAGGAGGATGAGCAAGGCAGACTAAAGCCAGCACAGGGGGGTTCAGGGGCCCTTGAACCCCTCCCCCCAGGAGGGATAAGGCGGTCCGCTCTCAGGGTATCCTGCTACCAGTGCCTGTGTCCCCGAGAACCAATACACCTCCGACTCTCCTGGCTGACTGTCACATCTGGGTGGGGACGGGGGCGCGGGGTCGGGGGCTCCCCGACGCGCCGTCACACACACCTGCAGTACAAGCCAGGCTGGCAGAGCCCGGCTGTGTCTGGCTGGCTGTAGCACACAGAGAGCTGGAGGGACTTGGGGGGGGGGGCGTCTGTGAGCAGTCGGGCTGCAGAAGTAAAGTGGCGTGGAGGGACCCAGGTCAGAGGACAGCTCCTCCTTAGCCCGGATTGCAGCTGGCAAGTCACCGTGATGCCGTGGCACCAGGGACTGGCGGGGGTACTGCCTGGGGCGCTGTACGCAAGAGGAGGCAGATCGCTGTCCCGTCCTAGCCAGCGCTAGGGCCGTCTCAGCTGGACTCCTGGGTCCCAGGGTGGGCACCCCCCCTTAGCAGGCTGCACACGCGGGAGAGAGGCCGGAGGAGAGCTGCACACGACCAAAGGCGGAGAAGCCCTGCACAGGTACAGCTTGCTCAGGAGGGACAGGCGGGGAGAAAGGGGGGAGGTGTTGCCTTATATATTAAAAATGTCCAACTTGGCCTGAGGTGGAGATGGGCGTAGGAGACGGGCGTGTTAAGTGAGACTAAAAGGGGTTAAAAACAAGGGTGAGGTCATGCTAGGGGTCTACCACAGGCCACCTACCCAGGCGGAAGAGGCGGAAGAGGCTTTTTTTAAACAACTCACAAAATCATCCAAAGCGCAGGATTTGGTGGTGAGGGGGGACTTGGACTATCCAGACGTATGTAGGGAAACTAACCCAGCGGGGCCCAGACTGTCCAATACGTTCTTGGACTGCTCTGGAGACAATTTGTTTCAGAAGGTTGGAAAAGGAACGGGGGGAAGCTGATCTAGATTTGATTTGAACAAATAGAGGGGAGCTGGTTGAGAAGTTGAAGGCGGAAGGCAGCTTGGGTGAAAGTGACCATGAAATCAGAGTTCATGGTTCTAAGGAAGGGCAGACGGGAGAACAGCAAAACAGAGACACGGATTTCAGGAAGGCAGATTTTGGGAAGCTCAGAGAGCTGGCAGGTGAGGTCCCGTCCAGTTCTAGTGTGCTATGATTCTAAGCCCTGCCCTGGGAGGGAAGGTTAAAATACTGGCTGGGGTTGGCCTTGACAAAGGGAGACTCGGGGGCGTCTGGTCCCAGTCTCCAAACACGTCCAGGGCTTCGAAAGGGGACGGTCTCAGTGGCTCTCCGTGGCCACGGGAAGGGGACGAGCCGTGATGGGTCCAAGTGGCAGGCGGGAGCTGTCCCTTGGCCCTTGGGAAAACCCTTCGCTCTCCCCGGGTTGTTGAGCTGCCCCCCCAAACGGCCCTTCCCCTGGTGTCCGAGGGCCTGGCAGAGCGACAGAGGCGGCAGCTCCGGCTCCCGGGGCGGCTCCAGGAGTCTCCATGGGACAGACCCTCTGCTCCCCCTGCCACCGAGCTCCGCCCGCCCAGGCCCCGGCACCGCGTCCCAGTGCCCGAGCCGGAGCCTTGCTCTGCTCTGGGACGGCAATGCCTTCCTCCCCCAGTCTCAAGGGTCCCGGAGCCTCCGGCCCAGCCCGGCCCTGGGATCACGGTGCAGGGGGAGGGCGTCGGGCTCCCACGTACCCAGGCAGGCGACAGTCGCGTTCCAGACGCTGCGGCTCCCCTGTCTGACGCATCTGATCGTGGGCTGCGAGGGTTCCAGCCCCGCCGGGCAGCTCAGGGTCACCAGCTCCCCCTGGCCGTAGAACGTCTTCTTGGGTTCCAGCCCCAGAGGCCAGGCCCCACTGGGCTTGGGGCACTTTTCTGTGGGGAGAAAGGGGGTGGGCCCTAGAAAGGCGAGATTCCAGTCCCCACGGGAGAGGCCCCTGCCCCGCGCTGGGCTCCTGAGGCGACGGGTCCCACCGTCCAACAGGCCTTGGCCAGCACCCACACAGACACCCGCGGGCACCGGCACTGAGGGGAGGGAGCTCCAGGGCCGGAGCAGCAGAGCAGGAAATCGGGGGGCTTAGCCCCCATCGACAGCCCTGCCGTCAGCCCCTCCCCACCCTGCCCTGCCCTGACTCCGCAGAGCCGTTACCCCGTGTCCCCTTCCCCCTTCTCACAGGGGACTCGCCCGCCCCGGGCCCAGCCCACAGCTCAGGGCCCTGTTCCCATCCGTAGGGCCGGGAGTCTGGGTCCTCGTCCCCCCTTCTGTACCCCTGGGGCGGGGCAGGGGTTGTGCTCTGCCCAAGGCCCAGCTTTTCTCTGGCTTTTAGTGTTTCCTGCACCTGCCCTCTCCTCTCCCCCGCCCCCCGGCCCTCCTGCCCCACCCCAGTGGCGGCTGGACCTGGCTGGAGGGGCAGCCAGGCAGCGTGTGCATTGGAGCACAGGCAGTTGTTCCTTCTCCTCCCCTCTCCGCTGTCTGCACGAACCCCCCAGCCGCCAGGACCGCAGCACACACAGGCCTCGGGTCCCCGCTCACAGCCCGGGCTAGGAGAGCACCCGAAGGCCAACCCCAAACCCCGCTCAGCCAGCAAACCAGCCACATGCTAACGGGGAGTGCCTCTGTCCTCCTGTACCATGCACCCCTAGAGCCTCCAGCCGAGCACACACGTCCCCCAACACCCTGTACACACCCCATAACACTCATCCACACACGGACCCACCACACACCCCACCGGCAGCCCCGCACACCCCTCCAGCACACAGCCTGCACCCCACACAGGCTGTGTGCCTGCACCCCACACTCTTGCTGTCACTTCAGACCTTGCAGACTCTCTGAGCTGAACACCAGCCCATAAATACGCCCCCAGGGAGGTGCGGAGCCGCTGCCGAGCCCTTTGCCTCCCTGGGTGCGGAGCCAGCCCCCCGCCCGTCCTGCAGCCCGTGTGCACAGAACTCACCCACGCAGCTCATGTTGCCCGTGTCCCACGCCACGCGGCCGGCCGTCTCCGTGCAGCGCACCCAGCCCGGCTCCCCCTCGTACTGCTCCTGGCGGCAGGTGACCCAGATCTTCTCCCCAGCGGCAAACTCGGTCTGTGCGGAGAGAGCCGAGAGCGGCGGGGGCCACTTCTCTGCCGTCGTGCAGACCCCTGGAGGGAAGAAATGTCCAGTCTTGGCAAAGGCAGCTGGGGGACGGGCAGCTGGTGGCCACCGGGGGTCCGGGGACAGAGCTGAGCCAAGGGGAGCCTGGTGAAACCAGCACAAAAAAGGGCCGGGGAGGCGAGGAAATGGACCAGCTGGTGAGGGGGAGTCTCTGGGCTGCTCCTGCCCTTGTGTGTTGGCCCCGAAACCCCGGGCCTGCCGCGGGCCCTGGGCTCAGGGAGGGTCGCTGGCCCCAGAAGGAGGCTGAGAGGCCCAAGCGAACGGGAGGGTTTTGGGTGTGAGAGTCCACCCCCGAGACACCGAAATGTCCTGGCAGTCGGCTGCCAGCCCAGCCCCTGTGCCAGGTGCCCGGGGGGCTGGCGCTCACCCTGGCAGGCGGGGGTGTCTCTCCAGACGGCCCGGCTCCCGTTTCCAACGCACCGGGTCGCGGGCGGCGACGGCCGATACCCCTCAGGGCAGCCCAGCGTCAGCGAGTCCCCGGGGGCGTAGAACGGCTGCTGGGGGGCAAACGTCAGTCTGGGGTCCCAGGCTCCGGGGATTTCACATGTTTCTGGGTGTGGAAGACACACGGGGAGACTCTCAGGGCCGTGGAATCATGTGACCTTCCCCAGGCAGGATGGGCCTGATCCTGGGGCCCCCAGTACAACAGGGGTTGCAGGGATCGCTCCCCAGTGCTCAGGCCTATTTACCCCCTTTCTCTGCAGGGCTCAGGGTATGGGGGGGGGTTAGTCAGCCTCACGGAGTCACGGGGCGAGGGGGGGACACGCTGCCTGGGGGTCGAGGCCAGCAGGGCCCCTTCTGAGCAGAGCCTCCGCTCTCCCTGCCACCGAGCTCTGCCCGCCCAGCGCCCTGGCACCTCCCCGCAGGGAGACTGACCCCCTGGGGCCTGCCAGTGTCTGTGGGGCTCGAAGGCAGGAGTGGGGCGGCCCCGTTGAAAATGCAGCTCCAAACCCTACACAATCCCCCCACCGCCCCAGCCCTCCTGGAACACCCCTCCCAGACACCCCACCCGCACAGCAACGTCCCCGACACCTATCACACCCCCACACACGCTGTGTCAGCCAACCCCCGCCCTACCCCCCACACCCCACATGCCCTATCGACACCCCACACATGCTGTGTCAGCCAGCCCCCGCCCTACACACCCCCACACCCGCTATCAACACCCCTACAAACGCTTTGTCCCCTACACACACACACAGACACACAATTGACACCCCAAGACAGCACCTGCACCTCCTGCACACACACACACTACCCAGCCAGCACACCCCTAAAACAAACATCCTCCCTCTCCATCGATACCCTGACACAATGCCTACTCCTTCTGCACACACACGCTGTGTGTCCGGCCAGACCATCCCTTACACACAAAGACACACGCACGATGGGCTGCTTTGCACCATCATTTCACACTTGTCAGAGTGCTCAGGACATAAATACGCCCCCTGTGCCGGGTGCCCGGGGGGGGGGGGGGTGGCGCTCACCCTGGCAGGCGGGGGTGTCCCTCCAGACGGCCCAGCTCCCGTTTCCAACGCACCGGGTCGCGGGCGGTGACGGCCGATACCCCTCAGGGCAGCCCAGCGTCAGCGAGTCCCCGGGGGCGTAGAACGGCCGCTGGGGGGCAAACGTCAGTCTGGGGTCCCAGCTCGGGGATTTCACATTTCTCTGTGGGGAGAACGAGAGCAGGTGTTGGGGGTTACTGGGCCCTGCGGACCCCCCCAGTGTTATGGGCTGAGACTGGCAACTGCTGGGCACCCGCAAGGCGGGCGGCTGCAAGGATCAGCCCCGCTCAGGACCAGGCCCCAGGCGCTCCGGTACATTTCCTCCGTTCGCACTCTCAGGCCATGGGGAGGCGTGTGCCGGCCGGGCAGCCCCACGGGCTGTGGGGAGAACGGGGTACCTGGTCCCCGCTGCGCCCGCACAGGCTCGGAGCTGTGCGCCTGCCCCCTGGATGCCGTGGGTGGGAACCTGGGCTGATTGCAGCAGGACTCTCCCCCATGGCCCCTCAGCCGCCTAGACGGAGCCCTCCAGCCAGACAACCCCCCGGCCCGGCCCCCCGCACTCACTGACACCCCTGTGCTGGCTGGGTCCCCCCAGCCTGGCCTGGCCCCCCCACCTCACTGACACCCCTGTGCTGGCTGGAACCCCCCGGCTCGGCCCCCCCACACTCACTGACACCCCTTGCTGGCTGGAACCCCCCGGCCCGGACCGGCCCCCCGCACTCACTGACACACGTGTGTGCACCAAAGTCCCACTCGAAGTACCCAGCCACCGTCTCCCGGCACGTGGCGTTGAACGAGTGCTGCACGAACGGCTGGCGACAGGTCACCAGTCCCTGGGCCCCGACGCCGAACTCCGCCTGGGCCGCGTCGAACTCCACCTGCCTCGCCCAGTCGTTGCATGTCCCTGCGCCAGGCAGAGAGCAGCCTTGGGGTGTCCGCCCTGCGGCCTGAGCGCCCCTGGCTCTGGGAGCCGGCCCCGGGTCTCACCCCCACTGCAGCCGCCCTGCAGGAGCCGCCCTCAGGCCCAGCGCATCGGGGGCAGGAGGGGGACGGAGCCTGGCCACTCTCTGGGGCGGTGCTGGGAGAGGCACCCCGAGAAATGCCGCTCAGAGCCCCCAGGCCTCAGAGCATCGCTCCTGGCAGAGCCGCCGGGGTGTCCGGCTGGGACTTGGGCCAGGCCGTGGGCACAGACCCACAGCCAGCGCCAGCAGCCACCCCAGGGCCTGGGGGGGAGCACCATGAACTGGGGGGGAGAGCCTGCGTTTGTGGGGAGCTGGGGCTGTGGAGGGGTGTGACATCGGGGGGGCTGACCACTCTTGTGGCCCTGGGTCCACGCTGGCTGGGCAGTCACTGGTTGCCGTGTTGTGCTGGGTGTGACCCCTGCTGTGCTGGTCTGCAGAGACTCTGTGTGTGTTTGTGTGTGTGTGCGCACAGGACCCAATGGGGGATGGTCCCTTAGGGGGGCACGTAGGCCATGGCCCAGCCGCCTGACACCTGGGCTAGGTGGAGGAATCTGAACAAAGCCGGGGAGGGGCTGCCTGGGGGGCGGAGGGACCAGTCCCGGGGAGTGTGGGTGAATCTCCACTGGGGGAAGATGAGAGGCGACTGGGAGCAGGAAAAGGGGGCTCAGGGCCCGTGAGCCCTTCCCCCCAAGAGGAATGAGGCTGCCGACCCTGGCTCCGGTGTTAACATCGCCCCTGTGCTGCGCCGTGTCTCCGAGAAGCAGCAAAACCTTCTACTCTACTGGCCGGCGGAGAGTCCCATCTGGCTGCAGACGGGGTGCAGGGTCGGGGGCTAAGGGGAAATCCTGTGTTTGTAGGGGGCAGTGTGGGCTGGGGGAGGGGAATCCTGCGTTTGTGGGGAGCGGCGTGCACTGGGGGCCGCGCTGGCCGGGGTCCCTGGGCGCTGCCTGCCGGGAGCTGGCTGCACCCCAGGCCTGGCCCGGCTGGGCAGGTTGGCCCCCTGCCCGGGCTGCTTGCAGGGTTGTTCCCGTCTCCCCCACTCACTCAGACACGTGACTGCGCTGATTCCCAGACGGCCCCGCGGCCCTTCAGCTCCACACAGGTCGCAGGGAACGGCCCGGCCGCCGGCTCCTCAGGGCACCTCACCTGCACCGTCTCGTTGACCCGAAATGTCTCCTGCTCAGAGGGAAACGTCACCTTCGCGGTCCAGCCTCCTGCCCTCCGGCACGTGTCTGTGGGGGGACGACAGGCTGAGGGCTGGCTGGGACGGCGCCTCGTCCCCGCCTTAGCACCACGGCGGCCGGCTCAGCCCAGGCAGCAGCACCGGCTCCCAGCGCCCCAAGGTGCCCTAGGGCCAGGGGACGTGGGTAGCAAACAGATGCTGAAACTTCCCATGATCAAGCAATAGAGCAGAGTCCACGGACAGTCGGCCTGTTAGCAACTCCCCTGCCCCCGCCCTGCCCTTCCTCCACCTGCACCCCTCCCCGCCCTGCCCTCCCTCCGCCTCCACCCCCCCACCCTGTCCTTCCTCCGCCTGCATCCCCCCTTCCCTGTCCTCCCTCCGCCTCTACCCGCCCACCCTGCCCTCCCTCTGCCTCCACCCCCCGCTCTGCCGTCCCTCCCCTGACTCCCCCTGCTCTGCCCTCCCTCTGCCTGCACCCCTCGGAGGGCAGGGGGCACCCGCAGAAGGGCGGGATCCACCAGGGGACACAGACGTAACTCTGAGCTTTGCTGCCCTGCACCTCCAGGCCCCTAGAGAATCAGAGGAGCACCCTGGGCTCCAGCACGGAGCCCGGCACCAGGGTCCCTGTGCAGTGACTGGCAGAGGCAGCGCCGGGGACGGATCCACAAAGTCGAGCGGCAAAGCCAGCAGTGCTGGGTGGGGGGCGCGCCAGGCCCTGCCATTCGCAGCGATGGGCGTCTAGGGCCCGGTCACTTTGCTACGGCCCCGCCCCTGCTATATGTGCAGTCGTAACAAGCACAGAGCCACGGCGCACCAGGACTGGCAGGGACCTCAAGAGTTATCAAGTCCCGTCCCCTGCGCTCACAGCAGGACCCAGCCAGTAGAACAGAGGGGGGGTTTGTTTGTTGTTTCTCCAGGATACAGCCCAGCACACCACATCACAACCCCCGGACAGGCAGGAAGTTTTCCCTAATGTCCAACCTAAACCTCCCTTGCTGCAGTTTAAGCCCCTTGCTTCTTGTCCTGTCCTCAGAGGCCAAGGAGAACAATTCTCCTCCTTGCGACACCCTTTTAGATACTTGAAAACTGCTCTCATGTCCCCTCTCAGCCGTCTCTATTCCAGACTAACAAGCCCAGTTCTCTCAGCTTCCCTCCTAGCTCATGTTCTCTCGACCTTTCATCATTCTAGTTGCTCTCCTCTGGCCCTCTCCAATTTCTCCACATCCTTCTTGAAATGTGGTCCCAGAACTGGACACAAGACTCCAGCTGAGGCCTGATCAGCGCAGAGCAGAGCGGAAGAACGACGTCTCGTGTCTTGCTCCCAACACTCCAGTAAACGCAGCCCAGAATCACGTTTGCTTTTTTTGCAACGGCGTCACCCTGCTGACTCGTATTTAGCTTGTGGCCCGCTGTGACCCCTCGATCCCTTTCTGCAGGACTCCTTCCTAGACAGAGGGAGGGCTGGCAAGCCAGGCGCACACACACCTGTCCTCCATTCCCTGCTGTGCCCCGGCTCTTCGGAAACGTGGCCGTGTCACTTCGTGGCATTTTTCAAATCGCACCTTTCCCCTGGCTCCCTCGTGCGTCTCGAGCTGCTGTCTCTGCCGCCGTGGAGCGGCACCTGCCTGCTCCACTAGTGCCGGCGGGACCAGCGCTGTCCTGTGCGGGACCAGTGCCCTGGGGCAGTGTTATCTGAGTGGGGCGGGCCCTGGGGGCGGCCTGCCAGCAGCTGGCAGAGCGATGGGTGCTCCAGAGACATGCAGCGAGAACCTCGTCTGCCCTCCCCGCCCCCGCTATGGGAATGCAGCTGGGTCCGGCCCTCGGTTTTCTCACCTTCCTGAGCCGGGGGGGGTGGATATTGGGGTGCTCGAAGGGCGCCTGTAGGTCTGTTTTAAGTCACCCAGGCGACAGGCCAAGTGGAGCATGCATGGGGACAGGGCAGTGTGGGGGTGCCAGGTGGGGCCTGGAGAGACCAGCCCTGAACTTGGGTGGAGCCGGGCCTGGCCCAGGAATATTCTGGTGCCTGGGCCCCCAGGCCCATAGAACTGGCTGCCCAGTCGGTGGGACGTGTCGGGAGAGGTGCACTTTGGGTCGGGGGAGTTGGACGCAGTGCCATTCACTGCTGCACCAGCTGCCTGGCTTCCCCCGCCCGCCAACGGGGACGCGCCCCCAGGGCTCCTGGCCGGTGGAGCTGGAGCAGGACGCAGGCGCCGGCAGCGCGGGAGAGTCGCAGCAGCACTGAGCAGGGCCGGGCACAGCAGCGAGTAACGGGCCAGGGGAGTGAGAAAACTGCCCCAGCGTCTCCAGGCCCCCAGGGCCCGGGACCCCACCCGGCCCCGGAGGGCGCGCGTCGGGGGGGACGGCAAGTGCTGAGAGCTACGTGCCGAGCCGGGATGGTTACAAAGGGCCGTGACCAGAGAGCCCCCCTGCTGCGGGTGCAATCCGAGAGCGGCATGTTTCCGTCGCTCGGATCACTGGCGTGGGCTGTAGCACCCCCGGCTGGGCCGAGGGACCGACAGAGCACGGCGCTCCAGGCGCTGCCCCAAAGAACATACAGTCCGCGTGAGGGGCGGGGCCTGGCTCTAACCTCGCAGGGGGCGGGGCCGCGGGCGGGACAGACACCGGACGTCCCTGTTACTCAGCGTGGGGGCCCGGGTGGCTTGGGCCTGTCCCCGCTAGGAACGGAGTCGCGTTCTCAGCCGGTGTCACTGAGTCCTGGCGCCAGCCTGGGGGACCCGAGCGAAGACGAGGCAATCCGCAGCTTTCGCCTCGGCCAGCAGGACAAGGAAACGTCTCCGTTCCCCGGCACGGCTGCACGCCCCTCCCCGGAAGCGCATGCACCCCCGCTGCCAGCGTGAACCGAGAAGTGCCTCGGCCGTGCCAGAGACCACATCCTGCCCTGCCGCTACACTTCCTTCTCACGCAGCCTCCCGCTCACAACAAAACACCCCCCCCGCTTGGCATGTGCTGACCCGGGCCTTGCAGCTTTCACGCCAGCTACACCAACGTCTCTAGGGCCGGCCGGGCTGTGCCCCCCGCTGCGCCAGCGTCTCTAGAGCCAGCAGGGCTGTGCCCCCCCCGCCAGCGTTCTGGGCCGGCGGGCTGTGCCCCCCCTGCGCCAGCGTCTCTGGGCCGGCCGGGCTGTGCCCCCCGCTGCGCCAGCGTCTCTGGGCCGGCAGGGCTGTGCCCCCCCGCGCCAGCGTCTCTGGGCCGGCCGGGCTGTGCCCCCCGCTGCGCCAGCTCTCTCGGGCCGGCGGGCTGTGCCCCCCGCTGCGCCAGCGTCTCTGGGCCGGCAGGGCTGTGCCCCCCGCGCCGCTCTCTGGGCCGGCCGGGCTGTGCCCCCCCGCGCCAGCTCTCTGGGGCCGGCCGGGCTGTGCCCCCCCGCGCCAGCGTCTCTGGGCCGGCCGGGCTGTGCCCCCCGCTGCGCCAGCGTCTCTGGGCCGGCAGGGCTGTGCCCCCCCGCGCCAGCGTCTCTGGGCCGGCCGGGCTGTGCCCCCCCTGCGCCAGCGTCTCTGGGCCGGGGGCTGTGCCCCCCCCCGCGCCAGCGTCTCTGGGCCGGCCGGGCTGTGCCCCCCGCTGCGCCAGCTCTCTCGGGCCGGCCGGGCTGTGCCCCCCCTGCGCCAGCGTCTCTGGGCCGGCAGGGCTGTGCCCCCCCGCGCCAGCATCTCTGGGCCGGCCGGGCTGTGCCCCCCCGCGCCAGCTCTCTTGGGCCGGCAGGGCTGTGCCCCCCCGCGCCAGCGTCTCTTGGGCCGGCGGGCTGTGCCCCCGCTGCGCCAGCGTCTCTAGGGCCGGCAGGGCTGTGCCCCCCCGCCCAGCGTCTCTGGGCCGGCCGGGCCGTGCCCCCCCTGCATCTCTAGGGCGAGGCTGTGCCCCCCCGGCCCAGCGTCTCTAGGGCGCAGGGCTGTGCCCCCTGGCCAGCTCTCTGGGCCCGCGGCTTTGGCCCAGCCGCCAGGGCCAGGGCTGTGGTAATGGGGGGGGGGGGCCTTGCCTCCTGTGGCAAGGATTCCAAGGTTGCAGGCTGTGTAAGGAACTTTTGCATTAGAAACCGCGCCACATTTATTTGGTGCCTCAGTCCTTCATTAGGGAACTAATGAAGAACTTTTCTTTATGCACCCTCTCCACACCACTCATGCTTTTATAGACCTCTATCATATCCCCCCTCAGTCTCCTCTTTTCTAAGCTGAAAAGTCCCAGTCTCTTTAGCCTCTCTTCATATGGGACCTGTTCCAAACCCCTAATCATTGTAGTTGCCCTTTTCTGAACCCTTTCCAAGGCCAAAATATCTTTTTTGAGGTGAGGAGACCCCATCTCTGCACAATACTGGAGATATGGCGTACCATAGTTTTATACTGCCCCTCCTCCTTCTTCCCTTGGCTTCCCCCTTCCAGCTCCCTCCTCCCAGGTTTCCACCTCCCCTCTCCCACCCTCTCTCTTCCCTTCTCCCACCTCCTTTTCCCAGTCTCCCCAGAGGTTAATCCCCCCCCCCTCAGTTTTGTTAAATAAAGAGAGTTTCCATTTTTGAACACACATGTCCTTTATTTTTTACATCAGGAAGGGGGGCTGGGGAGGGGTAAGTGGAAGGAGGTGAAGGAGGAATGGGGCACGAGCCCCCGATGGGGAGGACTGGGGTGGCTCTGCGGGCTCGTCAGGGTGGAAGCTCTCCTGCAGGGCCTCCTGGATCCTGACAGCCCCCCAATTGACACCCGTGGATGGCAGCCTGCGGCAAGTGCAGCTGGGCTGATGGCCGAGTGCTGGGATGTGCCGAGTGTGGGCACTCAGGGCACTCCAAGACAGGACTGCTTTGCTGTCCCTCATCGAGGTAGACAAGCAAGCGGGGAACCCTGAGAACTGTCTGTCCGGGGTGGGGGTCGGGTCCCTTTCAGCACAGCCCTCGGCTAGCACGCTCTAAGCCCTAACCTGATGCCCTGCCGGCACTGGTTCCGGCCAGCCTTAACTTCGGTTCAGGGTCCACTCAGTGTGGACATGCTAGTTCGAATTAGCAAAATGCTAATTCAAATTAGTTTTTAGGTCTAGATGCGCTAATTCGAATTAGCTTAGTTCGAATTAACTAATTGGAACTAAGTTAGTTCGAATTAGTGCTGTAGTGTAGACATACCCTATCAGCTTCATTTAGCATGGGCACTCTAATTGACAATTTTTTCCCCATTTTTTTCCCTTCTCTTTTCCTCCCCATCCCCTCTCTGTCTTCCCCCCTCACCCCCACTCTGTTCTAAAATTTGATTTGTCAATTTTATATGTGTTCACTTTTTTTGATTGTATCACTTTGGTATATATGGTCGTGCCAATTTTCTTCCACAAATTGATCTGAGGAAGTGGGTCTGGCCCATGAAAGCTCATCACCTAATAAACCATCTTGTTAGTCTTTAAAGTGCTGCATAGTCCTGGCTTTTGTTTCAGCTAGACCAGTCTAACACGGCTGCATCTCTATCACTTACATGTGTTGTTAGTCTCTACCGTGCTGCACGACCATTTGTGGTTTTTTCAGTTACAGCCTCCCCCTGGCTCTCCCTCTGAGATGTCTTGGTTAGGACAAGCGCGTGCCCCCCCCCCCACATGAAGGAGGCACGCCGGCAGCCCACCCATGAGCCCAGGTTGCCCACGGCTGGTTTAAAGACTCGTGGCAGGCCGGGGTGTGGTGAGCCCTGAAGAGCTGCTTGTCCTGGCAGATAAAAGGCCATTTCCTGCCACATTACCACAAAGACACGTACAGGCTGCCACTGCCACATTCAGCAGCCACTTTCTTCCCACCTGTGGGCCACACGCGTGTGGTGGTGGGGCCAAAGCGGATGTCTCAGGTGTAGCAGCACCCCTGCTAGTAGCGATCACCTTAGACCCTTCCGTGAGAACATGGTCCCAGGCGCAAATAGTGCCGAGCTCGGGACATGCTCCCCACAAACCAAACCACGGCACACGAGGGAAGACCCCACCGACCCACCTGAACCTGTGTCGCGGGGGGCTGGTGGCCATGAACGGTGCTTTGGTTCAGCAACAGCTGCTTGTTCGGACGAGGCCACAGCGCCTTTCCAGGCTTGGCTAAACATCAACACCCAGCAATCGGCTGGACAGCGACCACGGTTTTAGTGAGGGTTTCTTGCACACTGTAGAAATCTCCGGCATGGCTCGATGCAACCACTAATGTGCCACCAACACACGAGCTGGCCCGGATTAAGTGTGCTCCTGTCCAACAGCCATGCAGGGTAAACCCCACAGTGCATGGTCTCAGATTAATGCCAACCGGCGAAGAGCAACTAAGAGCAACGAGCTGCTGCTGGGCCCCGGGAACAAAAAGCCTCTGGCAAAGGGGTGCTGAGTGTTTTTGCAAGCAGTACTGCCCTGTGACGACACATCGGGGAGCCCCCAACCCTGCACCCCCTTCCACAGCCAGATGTGACAGTCAGCCAGTAGAGTAGGAGGTGTATTGGTTCTCGGGGACACAGGCGATGGTAGCAGGATACACTGAGGGTGTGGCTAGACTACAGGGTTTTGTCGACAAAAGTGGACTTTTGTTGACAAAGCTATACCTACGTCTACACTACCGCCGAGTTCTGTCGACATAACGTCAACAGAACTCGGCAGTTTTGTCGACGGCTGTTCACCTCATTCTACGAGGAATAACGCCTTTTGTCGACAGAAGGCGTTATTGCATCGACACTGTCCTTTGCGTCCACACTGTCATGTCAATGAAGCGGCTTGTCGACGGAACTGCACGTAGTCTAGACGCTCTTTGTCGACAGAAGCTTTGTTGGCAGTGTCTGTCGACAAAACGTCTGTTGACAAACGCCTGTCGTCTAGACGTACCCTGAGAGCGGACCGCCTTATCCCTCCTGGGGGGAGGGGTTCAAGGGCCCATGAACCCCCCTGTGGTGGCTTTAGTCTGCCTTGCTCATCCTCGTCCCCCAGCCTGCCCCTTCTCCCAGCCCCGGGTCACTCCCTCCCCCCAGGCAGCCCCCCCTTCCGTTGTCCAAACTCCTTCCCCTGGCCAGGTGAGAAGCGGCTGGGCCAGTGTCTAAGTGTCTTGGCTCAGGAGACCCCCACCCCCCGCTGGGCCCTGCCCAGACACAGACACTCCCCAAGCCCCTGCAGAGCAGCCTAGGGTCACAAAAGCAGGCAGCCCCCCCGCGTCACATGCCCGCCTGTAACCAGCTCCCCGCAGCCCTCCACACCGAAGCGCCAGGGAGCCCCCTTGGGCGCTCAGCGGTGACGATGCGACACTCAGACGTTCTGCTGAGACGGGGGCAGTGTCTGCGCGAGACTGTTTTGGAAGCAAACTGCACAGACTCGCCCTCGCCGCTCCAGGCACCCGAAGGAAGCGCAGGCTTTGAGCCGGGTGACGGTGCAGGAAGGGAACCGCGCAGCACAAGGCCCGTGACCACGGCTGGGCTGACGCCGGGGAGGGTCTGCTCTGGGGTTTCTAACCCGCTGGCGGGCGCGACAAAGGCCGGGCCTGCAAATCTCTCTTTCCCACAGCGGCGCCTCGCGCTACAGGCCTCCAGAAATAGCCAGCACGAGCGGAGCGAAGACCCAGCTCGCCCACAGCCTGGGCCCGATGCGCAGACGAGGCAGGCGGGCTCCCGCCCCGTGCTGTGCGGCTGCACCCGAGCGGTGCGAAAGGCAGAGTTTGCCTGGTGCGCCCCAGGCTGAGCCGCGGGAGCTCTCGGCAGGGGGCCGGCGCCGGCGCTGCCTTGTACACGCACAGGGACTCTGGTCCCGAGCTGCAGGACGGCAGGCCACTGCCCGCCAATCAGGCTGCTGCAGGAGGCAGACCCACAGAGCTGCCCCCCCTTGTCTCCAGGGGGGAGGAGCAGACGGAGCCCAGCAGCTCACGGCTCCACTACCCGGCCCTCTCTGCCCCATGAGCAGCCGGGGCGGAGCCTTGGTTCCTATGTGCCCCACCACCATGCCTGGGCCTTGGGCAGTCTGACCTAGTGGTCAGAGCAGGAGTTCGGCCAGGTCAGATACCAGGAGAGCAAACATGCCAGAGGGAACACGGGGGTCAGGTTCCCAGGATGTCGGCATGGGTAATGCAGGGGAGGCCGGGGGACCCCACTTCCACCACCAGCCCTTCCTGCGCCCAGGCCTAGGGGAAGGAAAGGCTGGGGTGACCCAGTCAATCAGACTCCAAAGCCTGCCCCCGTTGTGTGAGTCCAGGACGGGGGAGCCTCGTGGCCTGGCCTGTGCTGGCGGGGGAGGGGCTGGGTGCTGGGAGGGAAGGGGGTTCTCGGGAGGGCTCCCAGCGTGATCGGCGATACTGGGTGCGTACGCAGAGAGCGGGGCAGCTTGCTCTGCCACGGCTGGAGTGACCGGCTGCCGGGCCCGAAACGGGCCAGGGACTGAAATCCCAGCGTGGGAGTGGGTCCTTGTGTGGAGATGCCCCGGCAGAGCCCACAGAGCGGCTGGGACCTCGCTGCCGCCCGAGTCTCATCTCACGTTTTCCGGGTGCTTAGTCACTTCCTGGGCCAGAACACGGCTGCGCTAGGCCTGGGGCTGGGAGAGGATGTGGGCGACCGTGGGCGCGTCGGGATGGTGCCCGGCCGTGGCAAAAAGGGCTCTGACCCGTAGGCGTCTGGTCCACGATGCCGTGGGCAAACTGCGCCACAGGGAGGAGGCCGGTCGCCCTGGCGATAACTGAGGCAGGGAACGCTCAGAAACGGGGCTAGCCCTCTCCGGCCCAGTCCTGGGCTGACGACGGGAGGCTGGGCCTGGCTACTCGTGGCCCCAGCAGGCCATGAACTGAGCCCCCGGGCTGGAGGGGCAGCATTCCAGCAGGTCCAGGTCCACGTGGCTGGTCCAGAGCCGGGCTGTCTCTGTCAGGGCCTGCCCACGGGATGAAGTGGGCCACTTTGAACCACAGCCTGTTCCTGGCAAAACATGGGGAACGGGTCGGGCACTGCTCATCCCACAGCAAGGCCTATGGGGTGTCCCAGGGCTGGAGGAGACCAGACCGGCGGTGTGGGGCCTTGGCTCAGCGAATGGCTGCACCCTCGAGGCCACCGACAGGACCAGGACTTGGGTCTGGAAGCGCCCCATGCACCCTGCCGGGGCAGTCGTGGCCTCGGCGCAAGTCGCTCTTGCAGGCCCGGGCGGGACGGGGATGTGGCACCTCGCGTCTGCGGGGTCGGGTTTGCCTGTGGCTGAGCTTCCTCGTCAGGCAGAGTTCCTGGGGCCGAGGCCGAGCGCGTCCGCCTGAGGAAATCCCCGGGGCGCGGCGCAGCGAGAAAGGGACGGGCCTGGCGAAAAGGGGTCGCCCTGGTGAGGCCGCGTGAGTCGCTGTCCCGCCTTCGGGGCCAGGGCGGGGGGTGCTGAAGAAGTCGAATCGTGCAGAGAACAGGGTCCACAGACTGACGGCTTTTGCCCGACATCGGCGTTCCCGCCCCTCAACACTACCGCACCGCAAATACCGCACCGCAAAAACCGCCCCTCAACACTACCGCACCGCAACACTACCGCCCCCAAAGTACCGCCCTCAACATACCGCACCCAACACTACCGCCCCCAACACTACCGCCCTCAACATACCGCACCCAACATACCGCCCCCAACATACCGCCCTCAACAGTACCGCACCGCAACACTACCGCCCCTCAACACTACCGCCCTCAACATACCGCACCGCAAAATACCGCCCCTCAACATACCGCACCCAACATACCGCCCCTCAACACTACCGCACCTCAACAGTACCGCACCGCAACACTACCGCCCCAAAAGTACCCACCCAACATACCGCACCGCAACATACCGCCCCAAAATACCGCCCTCAACACTACCGCACCGCAAAAGTACCGCCCCAACACTACCGCGCCGTAAAATACCGCACCGCAACATACCGCCCCAACACTACCGCACCGCAACAGTACCCCCCTCAACACTACCGCACCCAACACTACCCCCCAACATACCGCCCCAACAGTACCGCCCCTCAACACTACCGCACCGCAACACTACCCCCCTCAACACTACCGCACGCAACAGTACCGCCCCTCAACACTACCGCACCTCAACACTACCGCACCGCAACAGTACCGCACCGCAACATACCGCCCCTCAACAGTACCACACCCAAAAGTACCGCACCCAACATACCGCACCCAAAATACCACCTCAACACTACCGCACCGCAAAAGTACCGCACCCAACACACCGCACCCACAAAAACTACGCACCCAACACTACCCACCAAAAGTACCGCCCTCAACACTACCCACCCAACAGTACCCACGCAAAAATACCCCCCTCAAATAAGCACCCAAAACTACCGCACCCAAAACTCACCACAAAAGTACCCACCCAACACTACCGACCAAAATACCGCACGCAAACTACCGCACCGCAAAACCGCACCGCAAAAATACCGACCGCAAAATACGCACCTCAACACTACCCACCGCAAAATACCGCACCCAACACTACGCCCTAAAAGTACCACACCGCAAAATACCGCACCGCAAAAGTACCGCTTTAACAAGTCCAATCTGGGGCGGCTTAGGAAGTTAGGGAGGCAGGTCATTACTTGGGGCCCGCGTCCGCCCCGCCATTCGCAGGGCAAGGCGGCCCCCATCGCCCTCCGTCGCACCCCAAAGTCCACCCCAAGGGTTTTGTCAACCAAATGTTCAACTTCACCGGGGGACAGGGGCCTCGGCCGGGCCAAGTTGGCGGCCTAGGGGGCTCCAACCTCCGGGCCCCAAGACGGCTTCCTAGGGGGCCCACCTCTGGCCCCAAATTGGTGCCTACTCCACCTCTCCCCGGGCAATTTTCGGCCTGAGGGGGTGGCCCCTCCCGGGCAATTGCTGTCCAGGGGGTCCACCCTCCCCAAATTGTTTCTGCCTGGGGGCGGCCACTCCGGCCCGGGCCCCAATTGTTTCGTGCCTACTCCACGGCCTCGGCCCAATTTTTCGGCCTAGGGGGTCCAACCTCGGCCGGGCAGGGGAGTTTTTCGGTCTCTGAGGGGGGCTGGCCAGGTTGGGCCGGGCAGGGGGGTTGTTTCGTGTTCTGAGGGGGGCTGGCCACGGCCTGGCCGGGCAGGGGGAGTTTTTCGTGTCTCTGGGGGGGGGGGCCCGGCCTGGGGGCAGGGGGAGTTGTTTCGTGTCTCTGAGGGGGGCTGGCCAGGGCTCTCGGCCGGGCAGGGGGAGGTTTCGTGTCTCTGAGGGGGGCTGGCCAGGCTCTCGGCCGGGCAGGGGGAGTTGTTTCGTGTCTCTGAGGGGGGCTGGCCAGGCTCTCGGCCGGGCAGGGGGAGTTGTTTCGTGTCTCTGAGGGGGGGCTGGCCACGGCTCTCGGCCGGGCAGGGGGAGTTGTTTCGTGTCTCTGAGGGGGGGCTGGCCAGGCTCTCGGCCGGGCAGGGGGAGTTGTTTCGTGTCTCTGAGGGGGGGCTGGCCAGGCTCTCGGCCGGGCAGGGGA
The DNA here is from genome assembly GCA_032595735.1 of Pelochelys cantorii. NCBI lineage: Eukaryota > Metazoa > Chordata > Testudines > Trionychidae > Pelochelys > Pelochelys cantorii. Next base: position 1,230,204 of record CM064330.1, on the reverse strand, counting down.
GTTGTTTCGTGTCTCTGAGGGGGGCTGGCCAGGCTCTCGGCCGGGCAGGGGGAGTTGTTTCGTGTCTCTGAGGGGGGCTGGCCAGGCTCTCGGCCGGGCAGGGGGAGTTGTTTCGTGTCTCTGAGGGGGGCTGGCCACGGCTCTCGGCCGGGCAGGGGGAGTTGTTTCGTGTCTCTGAGGGGGGCTGGCCAGGCTCCCGGCCCAGGGGGGTGCGTGTTGAGGGGGGGCTTCCCCGCCTCTTTTCCCCAGGATTTCGTTCCTGAGGGGGGGCCCCACCCCTTCGCCGGGCATTTTCCGGCCCGAGGGGGCAGACCTGGGAAGGGGGTGTGGCTGGGGGGGGGCCCACCCGCTCCCTCGGCCCCGGGAGTGCTGCCCTTGGAGGGGGGCCCGGGCCCACGCCCGGCCGAGAGCTGTCTCAGGGGGCTGCCAGTCGGCGTGCCTGGGCCCGGGAGCCCAGTGCCAGCTTCCCCATTCCTCCTGGGCCCTTCAGGGAAAGCTGCAGTGGGGGAGGGAGCTGAACTTCCGGCCAGCCGACCCCGGTCGGGCGGGGGCGCCACAGCCGTGGCTCTGCCCGATCCTGCCCTTAGGACCCCCGGAAGGCCCGGCCCTTTCCCACCGCCCAGCTGGGCGCTCGGGCGGACGGTGCCGCTCTTTGGCTGAGGGAAAGGCGCAGTGGGGTGACAGGCCACCCCCCCTTGGGCCAGCGCAGGCCCTCTGCACCGACTTTGGGCCCAGCCTGAGAGCTCCGGCCTCCTCAAACCAGCCCTGGCACCATCGTTCCAGCCCCCTGCCCGGCAGGAAACCCAACTCAACCATCCCGCCAGGGCCTGTAGGCCAGGACAAACACCTTGGGATGGAGTCCCACCCCTCCCCAGGGAACCCACCCAGGGCTTCACCACCCCCTGGGAAAAGCCAAACCAACCAACCTCCCCCGCTGCAAGGAGACCTTCCCTCGTTCCCACTCCCCAGGAACCCCTTCCCAGCCCTTTAACCCCCCTTAGGGAGTTAATTCCAAATCCCCCCTCGCTCTTCTCTTCTGCAGACTAAACAAACCCTCCCCAGTCTTTCCTCAAGGAGTGCTCCACCCCGTCTTTTGGTTCCCTCCCTGGCCCCTCCCAGTGCTCCACATCCTTTTGTGTGGGGGGCCCAGACCTGGACACATACTCCAGATGTGGCCTCACCAGAGCCGAATAAAGGGGAATAATCACATCTCTGGATCTGCTGGCAATGCTCCTCTTAATGCAGCGAATATGCCATTAGCCTTCTTGGCTACAAGGGCGCCCTGTTGACTCATATCCAGCTTCTCACCCACTGTAACCCCCAGGGCCCTTTCTGTGAACTGCTACTCAGCCAGTCGGTCCCCAGCCTGTAACAATGCTTGGGATTCTTCTGTCCCAAGGGCAGGACTCTGCACTTGTCCTTGTTGAACCTCATCAGATTTCTTTTGGCCCAACCCTCTGATCTGTCTAGGTCACTCTGAACCATCTCCCTGCCCTCCAGCGAATCTACCTCTCCCCCTAGCTTAGTGTCATCTGCAAACTTGCTGAGGGTGTAATTCATCCCCTCATTCTGCCAAAGGACACTGATCTGCAGGGCCAGTAGTGCCACGCCCCGCCCCCGGAAACCAAGCGCAGCTAACGAGCAGAGCTGCTCCAGGCTACTCCGACCCAAGCGCCTCCTCAGAGCCTGGGGTCCCACTAACTGATGGCTGGTTCACAAAGCAGCCCTGCTGTGCTGCTGGCCGTGCGGAGCCCAGACCCTGCTGTGCTGCTGGCCGTGCGGAGCCCAGACCCTGCTGTGCTGCTGGCCGTGCGGAGCCCAGACCCCGCTGTGCTGCTGGCCGTGCGGAGCCCAGACCCTGCTGTGCTGCTGGCCGTGCGGAGCCCAGGCCCCGCTGTGCTGCTGGCCGTGCAGAGCCCAGACCCTGCTCTGCCGGTGGCTGGCATGAGCCACACTCCCGCCCGGTTCATGCCTGCAGTCAGCTGCTGGGCTGAGGGGAAGGTGCAAGTTGCCTCAGTGGCAGGAAGGCCCCCAGCGTGCGCAGAGGTGGGTAGCACAGGCCACGTGGCACTGGGGGATTGTTATGACAAGATACTCCTGTACCACATTTTCCACAGAGACAATGACTCATAGTTCAGGCTGCCCTGGCAGGAAGAGGGGCGGTTACTGGTGCACCCCGGCGGCGCACAGCCTGGCCCCGAGGCACCGCCGGGCCAACTCACTGCTTTGCCCGGGTCCCTGCTGCCCCCCCCCCGGACGGGTCCCCCTGGCCTGAGCGCCCGGGCTCTTGGGGAGCCCCGCCCGGGGCTCCCCACCCGCGGGCCGAGGGAGCGGCTCAGGGGCGGTGGCCCAGGCACCGGCATTCCTGGGCGCCCCGGGCCCCCCGGAGGATGCGCTGCCCCCCGGGGCCTCGAACCATCGGGCTGCAAAGGCCCTTCCCCGGGGCCTGCCCCAGGCGGACAGACCCACGCAGCCCCAGGGGCAGGGGAACCCCCGGGGGAGGCCAGCCTGGGGGGCCCCCTGGGAGCCCGGTTTTGGGCCCCGCCCTGACACTCTGTGGCCCCCGGGTCGGCTGGGTTGGGGCAGTCACTGGTGCGGTGGCGGGGCCCGCCCGGCGGGTCCACCTGGTTGTGGTTGTTGGTGGCCGGGACTGGGCCCCCTTGGGCAGAAGCAGGGGGCAGGGGCCGGACGGGGCAAGGAGACTGCAGGGGGGGGCCCCGGGGGCGGGGCCCCCCCGGGGGGGGGTCCCCGGGGGTGGGCCCCCGGGCCCCCGCCCGGGCCCTTCCCCCAAAAAGGGCCCGCCCCTTTTCCCGCCCCGGCGGGCGCCTTGGGGGGCCCCCTTTCCCCCCGGGCCCCCTGGCGGGGGCCGGGCCCCGGGGGCCCCCAAGGGGCAGGGGGGGGGAGGGGGCTTTGGGGGGCCCCGAGGGGGCCCGGGGGGGGCCCGGGGGCCGCCCTTCCCGGGGGGTGGGGGGGCCCCCGGCGCCCCCCCGGGCCCCCCGGGGCATTGGGGGGCCCCGCGGGGGGGGGTTTTGGGGGGGGGGGGCCGGCCCTGGGCCCCCCGCCCCGCCGGGCCCCGGGTTTGGGGGGCCCCCCGGGGACCTTTTGGGGGGGGGCCGGCTTTGGGGGAGGGGCCTTGGGGGGGTGCCGGGGGCCCCTCCCGGGCGGGGGCCCCCGCGGGCCGGGGAGGGGTGCCGGGGGCGGGGGACCCGGTCCCGGAAGGGTGGGTTTGTTCCCGGGGGGGGGACCCCCGGGGGGCCGGGCCTCCCCCCCCCCCGGGGCCCTGCCCCCTTTGGGCTCCCCCCCGGGCCCCGGGGGGTTTTCCTTGGGGCCCCCGGGGGCCCCCGTCCCCCGGGGGGGGGGAAAACCCGGGGGGGGGGGGGAGGGCCCCGGGGGGGGGGCCGGGGGCCCCGGGTGGGGCCCCCCCCCGGGGGTCCCCGGCCGGGGGCCCCCGGGGGGGCCCCCCCGCCTGGGGGGCCCCCCCCTCCCCAAGGGGGCCACCCCCAACCCCGGGCCCGGCCCAAAGCCCACCCCAGGCGGGGGAAAGGGGCCCCCCGGCCCCAAAGGGAAAATTGGTTTTGGATTTCGGAAAAACCCCCCGGGGGGGGTTTCCCTTGGGGGGCCCCGGGGCGGGGGCCCCCTCCCCCTTCCCCGGGGCCTCCCCCCACCGGGCCCGGGGGCCCCCGCCCCCGGGGTTTTCCAGGGGCCCCCACCCCCCCGCCAGTCCCGCCCCTTCGCCCCCGGCCCCCCAAACCCCCCCCCCCCTTTCCCCCGGGCCCACCCCCCCTGCCCTCCGGCCCTTCCCTTCCCCCCCAAAGAAACCCCCCCCGGGCCCCCCGCCCTCCCCGCCCCCCTTGGGGCCCCCCCGCCCTGGGCCCCCTGGGGGAGGGGGCCCCCCCGGGGGCCCCCCCGGGCCCCCGGGGTTTCGGCCCGGGCCCGACCCCGGCCCCGGGGGCCCCGGGCCCTGGGCCGGACGCTGGAGGAGCCGCCAAGAAAGGAACCGCAGGCCCCAGGAGCAGAGTGGGCAAAGGACACGGACCTCAGGCTGAAGGGGGTGCAGTGGCAGCTGGGAAGGGAACATGGAACACCCCCAGCCCTTTTCTTCACTGGGGACTGGGGCGGCTGGTAGCGTCGGGGGGGAGGTTGGGGGCTGGGGGCAGCTGGCAGCACCGGGGGTGAGGTTGGGGGCTGGGGGCAGCTGGCAGTGCCGGACGGGAAGCTGGGGACAGCTGGCAGCGTGGGGCAGGAGGCTGAGGGCGGCTGGCAGCGTGGGCCGGGAGGCTGGGGGCGGCTGGCAGCGTGGGCCGGGAGGCTGGGGGTGGCTGGCAGTGCCAGATGGGAAGCTGGGGACAGCTGGCAGCGTGGGGCAGGAGGCTGAGGGCGGCTGGCAGCGTGGGCCGGGAGGCTGGGGGCGGCTGGCAGTGCCGGGCAGGAGGCTGGGGGCAGCTGGCAGCGTGGGCCGGGAGGCTGGGGGCGGCTGGCAGTGCCGGACAGGAAGCTGGGGACAGCTGGCAGCGTGGGGCGGGAGGCTGGGGGCAGCTGGCAGCGTGGGGTGGGAGGCTGGGGGCGGCTGGCAGTGCCGGACAGGAAGCTGGGGACAGCTGGCAGCGTGGGGTGGGAGGCTGGGGGCGGCTGGCAGCGTGGGGTGGGAGGCTGGGGGTGGCTGGCAGCGTGGGGTGGGAGGCTGGGGGTGGCTGGCAGCGTGGGGTGGGAGGCTGGGGGTGGCTGGCAGCGTGGGGCGGGAGGCTGGGGGTGGCTGGCAGCGTGGGGCAGGAGGCTGAGGGCGGCTGGCAGCGTGGGGCAGGAAGGTGGGTGTGGCTGGCAGCGCTGCACCCTCTGGGCCAGGCTATAGCAGTGCTGGAGCCGCTCGTCCTGTGTCTGACTCGAAGGCAGGGCTTGCTCTCCCTGGGCAGCGCGGTGTACCACCTCACCGGCTCCCATATGCCACCGCTGGGGAGCTGGGACTCAGGCAGGAAGTGAAACCCTTCCCCATCTGGAGTCCCTCCCTGTGGTTCCCAGCACAGACGCTGGGCCTTGCGATCAGCTTCCTCTTCTGTGCCGCTGGGCACTGGCCTGGGACTCCCCTGCCCGCAGCCTGACCTCGCTTTTAGCCCAGTTACGTGTCCTCTCGTGCGGGCAGCCACTTGTCCTCTGCCCCGCACAGTCCTGGTTTCCCTCTGTCCTCCATCTGCACGACGCCGGACACCTCCCTCTTGCTCCCGCGAGACCCCCGCCTTTCAGCCCACTCCTGGACGTCACAGGTTGGCCTTCACGGGTTCATAGATGAGTCACTGACTTATCCTGGGTTTGTACCGCGCCTGCGAACGCCAGCAGAGATCCTGTTCGTCATGCTCCCCAACGCCGTCCTCACGCGAGGCTGCTGCTTGCCTCCGTGAACCCTTTGTCTTCCCAATCAGTTTGACAGCGCCCCAATGGAAAATGCCCAAGCGGAGCGTCCCCCGACTCAGACTGGGGGCCGGAACGGGGTTTGACGCGAGAGGCAGAGAGGGCAGACCTCCCGCGGCCTGTGCCCTGCCGTGTCAGCAGCCAGGACGGGGAGCTCTGCGTCGGCCCAGTTTGTCAGGAAGCACGAACTGGAACCTCGACGAGCAGGCGCGTCGGCTTGGGCCTCGTTTTGCAAAGCGTCGGTGTTGCCGCAGGACGATAAAGTTACTGCCGCCGAACCTTGCCAAGCCCACCGCGCCGTGAAGCGTCAGCCGCACAGGCTGTGAGGACGTGCCGGGGAACCCCCGACCCTGCACCCCCGTCCGCAGCCAGATGTGACTCTGCCGGCCAGTAGAACAGGAGGTTTGTTGCTTCTCAGAGACACAGCGGAGTGCAGGCTCCATGTTGCCATAGGGGCCAGGGCAGAGCCTAGTCCTCCTGGGGGGAAGGGGCTCACCCCATTCCTTGGTCTAAAAGCATCCTCCCTTCCCCCAGCCCAGCCGAGACTGACCCAACTCCCAGCAACTGGTCCCTCAGCCCCCAGGCAGCCCCACCCCTGGCTCTGTTCAGGTCCCACCCCCTAGCCCAGGTGTCAGGCATCTGGGCCATGGCCTACGTGCCCCCCTCGGGGCCCATCCCCCACCAGGCACTGCACACACACACACACACACACACACACACACACACACACACACACACACACCCCCCCCCAGAGTCTCTGCAGACCAGCATAGGCCAGTCGGGATCACCCACAGCCCACACAGCAACCAGTGACTGCCCAGCCAGAGTGGGCCCAAGGCCACAAGAAGGGACAGCCGCCCCCCCGCCCACGTCACACAGACCCAGATACTGAAATCTACCAACACTCCATCACTGCGAGAAACGTGATGGGTGGAGAAAGGACGGCGAAGGCGCTTTGTGAGCACAACCCAGAGCCACGCTCTGTTCACGGGCCTCCGGAGAGCCTCCGAGCAACCAACTTTTATTTTAATTTGCAACCGACGCCTCAGACAAGGGTGCAACAGTGTTTCCCCTTCGTTTTGAGAAGGGGTCCCGCCCGCCCGTCGGGTTCCTTCAATGAGTCAGGAAACCTCAGACGCCCCCACAGCACAACTCTTCCCCACACGCACTTTTCGGTGTGGGCCCGGCTGAGCTGCCTGCACACGCCGCCGACAATGCAAGTGTTATTTTTGGAACGCACAGCCGGCTTTACCAAACCCTGAACAAGGCTCAGAAGACATTGTTGCGGCCAATGGCTGACACTGCGCACAATGCAGCAAGGCACTCCTCCGGAAACCGTGATGGGGCGCAGAAAGTATCACGCCGGCAACGCTCCTCGGTAGTTCTGCAAACAGAGCCACCAGCGCAGCGAGTTCTGTGCCTTCGCTGAAGCAGAGCAGTGCGACCTGCTGGGACCAGACGGCTGTCTCTGCTTCCATCTGCTGACGGGTTGGGGAAATGCTGGGACCCTCTGACGATCCCCTCTCCGAGTGCAGGTGAGGCCGGGTGCCCCAAAAGACTGTGGGAAGGTGTCAGGGATGAGGGAAAGGCCAGGGAATTGGCTGAGCTTGGCTTTCCCTTCCTCAGCCAGGCTCTGCCTGTATTCATGGCCTGGACTGACGCTGGAGAGGCCAAGGCATTCAGCCTCATCTCGTGCACAAGCTTCATCACTGAAATCGATGAGTATCTGGGGAGAAGGATCCAAGAAGTTTTTTGGGTTGGCTGTGAACACAAGACTGAAGCGGTTAACAGAGGCTGTGGCCACTTTAACTGGAGTGCTTGGGAATAGAGACCATCCCGTCATAAAATGTAACATCCCTGTGGTGGGAACAACACCTGCACAGCCCAACACTGGGGCCTTTCATTTCAGAAAGGGGAACGACACAAAAACGAGGAGGTTAGTTACACAGAAATGAAAAGGTACGGAGACAAAAGTCAAATCTCGGCAAGCTGCACGGAAACTTTTCAAAGACACCATCATAGAGGCCTAATGTATACCCCCAATGTAAACATATGCCCCCAATTAAAAAATACTGCAAGAGAACCAAATAAGTGCCATCATGGCTTAACAACCAAGTAAGGGAAGCAGTGACAGCTAAGAAGACGTCTGTTAAAAAGTGGAAGTCAAATCCTAGTGAGGAAATAGAAAGGAGCATAAACTTTGTCAAATTAAGTATAAAAATAAATACGAAAAGCCAAAAAGGAATTTGAAAAGCAGCTAGCCAAAAACTCAAAAAGTAACAGCAAAATGTTTTTTAAGTACATCAGAAGCAGGAAGCCGGCTAAACAACCCGGGGGGGGGGGGGTCGCCCTTGGTCAATCAAGGTGCTAAAGGAGCCCTCAAAGATGATGAAGTCACAGCGGAGAACTAAATGAATTCTTTGCTTCGGTCTCCATGGCTGAGGCTATTGGGGAGATTCCCAAACCTGAACCATTCTTTTCAGGTGACAAATCTGAGGAATTGTCCCAGACTGAGGTGTCATTCGTGGAGTTTTGGAACACAGCGATAAACTTAACAGCAACAGGTCCCCGGGACCAGATGGCATTCGCCCAAGAGTTCTGAAAGAACTCACATGGGAAATTGTGGAACTCTTAACTGTGGTTTGTAACCTGTCCTTTAAATCAGCTTCCCTACCTAATGACTGGAAGATAGATAACGTCATGCCAATATTTAAAAAGGGCTCTAGAGGTGATCCTGGCAATTACAGACCGGTAAGTCTAATGTCAGTACTGGGCAAATTAGTTGAAACTATAGCAAAGAATAAAATTGTGAGACACGTGGATGAATGTAATTTGTTGGGGGAAAGTCAACATCGTTTTTGTAAAGGGAAATCCTGCCTTATTAATCTACTAGAGTCTTTGAGGGGCTCAACAAACACGTGGACTGGGTGTATCCAGTGGATATATAGTGTACTTAGTGTCACGTTACTGGATTTTGAGGGGAACAGCCAGATCACTGCTGCACTCACGGGGGGGGGGGGAGTGTTTGCCCCAAAAGTGGTATAAAGGGGGCCATGTGAGATGTCGAATAGAAGCTTACTGTCTGCTGATTCTATATATGCTACTCACGTGATTGTTTAATATCTGTGTGTGAAAGTATAAGATTGTACTTTGTATGAGTACCAAATGTTTCCGTGTGTGTGGCTGAGCAATGGGCAGAGCCTGGCCTATGGACATGCTAATTAGCGAGGCTCTGTGGGACAATGGCACTCAATGGGCCAAGGACACACCTCGGGAATGAGGAAGGACACCTAAGGGCTACCAGCAGGGAACACAGGGATAGGCCGCAGGCCAGGTGACCTGCTGCAGCCAAGAAGAGACCAGGAAGGAGGTATAAATTTGCCATGTGGCCAACTCCATTTTGGACTCAGCTCAGCCCTTCATCCCAGAGGCAGCAGTGCAGGGATCGAAGAGCCAGAAAGATCTGTGGACCCATCCTGACCTAGGATGTACAACAAGAACTTTTAAGCCAGCAGCTCTAACATCTCTGCTAGAGCCTGCATCGAGAACTGGGAGATTCGATGCATGTAATGTATGATACTTTAGCAACCTCACTCTCCTGCTTTTCTTTCTTGTAGCAATAAACCTTTAGATGGTAGATTCTAAAGGATTGGCTCAGCGTGATTTATGGGTAAGGTCCAGAGTGTAAATTGACCAGGGATCTGTGGCTGGTTTCTTGGGACCGGACAGAACTTGTTCGGGGAAGGTGAGATTGGGCTCTAAAACCCCTCACCTGTGTATGAGGCCCGGGGCCATCTGGGGCATGGATATCGCTGGGGTGTCGGAGGGGTTTGGCTCGTGAGACTTCAGGCAGGCAGCTGTAGCGCTCTGTGTGACTGGTTTGTGGCCTGTTTGGAAAGGTCTCCAGTCTGGGGGCTGTGAGGAGCCCCGAATTTGAGCAATTTGCCCTGAGCGGACGCCCTCATCTGTGTCCAGACCTGGCCCGGTCCGTCACACTTAGATTTCCAGAAAGCCTTTGACAAGGTCCCTCACCAAAGGCTCTTAAGTAAAGTAAGTTGTCATGGGATAAAAGGGAAGGGCCTTTCATGGATTGGTAACTGGTTAAAAGACGGGAAACAAAGGGTAGGAATCAATGGTCAGTTTTCCCAAATGGAGAGAGGTAACTAGGGGGGTCCCCCAAGAGTCTGTCCTCCCATCCTATTCAACCGATCTATACATTGTTGAGAAAGGGGTAACAGGGAGGTAGCAAAATGTGCAGATGAGACCAAACTGCTCAAGATAGTTAAGACCGAAGCCGACTGAAGAGCTTCAAATAGATCTCACCAAACTAAGCGATTGGGTAACAAAATGGCAAATGAAATTTAAGGTTGATAAATGTAAAGTAATGCACATCGGGAAAAATAATCCCAACTCTACATACAATATGATTGATGGGACTAATTTGGCTACAACTACTCAAAAGAGAAATCTTGGAGTCGTGGACAGTTCTCTGAAAACGTCCCCTCAGTGCACAGCGGCCGTCACAAAAGCAAACAGGATGTTGGGAGTCATTAAAAAAGGGATCGAGAATAAGACAGAAAATATCTTATTGTCTCTGTATAAATCCATGGTACGCCCATATCTTGAACACTGCGTACAGCTGTGGTTGCCTCATCACAAAAAGGATCTCTTGGCATTGGAAAAGGTTCAGAAAAGAGCAACAGAACTGATGAGGGGTTTGGAACGGGTCCCATTTGAAGAGAGATTAAAAAGACTGGGACTTTTCAGCTTAGAAAAGAGAAGACTAAAAGGGGATATGACAGAGCTCTATAAATGCTCACACAGAGAGGGTTCTGCCCATGATGACTGTCACTTGGAGAAACAAGAGGAACAGATTGGAGGTGAACAGTGGAAAGACCAGCTCCCGCTCTGCGCTGATTTTTCAGAAAAATGCAGAGACATGTACTTTCACTTCCTGGGGAACAAACAACTTCTGAATGATGCCAAGAGAGGACAGAGCTAGCAACACTAGTCATTCCTAGAATTGTGAGTAAATTAATAGGCAGAAGGTTTAAAACAAACAAAAGGAAGTTTTTGCGTCTCGCAGCACACAGTTAACCTGTGGAACTCCTTGCTAGAGGATGTTGTGAAGACCAGAACTTGAACAGGTTCAGAAAAGAGCGAGATAGATTCATGGAGGTGAGGTCCATCAATGGCTACTAGCCAGGATGGGTAGGGATGGCGTCTCTAGCCTCTGTTTGTCTGGAGGTGGGTGACGGGGAGGGATCACATGAGGATTCCCTGTTGTGTTCCCGCCCTCTGGGGCACCGGGCATTGGCCACGGTCAGCAGACAGGACCCTGGGCTGGATGTACTAATGCAGGTCTCCTCTATTCTTGTAGTACGTCAATGACCACGCTGTGCATGTCTGACATGCCCCCTGCCGCCGCATGATCCCAGCCAGGGCTGGGGGCTGGGCTTGCCAGACAGAAATGTCCAGTTTTCCATTAAAAAAATTGGAAAAAAAGTTGTATTTGGCCGTGCTGCCGCAATGCCCCATGGGAGTCGATTCCATCGATCCCTGGATTCCTAGGCCGGATGGGCCATTGTGAACTTCAGCGTCACGCACGCCTCTCTGCAGGCCGGGCTCCTGAGTCTGACTCCATCGCCCACGATGCACCATCCTCCCCCCTTGCTGGGAAGGCGGCCGGTGCCGCCCGGGGAAGGGGGTGTGGGCCCTGGCGGTGGGGGGGCGGGGCTCCAGCTGGCAGCCGGGCCCAGAGAGAATAGGGACATCAGAAGCCGCCGTGCCACTCCTACGGCGCCCCCCCATAGCCTGTCCCGACTGAAACACAACTGCATGTGGCAAGGCCACGTAGAAGACTGAGGTCTTCCAGCGGCTGGCCCGGTGTTAACACACAAACACGTGTGTCAAGGACGGCAGCGTCCAGAGGGGTGAGAAAGCCGCTGTGTCAGGCTGCCGCCCCGCCGAACAGGGCAGCGCTTCGGCCGTGCGCGTTCGATGTCATTCCTCCGGGTAACTCCCAGCGACTTTTCCCTGCCACTTAGTCTGCCTCTTGCCCTCAGCACGTCGGGTAGCGTCACTGCTGAGGGTGCCTGACGTGTCTGGTCACCTGCTCAGGGTTTGACAAGGCTGGGGCCCAATGATACAGGAGGCGGTATGCCCCCGGGGTACCGTGCTGGGAGCTGGGGAGAGCCGGCTGGTGCCCCCGGTGTGATCTGAGCGTGGCTCTGGGAGCAGCCCTGCAATCCCGCCGGGCTTGGGGCTCCCCGTGGGGCCGTGCCGAGTGGCCAGAGTGCCTGGCGGGGTTTGCCGCTGGTCCCTAGCAAGGCACCGAGACACAGAGCCCGGGCTGGGGAGTTCAGGAGGCACAGGGGCCCCCTCCCGTCCCACGCCCAGGGCTCAGGCATGAGAGAGTCCATGCGGGTAAGCCGGGGGCAGAGGGAGACCTCGCCTCCTGCTGCCCCTGCTCAGAGCGCTCCTGTTTGGACGCTGGGGCTGGCTTCCACCCGCCAGCAAAGCTTTGGCTCACCACGCAGCCCACAGGGCCCTGCCGCTTCCTGCCACTGCTACCGCCACCGCCCTGCCGACAAGCGTGTGCCGCCGGAACGCCCTGCCCCTCCCCTCCCGGCCCTGAGGCGCCGTCTCCCCGGGCACGGCCGGCCGAGGGGCTAACCCTTCACAGAGCGCCCCACGGCAGGAGGGGTGGGGGCAGCAGGGAGGGAGCGGCTCACTGTGCCCCCTCTCCCCCCGAATCTGCATTTGACAATGAGTAGCACTGGGAGGCCTAGCCATGAGCGCCTCCCCCCCCCCCGCCCCGTGTTTACTGTCCTATGCAGGGCCTGCCCCTGCCTGGCCACTGAAGCAGCTGGGCGCCTCCCAGGAGGGCGTTAGCATCCGCCTGCCGCTCACCCTCGCCCGTGGGGAACCGGGCTGGCCTGTGGTTTGGGCTCGGTGCTTGCAGCACAGGCAGGAGGGGGAGGGCACTCGGCAGGCGCAGGGGAAGGTGGTGATGTCTGGTGGCCCTGGGTTCCCACGTCCTAGGACCCACCGGTCCTGCACAGAGCCGCTTGGCCCTCGTGCCGAGAGATCCGGCGTGCCCGAGCTCAGCTGCCAGCTGCGCCCCGCGCCCCAGAGCCTCCGTCCCTGTTGGGGGAGGCTGCCAGCAGGCCGAGCCTGTGAGCTCAGGGCAGGAGCGCAATGGACAGGAGGCCGGCTGGACCGCGTCCCCTGGAAGCCACTAGCCGAAGGGACGGAGACAGAGAATGGAAGCCAAGGTGGTTCCCACAGCAGCCTGGCTCACAGGAGTCCTGGCTTTGCTCCTCTGCACTACCCCCCCCGCCCCACCACCCCCGGCTGGGTACGGGCTGACAGGCGGAGCCCAACTCTGGGCTGAAGGGGCGGCACAGGGAAGCCCATTGCCCCGAGCAGGGAGCAGAGATCTCTGGGGCTCTGCCGCGTGGGGCAGAGCTTGTGGGAGAAGGGCTGGACCAAGGCTCAGCCGTGGCAGTGAGAGACTCCTGGGAGGTCTGGCCCTCCCAGAGCCTGGCAAACTGAGGCAGTGGCACGAACAGACTCCACCAGCCAGTAGAATAGAGGGAGTTTATTGCTTCTCCAGGATACAGCACAGCACAGATGTAATCTGGTTACAGGGCCAGGCCTAGGATGCCTCAGCCCCACTTGAGATGGGGGAGACTGGGCCCCTAAATCCCAGCCCCCCTTTGCTCAGGCTGCTTCCTCCATGATTCCAGACAGAAACTGCCCCTCTCGTCCAGCCCTGCCCCCCTTGCCAGGCCTGGCCTCGCCCCCTTCCTTTGTTTCTCTCCCTGGGAAGTAACTGGTCAGACAGGTTGGGAGCCCCCTTGCATAATGACTCATCCCCTGCCCTGCTGGGCCGTGCTTTGTACAAACAGCCGCCAGCGGGGGCCACTCACAGCCCACCGCCCAGCACAGCAACCAGCAAGGTACCAGCACTACATCACACCTGTCCCCCCCCGAGAGTGAACTGAGCGGGGCCACTCTGCCGGAGGCCTGGGGAAGTTCGGGCCCCTCGCTACGGGACAGCGCGTCGGCGATGATGTTGGTGTTCCTCTTGACGGGGATCACTTCCATGTCGCAGTCCTGCAGTAGCAGGCTCCACCTCAGCAGCTTGGCGTTGGTCCCCTTCATCTGGTGCAGCCAGGTCAGGGGGCAGTGGCCGGTTACACCGTGAAACGCCGGCCAGACAGGTACGGCTGCAGCTTTTGCAGGGCCCACCCCATGGCCAGGCATCCCTCTCTACGGCCGCGTAGCTCCGCTCCCGGGGCAGCAGCTTCCTGCTCAGGTACACGATGGGATGGCGTTCCCCCTTCTCGTCCACCTGCATCAGCACCGCCCCCAGCCCGGTGTCCGAGGCGTCGGTAAACACGATAAAGGGCTTGTCAAAGTCCGGGTTTACCAACACTGGGGCCTTGACCAGGGCTTCCTTCAGTGCACAGAGAGCCCCCTGGCACTGCTCCGTCCAGACCACCCTGTCTGGCCTCCCCTTCCTGCACAGCTCTGTGATCGGGGCAGCGATGGAGCTGAAGTTGGGCACAAACCTCCGGTAATATCCCGCCATCCCAATGAATGCCTGGACCTGCTTCTTGGTCTGGGGTACAGGCCAGTCTCTGATGGCCTCCACCTTGGCCGGCTCTGGCTTCAAGCAGCCGCTCCCCACCTTATGGCCCAGGTAGGACACTTCGGCCATCCCAACCTTGCACTTCCCAGACTTTACGGTCAGCCCAGCTCCCCTCAGCCGATCCAGTACCTGGCTGACCTGGGCCACGTGGTCCTCCCAGGATTGGCTGAAGATACAGATATCATCTATGTACGCTAGGGCACAGTTCTCCATTCCCCGCAGCAGCTGGCCCACCAGACGCTGGAAGGTGGCTGGCGCCCCTTTGAGGCCGAAGGGCAGGACCAGGAACTCATAGAGCCCCAGCGGGGTGATGAAAGCTGATTTCAGTCTGGCCTCCTGGTCTAGTGGCACCTGCCAGTAGCCCTTGGTGAGGTAGCGAGCTCCCCCCCCAGCTTGTCCAGGAGCTCGTCAGGCCTTGGCATCGGGTAGGCGTCGGACACCGTGATGGCGTTGAGCTTCCGGTAGTCCACGCAGAACCGGATCGACCCATCCTTCTTGGGGACCAGCACCACAGGAGAGGCCCCAGGGGCTGGAGGACGGCTGGATCACCCCCAGGGCCAACATGTCCCGGACCTCTCTCTCTAGGTCCTGGGCTGTTTTCCCCGTGACCCTGAACGGGGAGCAGCGCACCGGGGGGTGAGTGCCCGTCTCCACCCGATGGACAGCCAGGCTGGTGAGACCAGGCTTGTCGGAGAACAGCTGCTGGCGGGAGCGCAGCACCTTTCGGATCTTGGCCTGCTGGGCCGGGGTGAGCTGGTCCGAGAGGGAAATTGACTCCAGCGAAGAGTCCTCTCCGGTCCCAGGGAACAGGCCGACCAGGGGTTCCTCCCCCTGCTCCTCCCAGGGCTTACACACGGCCAGCACCAAGTTCTCCCTGTCCCAGTACGGCTTCATCATGTTAACATGATACACCCGCTGGCTGCGCATCCGGCCTGTTAGCTCCACCACGTAGTTCATCTTGTTCAGCTGCTTAACAACCTTGAAGGGGCCGTCTCAGGCGGCTTGCAGCTTATTCTTCCCCACGGGGATGAGGACCATCCCCTGGTCCCCGGTAGCATAGGCGCGGGTCCGTGCATTGCGGTCGTACCAGCCCTTCTGCTTCCTCTGGGCCCTGCTCAGGTTCTCTCTGGCCAGGCCCATGAGCTCGGCAAGTCTTTCCCGGAACGTCAGGACGTATTCCATGACCGGCTCCCCCTCCAGGGAGACCTTGCCCTCCCACTCGTCTCTCAGTAAGTCCAGGGGGCCCCTCACTCACCTCCCATATAACAGCTCGAACGGTGAGAACCCCGTGGACTCCTGGGGCACCTCCCTGTACGCAAACAGCAGGTGGGGTAGGTACTTGTCCCAGTCCTGTGGATGTTTGTGCATAAAGGTCCTTAGCATCTGCTTCAGAGTCCCATTGAACCTCTCCACCAACCCATTGGTCTGGGGGTGATACGCCAAGGCCCAGGTATGCTGGACCCCACACTTCTCCCACAAGCACCGGAGCAGGGCCGACATGAAGTTGGATCCCTGGTCCGTGAGAACCTCCTGGGGGAACCCCACCTTGCTGAAAATGGTCAGCAGTGCGTCTGCCACCGTGTCTGCCTCAATAGAGGGTAGGGCCACGGCCTCGGGGTAGCGGGCAAAATCCACCACCACCAGGATGTATTTGTTCCCCGTCCAGGTCGCTCTGCTGAAGGGCCCCACAATATCCATCGCCACCTTCTGGAAAGGCTCCTCTATGATGGGCAGGGGTCTCAACGCAGCTTCCCCCCCTGTCTCGGGCTTTCCCCACCCTCTGGCAGGAGTCGCAGGACCGGCAGTACCGCTCCGGGACCGGATGGCATTCATCCAAGGGTTCTAAAAGAACTCAAATGGGAAATTGCTGAACTATTATCTGTGGTTTGTAACCTATCCCTTAAATCGGCTTCCGTACCTAATGACTGGAAGGTAGCTAACGTGATACCAATATTTAAAAAGGGCTCCAGAGGCGATCCGGGCAATTACAGACCGGTAAGTCTAACTTCAGTACCGGGCAAATTAGTCGAAACAATAGTAAAGAATAAAATTGTGAAGCATGTAGAAGAACATAATTTGTTTTGGACAAAAGTCAACATGGTTGCTGTAAAGGGAAATCCTGTCTCACTAATCTATTAGAGTTCTTTGAAGGGGTTAACAAACATGCGGACAAGGGGGATCCAGTAGATATAGTATACTTAGATTTTCAGAAAGCCTTTGACAAGGTCCCTCACCAAAGGCTCTTGTGTAAATTATATGGCCATGGGATAAGAGGGAAGGTCTTTCTTGGATTGAGAACTGGTTAAAAGACAGGAAACAAAGGGTAGGAATAAATGGTAAATTTTCAGAATGGAGAGGGGTAACTAGTGGTGTCCCCCAAGGGTCAGTCCTAGGACCAATCCTGTTCAACTTATTCATAAATGATCTGGAGAAAGGTAAGCAGTGAGGTGGTAAAGTTTGCGGATGATACCAAACTGTTTAGGATAGTCAAGACAGAAGCAGACTGTGAGGGACTCCAAGAAGATCTCACCAAACTGAGTGATTGGGCAACAAAATGGCAAATGAAATGTAATGTGGATAAGTGTAAAGTAATGCACATCGGGAAAAATAACCCCAACTATACGTACAGTATGATGGGGGCTAATTTGGCTACGACAAATCAGGAAAGAGATCTTGGAGTTATCGTGGACAGTTCTCTGAAAACTTCCACACACTGTGCAGCGGCGGTCAAAAAGGCAAATAGGATGCTAGGAATTATTAAGAAAGGGATAGAAAATAAGACCCAGAATATCTTACTGCCCCTGTATAAAACTATGCTACGCCCACATCTTGAATACTGTGTACAGATGTGGTCTCCTCACCTCAAAAAAGATATTTTGGCCTTGGAAAGGGTTCAGAAAAGGGCAACTAAAATGATTAGGGGTTTGGAACGGGTCCCATATGAGGAGAGGTTAAAGCGACTGGGACTTTTCAGTTTAGAAAAGAGGAGACTGAGGGGGGATATGATAGAGGTCTATAAAATCATGAGTGGTGTGGAGAGGGCCGATAAAGAGAAGTTATTTATTAGTTCCCTAAATAGAAGAACTAGAGGACACCAAATGAAATTAATGGGTAGCAGGTTTAAAGCTAATAAAAGAAAGTTCTTCTTCACACAGCGCATAGTCAACCTGTGGAACTCCTTGCCGGAGGAGGCTGTGAAGGCTAGGACTATAACAGAGTTTAAAGAGAAGCTAGATAATTTCATGGAGGTTAGGTCCATAAAAGGCTATTAGCCAGGGGATAAAATGGTGTCCTTGGCCTCTGTTTGTCAGAGGCTGGAGAGGGATGGCAGGAGACAAATCGCTTGATCATTGTCTTCGGTCCACCCCCTCCGGGGCACCTGGTGCTGGCCGCTGTCGGCAGACAGGATACTGGGCTAGATGGACCTTTGGTCTGACCCAGTACGGCCATTCTTATGTTCTTATGCACGGCCGCAAATATCCCCGGCCAGTAGAAGTTTTGGAGCAGTCTCAGCCGCGTGCACCGGATCCCCTGGTGTCCCGAGAACGGGACGTCATGGGCCAGGTACAGCAGCCTACGGCGATACCTTTGGGGGACGACCAGCTGCCGCTGGAGCCCCCACTCCCCTACCTTCCCGGGGGGAAGCCATTCCTGGTACAGAAATCCCCTCTCCCACCGGAACTTCTCCTGGCAATCTCCCCCCAGGGGCTGAGCTGCGCCCAGGTCGGCCCGGTCCCTCAGGGCCTGCAGGGAGGGATCCACCCGCACCTCCGCCTGGAATTCAGCGGCTGGGGCTGGGACAGGGGCGTGTTCCCCCCACTGCCCGGTCCAACTCCATGTTTGCTGGGATGGGGCCCTGGGCCCCCTGTTGGGGAACCTCCTCGAGTTCCGGGGTGCCAGCCCCTCGCTGGCTCTGGCTACGGGTGGTGACCAGGGTCCTGTGGGGTCCGTCTGGCCACTCCTCTAGGTCACCCCCCATCAGCACCTCCGTGGCCAAGTGTGGGTGCACCCCCACTTCCTTGGGGCCCTCCTTGGCCTCCCATTTCAGATGCACCCTGGCTACAGATACCTTAAATGGGGTCCCGTCTATGCCCCTCAGGGTCAGCTGAGTGTTGGGTAGCATACAGTCTGGGGCCACTATGTCGGGTCGGGCCAGCGTCACCTCCGCCCCCGTGTCCCAGAAACCTGTCACCTTCCTACCATCCACCTCCAGGGGTAGGAGGCACTCGCTCCGCAGGGGCTGTCCTGCCCCCACCCGGTACACGGAGAAATCCGCCTCCCGAGGGTCAGACCTCCCATGGGAGGTGCACTGAGCATCCTTCCCCCCACTCTGAGCTGAGGTTTGCCTGCCAGCCCCTGCCTCTGGGGCAGCCCGCCCTTCCTCCAGCCCCAGCCAGTTAACCCTGGAAAGTCCCAGGTCATGGGACGTGTTTCTGTGCCTGGTGCACTGAGCCCTCTTGTGGCCTCGTTGCCCACAGCAATGGCAGGTTAGGTTCTGTGGGCCCTTTTGGGTCGGCTCTGCCCGGGCCCTGGCTGGTTTTCTGGGGCACCGATGACTGGTCCTGGTCCCTGGGTCTTGCCTCGGAGGTGCCTCTCTCTATCGCTCAGCCGAGAACCGGTCTCTGCGCGATTCCCTTTCTCTCCGGGACTCCCGTTCACACCTGGACCGGCTCTCCGTGAACTCGTCCGCCAGCCTCCCAGCTTCCTGGGGGTTCTCCGGGCTTCAGTCCTTGAGCCACAGCCTCAGGCTGGGTGTGCACGCTTCATAGAACTGCTCCATCATGACCAGCTTGAGCAGGTCCTCTGCAGTCTGGGCTCTGACTCCAGACACCCACTTGCGGCAGTATTGCACCAGGCGGGAGGCCATATCCACATAGGCCTCCCATGGCCCCTTCTGCACCCCCCCGCCCCCCCCGGAACTTCTTCCTGTACAGCTCGGGGGTCAGCCCGAACTTGTGCAGCAGGGCCTCCTTGACTCGGTTGTAATCCCCTGGCTGTAGGTCCTCCAGCTGATTGAGCAGCCCGGCAGCCTCCTGGTTCAGTGCGGGGATGAGCTCCTGTAGCCAGTCAGCTGGGGGGACCCGTTGCAGTCCACAGGCCCTCTCAAAGGAGATGAGGAACCCGTCTATGTCACCCATGTCCTTCAATTGGGCCACCACAAGCTTCTGTTGAGATCAGTACCTGTTGAGGGCAGGGACTGAACAAAGGAAGTGAGTGTTTGGGGGCAGGGTCAGTCTCGGCTGGGGGAAACCATGAAGGGGACAGACTAAGCAGAGGGTTGGGAGTTTGGGGGCCTAGGCACCCCATCTCAAGGGGTCTGGGGCATCCTGGCCCAGACTCCTGTAGCCACATCACGTCTGTGCTGTGTTGTACCCTGCAGAAGCAATAAACCCTCTCTAGTCTACTGGCTGGCGGAGTCTGTTCTGGCTGCCACAGGGGTGCAGGATCAGGGGGAACCCCGACGCACTGTCACACACCTGTACTGGAACGGCTCGGCTCTCGTGCCGTCAACACACAGCAACACCCTCCTCCAGCGCAGGAGCGAACAACTGGCACGATGCCCTGGGAACCAATGGCCTTGGCCGAATGAATGACAGAGCACAGCCTGACAAATACCGTCTGCAGACAGGCAGAGATCTACAGCCCTGCCTGGAGGCACCCCAGAGCCAAAGCATGGCATCTACCAGATTACCCCGCTACCGACACTGGGACGAGGGCTGTCGGGATCGCCAGGGCCACGGTGAGCAGGATGCTGGGCAGATCAGAGAATGAATAGATCAACCTAGAATCTGCACACCACTGTCTCCATGTGCCTGGACCCCCCCCCCCAAATCATCACCCCTCCCCGTGTTAAACCAGGCATCCTACCCTGAGGAGATGCAAGGAGCACGAGGAGCAGCCTTGGCACAGCCCTGCCTGCTGGGAGGAAGGCGAGAGACAGCACCCAAAGCTGCAGCCCCTGGTGTCACGTTACTGGATTTTAAGGGAAGCAGCCAGATCACTGCTGCACCCGTGGGGGGGGCTATTTACCCCAAAGTGGATGCAAAGGGGGCCATGTGAGGTGTCACATGAAAGCTGCTGTTCTACTGATTCTGTGTGTGCTATTCATGGACTTGTATGATATCCGTGTGTGGAGTTAGAAACATGGACGCGGGGTTGAAGCTGGAAAATGCTGTCTGTGGCTGAGCAATGGGCAAGGGATGCTCAGCCAGTGGCTGTGCTAATTAGCAAGGGGCCAATGAAGCTCTAGGTGCCAATACACCCCTCAGGAATGGGACTGATACCTGCAAACCAGCATGGATAGGTTGTTGGACCATGTGACCTTATCTGGCCAAGAAGATGCCAGGAGCGGTATATAAGTGCCAAGTGGCACCCTCTGTTTTGGTCTTCAGCTCAGCTCTTGATCCCACATGCAGCCTCGCAGGGAATCATGAGCCAGGAAGAACTGTGGACCCATCCTGACATAGGATATACACTAAAGACTTTTAAGCCAGCAGTTATAACATCTTTGCTACAAGCCTGTATCGAGAACTGGGAGATTCGATGCATGTAATGTATTATCCTTTAACAACCTTACTCTCCTGCTTTTCTTTCTTTTAGTAATAAACCTTTAGATGTTAGATTCTAAAGGGATTGGCTCAGCGTGATCTTGTGGGTAAGATCCAGAGTGTTAATTGACCTGGGAACTGTGGCTGGTTTCTTGGGACTAGAACCACCCATTCGGGGGAGGTGGGATTGGGTTCTATAACCCCTCACCCGTGTGCAGGCCCAGGGCTGACTGGGGACACAGGAAGCGCCGGGGTGTCAGAGGGGTTTTGCTCGTGAGGCTTCTGGCTGGCCAGGCAGGCAGCTGAAGTGCTCAGAGCGACTGGTGTGTGGCCTGTTTGGGAAGGTCTCCAGTCCGGGGCTGGAAGGAGCCCCGAGTTTGAGCAATTCGCCCTGAGCAGACACCCTCAGCAGTGCCCAGACCCGGCCCGGTCCGTCACAGTGGCGTAGTCGGCAGGATCCACAGGTCTTGGTCAATTGAGCTTTGGGTCAGTACCCCACGCCAGCTAAATTTGATTTTTGGGTGTTGAGAGTTTGTTTGGTTAAAGAGCCGCTGCAATGAGTCAGCACCAGTATGAGAGTCTGGACAGAGAGGCTCTGAAGGAGTTATGCTCAGAGAGAGGCACTGACTTTAGGAAGAACACTGTAGTGGCGCGTCGGGGTCCCCCACCTCCTGCATCCCGTAGTGCCACGAACAGACTCCGCCAGCCAGTAGAATAGAGGGAGTTTATTGCTTCTCCAGGATACAGCACAGCACAGATGCAATCTGGTTACAGGGCCAGGCCTAGGATGCCTCAGCCCCCCTTGAGATGGGGGAGACTGAGCCCCTTCCTTGGGCTGCTTCCTCCATGATACCAGACAGAAACTAAACTTCTCTTCCAGCCCTGCCCCCCCAGCCAGGGGCTGGCCTCACCCTCCTTCCTTTGTCTCTCCCTGGGAGCCAACTGGTCGGACAGGTTCGGAGCCCCCTTGCATAATGACTCATCCCCTGTCCTGCTGGGCCATGCTACAAACAGCCGCCGGCGGGGGGTCACCCACAGCCCACCACCCAGCATAGCAACCAGCAAGGTACCAGCACTATATCACAAATGCTACTAAGCAGCAGCTGACATCTTTGCTAATGCGGAATGACCAGCAGGCAGGAGCGCGGCTTCCACCCGATGACACAGATGCTGTTACAGAAGAAATTAGAAAGCCGCAGGCATTGAAGAAAATGGAGCTGGAACATGAGAGGGCCCTGGCCGAGATACGTCGAGGGGAGATGGAGGCGTCAGCAGAAAAGGAGAGAGCGGCCCACGCACAGCAAATGGAAGAGCTGGTGGCGAAGAAAGTTCCAAGCGACTCCAAATACTGGAAGAGCAACAAAAGATACCGCAACCAGAGAGCCCACCCCCACTTGCCAACAAGAGTTGGGAAAGGATGTGTCCTATCTACGAGGATATTGAGGAGTTTCTGGCCACCTTCGAACTTATTTGCAGCAGGAACCGGATCCCCAATGACCAGCGCATGCCTGTCCTGATGACCAGACTGACTGGCAAGGCTAGGGAGGTATTTAATGAACTGGGGGAGGAAGAAGCTTTAGACCAGGGGTTCCCAACCTGGGGTTCGCGTACCCCCAGGGGGTACAAGAAGCTTGTCAAGGGGGTATGGGGAATATTTGGTAAATAACTAGATTATCCCAATTGAAATAATCCAAAAGTAGTAGTGTTAGTGAAAAAAGTTGTGGATTCTAGAGTCTAGAATTTATTTCCTTTCATATTGAATAGGGGGTACGGGAATGTTTACTAAAAGCCAAGGGGGTACGGGGACTGAAAAAGGTTGGGAACCCCTGCTTTAGACTACTGGAAGTTTAAAGACTATGCACTGAAGCGGTTCAGGGTTACCCCAGAATCTCACCGGGTTAAATTCAGGAGTTTTAAGATGTCTAGCGAGTGTTCTTATATGGAATGTGCTCACAAGCTGATGGGCTTCGTTAAAAGGTGGGTGATGGGGGCAAAAGCAAATGGGAGTTATGAGAAACTGCAGGATTTGATCACCCTGGAGCAGTTTCTGAACGTTGTACCTGACCAGGTCAGGGCGGCTCTGTGTGATCGGGAGCCTGAGTCGGTCCTACGGGCTGCAGAGTTTGCAGACGCCCATACCCAAATCAGGGCGCGGGACGGGCACAGACCCCTTGGGAAGAGTCAGCACCTTTCCCCACAGTTTCGATGGAGGGAGGGGTTCAGGAGCAGACCCAGCCCTGAATCTAACAAGGGGACTCAGAAGCCCCGCGAGCAGGGGTGCCCGCCCCAAGGATAAGCAGGCCAAGTGCCATCACTGTGGCAGGTCTGGCCATATGAGGCCTGACTGTCCAGCCCTAAAGAGCAGCCCGAGGCCGGATAAGCACCAACTCTGTCACGGTGCACACACAAGCAGGTAACATGGACCCCAGCAAGGCCTTTGATGCCACCCTGAGTCCAGTTGTGAGCACTGCAGTGGCCACTGTGAACCCAATTACCTGTAGTGGTGTGGGGGAGGGCAGTGAGCTCACCCGGTATGTCAGGGCTGAGGCGTGGAAGGGCAGCGAACAGTTTATGGGGGAGGCGAAGGTCAATGGGGTTGGATGTAGGGGCTGGCGAGACACAGGCTCCCATCTCACAATAGTTAAGGGGCACCTGGTGATGTGTTGCCTGGGGGAAGGTGTGACAATAATGGCCTCGTCTGAGCACTCCCGTGGCTAAGGTCCATCTCGAGTGGGGAGGCTTTAGGGGGCAGGTGTGGGTGGCTGTCCGGGACTTGATCCTGGCTGAGGTCTTGGTGGGGAACGACATAGTGGACGGGCCTCGCCAGGTTAATGTGGTAAGCAGATCACGGCAGGAATGTGGGCCTGAGGCAGACGGCCGTGTGTCTGGGCAGGGGAGCAGTGAGCCTGGGCGTGGGGGTTCTGAGGGCCCGTCAGATGCCTCAGAGGTGAGGCTGGAGTCGGAAGCAGGGCAGGGAGACCTCAGGGGTCAGGACGATGCTTCTCTGGAGCAGGCTGCAGGGGGGTCCAGGGTAGATTCCTTACTGTGGAACAAAGATAGAGTTCGGGGGGGGGGTGGGGGAGGGAATGGATCATTGGCTGGTGATGCTTGTGAGTCTGAACCTGCACAAGCTGGAAGAGATTTGTGTGAAGAGGCACAGTGTGTGCAAGCGGGCAGTTTGGCTGCTGGAAGTAGCAGTGGGTCTGTCTCAGTCACTGGCCGTGTGCCTGAGAATAGCCAGGGGTGCTGGGACAAGGGAGACACTGTCTCTGGTTGGCTGTCTGTGTGTGGGGAAGAGTTTCTTCCTTTGGCTGAGGAGGGTGCCCCACAGCCTGTGATGGCTGAGAGCAGGGCTGTTGTCCCAGAGCTGGGACTGGATACAGCTAAGGCCCAGAAAGGGGGTGACCCTGGGGTTGTGTCTGCTGGGGAGAAGGAGGCTGTGACTTGGGTAGATCCAGTCAGTGTCTTGCCAGAATCCCAGCGATCAGCCGGTTCTGGTGCTTGTGGGTTACTTGAGGAAGAGAGAATGATTCCTACCCTTGTGTGTGCTGGGACAGAGAGCTGTGAGGGGGCCAGTCCAGAGAGTTACAAAGGGAAAGAAGATGTCTCTGACCTTGGATCTCGTGAGTCTGTCTGGTTTCCTGAAAGGGGATTGTCCAGGAATCCACCTGAGGGGCCAGAGGTGATCCAGGGAGAAAATGAATTTCAGGAGTTGATGGCTCAGCAGAGCGATGCTGCTGCAGGGCCAGAGAGGGGTGAACTGTTGCTTAAGGACGCTCATAGGGAATAGGGTCCTTGCAGTGCTTTGAGCAAGCCGTTTGCAGTGACTGAGCGAGGAGACAGCGCCTGGCTTGGAGAAGGCGTTCCAGAGAAAGCTCTGCCTGGAAAAGGCAGCAGCTTGATGTGTGAGGCGCTTGTTTCAGTGCCTGACAGACAGAATTGTTCTGTGAACAGTGACTCCACTGACTTGGATTTAGAAAAATCCAGTGGATGGTTGTGGAGAGGTCTCAGAGGGACTGAGGGTTGTTTCAAATAAGGCAGGAACAGCCAGAGAATTGGAGCAGGCTGGTAAACAAGTGACTGTGTGTGAGCAAGCTGGGAAGTCAGTGTGTGTGGGACAGGAGTGTTCCCAGGTGGAGAATGAGGGTGGACAGTGTGTGTCTCAGATTCATAGGAAGAAGGACCATGTAGCTAAGTGTGCAGAGCAGAACAGCTGTGTGGTTGCTCTCTCTAGAATGCAGATGGCAGTTAAGCTCCCATCTCTGGACACTGTGGGCACTTGTAGTCAGTCAGGGCATGTGATAGCTGGTTCCACGTGGAAGCAGAGATTGAAGCTGAAAGCAGAGGTTCAGAAGGGTGTCTGGGCTGCTTATTGTTGTTACCCCACTGACTGGAGGGAGAGAAAGGATCCCATGGCCATTGGGAGCAAGGGAGACACACCCAGCCAGCCCTTTGTCTTTGTCGAGCCAGGTTTTGAGCCCACAGGACAAGGGAGAGGGGGGCCGAACTTGCTTTGGCAAAGGAGACTTGCAGTTTACACCTGAAGGGTCAAAACTACAGTGGTGTGGAGCCGAAGATGTGGCATGAGAGAAAGTACTGTCAATGTACACTGGATATGGATTTGTTCCTATTACTGATGTTAACTTTTGTAAACAATGTGCTGCTGGTGTCAGAAATTGTAAAAATGTACAATGTGCATACGGGTTTGGAAAAACCATATAATCTGTCAAGAAATGTATCAAACAACAGACTGTATGTTACAGGACCTTGTGATATTGATGTATCATGGTTAATGCCTGTAACTGATCTTGGAACTTCTTACAGGACAAAGAAGATTCCAGCCATAAGGTGCTGTGTGGAAAAGGGAAACTGAGGCACACCACCATTCTGTTTTCATGGATAATGACCAAAATACCTACACTATGGGGGATGAGAATCCATACATTTACACAATGTTAGTTGGAGTTCAGGGAGCTGCCAGAGCTGGCATGGATAAATTTATTATTTTCCTTAGCTCTGGGCAAGATCACCTGACACACATAGGGATCATGCTGCAAGAGCAGATCCAATTGGCTATGGTTCTTACCAGGACTTACCTTGGGTTTATAAAACCGGGCAAGGATCTTGTCATCTTTATGACAGACCTGGCAGCGATGACGCCTATTTTAAGCAAAGTTGGTTTTCATACACTTGTCAGCTCTGTACTCTTGTTTCTAACATTGGATTAGAATGTGTAATAACACAGAACCAAAACATGGGGAGGCCTATGATGCCCTTAGTGATGTTACTGACATCACTTCCTGCATCAATTTTGCATTGGGGGTGTCACGTTACTGGATTTTAAGGGGAGCAGCCAGATCACTGCTGCACCCATGGGAGGGGCTATTTACCCCAAAGTGGATGCAAAGGGGGCTATGTGAGGTGTCACATGAAAGCTGCTGTTCTACTGATTCTGTGTGTGCTATTCATGGACTTGTATGATATCCGTGTGTGGAGTTATAAATATGGACTCTGGGTGGATGCTGGAAAATTCTCTGAAGCAGAGCAATGGGCAAGGAATGCTCAGCCAGTGGCTGTGCTAATTAGCAAGGGGCCAATGAATCTCTAGGTGCCAATACACCCCTCAGGAATGGGACTGATACCTGCAGACCAGCATGGATAGGCTGTTGGTCCATGTGACCTTCTCTGGCCAAGAAGAGGCAGCCTTGCAGGGAACCACGAGCCAGAAAGAACTGTGGACCCATCCTGACATAGGATGTACACCAGAGACTTTTAAGCCAGCAGCTATAACATCTCCGCTACGAGCCTGTATTGAGAACTGGGAGATTCGATGCATGTAACGTATGATACTTTAACAACCTCACTCTTATGCTTTTCTTTCCTTTAGTAATAAACCTTTAGATGGTAGATTCTAAAGGATTGGCTCAGCGTGATCTTGTGGGTAAGATCCAGAGTGTAAATTGACCTGGGAATCTGTGGCTGGTTTCTTGGGACCGGAAGAACCCGTTCGGGGAAGGTGAGATTGGGTTCTATAACCCCTCACCTGTGTGCAGGCCCGGGGCTGACTGGGGCACAGGAAGAGCTGGGGTGTCGAAGGGGTTTTGCTTGCGAGGCTTCTGGCTGGCCAGGCTGGCAGCTGACGTGCTCTGTGGGACTGGTTTGTGGCCTATTTGGGACGGCCTCCAGTCTGGCACTGTAAGGAGCCCCGAGTTTGAGCAATTCACCCTCAGGGTAGACGCCCTCAGCCATGCCCAGACCCGGCCTGGTCTGTCACACCCGGCGCTGCCCGGGCGGGAAGGGAAGGGCTGGATGAAAACAAGGCGGAGGCTTTCCAAGGCTGGCCGAACGACGCTCCGACCGCCTCCCGGAGACAGCCGCACTCCCGCAAGGCGCGGCAGGCAGACAGCAAGGGATGGCACAGGGTAACCAGGGGGAGGGAAGCAGACACTCCAACATATGGTGCAAACAACAGCAGTGATGTTGTGGTTGGTGTCTGCTACAGGCCGCCCAATCAGGTGGATGAGGTAGATGAGGCTTTCTTTGGACAACTGAGAGAAGTTTCCAGATCACAGGCCCTGGTTCTCATGGGGGACTTTAATCACCCTGACATGTGTTGGGAGACCAATACGGCAGGACACAGGCAATCCAGGGAGTTTTTGGAGAATGTTGGGGATAACTTCTTGGTACAAGTGCTGAAGGATCCGACCAGGGGCCATGCGCAGCTTGACCTGCTGCTCACAAACAGGGAAGAACTAATAGGGGAAGTAGAGGTGGGTGACAACCTGGGAAGCAGTGATCATGAGATGGTAGATTTCAGGATCCTGACCAAAGGAAGATAAGAGAGTAGTAAAATACACACCTTGGACTTCCGAAAAGCAGACTTTGACTTCCTCAGAGACCTGATGGGCAGAATCCCCTGGGATGCTAACATGAAGGGGAAAGGAGTCCAGGACAGCTGGCAGTATTTTAAAGAAGCCTTATTGAAGGCACAGAAGGAAACCATCCCGACGCGTAGCAAGAGAAGCAAACATGGTAGGAGACCGGATTGGCTCACCAGGGAAATCCTTGGTGAACTTAAGCACAAAAAGGGAGCTTACAAAAAGTGGAAACTTGGCCAGATGACTAGGGAGGGGTATAAATGTATAGCTCGAGAATGCCGGGGGGTTATCAGGAAGGCAAAAGTGCAACTGGAATTGCGACTCACAAGGGATGTGAAGGGGAACAAGAAAGGTTTCTCCAGGCATGTTAGCAAGAAGAGGGTGATCAGGGAGGGTGTGGGGCCCTTACTGGACGAGGGAGGTAACCTAGTGACAGATGACGTGGGAAAAGCGGACGTACTCAATGATTTCTTTGCCTCTGTCTTCACAGACAAGGTCAGCTCACAGACTAATGCGCTAAGTGCCGCAATATGGGACAAAGGTGGACAGCCCTTGGTGGGGAAAGAACAGGTTAGGAACTATTTAGAAAAGCTAAACGTACATAAATCCATGGGGCTGGACTTAATGCATCCGAGGGTACTGAGGGAGTTGGCAAATGTCATTGAGGAGCCTTTGGCCATTATCTTTGAAAACTCGTGGAGATCAGGAAAGATCCCGGTTGATTGGAAAAAGGCAAATGTAGTGCCCATCTTCAAAAAAGGGAAGAAGGACGATCCAGGGAACTATAGGCCGGTCAGTCTTACCTCAGTCCCTGGAAAAATCATGGAGGGAATCCTCAGGGAAGGATTTGAAGCACTTGGAAGAGGGGAAGGTGATCAGGAATAGTCAGCATGGATTCATGAAGGGCTAGTCATGCCTGACCAATCTGATTTGATGAGGTAACTGGCTCTGTGGACATGGGGAAGTCAGTGGATGTGATCTACCTTGACGTTAGCAAGGCTTTTGATACGGTCTCCCACAACATTCTTGCCAGCAAGTTAAGGGAATGTGGATTGGATAAATGTCCCACATAATAGTTGGGTCTTCCGGCTCTCCAGCAGCGGCTTCTCCCTGGGATTCCACAGGATTTGCATTGCGGCTGTCTCCTGGATCTCCGGTTCTTGTCAGCGGGGTGGCTGGCTGCAGCAGCTCTGGATCTCTAGCAGGAGGGCCTTCGCCTTCACTGGGCAGCCCAGACTGAGCTGCTCTGCTGCCTCTTAAATGAAGGAAGCTGGTCTGCGCCGCCCAGAGGTGGGCCCAGGGCCACTCCCGCCGGCTGATGGCAGGACAGGCCCCAAGGACAAACGTGGCATGGGCAGAGCCGGGCTGGACATGTTGGCCCGCGCCCGAACTCCCCCTCCTCCGCTGAAACGGGGTCTGTGACCCAGCTACCCCCGAGCCTGCTCAGCACACCCGGCTGCCCTCCCCGCCTGAAGAACCGCAAGAGCCCCAGCATGATGGGCAGAGATGGAAACCGGCGGGCCCACAGGAGGTAGCCACCCCCAGACCCTCCCTGCACCGGGACAACAGGGAAATGCCACAAGACCTCGCGGCGGCCACGAGGGCTCCTTTGTAAACAAGTAAAGGCAGCAAGCGTAGCTGGGCAGCCCCCCCCACCCGGCACACTAAGGATCTGCCGTGGGGTCCCTCTCCTGCCTGCCTGACCTTCCCACAGTCCCCTGGCGCAGAAGCCGACCCACCCCAGCCGCTGCGCGGAGCCAGGCCCGGCCGCAGCACCATGGCCAGGGTCTGCGTATCCGGCAAATCCCAAGAAGTGGATGGAGCAAACCATGGGTCTGTTTGGGGTCGTCCTTAGCCGACAAAAGCACTTGGCACGGGCAATAGAGGAGCTTTATGGGTGAAAACTTCATTACCCAGCGGTGACGTAGTGGGGGGGGGGGGCTGTTTACTGGTTGCTTGGGGAGTGGGGGGCAGGGGGTGACCCCTACTGGCCTGCGTCTGCAAGCACTGCCCAGCGGGGGGCGCCCCGAGGAACCCCATGTGTAGTCCATGCACCTGTCCAGGGAAGGGGTCTGGGCAAAGGGAGGGGGTGGCTGGGATGACACGAAGAGAGGAGACTAAGCTGGGTGCTGAGGGTTGGGGGGGCGATGGACCCCCTGCCCCAAGGGGTCTGAGGCTCCAGCCTGACTCCTGTAGCCACGTGGCGTGTGCTGGGCTGTGCCCTGGAGAGCGATGACCCCCCTGCTGCAGCCGGGGTGCAGGGTCGGGGGCGCCCGGGCTCCCCTGCACGCGCGCTGCCGGCTCTGGTACCCCAGGGCTGCGGGGCGGGTGGGGGAGCCGGGGGGGGGGGGGCACAGGAATCCTGGCTCCGCCTGCCGCTGCCATGGCAACAGGGACGCCGAGCCCAGCCGGGCAGAGCGAGCAGAAAGCGCCGGGCGGCCGCAGGCGAGGTGGGGGCGGGGGAGCGTGGGGGGGGGGGAGCAGAGCGGGGGGCGAGCAGGGGGATGGGGAGGGGCAGTGGGAGCAGAGCAGGGCGGGAGCGGGGGGGTGGGGAGGGGGAGGGGGAGGGGCAGTGGGAGCAGAGCGGGGCGGGAGCGGGGGGGTGGGGAGGGGGAGGGGCAGTGGGAGCAGAGCAGGGGGGAGCGTGGGGAGGGGGAGGGCAGTGGGAGCAGAGCAGGGGGGGAGCGTGGGGAGGGGGAGGGGCAGTGGGAGCAGAGCGGAGGGGGGAGCGGGGGGATGGGGAGGGGCGGGGGGAGCAGAGCGGGACAGGAGCGGGGGGGGGTAGGGAGGGGGAGGGGCAGTGGGAGCAGAGCGGAGGGGGGAGCAGGGGGATGGGGAGGGGCGGGGGGAGCAGAGCAGGGCGGGAGCGGGGGGGGTGGGGAGGGGGAGGGGCGGGGGAGCAGAGCAGAGGGGGGAGCGTGGGGAGGGGGAGGGGCAGTGGGAGCAGAGCAGGGCGGGAGCGGGGGGTGGGGAGGGGGAGGGGCGGGGGAGCAGAGCAGAGGGGGGAGCGTGGGGAGGGGGAGGGGCAGTGGGAGCAGAGCAGGGCGGGGCGGGAGCAGAGCGGAGGGGGGAGCGGGGGGAGGGGGATGGGGGGGGGGCGGGGGGAGCAGAGCGGGGCGGGAGCGGGGGGGTAGGGAGGGGGAGGGGCAGTGGGAGCAGAGCGGAGGGGAGAGCGGGGGGCGGGGGGAGCAGAGCAGTGTCCCAGGCAGTCTCTTGCCTGCACCCCTAGCCCCGCAGGCACTGGGCGGGCTGCACCCCGCTCTACCCAAACTACTGGGCTGCTGGTGACAAGACCCCAACACCCGTCTAAGGGGTTGGGGAGCGCCCCTCCCCCCACAGTGGCAGCTGTGCCCAGCCCCCCTGGGCTCTGGCTCATCAAGATCCCACCCAGGTGCGTGGCCCTGGCCTGGCTCTGCCTGGGCTGGTGCTGGCTGCTGGGAGCCGTCCAGGGGCGGGTGGGGCCAGGAGCCATCCAGGGGTCTCCAGGGGCAGGTGGGGCCAGGAGCCATCCAGGGGTCTCCAGGGGCGGGTGGGGCTCGCAGGCCCCACTGGGGCCGTGTAGTTGCCCCTGTCCCGGGCACAGGGCAGCGCCCCAGTCCAGTGCCTGGGCCGCCCTGGAGGCTGCAGCGGGCCGCTGAGCAGCTGCCCTGGGATGCAAGCAGCGGCTCCAGGACCGGGTGTCGGAGGCTCGCTCTGGCGCTGGCCCTGCCTGAGCCCCCTGCCCGGGCCCTGTTCACAGCGACTCCAGCCACTGCCCTCAGTACAAGCTCAGCCGTGGAGGACCCACGGGCAGCTCCCCGCCCGCCCCGAGGGCGCTGGCTCCCGCCCACTGCCCCTGCGATAGAGCCCGGCCCATGGAGCCGGGGGGAGGCGCTGGCTGGCTGGGGGGCAGGACGCTGCGTGATCCCAGGCTACACAGGTAGGAGAGGGGGCGGCTGCTCCCCCCACTCCCTATGCTGGCCTTGCCCGTCTCTCCCAGGGAATCTCTGTGCGCTCAGCTCTGCCCACCCCTGCCCCGGGAGACCCTGCTGGGCCCGGGGATCCCTGCTCACCTGCACCTCGGCTCCAGCCGGGCACCGCAGCGCCCACCCCGGCCAGGCCCGGGAGGGATGGTGCCGGGTGAGCCTCCTGGCACTTCTCCCTGTGCCCTGGGCTGGGCTCAGCCAGCAGGGGGCGCCATTCAGCGGGGGGGGGGGGGGGCCCACCCCAAGCCCACGTGCAACACGGCCACGGCAACGAAAAGCCTCGTGCCAGGCGGGTGCCACCACTGCAGAGCCGCCCCCTTGGCGCTGTGAGCTGGGCCCCCTACGCCTGTTGGCTGGTCACTGTGAAAAGAAAGGGGGGACCTGCCATTCTCCCACTGCCCGAAGGGCACAAGGACCCCGCCCCCCCGAACATCTCCAGTGCCTGGGACCCCCCTCAGGAGCTCCCGCTTGGCAGCTCCATCCTCTGGCCTCTGCCTGGCACTGCCCTCAGGGCTCAGCACGGCACAGCCAGCCCAGGGGACACCCCCCCCCCCACTGGCATCGCCCCCTCCGCCCCCACCCTGGCGGCTCCCCCACCCCAGAGACCAGCTCGCCCGGTCCATACCCCCCCGGCAGGGCTCCCAACCTGCCCATCTTGCCGCCCCCCTCCCAGGCTTCATCCCCAGGGCCCAGCACCTCTTTGCCAAGACCTACTGCGAGATCTGCAAGGAGGCCAGGAGCCAGCGGGCCAGGCAGCAGCCGAGAATTGCGGCCACAGAGCTGCCCAACGCCAAGCGGCCGCCCCCACGCACCCAGCAGGAGGACGAAGTAAGATCAGCAGGGTGACTTGGCATCCCCACCTCACATGGCCCATCCCATCCCCCCACCCTTACCCCACACCCAGCCCCGCTCAGGCCCGCCCCACATCCCCTGCAGTGCTGTGTGCACCATCCCTGTGGGTGCGAATAGCCTTGCCCTGCTCTAGCACCCGCAGCAGGAGCTCTTGGTTCTCCAGCCCTGCACAGACACAAAAACTGGTGTCCGGGGCTGGACTCAAGGCCTCCGGAGGGCTTTTCCCACCCTAGGGCCCCATTCTCTCATCTGATCCCCACTTTACAGGTGGGAAAACTGGGGCCTAGGGCTTCTGTGGCTTGGCCACGGTCACCCTGGGAATAGCACGCAGGTCTGCATGCCGGCCCTGTGCCTGCCCACGCCCCCAGCCAGCCCATCTCTGCTGAGGGGGACGGGGAAGAGAGGCTGGGGCCACGCGGGTCTGAGGCGGCGGAACGGGCTGGGAAGTTGCAGTGTGGGCGTGGGGGCTGCCGGGAGGGTCTCTCTGCAGCGTAGACGAATCCAGAGTCTCACGGCCCCGTAGTGAGCGCCGGGGCTGGGCCTCACCTCTACGGTGCACAGACCCCCTACAAGCACAGGGCGGGCAGAGCCCTCAGGTGGCTCCGAGTCCAGCCCCCTGCCCACACCAGGACCAGCCCCAACTCCATCAGCCCAGCCAGGGCTTGGTCAAGCCGGGACTTACACACCCCTAGGGATGGAGATTCCACCCCCTCCCTAGGGAACCCAGCCCAGGGCTTCCCCCCCCCGCCTAGGGAAAGAGTTTTTCCTAATCTCCAACCTCGACCTCTCCCACTGTAAATTGAGCCCATTGCTCCTCGATCTGCCATCTGCCCCCACTGAGAACAGCCTCTCGCCAGCCCTCTCTGGAACCGCCATCAGGTAGCTGGGGCCGCTCTCAAACCCCCTCGCTCGTCGCTCCTGCAGACTAGGGGCGGTCTACACTGAGGGCAAGTCTCAGCGGAGCCGCGCTAGTCTGCAAGTGAAGCGTGGCCTGGGCCGTAGAGACTGACGCGTGTAGATGTGTCCTGAGCTGTCGTGTGCCCAGCCCGCTTCAGTGCAAGGGGGCCAAGGCCTGGCCCCGCACGACGCGGCATTTCCGACACTGGGGTCAGCGTAGCTTAAATCACGGCCCGCCCAGCGGGAGGCCGACGGCGCAAATGCTCCCCTGGGCGTCCCTCGCTCCGCGTGAGGAGCAGGAGAACATGCCCCCCCCCCCGCCTGCACTTCCGTGCTGTGTACCCAACACCCTCCCTCCCGCCGTGCCCCGCTCTGATCGCCCCATTCTGCACCCCCAGTGCCCCCCTGCCAGGCCCTGGACTCGGCTCCCAGCCGCGGCGCCCCTCGCCTGCCACCCATTGGGCTCCCCCTACTCCATGGAGGACAGCGACCCCCACAAGTGCTTCATCTCGGGTGAGCCGGCTGGACGGGGGCAGGATTTGGGGGAGGGGAGCAGAAGGGAGAGCCTGGGGGCCCCAGGAGCCCCACTCGTCATGCTTGTTCCCCACCCCGGCAGGGACCAGCCCCCTGGCCAAGGCCCTGCCTCCGCCCCGTGTCACACACCGGTGTGGGGAGGGCCGGGCAGCAGCAGGTGCCCCAGGAGGGAGGCTGGTGCGCAGGGAGCGTGCCGTCCGGGCAGGGCCCCACAGGCTGCTGGGGGCTGCTGGGTCTGGAGAGCCAGGCTGCGTGGGGCAGGCGGTGTTTGTTGCAAGGCCTCAGGGCTCAGTTTAGCCTCCTGCGCCCCGGGCAGGCTTCACCGGCTTTGTGCCCCGCGCCCAGTTCCTCATCGGGGCAGGCTACCCGCTGACCACCCACCGTGCCCTGGTGGAGTTCGGCCAGATGGCCCGGAGAGGGAGCAGGCCTGAGGCCGGGAAGGGCAGCGCCGTCCTCCCGCCGCTGATGAGGTCCTACCCCACGGACAGGGGGCTGCTGCCCCACTACGCCGGCTATGTGCCAGGTGAGCACGGCCCCAGGGCAGGGGGAGCCGATCAGGAAGGGCCCAGCCGCCAGCGCTGCGGGGAAGTGGGCACCCCCCTACACCTAGGGAAGGGGTCCCAGCAGATCCCATAACTCCCCTGACTTTACCCTACCCCTCCCTGGCTCCAGCCTGGCCCCCAGCCCCTCCCCATCTCGCTCTGCTGCCAGACAAGCCCAGCCGCCGGGTGCGCAGGAAATCCCCTCCCTGGAGCGGGGCGCCTCAGATCCACCAGCCCCCTGCCCCCCCCCACTCGGCACCCGCTGGATACAGCCCCTGGCTTAGCCCTCCCTACCCTGCACCGATCACTAGCCACCCCCAGGTGGGGACGCAGGCCGGGCAGAGTTAAGGGGCTTTGGGCACCTGAGTGAGTTTCCAGGGGTTGACATTTGTGGGTCAGTGGTGCCTCTTGCCCCGTGTCTGGCTCCCAGGGACAGCGTCATCCCGGCAGCTGGTGTCCCTCCCTCTGCCCAGGCCCTGCCCTGCACAGCCTGGAACGAGCCAGCAGTGAAACAAGGGGGCACCTCCTGCTTGGCCCCAGGCTGCACGGCGCCAGCCCTGCCCACAGGGCCGTTGTTCCTGCTGGTCCCTTCCAGCGCTGCATCCCCGGGGCCGTGCGCAGCCGCCCCAGGCGGGCTCCCCAGAACCGCGGCCTCTCACTGGTGCCTTCTCCTTGCCCGCAGGCTACAAGTTCCAGTTTGGTCACACCTACGGCCAGCTTACCCACAATGCCCTGGGGCTGAGCACCCTGGAGAAGCAGCTGGCGGAGTAGAGGCCGTGGCTGGACAGAGCCCTTCGTGGAGCCTCCTCTGTCCCCGCAATGAAGAGAAGGTGCCACAAATGCTGCTGCGGCCCCTGCAGGGGGGGGCATCCCAGAGGCGGCCCCCCCCGGCCCCATCCTGCTGCCATCAGGAGGCGGGGCTATGCCGGGGTGTGTGTGTCCACCAGTGCAGGCCCATGTGGTCCCCAGCACACGCCAACGTGCCCTGCCCACAGCCCCTCCCTGGGCAAGCCACAACCACGGGAGGTGCCACTGAGCCCGGGCACAAGCTGCGGCACCCAATGCAGGCAGCACAGGGCAGTGGTGCCGGGAGCCACCCTGCCAGGCCAGGCCCTGGCATGCTGGGACCAGCCCCGCCCCTGTTCAGAGGCTGCCTGCCACCCCGCCTGGGCAGCAGCAAGCTGGGGACCCTGCGCAGCCAGCACGGTGGGAGGAACTGTCCCAGGCTCCCTGTGGGGTGGGAAAGCCCCCCTGCTGAGCCTGGCACGCCAGCTTCCTGCAGCCCTGAGCCAGCTGTGCTTTGGGGAGCATCCCGGCAGCTGGTGTCCCTCCCTCTGCCCAGGCCCTGCCCTGCACAGCGGCCCCCGGCACAGTTCTCCGGCACCGCAGCGTCACTGCCAGCTCATCCCCAGCCCCATGGAGGCGGCCGGGCAGGATGGCCTGTGCAGAGCCCCCGCGGCGGGCGAAGGGGCATCACCGGCTCCTGCACTCAGGCTCATGGGGCTCACGCTTGGTGATCAGCCCGGGCAGCTGATGCGGAGCGTCTCCCTGCAGCCCCGAGGCCAAGGCCGGGAGCTCAGCACGCACAGGACCAGGCCTGGTGCCTGTCCAGGCCGGGGGCAGCCAGCGAGGGCCGCTCACAGCTGGGCCACGCTCCCTTGGGGGGAGACCCCAGCCAGCTCAGTTCGCTGGCTCTAGCCCGTCTGGGCATGGAACCTGCTGCCTCTAGGCTGCTGGGGCCAGCAAGGGGCTCCCCCCGCCCACATGCCACTGCCACTTGGACGGGGCGCTGGCTGTGGCACCGAGGCAGGTGTGGACGTGCACCACCAGGAGAAACACAACCCAGCTCGGAATCGGCCGGGCGGCACTGGAACCTGTGCGTCCACCAAGCGCCCAGCCGACAGGGGACCCCAGCTGTGCCCACCACTGACCTGGGCCCAGGGGTTGCCGGGGGGGGGAGGAGTCACGAGGCAGGGGCTCCGGGAGCTGGGTCAGCACCTTTTTTATTAATATGCATCATAAATAAATACAGAAATAAATAAAGGCGGCCCTGCCCCCTCCCAGGCACACACCCGGCCCGTGGCCGTGCGCAATGTACAAGCAGCGGACCCTGGAAGCGCGTGGCCCCTCGCCCTGGGGGAGCCAGCCCGGGCAGGATGCGGCACTGACACCGGAGCCAGCCTGGCACCAAATACTGGCATGGCCTGACACTAATACTGCCAGCTGCCTGACACAGCCTGCCCGCCCGGGGAGCGGGGCG
This sequence comes from Pelochelys cantorii, assembly GCA_032595735.1. Classification (NCBI taxonomy): domain Eukaryota; kingdom Metazoa; phylum Chordata; order Testudines; family Trionychidae; genus Pelochelys; species Pelochelys cantorii. The sequence goes on along the minus strand of CM064330.1, from coordinate 1,193,666 downwards.
AACACCGCGAGGCCAGGGATAGTGTCAGCGGGGCCTCCCCCTGGGGGCCAGCCCTAGCCATGCTGGGAGCGACCCCCCCCACACTGCCCCTCTCCCACCTCTTTGTGGGGAATGTCCCCCATCTCCCACGACCGGGTGCACCGCCCCCCCCAGCCCTGCGGGGAACGTCCCCCATCTCCCACGACCGGGTGCACCGCCATCCCCAGCCCTGTGGGGAACGTCCCCCATCTCCCACGACCGGGTGCACCGCCCCCCCCCCCAGCCCTGCAGGGAACGTCCCCCATCTCCCACGACCGGGTGCACCGCCCCCCCCAGCCCTGCGGGGAACGTCCCCCATCTCCCACGACCGGGTGCACCGCCCTCCTCCCCCCCAGCCCTGCGGGGAACGTCCCCCATCTCCCACGACCGGGTGCACCGCCCCCCCCCAGCCCTGCGGGGAACGTCCCCCATCTCCCACGACCGGGTGCACGCCCCCCCCCCCAGCCCTGCGGGGAACGTCCCCCATCTCCCACGACCGGATGCACCGTCCCCCCCAGCCCTGCGGGGAACGTCCCCCATCTCCCACGACCGGGTGCATCGCCCCCCCCCAGCCCTGCGGGGAACGTCCCCCATCTCCCACGACCGGGTGCATCGCCCCCCCCCCCAGCCCTGCGGGGAACATCTCCCATCTCCCACGACCGGGTGCACCGCCCCCCCCAGCCCTGCGGGGAACATCCCCCATCTCCCACGACCGGTGCACCCCCCCCCGAAGCCCTGCGGGGAACGTCCCCCATGTCCCACGACCGGGTGCACTGCCCCCCCCAGCCCTGCGGGGAACATCGCCCATCTCCCACGACCGGGTGCACCGCCCCACCCCCAGCCCTGCGGGGAACATCCCCCATGTCCCACGACCAGGTGCACCACCCCCCCGAAGCCCGGCTGAAAATACCCCCCTCCCCTGCCCGGCCCCAGGCAGCGACTCCTTGGCTGGAACAGATCGGGGGTCGCCCCCCAAAGTGCTGCATCAGCACAGGCTGGAAGCGACCCCCGGGGGCAGTGCCAGGCTGCGCTGGCGCCGGCCTTGGCACAACACACGCTGTGGGGCTGCGCTCGAGCGTGGCTCTCTCCCTACTCACCATACCCGCCGCAGCTGCTCTACAGCCCCCCTCGCCCCGCAGGCCTGAGCCGCCACTGCCCTAGAGCGGAGGGGCCTGAGCGCTGCAGTGCAGCCTAACGCCACCAGGGGGCACCCTGCAGGGCACGAGCCCCACCCACTGTGACCGAGCCGGAGCAGTGCACGCCGGGGGCTGGAGTCTCCTCTGGCCGCCCCGCCTGGTGCCCCCCAACCCCCCGAAGGCAGCCCCTACTGCAGAGCGCCGCCACCCCCGGTCCTGCTCCACACGCGGCCCTGGCGCTGGCACGGGGGCCCTGGGCTGGCTGCATGCCGGGGGCACCTGGCGCGAGGTGCCGCGGGCACAGCCGGTGCAGGGGCGGGCTGGCAAGAAGCGGCGTTTGGCCCCAGCCGGGCGGCCCGGCGGCCTCAGTAGTCCTCGTCCGCCAGGTGGGTGACGTAGGCGACGGGCACCAGCCCGCTCTGCGAGCCCAGGCCGCACCGCAGCCAGTCGCCGTCCGCCCGGGCCAGGACCCGCAGCACCGCCCCTTTGGTGAAGCTCAGCTGCCCGGCCTCGGTGGCGATGTGGTGGCAGAGCGCCTTCACCGCGCTGTGGGGAGAGGGGGCGTCACAGCTCAGCGCAGGCACCGGGCCCCCTCGCTGGCCCGCCACGGCCCCCGGCCTCCGGAGCCCCGTCCAGGAGCGCTTGGGAAGTGCGTGGGGGCAGGCTGGTGTCTCTCTCTCCTGTGGGGCTGGGGCAGGGCTAGAGGGCAGGGCAGGCTGGTGTGTCTCTCACCGGTGGGGCGGGGGCGCTGGGGCAGGGCTAGGGGGTGGGGCAGGCTGCTGTGTGTCTCACCTGTGGGGCTGGGGCAGGGCAGGCTGCTGTGTGTCTCACCTGTGGGGCAGAGGTGCAGAGGGGGTTGGGGGTGGGGCAGGGCATGCATCTCTTGGCCGCAGGGCAGAGGGGCTGGGGTTGGGGGGCGTCTCTCAGTGAGAAAAGAGCATACCCAGCCCAGCCCCGCCCCCTGGCCCTGTGTGGGTGCCGTGTGGCCTGCGGCGCACCTCGTGGGGGGTGAATGTGGGGCAGTGGGCAGGGTGTGTCCCGGCGGGTTGCCCGTGGGCGGTGTGGCTCTCACGACTGAGCAGGCCACTGGGCTGGGCTCCCTGCGTGGCCAGCAGCAGGAGCAAAGCAAGGCGCAGGGTGCCCAGGCAGTGGGGGGGAGGGGGGCAGAGGTGCCCAGGCAGCCGGGGGTTGAGGGAGGTGCCCAGGCAGCCGGGGGCAGCGCCCAGGCAGCGGGGGGGGGAGGGGGAAAGTGCCCAGGCAGCGGGGGGGAGCACCCAGGCAGTGGGGGGGGTGGTAGAGGTGCCCAGGCAGCGAGGGGGAGGGGGGAGGTGCCCAGGCAGCGGGGGGCAGCACCCAGGCAGAGGGGGGAGGGGGGCAGAGGTGCCCAGGCAGCGGGGGGGGGGGAGGAGGGAGGTGCCCAGGCAGCGGGGGGGGGGGGCAGCGCCCAAGCAGCAGGGGAGAGGGGGGCAGAGGTGCCCAGGCAGTGGGAGGAGGGGGGGAGGTGCCCAGGCAGCGGCGGGGGGGGGGGGAGGTGCCCAGGCAGCGGGGGGCAGCACCCAGGCAGAGGGGGGAGGGGGGGAGGTGCCCAGGCAGCGGGGGGGGGGGGGCAGCGCCCAGGCAGCAGGGGAGAGGGGGGCAGAGGTGCCCAGGCAGCGGGGGGCAGCACCCAGGCAGAGGGGGGAGGGGGGGAGGTGCCCAGGCAGCGGGGGGGGGGGGCAGCGCCCAGGCAGCAGGGGAGAGGGGGGCAGAGGTGCCCAGGCAGCGGGGGGGGGGGAGGAGGGAGGTGCCCAGGCAGCGGGGGGCAGCGCCCAGGCAGCAGGGGAGAGGGGGGCAGAGGTGCCCAGGCAGCGGGGGGGGGGGAGGAGGGAGGTGCCCAGGCAGCGGGGGGCAGCGCCCAGGCAGCAGGGGAGAGGGGGGCAGAGGTGCCCAGGCAGCGGGGGGGGGGAGGAGGGAGGTGCCCAGGCAGCGGGGGGGGGGGGGGAGGTGCCCAGGCAGCAGGGGAGAGGGGGACAGAGGTGCCCAGGCAGCGGGGGGGGGAGGAGGGAGGTGCCCAGGCAGCGGGGGGCAGCGCCCAGGCAGCAGGGGAGAGGGGGGCAGAGGTGCCCAGGCAGCGGGGGGCAGCGCCCAGGCAGCAGGGGAGAGGGGGGCAGAGGTGCCCAGGCAGCGGGGGGGGGGGAGGAGGGAGGTGCCCAGGCAGCGGGGGGGGGGGGAGGTGCCCAGGCAGCAGGGGAGAGGGGGACAGAGGTGCCCAGGCAGCGGGGGAGAGGGGGACAGAGGTGCCCAGGCAGCGGGGGGGGGGAGGAGGGAGGTGCCCAGGCAGTGGGGGGCAGCGCCCAGGCAGCAGGGGAGAGGGGGGCAGAGGTGCCCAGGCAGCGGGGGGGGGGGGAGGAGGGAGGTGCCCAGGCAGCGGGGGGCAGCGCCCAGGCAGCAGGGGAGAGGGGGGCAGAGGTGCCCAGGCAGCGGGGGGGGGGGGAGGAGGGAGGTGCCCAGGCAGCGGGGGGCAGCGCCCAGGCAGCAGGGGAGAGGGGGGCAGAGGTGCCCAGGCAGCGGGGGGGGGGGGGGAGGAGGGAGGTGCCCAGGCAGCGGGGGGCAGCGCCCAGGCAGCAGGGGAGAGGGGGGCAGAGGTGCCCAGGCAGCGGGGGGGGGGGAGGAGGGAGGTGCCCAGGCAGCGGGGGGCAGCGCCCAGGCAGCAGGGGAGAGGGGGGCAGAGGTGCCCAGGCAGCGCAGGGCGGGGGCAGGTGCCTGGCGGTGCCAGAGGAGCCGCTCGCCCGTCAGCATCAGGCCGTGCTGCGGGGAGCCAGCCGCGCCAGCAGTCCCGGGGCTGAGCTCCCTTAACCCCTGAAGGGCCCCCCCCCCCGCCCTGTGGCTGGGAAGGGGCCCCACCAATCCGCCATCAGCCTGGCTCCGCTCCCCCACTGGCCAGTGCTGCTCACCAGGGGGCTTGGGGGGGCAGCCCCCCCGCCAGCTGCTCCTCGGGGGCTTGGGGGGGCAGCCCCGGCTCAGGGGCGGGCTCTCTCCACATCCCGGCCCCCACCGTCTGGGCCACGAGCTGGAACACGGAGCGGTCCAGGGTCAGCCAGCCCGAGGGCAGCCTGAAAGGGAAGGAGCCGAGTCAGCCTGCGCCGCAGGCCAGGCCCGGGGCAGCGGGGCAGGGTCGGTCTGTGACATAGTGGGGGGGCTGTGCACTCTTGTGCCCTGGGTCCGCTCTGGCTGGGCAGTCACTGGCTGCCGTGTTGGGCTGGGTGTGACCCCTGCTGGCCTGTGCCGGTCTGCAGAGACCCTGGGGGTGGGGGGGTGCAGTGCCCAGCGGGGGGGGCCCTGGGGGGGGCACGTAGGCCATGGCCCAGCCGCCTGACACCTGGGCTAGGGGGTGGAACCTGAGCAAAGCCGGGGCGGGGCTGCCTGGGGGCTGGGGCAGGCTGGGCGGAGGGAAGCGTGAAGGAAGCAGACTCAGTCCAGGACAGGGGGGTGCAGGGGCCTGTGAACCCCTCGCCCCAGGAGGACTCGGCTCTGCCCTGGCCCCTGTGGCAACGTGGAGCCTGCGCTGCGCTGGATCTCGGAGAAGCAACAAACCTTCTACTCTGCGGTGTGACGGCGAGTCGGGGGTCCCCCGCTCCTGCACCCCCGTCGCAGCAAGAACAGACTCCGCCGGTCGGAGAACAGAGGGGGGTTTATTGTTCCTTCAGGATACAGCCCAGCACAGACGTGATGTGGCTACAGGGCCCAGGGCCAGGATGCCCCAGACCCTAGGGTTAGGGTCCATCGCCCCTAGGCCCCCCGCTTAGCCTGTTCTCTCCATGCTTCCCCGACAGCCACTGCCCCCCTCCCAGGCCCTGCCCCCCAGCCAGGTGCTGGTCTCCGCCTCCCTCCCTTTGTCTCCCCCCTGTGGGGCTGAGCCTGGGTGTCTGGGTTAATACGGGTTTGGGAGAGTCAGTGAGACTCTCTCAGCCCAGCGCAGGGGGACCCCGGGTCACAGAGCAGACGGCCCCCCACCACACAACATATGGCCTGACAGAGTCCCATCTGGCTGCAGACGGGGTGCAGGGTTGGGCTCCCCGAGGCACCGTCACACTGTCCCTGGCCAGACCAGCCCGGCAGGCCCCGCTCCCTCAGGGCAGTCGCTTTGCCCCACAATGTAGCCACCTCTGGGGAGAGCAGAGGCCCGGGGCTCGTCCCAGCCCAGAGCCCACCCTGGCCTCTCCCACTGCAGAGCGGTGGCTCGGCTCCTCCCTGCCGCGGGGCGAAGGGCCAGGGAAGCACCCCTATGGGGTAGCCCCCAGGCGGTGAGTGGCCCCGCACTACCCCGGCGTCCCAGCCCTCTGCCCCGTGCGCAGGCCTCGTCGCACCCCTACCTGTTGGGCTGCCGGGCCTCCTTCGGCGCCTTCCTAGCTCCGAACAGGCATCCCCACTTGATGGGCTGGCTGCTGTCGGGGGCCCCCGAGCTGCTGTCCTCAGCTGGGGGCAGGGCCAGCCCCTCTCCCTGGGGAGCCCCATGTTCCTTCTCCTTGCTGTGCTTCAGCTCTGCCAGCACCGAATCCGGGGGGCTCCCCATCCAGGAGGGCCAGCCCCGGTCGCTGGCCTGGCCCAGCTCCGCCATGCCCTTGGGCCTCTCCTCCACAACCCCTTCGGCCATGGGGCAGGCCTCCGCCCCCTCCACCACGCCCTCGCGGGGAGGGGGCGCCGTCCCGCCCTCATCCGGCCTGGGCACCGCCTTCTTCTTCTTCTCGGGGCGCGAGAACTTGGAGCCCGCGGCCGAGCCCTCGATGTAGACCTGGGAGCTCTGCATGAGCTGGTACCACCAGCCAGCCTGCCGGTCCCGCCTCTCCTCCCCGGCGCCCTCCTTCGCCCTCCGCGGCTCCTGCCCGGCGCCCTCCTTCGCCCTCCGCGGCTCCTTTCCGGCACCCTCCTTCGCCCTCTGCGGCTCCTGCCCGGCGCCCTCCTTCGCCCTCCGCGGCTCCAGCCCGGCGCCCTCCTTCGCCCGCCGCGGCTCCTGCCAGGCGCCCTCCTTCGCCCTCCGCGGCTCCAGCCCGGCGCCCTCCTTCGCCCGCCGCGGCTCCTGCCAGGCGCCCTCCTTCGCCCTCCGCGGCTCCTTTCCGGCACCCTCCTTCGCCCTCTGCGGCTCCTGCCCGGCGCCCTCCTTCGCCCTCCGCGGCTCCTGCCCGGCGGCGGGCTCCCCCGCCCCGTCGGGCGGCTCGGTGCCGCCCCGGCTGCGCATCAGCTGCAGGGTGGAGTGGGCGGAGAGCAGCATGTCCTGCCGGACACGCAGCAGCTCCTTGCGCTGCCGCTGCTGCTGGCCCATCTGCAGCAGGCGGTGCTCGAAGAGCAGGTCCAGGCGGAAGGGCAGCAGGGACAGCGGCTGGAGCAGCAGCAGCAGCTCCTCGAAGAGGGCCTGGCACAGGCCGTGCGCCAGGCAGAGGAAGCCCACGGGCTGGTAGTGCGCCAGGACCACGTCTGCGGGCAGGGGGAGCGATGAGAGCCGGGCCCCCGCCCCCGCCCGGCCCTGCCAGCAGCCCTTCGGGGGGGCAGCTGGGGGCAGGCAGGGATTTCCCAGCCCAGCAGGATCAGCACTGGCCTTGGGGCCTGACGCCCGTGGCCGGGGGAGGGCGGGGAGGGCAGGCCGGGCTCTGGGGGTTAAACCCTGGCCCCTGCCTTGTGTCACCTCCTGTGCTCTGCCCCACCCCGTGCCACCCCGCCCCCGCTGCCCCGTCCCCCCGCCCCCCCAGGCACTTACCTTCGTGGCTGTGCAGGTGACTGACCCAGAACTCCAGGGCCCGGACACTGCGGGAAGGACACGGGCGTGGGCGAGAGCCGGGGGGCTGCAGGGAGCAGGGCCAGGAGTTCCCTGGCAGCCCCGAGACGCTGCTTGGGGAGCTGCAGCGACAAACCAGGGCGCTGCCCAGGCGCTTCCCCGGCCCAGCGCTGCTGGGTCCTGGGCGCGGGGCAGGGCGCTGAGCCCGGCTCGGCGGGGCACAGCGGGCAGGCGCCCGGGCTCAGGCGGCCTGGAGGGGCCGGCGCGTTTCGTCCCCACTCCTGCCGTTCCCTGCCCCGGGACACGAGGGGCTCCCAGCCAGCGTCTGGTCTCGGCCCAGCCCGGCTCCAAGCCCAGCCCTGCGGGTGGGTGCTCCGGGCCTGTGCCGGGTCCCCATTCCCCGCGGCCGGGTCCCGCCGGCCCTGGCGCATGGGGCAGAGGGGCCCTGGCCCCACTCTGTGCAGGCGGCTGTGGGGCAGGGTGGGTGCCAGCCCTGGGTCGTGGGGCAGAGGGGCCCCAGCCCTGCTCTGTGCAGACAGCTGTGGGGCAGGGAGGGTGCCAGCCCCAGGTCGTGGGGCAGGAAGGGTGCCGGCCCTCGGTCATGGGGCAGAGGGGCCCCAGCCCCGCTCTGTGCAGGCAGCTGTGGGGCAGGGAGGGCGCCGGCCCCGCTCTGCGCAGGCGGCTGTGGGGCAGGGAGGGCGCCGGCCCCGCTCTGCGCAGGCGGCTGTGGGGCAGGGAGGGCGCCGGCCCCGGGTCGTGGGGCAGGGAGGGCGCCGGCCCCGGGTCGTGGGGCAGGGAGGGCGCCGGCCCCGCTCTGCGCAGGCGGCTGTGGGGCAGGGAGGGCACCGGCCCCGCTCTGCGCAGGCGGCTGTGGGGCAGCCCCGAGGCAAGGGGCTCACTTGAGGAGGCCGAAGACGAAGGCGTTGAGCCGCATGCTGGGGCTGCCCAGCTCGGCCAGCTGGCTGATCTTGCAGCGGAGCGCGTGCAGCACCTTGGTGGAGGGGCCTGCAGAGGGGGACAGGCTGGGATCAGTCCCGGAGCAGGGCCGGGAGGGGAGCCACCGGGGCCAGGATCCGGCCTGGGTCCCCGGCTGCCCCCGCACCCTGCCCAGGCCGCACCCCTGGGGAAGGGAGGGACCTGGCCGGCCGGCCAGGGGCCGCAGGAAAGAAATCCTGGGACCTCGGGCCAGGGCTCGCTAAGGAACGTGCCCGGCGGCCCCAGGCCCGACTCCTGGCAGGGGAGGTGCCCGCTGTGACCCTGCTGGGCCAGCCACCCCCACCCTCCGAGGGGCCCCGTTGCCCGCTCGTGGCTGGGTCCCTGTACGGCACCCAGCCTGGGCCTGCCTGCCGCCCCCGTGGACAGCTGGCAGCCGAGAGCGCAGGGGCCGGGCCGGTCTCCCCCACGACCAGCAACCGCGCAGGCAGCGGCCCGTCTCGGGGCAGGGCAGGCCAGGCGGCTGCCCCCTTTGGGCGCTGGGGGCCTGCAGGGCCAGCCCGCCCTGGCAGAGGGACTGGAGCTGGCCTGGAGCCATGCTTCCCCCCAGCATTGTACCCAACGGGCCCAGGTTCCTCGCTGCTCCCGGCGCCCCCGCCCCAGGCCAGCAGCTCGTCAGGCCCCGGGCGCGCCGGAGACAGCAGCAGGGGGCAGGGAAGCCGGTGCCCACGGGCCACTTTGCCAAGTTTCTGGGCACAGAGCGGCACAGCAAGGGCGGTGGCGGGGGGCAGGACACGGCGGGCGGAACCAGGCCCCTGAGGGAGCAGGGACAAGCCAGCAGGTCACCCAGTGCCGCGGGGCTGGGGCGGGGTTGGGGCACCCCCAGGGCCAGGGCTGAGCCCCAGGGTACCGAGCTGCGTGGAGGCCTCCACCACGCTCCAGGGGCTGTTCCTCCGCTGGCCAACGATCAGGTCCAGGACATGGGGCTTGAGCCCGTCGCTCAGCACGTCCCGGACGGCCGGGCACAGGTACTTCAGCACCAGGTGCCCCACGTTGGGGCTCACCGAGCTGTTCCCCAGCTTGGCCTGCGGGCAGACGGGTCAGTGGCCGCGCGGCTCAGACACTCTGGCCGGGGCCACGGGCAGGGCAAGAGCAGCCGAGCGCTGGGTCCCCCTCAGCCTGCAGCTCCCATGGGGGGGGGGGGAGAGATAAATGGCTCGTTTTGTTCCCTTGTGGAAAAAGTGCAAACCCCAAAGGTGTGAGCCCCGGTGTGGAGACAACCCCCCTCCCCTCCCCGCACCAGGACCCCGAGTGCCTGGCCATGGCCCGACAGCCCCGCCCCCCACACTGGGATGCTGAGTGCCCAGCCCTGGGCCACGGCCCGACAGCCCCACCTAACAGCCCTGTCCCACACCCCCCGCACTGGGACCCCAAGTGCCCGGCCCTGGGCCACGGACCGACAGCCCCGTGACACAGCCCGACAGCCCCGCCCCCCACACTGGGACCGCGAGTGCCTGGCCACGGCCCGACAGCCCCACCTAACAGCTCTGCCCCCCACACTGGGACCCCGAGTGCCCAGCTATGGCCCGACAGCCCTGCCCAGACATGGGACACGGCCCAATGACCCCGGGGCCCAGCGCGATGATCCCACCTGCCCCTGGCCACGGCCCCGCTGAAGAAGGTGGGGGGTGGGGGCTGGGCAGCAGGCGGGCCCGGCTTTACCTTCACGCCCGGATCCCGGCTCGTTCCGAAGTGAGCCACAATCAGATCCACAGCCGTGTTGATCGCCTTCACCAGCCCTAGAGCATGGGGGGCGTCAGAGAGCTCCCCGGGGCCGCCCCGCCGGCTCCCCAGCCCGGAACGCTTGGGGCGCGATCCCGCCCGGGCCTGCTCCCTGCCCCGTCAGCTCCCCTGTCACATTACTGGATTTTAAAGTGAGCAGACAGATCACTGCTGTGCCCACGGGGGGGGGGGGGGGGTTGGCCCCAATGTCTGTACAAAGGGGCCATGTGAGGTGTCACAGGAAAGCTTGTGTCCTACTGGCTCTGTGTCTGCTCCTCATGTACGTGAGAGAGTCCGCGTGGGGTTATGGACGTGGGCGCTGGGCGGGTGCCGTGAGTGTTCTCTGGCTGGGAGTGAGCGATAGGCCAGCACTGCCGGCTGTGCTCACCAGCCCTGCTGACGGCCTCTCGGCGAGCCAGTGTCCAACACACACCTGAGGGACGCGTCTGGAACCCTGCAGACTGGCCAGGGCATGATGGCTACTGGCATGTGAAACAGAGACAGGTCGCTTGGCCACGTGACCCGCTCCAGTTTGGGAGACACCAGGGATATAAACGTGCCACGAGGCGGACGCCAATCTTTGCTCCTCAGTCTTGCTCCTGGTCCCAGATGCAGCCTTGCAGGGACAGAGCCGGGAAGGATTGCCGACCCGTCCTGACACAGGGTGTGCACCAGAGACTGCTGAGCTAGCTGTTTGGAACATCTCTGCTGAGAGCCTGGGGATTGGCGCGCGTCATGTATTCGCCTTAACAACCTCACGCTCAGCCTTTTCTTTCCTGTATTAATAAACCTTTCGATGGTAGATTCTAAGGGACTGGCCCAGCGCCGTCTTGTGGGTGAGATCCAGAGTGTCAATTGACCTGGGACCTGTGGCTGGTTCTTTGGCACCGGGAGGATCCATTCGGGGAAGGTGAGATTGGGTTCTGAACCCCTCACCTGTGGGCAGGCCTGGGGATGTTTGGGGCACAGGGAGAGGGGGGCGCCCGAGGGGTTTTGCTCATGCAGCTTCCGGCTGGCCAGATTGGCAGCTGGAGAGCTCAGCGGGACTGCTGCGTGGCCTGTTGGGAAGGTCTCCGGTCTGGGGCTGCACGGAGCCCCGAGTTTGAGCAATTCGCCCTGAGCTGACGCCCTCAGCTGTGCGGCGCTGCCACAGGCAGGCAGGCTCCCGCGGGCAGGGGCCGGCCTTAGTGGTACCAGCTGGCTCCCGGCCCAGGCACTGCTGCCGGAGACGAGGGCTGTTCCCAGGAAGGGGGCTGGCCTGGCCGTGCCAGGCGGGGCAGGGCTGGTCTCAGGAAGTTGTGGCTCCATCGGCACCGTGGGCAGGGAACAGGCTGGGGCCCAGCTGGGCGACCTTTGCATGGAGAGTGCGTGCGTGGCACGGCGCAGTGCGGTCAGTTTCCACGCACTGACCATGCACGTGGCTGGCTGCCACCCCTCCCCTGAGCCGCCTCCCCCCACTGTACCGCACTGCCACCCCTCCCCTGAGCTGCCTCCCCCCACCGTACCGCGCTGCCTCCCCTCCCGAGCCACCTCCCCCCACCGTACTGCGCTGCCTGCCCTCTCCACGCTGCCTCCCCCCACCTGAGCCACCTCCCCCCACTGTACCGCACTGCCACCCCTCCCCTGAGCTGCCTCCCCCCACTGTACCGCACTGCCACCCCTCCCCTGAGCTGCCTCCCCCCACCGTACCGCACTGCCTCCCCTCACTGTACCGCGCTGCCTCCCCCCACTGTACCGCACTGCCACCCCTCCCGAGCTGCCTCCCCCCACTGTACCGCGCTGCCACCCCTCCCCTGAGCTGCCTCCCCCCACTGTACCGCACTGCCACCCCTCCCCTGAGCTGCCTCCCCCCACCGTACCACGCTGCCTCCCCTCCCGAGCCACCTCCCCCCACCGTACTGCGCTGCCTGCCCTCTCCGCGCTGCCTCCCCCTACCTGAGCCACCTCCCCCCGCTGTACCGTGCTGCCTGCCCTCCCGAGCCACCTCCCCCCACCTGAGCCACCTCTTCCCACTGTACCGCGCTGCCTGCTCTCCCCTGAGCCACCTCCCCCCACCTGCGCTGCCTCCCCCCACCTGAGCCACCTCCCCCCACCGTACCGCGCTGCCACCCCTCCCCTGAGCCACCTCCCCCCACCGTAGCGCGCTGCCACCCCTCCCCTGAGCCACCTCCCCCCACCGCACCGTGCTGCCACCTCTCCGGAGCCACCTCCCCCCACTCTACCACGCTGCCACCTCTCCGGAGCCACCTCCCCCCACTCTACCACGCTGCCACCTCTCCTCTGAGCCGCCTCCCCCCACTGTACCGCGCTGCCTCAACTCTCCGGGCCGCCTCCCCCCACTGGGCCGCGCCACCTCCCAGGTGGCAGGACCTACCTTTCTTCTGCTGCAGGTCGACGGAGATGGACTCGGTGCTGCCGTCGGGCGACAGGCAGAACTCGGCCGGAGGCTTCTCCGCCAGCGAGAAGTACTCGGGGAAGAGGTCGGCGTAGCCCAGCTGCAGCTGCCTCGCCGGCTGGCCTGCGGGGCCCGAGGGCAGGGAGCGCAGTCAGACAGCCGCCCGTGCGCTAGGGCAGCTCCAAAGGGCGTCGGGGCCTGGCTCTGGGCTCCGGCCCCCAGTCCGGGACAGCCCCAGGCGGGCCTGCTCCCCCGAGCCCGCCATGCCCTCCCCTCACGCACACGCTGGCGTGGCCAGAGCCGCAGCAGCCACCGCGCTGTGTGAGGTGACCCTGGCCGCGGGCGGGGGGGGGGGGGCAGGCGCGAGGGCCATGCGGCTGCCCGGAGGGGGCCTGACAGCACCGCCCGGAGCCCGCACGCCGGACCAGGGGCACATGCCCCGCTGGCCCCCTCCAGTCTCCCGGGGAAGTGCTGAACTTCCCTCTGCCCGTCCCCGGCGCGGGCGCCAAGCAGGCCGGGGCGTCTATCCACGGCCTGGGGCCAGCCCCCAAGGAAGCTGTGTCCCGGCCCGGAGGGCCCGAGGGCGCTGGGCGGGGAGCGATGCTGCTTTGGCCGGATGGTCCCAGGGGCTGTGGGGCCGGAGCCGGGGGCGCGTGACCCACGTTCCCCCCGCGAGGGAGAGGCGCACCATTGAGCCTGCCGTGAGCGGGGCCGGTGCTGAGGGCAGCCGGGAACTCAAGGCTGGGGTTCCTGCGGGCCGGCTGGGGCTCCTGCCGCCGGTCCAGGCTGCCTGCTAACCCGGCCGCCCCCGAGCCGCGCTCCAGGCCCAGGGGGTTCCTCCGCCTGTACTCCCGCCACTTCAGAGCTTGCGGGGAGAGGTGGTTGGCTGGCAGGCCCGGGCCAGCGGGAGAGAGAGAGACAGAGACAGCGGGTTAGTATCAGTCGGGCAGCTCCCGAGAGGTTAGCGGGGTGGGGGGAGGCAAGGGACAGAGCTGAGCACGGCCAGGCCAGGCCTGCACGGGGAACTCTCCCGGTGGGGCGGGAGGAGCAGGCGCGCGGCTGCAGCCAGCAGGTAAGGGAGCAACCCAGCTCTGCCTCCTAGGCGCCAGAGAGCGATGGGGGGTCACTCAGGGCCGGGCTATAGCAATGCTGCATGTGCCCGCTCTCGCACGGCCCGGGACAGCTCTCGCACGGCCCGAGACAGCTCTCGCACGGCCCGAGACAGCTCTCGCACGGCGCAGGCCCCGAGACGGACACGCCGGCTGGGGCTGACCCACACTACCAGCAGCAGGGACGTACCATTGAGGGGCCGTGCGCCCGCGCTGTTCAGCGCCCCCGAGCCGCCGGCCTCGCTGCTGCCTCTCCACTGGGGCTCCGCCAGGACCCCCCCTCGGCTCACGCCGGCCCCGCCGAGGGCCAGGGGCGGGAGGGAGTCGCCGTGCAGCCGGTACTCGGAGACCTGGGTGCTCTGCTCCAATGGCGCCTCCTTCGCGGGGACGGGGCGGGGGTTCTCCTGGCGGGGCGGGGCGGAGGGGGAGGCCCTGGCGGGAAGCAGGTTGGCCGACAGCGGGCAGGACTGGCTGCGGGGCGGGAGGCTCTCGCCGGCTCTCTCGGGGGTGGGCGAGCCGGAGTCCAGGCTCTGGAAGAAGGGGGCGGAGCTGCGCACCGGCGAGTAGCTGCCCAGGGGCGACGGGCGGGTGCCGTCCGGGCCCGGCTTCTTGCCGTCGCCGTCGGCGAGGGAGGCGGCGCCGTCCGCCGAGCGCTGGGCCAGGAGCGCGCCGGGCTGCCCGGCCGAGGCGGCGGCGGCGGGCGCGGGCTGGCGGGCGGCGGCGGCGCTGTAGAGCTGCGAGAGGCTGGCCGCCAGGTGGCCGTGCAGGGCCCGGGCCTTGGGGGGCCTGCTGAAGTGGTGCTGGAACACGAAGGGCTGGATGGGCAGTGAGGTGGGACGCTGCTCCTTGCTGTAGCGCACCACGGCCTGGCTGTCCGCGCTGCCGCCTGTGGGGACACGGGCACCAGTGAGGGGGCGGGGGGCTGTGCGTGGGGTGGCCATGAGCTGGTGTCAAGGCAGCGCCTGGGGCTCCTGGTGCTAGGCCATCCGGGGCAGCCCCCTCGCTGACATCTGGGGTGCGTGGGGCCCAGGCTGTGGGGAGACGGGACGGGGCCCTTCCCAGCCCTGCCCTGAGCAACCCGCTCGCCCCTCACCTGCAACCTCCCAGCCCAGGCCCAGAACAGCCTCCCGCCAAGCCCCGGCCCCCTCACTGGTGGGACCCCACCTCCTCTAACAGCCAAGCCACTGCCCCGCCCGTCTCCTCTGCCACCATCGGTGCCCTCAGGACCAGTCCTGCTGCCCAGCATGCATCCTTGGGGGCCACCGGCGGGGGCAGGGGAGCTCGAGAGGGGACGGGCAGGGGAGCTCGGGGGCACTGGCGGGGGCAGGGGAACTCGAGGGGGGGGACCGGCGGAGGCAAGGGAGCTCAGGGTCCCGAGTGATTCACTGTGCTCAGACCCCGGCGTGTGCAGTGCACTGTCCATCCGCACACGCAGCCTCCGGTGTCACGGAGCCGTAGCTGTGGCCTGGCGGCCCTGGGGTGTTACGGGGTTGCACGAGGCGCGTGACCCCCCCCCCACAGAACGTGGCTTGGGAATACGCACGTGCAGACTCGGAAGGCCTCAGGTGACCTCCCCTGGTGGTTATAACCTGCTGGCTCCGGGCACGGGCCCTCCGCGGGCGTGAGGCTGGAAATCCCAGGTGTGCCTGGCCAGTTCCACACGTGCCAAGAGCCGCTCCCGCCCTCGCGGCCAGCTCCATGACCCGCAAGCAGCCCTGCCGGCCGGGGACTGCCTGGTCCCAGGGAGACGTGACCCAAGGGGTTTCCCATGGGGAGGGGGAGGCGGGACGAAGATTCCCGCCCCGGGGGAGAGGCTATTGAAGCAATGGGAAGCCACCAGCTCGCCGCCCTGGGACTGGGGCGATGGGCAGGGACCGGGGGCAACGCGACCCCAGGAAGCGGCCGGAGCCAGGAACAGCCTCGTCAGCGGCTACGAGCAACTGGCGGGTTGCCCCAGCCCCGGGGGGCGTTACAGACCCTCCCCCAATGGGCGGGCAGCCCTAAACCTGCCCCCCCCCCCCGAGCTGCTGTCTGCTGCCCCAGGGAGCACTGCCTGGCCTGGCCAACCCCGGGGGTTGCTTACCGTCCGCTCTGGCTCTCACATCTCGGGGGCCGTGCCCATTGGCAGGGCTGACACCTGCCTCCAGCAGCAGAGCGACAGGGGCCTGCTCGGCCGCCCCATGCCCTCTGGCACCCGAGTCTCTGCCGGAGCAGGCGCCGGGGCTCTCCTGCAGCCGGTTCTCCACGCGGTAGCCCTGGCAGCTGCGGTTCAGGCAGTGGCCAAAGGGCATGGGCGGCAGGCTGTGGCAGCGCCGCGCGGGGTCCTCCAGCAGCCCAGGGCAGTCCTGCTGGAACTCGGGGATGGGCGAGAACTCCAGAGATGAGTCGCCACTGGCTCGGAGCGGGGGGGAGGCACCGGTCTTTCTCCGGCCCTTCGCCAGCTCGGCAAAGGAGGTCACGCGCCGGGGGGGCGAGCTGGGGATGGCCAGGGCCGGGCTCTCGCTCAGCTTGACCGGGCAGCTCAGCATGCGCTCCAGCGCGCCCAGCCCGGCTGCGGGCGTCCGGCCCAGGTTGCGGTCGTAGCTCCGGGAGCGGGGCCGCCCGGCGCCAAGGGTGGGCGGGGACACGTTGACGTACACTTGCCCCTCAATCGCGGTTTTCGCGGCTGTGCCCTGGGGCTCCGCCAGGAAGCATTCGCCGTCGCTCTCCTCCGGCTTCGCCTCGGGCCGCCGGAACAGGTAATACTCGGCGGGCTGCACCGGGCTGCCTTTGGCGTGCTCCTCCGAGCAGCTGGTGATGGAGGAGCCCGCCGGGCTGGGCGACGACTGGGAGGACAAGTCGCAGGTGACCAGTTTGTAGTAGTTCTGGGTGGCCACCACGAGCCGGGCCTGGCTCTGGAAGCAGGCGGTGAGGTCGGCGCTCTCCGCGGGGCAGGGCTCTGAGTGCAGGTGGTAGGAGTTGCAGTTGGCGTCTAAGCCGGGCGACGCCGGGCCGTGGCAGCCGCACGCCGTGGCCGGGCGGGGCGGGTCCGGGGGCGACGGGTGCAGGTCCAGGTAAAAGGCCCCCGTGTCCGAGTGGCTGCAGAAGGAGGAGTCGCAGGACAGGCTGGCGGAGTTCAGGTTGGAGCGGGAGTGGCCGTGCATTTTGTTGTAGAGGGCACTGAAGTTCACCAGGACCCCGTCCGAGCTGTTGCAGGACGAGTCGCTGACGTAGCCCATGGGCTGGTCCCCGCCCTCCGACTGGCTCGAGGTGCTGGAGAAGCGGCAGGGCCTCTGCTCCGTGCTGGAGCAGCTGCAGGTCCGGCTGTGCGGGGCGTCCGGGTGCCTGCCCGACCCATCGGAGCTATTGTTCCAGTCCGCCTCGCCGCCCTCGAAGAAGCTGCCATGCTGACAGCCACACTCGTCCAGCTCCATGCCCTCCGAGGCCAGTGGGCAGGACCCCCCGTCACTCCTCTTCCGGGCATCGGCGCTCGGGAGGCGGTCCTCCTGCCCGTCCACCACGCCCGAGCGGCTGGCCACACTCCAGGGCGGCCCGGCGTGGCCGGCGGCATGGAGGTGGAAGGGCGGCAGGTCGTGCAGCTGGAAGGCGGGGTTGCCGGTCACCATGGAGCCGTGCAGGTGGAAGGAGCGCAGGTCATGGCCCTCGCTCTCGCTCAGGAGGAAGGGGTTGTGCCGCCCGGTGACCCCAAGGGCAGCCGAGTCCCTCGCTTGGCTCCCCGCGTCTTCGGCAGCCTCTGCCAAGCTGCTGTAGAGCAGGGAGTCGGCCTGTGCGAGGCCCCGCTCCGGCAGGGAGGTAGCACGCGGGGCGCCCAGCTCTGGCTGGCAGAAGGGGTTGGCTCTCTTGCCCCCGCCGCAGCACTGCCGGTCAGGGACCTGGCAGTGCACCAGGGGAATGTGATGGACGATCAGCGTCTCTCCCGCCAGCTTGGGGGGGCTATCCATCCTGGAGCGCGCGTGGCAAGACCACAGCCAAGCCGGCGCTGCCCATGGACAGCTGGGTGGCTGCCGCGGGGCTCAGGCCTGCAGGGAGACAAAAGAAAGGAGCCATGGGCGAGGTCGGTCCAGGCACCTGCGCCCAGCCCCGCGCCAAGTCGGCAGCAGCGACCCCGGGCGCAGGGCAAAGCTCGCCAGCTGCGCTCCTGCCGGCTCTGCCAGGACCCCTGCACTGCTGGTGCCCCTCCCCACGGGCCAGCCTCCAGTTCCCAGGTACCTAACACACCTGAGCCGGGTACCGGGCAGCCCTGGGGCCAACGCAGCCCTGCCCGGTGCCCACGTCAGCACCTGCCCCGCAATGCAACTCTCCTTCCGTCACCTTTCTGGGAGCCCCCCCCCCGGCCTCTGGGCACCTGGGACGGCCCCACCCCCCACAATGCTGCCAGGGTCTCCCGGAGCAGGCAGCTGGCCGGCCAGGCCACCCGTGGCTGGAGAAGGGAGGGACAGCCCGCCCTGTGTCCTGCTATTGGGCTGTTGCAGCGCTGCACACACGGGGGGCGGGGGGGAAGTTTGCCCCAAAGTCTGTGCAGGGCGGGCCAGGTGAAAGCTGAGGCTGTGCCGGTACAAGCTATGGCCACGGGCTCTGGGAGGCAGCAGTGGGGCCAGGAACGGAGCCGGGCCAGCCCGACAGGAAGCTATGGAAGCGCCGTGGCTGGCGGCGTGGGTGGCTCGGCCCGGTGGGCAGCACGTTCCCGGGATGACCCCAGCAGTGAACAGAGGAATCGGACACACGCAGCTAGCGTGCGGGGCGGCCCCGGCAGCGTTCCCTTTGGCCGGCCTCGGAGCTGACTCACAATTTCACACTAGGGATGGACCCTGCCTCCCCACCGTGGCTCAGCCCACGCATGCTCCCGCTGCAGCCCCACAAAGACCCCTCCGGCGTGAGTTTGAGGCCAAGCTTAGCTCCTGGGAGCCAGGCGAGACAGTCTCAGGGGCCACCCGGACACGCACGGACACGCCACCGAGTCAACGGCGCCTTTTACGGGTATGAGCCAGGGCCGGGGCTGGGAGCGAGCAGCTCCTTTCGGAGCGCTCCTGTGGCGAGCTACGGGCTAACGAAGCCAGGGTGCAGGTCACTTTACCAGCTGTTGCCTCTGCCACCCTCCTGCCCCATCCCCCCACACCCACTCCCAGCCGCCCTGTAAACCTGCCCGCAGGGCACGCCACTGGCTGGGTTGCGTGAATGCCACACTGAACTCACAGCCACAACCAGGGCTCACCCAGAATCTCACTTTAAGAACACAGAGCGGCCAGGCTGGGTCAGAGCAAAGGCCCATCCAGCCCAGTGTCCTGTCTGCCCACAGCAGCCAATGCCGGGTGCCCCAGAGGGAGCGAACAGAACAGGGAATAATCCCCCATTCCCAGTGTCTGACACACAGAGGCTAGGGACACCATTCCTGCCCAGCCTCGCTAATAGACCTTGATAGACCTGACCTCCATGAATTTATCTAGCTCTTTCTGGAACCTTGTTATAGCCTTAGACTTCACAACGTCCTCTGGCAAGGAGTTCCACAGGTTAACTATGCACTGCATGAAGAAAAACATCCTTTGGTTTGTTTTAAACCTGCTGTTCATTGCATTGGCTGGTGCAGTGCTGGGCCAGCCCCAGAAGGAAAACACTTTCGAACACAGAGACAGAAGAGCTGTCCTCAGTGCCCTCTGCAGCAGCGGGCGTAGCGACGGTTCCCTGGCACCTCCCGGAGCCCTGGGTCCAGCTGGGGCCACAGCAGCTGTTTACATCACCCAGTCACACCACGGAGCTGTGGGAGCCAGGCAGGATCCTCCGCGCAATGAAACTGCTCGGGAGTTTGTACAGAGCTTCGCCCGGGCGCTTTGAAAGCCACACGACGAGATCTCTTCCCCGGCAGCCCCCGGCCGAGAGCGGCCACCTCTTTCACCCCCCGCGGCCCCTGCTGAGCGGGAGCTCAACCCAGGGAGCTGTTCCGTGGCCCCGGCGCGGCGGGCACGCTCGGCCAGGAGTCCTGGCAGCAGGTCAGACTGCCCTGGCCCCGAGATCAGCAGGTCCGGGGGCTCCGCAGCCGGGGCTGGGGGGATTCCAGAGGTACGGATCTGGGCCCATGACTGCAGCATCCCAGCGTGTTTCTCCCCTCGCACCGCGCGGGGGCAGGGCTGTCCTGCTGTGCCACGGACAGGAGCTGGTGCCCCAAGGTATTCAGCTCCGAGCGTCCAGTGACATCCGTGGATGTCAGGGCCCATCCATAGCTCTGAGGACCTGGGCTGCAGACACTAAGGGTGGGATCGGGGGGGGGGGGGGGGAACACGGGCACCTGAATTCTGGTGCCTAGAGCATCTCAGGGAGAGACGGCGCCGGAGCCCGTGACACAGAAAACCAGCACACGCGGCAGGCAGTGGGCGATGCCAAGCACTGGGGGGGCGGGGTGAGCTAGGCCCCACCCCCTCACAGAGCTAGGCCCCACCCCCCTCACAGCAACCTGCCACCTGCTCTCAGGGACTTACGCACATGAGGGCTCTAACCACTGGCACGCACAGCCCTGCAGCTCACAACTGTGGGGACCAGCGCTCAGCCGCAGCGGGACTCACTGGGCCAGTGGGAGCGCGAGTGGCGGCTCCAAGCCCCCCATTGCTCCCCCATGGACCCCGCAGCATGGAGCCCGTATCCCAGAGGCTGGGCAGTGTCGGAGGCAGCCGGGTGGGGCCACGTCTAAGGCCCCTGTTTCCTGGATAGCCACAAGCGGTCGGGGGGGCGGGGGCAATGCCAAAGCAGGGAAGGGGGGGCAAGCCACACCCCAAGGAGGCACCAGCCGCTCGCCCGGCTGCAGCCTTCCTGGAGACGCGGTGCCAGGGACCAAGGCGGCCCACGGGCGCTCTGAGGAGCCCTCGCTTGTCACCCTTCACGCAGCTCCCCGGGGCCAGGCGGCCCATGGCCCTTTGCAAGCAGCCCACCCCAGGGCCCACTCACCCACAGGCAGCTGCCTCTGGGGGGCCGCGGCAGCGCCGGCCAGCCCACAGCAACGCCCCGCCCTCGGGCCCGGGAGCCAGGGGAAATACTGCGCCCGGCTGGGAACGGAGCAGGACTTTGGAGAGGCTGGCGCCCCGGACGCAGGAGAAATCCCCCCCCCGCGGCAGTCCCGGCGGGAACACGGCCGGGATGCAGGATGGCCGCCTACAGGCCCGGCGGCGCTGCCGAACCCAGACGTAACACGCAGCTCTGCGCTGGGCCTGGCAGCTGTGCCGGGGGGGGCTGGCAGGCGCACGGCCCCACCGCAGCTCGGTCAGGGAGCCAGGCAGCGGGGCGGCTGCGTCTATCTGGGAAGGCTGATGCAACTTGGCAGGCAGCTCACTGGAGAGAGCAGAGCTCCCGCCCAGCCGGCTCGCTCCTCGCTGGATGTCACGGCCTCAGCCCCAGCCGTCCCAGCGGCCTCCTGCGCCCGAGCCCTGCCCGGCTGCGTTAACCCTTCGCGGGGCGGGCAGGGCCGGAGCCGGCTGCGTGCCCTGGGCAGACTGTCGCCGCACAGCCGGATTCTGCCGCAATCCCTCCAGCCCGGCCCGCCAGGAGAGGCCCGCGGAAAGCAAGCGCGCTCAGCCCCGCCACGCCCGAGGCTCTGACTGCTGCCCTGCCGGAGCCCCTTCGCCCTCGGCCGGCGGCAGCTGCTGGGGGAGCAACCCTGCCTCCCGGGCAGCAGCGAGAGTGTTTGCCCCTGGGCTGCGAGGCCAGGGCACGTCGGGGCGCAGCCGGGCCGGACGCCCCCAAGCACAGCGCCGGGGCCACGGAGGCGCCCCCTGAGATGGCACGGGCGGCCAAGGGCCCTTCCCGGCCCCAGGCACTGGACGCGCTGCCGGGGGGAGCCCGGGGCTGGGCAGAGCACAGCCTTGGCCAAGCGGCTCTTTCCAGGAGACGACGAGACGCCCCGGCCAAAGGCCCTTTACAAGAGGGAGCCCGGGGGTGGCGGACAAGTGGGGCAGGAGGAAGGGTCTTTCCGGGTGTGGCGTAGTGGGGGGCTGTCTGCTCGGTAACCCGGGGTCCCCCTGCACTGGGATGTGATTCCCACTGACTCACCCAAACGCGTATTAACCCAGACACCTGGGCCCAGCCTCCCAGGGAGAGAGACAAAGGGAGGGAGGTGGAGACCAGCACCTGGCTGTGGGGCAGGGCCTTGGGGGGAGGCAGTTGCTGTCTGGGAAGCATGGAGAGAACAGGCTAAGCTGGGGGCTAGGGGTGATGGACCCTAACCTTAGGGCCTGAGGCATCCTGGCCCGGCCCCCGGTAGCCACATTATGTCTGTGCTGGGCTGTGTTCTGGAAACTCAGTAAACCCCTCTCCAGTCTCCACCAGCCAGTAGACTGTTCTGGCTGCTATGGGGGTGCAGGGTTGGGGAAACCCCAGCTTGCTGTCACACTGTGTCGGAGGCAGAGCCGCTCTGAGACCTGCTCCCCAGGTGGGCACTTCTAGACTGCGCCCACGTCGCCCCTTCTCCTTCCGATGCCAACCGCCTCCCGGCCAGGCCGGCCTGCCAAGCGGGTCCTCGCCCTCGCGGTTCTTCTCTGCGCCCTCAGCCCCTCACCAGCACCCTGCTCGACCGGGCCCAGAGCCAGTGCCACGGACAGAGGGAAAATCCCTTCCGCCCGCTACTCAGGACGCCCCAGGCTGTGTTCCCGCGTGGATTCACATTTGCCCGGATTAGAAACCAGATGGTTTGCTCAGGTCGTTCCCAACAGATCCCAACTGCTCTGTGTCTGGGACCTGCCTTCCCCTCCCCCAAGCTCTGGGTCACCTGCAGGCTGGATCCGTGCCGAGTTTACATTTTCTTCCCGGTCATTCAGAAACATGGTAGTGAGGGGCTAAGGCTGGTGCCCGCTGGGAACACCCAGAGCACAGTGACACGGGGAGACCAAACCCTTCGCCAGCTGGCAATCCACTTCCTGGGTGCCGCGCTGCATCCGCGGAACGTCCCGCCGAGCCAAACGACGCCCGGAGCAACGCGCGAGTCGGTCCATCAGGATTACCCTCTGTAGCCACCACACTCGCCTTCTCATCACGTGGCCTGGTCGCATCCGTGCTCGGCAGAACCGGCCCGGCTGACGTTAATTACAGCGCACAGCAGTTCTTCATCCCTCACGTTCTGTGCCGCCGCCCCCTTAGCGCTGAGGGACTGAGGCCAAACGGCTGCCATTCGCGCCAGCCCTTTTCCTTGGCAAATTCTGGCACAAAATTAGCTTCTTGCAGACCTCCAGATCTTCCCCAGCATTCTGAGGCTGGAGAGAAATCAGCCGGGCTGGTCCCGGGCACCTCGGGCAGCTCTTCTCCAACTCTCGGATTTAATCGTAGGAGATGCTGTGGGACACCCTCCCAGAGCAAGCAGTGGGAAGGAAGCGTATCGCCATCCTATGGAGCAGCAACAGTGTTTGACTGCAGAAAAATACTGCACGGGCCCCACAGAGCAGCCGGCCCCGCAGCTGGGGGGGGAGGGGGGCCACAAAGCGGCCGGCCTGGCCCCACGGCGAGGGGGACACCGGAGAGTGGCCGGCCCCACGGCGAGGGGGACACCGGAGAGCGGCCAGCCCCACGGCGAGGGGGACACTGGAGAGCGGCCGGCCCCACGGCGAGGGGGACACCGGAGAGCGGCCGGCCCCACGGCGAGGGGGACAGACCTAAAACTGCCTGGGGCAGGGCAGCACATCTGGCCCAGCTCCCCTCATTTCTGGCTGCTCAGAACCTGCCCTTTGTGGGAACTGGTCAAACGCGCTTCTAGCCCGAGGGGGCTGCTCCTCCAAGTGCCCGGACCCAGCGTCCCTGGGGAGCTTCCCTCCGCCCAGCACATCCTGCCGCAGGCCGCCAGGCACCCAGCTGGGAGCCGCCCAGCCAGGCTGCTCCCCACCCCTGTGGCCAGTGCGGGGCTGACCCCCCACAAGCTGCCAGAGCCAACTGCCTGGCCCCTGTCCTGACTGCCGTGTGCAGCGTGGGTGCCTCACCTCACAAAAGGTTCAGAAACGGGCAACAAAACTGACGAGGGGTTTGGAACGGGTCCCACATGCAGAGAGATTAGAAAGACGGGGACCTGTCGGCTTAGAAAAGAGGAGACTAAGGGGGGATAGGACAGAGGTCTATAAAATCAGGACTGGTGTGGAGAAAGTGGATAAGGAAAAGTTATTAACTTGTTCCCACAATGTAAGAACTAGGGGTCACCCAATCAAATGAATAGGCAGCAGGTTTAAAACAAACCAAAGGAAGTTTTTCTTCACTCAGTGCACAGTCAACCTGTGGAACTCCTTGCCAGAGGATGCAGGTGAAAGGCCAGGACTTTAACAGGGTTAAAAAAGCGCTAGATAGATTCATGGAGGTGAGGTCCATCTATGGCTATTAGCCAGGCTGGGTAGGGATGGTGTCCCTGGGCTCTGAGAATCAGAAGCTGGGAATGGGCGACGGGAGGAATCGCTGGATAAGGTTCCCTGTTCTGTTCTCTCCCTCTGGGGCACCTGGCAATAGCCGCTGCCGGCCGACAGGACACTGGGCCAGATGGGCCTTTGCTCTGACCCGGTCTGGCTGCCCTGCTCTTCTGACGACTGGCCCCGGGGGGGGTCCAGGCGCAGAACATCTGATCGGGGGGCAGTGTCTGGCCGGGCTGCGTTGGGAATCCCCCACAGTAGGTGAATGAGCTTCAGAAGTTCCAGGGGGCTCGTGCCGGGGGCCACCACAAGGCTCCATCCCAGGTGGGGGCGCGGTTACTGCAGCCGGGCACAGTGACGGGGGCATGCAGGGAGCTGCCTTTGCTCTGGAGAAAGCTGTGGGCATACAAAGCGGGGGCTGAGGAGAAGCACCCCCTGCCCCACCCCCTCCCTGCCATTGGCCCTGCCCCTCAACCGGTTTGGTCTGACACTTGCCCAAGCCCAGCTGGCGCGGGGGGTGGGGGGGGGCGGCAGGGGAAGAGTCTGGTCTCTCTTGGGAGAAGCTGGGATGAGAGGTGCAAAGACAAATCATAGCCACTGCCCGGCTGGCCCAGCTGATCAGCTTCATCCCTTCTCCCCCTCCCCCCTGCACTGGTCACTGACCCTGCCCTCCCCCGGGCAGACTGCCCCAGGCCCCTTCTCTCCAGCTCCAGTGAGGCCGTGCAGCGGGAACGGGGTGTGCTCCGCCAGGGCCCAGGGGCCCCATGCAGGGATGCGTTACCCCTCCGGGTGCTCCATTCTGCAGGGTCATCGCTCGGTGCTGCACCCTGCAACCAACGCGCAAAGCAGGCCCAGCCAGCCGGCCCGCCCGGGGCGTGCTCCGGGGCCATCTGCCTCCGTCTCGCCAGCATCCCCTGTGCACACCTGCTGCCAATTGCCCCGCTTCCTACCCGCCAGCGCTCGGCGCTCCGGCCCCTCGGTGCACGCGCAGGCTGATGGGCCCTGCCGCACGGTTGGTGCCTAGCGCATGTTTGCTCCGCTCCCTCCCGCCGGCGCATACCCTGCCGCAGGGTTCCTCTGGCGGCGGGCGGCCTCAGGCGGGTGACAGGACGGACCCACGCAGGGTCTGGCAGGGAGCCGGCTCGCCGGCCAGGAGGCTACATGCCCGGATGCCAGGGGCAGGGATGGGTCGAAAGCTCAGAGAACTAATTCTCTCCCCGGCCCCTCTCCCCCCCCCCCCCGCCACGGTAAAGCCTGGACCACATGGGGGGCGAGAGCAAGAGACAGAGAGCGGCTGAAGAAAAACGACCCTTCCAGAAACAAGGTGCTGCAAAACAGGCTGGGCTGAGGCCGCTCCAGCCACAACCCAACCGCGCTCCCGCCAGAGCACCCCGCCAGCCCGATGGACGGAGCCAAGCTGGGGGGGAGCCAGGCCTGAATTCTGCCCCCTGCCTGCCACACGCCTCCAGCCCCAGTCGGGCACAGGGCCCCCCATAGGCACAGCAGGCCCTGCCACCCTGCCTGTGGGTCTCGCTCAGAGACCCCCAGGCCGCGAAAGGCTGGGCCTGCCCCCCCTTCCAAGCCCAGGTCGCTGAGGCGCCAACGGGTTTATCTAACCCCCCGCTGGCTATTCCTGGAGCCAGGGGCCGGCACGCTCTGCCAAGGGGACCCCGGCGCAAATCCCTTCTCCTGCGGCGGGGGCACAGCCAACACCGGCGTCTGGGGCGAAAGCCACGGGTGTTTGCGGCCCCCATTGCCTCATGCCATTGTATCCCCACAGGCACAGCCTTCTGCCCCCCCCCCCACAGGCACAGCCTTCCGCCTGGCCCATCCCCCCCACGGGCACAGCCTTCCCCCACCCCCCACAGGCACAGACTCACAGCCTTCCGCCTGGCCTATCCCCCCCACGGGCACAGCCTTCCCCCCCCATGGGCACAGCTTTCCGCCTGGCCCATCCCCCCCACGGGCACAGCCTTCCCCCAGCCCCCCACGGGTACAGCCTTCTGCCCCCCCCATGGGCACAGCCTTCTGCCTGGCCCGTCCCCCCCACAGGCACAGACTCACAGCCTTCCGCCTGGCCTATCCCCCCCACGGGCACAGCCTTCCCCCCCCCCTCGGGCACAGCCTTCCGCCTGGCCCATCCCCCCCACGGGCACAGCCTTCCCCCAGCCCCCCACGGGCACAGCCTTCTGCCCCCCCCATGGGCACAGCCTTCTGCCTGGCCCGTCCCCCCCACGGGCACAGCCTTCCCCCACCCCCCATGGGCACAGCCTTCTGCCTGGCCCATCCCCCCCACGGGCACAGCCTTCCCCCACCCTCCACGGGCACAGCCTTCTGCCTGGCCTACCTCCCCCTACGGGCACAGCCTTCCCACCCCCCTGGGCACAGCCTTCTGCCCCCCCCATGGGCACAGCCTTCTGCCTGGCCCGTCCCCTCCACGGGCACAGCCTTCTGCCCCCCCCCCATGGGCACAGCCTTCTGCCTGGCCCGTCCCCTCCACGGGCACAGCCTTCCCCCACCCCCCACGGGCACAGCCTTCTGCCCCCCCCCATGGGCACAGCCTTCTGCCTGGCCCATCCCCCCCACGGGCACAGCCTTCCCCCACCCTCCACGGGCACAGCCTTCTGCCTGGCCTACCTCCCCCCACGGGTACAGCCTTCCACCCCACGGGCACAGCCTTCCCCCACCCCCCACGGGCACAGCCTTCTGCCCCCCCCCCCCATGGGCACAGCCTTCTGCCTGGCCCGTCCCCTCCACGGGCACAGCCTTCCCCCACCCCCCACGGGCACAGTCTTCTGCCCCCCCCCCATGGGCACAGACTTCTGCCTGGCCCGTCCCCTCCACGGGCACAGCCTTCCGCCACACCCTTCCATGGGCACAACAATCCGCTAGCACCCTCCAGTGGGGGGCACAACCGCACCCTCCACCCCCCCCATCCCCACGGGCACAGCCTCCACCCCGCCCTACCCTACAGCGGCTCCCCCCTCCCCGCCCTCCTGGCTGAGCTCAGCTCCGAGCATCCTTCCCCCCGCCCCCACCCCCTTTCGGCGCGCACAGGGCCGGGGAGCCGCCTTGTTTGTCTCCAGCGCCCGTCGCGCCGGGGGCCGTGGCGGGGCGGGGGGGCGGGCATGGCCCCAGGAGATGGCCCGGGCCCTGCAGAGCCGCGAACGGAGCCACCGCGGGGCCCGCGTCCGACCGACCTCCCGGGCAGCACAAAGGACCCCGGCGCAGAGCTGGGTGGATCCCCCGAGCCGGGCCCGCGCTGCCCCCTGCCCGCTCCGCGCCCCGCTCCGCGCCCCGCTCCGGCCTCCTGTGCCAGCCGCGCCCCCCCCGCCTGTGTCCTTTGTCTGCGGGCGGCCCGTGCAAGGCGCCTGGCCGCGGTTCCCACGCCGCTCGGCCGCGCTCCGCACCACAACACGGCAGACAACGGGGAGCGGGGCTCCCATCCCGCCGCGGGCCCGGCGCCGGGGGGCACAGCCCGGCCTCCCCCCGCACAGCCGGCGAGCCGCAGGAGGACGCCTGGCCCCGCGCGCCCCGCATCTCCCTCGCTCACCTGCCCACGGAGCCGTCTCCTGCCCCGGCCCCCTCGCCGTGGGGCCAGACGCCGGCCGCTCCGGGCTCCGCTCGCTCCCGGGCACGGGGGGGTGGGGGGGGCAGGCGAGTCACATTTTTCACAGCTGCATCCCTGGCAATGCGGCGGGGCTGCGCAATCCCGTCTCCAATCTGCCTGCTGCTGCGGTGACGTCTGGCTGCGAAGGGCCCGGCCTGCCCACGGCTCAGCCACTCCGGCTCCGGGCCCCGCGGGGCTGCGCGCACGCAGGGCGGGGGACACGCTGGAAGAGGGAGGCTGCCAGCCACCTGCAACCCCCCGCGCCCGCTGCAGCCCCCGCACTGAAAGCCGCCGCAGCGCCTGCCCCCTGCCCGGAGCACGCGGCCGGGCGGGGCTGGGGTTGCCGCCCGCAGGCAGAGCCGCAGCCGGGGGGGAGGCGCAGGGCGCCCCCGCTCGCAGTGACCAGGGCGGGTTCGTGGCTCTCCCCAGAGCCTCTTACGCCCCGGCCAAGCGGCCCCCCAGCGCGGACAGGGCAGCCGCTCAGCCCCGGGGCCAAGCACATCGCAGCTCGGCCGGCTGCGCCCCGCGGGCCCGTCGCTCCAGGGAGCCCCCCGCTCACAGGCACGGCCGCCCCAGCCCCCCTGCCCGGCGGCGTGGGGGCCTGCAGGCTGCGGCGGGGCCGCGTTCCCGAGGGGGTTCTAGGGCGCCCATCGCTGCATGAGCCGCCCCACCCTCCAGTGGGACTCCCCCCAGAGACACCCGCGGCAGCTGGACCCTGGCACAGGCCCCACATGCAGCCTGCAGCGGGGCCGGGAGGGGGGCAGAGCTGAGGGCACCGGCGGCTCCCAGCCACTCCGTACCCATGGCCCCAGCGTGGCTGAGGGCAGTTTGCAGGGAAAGCTCCAGGCTGGCAAGGCCTGGAGTCTGGTCTGGGCACCAGCCCGGGGGCTCTCCCCAGAGCTGTGCAGAGCACCCACGCGCTGGCCAGCTAGGACCCCGCACCGAGCCCTGGCCCCACTCCAAGGGCGACCTCGCAGGCCCAGCCACTGCCCGCACCCACAGCAAGCGCCCTGGCCCCAGGACCTGCTCGGAGGGGCTGGGAGGGCGCTGCCTGTCAGCAAGGGGGGGGGGGGCTCTCTGGGTCCCTACATGGAGGGAGCAGAGCAGGCCCTGGGGGGCTTTCTACTCCCCCAAGTGGCAGCCAGAGACTCTGTCAGTCTCGTCCCGTCAGGCCCCAGGCTGCCAGCTGAGATGAAGGCTTACGTGGGTGGGTGGGCGGGGGGGGGGGGCATGCCTCGGGGGGGCACATCACGCCAACAGGCTGAACTAACCTAACTAGGCCCAGCTCCGCAGGGCTGTGACCGACGGGTATCACCCGCCCGGGGCACCGCGAGCCGGCCCGACAAACTAACCAAACCCACTCAGGGTGCCTCCTGGCCTCGCTCAGCCCAGCAGGGCCCAGCTACAGCTCTGGCGGGAGCACCCCTCCCTTCGGGGGCCAGCTGGGGCGGAGAAAAGGACTTGCCCCCACAGCGGTGAGGACCGTGCCTGTGCTTGGAGCCAGCCCAGCCCTGCCAGCAGGAAGGGAATGCCCCGAGGGACGAGGGTGACAGAACGCACCTGTCGTCACACCCTGACCCCGCTGGGAGCCGCTCGGGGCCAAGCCTGCCCCAGGAGGGCCCACGTGACAGCTCCTGCTGGAACGTGGGAGGCTACAGCCCGCAAAGCGATACACGTCCACCGTGGCTCCCCGCACGCACCCCAAACCTAGGCTGGCGCCCACGTGTCAGAACAAGGACTCTGCTGTGAAATCTCTGAAAACAACTTCTCCCTGGGCAGCGGCCGCCACAAAACACAAACCGAGCATGAGGAATCATTCAGAAAGGGACAGAGAATATCTTACTGCCTCTCTGCAAATCCATGGGACGGCCACGGCTTGAACACTGCGTGCAGACGAGGTCGCCTCATCACAATAAAGATCTCTTGGCACTGGAAAGGGTTCAGAAAAGGGCAACAAACCTGACGAGGGGTTTGGAACGGGTCCCGTACAAGGAGAGATTAAAGCGACTGGGACTTTTCATCTTAGAGAAAGAGGAGACTAAGGGGGGATATGATAGAGGGGCACGCGGGCGCAGGCGCTGAAAATACCTTTCCACAGCAAGTCTCTCCCCCCGCCCCAGGCCCGGCTCCCGCCCAAATACCCAGCCAGCCAGCCGGCGCAGGGGCCACTTGCACTCCGACTTCATGAGAAGCTTGTGTCCGCAAACGAGCCGCCGACCTGGAAACCGCTGGGAAGGGGCCACCCTGCTGGGATTCCCTGGGCCGGCTCCCGGCCGCACCCGCGCCAGTCCCGGCTGCCAGCGGCAAAGAGCAGGTCACGCACGCAGAAAGGGGCCCGGCCCAGCGCTCACCGGGCGTCCCCACGGCAATGCCCGGCCCCACGGGCCCTGCTTCTGCGACCGGGCGGCCATCTGGCCTCGGGGCGATCCAGTGCAACCTGCGCGCCGCCTGGGCGGGGCGGCCGAGGTTCCGGATCCCAGGCACAAGTTCAGCCCCATGCTGAGCACAGGGATGCTCCCTGCCTGCCTGCCCGCTGGGCCCATGGATACAAACCTGCTCGCGAGCCGGCTCCACCCAGGTCACACGCCCCTTCCGCCCCAGCCGGCACCGTGGCCAAGCCCAACCGTGGCTCGCGGCCGGGGCGCCTGGACGGGGCAAGCCGCCCAGCGGCGGAGAGGAGGAAACGCAAGCGCTGGACGCCACAGCGCTCGCCTGCCAGGAAATCCCGTCCCCTCCCAAAGTTCCTCTCTGTGGTGGTAACCCGCCGGCACCACGTCTGGGGGCCCGACTCAGGACAGCAGGCCTCAGGCTGCAGGACTACTAACTGCGGCGCGGGCGCCCAGCCCTCAGGCTCCGCGCAGCGGAGCACCAACCTCCGCACCCCCGTTTTATCCCCGCAGCCTGAGCCTCCTGGGCCCGCGCCACGTGCCACGGACCCACCCCACACACGCCCCGGCCACGCTGGTGTTAGGCCTCAGCCACAAGGGCTCCCGTTCCCAAGGCAGAGCCGAGCTGCCGGGAGCTCCCTGAACAGGCAGGAAACCTGCCGCGACCTCCCAGAGGCTACTGCTCCGCGCCACGGCACCACCCAGGCAACGCCGGCTGCGCCTCCGTAGCCCCGCGCGCCCAACGAGCCTCCACAAACCCACCCAGACTGCGGGCGTCACTGCAGCCGGCGGCCAGCCCCAGCGGCTGGGGGAATAGACTCTTTGCCCCCACTTGCACTGGGCCTCCCCAGACGCCCCGGGGTACTTCACTTCCCACCAAACGTGCCACGTACAGCAGCACCAAGCTGTGGCTGCACTTCCCAGGGCACAGAGCCGGCCCTGGACTCCACTGCTGATTAGAAGGGAAACCGAGGAATTTCAGCGGAGTTGCCCCTTCATCCCCCCTCCCCGCCCCCCCAGGCCCTGATGCCAGGGGCCGCCTTGCGGCAGAGGGGACGATGCCTGAGGCGGGTGTAAAGACCCGGCTCCTGCTCAAGGCGACTCCCCCAGCATGCACCGGGCTGGCGATGGCGGACACTGCCAGGCGAGCCCCTGAGCCAGCAAGGAACACCTTTGTACCAGAGCCTCCCGCAGCACCGGCAGAGACGCCCTGGCCCTCCCCGGCCCCAGCCCGCAGCCCCGACCGCTGCTCTGCACTGAAATCGCTTTTTCCTTGCCCACCCCCTTGCTGCCTGGAGCTGGCTGGCTCCTGGCCAGAGCCCCTGGTGCTGCCCCACGGCCAGTGCAAAGAGCTGGCACTTCCAGGGTTTCTCCACTCGACTGAGCTTTGAATCCAAGGTAACCGAGCTGGCTGGTGAGGCCAGACAGGACCCCGGGGCCCCCCAGCCTGACCTCCTGCCCCGCACGGCGTAGAGAACTGCGGCCAGGAACCCAGCCCCAGAGCGCCGCTGAGCCAAGCCGGGTCCTTAGAGAGCCCCTGGCCAGGGATGCCGAGGGCAAGGCAGATACACCAGGGTCGGGAGCGGGGGAGGCGCACCGACGCCGCAGTGAGGACGGCCAGGAGGGTCCTAGTCCAGCACTAGACCCGTGGATTCAGGGTCTGTGCCGCAGTGGGGGGGCTGTCTGCTCTGTGACCCGGGGTCCCCCTGCGCTGGGCTGTGCGATTCCCACTGACTCACCCACCTGTGGATTGGCCCAGACACCTAGGCCCAGCCTGAGCAGGTAACAAGGCTCTTCCCAGGGGGGAGACAAAGGGAGGGAGGGGAGAAGAACACCTGGCTGGGGGGCAGGGTCTGGGAGCGAGGCAGTTTCTGGCTGGGAAGCATGAAGGGAACAGACTAAGCAGAGTACTGAGGGTCAAGGGGGGGAATGGACCCCCTAACCCAAGGGGTCTAAGGCAGCCAGCCCCTGACACCT
Organism: Pelochelys cantorii; assembly: GCA_032595735.1. Classification (NCBI taxonomy): domain Eukaryota; kingdom Metazoa; phylum Chordata; order Testudines; family Trionychidae; genus Pelochelys; species Pelochelys cantorii. The sequence goes on along the minus strand of CM064330.1, from coordinate 1,162,212 downwards.
GTAGCCACATCACATCTGTGCTGCGCTGTATCCTGGAGAAGCAATAAACATTCTTGATTCTACTGGCTGGCGGAGACTGTTCTTGCTGCTACGGGGGTGCAGGATTGGGGGGAACCCCAACACGCCGTCAGAGTCAAATCCCAAAAGAGGGATATAAACAAACAGCACTGGTATACAGGGCAAAGTTAGAAAGGCCGAGGCCTCAAACGAGATTAAACTAGCTGGAGAGAGGAAAACACACTGGGAATACTCTGGAAGGGTGAGGAAGCCCGAGCTCACAGCAGGCCAGACACTGGATGTGGGGGGGAGAGGGGGGCAGAACCAACAACACAGACCATGGAAATGGCAGAAGAATGTCATTTTTGATTCAGTCTCCACCAAAAAGTTTAGTAGCACTGGACACCTCACGCAGGTAGGATCAGAGGCTAAAACTGGGAAAGAACAAGTTAAAAGTTACTTAGACAAGTCACCAGGGCCTGATGGAAAACACCCTAGAACACTCGAGGAACTGACAGAGGAGGCATCTGAGCCATTAGCGATTATCTCTGAAAGTCATGGAAGTCGGGGGAGAGTCCAGAAGACTGGAAAAGGGCAAATCTTGTGATAGATGGGCGCTAGGACAGCCTGTGGAATTACAGAGCAGTCAGCTTAACTTCTGTACCCAGAAAAACAAAGGAGTAAATAATTAAGGAATTTGCAAACACCTAGAAGATAAGTTACGGTTGGCCTGGCTCTGTCAGGAACACACGGCGTCAAACCACCCGACAGCTCTCTCGGACAGAGGAACAAGCTGTGTGGCTAAGGGGGAAGCCGTAGATGTGGTAGATCTAGACCTTAGTGAGGCTTTTGGGATGGGCTCCCACGACCTTCTCATTAGCAAGCTACAGAAATGCGGGCGAGATGGAGCTACTACAAGGTGTTCTCAGAAGTAGTTACCGAGGCTTCACAGCCGTGCTGGACAGGCATCGTGAGCGGGTCCCACGGGGACCTGTCCTGGCCCCCATTCTGGTCAATATCCTCATGTGTGATTGGGCAAATAGCACAGAAGATCCACGTACACCTGTGGCGGCGCATCGGGTACCCCCCGATCCTGCACCCCGTCTACAGCAAGAGGAGACTCCACCAACCAGTAGAATAGAGAGGGGTTATTGCTTCTCCAGGATACAGCACAGCCCAGGTTCTATGTGGGTATTGAAGTGAGGGGCCAGGCAGCCTCAGACCCCTTGGGGTGGGGGTCTACAGGCCCCTTAACCCCAGTGCTCACCTTAGTCTCCTCTCCATGGTTTTCCAGCCAAAAACTGCCCAGTTCCCAGGCCTTGCTCCCCAGCCAGGTGGCCATCCCCCACCTCCCTCCCTTTGTCTCCCCCCTGGGTAGAGCCTTGTTCTCTGCTCAGGCTGGGCCTAGGTGTCTGGGCCAATCCACATGTGGGGGAGTCAGTGGGAATCGCACAGCCCAGCGCAGGGGAACCCCAGGTCACAGAGTAGACAGCCCCCCACTGCGTCACAGTGCCATGTGCAAACAGTGCTTGGCTGGGAGGCAGGATTAAAATTCCAAGCAACGTGGACAAACTGGAGCAGCGATCTCAGGTAACCCAGAGCCCTCCAGCTTTACCCGCACCGCGGGGCCGGCCTCTCGTAACTCCTCAGGTAACTCCAGCTTTACCCTCCAGCTTTACCCGCACCGCGGGGCCGGCCTCTCGTAACTCCTCAGGTAACTCCAGCTTTACCCGCACCGCGGGGCCGGCCTCTCGTAACTCCTCAGGTAACTCCAGCTTTACCCTCCAGCTTTACCCGCACCGTGGGGCCGGCCTCTCGTAACTCCTCAGGTAACTCCAGCTTTACCCTCCAGCTTTACCCGCACCGTGGGGCCGGCCTCTCGTAACTCCTCAGGTAACCCAGAGCCCTCCAGCTTTACCCGCACCGCGGGGCCAGCCTCTCGTAACTCCTCAGGTAACTCCAGCTTTACCCTCCAGCTTTACCCGCACCGCGGGGCCGGCCTCTCATAACTCCTCAGGTAACTCCAGCTTTACCCTCCAGCTTTACCCGCACCGCGGGGCCAGCCTCTCGTAACTCCTCAGGTAACTCCAGCTTTACCCTCCAGCTTTACCCGCACCGCGGGGCCGGCCTCTCGTAACTCCTCAGGTAACTCCAGCTTTACCCTCCAGCTTTACCCGCACCGCGGGGCCGGCCTCTCGTAACTCCTCAGGTAACTCCAGCTTTACCCTCCAGCTTTACCCGCACCGCGGGGCCGGCCTCTCGTAACTCCTCAGGTAACTCCAGCTTTACCCGCACCGCGGGGCCGGCCTCTCATAACTCCTCAGGTAACTCCAGCTTTACCCGCACCGCGGGGCCGGCCTCTCATAACTCCTCAGGTAACTCCAGCTTTACCCTCCAGCTTTACCTGCACCGCGGGGCCGGCCTCTTGGGGCCTGCCCACCGTCCTCAGGCTCCCGTCTGCCGGCACGCAGCGATGGAGCCCTGCGGTGAGACGGGCCGAGAGGAGCAGAGCCCCCACGTCAGGGCAGCAGACGCAGGGCTACAAGGCTGGGACAGGTGGCTGCCTCCCAGCAGAATTGGGCCCAAAGGGATTTCACTTGGCTGTGGTGGTTGTCCAGCTCAGTTACCGTGCGAGCTGCAGCCAGGCTACATAGGCAGCAAGGGAAGCAGGCGGGGAACAGGCGAGGACTAGAACAGCCATGCTGAAATGCAGCCACCTCTAGGGCGGAGCACTGCAGACGTTTCACACAGCCACCTCTCTGTGCAAGCCAGCGGGGGAATCCTGCAGCCAACGGGAACTGCAGAGGAAATTAAAGAGGCCAGACGGAATGGCCCGAGTTGGAACGTCACCAGGACTCCGGGGGTCCCACCCCACGCCAGGCACAACCTGCCCTGGGACCTCTCAGCCCAGCATCCGGAGAGCAGAACGCCAAACACACAAGGGGAGGGGCTGAGGGGGGCCCCCAAGCAGGGTAACTATGGGTGGGGGGGGCAGCCAGACACACTCAGAACAAGGGCTGGGCCGAACTCCGCGCCACGGTTTTCCCCGGGGCCCTGGCAGTGGGAAGCCCAGAGTTCCACACTGTGATGCATTTAGGGTCCCAGGTCCATGGGGCAGGTCACAAGCTGCAGCCCCCGGCACCCTGGGGAAGAGGCACCAGGGTCTTGGAGAGAAACGCCTGCCTGGCTGCCGGTGGTGCCCTAGCAGCTTGCAGCCGAAGAGCCTGTTGAGGTTGGCGCTCTCCTGAAATCGCTGCCAAGCCGGCCCCGCCGCCCAGCCAGCCCCGAGCCCGGCGGGATGCCACGCACACGAGTGGCACCAGGAACCCCTCACCGCCCTGCGCTAGGGGCTACGACAGAGCCGAGTCTGACCCTCCTGCCCCCGTCCCCCCACACAGACACCCAGACAAGCTGGCCCAGCCTCATCGCACGGGATAGTCGGCAGCCTCCTGTGTCACTAATGCGGGGGTACGGCAGCAGAGCCGGCACCCCCAGCCTGAACGCTCCCTCTGCCTCCACCTGGGACCTGGCAGGGCTTGGGGGGCCCTTTGCTCTCGGCTCCATGGGTCTCCAGCGAGCAGGAAGATGCAGAGCCATGAGAGCCACTGCACGGAAAGGGCAGGGCAGGGATATTGGTTCCCACACTTCAGGGGGGCAGATTCCCACACGCCCTCCGCTGCAGGCCCTGGCCAGTGCCCCCTGTAAGCGGCCAACCCTGAGAAAGTCAGGTGCCGCCCACAGCCCGCAGCATGTGTTTCTGCTGGTGGTGCACACTCCCTCGTGCCTTGGTGCACACAACCAAATATATTCCGCACATGGGTGGAAACAATTGAGGGACCACTGCCAGAGGCAGGACTGTGCTGGGTGGAGCCTGGATCCAACCCTTCCTGGAAATGCCTGTCTCTCACGTAAGGGCTTGGAAATCAACCCAGCGTCTTTGGTGCAGGTCCTTTTGCTCCTGGGCACGAGCCGGAGGGGCCCTGCGAGCCGATGCCGGACAGAGCAGAAAAGCCGAGGCCCTGCCTGCTCCCTGCACCCAGGGCTGCTGTTTTGCCCAGGCTGCTTGGAGTGTTATTTTTAACCCTTGTTCACATAGCTCCCGGGAGGCATCTGGGAAGGGCTAGAACCAAAATAGCGTCCTGCGGGGCTGTGTTTATACGGCCTGAGCCTGCAGTGAGGGGCGCCCTGGGGGGCAAGGCCCCGCTGCACAGTGCCCACGAGTCCCACACTGCGGGTGGGTGCCCAAGCCTGCTGTAGAGAGAGGGAGCCCAGCCAGGGTGGGGCGGAGGTGGCAGGAAGGCACCAGGCCCCATCCCGGGGTGGGAGGCAAGGGGGAAAGAGGGAAGAACACCCCTGCCCCTTGTTTAGCGCCAGCCCCAGGGGCTGCTAGAGCGGGGCGGGGCGGGGCGGGGCGGGGCGGGGCGGGCTGCCAATATCGAGCCCCGGTCAGGGGGACTCTGCTTTGTGCAGCTGAGCGGTGGGAGACGCCAGCTAATCTCCCAGGGCTAGCGACTTCAGAACCTCCCGCTGGAAGGGGCTGGGGGGGCCCTGAGATCGCGGGCGCCCGGCCCTAGGCCTTGGAGTTGTGTCAGTGATTACAGAACCTGGCCGGGGCCTGTCCTAGAGCCTCCCCCTTCAGCCCCACCCCAGCGGGCCCCACCCCGGGCTCAGCCGCACAGGCCAAGTAGTGCTGGCGCGGGCAGGGCTGTACAGGGCACCCGCCCCTCTCCCAGACACAGGCCCCTGTCCCAACAGGCCCCCTGAGCAACACTGGGAGGGAGACCGGCCCTGGACCCCCCAGCCAGGTTGGAACAGGGAACTGGAAAGGAAAGTCTCCATGCCCCCGTGCAATGCAGAACCATGCGAGCCACACGCTAACCAACACATCTCACGCCACGCCACGCTCCTGCCACACGCTAACCGCCACGTCTCACGCCGCGACACGCTCCCGCCACACGCTAACCGCCACGTCTCACGCCGCGACACGCTCCCACCACACGCTAACCGCCACGTCTCACGCCGCGACACGCTCCCGCCACATGCTAACCGCCACGTCTCACGCCGCGACACGCTCCCGCCACACACTAACCGCCACATCTCACGCCGCGACACGCTCCCGCCACACACTAACCGCCACGTCTCACGCCATGACACTCTCCCACCACACGCTAACCGCCACGTCTCACGCCGTGACACGCTCCCGCCACACGCTAACCGACACATCGCACGCCGTGACACGCTCCCGCCACACGCTAACCGACATCTCATACTGTGACACGCTCCCGCCACACGCTAACTGACACATCGCACGCCGTGACACGCTCCTGCCACACGCTAACCGACATCTCATACTGCGACACGCTCCCGCCACACGCTAACTGACACATCGCACGCTGTGACACGCTCCCGCCACACGCTAACTGACATGTCTCGCTCCTGTGGGGAGACACGGTTCTGCTGCCACCATGGTGCCAACCGAATGGGCTCAGCTCCCACCTGGCGGGCGCAGTCCGCGGGCGGCTCGCGATGCACACAGGGCCTGGCGCAGGCGGTGGCTGGGAAGAGGTGCTGCAGGGCCGGCGCTAATCCGAAGGGAAACCGGCTTGTCCGGGAGCGGCTCAGCCCCCGCTGACCCAGCTGTAATCCCCGGTCAGGGAGAGGCCAGGCAGCTGCTACGGAGAGCGGAGCCGCGGCGGGGCCCTGGGCACGGCGGAGCTGCTGTCCTCGCAGCGCCTGAGCGCGGCTGCCGACTGGCAACGCCCGGCCAGCCCCCTCCGGAGCAGGCCAGCGAGCAGCCGGGGGCCCGTGGCCAGGGCACGGCAGCAATGCAGCTCGGGTTACCCGGAGCCATTCCGGAGCAGGCAGGAGGCGGCTGGCTGGCTGCACACACGTGGGGGGCCGGGACTGGACTCCCATTTTTTGTGACATGAGACAGGCATCTCGGCCGCCAGTGACGTTAAACCCTCGGAGACCCACAGCTCCCCGAGGGGACCCAAAGAGCGAGACAGACCCTCCCCCTCCCCAGGCACGTCCCTACCACCCCCCCAGCTGCCCCAGCCAGCTGGAAAGGGAGACCCGAGGTGCTGCCCCGGGGGCAGGGGAGAGGCTGGGTTTTCTGGTTTCTTTTAGTGGCTCAAACCCAAGTCCCAGAGGCCTGAGAGCCAGAAACACCGCGCCCCCCCCCCCCAAACCCAGGTCCCCCACTGCCCTCAGCACCGCGCCAGCCGCTGCCAGCCGACGCCTGGGGCCACCGTCAGCCTCGGCGAGGAGTTGCGGCCTCTGGGGACGCCCACCCCCAGCATGCCGAGCTCCCCCCCAGGTGCCCCGACCCGGGTGGCGTTTGCCTGTGACAGGGACGGACGGGCAGGGTCCGAGTCATTTCATCTGCGTTCCCACCGCTGGCTCTGCCAGACGCCTGTGGGAGCGAGGCAAGTCCCGGGCCGGCCGGGCCTCAGTTTCCCCCCTGTGAAATGGGGCTTAGGATCCTGCCCTGGCTCCCTGAAGCACCAGGGTCAATTCCTCACGGGGCAGTTGCCCCTTGTATGGGGGGAGGAGCCCCGCGGAGCCCCCGAGATGCCCAGAGCCCGCCCTGCCCCTTCTCAGCCCGGACTCGCCTCTTCCTCGTCCCCACTGGCAGTGAGGGCGCTCCCCAGGGCGCGCGGCCCGCAGCTCCCGCCAGGCACCCCAGGGAGAGGCGCTGCCCCAGCAGGGCCCCCGCAGGCCTGCTCCCCCGCCCACCCCGGGGCCCTGGGAATAGCAACCCCGCAGCAGCTCGGAGCCGAGCAGTGCCGGCGGGTGGGCGGGCGCTACAGGGGGAGGCCGGGCCCACGAGCCGGCGAACACGAGGCCTGGGAAGCTCCCCGAGGCCGGGGGATGGGACGTCAGCCGCCCCGGGGCTCTTGCCCAGCCGCGAGAGGGGCCCCGAGCCCGGCCCGGTTCACCTGCCAGAGAGGCAGGAGCCGCAGGCAAAACCCAGACGGGATCAGAGAACCCACGGAAACGGCCCAGACCCTGGGCTCCGCTCACAGCAGGGCTGCAGGTGCAGCTTTAACCCGCCCCCAACACCCCCCTCGGGCCTGCTGCCGCCCGGCCCCTGCAGATTAACCCCCCCCCCCCACGGGCCTGCTGCTGCCCGGCCCCTGCAGATTAACACCCCCCCCCCCCCGCCCGCGGCCTGCTGCCGCCCGGCCCCTGCAGATTAACCCCCCCCCCCCCCCGCCCCGGGCCTGCTGCCACCCGGCCCCTGCAGATTAACCCCCCCCCCCGCCTCGGGCCTGCTGCCGCCCGGCCCCTGCAGATTAACCCCCCCCCCGCCTCGGGCCTGCTGCCGCCCGGCCCCTGCAGATTAACACCCCCCCCCCCCGCCCGGGCCTGCTGCCGCCCGGCCCCTGCAGATTAACCCTCCCCCCCCCCCACGGGCCTGCTGCCGCCCGGCCCCTGCAGATTAACCCTCCCCCCCCCCCCCACGGGCCTGCTGCCGCCCGGCCCCTGCAGATTAACCCTCCCCCCCCCCCCCACGGGCCTGCTGCCGCCCGGCCCCTGCAGATTAACCCTCCCCCCCCCCACGGGCCTGCTGCCGCCCGGCCCCTGCAGATTAAACCCCCCCCACAGGCCTGCTGCTGCCCGGCCCCTGCAGATTAACCCTCCCCCCCCCCCCACGGGCCTGCTGCCGCCCGGCCCCTGCAGATTAACCCTCCCCCCCCCCCCCACGGGCCTGCTGCCGCCCGGCCCCTGCAGATTAACCGCTCCCCCCCCCCCCATCCCCGGGCCTGCTGCTGCCCGGCCCCTGCAGATTAACCCCCCCCCCCCGTCCCCGGGCCTGCTGCTGCCCGGCCCCTGCAGATTAACCCTCCCCCCCGCCTTGGGCCTGCTGCCGCCCGGCCCCTGCAGATTAACCCCCCCCACACACACACCCTGCCCAGCCCGCTGAGAAACAGGCTCCACTTGCTTCCCCCGCCCTCCGCCCAGACGCTGCCAGTAACCTCCCAGCCGGGTGGCCGCCCTGGCTGAGTCAGGCCGAGCCAGCTCCTGCGGGGGGAGGGCTGCTCCCGAGAGCGGGCCGCCTGCCTCATTCAGGGAGGCAAAAGGGGGGCAGAGGAACCCCTGGGGGACTGGCCCTGCCGGGCAGTGGGGTGCCCCCAGCACCGGATGCCCTCACCGGCCGGGACGCTCGGTGGCACCTGGCACGGCCACGTCCGTCTGCGCCAGCCACGTCCGTCTGCGGCTCGGCTGGCGCAGGGGGACGGGCGCAGGGCGGGCGGGCCCAGACTCCACTCCAGGGCAGCGCGGGGGCCGGGTTGGGCCGGAGCACGACACTCGGCGCCCCCAGCCCGAGGCTGCGGGAGGCTGCTCCGTGCACAAGCCCCTCGCCCGTGGGACAGCACTGCCCATGGTGCAGCCAGCTGCCCCACAGGTACCCCACTGGTGCCGTTACCCCTCCCCCCATCACCGCCCCCACCCTCCCCAGCGCTGGCCCGGGCTGTGGGGAGCCAGGAGACGGATGGGCTGGCTCCCAGCCGGCCAAGCTCCCTGCGCACTGCCCCCGCTCCTTGGGGCAAGCAGGGGCTGGCACGCACACTGGGCAGCCCTTTGGCCACGGTTTATTGGAAAAACGATGATACAAAACCAGGGACCCCCCCGCCCAATCCCAGCCCACAAGCCAGGCTCTGCCCTTGCCAACCCCGGGACGTCTGCGCCGGCGGCAAGCGCACCCTGGGCCTCGCGCTTTGCACGTCCGCTGCAGCGTTGCAGGTCCCGCTTCAGCCGGCGGCCTCGAGGGCGGGTGGTGGGTCCGCTCGCCCCTTGCAGCTCGGCAGCGCGGCGCATTTCGGGCCTTCGACGCGCCCTGTCCGTTCCCCCCTTCCCCTGCCCCCGGAGCAGGAGCGGGAGCTGAGCCCCCCTGACCGGGTGGGCCTGGGCAGGTGCAGACGGGCGCTGGGCCAGGCACCGGTTCCTCTCTGGCTGCCCTGCGCCTGCCGTTCACTTGTGCCGGTTTCTCTCGCTGTTGGGTGAAAAGGTCCCGGTGAACGGCAGCTTGGGCCGCATGTTGCGCCCGGAGGTGATGAGCGCGCCGAAGCCGTGCTGGTGGGAGAAGGCGTAGCCGGAGCGGCGGGTGCTGGTCCGGCGCAAGCGCGTCTTGGGCATGGGCGGCAGCGGCCGCTTCTTGGCCTCCCTGATCTTGCGCAGAACCTGAAACCAGAGAACACCCAGCTCGGCAGGTGGGGGCGCAGCTACTCACGGGGCACAGGGCGGGAGGGTCCCCCTCGGCACACGCTCCAGGCCGGCGGCTGGTACCTGCCTCCACAAGGCAACCGGGCTGTGCACAACTGCCCCCCGGCAGCCCCTCCTGCCCCGCTGCAGGGTGCCCAATACCAGCCCTGCGTGGATCGGACAAGGAAGAGGGGGCCCTGATGGAGCAGCAGCGGCAGGGTCTGGAGAAATGCCACCCCCCTGCCCTGTCTGAGGCCCTGGAACCAGCACCCTTGGGCAGCAGGTCTCAGTGTGGGCGACCCCACTTACTGGGTGGGTGACCTGCTGGATCCCAGGGCCGACGCTGATGCCTGAGCTCCATCCCCACTGGGTTGCGGCCTCCTCTCCCCCACTCAGGGCAGCGGGGCCCGGGCTGCGGCCCCTCCCTGCAGTAACTGTTGTCCGAAGGGGGCACAGGCCAGTGAATTCCCTGCCCTGGCTGCCTCACCGGCCTCTGGGGCAGGACCAAGTGCTGCAGCCCCAGGTCCTTGCTCGGGATGTTTGGCCCGAGCAGTCGTGTGGCGCGTGGGAGGCCCACCGAGGCGGGCGGCTCTGCGGCATGAAACGCCCCGCTGGCTTGTCTCCCAGCCACAAGCCTTAAACCCGGCACCTACAAATACCCCCGCAGCTTCCCCATCCCGCCGCCCCTAGCGCTCTAATCCGCAGCTCGACGACCTGCGGCGCCAGGCGGCCTGAGCCGGGCCGAGCCCCCCTTGCCGAGCGGGGCGCCGAGGCGAGGGCCGAGGCCACTTGCACCCGGAGCGCGGGCAGGCCCGGGCTCCGAGCAGGCTGGGGGGCAGAAAGAGCAGCGCCCCTCACTTTGTCACTGGCTGTCGGCATGAGCTGAGCCTTCAGGAACCGGCTGCCGACCACGGGCAGCACGCACAGGATGATGCTGAGGAAGATGGCCAGCCACACGCTGGGCTGGCTGAGGGTGTTCCGGGCTGTCCCTGCAAAACAAGGGCAGAGTCAAAGCCGCAGCCGGCAGCGCCGTTCAGCGAGAGGATCCCAGGCGCCGGCTTGGGACGGGGCCGAGGAGTCATGTGCCCCAATCCCATTGCGGCGCGGCCCGAAGGAACGGTCAGGCCTGGGCTCTGAGGGGACGCCAGCGTGAAAAAGGCAGCGCTCTGCTGGACTGCTGGGACCCGGAGCTCGGCGTTCCTCCCCCAAGACGCACTCCGGCCGCCCTCCCTCCCTCGCAACGCTAGGGGAGAGCCCCCTACTGAACCAGAGCCTGGGGACCCCGGGCAGCTCCCCGGAAAGGAGGGGAGGGGAGGGGACAGGACACACCATTCCTGCGCCCTGCAGGGACGCTGGCCTTCTGCGACCACCTCGCACCACCGAACAGTTATTCCACGTGGGCCCCACGGCAGCCCCTGGCACTTGCCAGCCCGTGACAGCCGGCCAGGGACCCCGCTCTGGAGCTGTGCATGGGACTCGCCTTCCCCAGCGAAGGGCCTGGCACTCGTCCTCATGGAACTGCACCGCGGGCAGTTCAGACCAATGCTCCAAGCTGCCACGGTTGTTCTGAATTCTAGTTTTGCCTCCGGCTGCTTGCAACCCCCCTGCCCCCAGCTCGGTGTCAGCTGCACCTCGTAAGCACGCTCTCCGCTTCCTACCCAGGGCAGCGCTGAAAACATGGGAAGGTCCTGGTCCCAGAACTGACCCCCACGAACAGGGCCCTCCCAGCACACAGCGAACCATGGATCACTGCTTTCAACTCGCTGGGCACCCCGCGTACACTGCATTCACCCCGGCTCTGCTCGCTCGCTCAAGAGCGGGTCGTGAGGGGCCACGTCCAAAGCCTTAACATCCAGCTCTACATGTCTGCTGCTCCCCGTCGTTAGCCCCGGACGTTTGTCAGAGGCAGTTTGGCTGGTTTGGCCTGACTCTTCTTTATACCCTTTTTGTCCTCAAAGTGCTTATCCACTCATTGTTTAATCATTTCTTCTAGACCTGTCCAGGGATGGACGGTCCACAATTCCCCAGTGCCTTTTAGTTCCCCGTTTCAAAATAGGTGTTGGGTTTGCCCTTCTCCTCCCCCGGGACCTCGCCTGTCCCTCCTCCAGGAGTTCTCCAGCTGCGAATGGTTCTGAGATTGCTTAACTTGCTGCTTAAGTCCCCTGGGATGAAATTCATCAGGCCCTGCTGACTGGAATACCTCTAATTGATGTAAATATTGATTAACCCCATCTTGCCCGGTTTTGGCTCGTGTTTCTCCCCCCTTGTCGTCGTGCTGAGCATCTGGTCACCATTGAAACTTTTAGAGCAGACTGAGGCAATACATAACTCGGTCCTTTTGAAGGCACCAGGTATTCACTCTCCTTCCCTGCCAAGTAGAGGGCCTACACTTTCCTTCATCTTTCTCTTGCTCCTAATGGATGTAAAGAACCCTTTCCTATGGACGAGGGTGCCCCTTGCTAGATGTAACTCCTCTTATGCTCTAATCACTCTGGTTTGTCCCTTCACGCTCGTGCTGTTCTTTTGTCCCCTTCCTTAGCGATTCCTCCATGTCCCCAGTCCCCGTAGGGTTCCTTTTGGATTTTCAGGTCACTGAGGTGTGCCTCTTGGAGCTGTGTTGGTCTCTCACCGTCCTTTCTAGCTTTTCTTCACATCAGGGTCCTTTACCATCGGGCCTGCAATTCTGTCTCCCTGAGAAACTGCTGACTCCCCTGAGCAATTTCTTCCCTTAAATTTTCATCCTGGGGGACCTTCCCTATTAGTTCTCTGAGCCGGCTTATCCAAAATCCATCGTCCTTACTCTGCTGCGCTCACCCCTTCCTTTCCTTGAATCATGAAATCGTCAGGATCGCTTGCACCCACATTCCCTTCCTCCTTCAGATTTGCTACCAACTTCTCCCTGCTGGCTAGATTCACGTATAAAATGGCTGGTCCCCTCCACTTCCTGACGCACCAAGCCCTTCCAGGCACTTTTGGGAAAGGTTGTGCTTTATCGTCCAACAGGCGTCAGGGTAATCCGAGTCCCCCCGGCTACCCGGTCTGGCGTGTAGTGTATTTCTGTCCTTTGTTCCAGAAATGCCTTATCCACCACCTGCTCCAGGGTATATAACAGACTCCCCCTACCATGACTTCACCCCTATTTCCCCTCCTTTATCTTTACCCCGAGACGTTCAACTGGTTTGCCCCACTCCCTTCTGGTCCCCAGACCAAGTGTCGATCGCTTGGCTGTCGACTGCAGCATCTCTTCCCTTCCCCCGCCTTTTCCTGAACAAGTTTCCCCTCGTACCAGTCACGAGACTTCCCGCCCAGCTCGGTGATGCCAACAGAGTCACGGCTTAGTTAGTGCACGAATGTTTCCAGGCCACCCTGTCTCTTCCCAGAGCCTGGCACTTGTGAGCAGACAGCCACGAGCTGAGCAGTCGCCTGACCGATTTCCCCCTTGCGGCGCCCGGGGCCCTTTGGTAATTTTCCAGCCCCCCCCCAGCTCTCTGTCATGGCCACCTGTTCCATCTCCTGGGCACGGGCCGGCAGACGGGCAGGATGGAGCCTGGCTTCATCTCTCGTCCCAAGGACGGAGTCTGGGCCTCTGCAGGGCCCGGCGGCCGAGCGCGGACGGGAGACGGGCCCCAGCAAGCCCCAGGGCTTCCAGCGAAAGAGGCTCCCAGCCCAGCCAACTGATGTGGCCCTGCAGAGCCAGGCTGGGGCAGGTGGGGCTGTTTTCATTGAGGGCTCTAGGCCCCGCCCCCCACTCACAGAATCACAGACCCCCAGGGCCGGCAGAGCCCTCAGGCACCACCGAGTCCAGCCCCCTGTCCAGAGCAGGATCAACCCCGACTCAACCAACCCCACCAGGGCTGTGTCCAGCGGGGACTCAAACACCTCTAGGGACAGAGATCCCACCCCTGCCCTAGGGAAACCCTCCCAGTGCTTCCCCACCCGCCTAGGGGAATTGTTTGTCCTGATGTCCAGCCTAGCCCTCCCCACTCAGGATTCGTCCACGGACGGGCTCGCTCTGCCGCCGTCGCCGCTCCCGGGCTGAAGAGCGGCTCACAGCCACTTACCACCACGCTCAGGGGCTATTTCCAGGTGACAACCCGCCCAGGCCAGGTAGCCACAGTGCAGCCGCGCTCCCCGCCGGGCGACCGTGCTTCCATGCCTCCCCATGCCCAGACACGGGCTTGTCTCCCCTGAACAACCACGTTTGCCCAAACGAGCTTCCCCCGGGTGTGTGTGGGGCCAAGTTCCACTCCGCTGAGTGCCGCACGAGGCGGCCTTAAATCCAGTCCAATGGCTGGATGTGGAGCAGTGTTTGCAGCAATGTGCTACAGGGTGTGTACACGGGTAAGCATGAGTGTGCACGTGCACCGGGCTACAGGGCGTGTACACGGGTAGGCGAGAGTGTGCACGTGCACCGGGCTACAGAGCGTGTACACGGGTAGGCGTGAGTGTGCACGTGCACCAGGCTACAGGGCGTATACACGGGTAGGCGTGAGTGTGCACGTGCACCAGGCTACAGGGCGTGTGAGTGTACACGGGTAGGCGTGAGTGTGAACTGTGTGGGCAAGCAGGTACACAGGCATGTGCATGCACATGCACGAGTGGGCTCCAGAGACAAGGCACGTGTGCTGGTGCACACCCCGGGGGTTATAGCTAAGATCCGGCATGGTGTTGTCTCCGGGGCCTGACACACTGGGCCTCCCTCCGCCAGGGGACACGTGGCCATGCGGCACCGCCCACCGGGGGTCACAAGGCCCTGCGGGAGCCGCCCCTGCTTACCAATGAAGGGGAAGGAGGCCGTGAAGATGAGGTACATGCCGTCGCTGTACATGGTGAAGATGATGGCGAAGTACACGGAGAGGCTGCCCCAGATGAAGAACTGGTTCACAGCCGTCCAGTAGGCAGTGTCCAGCCCGATCTGAAAGGAGGAACCCGCAGCGCAGCGTGTTAATGGTTGTAGCGAGTGCTGAGTACAGGCGGGTGGAGGGCTGTTCCCCAGCTGTCCCCTGCCCACCAGGGTGGGACTTCTCCCACCAGCTGCTTCGCTTACCTGCACACAACAGGCTGCACGCCCCAGCCAGCACAGGTCACAAAGTGTTTGCTCCCCGTGGCAAAAGTGGGGGGGAGGAGGAGCCACCAAGGCCCCGATTTGCATAAAGTGGACAGCTACACGTTAGGGACATGAGAGCGACTCTGCCATCTTTTTCCAGCCATTTCACCCACCCTGTCTGCCCCAGGGAGCCAGCCAGCCAGGCAGGGGCTGATCTGGGCACCGTGCCAGCCTTGTCCGAGGAGACCATGGTCACAGACCCATTGGCTTGTGGGGCTGGAAGGGACCTAGTCCGGACCCCCACACTCATGGCAGGGCTCAGTGTTATCTAGACCAGTGGTTCTCAACCTTTTTTTTTTTTTTTTTTTTTTTATAAAGTATCCCTTTAAAAACAGTCGTAAGTACCCCCAGTACACACACTTTTTTCTACCGTTGCAACACGTTTGTTTAAACAACTCAGTCATAGCCGCGCGGACGAGGACATTTTTGAGTGTAAAAAGTACAAAAATAATAAAATGCTGTAAAACTTGAAACCAAAATTCCGTTTTCTCCCAATGTCGGTTGTGTCGACGTCCCCCCAGAGTACCCCTAAGGCCCCACACAGGTGTCTCTCTCGCCTCCCTGGATCACAGCCTCCCCAGCCAACCGCCTGCTTCCCCACCCTGGCAGCCAGGGACCTCCAGGCTAAGCTTTTCCTATTATCCAACCTGCTCCACACACACACACACACACACACACACACCCCTTGTTTCCTGTCCTGTCCTCAGTGACCAAGGAGAACAAAGTCTCCCCCTGTAACAAGGTTTCACATACTTAGTCTGCTGTCCCGTCCCCCCTCGCTCTTATCTTCTCTAGACTGAACCACCGTCTCTTCCACCCTCCCCCAGAGGTCCTGTGTGCTAAACCACCCCTCGGGACTCTCCCCTGTTTCTCCACGTCCTGCCCCAAGCGCGAGGCCCAGAACTGAACACAATGCTCCGGCGGAGGCCTTTATCAGCGCTAAGTGGAGCAGAAGAATCACTTCTCCTGGCTTGTTTACAGCACTCCCACTGAGACACCGCAGGACGGTTGCTTCTGGGTCAGAGTGTCACACCGTTCGCTTGCACTGAGCTGCGGTCACTGACCACAGGGGCCTCGGCAGTGCTCCTCCCTAGCGCGTCACGTCCCCTGGGCTGTGGGCAGGTGGGTATTCCTGCCTCTGGGCGGCACTTTGCACTTGTTCTTATTGGAGCACATCCTGGTTACCTCAGGCCATCCCTCCGGTTTGTCACAACCCTCTGAATTCTCCTCCAACCCCTCCCAGCCTCGTGCCATCCCCAGACTTTCAAGGGAAATGTGTGTGCCATTACCCAAATCAGGTACGGAGCTAGGGAACGGAACAGACCCCTGCGGACCCGCCCCCCCCCCCCGCTGTTTGACTGATCCATTGGTAACTGTGGCGTAGTGGGAGGCTGTCTGCTCTGTAACCCGGGGTCCCCCTGCGCGGTGAGGTGTGATTCCCGCTGACTCACCCACAGGGTGTGATGTGGTGTCAGTACCTTGCTGGTCCGGGTGCTTGGGCTGTGGGTGACCCCTACTGGCCTCTGCCTGTGAGCACGGCCCAGCGGGGGGCTACCTAGGTCAGGTAGACAAAGACCCAACCGGGCAGACGAGTGGGGGCAGCGAGGGAACTAAGAAGGTGAGTGTTCAGGGGAAGGGTCGGTCTTGGGCTGGAATCCTGAAGGAACCAGGCTAAGGAGGGGCTGGAATCTAGGGGCCCAGGGACCCCATCTCAAGGGGGCTGAGGCATCCTGGCCCTGACTCCTGTAACCACATCACATCTGTGCTGGGCTGTATCCTGGAGAAGCAGTAAACCCCCCCGTTCTACTGGCTGGCGGAGTCTGTTCTGGCTGCTACGGGGCTGCAGGATCAGGGGAACCCCGACACGTCCTCACAGTGGTATCAGGGGTGGGATGCACTGCACCCCGTGGATGGAGCTTCCAGCGGCGAGTGACAAGGCGCAGTAGCAGGAAGGGGCTTAGAGCCAGGCGTGCTGGAGACAGAGCGAAGCGGTTCCTGGGAATCGTGGCCGCTGCAGCACTAGACTGGTGAGTCTGCACCGAGGGGACCAGCGGGGAGATGGCCTACGCCCGACTCCTGAGGGCAGACCTGGTGGGGCTCTGCAGAGAGAGGGGCCTGCCCATGGGGAAAACAACCAAGGCCCAGTTGATTGCCCGGCTGGAAGAGAGTAACCCACCCAGGGGCCTGGATCCTGCCCCAGCAGGGAGCAGGCAGCACCCCCACTACGCTACAGCAACTACTCTCTCAACTCGCTTTTCCAACCAGTCGGGATCCCAACTGCTTAAGTTCAACCAAGCAGGTTTGTCTAGGTTACGTTTCCCTCCTCGGCTTAGGAGAAGGCCACATAGGCCGGTGTCAGAAGCCTTACGCAAGCCGGGATACATCCTGTCTACTGCTTTCCCCTTCGCACGCCTTGTTCTACATCCCCAGGGGAAGTCAGGTTCACCCACCCACGGCAGACACCACTGCCCATGCAAAGTGACAGGAGATACACAGCCCTGTGCCTCGGCTCCCCCCAGCGACAGGGGGTGAGAGCCTGCCTCCCCCCGCCCCCGTCTGCGCCAAAAGCTTCCTGCTCAGGAGGCCCCCCCCCATGGCCCCAGGACGGAAGAGACTCCTCAGGCCCTGCGACAAACCGGGCAACTCCCGTGTGTCCAGTTTAATCCTCGCACGATTGGAACCGAGCGTCCGCGCAGGCCCCCCCTCAGGCGAGGCGACCTGGGCCCCACACACCTGCACGCTCCCCCTCAGGCGAGGCGACCTGGGCCCCACACGCCCCCGCATGGCCCCCCCTCAGGTGAGGTGGCCAGGTCCCGCACGGCATCCCCCCAGGTGAGGCGGCCAGGCCCCACACACCCGCACGGCCCCCCCTCAGGCAAGGCGTCCAGGCCCCACACACCCGCACGGCCCCCCCTCAGGCAAGGTGTCCAGGCCCCACACACCCGCACGGCCCCCCCTCAGGCAAGGCGTCCAGGCCCCACACACCCGCACGGCCCCCCCCCCAGGCGAGGCGGCCGGGCCCCACACACCTGCACGCTCCCCCCCAGGCGAGGCGGCCAGGCCCCACACACCTGCACGCTCCCCCTCAGGCGAGGCGGCCGGGCCCCACACACCCGCACGGCCTCCCTCCAGGCGAGGCGTCCAGGCCCCACACACCCGCACGGCCCCCCCTCAGGCAAGGCGTCCAGGCCCCACACACCTGCACGCCCCCCCCCCCAGGCGCGGTGGCCAGGCCCCACACACCCGCACGGCCCCCCCTCAGGCAAGGCGTCCAGGCCCCACACACCCGCACGCCCCCCCCCCCCCAGGCGCG
This sequence comes from Pelochelys cantorii, assembly GCA_032595735.1. Classification (NCBI taxonomy): domain Eukaryota; kingdom Metazoa; phylum Chordata; order Testudines; family Trionychidae; genus Pelochelys; species Pelochelys cantorii. Next base: position 1,144,585 of record CM064330.1, on the reverse strand, counting down.
GTGGCCAGGCCCCACACACCCGCACGGCCCCCCCTCAGGCAAGGCGTCCAGGCCCCACACACCCGCACGGCCTCCCTCCAGGCGAGGCGGCCGGGCCCCACACACCCACACGGCCCCCCCCCCAAGCGAGGCGGCCGGGCCCCACACACCCGCACGGCCCCCCCCCCCCCAGGCGAGGCGTCCAGGCCCCACACACCCGCACGGCCCCCCCTCAGGCAAGGTGTCCAGGCCCCACACACCCGCACGCTCCCCCTCAGGCGAGGCGGCCAGGCCCCACACACCCGCACGCTCCCCCTCAGGCGAGGCGGCCGGGCCCCACACACCTGCACGCTCCCCCTCAGGCGAGGCGGCCAGGCCCCACACACCCGCACGCTCCCCCTCAGGCGAGGTGGCCGGGCCCCACACACCCGCACGGCCTCCCTCCAGGCGAGGCGTCCAGGCCCCACACACCCGCACGGCCCCCCCTCAGGCAAGGCGTCCAGGCCCCACACACCTGCACGCCCCCCCCCCAGGCGCGGTGGCCAGGCCCCACACACCCGCACGGCCCCCCCTCAGGCAAGGCGTCCAGGCCCCACACACCCGCACGCCCCCCCCCCCCCAGGCGCGGTGGCCAGGCCCCACACACCCGCACGGCCCCCCCTCAGGCAAGGCGTCCAGGCCCCACACACCCGCACGGCCTCCCTCCAGGCGAGGCAGCCGGGCCCCACACACCCGCACGGCCCCCCCCCCAGGCGAGGCGGCCGGGCCCCACACACCCGCACGGCCCCCCCCCCCCAGGCGAGGCGGCCGGGCCCCACACACCCGCACGGCCCCCCCCCCCAGGCGAGGCGGCCGGGCCCCACACACCCGCACGGCCCCCCCCCCCCAAGGCGAGGCGGCCGGGCCCCACACACCCGCACGGCCCCCCCCCCCCAAGGCGAGGCGGCCGGGCCCCACACACCCGCACGGCCCCCCCCCCCCAAGGCGAGGCGGCCGGGCCCCACACACCCGCACGGCCCCCCCCCCCAAGGCGAGGCGGCCGGGCCCCACACACCCGCACGGCCCCCCCCCCCAAGGCGAGGCGGCCGGGCCCCACACACCCGCACGGCCCCCCCCCCCAAGGCGAGGCGGCCGGGCCCCACACACCCGCACGGCCCCCCCCCCCAGGTGAGGCGGCCGGGCCCCACACACCTGCACGGCCCCCCCCCAGGCGAGGCGGCCGGGCCCCACACACCTACACGGCCCCCCCCAGGCGAGGCGGCCGGGCCCCACACACCTACACGGCCCCCCCCAGGCGAGGCGGCCGGGCCCCCTCACGTGAGGCAGTGTCAATCCCAGCTGGGGCGTCCCGGCCCCCATACCAAAGGGGTGCGTACTCGGGAGACGAGCGAGGCCCCACCTGCACAGAGACCACGATGAGCAGGCAGGTCTGGGCCATGAGCGCGAAGGACTGGTAGTCGGCAATGGCTTTCCCGTCGCTCCGCACGGCGTCGTACATGGCCCCGTAGGGGATGAAGAAGAGCACGAGGGAGCTGTACGTCCCATGCAGCACGCACTTGACAAACTCCATCTTGTTGAAGTAGAGATTCTGCTGCCCCGGTTCGTAGAGGTGAGGGAACAGCATGCTCCAGCGGTCATCCACGTCCTGGGGACAGAGGGAGAGGATGGCGGCTGGTCACAGGGACCCCCCCACCGCCTGTGGCTGCCCCCGCGGGGACACACGTCTCACGTGGGGATCACCCCCCCGCCATGCTGGCAACGTGCCCCCTCGCCAGCCCACCAGTCACACAGACCGCCCACCCCTCGCTCTGGCTGCCCCGACTGGGACGCGCATCCCGCGTGGGGGAGACACACCCCTCTGCCACGCCAGTGCTGACGGGAGTGATGACCACGAGGCCTGCTCCAGCCCTGCCCAGCTGTGCGCACGGGGAAACGAGGAGCACACGCCAGACAGTCACTCCACGTCCACGCCGGTGGGACACGGAGCCCTGCACCTCTGGGCCACGCTAGAGCCTCGTGTGCAGCCTCTGAAAGGCAGGCAGGGCAGGGCGACGCCACGTAGCCGCGCTGGGGCACAGCTCGCAGCGAAGGCAGGCTCAGTGGGAACCGCCCCACACAAAGGGGGGAGCGGAGACCCCCAGGAGCACTGGCTGTGGCATCACCCCACGCGTGGAAGAAGGGGGCTAGGGGACTAGCCCCTCTCTTCGGTCGGCACGGGGTGCCACTGAACGCGAGGGCAGCGCACTGGGGCCAGGGCTTTCCGGGCCAAGACAAAGCCACGTTTTTTCAAGCCAGTTCGAGTTTTGGCCTTTGCAGCTTTTCAGTTTCCCCTCCCCCAGAACGAAGCCCGAACCTGCCGGGGCTTGGGAGCGGGCAGTGAAGCCGACAGCAGGGCTTTGTACACGGCCAAGCGAAGATCCATTCCCCCGGCACTCCACTGGGCGGGCCAGGCGTCCCACGCCAGAGCAGCCACCCACTCGCTTGCAAAGGGCTTCTCCACGAGGGGTTAACGAGCTCACGTCTGTTGTAGAATCAGGGCTCCACGCCGATGGCCCTGGTCAAACCTCCCCTCCCCCCCCCCGCCGTGTTCTAGTGCGCACTTGCCAGCCCCAGCCTCCGCCCCAGAGGCGGCCGCATCTCCGTGACTGTACAGTGCTTGTAAACAGCGCTGCAGGCGTGTGCCCGGAGCCCAGCCTGAAGCCCTTGCTTAGCGCTTAGGCGAGGGAGCGGAAGGGCTGGTTCGGATCCAGGCGGACAGACTGGGCAGGCAGCGCTAAATCGCAGGGGCTGCTTTGCGCCTCTAGCCCAGGTTTTAGCGGCCCAGTCCCTGTGCAGAAGGGCCCACGGAGCTGAGCCCCCCGAGGTACCTGGTCAAAGAGGCTCATGCCCAACACCGGCAGGGAGGTGTACACCAGGTTGTAGAGCGTGATGAACCACTGGTCATACACCGTCTGGAGAGAGACGCGCGGGGAGGCTAGTTAGCAAAGGGCCCCGCTGTCCGCAGCAGCAAAGGGAGCCGCTGCCTGCCCGTCAGCCTGCCTCTCACCAGGAGCTGGCCAGTCACAGGGACCCCCCACCGCCTGTGGCTGCCCCGGCTGTGACTCGTGTCCCACGTGGGAGACACTCCCCTCTGCCACGCTGGCAACCTGCCCCCTCGCCAGACCCCTCGGCACGCTCCCCAGCCTGGGTTCTCCCTTCCCGCTGTGGGTGCGAGTGACGGCTGCCCGCCTGGGGCACTGAGCAACCCAATTCCTTGGCCGCTGACGTGTCCAAACTCAAACAGCACCTCGCCGGGCGGCGGAAAAGCCAGCGGCCCCCATTGGCCTCAGCCCCGTGCAGATCTAGACCAGGGCACCGAACCAGGCAGAAAGCAAGCCAGCCCCTGCAAGGTACACACCGGCGCAGAGGGAATCAGGGAGAGTGACACGGACACACGCTAGCTGCAACCCACGAGTATCTGGGCGCGCTCGATTTCCGATGAGGGCGATTCCTTATTAGGTTTAGTGTGGGTCGTGCCAGCATCAGGTCCCGCCTGTGCTGGCAGTCAGAGGCTGGGGGTACCCACCCCATGAGGCTGCTTCCCTGAGCAGCTTGGCTAAGGGCCATCGATGGGCCTGCAAGAAGTCACCCACTTCTTATTTAACCCAGCTGTCGGTTTGGCCATCACATCTCCAGGCAAGGAGTTCCCCCGGTTAACGGTGCACTGTGCGAAGAAGAACTGCCTTTGCTTTGTTCTAAGCCTGCTGCCTCACCATTCCGCTGGGTGACCCCCTGGTTCTGGTGCTACAGGCAGGAGTTACCACCACTTCCTGTATGCCCTTCCTCCGTCCCCGTCCTGATTTTATAACCCCTGCCGTGCCCCTCCCTCTCTTTCTAGCTGGGAAGTGCCAGTCTTCTCGGTCTCCCCCAGACACGAGGTGTCCCGAGCCCCTAAGCCCATCGCTGGATCTTTTCCAATTCTAACGTTTGTTGAGAGAGGCTCGCCAGAGCGGCGCACAGCACTCGCAGGGCGGGAGGGGCCTGGGTATCTACGGCAGCACGGTGATATTCTCTGCCCTATTAGTTTTGCTTTTCCTGGAATTCTGCGAGCTCCTTCGCCCACCCCTGCCCAGGTATTCTCAGAGAACGAGCCGGCACGCCCCTGAGACCCCCCTTTTTTGAGTGGCGACAGCCAGATCAGATCCCATCAGGTTTCCTCTGCTGTTCGGCCTCCTCTCTGCTCCTCGCTGGCCGCAGGGTTGACTGGCAGTCGCTAGGTGGCAGGAATGGGCCATCGCAGGCCCTACAGAAGGGGAGGCAGGTGCGGGATGCGGCGCACCGACCCCAGGCCAGAAGCATGCTGGGAGACACGCTAACCCGCTGTCTGCTCCTCACTAGCACACACAAGAACCGTGCATTCGCCTGGCCCAGCATTTCACCCTTTGTGCTGTGACGCACCCGCCCGCTCCCCTGGAGCCAGCACCAAGTGCGCGGGGGCAGGGGCACAGCACGAGGCTTTTCGCCGGACACACCTGCCCTGGGGAAACAGCTCCCGGCCGCAGCTCGGACGTCAGCTACTGTGGGGGTATGGTGCTCACCCAAACGAAGGCCCCAGCTCTGCCTTGGTGTGCGTGTCAGACGTGGCCAGGCCCCAGCCCTACCCGCTTCTGGCAGGTTTTCCCACGGGGTCCCCCCGGATGGAACAGCCTCCCCATCACCACTTCTGGACCTACACAACCCTTATGTCAACATCAGCTCCCAAGCCCAGGGAGCCAGCCAAAGGGGCTCCCTGACTTCCCCGGCTCCTCCCAGCAGGGCGAGACAGAGGCTCTCGGGGACCAGGGGCAGGACGGGGAACACAGACACTGCCCACCTGTGCGGAGAAGCCGGAGAAGAAGCCGTACCAGAAGTGGACTAGCGTGAAGGCAAAGTTCTTGTAGAAGAAGTAGCGGAGGAACTTGCACATGCGGATGTAGGACCAGCGCCCGTGGACCAGGAGCAGGCGCTGCAGGTAACGGAACTGGGCGAAGGAGAAGTCGCTGGACAGCACGGCCTGCATCCCCTCCTGCCCGCTGATGCCGATCCCAATGTGGGCAGCTGCAATGAGAGCAGCATCCCGACCGTTATGGCGAGAGCTTTGCTAGCGTCAGCATGCACCAGACTGGCCCTGCTCCCGGCATCTGGTCCTTGTGTGCACTGGACTGGCCCTGCCTCCGGATATCTGGTCCCTGTGTGCGCCAGACTGGCCCTGCCCCCCTGCTCCTGGACATCTGGTCCCCGTGGGGCTTGCGTGGGTGGCTTTCCTGCACCGTGCACGTGGCCCACCAGTCACACTGCAGGCTGCTGCGTAACAGATTGGTTTGTGGGTACCAAGTGATAAGTGTCCCAAACCTTCGCCCAGACTGCCCATGTTTTCCAGCAGCACAAAGCAACGGTCTACGGTTACCCCGGCTAGAAAACTGCCTTGGGGATGTGTTTACACACACCCCCACCCCTCAGGTATGTACTTTGCTCCTATAGGCTGGGACAAACCAGCCCGCAGCTAGCTGCAATCCCGTAGGCCTTAGTAGTTCAAACAAACAGTTACACAGAAGAGTCTTAATTATAACCTGCGTTAATTAACCAGGGACACAGGTTTCATGCAACAGCAACTGATAGAGATTTAATTAAGGGCACCATTCCGGCCGGCCGGAGGTTGATTGGATTCGGCGGTTCCTATGGGATAACGAGCCCATCGGCCCTCGGAGTGCCCATCCTCTCGTGGCGGCAGGGGCAGGGGGGTTTCTAATTATCACGGGAACACGCTCTTCTTTGCCTTTCCTGATGGGCTGCCTGACGGATCATCCCCCTGCAAGCGCCTGGCTCAGTCTTTCCTTTCTTAATTAAAAGGCCCCAGTTAATCACTTGGTATAAATTAACGTGGGGAAGATTAACAAGAGGCTCCTCTGACCAGCCGTACGTGAGCTGGGCCTAGCGGGAGGAGCTGTTCCAGTCGCAGGGTGCCGGCGAGAGCTGGCCGGCTGCGTTTTGGGGCACGGCGGGCGTCCCAGGGCTCCCCCGGGGATGCGGAGACTTTCACCCACAACTGCAGAGCAATTCCAGACACCCAGGTCCTTGCTGGCTCCTCACAGGCCGGCAGCTGTTCTGTACGGCAGGAGGCAGGGGCTGTACTGACACAGCCGGTGCCTGCCCAGAGGGAGTGCAGTCTCAGTAACAAGGGGGTGTAGCGGACAGGCGGAAGCACCAGGGTAACCCTGGCAGACTCACCGGGCGACACAGGCGCACTCTGGGCATGTCTGGAGTCTTTAAAAAAGGGATCCCGCAAACCCAGATCAGCTGGGAAGGGATCCCGGAACTCCCCCCGCCCAGGAAGCCCTGGCACCACCGCCCACCCCCTCTCCCCCCCGCCAGGAGAGCAGTGGGGCTGGGTTTGTTGGCCAGGTGGCTGTCCGGCTGGTGAAAGCTGCCCGGGTGGCAGCCCTGGAGGCGCCCGTCCTTGGTCACACGCAGAGCCGGGCCGTCCGGCACGGGGTCCTCCGAACGGCTATTAAATAGGCACGGTCTTGTCGGAAAAGGGAGCGGGGCCCCGGGAGCGCCGCAAGCCCAAAGCATTGGCTCTCTGCGTATGCCTGGGGCAGGGCGCGAGGAAGACAGCGTGCCAGCCGGCCACAGGCAGGACAAGGACGCTCACAAACCCTGGAAGGGGCGGAGCCTTGGGCAGAAGAGGCGGGACTAGGGCTCACGTCCCCAACCAGCCCTCGGTGCTGCCCAGAGCACGCCCCACGATGCTCCGGCAGCGATTTAAAGGGCCTTTTCAATGGCCATACCCCAGGACGGTTACCCCCTTGGCCTCCTCGTCGACGGGCCTGGCTAGAGCCGCCCCTCTTTGGCGGACGGAGAGCAAGGTGAGGGGCCTTTTCTGTCCTTCGAGCTTACTGCACAAGGCAGGGAGGGCACCCGGGGAACTCCCTGGAGAGCAGCTTCTCCCCTGCCTAAGGAAATAAGGCAAAAGCCCTGGCACATTGTGGCCTGGGTGTTCCTCGTTTAAAGACAAAGAGATGGAGTTGGGAGGAACCCACCGAGGGCTCAGATCCAGGCCGGTGCGAAAGCTGCCACTTCGCTGCACCTGTGAGAAACCTGGTGGGGAACCTGGAACACATCCAGGTTTCATAGACCCCATACAGCCTGCCTGGGGAGAGGAGGGTACAGTTTTATCGACCAAGGTCCGCTGGGACTCCACACGGAGGGACGTGCAGAGGGAGACACACATGAAGGTGTGAGAGTGGCGGTCTCACAGCTCCGGCTGCTGGTCGCGGTGAGGTGACCACGCTATGGCGCGATCTGGACCCGGGACAGTCCCAATGACAGAGCCGCTGCCGGGCGTCTGGCAGAGTGGGCATTGCCACGGGGAGGGGGGGACACGCCAGGGAGAGTGGGACAGGCCTCCACTTACTTTTGATCATGCTGACATCGTTTGCCCCATCCCCGATGGCCAGGGTCACGGCCTTCTTGTACTTCTTCACCAGCTCCACCACCTGGGCCTTCTGCAGGGGGGTCACGCGGCAGCAGATCACCACCTTGCACATGCAGGCTGTCCGCACCAGCTCCAGCTCCAGGCGCCCTTCCAGCGCGTAAGCCTGCGGTCGGGGAACATGCCGGGGAGTGAGGTGAGTCCGGACACAGCGCCAGCCCCACTCGCAGGGTCGAGCGTAACTCAGCCCTGTGCACAGAACCACACTCTCCCACGGCTGGCCCAGACCTCAGGAGGCACCAAGCCCAGCCCCCTGCCCAGAGCAGGGCCAGCATCTGTGGACACGTCTGGGAGCGACTAGGCCACGGAGCTGGGAGATCTGCAGAGCCACAGCGACCCCTGGCTCTACCCCCCCCAAAGCCCCGTGTCCACTGTTAGCAGGGCCACCGGCCTGCCTGGCTTGCCTTTCGGGCTGCGTTCCTGAGGGGCGGGTAGAGGGGCTGTTTCTTTAGCAGCGCCGTCAGCACTGCAGTTGTGTTACAATTATAAACAGGCTGCAACCTACCCCTAATCAACTCCCACAGAACCACGGCACGCTAGAACTGGGAGGGACCTCCAGGGGCCATCGAGTCCAGTCCCCTGCCCTCACGGCAGGACCCAGCATCATCTAGACCATCCCTGACCGGTGTGTGTCCAACCTGCTCTTAAATATCTCCAGGGATGGAGAGTCTACAACCCCCCTGGCAATTTATTCCAGTGTTTAACCACCCTGACAGGCAGGAAGTTTTCCCTAATGTCCAACCTCAACCTCCCTTGCTGCAGTGTAAGCCCATTGCTTCTTGTCCTATCCTCAGAGGCCAAGGAGAACAATTTTTCTCCCTCCTCCTTGTGACACCTTTTTAGATACTTGAAAATTGACATCATGTCTCCTCTCAGTCTTCTCTTTTCCAAACTAAACAATTCCAATTCCTTCAGCCTCCCCTCCTAGCTCATGTTCTCTCGACCTTTCATCACTCCTGTTGCTCTTCTCTGGATCCTCTCCAATTTCTCTGCATCTTTCCTGAAATGTGGTACCCAGACCTGGACACAATCCTCCAGCTGAGGCCTGATCAGCGCAGAGCAGAGCGGAAGAACGACTCCTCGTGTCTTGCTCCCAACACTCCTATCAGTGCAGGAACACTGCTCTATGGAACATGCCTCCACAAATCCCTTTCCTGCCAAATCCGGGCCCCATGTAACAACCCCAGGAACAGGGAATTCATCTGTCTATCGACAGGCTCCCGCCCCCATCTCCCAGATGGGCCGATTTACACTTTGGGGGTTAGCAAAGCCCAGCAGAACAGGCCATAAGAAAAGACCAAGCGAATAAATATCCACCCCAGGAAGAGAGCTGGTGCTATTGCCACTCCTGAAATCAGCCCAGAGACTGGGCCCCTGCATCGCTGCCCGGCAGGGAGGGGCGCCACAGTCCTGCCTCTGCACATTCCTGACCCATGTGCTTCTTGCCTCTGTGCTTTGCTGTCTCCTCTGCCGACAGCCGCAGAGGGAATCCGCCCCCACAGCGCCAGCCAGCAGGCCGGCCACCCTCTCCACTCACAGCAGCAAATCAGCAGCCCAGATTTCCTCCTTTCCAAAGCCAGCAAGCCGTGAGTCACCCCCGCCCCCGCGTCCCTCCCGGCAGCAGGCTCGCTCAGTGGCAGACCTTCCCGTGACTCAGTCTGACCAGGCTCTAGCCACAAATACTTGTGTCACTTTCTAGAACCGCCTCGACGCACAACCCCTCAGCGAACGACGTATCGAGCCAAGGCTGCGTCCTGTGCTCCCGCACCCACACCCCGGCGCGTCGTGTGACGCCGTGCACTGCGCTGGGACACCGTGCCGGGGGCTGCTCCGTGGGTTTGGCTCCCAAAGGGTCCCAGGTGCGAATGCAGCCACGCTGCGACTCTGGGGCGGGTCCAGGCTCCAGCCCCGCATGGGACAAGCGTGAGGCTTTCCTGCACGCTCCGGGTCTGGGTTTCCAGGGACCCCAGCACTGCATTTGCCCCCAATGCCCCGAGGAGTCTGGCGAGCGCAGGCGCGCCAACCCGTCCTCACCAAGCTGTGGCCATTGACGACGAGGCCATAGACCCCATTCGCTTGCTCTTCGGGTAGGATCCTGGACTTTGCGGAAGGGTTCTCAAACTGGATGTTAATTTCATCACTCTCCAGGAAGGAATCCGGATTCATTGTCTTCCGTGCACTCCTGAGAAGGACCAGGCATTGAAAACACAAACACACGCCAGCTGTTCTCTGAAACCCAGGGACTGCTCAAGCAAATACGCCCCCCTCGTCAGTATCGCTCTCCCCGCTTTGAAAGGCTGGGGTGACACATGGGGCTGGAGGTGTCCCCAGCCGACTGCTCTGGCGCAAGAGCAGTGTGCAGTAGGGAGCTAAGCCACTTCCATAAGCTTATCGGAGAGTCCGGTAGCGACCCGACTAGTCGCTTCCCCTCCTTGCTGCCTCTGTCACAGAGAGGCAGCAAGGGGGGGGGAGCAGGAGCTGGTGCTGGAGGGAGCCGACTTAAAAGCCAGCACCCCTCAGCACCGTCTCCATGGGGGGCAGGGCACGGCGGGGAACTGGTCGCGCTTCCGCCTTTGGAACAGCAGGAGCGGGGCTCTTGTACTTTTCAAGAGCAGAAGGGCCGCGGGAAGCACGGGGCCAGCGGGGGGCTGCTTGAGTCGCCCACCGAGGACAGGGTGAGAAGCAATGAGCTTACACTGCCGCCAAGGAGGTGTAGGTCGGACACTAGAAAGTCTTCCTGGCGGGGCGGCTAAGCACCAGACCAATTGCCCAGGGGGTTGCAGAATCCCCGTCACCGGAGGGGCTTAAGGACAGGTTAGAAAAACACCTGGCGGGGATGGTCCGGAGCAGGGCAGGGCCAGGTGTGGCCCAGAGGCCGGATCCAGCCCACCTAGCACTGATGCGGCCTGTGGACGGCCTCTGGCCACTTTCTATTTCTATCCTGCTGCCCGAGCCACCGAATTCCCAGGCAGCGAGCGGCTCAGGCAGCAGGACCCTATTGAACTGGCTCCCGGCCGCGGTGCTACCCCGGCAGGGGCTGGAGCCGCAAGCCCTTCAAATAGCCACAGCAACCTCAGGCGGCTACCAGGCAACACGGTAGCGGCGGGGCTGGGAGCCGGCAGCCCTTGGCTGCCTTTTTAATTCAAACCCTCCCACCCCAGACAGCTCTAGGGGGAGGCTAGTCCCCAGCCCCGCCCCTTCCGGGGGTGGAGGCTGCCCAGGACGCTGCACCAAAATTCATTAAGTGGCCCCTCCTTCGAACACATGGCTCACGCCCGGCCCGGACAAGCTGCAGTCCTGCCACAGCTCAGAGGACCGGGCGAGAGGCCCTCTCAAGGTCCAGGCCCCTGCGTGTCTGCTCCTACGGGGGCTCAAACGCCCCCAGCAGCCTGCGGCTCTCTGTGGCCCAAACAGGCCCGGCGAGGCTGGGGCGGGCTGCTTACCGGAGCTCGTTGAGCACGTCCTCCGAGGAGCTGCCCTCGATGATGAACACGTCCTTCATGTCGTCGTGCAGCATGTTGCAGGAGTAGCCGATGTTCACGGCAGTCTCTGGAAAACCAACAGACTCAGACAGAGCCGCCGGTTACCCAGCCCCCAGCCCCCAGCCCCCGCCGCAGCCACCGGCCTGTCTGAGCAGCCCGGCGCGTCGCTCCGGCGAGCGCCTGCACCCCCCGCCCTGCCAGGGCCAAGGAAGCCAGGGAGTCTGGCTGGCCGGGCGTCCTAGGGCACAGAGACTGCACGTGGGCTGCTGGCAGGGGCGCCAGCCTCCCCGGGGGCTCAGGAACTGTGGTGGCAGCCCTTGCGGAGGAGGCCGGGAGCAGCCGGGCTGGAGCAGCCCCCGCCCACCCCTCGCTAATGGGTTACATTCAGCGGTAGCGCTGCGTTCCACCGCGTACCGGCTGAACGGGAACAGCCGTGGGCAGGGGACTTTGTTGATTGCCCCCCTTAAGTTCGCCCCCGCGGGAGGGAATCAAGCCCGGGCCAGAAGCGCCAGGCTCGCCGTGCCGCTGGGCGCTTGGAGAGGACGATGGCTCTGAGCTAAGCTGGGGCTCCCCAAGCTCCTGGGCACGTCGATCTGGCCCATCGCAGCAGCTCCTGCTACTCCGGCGGGCTCCCCCGTGCTCCGCTTCCCTCAGCGCCCACGGCTTCAGCCCAGCCATCCCGCCCGGAGCAGCCGCGGGCAGCGTTGCCTGAGCATGGCCCCCGGCTCGGTGCCCCTGCGAGGCCATGGGGGAGCAGCCTATCCCGGGGAGGGGCGAGTCCGCGCCAGCCCCCTGCCGCCCAGGCCGCCCCCTTACCTTGCTTGTCTCCGGTAAGCACCCAGATTTTAATGTGGGCTTTGCCCAGGGTTTCGATCGTCTGGGGGACGCCGTCCTGTAACTTGTCCTCGATGGCCGTGGCCCCCAGCAGCTGCAGACAAGAGCGGGGAAGGCGTGAGCTGCGGGGAAGGCATGAGCCGCGGCGCACGCAGGGCCAGGCCGGCGCCCACTCCGCTCTCCACCACGCCCACTAGGCCCCACATCCCACAGGCCCGGCCGGACTCGCTCAGGCCCTGGGGACAGGACTGGGGGCCTCTCCCTTTCCCTGCCACCCGGCCTGGCAGTGACGCAGCACGGCACCTTGCAGCCATTTGCCGAGTCTCTCTGCCCGCCGGGGCTGCGGCCCTGGGCCAGGGAGTGATGCTCAGGTGCAAAGGGGACCCCAGCTGTAGCTGCTGAGGTTTCTAGGCAGCGCCCGGCGCTGGGCTCTCCCCCGGCTCTCGGGGAGGGCCAGGGTTCAGGTATCAGGCTCTGAGCCGCTGCCCGGGCCTGCCTGGGGCTTCCAGACCAAACCCTGCCCCCCCCCCCCCCGAGCTGTGTGTCAGAGACCCCACTCTGCAGAGGGGCGGCCCGGGCCCGTCTGTGCAACGGCGGACAATGACAGCGGCTGGCCAGCGCACCCCTTTCTAGACCGCAGAGCTGGGGCCCATCGGCGGCACGAGGGGCCTGGCCCAGACCCTGGAGGCCGAGCGCTGGAGGGGGGAGCAGCCAGCCGCGCCCCTGCCAGCCCACCCCCCCCCCCTCTGAGTCGGCTCTGGAGGCGTTTCAGCCCTCCCCGAGCAGAGCGCCGGCGTTCCCAGCCCCTTGGGGCGGCTGGGCCCGGGACGCAGGCCTGGGCGCTCTCGGGAGCACCATGGAGCGGTGGTGGCCGGCGGACCCTGGGGCCGGTCGGCAGCCCTGCAGCCTCTGCCTGCTGCTCCGATCTGGCGAACGCACCGTGGGAGGGGCAGGGGGCAGCTTCCTTTCCATGACCCCCCCCTTGGCTCCTAATCCACTCAGCACCTGCGGAGCACGTGGGCTACTAAGGACTGAACGTAAGCGGTTCCACCACGACCTCCCCCGTCTGCTGCCTGGCTCTGCCTACGGCCCCGGCCTGACCCAGAAACGCCCCCATCCTTGGCTCCCAATGGGAACGTGGCCTGCACGGTCCAGGGCCTCCCACTCCTCCTGGCTCCCCCGCGTCCCCCACCCCATTCCCCTCCCGCAGCAGACACAGTCCTGCTGGTCCGGGGGCACAGGAAGCTTCTCAGGGAATGTGACAAGAGAGAAGGGAGGGAGACAAATTGTTCTCCTTGGCCTCTGAGGACAGGACAAGAAGCAATGGGCTTAAACTGCAGCAAGGGAGGTTGAGGTTGGACATTAGGGAAAACTTCCTGCCTGTCGGGGGGGTTAAACAGTGGGATAAATTGCCTGGGGGGTTTGTGGAATCTCCATCCCTGCGGATATTGAAGAGCAGCTTGGACAGACACCTGCCAGGGATGGTCTAGATGGTACTGGGCCCTGCCGTGAGGGCCGGGCATGGGACTCGATGACTCTCGAGGTCCCTGCCAGGTCTAGGGTTCTACGACAAAGCAGCTGCAGCATTTCCAAGATTTCCTAAGAGAGCTGCTGCGATTGCACACGCTGCCTGGCTCCATTTGGACAGGGCTGGTCTCTGCCACTCGTTCTCCACAGCTGGTCCCCAGCTGAACCCCTGGGCCACTCAAAAAGCAGCAGCATCGCTCGCGGGGGCAGCCCGCTTGCAGATCACACGTTAGTCCCTGCTTTGGCTCACGTCAAACTGACAGACTGGTCTCTGGACACCCCCAGGCTAGCAGGGCAGAGAACAGGCTCCTCCGGAAACACAGTGGGGCCCCGGAGCTGCTACACCTCGCCGTTTGGAAGAGGAATAGCTCAACCCTTTGACAGTGCAAGGCACAGCTGCGTCACCCCCAGCACACGCCTGTGTGTTCTCCCATCACGAGTCAGCCAGGCAGACACCCACACACCGTAACCTACGGCTGTTCCAGTCAGCTCCTAGGGGCTCACCCAGGTGCCAGTGAAAACCTCGGGCTGCTGCAGTCAACACCGTTTTAGTTCCACCGCCCACGTACCGTGGCAGCTACCTGCCCACTAGCAAGCCAGTCTCCCGGCTGCCTGCCCACCGCGCGACCCAGATCCCCAGAGGGACCCACCATCAAGTCTGTCTCGATCTCTTCGTACAGATCCGACAGCTTCTCTTCCCGTCCGTCCAGCGCCGTGCTTGCCTCGTGGTGACGCTGGTGCCACTCAGCGAAGTAGTCCTCCCGCAGGCTCTTGTAGGCCACAACCAGCGTGCGCAAGCCTTCGCCAGCAAACTCCTGCCAGACCGGTGGGACGGGTGAGCTCAGAGCCGAGCGCACTCCCTGTTTGAGCCGCAGGGGTGTGACCAGGGAGTAGCCTCCCACCCGAACGACACCTACCCAGCTTCCACAAGGAGCCGGGCGAAAGCTCACATCCGACCCCCACGCTCACTGGCAGCTGGGACCCAAAGCTGCTCCCGTGGGATGTGGGGACTGTGCTCACCCTGTTACCTTGCATGGGATGTCTACTGCCCTGTGCTGTTCTGCAGTAACCCCGGGGGTGTGCCTCAGTTTCCCTGGGCACTGCACCGGTGCCTGGCTGGGGATGGGAGTTGCAGGTACGATTCTCACTGAGGGGAGGCTGCCCAGCCCAGCACATACACAAGGACCCAGGCTTCCGGTAACCTGAGCCTGGGGGGGGGAGACCAAGTGACACCTTTCACCCGGGAAGCTGGACAAAGGAGAGGCGGGGCTGCCTGCAGGGCTGGGGCCGGGTGCTGGGTGTGTGGGCTTAGGATACAGGAGCCCTGGCTCCAAACTCCCCTCTCCCCCCAGGCTGGGCTGCCCTGGCTGCTCCTGGTCTGTGCTGCGCTGGGTCCCTGAGAGCCAAGAACCTGGCTGTGCACCCTGCCGGCTGGGAGGCCCCTGGCTGCAGAGGGGGGGCAGGGCCTGGGGGCTCCATGTGACAAACCCCGAACAAATTCATTCCTGATCAGCTTCTAGCCGCTGTCTCTAGCCTAACAAGCCCAGATCCGCAGGGTTCCCGAGCCCCGGCCTCAGCAGGTTCCCATTGACACGCCCCCCGCCCCCCGTCACCAGGATTTGGAGGATGAGGCCCAGGCCAAACACCCAAGGGAGCTGCTCCCCGAATCGGAGACTCCTGCCCATGCGGCTGCGGGCAGAGAGGCAGCTGCTCCTTTTGCAGCCAGTGACAGTCCGTTGCAGCCGCGCCTTTCCCACCGGCCCCATGCTGGGCGTGAGCAGCCCAGCAACACGGCTCCTTTCGGGAAAAGCTCAGCTGCTGCCCCCGGGGAGGGTAGGGGGTGCAGCCTCCGCCTCCGCCCCCCCGCTTCTCCCCCGTGTGTGTGCTGCCTGGGGAAGCAGGAATACGCTGCCCTCAGCCCCTCCTTCTCCGGCTCTGGCCTGCTGTCACCCGGGGGCTCTGCTGCTGCATTGCAGGCCAGCTGGTGGAGCGGGGCAGACGCTTGGACAGAGTAACCCCACCTGGTGGCCTGCCCACTGCCCGGGCTCCTCACGCCTCTCCCCTTGTCAAAGTGGACCACAAGCTAAACATGAGTCAACAGTGTGACGCTGTTGCAAAAAAAGCAAACATGATTCTGGGCTGCATGAACAGCAGTGTTGTGAGCAAGACACGAGGAGTCATTCTTCCGCTCTGCTCTGCACTGATTAGGCCTCAATTGCAGTGTTGTATCCAGTTCTGGGCACCACATCTCAGGAAAGATGTGGAGAAACTGGAGAGGGTCCAGAGAAGAGCAACAGGAATGATGTAAGGTCGAGAGAACATGAGCTATGAGCGAAGACTGAAAGAACTGGGCTTGTTTAGTTTGGAAAGGAGCAGACTGAGAGGGGACATGAGAGCCGTTTTCAAGTACCTAAAAGGGTGTTATGAGGAGGAGGGAGAAAAATCGTTCTCCTTGTCCTCTGAGGACAGGACAAGGAGCAATGGGCTTCAATTGCAGCAAGGGAGGTTTAGGTTGGACATTATTCCTGTCAGGGTGGTAAAACACTGGAATAAATTGCCTAGGGAGGTTGTGGAATCTCCATCACTGGATACATTGAAGAGCAGGTTGGACAGACACCTGTCAGAGATGGTCTAGATGCTGCTTGGTCCTGCCGTGAGGGCAAGGACCTCGATGACTCTCGAGGTCCCTTCCAGTTCTAGGGTTCTGTGATTCCATGCACAGCAAAGGCCAGCATCACCTGGGGGGGAACCCTGGCCCCGAGAGAGACTGCGATAACGGTATAAGGGCTTGTGCCCAAAGCCAGACAGCCAGACACAAAGATGGGGGAACCCGAGGCTGGGACTAGTGAAGAACCCGGATGTCAGAGCCATCCCGGAAAGGTGGTGGAGTGACGATACTCCCTGGGAGAAGGTAACAGCAGGGTGCAGAATACCCAGGAATGGCAGATCAGCTCACGCCGGTGCAGGGATGGCCCTAGATAAACGCAGGGACAGTGGTGATGGAATCAGCATCTCTCTGGATGGAAGTTCCATGCTCCCAAAAGAAGAGCAGGAGAGTGGAATATGCCCCCCCGGGCCAGGCCGGGGACGGGGCCTGTGAAATCCCGGGGAGATGAGAGGCTACAACCACCAACAAACCCACCCACGTAATACGGGGCATTTCCCGGAGCCCCGTTCCCACTAAGAACATGTCGCCTCGGCCAGGAGGTGGACACACAATGTCTGGGCACCCCCACAGCTGCTTCTGGAGCACTAGTCCTGGAACCCAGCGGAGAGGCCAGGCTTGATGTGGGGCTGAGTGCAGCCCGGGAGCCGGGCCAAGAGGCGAATTCAGCGGCATCGCTACGCCACCGCAACCATACTGGGGTGAATGCAAGTTCCTTGTCGGGGGACAGCACCAAAGACCCCCAGCGTGGAAGCATTTCTCCGCAGAAGAGGGAGCCACAGGGAAAGGAGGCTCGTTAAGGAGAAGTTGGAAGGAACAGTCTCAAGAGCGAAACGCCTGGAAGCTGCCCGGAAACGTCTAAAAACGTCGTAAGAGAGCCTCAGGCGAGATGTCTGTCCGGAGGTGGGGTTCTGTCCCCTGGAGGGGCACTGGGACGGCTCGGAGGGAGATTGGCGAGTCTGCCACACAGCCTTAGCCAAGGGCTACGTGGCTGCCAGCTCACGCTGTCGAGGCTCGCACATTTAGTGTCTGAGGTGCCCGGTTCAATCCTGCTCCCGTGTTACAGCCCCCCGGCTAACCAAGGGGGCAAAAGAAGCCATTAGAGAGAAGTCGTCTTCTAAAACCTGAGTCAATACTCCTGAGGAGAACAGCAAGGAGGCGCCGCTCCAGCGAGCCTGGTTAGGCAGAGCACAGGGTGCTGGAAGAGCGACTAGGGAAAGACACAGAGCCGCGGTCGGCTCGTAGCTGACCACCCGCCGGGGTCGGTCACACGAAAGGCTCGGCAGCTGGTTGCCAAGTGCCTGGACGAGGCAGGTTCCAAATGGAAGGCACTGAGGCACGTGTCCAGCCCCTGCCCGGAACGACACATTGCTAGCCACCCCAAGCTGGGCATCCTTTGCCGGCCCCCCGGGGAGATGCTCTGAGATCCCCTCCCTGGCCTCAGGGCCAGAGTGTGCCAGGCCCTGCCCTCTGCCAAGGGGCGCCCCCGGCAAGGGCCACTTACGTTCAGGTGCTCCATGGTCTCCTCCTTGAGGGCCCCGCAGGAAGCATCCAGCAGCTCGTAGAGGATGGTGTCGGCCCCCTTGCAGTACAAGGTCAGGTCACCATCCGGGCTCCTCACTACAAGCAACGGGAGCAAAAGTTCTGGCAAACCCGGGCGACGGCCCTGCCCTCCCCCCCATTTGAACATGGAAGGGGTCTGCAGAGAGCCACGCTCTGCCCACCGGGGGCGGCCACACACATGGAGGGGACTGTGGCCCCTCGGGTCTGACAGAGGGAGCTGTGGTGGCCCCGGACACGCTGCCCCCTTCTCGTTCCAGCTGATGCCCCGCGGAAGCCTGTGGCCTCCTGTGCGTGAGGGGAGGACACGAGAAACATCCGCCACGGAAGGTCCGGCCCTGCCCCAGCCAAGTTCCTCCTCACTGCCACCCTGCTACTCTCTGGCCTTCCCGGGGGCCTGGCCAAAGGGGGGGTGCCCGAGAGCTGCCTGAGCAGAGCTCACCAATGACGGACATCCTTTTGCGCACGTTGTTGAAGTCCAGAATTGCCAGGAGCTCATAGACCTTCGTCTCTCCCATTTCCACCACCGTGATGGTCTCCGGGGTGCGAGCCCGAAAGACAAAGCCAAAGTTTCGGGCTGCAGTAACCAGGGCTCCTTCATCCGGAGACTGGGCTTGGTACACCAGGTGACCTGCCCGGCAAAGAGACATGGCGTACGTTCACCTCGGCCTCCAGAGCCACGGCCGGCTCCTGGTGCGAGCAGACACGAGGGCGGAGGCTTCCTGAGCCACCGACCCGGTGCCCCTCGACGCACTCTCCCGCACGCCCCCACAGCAGACTGACCATGTGAAATATCTGTTAATTGGATAGTCGAGTAACCTCACGAGTTATCGACTATTCTACAGTCCCCAGGGGTGGGGCCGGCAGCCGGTGTGCTCTTGCCCCACTCCCGAGGAGCTCCTGCCACTCCGCGCTGCTGCCGCTGTAAAAACGAGCTCCCCTCGCGGACCAGCTGCCTGTCGCCCTGCTGATACAGAGGCAGCAGCGTGGGGTGGCAGCAGCCCCCATCCAGGGAGGTCTCAGCTCCCGGGCCCGGCATGAGCTGGAACTAAGCTGGTTCCAGGAGATGAAGGCGGCCTTGCCACAGCCCGCTCTCGATCTCCTACAGAGAGCCCTGCAAGAGGGTACGCTCCGCCCCTCCCTTCCTGCAAATCCTTCGTCCCTTCTTATTGGGCCCCTGTTCCACAGGCCCCCCCCGGCCTCCCCATCCCTGGACCCCCAGCCGGCTGCAAAAACTGCAGCCGGTTTGCTTTCGAACTGCGCCTAGAGAACATCTGTACACGCTTGTGCTCCACACTCAGCATTGTCCCGCCCCGATACCGAGTGGCAGGACTATCTAAGATCCATTGAGAGTGGGGGACCCCGATGGGCCAGTGTGTATTCCACCCTAGTTCCACAGCCCATCGGGGACATTAGTTGGCGGCTCCTTCATGGAGCTGTGAGCACGGGCGCGTACTTGGCGCAGTTCACCCCCATCCCGGACGCCTGCCCCTTTTGCGGCGTGAGGGAGAACCTGGCGCATGCTTACCTCGAATGCGCCAGGTTGTAGCCCCTATTCCGGCTCCTCCAGAACCTCTTATTGAGGTTCTGGCTGCACTTTTCCCCCCACCTCTTCAGCTACGCACACCCTATCCGCAGCCCCACAAAGTCGCGGGACCTCCTCGTCCATCTCCTCCTGGCTCTGGCTAAAGCCGCCATATACAACACCAGAAGGAGGATGTTGGATGAGGGGTTCCCTGCGACTGTGGGCCCTACTTCCGTTCCTCCCTTGCGTCACATATCCGGGCAGGGCTCCTCTGGGCAGCGTCCACTGGCTCCATTCACAGCTTCGAGGAGCAGTGGGCGCTGTCCGGGGTTCTCTGCTTGGTGTCCCCAACTGGCTCCCTTCGTTTGAACCTGTAACCTGCACCCCCTCCCTTTAGTCATCATTTGTCCCCAGTAATCAGTTGAGCCTGGGTCTAGTTATCCCTCCTGCAGGGCTGGGGGAGGGACTTTGGGCGGTGGGCGGGCTGTGCCCACCCACCTCCCCATGGCCTCAAATAGAACCCAGTTCTAGTACACTGGAAATGCAGAGCCGCAGCGGGGGTAATCCTGGCTGGGGGGAAGAAGAGGGGGGCGGCATGAGCTAGTTTCAGGGGAAGCTGGAGCCCTGTGAAGGGAGTGCCAGGTCCCAGTGCCTGGGGGCTCAGGGCTTTGGGGGGGGGTGACCCCGAAAGGGCCGACCCCTCGAGGGGCCACAGACCTGCCATTGAGGGAAGCTGCTCTAGAGCCCTGTGTGGACCAACAAATGTGGATCCCCGTCCAACCCGCCATCCGCAAAGCAGGCGCACGTCCCAGCCGCCTTGGTGGAGGTGGGGGTGCAGGGCGCCGTGGGGACAGCCGGGGGCAGGGCTCTGCAGGGCATTTCCCAGGGGGCCCGTAGCGGTGTCAGCAGGGAGGGGCCAGCCCAGCAACCTGCACCAGCCACGTCAGCGCCTTCCGCACGCCTCACCTTCCTCCTTCTCCTCCGGCATCACCGTGTGGCAGAGCGAGAGCAGCCGGAAGAAGCGGTGTGTCGCGCCGTCCCCCAGCTTCACGGCCTCCACCAGGCTGTGGTCGTAGAACACGAACTTCGGGTCGGCCAGCGGGTTGTAGGAGAAATCCACCTTCTCCGTGTGCTGCAAGGGGCAGGCCCAGGGTCAGCAGCCCATGATGCCAGGGAGCCCCTCACCTCCCCCACGCTGCCAGGGAGCTCCTCCCCCCCCCCACACACTGCCAGTGATCCTGTCCCCCCCCCACATACAGCGCCAGTGATCCCCCCCACACTGCCAGTGATCCTGTCCCCACACACACACACACACACACACACACACACACACACACAGCACCAGTGATCCTGTCCCCCACACTGCCAGTGATCCTGTCCCACACACACACAGCGCCAGTGATCCCCCCCACACTGTCAGTGATCCCCTCCCCCCACACACACACACAGCACCAGTGATCCTGTCCCCCACACTGTCAGTGATCCCCTCCCCCCACACAGCACAGCGCCATGAGCCCCCCCACTGTCAGTGATCCCCCCCACACACATACCCGTGCCCCACTTCCCCCCCCCCCACTGCCACACTTCTGCTCCCAGCTGGCCACAAGCGATGACCCCCAGCCAGCTGAAGCGTAGCCCGGGGGCAACAGGCACACAGCCCCTCAGAAACCTGCCCCACGGCCAGAGCATGATCCCTGGCAGATCCCCTCTGCCCCCCTCTGTCGGTGCTAGGTGTGTATGCGGGGGCGGGGGCAGGGGTGGCTTTGGCTTGTGTCCCTCGGAACCTGTCCCAGCAGGGCACCCGCGACCCTGCTAGCAGCCCACCACGCACCTCGGTGATCTCCATCCTCTGCCCAGCCATGTCGTACACCTCACCTGCGGGTGCAAACACAGACAGGACGCGGCGTGCGTGAGGCCGACTGCGCACGGCCCTTGGGAGCAGGGCCCGGGCTGGGGAGGAGACGCCCTGGACCTCACGCACGGAGCCATCGTGGACTCGGCCAACGCTCTGAAGCCACCTCGCCTTCCGAGAGCCACACAGCAGCTCTGAGCCCTGGGAAGCACGCCTAGCCACCGGGTCCGGCGTCACCTGGTCTGGTGTCTTCTCAGCACCAGGCCCCACCTTCGGGGCACGCTTCCGAGGAGCGGTCCCGGGCCCACGCGCCGTGGTGTCCCCAATGCCCCGGTAGCACAAGCCAAGGAAGAAGCCCACCATTAACCCAAGAAGAGGAGAGAGACTCAAGTGCCCCCTGGTTTCTAGGACGGACGGGCAAGGCCTACTCGCTGCCGATGGGCGACTGAGCGAAGGGGAGAACAACGCTCGGGCTGTGGTTACCATAGCGCCACGGGGGGGGGGTGTAATTCTCACGTGGTACACGCTATTACAGTGGTTCCCCCCTTTCCTACACGTCCTTTCCTTCTGGAGCTGGTGGCTGCCCATTTCTGGGAGCCCAGGGGAGGGGCACTCCGTGACGGAGGAAGGGCAGCGGTGTCCGTACCATAGGCTTTCCCATTGATGGAGCACTTGTTGAAAGCCATGATGTTCTGCGTGAGCGTGCCTGTTTTGTCTGAGAAGATGTACTTGATCTGACCCAGCTCCTCGTTGAGGGTGGTGGTGCGGGCCTGGGCGGGCGTGTCGTTCAGCGGGTAATACATTTTACGGTCCCAGTCGATGTAGAAGCTGTTACCCAGGCGTATAATCTCTACACTGGGGGGGAAGAGAGGATGGGAGGGGCCAGCAGCTGCAGGTAGCACCAGAGTCCAAGGCTCATGGTGGTGTGTGGCACCACATGTCTGCTAACAGCCCCACGACAAGCCCCACGGCCACGCCTGCTAGACAGCCGGGCAGGCCCCTGCTGGGCTCCGAGGGCCTTTGAGAACAGCTTCCCGGCCACAAGCACCTCAGGCCCAATGAGACAGAGTCACTCCCTCCTACCCTCCAGGCATGCTCCATGGAAGCCAGGCCTGCCTTAGGGGCAGAAAGCCCACCTGGCACAGAATGCCCCCGGGATGTGGGGCAAGAGGCAGCCTAATTAATCGAGTAACCGAGAAGCAAAAGCTTGTAGGCTCATGCTCTAGACTACAGGCATTTCCCCACCACCACCTTGCCAGGACATTTGTTAGCAGGCTGGCCAGCAGCCCGGCTCAGTCCTGGCTTGTGCCAGGTCTGGGACCTGCCCCCGCTGCAGCTCTGCATTTATAGTGCATTAGGAGCTGGGTGGGCAGGCAGCCCGGCTCAGTTCCAGCTCACACTGGACAGGGGCTGCGGCTGCCTCGGCGCTCTGCAGCGGGGACGCGACAGACGCGGTCGCCCGTGCGCAGTCGCATACCTGACGTAGAGTGAAATCGGCACCACGGTGTTCAGGATGATCACATACGACCAGAACATGAGGAACCCCGAGTAGGGAGCAGAGGTGACGCCCTCCGCCCAGGGCAGGTAGACCTGGAAGTTGTAGCCCTTCTTGTACTCCCAGACACTGTTCCCGATGGCCAGGATGAAGCACATCAGGGCTAAGAAAGCAAAGATCTGCAGGAAGAAGGTGTGTTTCAGGCAGCAGAGCATGCTGAGCTCAGGGCGCAGGGACAGGGCCCTGGCTACATGCACAGCATGAAGCGGGCCTGCCATGGGGAGGATCTGCTGGTGTTAGCTCCCAGCCAAGGCACGACTGACCGGTCCCTGCACATGCTGGAGCCCTTCGTGCAGCCTGTTGCTAACTCCTGTCACAGGCT
This sequence comes from Pelochelys cantorii, assembly GCA_032595735.1. NCBI lineage: Eukaryota > Metazoa > Chordata > Testudines > Trionychidae > Pelochelys > Pelochelys cantorii. Next base: position 1,121,774 of record CM064330.1, on the reverse strand, counting down.
TTCAAAACACCCCCGGACCACAGCTCGGGGGCACCTCTGAGTTCCCCATACTCTTATTCACATTACCAGAGCTGCTGGGGACCCTAGCCATGGCCTGGGCCCCACGGCGCTAGGCGCTGTACAAACAGACCAACAAGAGTCTCTGCCCCAGAGCACTTACAATGTCAACTGTGTGAAAAGAGCCAAGAGGAGGCCGCAGAGAGAGGAGACAGCACAGAGACACAATGAGACAACACTGCTCCGTCTGCTGGCAGCCTCCCTTTTGCTGGCGTCGTTGAAACCGTTTCCACTTTGCCCCAGCGTGCCCATCTTAGGGACATGTGTTCACAGAGGAAGTAACAACCCTGCCCTACGGGTGGAGCTGATGGACTCTCTGACCCAATAAATTCTCTCTCCAACCTGTCTGCCTGCACTAGCGGATTTACCCCACATTGCTCTGGCCTTAGCTGAAATGATGTTTGGTTCTTCTTCATTTCAGTCATTGCTCCGGGGTGGGGCTGGGGTACAGGGGGTCAGTCTGCAGGCTGCCCAGGGGAGAGAGGACAACCCCCACCTCTTTCACCCCAGCAGCGTGGGGCCAGGGGAGAAGCACCTCTCCATGGCTGCTGCAGTAGACATGGCTGGGGGACAGACAGACAAACCCTCAAACATCTAGTAGAGAGCTGTCCCTATCTCCACCCCTGCCGCCCCCATGGGGTTTATAGCTATTCCCGTCCCCATCTCTGGCCCCTCGCTACTCCTCTGTGGTCATTCTGTGGCATTAGGCTACATCTACACTGCAACGCTATTTTGGGATACCGGAGAACCCTGAAATAGCTATCCCACATCTTCACAGCAAGCCTGTTATTTCGGGCTCACTACTCCGACGTCCCCGTAAACCTAATTCCACAAGGAGTACGGGGCGTTTCGGAAGAGCGGGTTATTTCCAGATAAGTGCTGTGTCGACTGCGCCCAGCACGAAATAAGCGATTTCGAAATTGACTCGAAATAAGCTCCACAATGTGCGTAGCTCAAAGTGCAAAGCTTATTTCAAGCTCCGGGTGCAGTGTAGACGCAGCCTGACTGTCCCTCCTGCCAGCCCCTTCCCTTTCCATGGCATGAGAAACAATCCCATTCCAGGCACATCCCATGGTCCTGGCACAAGCAACCCTGCCCTCGCTTTAAGTTCTGAAAAGCTTCTCGGACAGACGGACTCACAAACTCTCTCTCTAGTAGATCTGCACAGCTGACACTGCAAAACCCGTCCCTGTGGTCTTAGCCTTTCACAGCAGGGTGGGACAATAACCGTTTCTCATCTGCTCCTTCATTCCCTGCGCCTTGAGTCCCACACAAGCAAGGTTTGTCGATGCAGAAGGCAGGTCTGATGGCGTCCCAGCAGAGAATCCAACACTCATTTCCTGCAGCCACCAGACCTGGGCTCCCAAGGCAGGGGATGTCAATATAGGCTAATAGTCAGGGATTGTCATGGGGATGGGGCACTGGAGGAGACCTCAGGAGCGCAGCGTGTATTTCCCAGCTCACTCAGACTTTCTGGGTGCCCACAGGAAGGTCACTTACCCCCCTCTCTGCCTACATCACCCCATCTGTGAATTAGCAAAAGGTGAGTGTTACATTTTTCCCAGTGCGGCACGACGGGAAGAGGGGAACGATGCCAAATCTCTCACCACCAACCCATCTGAACATCTCTGTGGGGCCGTCCACGCTCACGGCCGGAAAACCAGGAAGTGGCCCAATACAGCCCCTGCCTTGCAGACACTTCCCACCCGCCACGGGGCAGGACAGCCAGTGCTGCAGGGAAGCTGCTTGCCAGAGTGGGCCCCAACGGTTCCTTAGGCGAGCTGACTGACATGGATTTTAAACTAGGTTTGTCGGCGGACAGTGACATGAGCCCTGAGGTAAGCAGGGAAGTGGGATACCAGGAAGAAACACAAGGAGGACCCTGATTCATACAGAGAAAGTTGGGCAACCGGCTAGTTCCCTAAAGTGTCTGTACACGAACACAAGGAGCCTGGAAAACACACAGGGAGAATTAGAAGCCCTGGCCCAGTCAAAGAACTAGGATTTGATTGGAATAACGGAGACGTAGTGGGAGGACTCGCATGACTGGAGCGCTGTCATGGAAGGGTGTAAACTGCTTAGGAAGAACAGGAGGGGAGAAGGAGGAGGAGTTGCATTGTACGTAAGAGCAGTATGATTGCTTGGAGCTCCCGTATATAGAGGGAGAAAAGCCTGTTGAGTCTCTTTGGGTTAAGCTTAGAAGTGGGAGCAACAGGGCAGATGTTGTGGTCGATGTCTGCTCTAGACCGGGTCAGGGGGATGGGGCAGATGAGGTTTTCTTCTGGAAACTTCTCTCAGTTGTCTGATCGCAGGCCCTGGTTCTCAGGGGGGACTTGAATCACCCTGACATCTGTTGGGAGACCAATATGGCAGGACACAGGCAATCCAGGGAGTTTTTGGAGAATGTTGGGGATAACTTCTTGGTACAAGTGCTGAAGGATCCGACCAGGGACCGTGCGCAGCTTGACCTGCTGCTCACAAACGGAGGAACTAGGAGGGGAAGTAGAGGTGGGTGACAACCTGGGAAGCAGTGATCACGAGAGGGTCGATTTCAGGATCCTGACCCAAGGAAGAAAGGGGAGCAGCAAAATACACATCCTGGACTTCCGAAAAGCAGACTTCGACGCCCTCAGAGAACTGATGGGCAGGATCCCCTGGGATGTAACATGAAGGGGAAAGGAGTCCAGGAGAGTTGGCAGTATTTTAAAGAAGCCTTATTAAAGGCACAGAAAAAAACGTCCTGATGTGCAGTAAGAAAAGCAAATATGGCAGGTGACCAGATTGGCTTACCAGCGAAATCCTTGGTGAGCTTAAACACAAACAGGAAGCTTATAAGAAGTGGAAACTTGGACAGATGACTAGGGAGGAGTATAAATATACTGCTCAAGAATGCAGGGGAGTTATCAGGAAGGCGAAAGCTCAACTGGAATTGCGACTCGCAAGGGATGTGAAGGGGAACAAGAAAGGTTTCTCCAGGCATGTTAGCAATAAGAGGGTGATCAGAGAGGGGGTGGGGCCCTTACCAGATGAGGGAGGTAACCTAGTGACAGATGATGTGGGAAAAGCGGAAGTACTCAATGCTTTCTTTGCCTCTGTCTTCACAGACAAGGTCAGCACCCTGACTACTGCACTAGGCAACACAGTATGGGAAGGAGGTGGGCAGCCCTCAATGGGGAAAGAACAAGTTAGGAACTATTTAGAAAAGCAAAACATACACAGATCCATGGGCCGGGATTTAATACATCCGAGGGTACTGAGGGAGTTGGCAAATGTCATTGCGGAGCCTTTGGCCATTATCTTTGAAAACTCATGGAGAGCGGGAGAGGTCCCGGATGACTGGAAAAAGGCAAATGTAGTGCCCATCTTTACAAAAGGGAAGAAGGACAATCCAGGGAACCCGTCAGCCTCACCTCAGTCCCCAGAAAAATCATGGAGGGGATCCTCAAGAAATCCATTTTGAAGCACTTGGAAGAGGGGAAAGTGATCAAGAACAGTCAACATGGACTCACCAAGGGCCAGTGTGACGGCGCATCAGGGTTCCCCCGATCATGCAGCCCCATAGCAGCAAGAACAGGCTCCGGCAGCCAGTAGAATAAAGAGGGTTTATTGCTTCTCCGGGATACAGCCCAGCCTAGACATGATGTGTCTACAGGAGTCAGGGCCAGGATGCCTCAGACCCCTTGAGATGGGGTGCCTGGGTCCTTAGACTCCCAGCCCCTCCTTAGTCTGTCCCCTTCATGATTCCAGCCAGAAACTGACCCTTCCCCCAACACTCCCTTCCTTTGTTCCATCCCTTCCCTTAACCAGTAGGACCGGTTCGGTCACTGTCATGGGGGCCCTCCAGATCACCCCCCAGGCAGTGCTCACAGACAGCGGCCAGTATGGGTCACCCACAGCCCAAGCACAGGAACCAGCAAGGTACTGACACTACAACACACCCAGTCGTGCCTGACCAATCTGATTAGCTTCTATGATGCGGTAACTGGCTCTGTGGACATGGGGAAGTCAGTGGATGTGATATACCTTGACTTGAGCAAAGCTTTTGACATGGTCTCCCACAATATTCTTGCCAGCAAGTTAAGGGAGTATGGATTGGATAAATGGACGGTAAGATGGACAGAAAGCTGGCTAGACAGTCAGTCCCAGCAGGTAGTGATCAACGGCTCGGTGTCAGATTGACGGTCGGTTTCTAGCAGAGTGCCCCAAGGGTCGGTTCTAGGGCCGGTTTTGTTCAACATCTTTATTAATGACCTGGATGAGGGGATGGATTGCACCCTCAGCAAGTTTGCGGATGGCACTAAGCTAGGGGGAGAGGGCAAGGATAGGATTCAGAGTGACCTAGATAAATTGGAGGATTGGGCCAAAAGAAATCTGATGAGGTTCAACAAGGACACGTGCAGAGTCCTGCCCTTGGGACGGAAGAATCCCAAGCATTGCTACAGGCTGGGGACCGACTGGTTAAGCAGCAGTTCGACAGAAAAGGCCCTGAGGGTTACAGTGGATGAGAAGCTGGACAGGAGTCAACAGGGGCCCTTGTAGCCAAGAGGGCTAATGGCATATTAGGGGGCATTAGGAGTAGCATTGCCAGCAGATCCAAAGAAGTGATTATTCCCCTTTATTCGGCTCTGGTGAGGCCACATCTGGAGTACTGTGTCCAGGTCTGGGCCCCCCACTGCAGAAAGGATGTGGACGCACTGGAGAGGGTCCAGCGGAGGGCAACCAAATGATTCGGGGGCTGGAGCACATGGCCTACGAAGAGAGGCTGAGGGATTTGGGTCTGTTTAGTCTGCAGAAGAGAAGAGCGAGGGGGGATTTGGTGGCAGCCTTCAGTTCCCTGAAGGGGGGTTGCAAAGAGGCTGGCGAGAGGCTGTTCTCAGTGGGGGCAGATGGCAGAACGAGGAGCAATGGGCTCAAGGTGCAGTGGGGGAGCGTAGTGAGCAGGGGTGGCCGCTCACTGACCCCGAGGAGGAAGACCCCCCTCTCTGAGCCCAGGTGGGCTGAGACAGAGCCTGCCCCTTTAAGCCCACAGAGGCCTGGGGGAGGAGCAGGCAGTATAAAAGCTGAGCCCAGAAGTTCAGTGGGGGGCCAGCTGTGGGAGGGAGCAGAGGCCCACCCTGAGGACGTGACGGCGCTGGCTGAGGCGGACGACTGGCCTAGACTTGGACTATACAGACCCTGTGAACCCGCTGCTGCCTGGGAGCCAGGTGCAGACTGAGGGGGTCCGGAGGTGGCCCGGGGCAGCGGGGGATGGTCAGGTGGACCGGATCACCCCGTGATGTGCGTCAGCTTCCCTGCTGCCCCCAGTGGCTACCAAGGCTGCCGCTGCTAGGCCCTGGGACGGGACACGGTGGAGTAAGGAGGGCCCGCCCCCCTCCCCCCCCGCCACCCCTATATTGGGTGGCAGTCTCCCCCTGCCCACATGTGCTGTGAAAGCTGTTTGTTTGCCGGCCCCGCCCTCGGGCCCCTGGCCTTAGAGGGGCCGCCGGGCTAGGAAGTGCAGGCCCGAGCACTGGGCAGGGGCTCAGGACTGAGTGAGAACTCTTACAGCGAGGTCGAGGTTGGATATTAGGACACGGTGTCCTCAGGGCAGGGCTCTGCTCTCTCCTAGGCGGGTGGGGAGCATGGGGATGGTTCCCTAGGGAGGGCGTGGGATCTCCAGCCCTAGAGGTGTTTCAGTCCTGGCTGGGCTGATTGAGTAGGGGTTGGTCCTGCTCTGGGCCGGGGCTGGACTCCTGAGGGCTCTGCAGCCCTTGGGTTCTGTGACTGTTTTACGGCGGAGCGACTGGCTGTCCCGAGGCGTCCCGTAGCGGCGAAGCTGCTCTGGCTGCCGGGTGCGAGCCACGTTCGAGTGCCAAGCAGGCAGGCTGGGGGCCTGAGGGCAAAGCTGCATTGGCGGGGGCCTCTCCCCGCGGCCAGGGCTGCTTTAACGTCGGCGCAAGAGGCTGCGTGGGCACCGGGCTCGGCTGGCCTGTCACCATCGCAGTCTCGCACCATTTCACAAGTGAGAGCCCCACGCCAGCGCTGACGTGGCGGGAACACACGGACAGCAGCTGCTATTCAAAGCTGAGCAGGGGAGCTCAGCTAAAGTCGCCTTGCCTTGAGCAGACTCACGAGCTGTTCTCCAAGCCACGTGGCTCGGGCACCGGCCCATCGCACTGCTAAAGGAGCTGCCCTTGCAGCCCGAGGGAGAGGCCCCTGGGTCGAGGCTCCAGGACCGGTGCCTGCTGATGGCTGGGGCAGCTGCAGTTTGTTACCGTTGACAAGGAGTTTCAGCCGCCAATGCAGTCCTCAGCATTGTGATTAGCGGCGAGTCAGAGCCGGCCCCCTGGATCGTAAGGATCTGCCTCGTACTTTTACATGCAGCCCCCAGGGCGGGAGAGTCAGTCCCGCAGCCAGCAGAGAGCGGGACGGAAAGCGACACTCGATTATCGAGCGCCGGGCAGACAGACGTTACTGCGGATGTCGAGGGAGCCTGGCAGCGAGAAGGGAAACAAACCCACGTTTGTTTAAGTGGAAACCGAAAAAGGGTATTTGAGAAAACGTCACTTGCAGGCTTCCAAGCGGGTCTCAGCCCATGGAGGGAAAGAGCACAGCACATGAAAAGCCATGAAGAAAGGCCCTTGATGCGACCGGTTTCATAGCCTCGTCCGGCAGACTGGGCCCTAGGAGAGGGGCTGTGGAAACCCACGTGCTAACTTACTTTGTGAGCGCTCTCCTTTTGCTCATTAGGCCCTGCGGATAGCCCTTCTCTCGTCGGGGGCGGGGGCGGGACACTCAAACGATGAAGGTGTCTGAAGAAGTGAAGCCAAATGAATGGGACTTACCACTAACACGAGGAAGTTCATTAGCCGGTCAATGCTCGTCCGTTTAAAGGTTGTTTTCCCGCTGTTCTGCATTAATTTGGTGTCTGGCCCTAAAAGATCAGACACAGCCATGATTTTTAAGGGCACGGATCACTTCTAGAGCCGCTTCCCCGCCATGCACTCTACCAACATACATTAACAGAGTCGTGTTCCGTGGTCCCTCTAATGTTTCCATCCATGTGTGGAACTAATTTTGTTCTGTGCACTGCTGCATGTGCAGATGTGCACCACCGGTAGACATACAAGCTGCCGGCCGTGGGCGCTCTGCTACTCACCTGGGTGGCCGCCCAAGCACACAGATTACAGGGCACGCTGATCATGTTATTCCCGTGTTACGGATGGCAGTAAAGTGACAAGCCCAAGGCCACAGAATCAGAAGCAGAAACCAGACCTCCCGGCGCTCACGCCCTGCTACAGCCAACACGCCCACCCTAACTTATGGAAAAGAGCAGGTACTACATCAGCAGCGACCCCCCCGTTCATTGCCTTGCGGGTCTGCAGTGCGACACACACAACCCCAAGCTCACTTTCGCCTCCCACAAACACAGGCGCAACCAAACCCTGGCCCTGGGTCCCAGGTGTAACCCGGAGGAGGATGTTTCGCTAAAGCTCTCCGGGCTGCGTGCAGCCGGGACCTGCTCAGTACCCGCGTGGAGCAACAAAGGGGCTGAGTCCCGAGCCCTCAAGCAGGGTCAGCATTTGAGGACTCTCCACCCATGGGGCGGGGCCGTCCTGAGGCTCCTCCCCCGCCCTGACGCTGGCTGCCCCCAGCCCTGCGGGGGGAGCAGCTGCTCTTTATGACAAGGAGCCCCGTCAAGGCGCACTGAGGTTTTGCAACCTCGGTCGGGTTCACTCCCCACCGCTCTCCGGCAGCCTGGCCCAGAAACCTCCCCAGGGAGCGTCTGGGCCGCCACCCCTCGCCCAGGACAAAGGGAAGCGCCACCGGTCGCCTCGTGTTCTTGTCCCCGGTGGAGCCTGCCTCCCCGGGGGACGCGACTGGCCCTTCCCGCCCCCCGGGGAACGTTTTCACCCTGCGCCGCTGCAGGTGCCACCTACCGGCGTAAATCACCAGCCCGAAGCACCACTCCGTGTTCCTGATAGTGCAGCCCCGCAGCAGCATCTTCTCGTTGTCCAGGGCAAACTTCTCCCCGCGGAGAGTCAGCGTCCCCGTGAACTTATCCAGCTTGTTGTTCGGCGCCTCACATCTGACTTCCCCTGGAAGCAGAGAGCCAGCAATGGGAAACCTCCCTGGGACTAGCCCCCCTCCGCCGCCCAGGCAGGGCACCCCCAGCAGCGCCGTGCCCGGACAGCGACCGTGCCAGGGTCTCAGCGGTCCACCTGGATCTCGTTCTGTTGGGACTTCCCCTCCCCCAGCAACCCGAGCGTCTGCACTGAGTTACACCCCAGCTGGGCGTGTCCTGTGCCACTGGCCACGGGCTGGTCCCTGCTCCTTGAGGCCACATCATACCCCAGCCCTCTCTCCCTAACAGACACCCCGTCTCCTTGCCAGCCCCGCAGCCCCCAACCGGCCCGCTCAGCACCCAGAGCCAGGGGCTGGAGGCCTCCCACGAGGACTGACAGGCCGGGGACCCGACGGACACGGCCCAGCACGAGCTCTCCCCAAGCAGCCGGGGGAAAAGCGGCCAGCCTGAGGTTCCTGCCAGGCGGCAGCACAGCTGAGAACACACTCACATGGAGATAGCAATGTCCAGCAGAGTCACACGCAGGGACAACCCCGACCTGGCCCCAGGGCCTCCTGCAGCAGCCTGGCTAGCGCGCTGCCGGCCCACACTGGGCTGGGACACACGCGTCCAGGGACAGACTGCGGACAGCGGAGCAGAGGCCACTGCCGACGGGCAACATACCTGGCCGGGTTGCTTTAGCGGCTGTGGGACTCTGCCCGCGACAGCCCGGGGCTGATGCTGTCTACCCGCGGGCAGTGGGACTAGCGGGCACCCCAGAAAGGAAGCAGGAAAAGGCTTGTAAGAGAAGCAAGGAGAGCGTCTGTGGAAAGGCAGGAAGAGGTGCTGGGGGCAAAGGAACAAGCACACGTCAGTGTCAGAGCCCCCCAGCAGCAGCGCGAGCTCTCGGTAACCCTGCCCGCGAGCTGGGGTCCCCGGGGCTGGAAGGGGGGAGCGTTCAGAGAACGTGTGTGTGACACTCCCCACAGCTGGCACCGAGTGGCCCAGTTGCCTCCAGGCGGGAAGGCAGAGCACCTGAGTAGCTTTGCCCCGGGAACTGCTTTCCTGCATGGCCCGGCACGGCTGTAGCCGGGCAGAACTGAGCCCCCCTCCTGGGGCTGGCTTCACCAACAGACAGAGCTCGAGCCAAAGCCCTCAGCAGGTTTGCCCATTCCCAGAGCTCCCCCAGGCTGCTCCGCCCACACTCTGCCCCCCTTTCGCCCACACGCAAGAGACTGGTCCCGCTTCCATCCCCTGGGCAGGGCAACCACCGGTCGGCCTTCCCCAGCCGGGCCGGGGGGTGCTAGCCAGACCAGGGCTCCAGACAGCGCTGCCAGCCTGGCTCCCTCCCTCAGACGCCAGCACGCCTGGCAGGGAAGGCCGACCGGTGGTTGCCCTTCCCAGGGGATGGAGGCTGAGGGCTGCGCGTGCAGGTGTAACTAAGAGGCGAGTGTCCCTCTTTGGCCCACTGCGTTAGTCCCTTCTGCTCTCTCCCCTGGATCTCTGCGGAGCCGCAAGGAAGCCGTGCTGGCCCGCCACAGTCCTGATGGCTGGAGGGGCAGGCTCCACTCCCCCCTTCCACAGCCCACTCCAAGGCACAGCTGCACTTAGCACAGTGACTAATGGCCCTGTCAGTAATTAGAGCCAGGGTGCAGAAGAGAGCCGAGAGCGCCACTAAAGGACCAGAAAACCTGCCATCTAGTGCCAGGCGCTCAGAGCTCGGTCTGTTCAGCGTTACGGTGGCTTGGCCTCGTTCCGTGGGTCCCTGCGTGGGAGGTAAATGCTGGGTGCCAGGCTCTTCCCTCTGGGAGACAAAGGTCTCAGAAGGCCCCTTGCTGCAAGCTGACGCTAGGCCCACTGAGGCTGGAAACAGGGCACATACTTTTAATTGGGAAGGTCATTAGCCCTAGGAACGACTTTCCAAAGGGCCGTGGAGGCTTCCCCAGCGTGGGCAATTTGCAAGTCACGAAGGGACGCTTTTCTGAAAGAGCCGCCCGCCTTCAGCCAGAGCTGCGGGACCCGCAAGAGGAATTAATTTGTGCAGGTCTCTGGCCTGTGCTATCAGGAGGTCCAACTAGCTGATCAAAATGGCTCCTTCTAACCTTGGAATCTGAGACACCCCCCCTCACTTTTGGGTATGCCACCTCTCCCCTCCCCCGCCCAGGAGATGAAGAGGCTGCACAGGGGAACTGACAAGGGAAGTGGATTCTATCGCTGAGACTTCTGCACCAAGAACACCCTGATTATCGCCGCCTGTTAAAACCAGGACGGTGTGAGGGCGACCCCCAGGGACTCGGCGGAATCAGTGCTTACAGATGTGCAGCTTGTGAGGCCAGCACCAGAGGAGGCCATAGAACCACAAGGACGAGGGGTCACCCAATGAAATGAATAGGCAGCAGGTTTAAAACAAACCAAAGGAAGTTTTTCTTCACCCAGTGCACAGTCAACCTGTGGAACTCCTTGCCAGAGGATGTGGTGAAGACTAGGACTTTAACGGGGTTCAATAAAGAACTAGATAAACTCAAGGAGGTTAGGTCCATCAATGGCTACTAGCCAGGCTGAGCAGGGCTGGTGTCCCTACCCTCTGTTTCTCTGGAAATGGGCGACAGGGGAGGGATCACTTGTTGATTGCCTCTTCTGTTCACTCCCTCTGGGGTACCTGGCATTGGCCGCTGTCGACAGACAGGACTCTGGGCTAGATGGGCCTTTGGTCTGACCCAGCCTGGCTGCTCTTAAGTTCTTGTCTCACTCCCATGTTCCTGCACCGAGTACGGTAACTGGTGGGAAGTGATCGGACGCCCATTGAATCCATTTCACACCAAAGGTTTAACCCCCATGATGTTTGGGGCTGGCCAGTGGGAGCCAGCAGACACTTGACTAAATTTCATCTTGCTGAAAACATCCCATGGCCCTGTCCCGGCACAGAACTGACGCATGCCAAGCTGTGGGTTAAGCTGTGGATGCCTTTGCAAATTAGCCATCCAACCTTCTCCTCTGGGCCCGCCCCGGAAGCCCATGTCGGGCTCCATACAATTGTTGCTGCCTGTACAGAGGTTAGCTGCAGAAGTGAGACTGAGTCTGATCAGGCATGCTTCCCAGGACTTTTCCAAATACGAATTGCAACAGGAAGCATTTTATTTCCCCTTTCAATATGTCAAACAGAGCCCCCTTTATTTACACCGCTAGAGATTTTGTAAAACTTCAACCCAAGAGAAGAGTTTTGACTCTGGAAAAGATTGTGAAACACTTGGCAAGTGCCGCTCTTACAAAAAGTAATGATTCTGACCCTCGTTAGACAGCCTGTCTGAGAAAGGAGTTCTCAAACTTCAAATGAAGATTTCGGGTTCCACACGGTGACACTCGGTGGCTTCTTCAGTAAAACGGGGAGTGGAACTCCCCAAGCAAGGAGGGACCGTTCTTTATAGAGGGCTTCCCAGTGCAGCCAAAAAAGCATCTGTCTGCAAGCCCCCTGGAGACAAGGAAGCCCAGAACCGCAGCCCTCACTTCAGAGGAATCTTGTCTTAAGGAGAGGTCACACAACAGAGTCAGAGCAAGACTTGTTGCATGAGATCCCACTGCAGAGAGAGGGGCGTCTAGACTGCACGGCTTAGCGACATTCTGAGCTGTGGGACAGAGGGAGCAGCTGATCGCTGTTCTGCCACAGATCCAACCAAGGGGGGAGTCGTCAGCTCATTGCACGGCCATCGAATTGCTAGCCCCATGAATCCGGGACTCAAGACAAGTCCCTGGAGAACAGGGAGAGCAGCAGCACAAGCTCGCCCCCACCACCACTCCCGAGCTTTCCGTTCCATTCGGGCTCCCTCACGAGCACAGCACCCTCTAGTGACTAGTGTGTGTGCGAAGTTCTCGCCCTCTCCGGGTACGGCTAGGCAGCGGCACTATTTCGGGATACGTCTGGGATCCTGCGTCTTGACAGCGTGCCCATTATGTCCAAATGCAATCGAAACAAGGTGCGCTATGCCGGCATCCCGGAAAGCCTTGTTCCACGAGGATTAAGGGACTTGTCGGACTAGCGCACGGTTTTTGGTGCTGTGCAGACAGTGCCACATTTCGAAATAGACTCTCTCGAAATACGTTCGAAATAAGCTACGCACGCTGCATAGCTCCAATAGCTTCTTTCGAGCCAGCGCGGCGGCATGGACGCGCCCTCCCAGCGGAAAAGCTCTGTGTACAACGGAAAGTTTTGCTTCTACGGAGCTGGGCTGGGGCTTTCTGTGCGTGTTGCAAAGTGTTTAGGTGAGAGAAAGGCAGGCCAAAAAAGTAGGCCTTGCAAGTGTAGCTCTAGGACAGGGGTGAGGGACCCTTTTGGGGTCGGGGGCCGCTGACCCACAGAAAAAAAAAAAAAAAAAAAAAAAAAAATCAATCGGGAGCCGCACACAAGTGAGAAGCAAAAATAAAACCCTAAACCCGCCCTGAGGTGGCCCCCAGCTGAGGAGCAAGACAAGACCCTCCCCACATTCCCCTCGCACACCAGAGCCTGGGGGGCCCAACCGAGCAGATTTTCTGTGCTCCAGCCCTGCGGGGGGGAGGTGGGGAGCCGGAGGGCCAGCACAGGCTCCTCAATGCTGGGGGGGGCACGAGCCTGGGGGGCCGGATCCAGGCAAGCCAGGGGCCGCATCCAGCCCCCGGGCCTGAGGTTCCCCACCCCTGCTTCAGGAGGTCTTCCATCCTTCTGTTCTGCTGGGGTGAGGGGAGGAACAAGCCCCAGCTGGGATCTCCATGATGAGGACGCTTGCCCGTCAGGAGCAAGCCCTCCCGGGCGTTTCACCCAAGGGGCCACAGAACAGGTGCCGGGGCAGGGCCATGGCTCACGGCACGCCTGGACTTTCCAAGCACCAGCTGTCTGGCAGCGAGAGCAAAACCATTCCAGATTCGCCTTTCCGGCGGTGGCGCGAAAGCGGTGAAAGGACAGACACGCAAACTTCTACACTGAGAAATCCAGGCCCCCTTCCCCCCACACACTCCCCCCGTGTGCAGATGCGCTGGGTCTGTTCCCAACGCTGGTGTAAACAGGGTGTGATTGCTGTAAACGCACGGACACCAGAGTACAACTCCTCGGAGCTCACAATCACGCCCTGCCAGAGACGTCAGTCCAGTGACTGCCTGGTTTGGTTCTCGGGACGGTTTGCAGGTGTCTCACAGGGAGCATGTGATGGGGTCTTGCCCAGCGTCAACAGACACTGAGGGTGCGTCTACACTGCACTGGTAGCTCAAACTAACCCCCGCAATTTGAGCTATGCACATTGCGTGGCTTATTTTGGGTGTATTTCGAAATAGCTTATTTTGTAATTTGGTGCTGTCTACACAGTGCCAAATTTCAAAATAAACCGCTGTCCCAAAATGCCCCTTAACCCTTGTGGAACAAGGTTTACAGGATGTCGGAATAGCGCACCCGTTATTTCAAAATAGCTTTCGAAATAACGGGCGTGCTGTTAAGACACAGAATACGCTATTTCGGGAACCCCGATGCATCCCAAAATAGCGCTACAGTGTAGACGTGCCCTAAGGGTACGGACACAGCAACGTTATTTCAAAATAACTAGCGTTATTTTGAAATGACAGTCTGCGTCTACACAGCCGGCAGTTCTTTCGAAATAACGTCGAAATGCTGTCAAGCTGGAGGAGTGCTTATGCCGACTCCTGTACGAGGAGGAAGGGAAGGTGGAAGAAGAGCGCTCTACTTCGAAAGGCATGCTGTGTAGACGCTCCCCATTTCGAAATAAGCTACGCAATTGGCGTAGCTCAAGTTTGTAGCTTATTTCCAGTCCAGCCCTGCTGTGTAGATGCGCTCTCAGTGCTGGGCTTAGCACCGGCTGCCCACCCATCGCAGTCAGGAGGTCTGGCCTGCACTGTGGCTGCCCGGGGCAGATGCTGCCGCTGCCATCCCTGGGAGCACTGGGCAGCGGGGCCGGCCGAGCGGCTTGGAGGGGAATTCGAGCCCTCGGGGACATGCCGGGGAACACTCACTGGTTCCGGGCCCTCACCGTTGAAATCGCTCAGTTTCTGAAGGTCCTCCCCCAGCTCCGCCGTGACCGTCAGCGCCTGCTTCACTTTCAGGTTGGTTTCCCTGCAAGAAACGCCCGTGTCACACTCCGACACGGCCAGTCCCCTTCTGCTCCTGGAGCGGATCTCACCCCTTGGGGCCCAGACCGAGCCCGCAAGCTCTGCCGCCTGCATCTCGTTACTAAGAGTCAAATCAGGGTTGTTTTTACACGGCAACGCGCTGAGCTGCTCCCCTCAGCTCCCCGAGCAGCTACCCGGCGGGAGCGCTCCCCGAGCTGCCAGCGGCCTGCACCCAGAGCGACCCGGCCGGAGCGCTCCCCGAGCTGCCAGCGGCCTGCACCCAGAGCGACCCGGCCGGAGCGCTCCCCGAGCTGCCAGCGGCCTGCACCCAGAGCGACCCGGCCGGAGCGCTCCCCGAGCTGCCAGCGGCCTGCACCCAGAGCGACCCGGCCGGAGCGCTCCCCGAGCTGCCAGCGGCCTGCACCCAGAGCGACCCGGCCGGAGCGCTCCCCGAGCTGCCAGCGGCCTGCACCGAGAGCGACCCGGCCGGAGCGCTCCCCGAGCTGCCAGCGGCCTGCACCCAGAGCGACCCGGCCGGAGCGCTCCCCGAGCTGCCAGCGGCCTGCACCCAGAGCGACCCGGCCGGAGCGCTCCCCGAGCTGCCAGCGGCCTGCACCCAGAGCGACCCGGCCGGAGCGCTCCCCGAGCTGCCAGCGGCGTGCACCCAGAGCGACCCGGCCGGAGCGCTCCCCGAGCTGCCAGCGGCGTGCACCCAGAGCGACCCGGCGGGAGCGCTCCCCGAGCTGCCAGCGGCCTGCACCCAGAGCGACCCGGCCGGAGCGCTCCCCGAGCTGCCAGCGGCCTGCACCCAGAGCGACCCGGCCGGAGCGCTCCCCGAGCTGCCAGCGGCCTGCACCCAGAGCGACCCGGCCGGAGCGCTCCCCGAGCTGCCAGCGGCCTGCACCCAGAGCGACCCGGCCGGAGCGCTCCCCGAGCTGCCAGCGGCCTGCACCGAGAGCGACCCGGCCGGAGCGCTCCCCGAGCTGCCAGCGGCCTGCACCCAGAGCGACCCGGCCGGAGCGCTCCCCGAGCTGCCAGCGGCCTGCACCCAGAGCGACCCGGCCGGAGCGCTCCCCGAGCTGCCAGCGGCCTGCACCCAGAGCGACCCGGCCGGAGCGCTCCCCGAGCTGCCAGCGGCGTGCACCCAGAGCGACCCGGCGGGAGCGCTCCCCGAGCTGCCAGCGGCGTGCACCCAGAGCGACCCGGCGGGAGCGCTCCCCGAGCTGCCAGCGGCGTGCACCCAGAGCGACCCGGCGGGAGCGCTCCCCGAGCTGCCAGCGGCCTGCACCCAGAGCGACCCGGCCGGAGCGCTCCCCGAGCTGCCAGCGGCCTGCACCCAGAGCGACCCGGCCGGAGCGCTCCCCGAGCTGCCAGCGGCCTGCACCCAGAGCGACCCGGCCGGAGCGCTCCCCGAGCTGCCAGCGGCCTGCACCGAGAGCGACCCGGCCGGAGCGCTCCCCGAGCTGCCAGCGGCCTGCACCGAGAGCGACCCGGCCGGAGCGCTCCCCGAGCTGCCAGCGGCCTGCACCCAGAGCGACCCGGCCGGAGCGCTCCCCGAGCTGCCAGCGGCCTGCACCCAGAGCGACCCGGCCGGAGCGCTCCCCGAGCTGCCAGCGGCCTGCACCCAGAGCGACCCGGCCGGAGCGCTCCCCGAGCTGCCAGCGGCCTGCACCGAGAGCGACCCGGCCGGAGCGCTCCCCGAGCTGCCAGCGGCCTGCACCCAGAGCGACCCGGCCGGAGCGCTCCCCGAGCTGCCAGCGGCCTGCACCCAGAGCGACCCGGCCGGAGCGCTCCCCGAGCTGCCAGCGGCCTGCACCCAGAGCGACCCGGCCGGAGCGCTCCCCGAGCTGCCAGCGGCCTGCACCCAGAGCGACCCGGCCGGAGCGCTCCCCGAGCTGCCAGCGGCCTGCACCCAGAGCGACCCGGCCGGAGCGCTCCCCGAGCTGCCAGCGGCGTGCACCCAGAGCGACCCGGCGGGAGCGCTCCCCGAGCTGCCAGCGGCGTGCACCCAGAGCGACCCGGCGGGAGCGCTCCCCGAGCTGCCAGCGGCGTGCACCCAGAGCGACCCGGCGGGAGCGCTCCCCGAGCTGCCAGCGGCCTGCACCCAGAGCGACCCGGCCGGAGCGCTCCCCGAGCTGCCAGCGGCCTGCACCCAGAGCGACCCGGCCGGAGCGCTCCCCGAGCTGCCAGCGGCCTGCACCGAGAGCGACCCGGCCGGAGCGCTCCCCGAGCTGCCAGCGGCCTGCACCGAGAGCGACCCGGCCGGAGCGCTCCCCGAGCTGCCAGCGGCCTGCACCCAGAGCGACCCGGCCGGAGCGCTCCCCGAGCTGCCAGCGGCCTGCACCCAGAGCGACCCGGCCGGAGCGCTCCCCGAGCTGCCAGCGGCCTGCACCGAGAGCGACCCGGCCGGAGCGCTCCCCGAGCTGCCAGCGGCCTGCACCGAGAGCGACCCGGCCGGAGCGCTCCCCGAGCTGCCAGCGGCCTGCACCCAGAGCGACCCGGCCGGAGCGCTCCCCGAGCTGCCAGCGGCCTGCACCCAGAGCGACCCGGCCGGAGCGCTCCCCGAGCTGCCAGCGGCCTGCACCCAGAGCGACCCGGCCGGAGCGCTCCCCGAGCTGCCAGCGGCCTGCACCCAGAGCGACCCGGCCGGAGCGCTCCCCGAGCTGCCAGCGGCCTGCACCCAGAGCGACCCGGCCGGAGCGCTCCCCGAGCTGCCAGCGGCCTGCACCGAGAGCGACCCGGCCGGAGCGCTCCCCGAGCTGCCAGCGGCCTGCACCCAGAGCGACCCGGCCGGAGCGCTCCCCGACCTGCCAGCGGCCTGCACCGAGAGCTACCCGGCCGGAGCGCTCCCCGAGCTGCCAGCGGCCTGCACCCAGAGCGACCCGGCCGGAGCGCTCCCCGAGCTGCCAGCGGCGTGCACCGAGAGCGACCCGGCCGGAGCGCTCCCCGACCTGCCAGCGGCGTGCACCGAGAGCTACCCGGCCGGAGCGCTCCCCAACCTGCCAGCGGCGTGCACCGAGAGCTACCCGGCCGGAGCGCTCCCCGAGCTGCCAGCGGCCTGCACCCAGAGCTACCCGGCCGGAGCGCTCCCCGACCTGCCAGCGGCGTGCACCGAGAGCGACCCGGCCGGAGCGCTCCCCGACCTGCCAGCGGCGTGCACCGAGAGCGACCCGGCCGGAGCGCTCCCCGACCTGCCAGCGGCGTGCACCCAGAGCGACCCGGCCGGAGCGCTCCCCGAGCTGCCAGCAAGAGCACAAGGGCCCAGTTTCTCCGCATGGGAGGCTCCTGCAGCTGGTAGGGTGGGGCTGGGAAGCAGCCCTTGGCGTTCTGCCCAAGACACTCCCCAAATGATCCCTCGTTCTGGGTAAGGAAAGCTGCCTCCCTCCTCAGCTGGCCAGGTAGAGGAGCAAGCAGCCGCCTGGGCTGTTGGGTGCAGCCTTTGCCCAGGGCAAGGGGAAGGTGAGCGAAGCCTCCTCCAGGCGCGGGCAGCGGGTGGAGGCAAGGGATGTCATTGCCTCCCCAAGCTGCCCGGCTGCCCGGCTGGGGCTGGGGCCAGGGCCACGCCACGCAGCAGCCCCGGCCCTCAGCTGGGGTTGGGCGGGGCTTAGCTAGGGGGAAGGTTGTTGAAGGGGCAGGGTCTCGGGGAAGGGGCGTGGCTTCAGGCAGAAGGGGCGTGGCTTTGGCTTGTCTTCCCCAGCTGGACCTTCACCCACTGCCTTAGGCCCGCAGTGCGTGAATGGAGGTGTGGCCCCGTGGGAGTGCTGGGGGGGGACCAGAGGCAGAGACCCCTCTCGACGCACAGTGCTCTCTGGCCGGACGCGGGAGCTGCGCACGCTGGAGGCAGAGCTAAAGGAACATCCTCCCCGCCCTATACCTGCCGCCCGGTCACAATCTCCTGGTAGGAGCAGCCCAGGCTCGGTGGCCGAGGCAGCGCGGAGAACACGCAAACAGCTGGGCCTGCCAGCCTCTCGATTCACCTGCAGCCCCAGCGCCGGGCTCACTCACCCGTCCAGCTCCGCCGTCTCGATGTACGTCAGGCTGTGCGGCTCGCTGCTGGAGAGCAACAGCAAATCGGCCTGGACACAAACAGAACCAGGGCGGTGTGAGCTCGTGGACACAACAGCCGCCCCCACGCCATCCCCTGTCCTCAGCACGGAGCACCCAGCCACACGCCGCGGGCTCCTGAGCGCCGGGCCAGGCCTGCAAAGCTCTGAGCGCGTTCACGCCAGACCAGCCGACTTGCGGCTTCGTAAGGAGGAGCCAGGTGTGGGCGGCCAGCACACGGCTGCCACAAAGCGCACTCACCGTCACAAAGTTGTTGTTCTCCAGTTTGATGACGTCACCCACCTGGATGTTCATCCACTTGTCGGCCTTCAACCTGCAAGAGAAGGTTCCTGTTCGTAGGGGCAGGGCGCGGAGCGCACCGGGCCCCGGCTCAGCAGGGCCCGTGGAGCCGGTTCTCCATAACACTGGCACGTGGCTGAGCTGTGGGGCCAGGACTGTCATTCTGGGCCGTGTCTGTCCAGCAATGAGCACAAAGCAGCAGGGGGCCAGGACCGGCTCCTGGCCACAGTCAGTCTTGATCAGCACACGCACTGAGAGGTAGGCTCTGGAACATACACCTGGCACCTGCTAACAGACACGGCCTCTCCCTTCTCTTCTGCCCCCAGTCCAAGCCCTGGGGGTCCTTGGGCAGAGATCCCCACCTGCATTTCAAGCAGGCACCACGGAAATTACTTAGAACCAGCCCATTATTCATGTTCCCTCCGTCCCCTGAAGACCACCAGATGGTGCAAAGGCAGCTCCGGCTCGGTGGGTCTAGCTGTCACAAGGGGCAGCAACCCTGCAGCAGAAGCTGCATGTGCATGTGCACCCACACACCTCCTGTGGCTCACTGTCCCACGCCATGGCACTGAGACCACTGACAGCCAGAGCTAATGTAACCCACACACCTCGTGTGGCTCGCTGTCCCACGCCGTGGCACTGAGACCACTGACAGCCAGAGCTAATGTAACCCACACACCTCGTGTGGCTCGCTGTCCCACGCCGTGGCACTGAGACCACTGACAGCCAGAGCTAATGTAACCCACACACCTAGTGTGGCTCACTGTCCCACACCGTGGCACTGAGACCACTGACAGCCAGAGCTAATGTAACCCACACACCTCGTGTGGCTCACTGTCCCACACCGTGGCACTGAGACCACTGACAGCCAGAGCTAATGTAACCCACACACCTCGTGTGGCTCACTGTCCCACACCGTGGCACTGAGACCACTGACAGCCAGAGCTAATGTAACCCACACACCTCGTGTGGCTCACTGTCCCACACCGTGGCACTGAGACCACTGACAGCCAGAGCTAATGTAACCCACACACCTCGTGTGGCTCACTGTCCCACACCGTGGCACTGAGACCACTGACAGCCAGAGCTAATGTAACCCACACACCTCGTGTGGCTCACTGTCCCACGCCGTGGCACTGAGACCACTGACAGCCAGAGCTAATGTAACCCACTCACCTAGTGTGGTTACTGAGCAATGCAAGTGGCACCTAGACCACAGCCACAGTTAAGATCAAGAGACCTCTACAGCAGGGGCTGGGAGCCCGCTGGCTTTTAGCTCAGAGAGTAGAGGCTCCTATAGTCAGCTCCCAAAGGCCCAGGTTCAAATCCACCCAGTGGCAGTTACACAAAGAACAACATAGCACTACAGCCAAAGCTGGGAGCCAGCTGGCTTGTAGCTCAAGCAGTAGTAGCTCCTACACTAAGCTCCAGCGATCCCTGGTTCAAATGTGCCCAGGGGCAGTTGCTGGTCACTGCTACTTTAGTGCACAAGTCTGGGCACCTAGCAAGCTGCCTGCTACCTCCAGGTCACACGAACAAATCAGAGGTGCTACAGGTGCAAAAACATCCAAGGGGAACAGTTGCCAGAGGAGTTTTCCAGGCCCCAGGGCAGTCACTAGAGAGCAAAGCTCAGCGCTGGGGTGTTGGACAGGCGAGGGGACTGATGCGTATTGCTACACAAACATCTCTGCTCTATGGGGACGGTAGTGAGAGCGGGTCTGAGTTATTTGAAAATGCTAACAACCGCCTGCATCGTGGGTTTCCAGCTTTAATCCAGGGTTGTGTCGTTGGGAGCTGTTTGCACAGTACCCCGGGATCTGCAGTCCTGTGTGCTAGGGATATAAAACCCCCTTTAGTAAAGCACCTAACACACTGTGGGATCCCATAAAGTAACACAACAACACAACTGCCGTTGCCTCCGTTCCACTTCCACATAGCACAGAACTTGAATTGTCACATTGTTGCAGCTGGCGGGATTTTCGATCTGTTGCAGAAGTGCTCCCCAGAGACAAACCTTCAGCCACAATTTCAGCGAAGAACCAAGACTTACCTGCCATTAACCAGCACCTGGACGGGACGGTTATTGACGTGATTGTCGCTTTTGTGTCGATTCTGGAAAAAACCACGAAAGGTGACCAGAGCGTTAGCAGAAACGCTGCAGAAGCCACGCGTGTCTGCTCAGAGGGCAAAGCGAAGGCAGGGCAGGGTCCCTGCCCGGCCGGGGGAGCGCAAGGGGCCAGTGTGCAAGGACAGGGCAGAGCCGTAACTGTCTATGCTTGTCACCCTCCCCTTCCGGGGAACCTCGGTCGGCTAAATCAGAAATCAAAATGACTCAAAGCCAGGAGAGGGGAAATGCCCAGAGTAGATACCAGGGCCATGCCGGCACACCATGGTGTGGAAGGGCCCCCGCTGAGGGGAAAGAGGGGGCGGCCCCGATGTGTCATTTAACCCCGAGTCCCACAAACCCCGGCCTGGCCTGGCCTGCAGAGAAGGTGCTTGGAGGGACCCAGTCGCTGCTGCCGTGGCCACACGGGGTCTGGGTGTGTCCCTCATCGCGGGCAGGCTCTTCCCTGCCCTACCTCTCAGCCATTTCCAAATGGCCCCCACGCTAAGCGGCCAGCAGCCCAAGCCCCATGCGCCAACACAGGTGCAATGGGGGCGTGGAAAGTGCCCAGCTCTGGCCCCGGGACTTGGACCGCCAAGGCCAATAGGCAGAGGTGGGCTAGTGCCCAGCGCCCTAGAGCAACCCTGCCCTGGGTGCTTTCCAAGGGAGCCCTGCAGTGGGGCCAGGGCCCTGAGCCATGCTTTCCCAGTGCAGGGGCCTGAGATCAGACGCCCCCTCCAGGCTCCGGCATCTACAAAAGCAGCAGCAGCTGCGCCCTGCGCCAGGCCCATTCACGTCAGCGGGTGCGGCTGGTGCGCCTGACTCCTGAAAATCAGGGGCTGCGGCGTGGCTGTTGGGGGCTGGCCTGCGCCCTACACTGTCCAGAGACCAGCTCTGCTGCCGCCCCCCTTCCCCACCCAGGCTCTGTGTACTGGGAGGTTTCCCCCTCGGCCTGGCACTGGGGAACGGCAGCCACCCGCTGAGCTAAGCGCAGGAAGCCCCCGCAGCTTACGAAGTCGTCGATGGCATCCTTCGCGCCCGACACGGCCAGCACCAGCACCAGCGGCACCACCGTGGTGAACCAGGACAAGGAGGACACCTGTGGGATGAGCTGTGGAGGAAGAGAAGCCGAGGTAGGAACGTGCATGGCCCAGGCGACATGCAGAGACTGACGAGCCGCTGGCGCCTGCGGACGCTGCTCCCCGCTGCCCTGCGCGCAAACCCCAGAGAGGGACCATGCCGCGCTGTCGCTCCACACCCTGCCGCAAAGGACACTGGGGCCCGCGCCCCTGGACGCACAAGGGCTGGGGGGCACGGGGAAGGGAGGGGGGTTCCTTCCCGCTAGGTTGTGCTACATTAGCAGCAGCAGATCCCAACTTCTGGCTTCTTTCTGGAAGACTTGGGCACGGGCCGTCGGAGCCCTGGCGGAGTGGCACGTCAGCGGGCTGAAACACGGCCTGCGTCTCCCCCAGCCCTTCGTTGCTGAGGACGGGAGGCCAAGCTGTAGCCCGGCCCACCCGTGACTTGGTGGGGAGGGGAGGTATTTTACCAGTAAAATGCCTAGAGTGGACATAGCCACAGAGGGGTAAAGGGGCCTCTCCCGGGTGTAATTACTCCCCTTCTCCCGGAATACCTCCCCCGGCAGCAGCACCTTTCTATGCAGAGCGTGGCGTTGGGTAGCACACCCACCGGTGACAGCCCGCCGTTCCCTAGCGCAGAGCAGCCCGCCGCATAGGATCCCGCAGGACGGGCGCAGGAGCGAAGATGTGAAGATGTGCACAGGGCGGGGGTGGCAGTGGACGGGGGGGGGAGTGCATAGGGCGGGGGTGGCAGTGGACAAAGGGGTGGAGTGCACAGGGCGGGGGTGGCAGTGGATGGGGCTGGCGGGGTGGGGGGGGGGAGACCAGTCTCCCTCTCTGTGCACCCGTCTTGAGCAAGGCGGGGGAAAAGCACAAATGTTTTGTAGTTACAGGTCGCCATTCGCGGCTCAGCAAGAGACACTGCTGAACAGCATAGTGGGACCAGTCCTGGAATTCACAAAGGGTATGTCTACACTACAGAGTTTTGTCGGAAACAAAACCTGAGTTACGGCCACACTGCAATCACGTCCTTCTGAAAGTAAATGGAAAGAACAGAGGGGTTTTCCGGCGTTGGTAACCCTCTTTCTACGAGGAAGAAGCCTTTTTGCCAAAGAGCTCTTTTGGAAAAAAGGCGTGTGTGGACGGGGAGGAGGGAGTTCTTTCGGAAGAAGAGGAAAAAGGAAAAAGCACAGGTGCCCTGGGGGGCCACTCCGCCCACAGCAATCACAGCTGACATGGGGGAGACTCTCTTTCGGAAGACGTTTTTGCGGAAGATCTCTTCCGAAAAAAAGGTTCTTCAAAAGAAGCCTGCAGTCTCGACACAGCCCTACAGTACGAAAACCAACCACCTAGTGCCACGTGCCAGGAACAAGGCCGGAGCTCCAGCCAAGGGGGCACCTTCCCCACAAGCCTGGCTTTTAGGTTCTTCTGATTTCCAGAAGCATGTCCCGGGAGCTGGGATTTCCCAGGCTTGCCCAGCACACCGGAGGGGGTTTACACTCAGGGAAACTGAGTAGGGGGTGAGTCTAATGGTCTTGCTCCCGGCTGGGTTGTGCCTGGATGACTCTAAACAGACTGAACCCAAAAGTATCAAACTTGCTCTAGGAACAGCCCTGCCCAGGGCCAGGCTCGCTAACAGGGTCCAGAGAGGGGGCTTGGCAGGGACAAGGTACATGGCGTTTATCGTCCGTGAGCCACGGACAAAGCGCAGAGATGCTGATACAGGCTGAGGGCAGCTCCATTACCACCCGGAACAGGAAAACTTCAGCCCAGGGCCCCAAAGGAGTCTTGGCCTTTTCCAACAGTGCCTTCTGCCACTGCCTCCTCTTGTAGGCCCCACGTGCCCAGCCTGCCTTGCCACCCCCAGCCCTGGGCAGGGAGCAAACTGCTCCAGTGTGTGTGAATTCACAGCCTGCGTCTTGCCGGGACACTCGGTCTCCTGGGGGCGCTAGTGTGGGCGAAGCCACTTCCCGCCAGGCGGGGAGCAGCCGTGTGCCTTTGCACTGGCTGCAGCAGGAGGGCGCCATCCCCAGGAGCCCAACAGCCGGAAGCAGCACCTACCTGCAGAACAGGAGACACAGAGCAGGCCAAACATCCTGTAAACATGAGCTAACCCTTCCCTCCCCTGTGCATCCGACAGGCCCTCCCGTCAGAGGGGCTCTACCATGGTCGCCGGAGCTCAGCCAGTCGAGTTTCCTTCCACGCCCTGTGTGTGTCTCTGCTTTGGGTGTTAATAAGACGCCAATTCATGCTCTAGGCGCAGCTAGTTCTGGGCTCCACGCCGGCCCGCAGCCAGGCACTAGGACAGAGGCAGTCTGTGCAAAGGGGAGAGTCCATACCTGCAGAATCAGCAGGAACAGGAAGTAGGCATTGGCTATTCGTTGGAACTGCTCAAACAGGTTGAGAGGCAGGAAGGTGAAGAAATTGTATTTCGAGGTTTTAATCGAATTATTCTGGGGGAACAAAAAGCAGACGGAGGGTCGGTAAGATAGGACAAGAAATTGCAGCACAGCCCCTTGCAGCCGAGTTCAACGGGTCTAAATTTAGCAACAACATTGTTCACAGCAGCCTTGCACAACATTTCCTTTTCCCCAAGTCACTCACGCCGAATTCTGATAAACACACAGATTTCTGGGGGGGGTGTAATTACTGGAAGTGTGTGACATGGCAGCGCCAGGGGTATATGCAACACACACACACACACACACACACACACCCCTTTCCTCTATTGTGGGAGATGCATTTTGTATTCTCTTTGTAACTGGCGCAGCGAAGAGAGTATCGTATCGCGTTTTGCTTGTTTCTGGCAGCATCCACCGCATGCTCGCTGCTTCCCAAACAGCAGACAGGGATCATCTGCTCCGCTGCAGGACTGACGGGGTTAACGCAGTGTTAAAACACAGACACTCCCTAACCTACCACAGTTATCCCCCGACAGTGTTAAAATACAGACACTCCCCAGCAGAGCTCACTGGGGTCTCTTCTAGCCAGCGTGGCAGGAGGCAGTTTTGGAGGGATTTGGCAGAGCAGAGGACCTTGAAGCATTGCTCCGCCAGAGTCTGGTGCTCGGGGACTTGGGCGGGGCCGCAGCCCGCAGAGGCAGGGGCTGGCCCTGTTCTGGGGGAGGAGGCTGGTGCCGCTGCAGAGTGGAAGGGCACGGCAAGGCCAGAGACGGGGCAATGGAGAACTGGCAAAAGCCAAGCCAACTGAAGGCTGCCAGGCTCGGAGGCCCGGCCCAGGCCTGGCACTGAGCCACGTCCTAGGGAGGTGGCAATGCTGACCCCACCCACCGGTCCCTCCAGCTCTGGGCGTTTGTTTCCTGGCGCAGGAGCTGGAATTGTCCATCTACCCTCACCGGGCTCCAAACCCTCCACTGGCCATTCACCCAGCCTGGAACACGTGGGTCCGAAAAGGCTCCTGGGGCCGATGAAGCTACACAGCTGGCTTGGAATAGGCCCCTAAGCCGCCGGCCGCTAACACAGCAAGACGACTGACATTTGGTACTGCCCTGGGCTTGCACGCCCCCCCCCAACCTCTGGATTCCAGGCCCTCCATGCAGCTCCCCCACCTCTCCCTCTTCAAACGAGGGAGGGGCCCGCGCTACTTAGCACAGAGCTCGACCATCTGAGCGCCCTGGGTTTGGCTGCCCTTGCAGCTGGTTTGTGACTTCCAAGTGCCTCATCTCTAAGTTACACACATAAGCGGGCTCCCTCCACACTGCAGGCCTGAGGAGGTGGAATAACGTCGCTCCCATCACCTAGGTGATATCCCAAGCCGCACCAAGGTTAAATGACCCGCCCAAGGCCACCCAGTGAGGCAGTGCCGGGGCAGGTTCTTCGTGCCGGTCCTGACCCTGCGCCACAGAAGCATCGTTCTTTGGGCTCTGCGCAGCCTTCACAGCCGCTTCTGTGCCCACCCAGCTGGCCAATAGCATCAGCGGCCACGGCAGCTACAGAGGAGAACTGGGGCCCCATCCTCACGGAGCAAGGTTGAGAGCTGGCTTCAGCGGCCTCAGCACTGCATGGTAACACGCACATTCTGGGAGCGCCTGCCTCAGGGTTCGGGTGGCACGTCCAATGGGCTTGGCCAGGGAGCTCTCAGAGGCCCGTGGGAGCGAGGCTGGCTCCGTTCAATCCCTGCGTTCGACTCCTGCTTGTAAATGAAGCCAAAAAAACCAGGAGTGCACCAGAGCCACAAGCCCGCGTCCTGGTACCGCCAGGCAGCTCGGCGCCCAGGGCATGCGGCAGGCGCCAAATGCCCAGCCGCAAACACGCTTCCACCTGGGACTGTTTGCAAACTGGGCCACGAGCCAGCCACGGTTCACTGCACATCCCCCTTTGGTGCCCAGGAGAACTGGGTACCCGCGCATGGACGCTAAATATCAGATCCTCTTGGCTGGACAGAGTGAACCTCGATGGGCATGCTCAGTGACGTGAGCTATTGCAACAAGTAAGAGTTCCCTGGTTAGGCAATCTAACACATACACTGCCCCGAGAACAGACCAGTCATCTAGCATTCCACTGCGCCATCTCCCACGAGAGCCTATCGCGAAGAACTAAGCCCCAAGCAGGGACGGGAGCCAGGCTGCGGAGAGGAGACGGCGTGTGTGGAATCAGATCATTGCTAGGAAGTTCAGTTTACATGGCCGTTCACCGACAGCCATGGAAACGGAAGACCCCCGAGCAGCTACCAATGCAGCGTGATCCATCAGGATGGGACACCCACCCCTCAGAATTCCCGGGTTCATCCCCACTCACATGCAGCACTGTCTTGGGCGAGTCACCACGCTGGTCCGTGCCTCAGTTTCCCTGGAGGCTGAATGGGGATAGCAGCAGCTACCCACCTCTGTAAAGTGCTTTGAGACCCACAGGCGAGCAGCCTGACAGGACAGCACCAGAGTTTGGTTTTGCTGATCCCCTTCTGCACTTGGCTAGAGTCAGGCCTACTGCGACGGGGCACGAGGCCACTGACACCAACCCAGAACCTAAAATGCAAACAGCCCCCTCAGGCACGTGCTGGCCCTAGAGCCAGCCCGGCAGGGCCATGGGGCAACAACTTGGGTTTGCCGGAGTGGCCGTTACAGCCAGCGTTCAGAACCCGGCTGCCCGCGACGTCCGGCCCTCGGCAAACACTCGGCAGGGGGCTCCGGACAACGCGCCGGCCGCCTCACCGCAGACGTGCCTGGGAACAGGAGCCGCGCTCCGCGGCCAGGACGGCTCTGGGGCAAGGAGCAGAGGGCAGATCCCAGAAAGGGCAGGGCGAGCGGCACAACTCACCTGCACGTCTGCTCCCAGCGCTGAGCTTCCTTTCCAGCCCTGGGAAACACTGAGTCTGGCCAGCCGCTGTAGCAGGGGGCTGCCCCAGGACCGGCAGGCTCACTGCCCCTTACAAGGCTTGGGCATCAATGCCCGGCGCTACTGTGCGGCCCCGGGGGCCTTCCCCAGGCACCACCATGGGAAATGGCCAGGCCGTTTGAGACCAACACCTGTCTCTAGCTTGTAGCAGCAGGAATGCAGGAGAGGGGCTGTAACGTAGTGGGGGGCTGTCTGCTCTGTAACCTGCGGTCCCCCTGCGCTGGGCTGCGTGATTCCCACTGACTCCCCCACATGTGCATTGGCCCAGACACCTCGTCCCAGCCTGGGCAGGTAACAAAGCTCTTCCCGGGGGGAGAGACTAAGGGAGGGAGGGGAGACGCCACCTGGCTGGGGGCAGGGCCTGGGAGCTGGGCAGTTGCTGGCTGGGAAACATGAAGGGAACAGACTAAACTGAGTGCTGAGGGGGCGATGGACCCCCTATCCCAAGGGGTCTGAGGCATCCTGGCCCTGACTCCTGTAGCCACATCACGTACGTCTGTGCTGGGCTGTATCCTGGAGAAGCAATAAACCCTCCCTATTCTACTGGCTGGTGGAGCCTGTTCTTGCTGCTATGGGGTGCAGGATCGGGGGGAACCCCAACACGCCACCACAAGGGCGTGGGACCGGCTCCCGCAGAATGCCCACCCCGACCCCGTGACTTCAGGGCACGCGGTAAGAACAGATGGGCCTAACAAGCAGAGCATCGCGCACGCCATGCAGCCCAGAGGACTAGGATCTAGGAAGAGCACAAGGACTGGCAGGCCGAGCAGACCCAAGCTCCATGGAGGCCGGCCCTGGAGAACGTCCACCAGCAGCCACAACACAGGAAGGCTCAAGAAAGGATCATCGGCCCCCCCAGGAAGGTGGCATCCTAGTTCCTAACAGATATTGGCCTAAACCCTGAAGCAGTCAGTTTTATCTCCCTCCAAACCATCTGTTAGCATTTCATAACTCTGGGAATTTGCGTCAAGATGTAGCCATCCAGCCCCTCTTTCAATGTCCCTCAGTTCTTGGCCTCACTGACGTCCTGTGGCAATGAGTTCCACGGTCTAATCACAGGCAACTCCTCAGGAAAATGTATTCCCCATACTTTGTATTTATACAGCACCGGTCACCCAAGGGTCATGGCATGCTTTGCAAGCACTCTTTGATCTCTGCATCATCCTAACGTGGGGAAGGTTACAATGATCTTCATTTTACAGATGGGGAAACTGAGGCACAAAGGGGTGCTGCTTGTCGGAGGTCACAAGGCCAGGAGTAGCATGCAGGAGCCTCGTCTCCCAATCACCCAATGCTGAGGCCACATGTCCCGCTCCTCCCCCCCCACCCCCTCCCGGCACCACAAACAAATCCCAAGAGTCCCCATTGACTAGGCTCCTGCTGTGACAACTGGACTCCCACCCGTAGGAGGGAAGAGCTGTCACCACTCTGCTGTGGCCACTAGTGGCCTGCCCTTCCAGAGCAGTGTGCGCCAGAAGCCGTGGCTACCAGGCCACTTTCCACACTGTGTGGGGGCTCGGGGAGCCACAGCTCCAGCGCCCAGCCTCTGCCGCATTCTCTGGCTCAGCCGGACCCAAGGCACGAGGTGCACGCACCGACCGTGGCCCATGTGTCCAGGCCTGTCACGTTACTGGATTTTAAGAGCAGCAGCCAGATCACTGCTGCACCCATGGGGGGGGGGTGTTTGCCCCAAAAGTTGGTACAAAGGGGGCCATGTGAGGTGTCAAACAAAAGCTTACTTGCTACTGATTCTGTATATGCTCTTCATATCTCTGTATAATGTCTGTGTGTGGAGTTTTGAATATGTACTCTGTATGGAGACTGGAAGTTGCTCTGTATGTGGTTGAGCGATGGGCTCGGCCTATGACATGCTAATTTGCAAGGCTCCAGGGACAATAGGTCTCTTAAGTACCCGAGACCCACCTATGAAGGAATCTAGGTGCCTGGTCAGAGACTATGTGACTCTCTCCGGCTTGGAAGAAGCTGGGGGGGAAGCGGGGGGAATAAATATGCCATGTGACCGACTCCATCTTGGTGCTCAGCTCAGCTCTTCATCCCAGAGGCACAAGGGCAGGGATCGAAGAACTGGGAAGAACTGTGGACCCATCCTGTTGTAGGATGTTCACCAAAGACTTTTAAGCCAGCAGCTGTAACATCTCTTCTGCAAGCCTGCATCGGGAACTGGGAGATTCGATGCATGTAACGTATGATACTTTAGCAACCTCACTCTCATGCTTTTCTTTCTTGTAGTAATAAAACCTTTAGATGTTAGATTCTAAAGGATTGGCTCAGCGTGATCTTGTGGGTAAGATCCAGAGTGTAAATTGACCTGGGAACTGTGGCTGGTTTCTTGGAACCGGACAGAACTTGTTCAGGGTAGGTGAGATTGGGCTCTAAGACCCCTCACCTGTGGGCAGGCCCGGGGCCATCCGGGGCACGGATATCGCTGGGGTGTCGGAGGGGTTTTGCTCATGAGGCTTCAGGCAGGCAGCTGAAGCGCTCTGTGGGACTGATTTGTGGCCTATTTGGGAAGGTCTCCAGTCTGGGGGCTATAGAGAGCCCCGAATTTGAGCAATTCGCCCTGAGCGGACGCCCCAGCTGTGCCCAGACCCAGCTTGGTCTGTCACAAGACCGTTACATGGCTCCCTGAGACTTCTCTGGGGGCCTCATGGGGCTGGGCAGGAAAACTAACCTGGAGCCCAGAGGGACCCGTGGGTGGATACGGGCTGCTGGGTGCCCTGTTCATTCCTGCCCTGACATTCGAGTGAGGCCCCGGTCCCGGCTGAAATGGGCCTGGGCCTCGGGGCCCTGCAGTTCCTTTCTTGCTCCCAGACAGCCAATTTTAGAGCTGGTCTTGCAGCCCCCCCACCGCCTCCGCACAGCTGGGCTGCGTTCCCAAGTGACGCTGCAGGACTGGGAGGAGAATCGGCGTCCGAGCCAACACGAAAATCCAGATTTCCTCCTCCGCTTGCCCTGCACCACCAAGCCACAGCAGCCAGACGGCGGCCAGCAGCAGGACCAGCCCCTGGAAGGGCCACGTAGCCACCGCAGGCCTGGCTGTGCTGCACAGTCCCGCTGCCACGCCCTCAGGACGAGGTATCTTGCCCCTCCCCACCCCTCTGCCTTTGGCCTGGGGAGAGGTCAGGTTGGAACAAACCATTCGCTCTGGTGAAGGGCTTAAACCCGCAGACCGCCAGCTGCTCCCATTTCCCCGGGGGGGGGGGGAGGGGGGGTCCAGAACACACCAATCCCTCAGATCCATATTTGTATAGCTCCTCCTCAACCGTCTCTCAATGCCCGGCCCCCAGGAAGCCGCCACAGGCTGGCTGGCAGTGCTCCCAGGCCAGGCACAGCGTCCCCTCGCCCTCTGCAATGCTTGGCCCTGGAAAGCTGCAAGTCCAACCAACCTGGCCCCCCGCTGCAGCCTGCAAGTAGGAAGCTACGTCCCCTCCGCAGCGCTTCGTGAATCACCAGGTTTCATAGAACCCCAGGGCGGGGCAGAGACCTCGGGAGGCACCGAGTCCAGCCCCCTGCCCAGAGCAGGACCAGCCCCGACTCAATCATCCCAGCCAGGGGTCTATCAGTCTGGGGCTTAAACACCTCTCCGGATGGAGATTCCACCCCCTCCCCAGGGAACCCTCCCAGTGCTTCACCACCCATGGAGGGAAATAGTTTTTCCTAATCTCCAACCTAAACCTCCCCCCTGCAACGTGAGCCCATTGCTCCTTGTTCTGCCACCTGCGCCCACTGAGAACAGCCTCTCTCCAGCCTCTTTGGACCCCCCCTGCAGGGAGCTGAAGCCTGCTACCAAATCCCCCCTCACTCTGCTCTTCTGCAGACTGAACAAGCCCAAATCCCTCAGCCTCTCCTCGTAGGCCGTGTGCTCCAGCTCCGAATCATTTTGGTCTCCCTCCACTGGATCCTCTCCAATGTGTCCACGTCCTTTCTGCAGTGGGGGACCCAGAACTGGACACAACACTCCAGATGTGGCCTCACCAGAGCCGAATAAAGGGGAATAATCACTTCTCTGGATCTGCTGGCAATGCTCCTCCTGATGCACCCTAATATGCCATTAGCCTTCTTGGCTACAAGGGCGCCCTGTTGACTCCTGTCCAGCTTCTCACCCACTGTAATCCCCAGGTCCTTTTCTGCAGAACTGCTGCTTAGCCGGTCGGTCCCCAGCCTGTAACAATGCTTGGGATTCTTCCTCCCAGGGGCAGGACTCTGCACTTGTCCTTGTTGAACCTCATCAGATTTCTTTTGGTCCAATCCTCCAATCTGTCCAGGTTACTCTGGACCCTCTCCCTGCCCTCCAGCATAGCTACCTCTCCCCCCAGTTTCATTCTAGTCTCTCTCCTTGCCGGCCCTGCCATGGCGCGGGAGCTACCAGCGCTGCCTTCCTTGTGTCCAGGGAGTCGATCACGCTCCTAGGCCCTTGCGGGCCCATATGGGACACAGGGAGGAAGGGCCCACGTCGGCTGTGGAGTCTAGTAGTGCTGAACAGCTGAGTGGCAGCGCCACTCCCACCCCGCCCACGGCGCGCACCTCCTAATCCCGCGGGGCACGCACCACAGCCACAGGCTGGCTGCACGCGCTGTGTCCAGTGGTGGCAGCAGCTGAGGGGCTTCTCTCGCCCCTGGGCCCACGGTGCCCCGTGGCCTTAGGCCTTGGGCAGTGCTCTGCGGCAGGTGGGGTCGCCAGGCTCACCCCTCCATGCTGCACCCGGCGGCTACAGGTGCCCTGCGCTCAGGGCCATCTGGAAGGGCAGGGCCTGGCTCGGTGCGTGGATCTAGCTCCTAGGCACAGAGCGGTTAGCAGCCCCCTAAGACCGCCGGGGGCTAAGGGGCTGCCTTGCCCTGACTGGTGCCCTCGAAAACATGGTCACTGCGCCTGCCAAGCCCCCTGGCGTTCCGCTGTCGCTGCCCTGCCAGCGAGCTCCGTGTAGTTCACAGGTGCCTCTCTCCCCGGCAGCAGTCGGCCCAGCAAAAGAGATTGCTCCCCCCTTGTGTCTGGCCTCCCGGGTCCCACAGGGCCGCAGCCCCGCTCCAAACAATGTTAGGGGAGTCCTGGATGGGTGGGAAGGAGCCAGGAACCTCTGCTTCCTCGAGGTTTCCAGCCAGACCCAAAGTGCGGCTATAAACAGGGCTGGCAGTCACTTTGGGCGAGGCCGGCTCCTTTCCACGCGTCCTGCCCGTCTGGATTTCATTAACTGAAGCTCACCAGGACTCATCTGGGAACAGGAAGCCCCGGGCCAGGCAGACTGGCTGGCAGCAGTTTCAGGGCAGCTTTCTGCTTTCCCACCGCTCTGCCGTGCCCCTGGGCACGGGCTGCCGCAACGTTCTCCGGGAATTTCTGGCCTTCCCACGGTGCTAAGCAGCGCAGAGACGGGGTCACGTGGCAGGGCAGACTCGCGCCTGGGGCGGGCCTTCAGAAACTCACTGCCCTCTTTCAACAGCTGGGGGGCAGCCACCCGCTGAGCAGAACGCACTGCCACATGCACACACACACCCCACACACAGGCGCATACACACGCTTCTCTGCACTTGGGGAAGGGGTGGAGGAAAGATGCACAGGCTGGCAATGGCCATCAGGACAGGACAGGCTCCCTCCCTCCTACAGCCTCATCCCAGCCCCGTGAGCACAGAGCGCCCTTCTCAGCCCTGTGTCCTCCCAGCCCAGGGTGGCCAAGCCTTGCACGCTGGGAACACACCTCCACTCCTGCATTGCCAGGCCCCCACGTGCACAGAAGGGACCTTCCCAATCCCCTATCACCAAGGGGTGCAACGGCCTTGCACCAGCCTCGTGCGCATTTCACTACGTGCACACGCTCCGTCCCCCATGCGCATGCAGCGGTCGTGTCCCACGGGCATAGCCTGGGTGTTCGGGCTGGTCCAGGCACGGAAAAGGAACATTGGGAAAAAAACACCCAGTTTGTGCCACGGGAGCAAGACTCTTATGGTCAAGTCTTGGGGCCCTGGCACACGAGGATCTTCCCATGAGCATGGTCAGTGAGCCTCGTGAGCAGTCACTAGGGTCTGGCTTTGCAGGATCGGGCCCCCCATTAGTGACCAGAAGCCAGAGATAAAACAAGCAGGTTCCTCTGGGCAGCCGCACGCCATTGCTGAGAGGCACAGGCCGTGACCAGCCTCATTTCGAGCTTCTGGCAAGGTCCCGGGAATTGTTATGTATTTTCAGAGCCGACTTGTGCACTTTGTTTAGAGAGGGTTCCCCAGAACGCCCCTGAACCGGCCTGCCAACATGGGGGGCCACGGGGGCAACGCCCTGGGGACTGGTGAAACTAAGGGGCCTGGAGCTCCTGGCTGCCACCGCCACTACCACGGCAACGACGGCAATCGGAGCCCGGACCCTTTAAATCGCCCCCGGAGCACCTTGCGGCGCGCTCCGGGCAGAACGGAGGGCTGGGAGATGCGGTGCTCTCCTGGCTACACCGAGGGCTGTCTCGCCCCTTCCACCACCGGCCGTGCCCTTTTAGGGGGCACAGAGCAGGGCCCCCCCCGCCTTGCCCAGGGGCCGGGCGAGGCTGTTGGCCTGGCCCTGTCCTAACAGCCCACACAACACACTTCTGACCGGAAGAAAACTTGCACGGACGCAGCCGTCCCTGGAGCCAGCCTTGACCCCTGCGCGGCACAAAACAACGCCCGAGCATCGCTTACCGCATATTCGAAGGGCAGGTTGAAGTCCCGGTTGTTGGCCGTAAGGTGCCTCTCTTCCTCTGCAGAGAAGAACACGCGTTAGACTGGGCAAAGGAGAGCCGGCCAGCCCCCCGCTGCGGGGGCCGACGCGTGGGCACAAGCAGTGGCGGGAAAGGGAGGAGAAAACCGTCAGGGAGACCCGGCTGGACCCGACAGGCAGGGCCGCAGGATGTTGGAGGGGGAGCGATGTGGCAGCGCTGCTGTGGCAGTGCTTTACAGAGGGCCCTTAGGCAGCGTGGCCGTCGGCCGTGGACAGGCTGGCCTGGCGGTCGCTTCTTGCCCGGACACCAAACCGGCCCCTACCCACCCACGTTCCCCACTGCTCCGTGCGAGGGTGCTGCGAGGCGGGGAGCAGCCCAGAGCACAAGGGGCGCGGGCTGCCATCCCCACCACGGACCTGTTGGCTAGGAACGGGCCCATTCAGAGCCGGGAGCACCGCACAAACGGCCCCCACCAACATTTCCGAGAGCTCCCCGGCCCTAGACTCCTCTCCCCTTCCCCTGCCTGGCGTCTGCCGGGGGGGGGTGGGGAGGGACCAGTTCTGCAGAAGGCCAGTTGGGGGCATGGAGAGGGGGCCTCCTTTGTGCTTTCACTGGAGCCCAATCACAGCGCCGTGAAGAAGCCGGGTAGCATCCTTCCTCTGCCAGCCTGGCCACGCTCACCGCCACCAGGCCCTCCCCTCTGGGGACAGAAGCCAGGCGACATCCTTCCTCTGCCAGCCTGGCCACGCTCACCGCCACCAGGCCCTCCCCTCTGGGGACAGAAGCCGGGTGGCATCCTTCCTCTGCCAGCCTGGCCACGCTCACCGCCACCAGGCCCTCCCCTCTGGGGACAGAAGCCGGGTGGCATCCTTCCTCTGCCAGCCTGGCCACGCTCACCGCCACCAGGCCCTCCCCTCTGGGGACAGAAGCCGGGTGGCATCCTTCCTCTGCCAGCCTGGCCACGCTCACCGCCACCAGGCCCTCCCCTCTGGGGACAGAAGCCGGGCGGCATCCTTCCTCTGCCAGCCTGGCCACGCTCACCGCCACCAGGCCCTCCCCTCTGGGGACAGAAGCCAGGCGGCATCCTTCCTCTGCCAGCCTGGCCACGCTCACCGCCACCAGGCCTACAGGCCCTCCCCTCTGGGGACAGAAGCCGGGTGGGATCCTTCCTCTGCCACCCTAACTAGGTGGTCTGAACTCCGTGCTTGCAGGCAAAGCAGGGAGTTAATCACGTGTGCACAGAGCCTGGTGCCTCGTGGGAGCAAGCGCCGCTCCTCAGAGCCAGGAGCCAGCTTGTTTGGGCTGAACTTTCCTGGGTAAGGTAGAGACTAGCAGGGCCCAGGAAAGCTCCCCAGGAGACAAAGGCAGTTCCCGCCGGCCCCTCTGGAAGGACAGCTCAGTCCAGCCCCTCCCGCACTCCGTCTGCTCCAGGAACAGCACCCACTGCCCGGGCAGGACCCACAGTAAACAAAGCTTCCTGGGGTGCCCCAGGAACATTAGCCCTGCACATCCTGCCTGCTGCCGGCAGCCACAACTGAACAGTGATCGGGTTTTGGGACCCCGAGATGTTGCTCCCCAAACCAGATGCAGCACGTTTGACAACAGCCCCATCCGGTCCAGTCTCTCTGAGGAGTGGAGTGGAGGGGCGCAGACAGGGCAGGCACAGATTCAAAAAAGTTAAAGGGCAAAAAAGCATCTCACCCATCTCTAACAATTCCCTCGAAAGCCTCCCCCCTGGAGCAAAGAGAGAATCTCCATTAGCTATGTGGGGCCTATGACACACAGGTGACCAGCCCAGGGCAGCCATCCACACCAGCCAGCGTGTTCCCACTGTGGGCTGTTGGTAACCACCCCACACTGGCTGGCGAGGAGATCAGCACAAGGCTCGAGGGCTGGACGTTGGGTGCGATCTTTGGGGTGGCTCCTAGCGCAAGCCCAGGCTGGCCCTGCATAGTGCTTGAGGGAACAGGGGACCTCCTCCACATTCCTCCCTTGGGGCCTCCTGATGTGCCCCCACTTCCCACAGCGAACGGCGGCCCTTGGCCTCAGCCCTCTGCTGTCCCTTTCCCCGCCTGGAACCAGCTGCCAAGTCCTCCCCGCGAGCGCTGCGCTAGCGCCAACGGCTCCCTGCTGCTCTCCAGGATCTCCTGCTGCCTCAAGCCTTTCCCCAGGCCGGGCCCCGCGGGCGGAACGAACCCCTAGCACTGCCCGCCCGCCCTGGCTCTGGGCCCTTGGCTTCCCCCCCCGCTGTGAGCCCGGTCTTACCCCACGTGCTGGGAGCAGCCAGGGACGGGCACCACCGCAGCCTCCTTGT
This sequence comes from Pelochelys cantorii, assembly GCA_032595735.1. Classification (NCBI taxonomy): domain Eukaryota; kingdom Metazoa; phylum Chordata; order Testudines; family Trionychidae; genus Pelochelys; species Pelochelys cantorii. The sequence goes on along the minus strand of CM064330.1, from coordinate 1,085,700 downwards.
GCCCCCTGCAACGAGGAGCTGCCAGCTCCCCGCCGGCCCCCTTGTCTTAGGGCGACGCTCTCAGGGCCCCTCTGCCCCAGCAAATGCCGCCCCAAGTGCTGACTGGAGAGCAGAGCCCCCCAAGGGTGCCCCTCGGCTCCCAGCCAGAAGTGACCTGTAAGGCCATGCGGCCCTTCGAGCGGAGCCTGTCACTTCCAGCCGGCCTCTCTCCGTAGGGCTGGAGGAGCCACCTTGCTGCCCTCTTTCCGGGTAGTAGGACCGCAGGGGCCTCGCAGCGCCCCCCCCCCCCACTGTCCCCCCGCTACGCATGGACCCGGCCCTAGGCAGATCTGGCTGCAGAACTGAGCCCGGCTGCTCAGGCACATGTGGACTCTGGAGAGGTGGCGGGGGGCTAGCGCCTAGGCGGGGGTTCTACCCTGGGAAGCCGTGTCCTCTGGAAGCGGCGTGTTCCCGTGGGCAGAATGGTGGCTGTGGCAGCCGCCGGGCACGGGAGAGAAGGCCGGGCAGCCAGTGCTGGGTCTGTGCTACCAGCGACCATGTCGCTGCCGCAGAAAACAACTTCCAGACAACCCTCCCCGGCCCGTTCACTGGAAACCAGCCACACGGAGCCATGGCCCAGCGCCCGGCCCCTGCTCTCCCCCACCCCGAGCCCCTGGGAACGGGGCTGCCTTGCAGGCAGGGCCTTTGGGAGCGGAGCCGCAGCACAACATCTGGAGTGAGTAACGTTCCCCTCGTGCCCGACAGTGGCTCTCGGCCCGGCTGCGGCTGCGTGGAGAAGGCGAGTGAAAGGTGACGCCAGACCCGGCTGCGGGGCCTGGGACATGCTCTGAGGCGCACACAGAAGCGCGGGGACCCGCGCCGGCAACAGGCGGAGCGGTGGATGGGCGTTTCCGTGGCTGCGGGGGTGGGGGGGGTGAGGGTTGGGGAGCGACACGGTTTGGCCAATTTTGGCAGAGATTGAGGCCTGGAGCCGCAGCTCAGCCCTAGCAGTGAGGCCCCAGCCCAGCCTCCCAGCAGCACACAGGCTGTCCGGGAATCTGGGCTCCCCCATGCAACAAAGCTCAGAACTGGACCGGCTACAGCCCCCACGTCACAGGGCCGGATGGCCTCTTGCAATCTGCAGAGAGGGGACTCTGCCAATGTTCGGATAGGAGGGGCCAGCCGCCCAGCCCAGGGCCCCCCAGGAATACCCTGGGCAGGACGGCAGGGCAGGATGGAGTCTGGCCTCGCTGCCCAGCCTCCTTCCAGCGGCAGTAACCAGGCAGGTGCAACACAACTCCTTGGGGAGCGGCAGCGGGGCAGCAGGGGTGCAGCTGTAGCAGGAGCCAGCTGGGAGCGAGGGGAAGAGCTGGCAGGGCCCCGGGCTGCAGTGGGACAGCACTAGGACAAAACAGCAAGTCCCTTTCACCGCTGCACACTGCCGAGGGGCAGCGGACACACACACGCCCCCCCCCAAAGAGCCGCCGGGCTCCGCAGCACAGGGCCACGGCTGCCCAGCCCCCAAGGACGGGGGCTAACGAGGGCCCCGTGCCCCGCCGGCGGAGAGGTATGAACAGCAATAAACATGCACTAAGCGGGATGAATTGGTTACTGTTTGCTCCCCAAGCCCCCAGCTGTGGAAGGCGTCTGGCTCAGATGAGAAAGGGGTGATGAAACCCCACAAGAAACACTGGTGCCTGTGTGACGCAGTGGGGGGCTGTCTGCTCTGTGACCCGGGGTCCCCCTGCGCTGGGCTGTGTGATTCCACTGACTCCCCCACATGTGGATTGGCCCAGACACCTAGGCCCAGCCTGGGCAGAGAACAAGGCTCTTCCCAGGGGGGAGACAAAGGGAGGGAGACGGGGACGGCCACCTGGCTGGGGGGCAGGGCCGGGGAGCTGGGCAGTCTGGGCTGGGGGAAGCATGAAGAGACTAAGCTGAGTACTGGGGGTTCAGGGACCTCTGGACCCCTGCCCCAAGGGGTCTGAGGCATCCTGGCCCTGACTCCTGTAACCACGTCACGTCTGTGCTGGGCTGTATCCGGGAGAAGCAATAAACCCCCCTGTTCTACTGGCTGGTGGAGTCTCATCTTGCTGCGGATGGGGGTGCAGGATCGGGGGGTCCCCAACACGCCGCCACAGCCTGCTCCCCCGGCCTACCCTGCCCCCTGGGGCCAGGATGCTCTGAGCTGCGGGTTCCGTCACAGCGAGCCCTGCGCCCGACTCATCCAGCCCCTGGCCGAGGCGCCGCCCCCGCTACCACGGGTAGGGAAATCACCAAACCGTGGAACACTAGTGCTGGAAGGGACCTCGAGGGGCCAAATTGTCCAGTCCCCGGCCCTCACGGCAGGAGGGCACCGTCTTCACCATCCATGACAGGTGTCTGTCCAACCTGCTCTTCAATATCCCCAGGGACGGAGATTCCACCACCTCCCCAGGCAACTTAGTCCAGCGTTCAACCACCCTGACAGGCAGGACACTTTTCCTAATGTCCAACCTCAACCTCCCTTGCTGCAGTTTCAGCCCCTTGCTTCTTGTCCTGTCCTCAGAGGCCAAGGAGAACAATTTTTCTCCCTTCTCCTTGTAGATACCTGAAAGCTGCCCTCTCAGTCTTCTCCTTTGCAGACTAAACAAGCCCAATTCCTTCAGTCTTCCCTCCCAGCTCATGTTCTCCCGACCTTGGATCATTGTTATTCAACTAATCCCAACCCCTAGCGCACGGCGCCGTGGCGGGGATGTAACTGCCTCTGGGTGCGTCTGAGCTGTGCCCTGGTCGGGGCCTCGCACTAGCCAGTGTCGTCCCGGAAGCAGCGGTCAAGCCAGCACCGCAGGCAGGGCAGCTCCAGGGTTCATCAGGAAACAGCCAGCCTCTTGGGGGAGGGGGAGAGACCGGAGTTGTCGCTGGCGCAGAGGTTGTTACCACAAACCAAGGGGCAAAAGTCCCCTGGCACAAGAGCAGCGCCTCCAGCTCGCCCCGGGGGAATTGCCCCGTTCTGTAAGGGGCCAAAGGGCCGGAGAAGGCAGGCCACGTGTCTGCTAACGGCAGCATCTCCGGGGCGGGTGGGGGAAGAGCAGAGCAGCTCTGGTGGCCACAGGCCATGGGGATCTAGGCCTGGCATGGTGGCAGCACCCGCAGAGACCCCTGCCCAACCCCTGGATGGGCAGCCCCCTGCCCCAGGGAGCTCACCGCCCCGACCGGCTGAGCCGAGCTGCAGCGAGTGGGAGTAGCCGGCAGCGGGGAGGGGCCCGGGCCAGAGAAAGGTCAAGCCATGAACTCCTGGGCTGCTGGGCGGAGGCACAACGGCCTGGCACACACTGCCGTAGGACTCAGAATGCCTCCCTTCTCGGGGCGGGGTGGGGGGCGCGGACAGAAGGGCAGCGGCTGCAGAGTCCAGTGAACGCTCGGTAGATTTCCTCGGCGCCGCTGACGTGTCCACGTGCCGAATGCTGTGGGACAAGCCTCCCGGCGGGGGTGAAAGCCTGGGGGCCGCCCTACCTGCAGGTTCCTCAGGTCTGGAGCCTAGCCTCTCCGTGTCTCAGGGCCTCCCTTAATTCACCAAAGCAAGGCGGAGTCCTGCAAGGGACCCGGATATCCCCCCTCCCGGGAAGTCAGGGAAAACAGACACGCTGTAAGAGATGAGCTCCTCTGGTCGCAGGCCGTTGTGTGCCTGGTGCCGAATCGCGTGGTGCATCAGCCCTGAGCAGCCCCGTGGGGAACGGCAGATGCGTGCGTAAGCCATTTAGACATGCCAGGGCGGAGTACTGAGGGAGGCGCCAGGAAATTCTGCCAAGATGAACTGCCTTGGTGTCCAAGTCCAGGCCCGAGGACTCCTCCGCTCTCCGAAGAGCAGGGCTGCAGACTCCGAAGTCCACGCTCCGGGGCTGCTAGGGGAACGGGGATGATTTCCTTCTTGGGATCAATGTTCAACCCCAAGTGCAGCGTTCGGCCCTGCCCTCGCCACAAGCCAACTTCCACATTCTCCTCACGGCAGGGAGAGGTGGCTGGGGGGGGGGCTCGAAATGGGTGCCTAAGCTGTGCACCATGGGCACCTGGGACCAAGCCGGGCTCGCCAGTGAAACCGAGGGGCCGCTCTGACTTCAATACTCAGCGATGGCGTGGCAGGGCCCCCGCAGCCGCAGAAAGGCGCTAGAAGTCGAGGCTTTCACACAGTTTGGTGCGAGTCACTGACTGGCCCCAGGGATTTCCGAGTTCCACCTACGTGACACCTGGGAGCCCGCTGAGAAACGGGCTCCATCCAGAGACGAGCATGGAGCCGGGGCCTAGGCTAGGAGGCCACGGGGGCCAGGGCAGGAGGGGACGAGTGTGTTAGCAGCCCCATTCTGCTCGGTTCCAGGGCCTGGCTATCAGAGCTCATATGTGTGTGTGTGTGGAGGGGGGGGGGGGAGAGCTGGCACTTTCTCCTCACAGGAGCCCCCACCTAAGCCACGGACCAGACAATGACCCACGTGCCTGGCAGACAATAACCCAGAGAACGTTCCAGCAGAAGACCCTCACCCCGGGGTGGCTGTGGTGAGACCAAGGCTGAGGTAACCCCACTTCACTTCTCCCGCTGCAGCAGCAACAGCAGCAGTTCTCCACGCCCGCCCCTGCTCGCAGAACCAGCCCCAGGCGCCCTGCCAGCCTCTTCGGAGCTGGCTCCATGCTCAGACAGGGGGCTTTGGGCTAGAGACTTGCCTCACCCCACCAGCTGCCTCCATATGTGCCACCCATGTCAGCCGGGCCCTGGCCTGAGGCCGGCCGCTCACACACAGGCCCTGCTCCCAGGGTAGCGCTCAAATGCCCCCCAAAGCATTTTGTGCTGAAACCATACGACACGTGCTTCAGAAAGGTTCGCTTTAACCCTGTATGCATGGGGGTCGCCGGGTGAGTCTGCATCTGCAAAACCAGCGAGGAGTCCCGGGCATTGGGAGCCTCCCAGATCAGAATCTGCAAGCCTCCCTGGACACGGACTGAGGGATTTGAAAGCAGCCGTCCTTCTCCATAGGGCATACAAAACCCAGTTCCCAAGGGAGACCGCCGAACGCTATCAACTGAGGGCTGTGGAAGGACTTTAGCTGCTTAACGCACTACAAAAGCCATTTCCCCCTGAACCTTCACAGCTCCGGACACACTTCCACTCTGACTTGATTAGCGTCCTTAGCACAAGCCGCCTCTCCTTTATATCCCCCCTGCTTCTGTCACTTCCACTCCAGTCCATCGGCTGACGTGGCAGTTGGCCCCAGAAGCTCTGAGGTGCCGCAGGACCCCTCGTTGCATGTACACGTACGTCCCTCATTCGTACCAATGACCTCAAAGGGCAAATTCGCATGCAGACCCTCCGCCCCAGTCTCTGCGGTGCTATTCAGCAGGGCTGCCGTGTCCCGTAACGGGACGAGAGCCCAAGGGACTCTGACCAAGTCTCCTTCCCTCGCTGGCAGTCTGGTTCACCAGCGCTGCATCTTTCTGGGGAAGCCGCTGGCCCGCATGTGGGGCCTGGAAGCTCCGCGGGGGAGCCCCGCCTGCTCCCGAGCTGTTCGGCTTACGTTCCGTCTCCTCTGCCGGTGTCACCTGGGGCAGCTCTGCATTGCCATGGAGGCCAATAATTAAGCAAGATTGAAAAAGGGGCCAGACCGGGATCTGGCTACCAACTGTCTCCACAGCAGCACTAGCTCAGGCTGCTGCCCTCTGTGGCAGGGCTATCAGGCTTCCTCCGTCATGGTTAAAAGCCAGTCGCTCACTCGTAAGGATTAGGATGAAACTTTCGTCCAGGGCATGGGGGAGGGGCAGAGTGTCCCTCAGATGCCTCTTACGGGTTTACTTGCTCTTTCCTCCTGAAGACAACGCTTGTGGAGGGACCCCCAACCCTGTACCAACCTGGGATCTTCACACCCTATGCTCACTGACCCCAGTGGAGTTGCAGTGGTGATAGCAGCGGGAGAGTCAGACCCTGCTGCTTACAAAGTAACGGCTTTGTTTAAATATTCGTTTTTCTCCTTCAGAAGCCATTTTTCAAGGAGGATGAATGCAGGTCTCCAGTCTCTGACCAGAGGCTTTCTTATTGCCCATTGCCAGCTAAACCTTCCAGCAACAAGAGGCTCAAAAACCTCACTGGTGAGTCACAAAAGACACATTGCTGACAAGACGATCCCTCATTTTCTGAGCTTCTAGGGCGTGGGGATGGACATTGGAGGTGGGAGGCGGCAGATGGAGTTTTCCGCTGGCCCCAGCAGTAACCTTTAACGTCGGTTCTTTTTCCAGTAACAGTAAACACGCCTCATTCTCTTGAAAGCTTTAGTGTCGCTCTTTCTTTCCCATCAGTTTGGTGAGAATCGCAGAGCTGAACGAGGCATGAATCAAAACAGGAAGCCGTAAAGAAACAAACCCCATTTATTCTAAGGAGTCGCGCATGAACTTTCAGGAAGTTGTTGAACCTCTTCTGAACTGAGAGGCCTAAATTTGGGAATACTATTTGCCTCTAAGCCAAAGGGGAAAAAAAAAGCAACTCAGGCAGCTTTTTGGCTTTCTGCGTGTCCATTGTATGAAGCCTTCAAAAAACGTTGCAATAAATCCACTTTCCCCATTGACTAGGCTCCCTTCAATCTGACAGAGTCTGATTTGTCCTTCAGTGTTGTGCAGAACACAAGCCGAGACAGATTGTCCCTTTGAGGGCCAGACACAGGAGACTCCAAGACAGATCAAAGCCTCGGGAGCCGTCCATTCAGCTGGAGCCGTGCAGTGATCCAAGCCCAGGGGCTCCTGGGGACAGTGGGACCACAGACTGCATCGCAGGACGCAGCACCAGGTCTTTGTCCACGCCTGCCCGTGGCCCCCAGGCCTGCCGGCAGCAGTTCCGGGCCTAGGGCAGACCAATCAGTGGGCTCCCCCATATGCACTAGTGGGGACATGGTCCGCCTGACATTGGGTGGTGCTGTGTCTGGCTGTCTGGTGCCCAGCGAACTGCCCGCGGTGCTCCTCCCGCACAGCCAGGCTTCCATGTGCCCGCCCAGCAGGGTCACCGATTGTCTGAGCGCGCAAACCCAAAGACCCCGGCCCTGCTCCTTCCCTGAGGTCCTGCCCTATCCTGTCCCAACCCTCCTGAGGCCCTGCCCCCTCCCTTTCATTCCCCCCTTCCCCATTGCTTGCTCTCCCCCAGCCTCACTCACTTTCACCAGCCTGGGGCAAAGGGATGCAGGGGGCAGGCTCTGGGAGGGAGTTTGGGGGTTCTGGGCTGGGGCAGAGGTCTGGGAGGGAGCTGGGGGGGTGTGGGCTGGGGCAGAGGTCCGGGGTGCAGGAGGTAAGAGGGGGTGTGGGGTCTGGGCTGGGGCAGAGGGTTTGGGTTCAGAAGGAGTCGGGGGCAGCACTTGCTCCAGGTGGCTCCCAAAAGCAAATAGCATGTCCCTCTGGCAGCGGCTCCTAGGCGGGGGGAAGTGAGGGGGGTTTCCATGCCCCACTGCCTGCAGGCACCACCCCTTCAGCTCCCATTGGCCACAGTTCCTGGCCAACGTGAGCTACGGAGTTGGTGCTTGGGGCAGGGGCAGTGCCCAGTGACCCCCACCCCAAGGGGTCACTGGGATGGTCCCAGCTGCTTCTGTGAGGGCCAGCATTAAGCCGGCCGGAGGAACCCTGCACTGCTAGCAGCCATGACTGAGGGCCCACGGGCCCTTTCAGAACCATCTGGGCCCCTGGACAATGGCCCTTTTCCCCAACCAGAAGGCCTGGGACCCCCTCCTCAGAGCTGGGCCCCAGTGCCTGGGTGGGCAGGATGGCAGCTGGGGGCTTGCAAGGGAATGATGCTGCTGACGCTGGGGAGGGACCAATCCGGGCTCTCTCCGAGCTGGAGCGCGCCTGCTCCGCCACCTGCCCCAGACACGGCCTGTCGCTTGAAACCTCCCACTGGACAGAGGAGAAAGCTCCAGAAAGAGGCTGTGCAGTCGAGTCCACTGCTTGCTTTCCCCTCCGCCCTTGCTGCCTCTGTGTCAGAGGCAGCAAGCGGGGAGGAAGCAGGGGCCGATGTTGCAGGGGAGGGAAGGCAGGGCTGCAGCGGTCCCGGAGCTGGCGCGAGCCTGCAGGCACTGATTAGTCCCGGCTCATGCCAGCCCCGGGAGCTAACCCCGCGGCAGCTCTGTGGTTTAAATGCAGGAGGAGCCAGGTTGCCTGTGTGCCCAGCTCCTACATTTAATCTACAGAGCCAGAGCGGGGGTAGCGAGGCCCCCCCCATGGAAATTCCATTGGCTACTCGACTAGCTAGTTAATTGCAACTTAACATCCCTAGTCTGCACACACAGCGCTCCCACGCAGACTGGGCCCCGGCGTACAGCGCGTCCCCCCCCCCCCCACGCAGGCCGGGCCCAGACACATGCCCCCCCACCCCCACGCAAACCGGGCCCCGGCGCACAGCACCCCCACACACACAGGCTGGGCCCAGACGCACGCCCCCCCACCCCCTCCTCCACGCAGGCCGGGCCCAGACACGCCCCCCCCACCCCCTCCACACACACAGGCTGGGCCCGGGCATAAATACCAACTTGTCAAAGCCAAGCCAGGGGAAGAAGCCCCGACCCGCAAGACAGCCCTCGCTACCAGAGGCCACAGGCTGTTCCTGTTTGGGTCTGTGGAGACGCCCCTGCTCTTTCACTAAATGCCCAGAGCCCGGCCGTGCTGCCCAGGCGAGGGGAAACGGCAGCACGGATCGAAAACAACCCTTCCGAGGAACCGCTTTGGCCTTCCCACATCCAGCCGAGGGAACCAAAACTCAGTTCTCCCTCATGTGACAATGCAAGCAGGAGTAGTCACCATGTTAGTCCCAATCACATCACTAATTATCACCAACAACTAATTAGTGACAAATTGTATACAAATGCCAGCAGCCTAAATACTCAGCGGGTTGGACATCAGTGCCCGGTATTAGATGCAATGGGCATGGCAGAGCAGGTCATGCTGGCGGGGAAGTGGCACTAAATGAGGAGGAAAGCACAGCATGCAATGGAGGAGAAATCATACGTGACTCACCGTGCCACAGAAGCTCTGTGTGGGAAACAGCATGTTTGAGTACTACGAATATAGCAGTAGGGCGTGATGGCAACTGAAATGCGCAGGGAGATTAGAGAGGCTGCAAGAGGAGAAAACTCAAAGTAATAATGGAGGGATTTCAACTATCTCCATACTGACCAGACCGCGTCACCTCCGGACAGGAAGCAGAGGTAACATTTCTAGACCCCACTCATGACTGCTCCCTGAAGCAGCTAGTCCTGGCTCCCACAAGGGAAGAAGCAATTCTCCATTTAGTCCTAAGTGGAGCAGAGGATCTGGTCCAAGAGGGGATTGTAATTGAACTGCTCAGCAGTAACACCAATAACCGAATTAAATAAAATGTCTTTGCAGAAGGGATGCCAAACAAACCCACCACAGTGGCATTTAACTTCCAAACGGAGAACTGCACGAAAACGAGGCGGCGAGTTAAATGGAAACGAAAAGGAGCCATGGCAAGATTGAAATGCCTGCAACCAGCATGGAAACTTTAAAAACATCATGATAGAGGCTCAAATGGAATCACAGAATCTTAGAAACCTAGGACGGGAAGGGACCTCAAGAGTCATCAAATCCAGTCCCCGGCCCTCACGGCAGGACCCAGCACCGTCTAGATCATCCCTGACAGGTGTCTGTCCAACCTGCTCTTAAATATCTCCAAGGATGGAGATTCCACAACCTCCCCAGGGAATTTATTCCAGTGTTTAACCACCCCGACAGGCAGGAAGTTTTTCCTAATGTCCAACCTAAACCTCCCTTGCTGCAATTTAAGCCCATTGCTTCTTGTCCTGTCCTCAGAGATTAAGGAGAATAATGTTTCTCCCTCCTCCTTGTGACGCCCTTTTAGGTACTTTGAAAGCTGTTATGTCCCCTCTCCATCTTCTCTGTTCCAGAAAACAAGCACAATTCTTTCACTACTAGGCCAGGCCTTCAACCATTTCTGTTGCTCATCTCTGGATCTTTTCCAATTTCTCCACCTCTTTCTGGAAATGTGGTATCTAGAACTGGACACAATACTCCAACTGAGGCCTAAGCAGCGCAGAGCAGAGCGGAAGCATGACTTCTCGTGTCTTGCTCACAACATTCCTGTTTATACATCCCAGAATGATGTTTGGGGGTTTTGTGTTTTTGCAACAGTGTCACACTGTTGACTCATGTTTAGCTTGTGGTCCACCATGACCCCTAGATCCCTTTCTGCAGTTCTTCTTCCTAGACAGTCACTTCCCATTCTGTGTGTGTGACATTGATTGTTCCTTCGTAAGTGGAGCACTTTGCATTTGTCCTTATTAAACTTCATCCTGTTTACCTCAGACCATTTCTCCAGTGTGTCCAGATCACTTTGAATTATGACCCTATCCTCCAAAGCAGTTGCAACCCCTCCCAGCTTGATGTCATCTGCAAACTTAATAAGCGTACTTTCTATGCCATCATCTAAATCGTTGATGAAGATATTTAACAGAACCAGTCCCAGAACTGATCCCTGTGGAATCCCACTTGTTATGCCCTCCCAGCGTGACGTACTCTCTAGGAACAGCTATTGAACCTGTTATGCACCCACCTTGTAGTAGCCCCGTCTAGGTTGTGTTGATAAGAAGGTCACTCGAGACCAAATCAAACGCTTTACCAAAGTCTAGCTATACCACATCTATCACTTTCCCCTTATCCACAAGGCTTGTTATTCTATCCAAGAAAGCTATCAGATTGGTTTGACATGATTAGTTCTTTACAAATCCATGCTGACTGTTACCTATCACCTTATCTTCCGGATGTTCGCAAACAGATTCCTTAATTATTTGGTCCATTATCTTCCCTGGCACCAAAGTTCAACTGATTGGTCTGTAGTTTCCTGGGTTGCTCTTATTTCTCTTTTTAAGATGGGTCCTAGATTTGCCCTTTTCCAGTTCTGGAATCCGTCTTCTCTTCCAGGACTTTTCAAAGATGAGAGCTAATGACTCCGAAATCTCCTCAATCGGCTCTGAGTATCCTAGGATGCATTTCATCAGGCCCAGGTGACTCGAAGACAGCTAACTTGGCTAAGTAATCTTTAGCTTGTTCTTTTCCTATTTTAACTTCTGAATCTGCCTTATTTTCACCAGTATTCACTACGTTAGGCATCCAATCACCAACAAATGTCTTGGTGAAGACCGAAACAAAGAATCCATGAAGCATTTCTGACATTCCCACATTTGTTATTATTGTTTTTCCCTCTTCATTAAGTAATGGTTCTACCCTGTCCTTCATCGTCGTCTTGCTTTTAATATATCTGTAGAATGACTTCTTGTAACCCTTTGTGTCTCTAGTTTGAGCTGGTTTTGTGCCTTTACCTTTCTAATTTTGCCACTACATACTTTTGTAATTTGTTTATGTTAATCTTTTGTAATTTGACCTAGCTTCCACTTTTTGTAGGACACCCTTTAGATTTTTAAATCATTCAAGATCTCCTGATTAAGCCTCAAATAAAAATAAATATTAAGACGACCAAAAAATGCCACCATGGCTAAACAACGGAGTGAAGGAGGTAGTAAAAAAAACAGCTGTTAAAATTGGAAAGCAAATCCTACTGAGAAAAATAGAAAGGAGCATAAACTCTGGCAAGTCAAGTGGAAAAGCTAATTAGCCAAGCCAAAAAATGACGTGAAGAGCAGCAAGCAAAAAAACCACCAAAACTAACCATTGTTTGTCAGAACATCTGGTTGATGGAGGTGCTAAGGGAGCACTCAAGAAAGGCAAGGCTGTTGTGGAGAAGTTAACATCATTCTTTTCATCAGTCTTCCCTGCAGAGGATCTGAGAAATTCCCATACCTGAGCCATTCCTTTTAGGTGACAAGTCTCAAGAACTCTCCCAGGTTGAGGTGTCATTAAAGGGAGTTTTGGAACGAACTGGCAAACTGAACACTAACAAGTCACCAGACCCAGACGGCATTCACTCAAGAGACTCTCATATGAAATTTCAGAAGGACTAACTGATATGCAATCTGTTCTTTAGACAGCTTTTGTACCAGATGACTGGTGGTAATCCATGTAAATCTATAGAAGCCTTCAGAGGCAATCTTGGAAATTACAGGTCAGTAAGCCTAACTTTAGTTTCAACCAATTTCACGGGCAACATAGTAAGGAACAGAACAGTCTGACATACAAATATACACAATTTGTTGGGGGAGTCAGCATAGCCTCTCTAAAGGGAAATCCTGCCTCACCACTTCATTAGAATTCTTTGAGGGGGTCCACACACACATGAATTAGGGTGATGCAGGGCATATAATGTGCTTAGACTTTGAGAAAGCCTTTGACAAGGTCCCTTGTGAAAGGCTCTTAAGCAAAGGAAACAGACATGGAATGAGAGAGAAAGTGCTGTCATGGATCAGTAACTGGCTAAAAGACAGGGGAAAGGGTAGGTATAAATAGGCAGTTTTCACAGCAGACAGGGGTAAATAACAGGGGCCTCCAAAGATCTGTACGGGGATCAGAGTGGTTCAACATATTCATACATGATGAGGAAAAAGGAGCAAACAATAAGATGATAAATAATTGTATATTGTTTGAAAATTGGAAGGAACTTAAGTTCAATTCAGACAGTGAAGCATTGCAAAGCAATCTAGAAGACTGGCAACAAAATGGCAGATGAAATTCAATGCTGACAAGTGAAAAGGAATGCACTTTAGGAAACATAATCCCAACTATACAAACAAAATGATGGGGGCTACATTAACTGGTACCCCCCAAGAAAGATTCCGGAGTCATCCTGGATCGTTCTCAGAAAACAGCCACCCAACGTGCGAGTAAAAAAAAAAAAACACACCACTACAGGAAAGGGACAGGTAAAAAGACGGAACATATCCTAGTGACACGATATCCATCCTGCACCTTGAACGCTGTGCCCTTCAGTGGCCCCTTCTCAGAAAAGATGGAAAAGTAGCGAGAAGGACAGCACAGATGATCAGAGAACAGAACAACTTCTGTTTGGAAACACATTAAATTGTCTGGGAGGTTTTGTCTTAGAAGAGAGGCAGCCAAGGGACTTTTGGGCAGGGGACTGGACTCAATGACACCTGAGGTCTCTTCCAGCCCTAGGGTATGACACAGCTCCATCAAATCATGACTGGTGTGGAGACACTGAATAAAAAAGCATCATTTACCCCTTCACATAACACAAGAACAAGGGGCTCCCCAAACCCAACACTAGGACCCAGGGTATAGAAACTGTCTGCTGCTGCTGCATGTGTATTCTCTCTGCTCTAGATGACAGAGATGGGGGCATGCTGTGCTGGAGGAAGGAGGGCACAAGAGATAACAGGCAGGCAGGAGAAAAGGTGAGAGGGAATAACAGAAAGCAGCAGGAGCTGCAGGGAGAGAGAGGAGGAGGAGGAGCAGTAGAACAGAAAGGAGGCAGAATTGAGACCTTTCAAAGTTTTGGCCTAAGTGAGGGGCCATGGGGGTGTCATTTGAGCTCCCCGCCTCAGATGCCAAAATGTTGTGGGCTGGCCCTGCTCCTGCCCTACCACAGAGAGTGGAGGAGATCCGTGCAGAGCCTCTTGTGTGGATGAGGGAACACCGCGCTCCATAGCTTTGCGCCTGAGGACTGTGACGTGCCGAAGGTAATCAAGAAGAAAGGTGCCTGAGTGAGAGCCGAGGGCCGGTCTGGGCTTAAAATGCTGCAGTGACACAGCAGCACGAGTGCCGCGGCAGGAGGGTTTCCATGAAGAGGCTGCCACGTCGACAGGAGAGCTTCCCCCATCCGCGCAGTTACGTGCTACATCGGCAGGAGGAGTCTTCCCCCTCCCCCCCGTCCAGGGCGGTGGAACTGCAGGGGGTGGATTTCCACACCCCGGAGAGATGTCGGTACCCCAGTGTGAGTTTACGGCATAGACTTGACCCCAGGGATTACAGAGGCGTGACCGTAACACATCCGTATACCTTCCTCTTAGCCTCCCCTCCGCCCTGCCCTCAGCCTGGCTACGTCACTATCTTGGTATCCCGAAATAGCTATTCCACGTCTTTTGGGCGCGCCCATTGTTTCGGAATCTCACGGGTGCGCTGTTCTGACGTCCCTGCGCACCTCACTCCACGAGGAGTACGGGGCGTTTCAGAAGAGCGGGTTATTTCCGAATCGGTGCTGTGTAGACAGCGTCCCAGGACGAAATGAGCTATTTCCAGCTGAGTGGATATGAGCTCCGCAATGTGCGCCGCTCAGACGGCAGAGCTTATTTCGAGCGCCGGGCACAGTGTAGACGCACCCTGGGTGAGGTGGGCTCCCTTAGACCCCACGGGCCCTCGGACAGAGCTGTGCGCAGACAAGAAGTTACGAGACAACGAGCTCAGAAGGGCCTGAGGGAGTCGAAGTCGGCGCAAGGAGCCAGGCCAAGGATCTGAGGGAAGGTGCAAGTGACACTCCTGTGGATTTGCTTCCAAAAGTCCCGGCCACATTCACCTTCGCCCTTGGGCTCCTCCTCACCAGCTTAACTGCCATCCCTGTCGGCGGCGCCATCCTCTGCCCTATGGGAAAGGAGAAAAGGCCCCAGGACACCCCAAGGGACCAGACTCTCCGCGGAGGTTTGTACCTTCCTGGACCACCCGGGAACAAGGCCTCTTGGTCCGTCCGCAGAGCCCACACGTCAGCAGGCAGGGTCTCCGGATGCCAGGAACTCAATGGAAGGAGCCATGCTGGGATGCCAGCCCTCTCCCAGAAGAGCTGCCCTCGGCCTCACCTGTTCGGAGCCCTATTCCCCGCCACAGCCGAGGCTGCAGGTGCAAGCAGCCTTATTTCTGCCTGGGCACCCAGAGCAGACTCCACAGGGTCTTGAGAAGACCCCACTGGGCAGAGCGGCTGCTCCTTATCTCCACTGCCTCTCCTCCCCGGCTCAGACCTGGAATCCCAGGCCGTGCCAGCGTTTGTGTGTGTGTGTGTGTGGGGGGGGGGGGGTGTCTCTGCAGGAGCGAGCAGCCCCTGGCTTTGTAGCTCTCAGAGAGCTCCCTCAGCCTCCTAGCACCTGGGTCATTGCCATTAATTCCAAGACTTCCCATGGAGCGTGTGTTCCCCAGCTTGTCGCAGAGAGACTGGGGCCGGCCGGGCGCTGCCTTACCTTGGAATTTCTTCTTTCCAAACTTCCACCCAAAGAGCGGCATCCCAAGAGTTCCTTTCAGTGCAAGGCCATGAAGCGTCTGCAGGAAAAGAGAAGGTTATTTGGCACCGGGAGTCCTGACACCGCACAAGAAAGAACGTTCTGCAGCCGTCAAGTGGAAGAGCCAATTCCTAAGCAATCTGACCAATGGCTGCAGTTCTGCACGTGGTGGGTTTCGTTACATGATTATCGCCAAATTATGCTGCAGAAACAAGGGTCACTTGTCTGGGATACTTGGAGCCAGTTGGTCCCTGATCCAACAAGGAACAGGTCAGGTGGAGACAGGGCCTTCCTCCCTTGGGCCACCGACACTCACGGACATTGCCTTGGGGTGCACAGGTCTAGTGTGAGACTAGGTCTCTCAGCCACAGTCGCCTCCCACAAGGGCGGACCAGGCTGGGCGGGCTCAGCTGAACTTCTCCCGCCCACGTGATGTGACGCTGCACCCCGTTTTTATGAACAGGGGTTTTGAATATAAATACAGTAATTCCTCATTTAACATGTGCCCGCTTAACACACTTTCGCGATAGCACGATTTTTTTTTTTTAGGGAAGGTTTTTTGAATTACACAACCATCCCTGGAATAACACGATTTCCCCAGCTAGCCCATTGCCGGCAGCTGCGCAGGGCTTCCCCCACCTCCCTACAAAGTGGCGGAGGGTTCACCGCTCGCCGCGCCGTTCCCCGCTGACTCTCCCTCGCCCCCGCTTGCAGGCCGGCAGCTGGGTTTCCCCAGCTGACCCATCGCCGGCGGCCGCGTGGGGCTTCCCCCGCCTCCCTGCAAAGCAGCGGAGGGTTCGCCACTCGCCGCGCCATTACCCAGCGACCCCCCCTCACTGGACACAGTGCGGGTCCCGGCAGACCTGTCACAGGGGCGTACTCCCAACCCAATCCCCTTCCCCAGAGCCAAACACCTCCCCTCCCTGCTGTAACCCAGTCCCCTTTCTCCCCCAACCTTATGTCCTGGTCCCAACAGACACCACCACTTGAAATGCAACCCCCACCTTTTCCATTATTTTCAATGGGAAAATTGACCCCGCATAACACAATCATTTTCTGAAACATATCTATAGTGTTAAATGAGGAATTACTGTATGCATAACTCAATATTCTTATTCAATATTCATATTCATACTCAGATATGCTTTATGCAAAACGAAGCAAGTAAACTAGCATTCAAGAGCTTGTAACCTCCTGAATGTGTATATTCTATTTGTGTGATTGTTCCATTCTTGTAGGTGAAGTTAGAAATATGAAATGGAAACTTGTTTTATTAATCTCAGGCTTCTAGCAAAAGCCATTCGTGGCATTTAAGGAATGTAATGGCCCAGTGCTCAAGACAAGAATCTGTGAATCATCTTGTTGATTCTCGCACATTATCATCTAACCAAACAATGAAGGTGCCAATGGTTCTTGATGTCTGTGTAGTGTCTGGTGTTAGTACTCTTCCTTCCCTAGGACAAACTAATGGCTCTTATCAGCCTCTTTTAACTATTTAGTGTTTAAGGTGCTACTAGACTATTTGTTTGGGGGTTTTTTGTTTAGTTTTTCCTGTTACAGACGGGCTAGGCTATCCCTTTGAAACTTATCTACCCAATGTCCTCTTGTCCCCCGCCCCCTCCATTTTTTTTCCTTCCCCCCACTCTTCCCTCCGTCCCTCATTTATTCTTGGTTCTGGACCTCCAATACTCCAGTCATCTGAAGAAGTAAGTTGTGTGAAGTGCATAGTGGCTGGCGGGCAGAAGCAGCCAGGGCACAGAGGGAGCCATCTCGGGCTGGCTTACAGAGCTAGGGCTTCCCCAGGCGGCTGCCAGGATCAAAGGCCAAACATTTCCAATGTGGGTGCCTAAAGCTGGACACCAGAGGCTGTTCAGACACTTGGTTGGCTGAGGCTGCTGAGAGCCAGGATGGCCACGGAAGCCCGTGGGCAGGACGGGTTCTCAGCACTGCTGAGCTGGGATGGCAGCTTGGGGAGATCAGTGAATATTTAGAGGCGTCTCCACTTCCCTGTGCACTTGACTGGTTTTGCCGATGGCTCTCAGGAACTGAGCGCACAGGCCCACCTGGGACTCCCTGTGTTGGCATGCAACCAACTTTTCTAGACAACGGCAACTAGGCAATAGCCACAAGCTCTCATGAGTTAGTGCAGGGGTGGGGAACCTCAGGCTGGGGGGCTGGATGTGGCCCCCAAGGCTCAGGGCCTCCCCCTGTGGGTGCTCCAGCCCTGCTGTTGCCTCCCTGGGGACTGGTGCACCCCAGGTATACTAGCCTGCTCCCCCCAGGCTCTGGTGAGCGAGAGGAATGTGAGGAGGGTCTTTTTGCTGCTCAGCTGGGGAACACAGTGAGGGATTTTTTCCTGTTTCTCACTTGTGTGCAGCCCCCGGCTGATTTTGCTGCTGGTCAGCGGCTCCTGACCCAGACCAGGTTCTCCAGCCCTGCTTCAACGGGAACTGAATCCTCCAGATACAGACTGAAATACACAGTCGCCGCACACAGCCCGTGACAGCCACTCTCCCTGCTGCAAGGGTCAGCACCTCCAGTCACAGGACAATGCCCATTACTCCAAGCTTTCCTGCGCGGTTCAGGTTTCCCTTTCGTTCTTAGTCAGAGCTGCCCTGCACCCCAGGAGCGACCCAAGGCCCTTTGCCCCCCCACCCCCGCGGCGCACATCCCAGCCAGTGCCTGCGGCTGCCGCGCCCGATACGGGAAAGCCTTGGCTGGCAGTTGGACCCGGCTAAGCCCTGCTCTCTTGAAGTGCTTTGCCACGCTGAGACGGACGCCCGCCCTGATCAGATGCCTCGCCTGGAGTCAAGGCCTTGAGATACGGCCGCCCGGCCTTGCAGCCCTGCGTCCCGACGCCAGAACTGCTTGCGAAGGACACGCCAGCAGCGGGGACCTCAGAGAAACTTCTACGCATATGAAGCTTGCCCAGAATTCTCCACGTTCTCCCCACTGCTCTGTCTCTCGCAGGGAAATCTAACCGGTACTGGATTTAATACACGAACTAACGCTGCATTCACAACACAGACTGGTACAGGAGAAAATGCAAAAACCTGGCTGAAACAGCCGCTGGAATTCCAGCAACGATTGCCCCTGCCCCATCTCCCACTTAAGCAACAAGGCCGTGGAGGGGGGGCTGGGGGGGGGGGAGGGACAGGAGTATCAGATTGAGTATATTTTCTCCCTGTGCTAAGAACTCAGGAGAGCGTACATATTGGCCCAAATGCTCCCCTGGAAATAGAAAGACTCACAAACAACCCCCCAGGTCTCCGGAGAAGCTTTGATCTGGGCCACACCTTTCCGGGCAGCCCCTCTCGGCGCAAAACGCTAACACAGAGCTGCTCCCGAGGAGTTGCAGCTCCTTCCGCCTGGGACGTTCCCAGAAAGGCGCCCACGGCCGCTAACTTACGTCCTTCTGCCCCGCCCCCGGAGCAACGCTAGGACCCTGGTGCTTGCCACAGCAAGCTGGGTCACGGGTTTACCAGGGTCTGCAGCCTCCTGAGGCGGGTGGGGGGTTTAATAGCAGATCAGTTCTTGCCCCGTTACTGCACAGAGGGGTTAGCATTGCGCTCGGCACAGTCTAGCTACGGCTCACTCCGCTCCCTTGCCAAAGAGGAGTGCCACAGTCACAGGTCACGGACAGTGGATGCTGCGTCAGCACCCTCCTCGGGGGGGCTTGAAGGGTGGGAGGGGCCTGTTTTCCAGGTCTGAGCCTTTCGATGTCTTAAAACTAAAGGCCTGGCTATAGCCTGGGCGTGAGGGGCAAATGCAGGCTCCGCGTTCCTTGCTGCTGTGCGCCGCGTTAGCCACCATTGGCCTTTACCTTCAGCCCCGGGGACAGCGCGATGCCACAGCCCAGGCCGAGGGCCTGGCTCGCCGGGGCGAGCTCCTGCAAACCAGCGGCGGGAGGCAGCACATCTGCGATCTGCACCTCAACCACGGCACCCTGGAGACTGAACTCCGCTCTCGTGAGCAGAGGGCGGATGCCTGGGCTGGAGGGGGGAGACGAGGCCCTGGCCAACTCCTCACAACGTCAACAGCCAGATGAGACGTGGAACGCAGAGCTCCCACCCGTCACCAGGCGCCACAACACTTCAGCCTCCATGCGTGAGCGGGACGTGCAGCCGGACGGCTTTCATTGCGGCCGTCTGGTAAAGCAACGAGACACCTCCGCGAGCTGCAGAACACACACGTCCCTCCATTGACATACGGTAGCTAGCTGGGCTGAATCCCAGGCAAAGCGGGCAGCCAACGGGAGCCGCAGCAGTTGGAGGCCGCTGGCGGGGCGTTCGCTGCCTGGGTGGGGGGCGGTATTGCTATGTGCCCAGGGAGAAGGCCCTCAGCGTGGCTCCCCTCAGCGTCAGCGGGGCTGGAAGGATTGCTGGGACAATGCAAGAAAACGTTGGACGGAAACAGTGCAGGTGGATTCCCAACTCATTCTCTAGCCAAACTGCTTTCCCGGCTTGGTCAGTGGCACAAGACCTGCCTACAGCGGCTGCCACTCCAAAGACAGCATTTACCAGCAGGCGTCACATGCCCGGTGGTCTCCACGACGCTGCAGTCTGTGCTGTGTTGAGCGGTGCCGCCTCGACCCCACGCTAGGTAATGGTAGCAAGCGCCGACTGCGTGGTGGTGTCGCTACAGTTAACCCTTGTAAGGTGTGCAACTTGTCCGCACCCGTGCGCCTGAGGGAAAGGCGGGTTCAGTTCTCTCTCTAGCACTGACGTTTGACATTTCTGGCCATCAAGCCAAAGTAAACACCAGCCACAATCTAGTCCCCCGCACAATCCTCACAAGCTCTCCAGGACGTGGGCAGGGCTCTTCCCCTTGCACAGGCAGGGAAGTAGGGAGCCAAGAGACCAAGTGACTTGCCTTTGGTCACACGGGAAGTTTGTGGCAAAAATGGAGAATTAAATCCAGACCTTCTGAGCCTCAGGCTAGCGACCCAACAACTGGACCTCCCTTGCCGAGGCCGGGTTCAGTCTGGAATAGAACCCAGGCGATGAATTCTGCACCTGGGGCTCCTGCTGGAAGTAGCAACCCAACCTGAATGCTAGTTGCACCCGCTGGCACCTTGAAATATTTCCTGGAAGCCCAACGAGTTTTCCTCGGAATAAAAGAGACGGCAGCCGGACAGCTCTACTGAGGCTCCGAGAGGGGCCAGCCCTTCAGTGGTGACGTTTTGAGGAGCACTTCACAGCCGAAGTTTTCACCGATTCCTTCTACCCGGGGGAATCTCCTCCAACCTCCTGCCTCGCACGAGCCATCGGACCTTCTGTGAGAGACAGGCCCCTCGCACCGCTCTCCACTTCTGTGTGAACTAGAGCAGACCTTAACCTGGAGGTTAAAGACCTTCACTGCTAGAAACCTGAACCTTATCTTCAGGCTGAATTGGTCTTGCTTCAGCCGCCAGCCTTTGCAGACAGTAGACTCTCCCTGGGCGGTGCGGGACGGTAGACCTAGGGCAGGCAAGCCCCCCAATACCACCCCTTCTGCCCAAGCCCCCAGCACCACGGGAGGTGGGGTGGCACACAGCCCCAGCCTTAGCCCTAAGGGGAGGGCGTGTGGCCCCAGCCTCCCCAGACCACCGGCGAGGGCGCACGGCCCCAGGGCTCTGGGGAGGGAGGGCGCTAGGGGCAGCAATGCTCCGCCCCAGGTGGCATTCTGAGGGCAGAGTGTGGGCAGGGCCATGCCTGGCGGTTTGGGAAGGCAGAGCCCTCCCCCGCCGCCCCCGAGACTCCTCTACATGACTATATCTGGCCACAGTAAAATGCATATGGTTTGCTCGCACCCAGTTTCCCAAGTACTCCAGAAGGCCCCATAGCAGAGTTTTCTGCTCCTTGTGGCAGTCGCGGTCTTCATCAGGAACAATGTTATGCTTTCTTCCAAGCTGTGGATAAACACGTTAATTAGCAGAGGGCCCGGAACCAATCCCCGAGGGAGACCACGAGAAACACACCCATTCCCTGATGATTCCCCATGCATTATTACATGTTGAGACCCGTCAGTCAGACATTTTCTAATCCATTGAATGGGGACTATATTAATTTTGCAATGTTATTTTTTAATCAAAATGTCAAGCGGTATCAAGGAAACTCATAAAACCGTATCCACATGAAAAGAGCTAGAGCCTGACAGGGTGCCAAGATAATCGCTGGGAAAGAGAGTCAGTCGCTTATCTGTCACGGTTTAAAGTAATGACCACAAATCAACCATCAGTTTTCATATAAAATACTCCCTAAAGTGGCACGCCGGGAAAGCAGTACTGATTTGCACGGGACACACGAGGCCGAGCTAGCGATAGTTTTCATGTTACTTCTTACCAGCTGTGGAGAGAGGTTTTCGCAGGAAAAAAAGCAATCGGCGCTTTCCTCCCTCTGAAACGATTCAAAGAGCAGCCGAGTTTCCCCAAATAGTCTGAAATCCCACAGAGCTCAGCTGACTCCACCCAGACATTCTGCTAATTTAGTCATAAACCTCCCCCCAGAGCCAACACATTTTGGCCAGACTTTGCAAAGCTGCCAGGTCTGAAAACACAAACTCTCCCCAGCTGAAGCGGATGGAAAACCAGAGCAGGCAGAAGAGAATTAAATCTTACCCTTGAAGGCTTTTACAAGTCCCAGCACCGGCTGCTGCCCTCCATAGCGCTCGGCTATACGCCTCTCTTCTCATTTATACGCTGCTTCCTCCCCTCCCTAGGCCAAGTACAACTTCTCTGGTTCTCGCACACACGGGATGTGCATCTAAGAAAGCCAAGTTGCTTTAAACTGGGAAGCAAACACGAGAGGCTTGTCTCGGAAGCTGAAATCCACGGCAGACCTGCTTTGCTCTGTGGTGAGTTGATGACTAAATTTACTCTTAGTTCCTTACCACTGACTTCACAGACCGGACTTGGCGACTCGCCAAATTCTTCTGTCTGTTTTCCCCTCCTGTTTCCTGTAGATAGGGAAAGTGCATTTGCCTCCTTTTAAAAAAGTAAAAAAATAAAACTAAAACTGCCAGTCACACCATGCTGTGCCGCGCCGGACTGGCCAGCTTGGACTCTAGGCACCGTGGCTGCTCTTGCTGCCTCTCCCATGCTCGGGGGAAGGTTTTAAAAAGGGAAACGAAATGGCAGAAAAAAAGAAAAACACTTTGAAAAGGGGGAAGCAAAAGGAGGAACTTCTGGCAGGATCCGTTTCCGAGCACCGGAGCCCTGCTCTGTCTTTATCCCACATTCAGTTAACTCTCCTAGGCACAGGGGAGCTGCCGACCCAGAATTAGACCCAGGGCCCTTCTCACCCAGTCTCCCACAGCCACAATAACTATGCTACAGAGGAAGGTGCAAGAAACCACACAGAGGACGTCACAACTAAAGCGTGGGGTTTCCTCCTAACTCCGAGGCTTAGCGGGTGTTCTTCTAGAATCTTACTCCAACGCCCTCTCTGGTCTGAGACCCATGCTGCCAAGGTCCTCTTCCTCGCCTGCCCCCCACGCCCCGCCTGTCCCCACTGGCTGCCCAGCCTCCAGGGGATCAAGTAAGGTCCCGACTCCCAAGGCCCTTCGCAAAGCAGCCCCCATCCGCTGTCTCCTGTCACGCCAGCCTCCTGCACCGAGGCCAGCCTGGACTGCCACGTGCCCACGTCTCCCACAGCCGCCTTTGGGCTTCCCACCACGCTGCCCCCTGCGCTCGGTCAATGCAGGCGGGAGGCCACTGTGCTAGCATCACGGCCAGTTCTGCACAGCGCCTGCAAGACAGGTGCCAACGGCAGCACGGCCGGATGCAGGAGCACTGTGGGAGAAGCCCATCCATTTAAAACGCAAGGCCTATCTCTGTTGTTGCTCCTGCTGCCTCCCCCTCTGCCCCCAACCCGGCTGTCTGTCTGTCTCCCGAGGTGGGAGTAGGGGCAGTATAGGAATCCTTCTCCCTTCCTCCTCGGCCCCCCTCTCCCTCTGCCTCCCTCTCATGCCCAGGGCAAAGCCACGTGGAGCAGCAAGCAGCCTGCAGCAGACAATCTGCCTCCGGTCTCTGCTGGTAAGCGCCCCCCAGCCAGAGCCTACCTCTGGCACCCCAACCCTCTGCCCCCCCTCCACATATCAAACCCTCTGCCCCCTCCTGCACCCAACACCCTCCCCCCAGATCTGGCACCCCAATCTCCTGCCCCAGATCACAGTCCTCTCCTATCCTAGGTCACATCCCCAAACGCTGCATCCTAGTCCTCCCACCTGCACCCCAAACCCTTCTCCCAAGCTCCCTTCTGCACCCAGCCTCCATCCCCGACCCCGGAATTCCCCCACTAACGTCCTGGAAGAGTGCATCCCTCGACCACGTCCCAAAATCCTGGAGTGGCCCCCCTGCCAAAAGTTATTGCCCAGCCCTGCTCTAAGATGTCGTGGGGCGGGGCAGGAGGGGGCAGCTTGCCCCCCATACTGCCACGCAGAGAACCAATGCAAACAGCCAGTCGAGGACACGGCCGGTGGGACGGCTCTCCAGGGAAGTCAGCTCAGCAGCACGCAGTACTGTCTGCTGCTGCACGCTCCGTGAGACCAGGGGCTCTCCGGCCTTCCCACCACCACCCATTTCTCCCGCTTCTGCTAGCGCCGCAGCAGCAGTCGCTCTCCGCGGGCCTCGTGCTGCTTGCCCTCCGCAGGGCTAGTTCAGCCCGTCCCACCCCCTTGAGTTTGGTTCCTCTCCGCAGTGAATGGGCCACCTGCTCCCCCTTGGCCTCTCTCCCGGGGCCCGGCTTTCTTTGTTAACGTTGCCATCTGAGCTAATGGCCTTTCATTACAGGACTCGCCCGCGCGCTCGGCTGCGGCTTTCTGCTCCCCTCGGCTGTGCTGGAAAGGGGTCAGTGGGGAGCAGCAGAAACGAGTGAGGCGTGGAACAGCTCCCGCATGAGAGAGATGAAACAAACCGGCCTGGAGAGGAGACGACTAAGGAGGATCTGACTGAAGTCTATAAAACCGTGACTGGGGGAGGGAAAGTACATGAGAACGGCCAGACCGGCTCAGAGCAAAGGCCCATCCAGCTCCGTGGCCAGTCTGCCAGCAGTGGCCAGTGCCAGGTGCCCCAGCAGGAGGGAACAGAGCAGGGAATCATCCAGTGATCCCTCCCGTCACCCATTCCCAGGCTCTGACACAAGCAGATAGGGAAGTGCTGTTTGCTCCTCATGGCACAGGGACTAGGGCTGGTCAGCTGAAAGTAATAGGCAGCAGGTTTTAAACTAACTAAAGGAAGTATTCACGCCACACACTATCAACCTGTGGAACTCCTTGCCAGAGGATGTTGTGAAGGCCAAGACTCAAACTAGGTTAAAAAAAAAAAAAGAACTAGAGGACAGGCCCATCAATGGCTGTTAGCCAGGATGGGCAGGAATGGTGTCCCTAGCCTCTGGGAATGGGAGACAGGGGAGGGATCACTTGCTAATTATCTGTCTTGTCCATTCCCTCTGGGGCAGCTGGCATTGGCCACTTTCATAAGACAGGACACAGGGCTGGCTGGATCTTTGGTCTGACCCAGTCTGGCCATTCTGGCATCCCCTCTTGCCAGCTGTGTTACCTGTGTCACTGGGGAGAGTCCGTCTCCCTTTAAACAGAAGTGGCTCGAACCCCAAGCTGCTCTGACCGTTGTGGCTTGGAGCCGTGATGATTGCGTGGCCTGGCTTGCTCCGCCGACCAGAACCCACAGGACAGGCGTGGGGGAGAATTCTGTTTTGTAAACTTCATTTCTCCCATTACTCTTTGGCCACGGGCTTCACTGGGGCCACTCGCCGGCGCGTCTGGAGGAGTGGGGATGGCCCAGCATTCCCTCAGCGACAGCATGGCCATGTGCACCAGGAGGTCCCATCGCGTCTAGGCCCACCAGGCTCAACATCCTTCAGCCAGGCGGTCCTTCCTCTAGGTCGGCCCTCCCCAGCTAGGACAGACTCCAACCTAGCTGCCTTCTCAGCTCTTTGCAGCCAACCTTTGCCGCTCTCCTCTGAGGAGCTTTGCTAGGCTGTCTACCGCCCAGCCATTCCAGTCTCTCCTGGGCACCCAGTCACGTTGCTTTAGCACTCGTTGTGACGGCGCGTCGGGGAGCCCGACCCTGCCCCCTGTCCGCAGCCAGACAGGACTCTCAGTCGGGCCGCAGAGTAGAAGGTTTGTTGCTTCTCTGAGATCCAGCGCAGTGCAGGCTCCACGTTGCCACAGGGGCCAGGGCAGAGCCGAGTCCTCCTGGGGCGAGGGGCTCACAGGGCCCTGCACCCCCCTGTCCTGGACTGAGTCTGCTTCCTTCACGCTTCCCTCTGCCCAGCCTGCCCCAGCCCCCAGGCAGCCCCGCCCCGGCTTTGCTCAGGTTCCACCCCCTAGCCCAGGTGTCAGGCAGCTGGGCCATGGCCTGTGTCCCCCCCTCAGGGCCCATCCCCCATTGGGTCCTGCGCGTGCCCACACACACGGTCTCTGCAGACCGACAGTTCCCAAAGGGCTGCCCTGCAGCACTGGGCTCCACTTCCACCTCCTCTGCCCTGTAGGCGCCTCTGCCAATGCCACCCGCGGGATTTCAGACCGTGCCGCTGCAGCCTCCTCTGGCCTCGCCGAGCAGGCCCGAGGGCTCTGGGGAAGGAGGAGGTGGTCTTTGCAGCAGTCCCGGGCCCCGCCCGCGTCTGCCACTCAGCACGTCGACCCTCCAGGGGTGTCTGACCGGAGACCTGCAGCAGTGTCCAGAGGGATTCACATTCCTCTCAGAAACGCACGAGTCACAATTCCACACTAGACACGCAAAGCACCAGTGCGTCTGCATCGCCTCTTCCCTAGGCCAGACCCCCACGTTCTCCGGGGGAACCCCTCAGCAGTTCCCTGCCTCGTCTGGTCTCGGAGGCATCCCGGGGAGGCCAATTTTATAGCCCCCGAAGGCTGCTTGTTACTGGAAAGGGATCAAATGCCAACACCCCCAAGAGGTCAAGTCTGCCAGTTGGGTAGTCATACGGGGTTCCCCAAGAAGGACCAGATGGCCCATCTCAGCAGGTGTGACGTTCTACCCACAGTGCCCCCCCACACTCCTTTTGGGAGGCGGAAGCAGACTGACCGATTAGTCTAGCACTAAAGACTGTGCTTGGGTCACTTCCTGACCTAGCAGATCTCCAGCTCTCCAAGCTCGGAGCAGGGAGCTTCATGGCAGAGGATCACTGCCGAAAGGATCCATGAGAAATGCCCATTGCCTACCGCCTGGCGCACCTGGACGGTGCATTACGGGAGAGTTAATGTGACCTTGTCTTGAAACATCAGGCCCTGGCTGATCCAGAGGCAGGATGCTGGAGTTAATCTCCCAAAGGCTGAGACAGCATGGAAAAGACTAAGCACCCAATGGGCACCGGTAACAGTGCCCACTTGTCCAGTGGCTTCCCTAAGAGACACGTCACCATGTTTTCAGCAGCTGTTTCCATTCCACTGGGCACAGAACAAGCTGCCCAGTAAAGAGGAGCTACCAGTAAGCGCCACTCAGCCTGTGCTGCCTACAAGCTGTCTCAGGGCCTGAGACAGCTCCCAGAGCAGCAGCCAGCTTGGCATTCACGCCGCTAGAGTTTGGTTGCTGCTCAACCCTGCTCTGTCCTTTGGACCCCAGGTGCTTTAGGGAAAATCCATAGCTTCCTAGTTGCTCAAGCCAATGACAAAGGGACGCCTCATTCTCGTACAGTTCAATGTGTAAATACTGAATTCCCAGTGGCATGAACAGGAGTTTGGCATGTATCCATCTGCAGCAGCGTGAGAAAACAAGCCCACAGCACAGGGCCTTCGGACAACAGCAGGCGATTTCAGTGGGACGTGTTGCTCCCCCAGAAGTGCTCCGGGGGCAAGCAAGAAAACCGAGCCTGCAGGGGAACACAGCAACGGTTTCACAGACTAATTCAGTGACCCATTCAGAGACACTCGTAGAGCAACACTTATGGCCTCCCTCAGGGTGCCTGCAAGGTTCC
This sequence comes from Pelochelys cantorii, assembly GCA_032595735.1. Classification (NCBI taxonomy): domain Eukaryota; kingdom Metazoa; phylum Chordata; order Testudines; family Trionychidae; genus Pelochelys; species Pelochelys cantorii. The sequence continues at coordinate 1,058,642 of CM064330.1, read as the reverse complement.
CACAGCTTGGAATTTCAGGCTGACCACGGCCATGTGGCTTACTGGTGCTCCCGCCTGGGAACGTGTGGGCAGGTTGCCTGGGTGCACCGTGGCGTTAACCCAGCTGAAACGACAGCGCGGGGCTGGCTCCAGGCACACACGTGTATTGTCCTTTGAACGCTCCTGAGGGGAGACCGAAGCGGGTTTCTTCAGCTCAGAATTGCTTGGGATGTCCAGAATAGCTGCTGGGGCTCCGAGGGTGGCAGAGGAGTGAACCCTAATGGTTATTGCTGGTTGGGACCCACGTGAGGTCATTGAATTCACTCCGCAGCCGCTTGTTGTTGCAGGAGTGTAACTGCTCTAGAGCGTTTCCAGGAAGCGACCATCAATCAGTAGCTGAAAGATTTAGTGACGGAGTCACCACGTCGCCAGCCCAGTCTAACAGTGCAACAGGGTTTCCTACGCTGTGTCCCTTTGTGTCTGATTGCAGGTCACGCTTCCAGTCTTGTCTTTGTGACAGAACAATTCTGGGGGAGAGAGGAGAACCCGCTGTAACAGTACGGCTTCTCTACAGCCATGTGGGAAGGCCTGTGCTAGGCCTGAACCAAAGCCGCCTTCTGCAGCCAGACTGTAATAGCTGCTGCTCTTCTGTAGGGCCTGGGGTCACATCCTCACAGTTCCATCTAAATTGTATCATAAAGCGTCACCCCAGGCTGTGAGCAGGGGACTTTGCCCTGAGAGCCCCCCACTGTCACCGGATAAAGAGACAGATCTCAAGATGGATAAAGAAAACTGAAGTCACCCCATTCTGTCTGGCCAGAAACTGCTTGTCCATAGGGAATGGTGTGGAATCCTCACCCTATGACGCTTTCCTATTGTTTGACTGTGTGAGCTCTGTCTGGTTTGTAACTGTTTCTGTCTGCTGTATAATTAATTATGCTAGGTGTAAATCAGTTAAGGTGGTGGGGTATGATTGGTTAGGTAATTTTGTTATGATTGGTTCATAAAATACTAAAATAATTGGTTACGGTCCAGCTAAGCAAGACTCAGGTTTCATTATATAAACTGGGGTCCAAGAAGGAGATCAGGAAGAAGAAGATCTGAAGTAACAGAAGGAAGAAAAGGCTGGAAGAAGACCAGGAGGAGGAGGGGGAAGACCTGGAAAGAAGAACTCACCTCCGAGACACAGCCTAAGACCAGAGAGACTGACTTGCCTGGCCAACAGGGGAAGTCTGCCTGCCTTTATCAGGATTGGTGAGCATGACCCTGTGTGCTTAGCATGTCCATTCTGTTTGGGAACTGTCAATAAATAGAGGATAAGGATATTACTGTGCGAGGCTCTTTCAGTGGCTAAAGATCCTGCCAACCCGTGGGTTGTTACACCCTGAGCCCCAGGAACGGGGTGAGCGTGGGTGTGTAAATTCACAGGGTTGCACCTTGAGCCCTAGGAACTGAGTGAAGGTGTGTGTCCCTGCAGTGTGGAAGGGAGAGAGAAATTTGTGCGGGTAATGCCACCACAAGTATCCGTAGGTCCAGCATCAAGGAAGAAAAGAAATTCCTCTGTGATGGATATCAGGAAAATGAGTTTGCATAGACGGAGAAGCAGTCTGACTGCTTTGGTCATTAAAAGATAGATAGGAGAAGCCCTGGGAGAGGCAAGGTCAATGGAACTATTCGTGCATGTACAGCTAAGCATGCGCCCAAGTGTTTCATGGTCAGGGCCTGTGAGTATAAACCCGTGACAGGCAGGGGGGTGCTGGCCAGCACCCAGTGACTGAAGGGTTAACTCAGGTAGCTAACAGGGGAGTTGGCAGGAAAGCCAATGGGAAAGGTGGGTGAAATGTGAGTTGTGCAGAGATACCAGGCTGCTTCTTCCTTTGGGCGAGTTCTACCTTAAGGGCTGGAGGGAGCAAGATGCAGTACTCACAATGACCATGCCTCCAAGAAATACTGGGCATGGGCATGAACCGGGTCTCCAAGTATGGACCAGCACAAATCGTGAGTAGCGAGAGGAATGTACATTAGTTGCGATCAGGGGATTTCTCTTGGTTTTGGCTGTTCGGGTAAGCGTTTCCGTGTGAAATCCATGTGCTCTCCCTCTTCGCTATCTAAGCTGTACCCAGAGATACTATGTTCTGTGTTTTAATTTGTTTCTCTTGGTTGCTCTGTTACACCTAGCAACCAAGTCAGCTTTATTAAGGATATCTGTTTGGTTTTTGTTAATAAAATCATCTTTTTAAGGTGACGATTTGATTCGTGTGTCCTGGAAGGTAACAGGATGTCTGTGTGTGCCTGCCTAGCCCGAAAGGTCAGCTATCGAAGACAAAGTTTTTCTGAGTTTTCTTTATTCAAGCTCTCTGGGGGCAAAAGAGCTTGGGGTACCCCGGAGAAGGAATTCAAGGGTTTCTTCCTAGTTTTCAGGGTTTTTTTTTAAATCACTTGATGGTGGCAGCCTACCTTCCAGGGCCAGTGCATCTGTGATTCTGGGGAGGTTTTTTGTAAGCTGAGCCTTTGGGAAAGGTATTTAAGGTCTTTTGTGGGCCCCTCCTTCTGCACTTGGAGTGCCAGAGTGGGGAGCAGCCCTGCCAACCCCCTAGGGCACTGCCAGCACAAAGCACAAGGGGGCGCCGACACGTGTGGGGCAGAGGGCTGCTGTCGTAATAGGACGGAGGAGAAAGAGAGCGAGGATACAGGAAGGAACAACCCTTCCTCACATAGGCTATTTCTATCTCCAAATTCTGTGACTGGGGCTGCCTGCATGGTGTGAAAGGGAATCGCTTCCCGGTCGCCTTTACACGCCCCAGCCTGCACTGGAATCCAGCGCAGAGCAACGGAACATCTCATTTTCCCCTCAAGTAACCAGCTCCTTCGGGAGCTAGCAAAGCCGAGGCAGTAGTTTTGATAAGAATAAAAAGTCGATTCCTAATTCCTGCTTGCCCAGAGCCTTAGAAAAGTGAGGCACAGAGCGGAATAAGAGACAAGGATACCAATTGCAGTAACAAGCAGTAGCCATTCCCAGGAAATGCTGAACGGCCTTGTGCTGGCTACCTGCGTAGTACAGCTGGCTGTGGTCTGCCGATCCCAACTCCAAGAGGTGGAATCAACACAGAACGGCCCAACGGCTGGAGCCAGGAGACAACAGGAGGAATGTGGAACACGCTGAATGACCTAGGAAGGCAACTGGGGCCACTCATGGGACACTGATGTGAGCATGATGGTAGCTCAGAAGGGATCTTGTCTGAGGGCACTACACACAGCCTGCCGTGTCTGCTCGTGGCCTTCCCAGCCGTGTCCGACCAGCTGTTGTAGGTGGTTACACGGCCGCCCATCACCCTTGCACCGCTCACGACAATCCTGACGCCCCGCGTGGGCTTCTCTGCATTTCATCCTTTTAGGGTAGATTGTCTGGCTTGGGGTCTGGTCCTGGGTTTCTTTGCGTCCTTGGAATTGGTTGAGGTTCCAGGGTTGCTGGGGATGTGAATGCAGAGCATGTGCTCATGCTGGCAGCTGTACCACGCACTGGGGCATCACCTGGAATCTCGCCAAGCTCCCCAGCCTGTCTGAGCTGCACACGGCTAGTGGGCCTGATCACAGCACCCTGGTTTTACACCCGTGTCACTCCCGGCTCACACTGTGCACACGTCTCAGCCCGCTCTCACGGGCGTCAATGGCAAAGTGTCACTAACTTGCATGAAATCCAGGTGGAGCCTAAACCAGACTCACTAGGCTATAAGGCTGCCCCAGCCAACCCAGGCATGCTGAGTGCCAGGAAAACAAGCCCGAGCACAGTGCAACCCCTCCCCTCCCCCGGCCTAGGACAGAGCCCTTCCCTCGCTGCACTGGACAGCTATTTTCGCCCAATGTTGTTGAACTTTTCCCTTGAAAATGGAAGCCAGTTACAGTCGAACACGCAAAGAGCTACCCTCCCACAGAGCAGAGTGTGTGGCTTCGGTACGGCGCTCATCACCGCCCCCGGTCTCCGTTCTCGCCGCCTCCGCCCAGGCAGCACAGAGGGACACGAGTAACTTCAGACAGGAGACGCCAAAGGACACGGGAGTGGTAAAGATGCCAACACCGCAGGGCCAAAGCCACACTACGCTGAGCCACATTTCAGGGGCTAAGCAGAGTCCACAGAGACTCTGGTCACCTGGTGTGATGGAGAGTCAGGGTTCCTCCGATCCTGCAGCCCCGTAGCGGCAAGAACAAACTCCACCAGCCAGTAGAACAGAGGGGGTTTATTGCTTCTCCAGGATACAGCACAGCATAGATGTGATGTGGCTACAGGAGTCTGGGCCAGGATGCCCCAGACCCCCTTGAGATGGGGTCCCTGGGCCCCTAGATTCCAGCCCCTCCTTAGCCTGTCTCCTTCATGGTTCCAGCCCAAGACTGCCCCTTCCCCTGCACACTCCTTCCCTCGCTGCCCTCAACCAGTCTGACCGGTTGGGTCTGTGACCTAGGCAGCCCACCTGCTGGGCCGTGCTTACAGATAGAGGCCGGTAAGGGTCATCCACAGCCCACAACCCAAGCACAGCAACCAGGAAAGTACTGACACCACATCACAACATGTGGGTGAGTCAGCGGGAATCACACCTCACCGCGCAGGGGGTCCCCGGGTTGCAGAGCAGACAGCCCCCCGCTGCGTCACACCTGGGTAAGCAAACTAAGGGAGCAACAAGTTAACTGGTTTCTTGTGCTCTGACCCGAGACGCAGAGACCTCCTCCAAGCCCTGTAACAGTGGCTGCCCCGAGCGCGCCCCTGGTGACCCGAGGTCACTCTGCAGACGCCCTGCCACCGATCCAAACTCCAGATCCACACAGCCTTCGGGGGAGCAATTTATTGAGTCGTCAGGCCCACACTGGCCCTCAGGTGCCAGCTCCAGTTCAGTCTCTCTCCCCAGCCCTCCTTGCAGGAGCTGGGCCCCTGCTCATGGTCTCACCTCGGATTCAGCCACCACTCCTAGCTTTGGCCTGGCCCAACCACAGCCTTCTGGCTCTGCTCCCGACCCTCCCCCAGGCTCCTCGGAAGGAGCCGTTCTCACCCTCGGAAGTTCCCTGGGTTTCCCCTTCTCCTGCAGCTCCCTGTGTTCCGATAGGGCGCACCCGCCTACCGTCCCGTGTCCCTCATCTTGCCCGCCTAGGGAGGCAAGTTGAACTTGTCACCAGGGTTCCCTTCTGGGGACAACGAGAGAACCGCAGAGCCAGGGTGAGAAAGGACCACAAGAGTCACCTAGTCTCACCCCCCGCCACGATGCAGGACTTGATGGGTCTAATCCATCTCAGACAGATGACTAGCCAGCCCCCTTTGGAAAATCTTCCACGACTTCCCTAGGTAGGACAATGGCATGAACTGCTGCTCTCAGAAGGGTTTCCTGAGAGTTAATCACAATCAACCTGTGGAACTCCTTGCCTGAGGAGGCTGTGAAGGCTAGGACTATAACAGGGTTTAAAAAAGAGCTAGATTCATGGAGGTTAAGGCCATTAATGGTTATTAGCCAGTATGGGTAAGGAATGGTGTCCCTAGCCTCTGTTTGTCAGAGAGTGGAGATGGATGGCAGGAGAGAGATCGCTTGATCATTACCTGTTCGGTTCACTCCCTCTGGGGCACCTGGCATTGGCCACTGTTGGCAGACAGGGTACTAGGTTGGATGGACCGTTGGTCTTACACAGTCTGGCTGTTCTTATGTTCTAATCGAAAGCAGCTGTGCTGTAATGATCTGGAATGACACCCTTTGGTTGCTTTGCGTCTCCCACACGCATGCCCCGCGACAGGTGCCCGGAGGATGTTTTCACAACTTCACCCGTATTCAGGCTCAGAGAATATATTCCAGGGAAAGACTTTGATCTACGTGCAACGGATCCCTGCAATAGTGCAGAAAACCTGTTGCCCCCAGCACAGAGCAGAGCGAATGCTGCTGGCCCTAGGCAGGCAAAACTCCCCCAGGCTTCTTGCGGGGCTCTTTCTGCCTGAGGACAGCTGGGTTGGGCCTGGGCATTCAAGACTCGAAGGGGACCATTATGGCCACTTCTGCAGATTTCCTACAGCCCCGCCCCTACCACCAGGGAACGCCATCCAGCAACGTCTGCATCCTTGCTTCTTTCTGAGCTGCTGCAGCTTTTATGTAATGAATCTTCCCTGGCCAGCAGCTGGAGACCCTGCCACAGGGCTGGGGAAGGGGCTCCGGCACTTGAATCTCTGCTGAAAGAGAGATGAGGTGGCCAGCGCGGAGGGTGGCCAGAAAACCTCAGATGGCAGCCCGCCGAGAAAGCAAAAAAGTTCATCTCTGCAGGGAAACAATAAGCAGAGGGTCCGTGGGAACCTTTCCATTGACTCCAACAGACTATGGATCAGGCCTCACTGCATTCATCAAATTGGTCTGAACACCACGGCAGCAAAGGGGCTCCCTGACCTGCAGGAGAGGTGCAGCCCAGACCGCCAGCAACAGCCACTCGAGTGGGAATGGCTCTCAGGTAGAGAAGCAGAAGGCACCGGCGTTATGAAGAGGAAAGTACCCGAGTAGGAAGCTTTGCAGCAGGGCTTCTCGCAGGATGACTGACATTTTGCTTCTGTATTGTATAAAGCAGAGTTTCCCAAATGGTGTTCCCGGAACCCCGGGGTTCCACGAGAAAATTCCATTACAACAACATTTTATGGTTTAAAAATAATAATGAATATTGAAGCATTTATGAATTTTATTGAAAACAATTTTCATTTGTGTTTGCCATGATGTGTGTCCCTGTGTAACGCCAGCTTAACCAGAGAGGGGGGATGATGATGTCACGACTCAGCGCTGCGCACAGTCCATCAGCAGTGCGATCGCCTGTTCTATACCCCTGTAAATCCCATCCTCACTCACTCGCAATGTGATTTTGGTTTTTAAATATGTGCAATTAAACTAAATGTTGATCTCACGACCTTGTTCAGCATTTGTTTATTATTATCCTTACTTATTTGTGGTCTACTTTTTCAGCTCCATAGACTAGACTGTTATTAGGGGTTCTGCAAAATTCTTCCGAGGTTAAAAGGGTTCCGTGGCCAAGTAAAATTGGGAAACACTGGTATACAGGAAGGGACTTACCTGGCTGTTCTGTGTGTCTCCGTCCCCCCCTCAGCTGTTTGCCAAGACCAGCACTGTGTGGTTCAGCGCTACTGCTGCTTTTTAAAATCCCTAGACAAACAGACAGGTCAGAATGTCAGATTTCCCTCTGCCTCGGCCGACCGGGGACAGTGCTGGTTCCAGGAGCCGCAGGTGAGGCTATGCCAGGACGTGCTGTGTGGGTCACTCAGTCAAGAGCCCGAGCTGCCTGGCATAGTTAGCAAAACCTGCGAGACGCACACACACACGCACACCGAATGGCTCCTGGGCCTGTGGGTGGAACACGGCACTGCGTCGCACTGAGTAAATAAAAAGCAGTTGATCATTGGACTGGTGGATGACATCAGGTATTAATGCCAGAGCCACCGGAAACAGGAGTGTGCACTGCATGCAAGAGCCACGCCGCCTGAAAGAAACACACACTCGTGCTCACAAATCGCAGCCAGGCCAGTGGCTGAGCCAGCAGGGGGACAGCGCCGGTGCTCAACCTGCTGCCATCGGCAGCCCGGTTCGGTTCCCAGCCACCACGTCAACAGAGAACTTGAAAAGCAAAACCACCCATCTTCCCCACCAGGCCAGAGAAAAATCCATTTGCTAAGTCTAGTGAGAGAGACACTGCGATTCCGCTCAGCCTCCTGGGGCAGGGGCCAGTCTCTATTTTAGGCCTGGACAGTCTCCGCACAACGGGCCCCACCTGAGCGGGGCCTCTGGGTCTTGTTATAACTCAAACAAAAAGCAATTCCCAGGTCAGAGCGTTGGGCTGGCCCCTCCGTCTTGGGCATGATGTGGAGACTCCGCTGGGGTGGCGGCTGGGGAGGGAGCTTGGTTAAACGTGCGCAGATGCTAGAGCGACGGGTGGCAGCACAGAACTGTAAGGCAGAAAACATTCTGTCTGAGCGCCACACCCCAGCCTCCCCAGCTGTTCGCAAGACTAATGGGCAGGTATTCCCACCACCTTCTTTTGAATCTGACACGGATCAGCCGCCAATAGGCTTTAAAAATGCTGGCATCACCCGCCAGATAGTTAGTGAGTGGAATGGTGCAGAATTAAAGGAGCAGTTCATGTTAAAACTCAAGGTAGAATTCATTCTCTAATGATTTCACAGGTTATAAGGAACATAAAGAGGCGTTTTTTTTTTTTTTAAACAATCCAACGACAACGTCTGGATTCTACTCCCAGCTCTGCTACAGTTGGAGACTCACCCTGGACAAGTCACTCCATCTCTCTGTGCTTTGGTTCTCATATCTGTGAAATGGGATAAGGATCCTTTCCAAGCCCACGGGGTATGTGAGGAAAAACACATTAAAGGTGGCGGGGTGCTCCATTACTGTGATAACAGGAGTCAGATAGGTATCTGAGATAAGGCATGGGAGAGTCAAGGCTCTAAGAGGGCAAATAGTTGAAACGACAGGAAAGAAGAGAATTGCCTGACACACACAGGTTGAAGCCCTCTCATCCTGAGTTCTCTTATCCAGAAACATCCGTCACCCAGAAGGATTTGAGTGATCCAGGTGTCCACTTCTCATGGGTGGGGACAAGTCTCCCGCAGCCCCGTAATGTTTGTTCACAGCCACCTGTCCTGGCTCTCAGCATTCTGTGCTGTTCTTTAGCTCTAATTTACCTCTAAATGTCCTCTAAAACCCAATAAGCAATGGCAGTGTTGGTAATGCTGCTAGAAAATACTGACCGCCCATGGTCTGGAAAACTCTCTCATTCAGAACCGGTCTGGTCCCGAGGGTGCCAGATAAGAGGGGTTCAACCCATTAGATGAACATAATTTGTTGTGGGAAAGTCAACAGGGTTTCTGTAAAGAGAAATCCTGCCTCACTAATCTGCTAGAGTTCTTCGAGGGGGTCAACAAGCATGTGGACAAGGGGGATCCAGTGGATCTAGTGCACTTAGCTTTCCAGAAAGCCTTTGACAAGGTGCCTCACCAAAGGCTCTTAAGCAAAGGAAGTTGTCACGGGATAAGAGGGAAGGTCTCTCGTGGATTGAGAACTGGTTAAAAGACAGGAAACAAAGGGTAGGAATAAATGGTCAGTTTTCAGAGTGGAGAGAGGTAACTAGTGGGGTCCCCCAAGGGTCTGTCCTGGGACCAATCCTGTTCAACCGATTTATAAATGATCTAGAGAAAAGGGTAAACTGTGAGGTGGCAAAATTTGCAGATGATCCCAAACTGCTCAAGAGAGTTAAGACCAAAGCCGACTGTGAAGAGCTTCCAAAAGATCTCACCAAACTAGGTGATTGGGCAATAAAATGGCAGATGAGTGTTAATATTGATGAATTCAAAGTAATGAACATTGGAGAACATCACCGGAGCTCCACGTGGAATAGGAGGGGGCTTTCTGGAACTCAAGAGAAGTCTCGGAGTCACTGTGGACAATTCTCTGAAAACACCCACTCAAGGTGCAGCAGCCATCAAAAAACCAAACAGGAATTATCAGGAAAACGGAGAGCATGTAAGAGACCCAGCCACCAATAAGCTTTAAGAATGCTGGCATCACCTGCCTTGTATACGTCCCGGGGATGGCCATATCTTGAATACTGTGTGCAGACATGGTCGTCTAATCTCAAAAAACATATCTTGGCACTGGAAAAAGTTCAGGAAAGGGCAACCAAAATGATTAGGGGCTGCCATGTGAGGAAAGATTAATAAAACTGGGACTTTTCAGCTTGGAAAATAGAGACTATGGGACATTATTGAAAATCATGATTGAGAGAAAGTAGATAAGGAAGCACTATTTGCTCCTTCCCATCACACAAACTAAAACTAGGGGTCACCAAATGAAATTAATAGGCAGCAGGTTTAAAACAAACAAATGGAAGTACTTCTTCACACACTCAATGCAGTCAACCTGCGGAACTCCTTGCCAGAAGATGTTGTGAAGTCCAAGACTATAATAAGGTTCAAAAGAGCACTAGATAAATTCATGGAGGATCGGTCCATTAATGGCCGTTAGCCAGAAGAGGCAGGAATGGTGTCCCTAGCCTCTTTGTCAGAAGCTGGGAATGGGCGACAGGGGAGGGATCACATGATTCCCTGTTCTGTTCACTCCCTCTGGGGAACCTGGAATGGGCCACTGTTGGAAGACAGACCGTTGGGCTTGGTGGACCTTTGGTATCAGCCAATATGGCCGCTCTTATGTTCTTCTTTGCATATTTTGATAAGTACCTAAAAGGGCAGCATTCATTTTCAAGGGCTGACATCCTGAAGTGATTTTTTTTTAATGGAAATAATGTATCAAATGTCACATGCTGTGGTCAAATGAGCAGACAACGCTCGTCTTTGGCAACATCATCCAGTTTTCACTGGTTCCATTTCATCTTCTTCAAAAGAGTCCATCTCTTCTGCCTGAAGGAAAAACACAAAGGCTTCCAAGTGCCCTGCTGGATTCAGGTTTAAAATTAGCAACACCAGGCTATACTCTCCCAGAGGTAAACACTTACACCAGTGCCGGCAGGGACTGCTGGTGGGGAAACTCTCACACAAAGAGCAGAATTCCCCTTGTTGATTTTCATCAGTGTTTCGGGGACACGGCCAAACAGCAGGGCGGTTGAAAATTAGCAGTAGCCTCGAAATGTGGAGTCGTGGCTGCACTCTGAGATTAAGTCACCCAGCCTATCAAAGCCAACGAGCCAGCGAGAGAGAGATGTGTTTGCGTCTTAAAAGGAAGGGGCTTGCTTGCACTGCCACCTTTGTGGCAAAAGGCAGGAGCAACGCTGCTGGTTCGTGGAAAGACGCATTCTGGCAGAGCTGGCCACACCCTGCACTTTGCGCTTTACTTCCTCTTGTCCTTATCTGCAGAACCTCGGGGCAGAGGAGATAAAACCGTGTGTTTTGCAGGGAGGGGAGCCCACAGATGGGGCCCCTCCCTCATGCTTGGCTTTGCCTTTGGGTTCTGCTCTGCAGATAATGCCAGAGATTTATTTTTCTTATCTGCACTGAGCATGGTTTCTCTGTCAGCGCGCTAACACTGACCAGGTTCATTCCCACTTAGTTCCGGGTTTGCATCGTGCGGCATTAGGAACCTGCTGCTGTAAGTGTGCACAGTGGAACGTACCGGCCAAGAGAAAAGACCAAGATAGGGGCCTCTGGCTAGATTGCTCAGTGCTCCTGGCCCTGCCAATGCCATACGCCCCCGCCCCGCGCTCCCTGTCACAAGGGGATATGACTATGAGGCCTGGCTGCCAGGGCAGAGCTAAACCCTGACCCAGCCCGACTAGTCCAAGCAAGCGAACAGAGCCCCGCCAACAGGAGGTGTGATGCTGAAGCCCAGGTGCACTCTTCGGTGTTTCGCGCCAGCAGCGTATGCCGCATTAGGCAGCAGGCTCTGGAAATGTGGAGGGGCTGTGGGCAGTCGCCTGGTGGGAATCTCTGCGCATGAACTGCCTGCTTATCAGTGCCCACCTGCCATTTAAATAACTCGGCTGGCCCCGAAACTGTCTGGCCTTCTCGTGAGCGAGCAGGGGAAGTGTGGGGTGAACTGCCACAAAGTGGCTACACCCTTGGATAAACAACCACAAAGAGTAACTATTAACGGAACGGCCTCATAGAATCCTAGAATCCGAGGGCTGGAAGAGACCTCAGGTGGCACCAAGCCCAGCCCCTTGCCCGAGGCAGGACCAACCCCAACTCAATCATCCCAGCCAGGGCTTTGTCAAGGCGGGACTTAAACACCTCTAGGGATGGAGATTCCACCCCCTCCCTAGGGAACCCAGCCCAGCGCTTCCCACCCGCCTAGGGAAATAGTTTTTCCAAATCTCCAATCTAGACCTCCCCCGCTGTAACTTGAGACTGTTGCTCCTTGTTCTGCCACCCGTCACTGCTGTGAACAGCCTTTCTCCATCCTCTTTGGAACCTCCCTTCAGGAAGTTGAAGGCTGCTCTCAAATCCCCCCTCACTCTTCTCTTCTGCAGACTAAACAAACCCAACTCCCTCAGCCTCTCCTCGTAGGCCATGTGCTCCAGCCCCTGAATCATTTTGGTCGCCCTCCACTGGACCCTCTCCAATGTGTCCATCAGGTAGGAAGAGGTCCCACATGGGGTTCCACAGGGACCTGTTCCGGGCCCACTGTTATTTAATATCTTTATTAATGCCCTGGAGAGAGGAGTAGAATGTGCAGGAGAGGGGGGCTGGGGAGGGGGAGACAGCGAACACTTTAGAGGGGAGACCCAAAATTGCAAGGGACTTGATGAAAAGGAGAACTGCTCCACAGACACCAAATGGAATGCAGCAGAGACAAAAAGACACCAAATGAACCAACACGGACTGGAGAACAACAGGCCTGCCAGCCACACGGATGAAATGGATCTGGGAACTGTGGGTCAACCCCCAGCATCAGTCAGTAATGCTGCAAAAAAAGCAGCCATTGCAATTGGGGGTTGCGTTAGCAGAGGCCGAGCATGCAAGTCCCAGGAGGGGATAGTACCACACTACTCGGCACTGGAGCATTGGGGCCTGATTTGCTCCCTGCTGGCGAGAAACTGGGAAGCGACAAGGCCAATCTAAGAGCTGGAACACAAGCCACCTGAGCAAAGGCTGAAGGAACTGGGCCGGGTTAGCTTGGGAAGAGGAGATGAAGCTGCCATCACGCACTCGCAAGGCTGCCATAAGGACGCTGGAGACAAGCTGCTCTCTCTCGCCATGGGGCAGGACGAGGGGCAATGGGCTCAAACTACACATGGCAGATTTAGATGAACTCTCAGGGAACCCTCCCGTCGGAACAGCCACGCCAGGGAACAAAGTCCCTGGGGACGTCCTGGAATCTCCTGTGCTGATGGGTGACAAGAGGAACCCGGCGAGCCTGTCTTGGGGGGTTTGGACACAACAAGCCCTGCATCTCACAAAAAGGGGCCTTGGGACCTTGAATCTTGTCCCTGAGCTGGTGGGAGCTCAGGTTCAAGTCCCGCCCAAAGGAGACACAGAGCAGACTGCTTGGGAATCTCTCTCCCCACTGTGGAATGAAAGAAGAAGGGCCAGATCCTGACCTGGCATCAGCTCATGTAGCTTCTTACCTGATTAAGACAGGCTGAGGCCTTAAACCGTGTCAAGGTTGAGAGGCCCTGTGGCATCACCAACAAAACGTGTGTTATTCTAGCAGCAAGGACTATGGAACTAGAAATAATACACCTTTGCATACGTACTGGTACAGAGGCGAGGATGCAACTAAACACTAGTAATTTTTTGGTATTTAGAGGCCCCAAGCTGTAGCTTACTTAGCTTGTGCATAAACCCGGCCCTGTACCCTAGGGGAGGATTGCCCCAAAGGGCCAGTCCTCTCTGACCTGTGCTACCAGGCAGTCTGGTATTTCAAACCTGAGGCTTCAGCCCATTGAGCCAGAGGGACTTAGGCAAAGTTCGTTAGCACAGTCCAGGAGCCCAGAGTCGAGTACCCTGCTTACTACCTTCCTTTTCACCTTGTGCATTTGGGGCAAGCCACTGACTCCACTGTCACGTAACCCCGCCCCCCAGCCTCACAGAGCCCCACTTCTACCACACAGGCAAGGATTCACACAGGAGCAGATTTAAGCCACTGTGGACATGTCTACACTGGGGAGTTATTTCAAAATAACTCCCCTTGTTCTGAAATAACGAGGTGAGCGCCCACACTCCCAAGCCTGTTATTTCTAAATAACTCCTGCGCATGAAGAGGCATAAGCTTATTTCGAAACAGTTATTTCAGGAGTTGTTATTTCGAAATAACCTGGCAGTGTAGACACAGCCTTCCTGTGCATTAGTAAGGAAACAGCAGGGAAAAGGTCCCTAGGGCTCCCTTCCCCGTGCTTATCTGGCCACCAAGGGTACGTCTAGACTGCATGGCTCCGTCGACGGAGCCATGTAAAATAGTTTACTCGGCAGCGTCAATGAAGCGGGGATTTAAATAATATGCCTCGTGAAACGAGGTTTACCGGAGCGGTCGACAAAGGCTTCCCTTGTCAACCGCACCGCGTTTAGACTGCCGCGCTGTGCCGGATCAGCTGAACATCAGCACAGCACGGCAGCCATTTTTATTTTAATGAAGCAGGGGTTGTTTAAATCCCCCCTTCTTTGACTCTGCCAAGTAAACTATTTTACAAGGCTCCGTCGACGGAGCCATGCAGTCTAGACGTACCCCAAATGAGCCCTTTTACCTCAGTAACAGAGAGAGAAAGGTACCGGTGCTGCCTCGTCTCTTCAGAGAGTTAACTGGACCCTGGATTTTATTTGATAGGCCTGGAAAGGGAACAAAAATGTAAATGTGTCCTCTGCTACGAGGGTCTCCACACCACCCCTGCACAAGAGCACTGCCGACTGACGCTCACCCAAAGTGCCACCCGCGTGGGAAGGTGAGGGAAGTCCAGCACTGTACCAGCCCTCGGTGCAGCTGGAGTGCAGGGCAAGATTCTGGAAGAGAGGAAGAGCCGAGAAGGATCATTCCTTTTTTAGCAAAGGGCCTGCTTAGTTTGGGGTTTTCCCACGTGTCCCGTGATTTTCTCAGCACCTGCTCCTTGTCCTCTCTGCACTGCTGCCCAGAATGTCACCGCTGAGAAGCAACACGCTTTTGTAATACGGCTCCTGCCTCTGCCCCTGCCCCAGCTGCCGGAGCATTCGAAAGTGCTCTGCAAGGTTATCATGCTGCCTGTTATCTCCTCTCTTCCCAGGCTAGAGGAAAGTCCAGCATGATAGGCCCCCTCCTCACCTGAGACTTCGACCTCTCAACTCCATGCTCATAAAAAATGGAAATGAATTCTCAAGGGGCTTTAAAGAATCTGCATTTCCAATTCGTAGAGTTGCTTAGCTCGCCAAGGGGGGCTGCTTTAAACATCACGGCCGGAAGGCTTCCCAGGGAATGGGAGAAGTTACTTGCTGTTTACTACTCCGGTTTTACTCCCTTACCGCGTCTGGATGTGGTGACCACAGAACTGGAGACCTAACACCCTCACTCAGGCCAGGCCTCACTAGGGTTGCCAGATACTTTCACAAAAAATACCGAACACGGCGGGAAAAAATTTGGTTCCTGGCGGTGTGTCCCTGTGTCACAGGTCTGTAAGGCTGTACTCAGGCCGAGGGTTGCCAGGTGTCCGGTATGGACAGTCTGGCATTTTCTGTTTTTGTTTTTTTTACTGGACAGAGGTTGCAAATACCGGACACCTGGCAACCCCAGGCCTCACACTACAGCCTTCCAGACCTACGACGAAGGGACGCACCACCAGGAACCTAATTCCCCCACGTTCCAGTTCAAACAGGTGCTTTGTCCAGCGCTGGCCCTCCCCTGCTGCGGTCGCAACCCACCCTGGGCGGCTCGCTCGGCGTGAGGGGGACGCACGGACAGGCTACCCCTGAGGCAAATACAGGAGTTTAACACGAGCCCACAAGGACGGGACAGGGACAGGACCCTGGAAGGACCCTGCCAGCGGAGCTCAGGCGCAGGAGGTGGCAATTACGCGGCTGCCTCTCCCGTAACGGAGCCGAGCCGCTTGGGCATGCGTGTGCCTAGGGGCCCTCGGAGAAAGCCCTGTGCTGGGCTGGGCTCTGTGCATGGCCTTGTGGTGACAACGGCCCGGTAACCCCCTCGGCCCCGGGAGCTTCTAAGTGCCACAGACCCAGAGTGACCCTCAGGGCCGCAGCGAGAGGGTCTGGCAAAATGGGGGCCAGGCAGGCCCATCCCCCCCAGTGCCACAGACTGACAGGCAGCTCGCTCCCCTCAGCCCTTTGCCACCTGGGGCTGGCCAGGCCCCGTGTCCCCTCTCCCTGCAGCCCTCATTGCCTGCCTAGGGTGCCCCTTTCCCCCCCGGGCACGGCCCCCCACTGCTCTGGCCAGGGCCCAGGCCCCACTCCACAGCCAGACCACAGCAGGGAGGGGACCCCAATGTGCCCCCCAGCCTGCAGTGTTGGGGGGTGGGGCCCACTGGCAGGCCGGGGGCACCGTTGGGTCGACCAGTGGTGGCTGGAGAGAGAAGGGGAAGCCAGGCCGGCCTGGAAACCGCCCTGGATCGATGGCGCCGCGTAGGGCGGGCAACAGCCCCATAGCCCAGGGCCCCCCTCAGTTTGTCACTGCTCCCCAACGGGACCGGGGGTGCTGCAGGGTGTGGGAGAAGCAGCAAGGCAGTCCCCGGACGGCAGTAACAGCAGGAGGAGCTGAGCTGGGAGAAGCTCAGAAAACCAGGCCTCGTTTTTGCAATACAAGGTTGCCAAACCCAGCGTGGAGGGGCAGGCGCCGCTCCGGCTGCTCAGCGAGGCCGCATGCATCTGAGCTTCCAGTGGGAAAACCAACCCCCCACCCGGCTCTCTGCATTGGGGCCAGCGTGACCGAGTGCCTCCTCCAGGCCCAGCAAGCCCAGAGACCCAACGTATTATTGGGGGGGGGGGGGTGTCTAACTCGTGGTTTGACCACTTGGGGTCGGTGATGCTGGCTAGGGCTGCAAGGCTCCCTGCCTGACCCCAGAGTCAAGGGGCTTGGTGCTTCCCCACCAAGAAACAAGGCGGTTTCTCAGCTTGTCCCGCGGCCTGAACTCTGTGGGCCAGTCCCTAAAGCACAGAAAGAGACACCCCCCCCATTAAAAGGGGTGCTTTGCTCAGAGCCAGGCGGTCAGCCAGCTGTACAGGAGTAATCAGTGACTCTCCCGAGGGACAGAGCACAACTAATTGGTCCTTTCCCTTGCCTGTCCAGTGATGGGGGCAAGCCCTCACCCTCCACCTCGGGAAGGATACAAGCGTAGCCCAAGGCCCAGTGAGCTCAGCAGCCGCCCTGGGAACGACAAGTTGGGGGCTACAACCTGCGGCATGTTGGGGGGACTTCTTGGTTCCTGCCAGGACGGACCCTCTGCCCCCAGCAGGGCTCAGCAGGGACGGAGCCGGGAGCAGCAGGCGGAGAGCAGGGGTTGCTGAGCCGTGACCCTGGTTTTTGACAGACCCAAACCCTGTCCCCGGAGGGACGGTCTGAGGCGTGCGCGCACTGCCACACAAGGCAGCGCACACCCAGGAGCCTCCGGCCTCGCCTCCCACAGTTGTGTGAGAACGCACAAGGCTTCCCCTGTGCTGAGGAACCTCGCGCCGGGCTAGTGACGAGGAGGGGTTACACAAGCAGCTCTGGCAGGGCGGCCGGCCGGCCCGTGGAAGCTGCGGCAACGTGAAGCAGCACGCAGCCCTTCGGGGGGACGGGAGGCCTGGCCCGGCAGGCCCCTCCAAGGGAGGCCCAGAGAGAGAAGTTCTTGCCCAACAGGTTTCCAACTCTGGGAGCTGAGCTGCGAGTTACGATGGTTGGTGGCACCCTCCTCCCAGTCGCAGGGCGTGGGCAAGGGCATGCGCAGTCGCTGGGGGCAGAGTCCGCGCTGAGGTGTTGACACTGGGAAGCCTGCTGAAGTCAGTCAGGGGGGTGGAAGAGGCGATCCCCCCCCCACGCCCTGCCACATGGCCCTGGGGCCACAGCCGGAGCTGCCAGGCAACATGGCTGGCTCCCCCAGACGTCCCTGCAGGCCCCCCGGGAACCTAGCTGGGAGGCGGCGAGGCAGCTCCACCGAGCGCAGCGTCCCAGGGCAGCTCTGGTGCTGCCCAGCAGGCCCTGGCCTGGGTCTCTCTGTCCGAAGTGCGCACGCACGGCAGGCGGTGACCTTTTCACACCCGCGTGTTTATCCTTCGCTCCCACAGGGCCGTAGAACAGCAGCCACGGCCGGCTCATGGCGCGAGCGAACCAACCAGCCCCCTCGCCTCAGCCGGGGACTCCCCCGCTGCCT
This sequence comes from Pelochelys cantorii, assembly GCA_032595735.1. Classification (NCBI taxonomy): domain Eukaryota; kingdom Metazoa; phylum Chordata; order Testudines; family Trionychidae; genus Pelochelys; species Pelochelys cantorii. The sequence goes on along the minus strand of CM064330.1, from coordinate 1,040,855 downwards.
TTCCTGCTACTGATCGCCCCCAGCTACCGAGCCGGTCGCCTCCCATGTGCCCGTCCCCTCACATGAACGGGTGCCCTTTCAGTCTGCCGTATCCCAGCCCTGCAGCAACCTCGGGGACCGCGGTACCACATCACAGGCCCATACCGGGACATGGAGAAGACTCTCCTAGTCCCAGAGCGGGGGGACGCCAGAACAGCGGCCAGACTGGGTCAGGTCAACAGCCCATCCACCCCAGTGTCCTGTCTACCGACAGCGGCCAAGGCCAGGTGCCCCAAAGGGAGTGAACACAAGAGGGAATCCTCACGGGATCCCTCCCCTGTCACCCATTTCCAACCCTGACACACACAGACTAGGGACAACAGCCCTGCCCAGCAGCCATTCATGGACCCATCTTCCATGGCGTTATCTAGCTCTTTTTATCAGAGAACGCGAAGGCCAAGACCATAACAGGGTTCAAAGAGTCCCACAGGCTGGCTGCGTGTTATGTGGAGAAACGCTTCTTTCGGCTGGTTTTAAACCTGCTACCTATTCATTTCGTTGGGTGCCCCCTAGTCCGTGTGTGGCACGGAGGAATAAACAATACTTATCTACCTTCTCTGCCCCAGTCATGACTGAGCAGTCGTCAATCGAACCCCTCCTCCATCTCTTCTCCAAGGTGAAAGTCCCAGCTTACTAATCTCTCCAGCTGAAGCTGTTCCATACACCGAATCATTTTTATTGCTCTTTTCTGAACTTTTCCAAATCCAAGAGATCTTTTTTGAGATAGGATGACCACCTCTTGGTGCAGTATTCAAAGTGTGTGTGTACGTACCACAGCTTTATACAGGAGCCGTATATTTTCTGTTTTATTACCTATCCCTTTCTTAATGATTCCCAACAGCATTTTGAGCTGATTGGATAAAATTGAGGACTGCACCCAGGAAACATAGGACTGGAAAAGAGATGGAGAGGTTTTCTAATCCTCTACACTCAAGGCAGGGCTAATTATTATCTAGATCATCCCTGACAGGAGTTTGTCTAACCTGCACTGAGACAGACACCTGTCAGGGAGGTCTAAACAAAAAGCAGCTACAGGCCTGATAAGCCAGGGCAGGAGTAAGGGAGAGGCACAATGAATACATCACAAAACTAGGTGACTGGGCAACAAAATGGCAGATGAATTTTAATGTTGACAAATGCAAAATAGTGCACATTGGAAACCACGATCCCAACTATATGCACAAAATGATGGGGACTAAATTACCTCTCAACTCGAGAGAGATCTCGGAGTCACTGTGGAGAGTTCTCTGAAAACATCCACTCAGTGCGCAGCGGCTGTCAAAAAAGCAAACAGAAGGTTAGGAATCATTAACGAAGGGAGAGAGAACAAGAGGGAGAAGACCTTACGGCCTGCGTCTTACTCCAGGGGACGCCCACAGCTGGAATCCAGAGTGCAGATGTGATCGCCGCACCTCAGAAAAGATCTCTTGGCATTGGAAACAGCTCCGAAAAGGGCAATGAAATGATGGGTAAGTGCTGCGAGGTGGGGCTCGTGCTCACTGACGTACAGGAGCTGGAAGCACAACACTGGGCTACCTTACCCTCTCAGCCTGTTTTGACGCAGACGGGCAGAGCACGAGCACATCTGAGAGCCGAGGCTGCCATTTCGGAAGGACCCTCGGGGTACAGATCGCCCGGGGAAATCCAAGCCATCTTACCAGGGGGAGGAAGTGCCGCTCTACAATGCGAGGTTTCCATTTCATTCACAGATTGTTACTTTTTACTCAGACTCTGGGCTATATTACAAAGCGCCATCAGACGTAAATACCCTGCATTGGACAGTCCTTGGATACACTGAGATATGAGTCATGCAATGTCCCAAGAAGTTTGCTATAAACGGTAGAGTGAAGGTTTTGCTTTACTGGAGAGACGTGTCTTTTCTACCAGCACTACTCAGTTGTTGAACACGAACAAGACCGTAGGCTCCTCCTGACAGTGACCGAGACCCCAGCACTTCAGACACAGAGAAATGGCAGGGACAAGCCCTGGAGAAGAGACTGTAAGGAAAAGACCTACCTTGGATAAGGGAGATGTGCACAATGATTTTGCCAGCTCAAACGTCCATGGCTGAAGTCTAAATTCCCTCCTGAGAAAGCCACATGGCTCACCCAGGAAGTGTAGAGACAATCAGAACCACCTTCAACTTTAAAAAAGATGGTCCGGACAACTCAGACTATATCTGTACAGGGTGATGTCCCGCATGGACCGGTGTCTCCAACTTGCAGGTGGTAGGTCTGCTGCCAATGGCCAGGAACCAGCATTCAGTGCCTGAGGGATCCTTGCTCATGAACTGTGTTCTGAGACTAAGGGGAAAAGCTGGCTGAAAAAAGCCCAAGACCATTACTGAAAAGACAGGATCGATCCTATCTCCTCCTCATTCTTTGTAAGCAAAAATTCAGCTGTCCCTCTGCCAAATGAGAGAGCAAACTCTTGCTCTGCAGTGTGGGTTTATTACATCCGCAATTGCGATCGTCTGCAGAGCTTCCTCCTTTGATGAAACAGAATGACTTGACTCAGGTTTGACACCACGCACAGGAATATGAAATGCCAAATAAGGGTGCAGGAGGTTGACAAATGGCTACACGAATGAGAAGTATAAACCAGAATAAAACAATTATCTGAAAACATCTGCTCGGTACGCAGCGGTGGCCACACAAGCGAACGATGTTCGGAATCATTCAGAAATGTGTATCTATCTATCCATGAGTGTCTATTCAAGAACTACCCCCCAAACAATAAGTGCTGAGACCACCACATTTCGTAGGCCGCTTCCTTTTAGCCTAACTTAAAGCAAGGCCAGGGTTTGGTTGTGCCAGGACAATGGGAAGTGCAGGGAACAGGACTGTTTTTCATAACACAGGAGGAGGGACACAATATTGGAAGTGGCCACGGGGGCTGGGGCTGGGGGGGGGGCGCCAGGGGAGAGCTATGCTGCAGAGTGACCAGCCGGGCTGGAGCTCCACCATCTTCCCTGTCACCAGATTGGCTAAGCAGCCGTCTGCCCCAAACCCCTTCCCCCCGGCCCTTGGCTGTAGCGACTTGGGGGAGGGGGAAGGCCCCTACCATCTGGGGCAGGGGACTGGGGAGAGGAAAGGCCCCTGTTGTGAAGGCCAAAGTATAACTGGGTTGAGAAAACAACAGTGGTGCTGTAGCACCTTAGAAACTAACCAAAAAATACAAATAGCTGGTATCATGAGCTTTGGTGGTCACAACCCACTTCCTCAGACGACAAATACGGAGCAAGAGGATACGGGCTGAAGAAGAGAACGCAAAGGGTTGCTGGAGGATCGGTCCAATGATGGCTATTAGATGAAGTGGCCAGGAACACAACCCCTGCCCCGAGTGTCCCTAACCCTCTGGCAGCGAGGAGCTGGGACTGGACAACCAGGAATGGATCATTTAATCATCCCCGTTCTAGTAATTCCCTCTCCAGCATCTGACATGTTAAAGCCAGAAGAGCGGGCTAGGTGGGCCTCCGGTCTGAGCCAGCATGGCCGCTCCACTCATAGTGCTGGGGGGAGGATAGCTCAGAGGTTTGAGCATTGGCCTGCTAAGCCCAGGGTTGTGAGTTCAGCCCTTGAGGGGGCTATTTAGGGATCTGGGGCAAGTCTGTCAGGGATGGTGCTTGGTCCTGCCATGCAGGCAGGGGACTGGACTCAATGACCTCTCAAGGTCCCTTCCAGCTCTAGGAGATGGTATATCTCCATATTATTTAGTTAGGGTGTGTCTAGACTACAGGGTTTTGTCGACAAAACTATACCTGCCTCTACACTACCGCCGAGTTCTGTCGACATAACGTTGACAGAACTCGGCAGTTTTGTCGACGGCGTAAACCTCATTCTACGAGGAATATCACCTTTTGTCGAAAGAGTTCTGTCGACAGAAGGCGTTATTGCATCTACACTGTCCTTTGCGTCTGCACTGTCATGTTGACAATGTGGCTTGCTTTGTCGACAAAACTGGATGTAGTCTAGACGCTCTTTGTCGACAGTATCTGTCAACAAAACTTCTGTCCACAAAAGCCTGTAGTCTAGACGTACCCTTATTGGTTTCAATCAGAATGTAGCTACTGGAACAGAACTCACCCCAACCCCTTGCCCCAATGCCTTCTCCTTAGAGATGAAGGATCTAGAAACAACAGCCAAATGGCTTTCGATGGGAAGTCTGTGAAAGCTGCAGATGGACCGTTCCTTTTGTCACTGTACAAAATACGAATAAGAGCAGACAGGGGAATTCGCTCATGATGTTCTCTAAGCAAGAGAGGGGAGCGCTCCCCGCAGGAGCCAGCCATTGCTCTGCGGGGGCTGCTCCATTCCCGAGTGCCTGTCCACACAGGCGCCTGCACAGACATCACAGACCATCGATGGAAGCTGTCCCGTATGCAGCACACTAGGCAGGGCATGGCAAACCACGGTGCAGCAGCCCCTGAGTATGCCTAGCACCGTACTAAGCCCCTATTGCGGTCTGCCACACAATCATAGATGAAGGCTGGGGAGACCACGGGAGGCCAGCTAGTCCAACCCCTGCTCAAAACAGGACCAACCCCCGGTAAATCAACTGCTCATCAAGTCCACAAGCCACCAGACAAGGTCAAATCTCTCTCTCCAGTTAGGCACACGCTGGCTATGCAGGCCATAAGATCTCTCCCTGGTGAGCCCCAGAAGTAGACAGGTGGGTGCAGCCTTCCTGCCCAACCGCTATAACGAGCTTTGGGAACTCCCCCAGACGGAACGGCCGGATGACATAGAACGTTGTGTGTGGAACATATAAGAGTTGCCAAGGAAACGAACAGGATTCCGATTCTAGAGCCTTTCCTACAGTCGGTTTAGGGGAGGCAACATTTGTAACTCAGCCACCGGAGGCTGTGTTCTCACAGCTGAACTGCCTCTCCCGTGCCGCGTGAGGCAGTATCTTCTATCGGACCAACTTCTGTGACGAGCGGGCCAGGTGGCGGGTCTGACCGCAGCAGCTTTGTCAGTCCTTGAAGACAGAGGCTGATGGTAAGAGAACCCCTAAGTGACCCTTTTAATTGGGGACATGGCTAATTTATAGCCCGAACCAGCTTGGGCATTTTCGGAGAATTGGGTCATTCAGAATATTTTAGCCCAGTCCAATGCGCGTGTGTGCGTAGCCCTTATCTAAGGGCTCCAAAGGGGGCTGCTCCCCGGACTCTGCCTGGCGGAGGTGGTTTGATACAAGCTACCAGTAGGAAAGCACAAAAGGCAGGGAAAGGTTTGACAGCTTTGCAGTGTGAACAGCTTTGACCTGACGGGACAAAGCGAGTTGACCGCCCGGACAGCGGAAGTCCACTGCTGACAGGAAGTTTGGCGAAGGGATGTGGGGTCTGTTCCCCGCACTGCCTCACACTGGAGGTGGAAGGTTGGTGGTTGTTCCTCCGCATTGTGATCCCCCCTCCTGCCACCGTCAAACAAGAGCAGCATTCCCCCGCCCCACAGCAATCAGCAGCTGACCCTCGTTGGAGGCACGTAACCCTCCTTTACTCTAAACACCCCCATTGTTACCACGAGTTCATCGAATCAGATCGAGGGACATGATTACTCCCCTCTTAAGTAGGACTGCTCAGAGCTCCAGTACAAGAGCCCTCGGGAGGACATCTAATCCAGCCCCCTGCCCAAAGCAGGATCAACTCCAGCCAAATCAGCCCAGCCAGGGCCTGGTCAAGCTGGGACTTAAACACCTCTAGAGATGGAGATTCCACCCTCTCCCCAGGGAACCCATCCCCGTGCTTCCCCACCCACCTAGGGAAATAGTTTTTCCTAATATCTGACCTACACCTCCCCCACTGCAATGTGAGACCATTGCTCCTTGTTCTGCCATCTGCCACCACTGAGAACAGCCTCTCTCCAGACTCTTTGGAACCCCCCTTCACGTAACTGAAGGCTGCTCTCAAATCCCCCCTCACTCTTCTCTTCTGCAGACTAAACAAGCCCAAATCCCTCAGCATCTCCTCATAGGCGGTGTGCTCCAGCCCCCAAATCATTTTGGTCACCCTCCGCTGGCCCCTCTCCAATGCGTCCACATCCTTTCTGTAGTGGGGGGCCCCAGAACTGGATGCAATACTCCAGATGTGGCCTCACCAGAGCCGAATAAAGGGGAATCATCACTTCTCTGGATCTGCTGGCAATGCTCCTCCTAATGCACCCTAATATGCCATTCGCCTTCTTGGCTACAAGGGCGCCCTGTTGTCTCATATTCAGCTTCTCATCCACTGTAACCCCCAGGCCCTTTTCTGCAGAACTGCTATTTAGCCAGTCGGTCCCCGGCCTGTAACAATGCTTGGGATTCTTCCGTCCTGAGGCTAGGACTTTGCACTTGTCCTTGTTGAACCTCATCAGATTTCTTTTGGCCCAACCCTCTAATCCGTCTAGGTCACTCTGGACCCTCTCCCTGCCCTCCAGCATATCTACCTCTTCTCCTAGCTTAGTGTCATCCGCACACTTGCTGAGGGTGCAATCCATCCCCTCAGCCAGGTCATTAATTAAGACATTGAACAAATCCAGCCCCACAATCAACCCTTGGGGGACTCCACTTGATACTGACCGCCACCGAGACATGGGGTCATTGATCACTACTCACTGAGCCCGACAATCTAGCCACCTCACAGTCCATTTATCCAATCCATATTACTGTAAATTACCACAAGAATGCTATGGGAGACCGTATCAAAAGCCTTGCTAAAGTCCAGGTACATCACATCCACTGACTTCCCCACGTCCAGAGCCAGTTACCTCATCATACAAGGCAATCAGGTTGGTCAGGCACGACTTGCCCTTCGTGAATCCTTGTTGACTGTTCCTGTGCTGCAGAATGGATTGAGAACCTGCTGCATGATTTTTCTGGGGACTGAGATGAGGCTGACTGGTCTGTAGTTCCCTGGATCGTCCTTTTCCCCTTTTTTAAAGCTGGGCTCTACATTTGCCTGTTTCCAGTTGTCCAGGACCTCCCCCGATCTCCACGAGTTTTCAAAGATAGCGGCCAAAGGCTCCGCAACGACATCTGCCAACTCCCTCAGCCCCCTCGGATGCGTTAGATCCGGCCCCACAGACTTGTGTACGTCCAGCTTCTTTAAACAGTCCTTAGCCGGTTTTTTCACCACCGAGGGCTGCCCACCTCCTCCCCGCACTGTGCCCAGCGCAGCCGTCTGGGAGCTGCCCTTGTCTGGGAAGACTGAGGCAGGAGAGCCTGAGTATGTCAGTTTTTCCCACATCATCTCTGCCTCCTCCAGTAAGGGTCCTGGACCTTCCCATTGTTAACGTATCTGTGGAAGCCCTTCTAGTTACCGTTCATAACACACAAAACTCTCCAAGAGGACTGGCTTGAGTACAGCTCTGAGGCCTCAAGTCCCCAGCCATAGGACAGAAGAAGTGAAGTGTCTGGCTCAGCCAAAGCCCCCAGGTCTCTCTAGCAAAAGGAAGAGCCCAGCAACTAGGAAGTGCTCCCGATAGCAACAGGCCACGAAAGAGAACCCGAAGACGGAGACTCTTCTATACAAACTATTGTAAAGCAAACGTTTTGCCAACTGTTTACACAGCTGTGAGTCGGGACCCACCTTGGGGTCCCAGCCCCCTTTAAATGGAGTCGCCAGCGTCCGCTTTGGCCCCCCTGCCCAAAGCGGGGAAGCAAGCTGTGTTGTCAGCAGGCAGTCGGGTTGCCCTGCTTTACGTGTTTGCAAGGCTCCTCCCAGCCCTGGTTTGCAGCGTGGCCTTCTGGACCCAACATGCTATTGAGACTCGGGAGTCTTGGCGCTGCCGGTGGCCTTGGGCAAGTCACTGCCCCTCCTTGTGCCCCCGTTTCCCCACCTGAAAAATGGGGGCCACGCCGCTGACCTCTTGGTAAAGGGCTTTGGGATTTACTGATAGGAAGTGCTACAGGGGCAGGTCCTCACTGCAGCATTCGGCACAAGGTGGTGCCCAACCCAACGCCCCTCCACAGATGTCAACTGTCGCGCTGGAGTGACAGATGGAGGAGGCCCCGCAGGGAGCGGGCCTGGCTCTGCAGTTTTCTCAGCAGGGATTTACATCAGGGGCCACTGACCCACCGTAACCATCAGTCGTGGGACACACACAACCCCGCAGGAGAGCAGAGACGCTCAGGGCTTCCCCTATGTCCCAGGGTGGGGCCAGGAAGAAGGGGCTCAGGGTGCAGGACCAAGCTCACAGCTGTGGTGGGGAGAGCAGGGTCTGGGGGGAGTTAGGGTGGGGAGGCTTCCAGCCTTGGGCAAGGGTGATGTGTAGCGTCTGGGGGAGTTAGGGAGTGGGACCTGGGGATTACAGCGGATGAAAAGCTGGATATAAGTCAACAGGGCGCCCTTGTAGCCAAGAAGGCTAATGGCATATTCGGCTGCATTAGGAGAAGCATGTCCAGCAGATCCAGAGATGTGATTATTCCCCTTTATTGGGCACTGGTGAGGCCACATCTGGAGTATTGGGTCCAGTTCTGGGCCCCTCCCCCACCCACAGAAAGGACGAAGATGCATTGGAGAGGGTCTAGCGGAGGGTGATCAAAATGATACAGGGGCTGGAGCACACGACCTACGAGGAGAGGCTGAGGGATTTGGGTTCGTTTAGTCTGCAGAAGAGAAGAGTGAGGGGGAATCTGATAGCACCCTTCAGCTCCCTGAAAGGGGGTTCCAAAGAGCATGTAGAAAGGCTGTTCTCAGTGGGGGCAGATGGCAGAACAAGGAGCAATGGGCTCAATTTACAGTGGAGGGAAGGTCTAGGTTGGAGATTAGGAAAAACTATTTCTCTAGGTGAGTGGTGAAGCACTGGGATGGGTTCCCTAGGGAGGTGGTGGAATCTCCATCCCTAGAGGTGTTTAAGTCCCGCCTTGACAAAGCCCTGGATGGGATGATTTAGTTGGGATTGGTCCTGCCTTGGGCAGGGGGCTGAACTTGATGACCTCCTGAGGTCTCTTCCAGCTCTATAATTCTATGAGTGGGAGGGTTCCAACCTTGGTCAAAGGGGGTGTAGGGTCTGGGGAAAGTTAGGGTGTGGGGGGTTCCAGCCTTAGGCAAGGGGGGTGCAGAGTCTGGGGCAGGCTTAAGGCCAGTGCAAGAAGCATCAGAGTTTCCCTGTTCCCATCCTGATTGTCCATTGGCATTCCTGCGCCTAGGGTCTGCAGGGAGCCAGCCTAGTTCCCCCTGCAGTGGGGTGAGCTGCTGCTGGCGGTTCCGCCTCATGGCGGTTGGCAACACCAAGGGCTTCCAGCCCACAGTGCATCTCCATGTGACAAGCTGGATCACAGTACGCTGGAGATTTGCATGGTGGCACAGAGAGAACACTTACTAAATTTGCAGCTGACACCCAGCTGGGAGGGGCTGCAAGGGCTTTGGAGGGTAGGGTCAAAATTCCAACTGATCTGGACAATCTGGAGACATGGCCTGAAATAAAGAGGATGAAATTCAATAAGGACAAATGCACAGTGCTCCACTGAGGAAGGGACAATTAATTGCACCCGCACACAATGGGAAACGACTGCCTAGGGAGGATACTGCAGAAAGCGACCGGGAGTATTGTGTTATTTATTTAACATATCTAGCCCCGTGGTGGGGGCATGATGCAGTTCTCCTCCACGGCCGCTGAAGATCCTAGTCAGTGGGCATCTATTGACCATGTGTGATCTCCTCTCCCCCCAGATCACCAAGTCAACACAAGCCAACAGTGCACGGTGGTGACAAAAGAAGCCAACGGCATTCTGGGCTGTGCTAACAGGAGTGTTGTGAGCGAGACACGAGAAATAATTCTGCTCCCCTCCGGCCTCAACTGGAGCACTCTGTCCAGTTCTGAGCACCACATTTCAGGAATGATGAGAAGGTCCAGAGAAGCGCAACAGAAACGACTGAAGGTCTAGAAAACATGATTTGTGAGTGAAGACTGAAAAAGATTGGGTTTGTTTAGTCTGGAGAAGAGAAGTGTGTCAGGAGACATAACCGTTTTAAGTACCCGAAAGGGTGTTACAAGGAGGAAGAAGAAAAATTGTTCTCAACCTGCGAGGACAGGACAAGAAGCAAGGGACGTTTAGGATAGACATTAGGAAAAACTTAGTCCTGCCGTGAATCAGACTCGTAGAATCCCAGGGCCAGCAGAGACCTCAGGAGTCATCGAGTCCAGCCCCCTGCCCAAAGCAGGACCAACCCAACTAAATCATCCCAGCCAGGGCCTGGTCAGGCCGGGACTTAAACACCCCTAGGGATGGAAATTCCACCCCCTCCCTAGGTCCCCGTGAGTGCAAGGGACTGGACTAGAGACCTCTCGAGGGCCCTCCAGTGCTAGCGGTCTACATGCAGGCTGAGCTGACCCCGCGGGGCCAGGCAGAAGGCCAGCTGATGCGCGAGGTAGCAGTGCAGTGGAGACGCAGCTGCAAGCGGAAGTTGGGTTAGCACAGCACATCAGCTGCTCCTCGGTCACTCTGGGCTTGCTGGCACTGCGCGCGTTAGGACACTCCGATTCGTCCGGCGGGGAAATGAGCCTGGAGAGGCACTGAGGGATTAGCTGCACACAGTAATCCCTGAGTCAGGAAGGATCCATCGGGAAAGGGCAAGCAGCTTCCTCTTCTGCTCCTGTTCCGAGTAGCGGCCCTTTGCAAGGTGCGTGCAGCCAATACTCCAGAAGGAAGACCGAAATCCCACACGCCCAGCCTGCCAATAGGGCGCATACAGCCACGCGGAGCTGGGAAAATCCACTGCCAGCAGGGTCTGATCCAGTTGCGGTAGCCACATGGCTCTGGTCCTGTGAGCTGCCAGAGAACACACACCCGAGCAAAACAGCGGGAGGCTACAAATCAGGAATGTCTCTCTTCGCGGACACTCGCAAGGCAGAACGTACGTGAAACAACACGGAGCACTCACGTAACTGCATGTCAGGCGTCACACCTGGAAGAAAAGCTCCCACAGCCTCTCCCAGCCCCTTCGCCCCGAGGGGAAGAGCATCTCTCACCCTTGTTCAGGGACGGTTTGCATCCTTGGCGAGCGTGTGCAGCACGCAAGAGGCAGCACCAGTTTTGAATAGGGGGAGGCAAAAGCACAGAAGGGACTGCTGCTAAAAGAGAATTTATTCAAGACTGTACTACCATTTTCTAAACCAATGGCACAGACAATGATTAAAAATAACAATAGCTGGGAGCTTTGAAGACCATTATTATAATACATGTATAGACGGCAACAGAGCAGGTATGAGAACTCGACAAGCAGGCCTGTGGAGAACATGATTCATATCATACAACTGTACAAATGTCAAAGAAAAATAGAAAATAAAATACAAAAGGAATCACCCAAAATGCAGTCCTTGACTTTATTGACAGTGTTACAGTACGTTATGTGCCAGGACTGGCTCATTCTACCTTCTGTTTTCAGAGTGCTCACTTGGCTGCAAATAGGAAAGAAAAGAAAATCTCAAGTATAAATCCCAATCTTTATCTGCCGGGCTATGAAATATCTGCTAAAAGCCAATCCGGCTGTCTCTGTGATCATCTTTGCTCAAGACTTTGCATTTTACCAGAAAAAATTGGACACTTCTTTAATCTAGTGCAAAAATATTTCCCGTGGTGACATGAATTCACAGAATGATGGACAGTCCTACCACCGGCAAACCATCCTGTGCATGGCTAACAGCAACCTCGAGATCGAGGGAAAAGCCCCTCCCCTTCCCCAACCCGTGTGATTGGCCAGTTCTTTGTGATGGGCACATGGTGTGCCTGCCCCCGTCAGGTCAGTCCCTCCACGTATATAGCAGGGAACCCTCAGCCACGCCACGCAAACCCATGTGACTGGCATCTTGTAAATACTGAACTGCCAGCTCACACCCAACGCCCCTGGGCTTGCCTGGTGTCAGCCCAGCATTGGGCACCGTTTCATTTGTCATCCCCATACTTGCGCCGGAGGCAGAGGGGCCCTGCGTGTGGCTCGTGGAATCAGCTAGCAGCCTGCAACAGAGCTACGCCTTACAGAGCTGGGGTCTGCTCCTGTTCAGCTGGGCAAAGGCTTGTCCTCCCTCCACTCATGGCAACGTGGTCTGGGTCACTCATTCGTTCTCTGTTCCACCTGCAGATCACCAAACCACACAGTGTTCATAAGCTGATGCCGAGGTGCCCACGTGGCAGGTTGGCAGGTACCAGCGTTCTCAACACCGGCCCTTCCTTGGGCAGCTCAGCAGCACGGGGAACAACCGCGCTTTCCCAACCACCAAAAGCATTGCTCTCCTCCCCACCCACGTTAGGGAGGTCGGGTCCATGGCTTGATTCTGAAGACGTTTCAGGTCTGCCAACACCAATGGCTAAAACTCATTGCGTCCCCTCTCTACACAAGCCAGCGTGCCCTGCCCAGACAGAAAACCATTTTGCACAGAGCACAAGGCATGTCTAAAATACACAGGGCGTCTCCTCCTCCACGCTGCCTTGCCCAGCCACTACAAAATAACACACTCACAGCAGACGGGGGGGGGGGGGGGCTGTCTCCCGCACGGCACGTGCACTAGGGGCGCTAACACAGGCGAACTGAAAAACCTTTTGTAATTAGTAAAAGAAAAGTCGAACACTCGCACATGTTGGCACAAGGAAAATGAGGAGGGAACGTTCAGCTCAGGTGCCTTCTTCCACGGAGCGGGACTCCGATTTCAACTTGACAAACTCTCTGGCCACTTCGTCATTGGTGCGCTGTGAAAGAATCCTCAGGACCGTGAGCCCCGTCTCGTCCATGTGAATCCTACGCCCCAGTGGGCACCAGCAAGCACAGCTCCCTTTGTCTGCTATGTCCCGGAGCTGCATCACGGCTATCCCCAGGACCCGATCCTCCCGGGCAAAGCAGTAATCCTTCACGCAGACCTGGAGCTCATACGCATCCGGGCCATCTTCATTCCCCAAGATGCTGAAAAGGAGACACACAAGTTACTCCGAGTCAAGCAGAAAGCACAGCGTCTCTCTCGCACACTGTTTCGCACAGCGTCTCGCACCCCGTCTCTCTCGCACACCATCCCCATAGATTGCCTTGCACCAGAGGACTCCTGTTAGAAACGTTACCCGGTCACATTGATTTAGTGAGAGGCACGTCAGTTACATGGGGACCTCCTCCCCGAGTTGTCACGCCAGGAATATATCAACAGCCTGCCCACACTTTACAGCTCTGAGCCTGGCAGAGAAACTTCACTTCCAAAGGAAACTGCCATCAAACCAGAGCATCGTAAAGGGGCTCTGCAAAGACAACACAAGGAACCTTTCTTCGTAGGGGAGATTGACAACCTGACTTTTTTTAAGAAGGAATTTTCACCTCTTTGCTTGTTTTTCATGTTAGAAACGCAGGTCCTGTCTAGCCTGGAGTCCTCTATGAAAATGAAGAACAGGTAAAAGGACGATGCCATGAGAGTTGAGAGCGTGAAATTGGAGCTCCCGCGAGGAGAAAGGATTTTTACCCAGAGCACTGAAAACTGACACTTGGTTGAGACCCTCACAGACTCATGCTGGAGCAGGGAGGCCCTGTGGTAAGACTAGAAACCCAGAGGCTCCCCATCAACAAGCCTTCCCGCAAAACCGGGACTTAACCTTCCTGACACTTGTACGGTAAAAAAAGCAGACTCCTCTCTCCGCCATTTTAGAAACACCATTTCCAGCCTCCCTCACGATGCAAGCAGGAGAGAGACGGGCTGATTTCCCGTTTAACCCCTCTCTCTGACTACCGGGATGAGGACTAGACTACTGCTCAGTGGGAAGGTCCCTTGTACTACCGAGAGGCTACGGAACAAGAGCCAGAGTTCGGAACGGCTGCATTTCCAGCCGCTGGAGAAGACGGTATCCCTGGAAGCAGCTTGGAGGCGGCTTGGCCCATGTGGCAAGTAAAGATGGAAGCAAAGGGACAGACTTTTGCTCTCACGGGAGAAAATTTCAGCCTCAACTCTACGAATAAAAACAAGGCCTCGTTGCAATAATGGATCCTAAGAACGCAGGGTGGTGCGCAGCAATGCACGTTGGACGTGTTTCTGGCCATAACTGACAGGCGCTCTTTACATGAGCCATGAACTGAGACATCTGGCCCTGAGAGCAGCGTTCCGGCAGCAGCCCCTCAGCAGTCCCATGGCGAGCTGGGTCCTCACACCACAATATCGGACCAAAGACGCGCCTGCTGCTCCCGGTTGCCCTACTGGCATCGACAGGTCATTCTATTGCACTGGGCTGCCCGCGCTCGGGGGGCAGGGTCCCTGGGCCGGGCTGCCTGCGCTCGGGGGGCGGGGTCCCCGGGCCGGGCTGCCTGCGCTCGGGGGGGCGGGCGGGGTCCCCGGGCCGGGCTGCCTGCGCGTGTGGGGCGGGCGCGTTCTGAGACGGACCCTCAGCCTGTTGTGCGTACTCACAAGTGAAAGGTTTCGTTGTATTTGGGCGCCCAGTTGTTGCTCTTGGATTTGGTGGTGAACTTTCTTTTCTTGTCACTCTGATGAGGGCCAATCATAGTGACCTCGACAAAAGGGCGGAACATGCCGGACGTTTGCCACTTCAGGTCGTTGGCTGCCACCACTAGAGAGGAGAGAGCATGTGAGAACCCTGCCCAGCGCACAGCGCTCTCTGCTGCGCGGCCGCTTGCACCCCCTGCGTCCGACAACGCTGGGCGTGGCGGATTGACCGGAGGGAAGGCTTCATCTTCTCTCCGTAGAGCTGGTGGTTTGTGGTTCACACCCGGCCGCCCCATCCTCTTAAAACACACTGTTAAAAAACAACCCTCTCCTCCTGCAACAGCACCATCCAGTCGAGCAAGAACAGCCGAGCGGCTGAGCCTGGAACTGCTGGCTGGGATCAGGAAAGGACATTCGTTTTCATACTTGAAATCATCTGGGTTGTCGTCTTAAAAGCACAGATTGGCCAATATCAGACACCCTGCCGTCTGCCCGCCTACAGCGTGGGCACAGCGGTACCTAGGACCGTTCACTCCCGCGGGCTTTGGCCTGGCCTCGGCACTGCGCACACAGTCCCCCGCTTGACGGTACCTTTCACGGTGACCTTGTGTTCGCCGGTCCCTGGGTGCGTGTACAGGTCAATCTGTATGGACACTTCGCCCACGGGGTCCTCCACACCCGAACCTGAGGCAGAGTGACAAACGCCAGAGGGAAGATTAGCTGCCTGGTGCCCACCGTCAGCGTGCTCTCAGCATGGCAATGCCCCCGTGCAGGGAGTTACCCCTTAACCAGCTTCCTTGACGTAAGCCCTCAAAGCAACGGCCGAGTCAACAGCATGCCTGCCAGCCGAACACACCCCGCGCGCATCGATCCCCTGCTCCAAACCCTGTCATGACACTGCCCAGAGCTCACACCGGGAAGCATTTTCGAAGCGTCTTGAAAACCTACAACAGCGCCCAACCCTGCTAGCAAGTTCCCACTACACAGGGCACCGTGCAGGCACTTCAGAGCTAGGCCATCGGCATTCCCATCCCCCTCCATGCCAACGGGGTGAGGGGAAGGCTGGCAAACAAGGGGCAAGGGCACAGGGCCGACCCTACATTTGCGCTGCGCCCCAGTGCACATGCAGTCCCCAAAGAGCGTGTGGTATCTGCCTGCCGGACAACGTCTAGGAGTCCTGTTGCCTCCACCCCCCAGGGGACGAGTCCCTGCAGGCCGTTAGCAGCCACGGACAATTCTGAGGGAAGTTAGGAGTGTACAAGCTGCTCAGAACGCCCCTTCGCCCGGGAGAAATGAGGCGTCCTGAGGGCAAGGGAGCATGCTTGAACAGAAGAGGCCTGGGGAAGGGTCAGAGGTCAAAAGAGCCTTCAAATTTTCGCGGTGGGTTGGGGTTGAGTGAAATTTGGACCAAGCTTGAGTGCACGAAACAAATATCGTTCTAACGGGGGGTTGCAAGCCTGGCATCGGGGTGTGGGAAGCCGGGGAACTGGCCAGAGGCCACACGTGGCTAATTCACCTTTCAGCCCTGAGCCACGGGGGCGCTGCTGAAGCCTATGCCTCTGAGCTTAAGGTGGGGGGAGGGTATCACAATTTAAGGGGGGGTCGTGTTTTTTTTAAGTCCCAAGGGATCACCGGCACAGAAGGGCAGAGAAACAAGCTCACTGCCCGGCAATGCCCAGGCTGGAAGGGTGTTCTGCAGGCAGCCATCGCTGGGTCACAGGAAGAGCGCAGAGTGGGAAGCAGCCAGGGTGTGTGAAATGGCGCCGACGTTCATCACGAGCAGATCCAGATGGATCCCGGACTGACGCGGGTTCTTTTCCGGAGCGCACCCAACGGCTCCGATTGATCCTGCACCCTGGGAGCTCTCGAGAGCCTTGGAAGAGACCAAGAGGCGGAATGGCCAAACCCTCTCCCCACTGCTAGACTGTGCGCGAGGAGAAACCAAGTGCAGAGAGGGAGGGACTGTCAGGGCTGGGGCAGGGGGGTCTGATTTTAACCTGCCTCGGTTGTTGGTATGGGCACATCACCTCGTTGCTTCCCTCGCTTCCGGCATCGCTCTGCCGCAGAGCCAGGTTGCTGGCATCTGACCGAGAACACGCACACGCACACAGCTCTCCTGGCACTTGCGGGAGCAGGGCCCTTGTGTACAGCAGTGCCCTGCCCGCCTGCAGACGCCAGGAGGATGTGCAGAGCACCGGGGCCAGGGGCACGCACGCCTGTGCTCGGGAAGAGACCCAGCGCCAAGCCGAGCTGCATGCAGGCGAGGCAGCGAGGAGGCTGGGGGTTTCCAGCGGTACGGCCCCTGTTCTGAGGAGCACGCACAGTGTCGTACCCACACTGCATGGGGCCTGACCTGCACTGCACTGACACCAGGGAGCCAACAGACTCTGGAGCTGCTCCCACTTACCCTGGGAGAGCAGAATCTGAGCCATTAACTTGGCAAGTGGATTCATTCTGGGGCTTGTCGGGCAAACCGTCTCTGCACAGAAATCCAGCTGGCTTGCTGGTGTGCCCTTCCACACGCAGGTTAGTCGACTATTCTGTGGTCCCCGGGGGCGAGGCCGGCAGCTCCGGCCCCACTCCCCAGGAGCCCCCGTCACTCCGCGCTGCTGCTTCTGTATCAAAGGCAGCAGCGTGAGGTGCCAGGCAGGAGCTGGTCGGCGAGCGGAACCAGTTTGAAACCAGCTCCCCTTGTGGACAGGCTGCCTATTGCCCCGCGCTGCTGCCTCAGATACAGAGGCAGTAGTGCGGGGTGGCAGCAGTCCCTGACAAGGGAGGATCTGAGCTCCTGGACCCGGCACAAGCCAGGACTGAGCTGGGCTGCTGGCCAGCCTGTTAAAACATTTACTGGCCGGGGGGCAGGGGAAATGCCTGTAGTCTCGAGCATGAACTGATACGCTTTTGCTTCTCGGTTAACCGACTCCCCTACTGCACCCTCATTCAAGCGAGTGGCAGGACGAGCTCCCTCGGCCTCAGTGGGACGCTTACGCCTACCCGGGCGCAGGTTTGACCCTTTCCCACACCCCGCGGCATGGGGCAGGCACAGCTAGGAGCGCGGACTCAGCCAGAGGCAGTGCATAGCATAGCAGCGGGGAAGGGCAGCCTGGAGCGTCTGGCCAAGAAAGGGCTTCTCTACCCTCGAGTGCCGAACAGACGGCCCATTCCCATGAATTCATCTCGTGCTCAGGGGGGCCGGCACAGCAGGGTCCATCGCCTTGCAGCTCTGGTATCTGTGGGGCGGGAGCAGCCCGCAGGGGGTAGATTCTACGGGGGGGGGGGCACAGGCAGGGGGGGTCTCTCGAACAGGTTTCCACAAACAAGGCAAGTGTGCAGCTGGCTAATGTTGTTATGGTAACAGCATTAGTCTTGAACATACCCTTCTCAGGAAGAACGTCCTCATTAGCGGTAACCCTAATACCTTTCCCATCATGCACTGAGCCGTGAATGCAGAAGGCAAGAAGCAGGCAGGACAGAGAGAGAAGAGTGCGAATTACAATCCAATTAGCAGCGACAGACAAACACAACTGGAGGAAGTCAAACACTCTAGCGCCTACTCGACTGAACCCCCCGCCGTCGGCGGCGCCTGCAGCGCGTCGGAAGCAGCATCTCGACAGGCGAGGGGCGGGAGGCTGGGGCCTGCTGCCGGCGCAGGGATGCAGAGAGCTCTGACCCGCGGAAGCCCAACAGCTCTGAGCTCAGCCTCGGCAGTCCGAGGGCAGGCGAGCGCTGCTGGGTAGGACAGCTGAGGTGCAGCAGGGCTGGCAGACCCCACACGCACCGCACTCAGTGGGTTTTTAGCCATTTCCACCCACCAGCCTACGGGAGGCTGAAGAACGGAAGGGAAACGCCAGCCGGAGAGAATCCTGACAGGCAGAAATCGGCCCCAAACTCCTGCGCTGCTCCCTCTGCCCCCTAGACACACGCCAGAGTATCCCGCAGTGTGGGGCTGCTGAAACACAACTGTAAGGGCGGGGCCTGGAACCGAGCTGCGGCTCACAGCTTCCTCCATGCTCCTAGGTAAAAATGGTCAGCGGAAGGCACAGTTCAAATGCCCAGCAGGGATGTGCTGGTCCCACTGGCTGGGAACAGCCCCCCCGGAGCTGCAATCGCCCCCCAAAATTTCTTCCCAGCAGTGTGCTCAGCTGGAAGTTTAGACCCCTCAAATGCCCTTTTAAAAACACACACACACACACACACCCCTCTAGCCTCCTTCTCAAATCCTGCTACTCCACACACACACACACACACACACCCCTCTCTAGCCCCCTTTTTGTTCAAATCCAGCTACTCCAGCTGGGGCAAACGCTTTGGCCTGAAGAACACGTCTGGGCGTGGCAATGGTGTGGAGGCCCACGAATGCTCACAGAACTGGGGACTAAGGGGTGGGGGCGGGGGGTCCAGAAATGAGGCATTCAGGATGCAGGAGGGTACTCTGGGCTGGGACCAAGGGGTTCAGATGGGGGTGGGGGCTCTCGGCTGGGAAATGTGGGGCGCTCTGGCCGGGGGTGCAGGAGGCTCTCCAGGCTGGGATGGAGAGGTTTGGGAGATGGGAGGGGGGATCAGGGCTTGAGCAGGGAGCTGAGGCAGCGGGGGAGTAGGGAGGCTCCAGCTGGGGGTGCAGGCTTTGGGGTCGGGCTGGGGAGGGGAGGCTTGGGGTACAGGAGGGTGCTCCAGGCTGCAATCGAAGGGTTCAGAGACCAGGAGGGGGGTGAGGCCTGCCAGTGCAGGGAGGGAGGAACTTACCCCAAGTGACTCCTGAAAAGAGCAGCATTTCCCTGCTCTGGCTCCACCATCCGCAGGCACCACATCTTCCACTGACCACAGTTCCTGGCCAATGGGAGCTGTAGAGCTGGTGCTTCCAGGAACATGTGAAGCTGCTGCAGGGATGGAGGGAGCAAGGCAAGCTCCCGACCCCGCTTCTGAAGGGGAGGTCAAAGGCTGGCTTAAAAAGGTCTGATGGGCTGGGTGAGGCCCATAGGCCACAGTCTGCCCACCGCTTTGCTACACACATAGGCTCAATAGATCTTATGGCAAGGAGTTCCACAGGCTAATACTGAACTAGGTGAAATAGTTTTTTCTTGCATCAGTTCTGAATTTGCCACTTCTCCGTTTAGTTGAAAGCTCCCTTGCTCTTGTATTAACACCACATCAGTGCAGGCAGATTGCAGGTCACATAAGGGAGCGTGGTATGACAATGCACAATATTAGCCCATGACCTGGAAAATCCAGATAACGTGCAGGGTGTACGCCCTAGTTAAGTCTACTGCTTTCATGTGGCTGCCCTCAGCAGCAGTGACGAGGGCAGCTAAACCAGGATGCAAAACCAGAGAGATTTGGGGGCTTGGCTCGTTTGCAGGGTTGCCAGCCCTCTGAGCCTGCCCTGGAGAGTCCAGGAATGACAGATTACGTCCTTGAGAAGCCTCCGGGAATACGTCCAAGCCAAGCTGGGAACTCCGCTATCAGCTGGTTGGACTGGGAAGCACTTTGCCTTGACAGAGCCAGAAAACCGACTCTTACTCTGAGTATGGCTGTCTAATGCAACGGGGCGTCTCTCCTCGATTCCCGCATGCCAACAGCCAGAGGGTTTTGTTCCCAGTAAACGACTGACTGGGAAATGCGAGGGGTTTTGGAACAAGGTGGTGGAAATGGAGTTCCTTGTGCAAGGGGGACATAGGGAAGAGCTGTGCTTGATCTGTCTGGCCACCAGATGTCCCCGCACTGCAGAGATATGGTCTCTCCAGTATTCCCCTGGGTGAGGGAAGGATCCTTTAGGTCGCTTCAACGTTTATGGAAGAGGGGAAAGTGATCAGCAACAGTCAACATGGAGTCACCAAGGGCAAGTCCAGCCTGACCAACCTGAGTAGCTTCTATGATGAAGTAACTGGTTCTATGGACGTGGGAAAGTCAGTGGATGTGATATACCTTGACTTTAGCAAGGCTTTTGATACCGTCTCCCACAATATTCTTGCCAGCAAGTTAAGGGAGTATGGATTGGATAAAGGGACTGTAAGGTGGATAGAAAGCTGGCTAGACTGTCGGGCCCAGTGGGTAGTGATCAACGGCTTGATGTCAGGTTGGCGGTCGGTTTCTAGCAGAGTGCCCCGAGGATCAGTTCTAGGGATGGTTTTGTTCAACATCTTTATTAATGACCTGGCTGAGGGGATGGATTGCACTCTTAGAAAATTTGCGGATGACACTAAGCTAGGAGAAGAGGTAGATACACTGGACGGCAGGGATAGGGTCCGGAGTGACCTGGACAAATTGGAGGACTGGCCCTAAAGAAATCTGATGAGCTTCAACAAGGACAAGTGCAGAGTCCTGCCCTTGGGACGGAAGAATCCCAAGCATTGGTACAGGCTGGGGACCGACTGGCTAAGTAGCAGTTCTGCAGAAGAGGCCCTGAGGGTTACAGTGGGTGAGAAGCTGGAGAGGAGTCAACAG
The DNA here is from genome assembly GCA_032595735.1 of Pelochelys cantorii. Classification (NCBI taxonomy): domain Eukaryota; kingdom Metazoa; phylum Chordata; order Testudines; family Trionychidae; genus Pelochelys; species Pelochelys cantorii. The sequence continues at coordinate 1,019,985 of CM064330.1, read as the reverse complement.
GGGGCCCTCGTAGCCAAGAAGGCTAATGGCATATTAGGGTGCATTAGGAGGAGCGTTGCCAGCAGATCCAGAGAAGTGATTGTTCCTCTTTATTCGGCTCTGGTGAGGCCACATCTGGAGTACTGGGTCCAGTTCTGGGTCCCCCACTGCAGAAAGGATGTGGACGCACTGGAGAGGGTCCAGCGGAGGGCGACCAAAATGATTTGGGGGCTGGAGCACACGACCTACGAGGAGAGGCTGAGGGATTTGGGCTTGTTTAGTCTGCAGAAGAGAAGAGTGAGGGGGGATTTGGTAGCAGCCTTCAATTCCCTGCACGGGGGTTCCAAAGAAGCTGGAGAGAGGCTGCTCTCAGTGGTGGCAGATGGCAGAACGGATCACACAGATGGTCAGTGGATGCCTCTGGCTCCAGACGGACGCTATTCTGCGCCGAAACATGGGGACGGCTACCCCTGAACCGTGGAGAGCTCTGGGGCACCAGTGTCAGGCTGTCTGCACGAGGCGGGTTTTAGCAGCGTGCCGCGTGGCTGCGAGTGGGGCAGGGCAAACGCTGTTTGTCCGCGCTGAGTGGCACTTGCTCTGCTGGCAGGAGAAGGCTCCTGCTGCCCTCAGCGCCTGGCTTGCACGAGCGCTCGCTGTGGCAAAGCTGCTGTCAGGGGTTTTCCAAGCACCTGAGAACGACAAAGGCTTTGTGGGTCCCTCGCCTGTGCAGATGGCCCTGAGCCATGCTTGTGCTGGGGCAGCGTGACCCTGGCTTCCCAGGAGCCACCAGACACCTCCCAACGGGCCATCGCAAGGGTGCAGCAAATGACTCGTGCGGCTGCCCCCTGCAAGGGAGATCGGTGCGAGGCGAGGGAACGTACATTACGTCCTCTGCCGGCTGTGCACAAAGCCAGACCTTCGGCTGCATTCTTCTCGCAGCAAAGCCGCCTCCTCCTCGTGAGTCAGCACCGCTGCCAGCCGGGGTCCGGCAGAGCTGCCGGGGCCGCTGCTCAGGCCGTGAGCAACGGGCGGGCCGCTTCGCATTGCAATCGCCCCCACAGACAGCGCAGCGCCCAGTACGACTCCAAACCAGCGCTAGCGGCAGGAGCCCCAGGAGAGAGCCCCTCCAGGAGTCCATGTGCACCTACGTCGGCCCCCCCATGAGACACACGTGGAGCAAGAAAACCCCAGCCCGCAGCAGCTCTACCACTCTCGTGTTTCCAGCAGGGTGACTGCCAAAGACGCCGCAAGCCAAGGCAATTAACCCCCACTGGAGAGCTACAGTCACTTCCCCCCACCCCCGGGCACAAAGCAGCCTTACCCTGGGCCGTCTGGGTCTGGACAAAGGTTTTGATGAGCGTGTCTGTGGTCTGAGTGTAGAGGGACAGCGCGTAGCGCAGCGACTGCAGCTCTGGGCTCTTCTCCAAGAAGGTTTTCTTCAGGCCGTTCCCGCCGGCGTGGAAATATTGCTGCGAGCAACGAGTAACAGTGTCAAAGGGAAACGCCACCAGCACTGCCCGTGGCTGCCGGCTCCCGCGAGGGCAGAGGGGACCGAAACACTTTGTGAAGCATCGTTTGCAGCAGTGACCAACTGTCCCTCCCCCGCCCTCCCCAACTGATTTACGGTGTCTCCCCGACCCCTGCACACGCTGGCTCCGCAGCGCCCCCGATCTGAGTGCCGCAAGAGGGCTTCCTTGGGCCCCTCTTCACAAGTGGGTTTGTGCAACATACTTGGCCACCTGGAGTCAGCCGGGTGCCCTACTGCTGACCAGTCACAGTGCTACGCGCCATGCCCAACAGCGGCCGGGGGAGGGGGGGAGTCACTCACTTTGATCGTATCCAGCGCCAGGTCCAGCACCGCACACTGCTTGGGAGTGAGGCTTCTGGTCTCCTCCTTCACCATGTGATCCTGGAAAGCAGCAGCAGATCAAACAACAGAGCAGGCGAGGCCCCACCCAGCCCAGCCAGCGCGCTGGATTCACACCGAGCTCTCTGGCTGGGGCCCTGTCCTTAGATTCAAAGAGCTGTGGGTGCTCAGAGGGGAAGGAGACAGATCCACAGTGGGGCTAGATCGTATTTCAATCCAAGCTGGTGCTCTGCAGCCCTGTGTCGGTCATGCAAAGCCCTAAACGACCTATCGGCTTGTTGCTCACAAATTGTGCAGCTCGTCCCAAAACAGCCAACAATAGACCCAGCCGTGACCACTTCCCTGCCCGTGGCAACTTGGGCAGAAAAAAAGGCTTGGGAGGGAATTTGGGAAAACACATTGGTCGTCCTGTATTTCCCGTACCCCGCCATGCACAAGAGCGGAGAGCCTGGTACTGAGTCGAAGGAGGACAAGCAATACAGTCTAGGAACTTCTAAAGACGACCTGCACTTTGGCAAATGTCGGGGCCTGCCACGACTAAAAAGCAGAGCTGCGTCCGCCCTCGGAAACCCTCCCTTTCCAATTCTCCGTGTCTGGGAATACACAGTCATTCAAACACGCTTCTAGCCCTTATGTGTGTGAGACAAGCAACCCTCCGCCCTGTCACCGGGCCAGGAATCGCCCCTCCACAGGCTGGGCCGCTGGCCAGTGTAAGCTTGGAGGGAGAATTCCCCTTTCTGGGAGGCGAAGCAGTTTCTTCTCCGATGGCTCAGCTGCTACTGGGATGGACCTTGCCCTGTGGCACCGTTTGGGGGCAGCGCTTCCTTGTCCGATGGCGGTCCTCAGGGCACGCCCTGCCTGGCTGTGTCACAGGGCTCTCAGCCCACGAGTGTCCGCAGTGCATCGCCGCCCGCGACCACCCTGCTCGCATCCATCTGACCCCATCGCTTCCTTAACAGAGAGCCAGCGGCGTGGCCGGGTGCCCCCCAGGGGACATGCCTGCAAGCCAGGGGCACTTTGCAAACCCTTCACTAAACAATTTCCCGTGACAGCCCCAATGCACTGGGAGCGATTAGCGCAGGGCAGAGCCAGCTGCATCCTGCCTGGCTTCACACAGCAGCACCTGCCAGTCAGAGCCGAGCTGGCCACGCCGGGACAACGGGACGCAGAGCAGCCTGCGAGCTCCCCGCTCCACAGACGCTGCACGTGGGCCCCGAGTCCCGAGAGCAGAAACCGGTTTCCGCGCAGCGCACCGAGCAGAGGCTGCTTAGAAGCCTCCTGGGAACCAGGGGCGCAGCACCAAGGGGCCGACCGCGACACTGCTCCGAACACACCGGGAACTGGTCCGTCACCAGGACCAGAGTCTATGCTGGTCTCATTTGCCAGCTGCCGTGTCTCGGCTGAGTTAGTGCTCGCACGGGGGCTCTCCCTACCCTTTCCTTTTAGTACTGAAAGTGCAAGGGCCGGCTCCGAGCGCCGCAGTGTCCTGTCTACGGCAGGGGGCCGAGACGGCTCAGCACGGGGGCCCCTTCGTGCCCTTTGGTTTCTATACAGCGATTGCAGCTACTCTGCACTGGCTGCTTCAGCGCCTCCGCTCTCTCAGCAACGCTAGCTGGGACGCAGCGCCCTCCCCCGTGTGAACGATGCCTCTGGGACAGGGACGAAGAGGGCGTGTACCCGTGCGTGCAGCTCACGTGCACATATCTGCGTGTCAGCAGACGCCTCTCCTGCCAGCCTAGAGCCGTGTCTCACAGATGTACCCGAGCATGCAAATCAGGGGCCGCACCGGAGCGCTGACTGGGCCTCCGTGGAAATGAGGCACGTGCCACTTGGCAAACTAAGCGCTGTGTACAAACGCACACTCACACGTCACTGGACTGGCACCCAGCAGAGTCTCTGACGACAGCAGCCAGCAGAACCAGGGCCCCGTTTCAGGACTATGCTCCGAGCCAGCTTTCTGAGGGGCTGGAGAGGCAAGCAGGACGGCCCCCAGCCTCGCGAAGCCTTTAGCCAGCTCAGCCGCTGCCCCTCTGCCGAGCTGCCTCAGAAACCTGCGCCCGCAGGTACAAGGGGGAAAGGAGAACACGGGCAAAGCAGAACAGCATGGCCCCGGAACAGGATCTGAGCTTTGAGTCCAGCTACAAAGAAGCCCGAGGGGCTCTGAGAAACCCCAGTGCCTGCCAGGAAAGGGAACGGTCCCGAAGCGGAGGGAGACACTGACAGAGAAACACAACAGTTGCCGTCCCGGCCCATTAGCATCTTGTGTCACTGCATGTAACCGACATGCTACGTGCACAAGGTGTGGCGGCACGTCGGGGTCCCCCGACTCCTGCACCCCCGTAATGGCACGGACAGACTCCACCAGCCAGTAGAATAGAGGGAGTTTATTGCTTCTCCAGGGTACAGCACAGCACAGATGTCATCTGGTTACAGGAACCGGGCCTAGGATGCCTCAGCCCCCCTTGAGATGGGGGAGACTGGGCCCCTAAATTCCAGCCCCTCTGGGCCCTAGGCTGTCTCCTCCATGATCCCAGACAGAACTAACTCACTCACTTCCAGCCCTGCCCCCAGCCAGGTCTGGCCTCGCCCCCTTCCTTCCCATTGTTCGCTCCATGGGAGATACCTGTCTGACGAGTTTCGAAGCCCCCTTACATAATGACTCATCCCCTGCCCTGCTGGGCCGTGCTGCAGACAGCAGCCAGTGGAGGTCACTGACAACCCACTGCCCAGCACAGCAACCAGCAAGGACCCCCACTACGTCACACAAGGCGACAGTTTTCCAGGCACGGGACCAGCCAGTGTTCACGGAACATTTCAACATGCATCAGTTTGGTCAGAAAAATGCTCTTGGCTCTGGAAAACGTGCCAGAAGCCGCAGCATGTGTGAAGCGCAGCTTCCCGGCACCCTCCCTGCTGCACCACGGAGAACAGCGTGCGCCGGGATTCCTCACGGGTAGCGTCTCGTGCACCGCGCACCTGCGCAGCGAGGATCGACCATCCCGGAGGGGCCTGATGGGTACAACGCATCCCCCACCTCAGTCTGCATGCCACTCTCGCGGGGACCCCAGGAGCAACAGCTCACTGGCAGGCAGGGGCATCCACTGGCCCTCATGTCAGCTGGGGGCCACCGCAGCTCACCAGAACTGCCCGCTTGCCAAAGGCCGGCTTCCGGCAAAGGGGGGCCCACACAACAGGAGATTCGGGGCACAGTGCAGCTCTGCTCCAGAAGGGGCTGATTTTCACATCCACAAGTCCAATTCAGAAACAACCTGTCACTAGCACGTGCGGCGCACGTGGCCGTGAATATTCCTTTATGACCAGCGCTGATTACCATTCATAGGATAGCTCAAAGCGAAAACGTGCATTGTGGCATGAGCCCGCGCTGGGGGTTGGATGGGCTCTCAAATAGGTTTTGCGATTTCGTTTTACAAACCAGCGAGGGACCGTTCCCTTGTTAGACTGAACGTGCAACCGCTGGACCGGACAGGAAGCAGAACAGCCACGCAGCACAGCGACGGGCCGCGGGCACTCGCTATCGGCATGCACAGCACAGGCAGACACACAAAGCGCACACTACGCATGGCGGCGCTTCCTTGCTGGTAGGCAAGGACGCCAGTGCAAGCCACACACACAACGCGGATACCTTCAGCTTCGACAAGTGCCCCAGCTCCTTGGCAGCACTGAAAATCAGCTGCGCCCCCTTCGTCGCAAGGCGTTGGAGTGGCAGGGAGGAGAGAGAGAGCAGAGATCAGTGGGAGCGAGCGAAGGGAAAAGGTGCCCGTCAAGCGGGTCCATCGGTCTGAGAGCAGCCCCCGTGCTGGTCGTGCTAGCGCCGTTTGCTCCCTTGTCTGCTAGGGCAGAGCCACCTGCAGAGCCCCTCAGATGGCGGGGTGCTGCTAGCTCCACCCACTACGCTCCCTGACCCAGTGACCCTTCTGCCCCACTTCCACCCCGAGAGCAGGGCCGGCGGGTGTGGGGCTGCCTTCCAAAAACCAACAGGCATGGCCCCACCCACACCCCGCCCCCAGAATGCCACCTGTAGGCTGCTGGGGGTGGAGTGTTGCTGCCCCCGGTGCCCATCCTCTCTGTGCTCTGGGGCTGGAGAGGCCGGGGCCACACGCCCTCCTCCTCTCCCTGGGGCTCCGGGGCTGGAGAGGCCGCAGCCATGCGCTGCCCACCCTCCCTGTGGTGGTAAGGGATACGTGCACACAGTGCATTGCCCTGACCCACAAAGAGTGTGTGTGTGTGGGGGGGGAAGCTTGGCTCCCTTGAGGCCGGGGCCTCAGGAGAAGGAGTAGGGCTCGGGGGGCTCGGGTGGGGGTTGTCTCCCCAGCCCTCCGTTCACTGACCCCCACATGCCTGAGACACACCAAAACAAACAGTCCCAGGGCTCCGTGTCTTGGGGCATGCAACAGGAGGAGACAGGAAAGGTTTGGCTGGCTGAGCTGGGCCCAACGGAGGCAGCAGGGAGCCTGGCGGCACGGGGTGAGCGCCCAGGAGCACGGAGTGCTGCCGAGCTGCATGACGGCGCAAACGGGGAGGAACTGGCCAGGAGCACGTTTGGGCAGGACCCCAGGGCAGGGCCCAGTCCGCAACGGACACTAGGCGGGAGTGTCAGGGCTCAGAGGTGCACTGACTTTTCTCCCTCCCGGGTCCGTGGCTGCCGGGTCGCCATACGTGGGAATTTTCCCTCCCATCAGACTGGCCAGGGACCTGGGTTATTTCAACCTCTTCCTGCCATGGGAGGGTCAAGTCACTGGCCAGAATGACCTGGGCACATCTCTCCGAAATGCTCCTCTGCCACCGTGGGGCCTTGGGCAGTGGTGCAGCTCGGTCCCTCCCTATCTCTGCCAGCAGCACAGCCCCGCCCCGCCCCGCGGGCCGTGACGCTTGGATCTAATCCCGACGGGGGGCTAGTGTGTGGGTGGCTGACCTACAGGAGGTCAGGCTGCATGATCCGGGGGTCCCTTCTGGCCTTCCACTCTGACTCTGTAGGAGACACCAAATGCCACCTGCACGCTGGTCACTTGGCTGGGCTGGTGTATCCCCGCCCCCGCTGTGGAACTATTTTGCAAGCGCTCTCTGAGGCAGGAACAGCTGTGTTTATGTACGTGTGCAGTGCTCATCACACCGGGGGCTCCTGCAATAGTATTTCAATCACCAGCTTTTCTAGCATCACAGAACCGTGGAACACTAGTGCTGGAAGGAACCTCGAGAGTCATCGAGTCCAGTCCCCGGCCCTCATGGCAGGACCAAACACCATCTAGACCATCCCTGACAAGTGTCTGTCCAACCTGCTCTTCAATATCTCCAGAGATGGAGATTCCACAAGCTCCCTGGGCAATTTATTCCAGTGTTTGACCACCCCGACAGGCAGGAAGTTTCTCCTAATGTCCAACCTCAACCTCCCTTGCTGCAGTTTAAGCCCATTGCTTCTTGTCCTGTCCTCAGAGGCCAAGGAGAACAATTTTGCCCCCTCCTTCCTGTAACACCCTTTTAGATACTTGAAAACCGCTCTCATGTCCCCTCTCACTCTTCTCCTTTCCAAACTAAACAAACCCAGTTCTTCCAGTCTTCCCTCACAGCTCGTGTCCTCCAGATCTTTGACCATTCTTGTTGCTCTTCTCTGGACCCTCTCCAATTTTTCCACATCTTTCCTGAGATGTGGTGCCCACGTCACAGAAAGGGACAGGCTCTCAGCCGATCGTATGCCACCGTACTGATGGGAGGCACGGTCTAATCACGTAGGAGACATTTGTCACGGTGACATCATGAATATTGAACAAAACTTCCAGACACCCTCACTGAATGTAACGTGCCAAAACGCAACCGGCAGACTCACACTGTGTATGCTGCTTGCAGTGCTGGGTGTTTTGTTTCTAACTTTGCCAGTCTCCCACGTGACTCAATTGCAAAAGCTACGCTGCACCTCAGATGTCTGTGGCCTTTTTTCCCCTCACAAGTAGCCCTCCCTCCTTCATCATCATGTAGTCTCCTCCTTCTTGCAACCCTTCATACTTACCAAACAGAGCCTGATCCCAGAATGGCTGGTTTTAAAGTTGCCTCGGTCACTAACAGCTGTCGTCCACAGGGATTGCGTCCAGACTCCGGAGGGAGCGTCCGAGGGGGAAGTACCCGTATAGGCGGATGGCTGACGACAGACACGCAGCTCTAGCTACGTCGGATGGCCTATCTGGGCCCCCCGTGGGCTGTGCAGTGTTAAAACACCAAGCGAGCGTGCCCCCAATCAGCCTAGTGGGGGAGGGGGGCAGGGCCGAGCATCAGTGCCACGAAGGGGCGTCCTGGCAGCCTCCAGGAATGGGCGATGCTGGGCGATTTCTGCGCCACGGCTGGAGTTCAGCTTCACTTGCCAGAGGTTCGTGAAGTTCCGCCGCCCGCTGAGCGAAGCGGCAGAGCACACCACACGCCTGAATCCAAGGGGCGAGCGAGCTGAGAGGAGCAGCCCCAAACCCTGTTCCGATATTAATACTTCACAGGTCAGGTCTGCCAGTCCTCTGGGGAGTTTTGCGGGGCCAGTGGCACGACAACAGCCGCCAGCCAAGGCACGTCGCATTCCTGCTGCAGGCGCCTAAGTCGGCCAGGTCGGAAACACTGAGCAACACCCAGTGACTCAGAACCCGCCTGGAGCGGAGCCGCTCTGGTCGCGATTCCAATCGTGCTCTCCCACGAGGCCCTGTCCCTGTCCCTCAGCGCCAGTCTCTGGCGATGCAGGTTTCACACCAGTCACTGCATTACCACTAGGAGCTTGTCAGCGCGGGGACGGCTCCCGCCTTCGCCTCCTGACATCCTGCTCAAGGTACGACGGCTCCTCGAAAGGCGAGTTAGCCGCACAACGGAACGTCTCCCGGCAAAACTCTGTCGAGACGCCTCGCGCCGGGCGCCTCGCCGGGGGAACCAGCCCGCCCAGCCCGTCTCCACAGAAACCCCAAGTCAGCAGCCGCCTCTGGAGCTGGCGGAACCAGACCTGACTGCGTTTGACCCCTCTGACGTACGGCCCCTTGGGGCTTGGCACACAGGGATTTCCTGGTGATCCCCAGCACAAACAGGGTTCAAGCATCCTGGAGCAAACTGGAGCGAGCGTGGTCCGCCTCCAGCAGCCCGGCCACGTGTCTGGTGACACCCTGGCTCGGAGTGGCACAGGATGAGAGCAGTGGTCGCCAAGGGAATGCACTTTGCCTTCAGACCCGCACCTGCCACAGACACAAGACAGCTAGGGGGGACAACTAAAATCTCTGTCCATGGGCTGATGGTTTGAAAAACACCACTGGGCCGCCGGAAGGAAGGCTGCAGCTGGCCGGAGCCAACGGAGCAACCCCCATTTGCACTCCTGGAAGAGTCAGCCGCCAAAGCTTAGAATACCCGACACTCCATTTGATACAGTTCCCAAACCCACAGCTAAGCCAGACAGGCCTGCAGACAGGGACAGACGCTGCAAGGAGCGTTTCAGCAGGCAGGTGGGTCCCTGTGTGTGACACTAATTCAACGGTGCGTTAGCTGGTACGAGGTACCGCCAGCTGAGGCAGATTATTCCCGTCGGGTGCATGTTGGGCTCCCGGAGCCGACAGCCCTTCGATGCAATTATTGGTTGTGCTTGCGTTCGTCTGTGCAACAGGCTTTATCCGACAAGCAGAGCTTCTGTACAGGGCCCATTAGTGAGTCTTCTAAGGGGGCTTTGCTACATTAAGCCATCGTAATCAAAGGCCACTTGTATTTGGAAGTGGCTCCCTGAGGACCCCGGCAGCGCGCAGAACCGGACGTCCCAGCAGGACTCAGGCAGAGATGCTGATTTCGCCCCTGTGGCCCAAAGCAAAGGTAACCACCTCCCCGCATGCTCACACAGGAGCAGAAGTGGCAGGGCTAATGCACGAGGGAGGAGGTACCACCGCAGGCCACAAGGAGTGCTAGTAGCCCCCCCCCGGGAACCGTTTCCTCCATCCCGCCGCCGCCGCCTCCGCCTCCGCCCCGCGAAAGCAGAGCTGCTGGCACAACCAGCATGGGGCTGCCATCAGCCACTCTGACAGTTACAAGGAACATCAGCTCCTGAAGCCAAGGGCACATCCGTGTGCTCCACTCGGCAGCTTGGCCCGGGGGGCGGGTAGCGGTTCTGATGGGCCGGCTCCGCACCTCACGCTCCCACAGTCCTAGGGGGAGAGACGCCCTACAGAGGCTGAACCTCCGACCGCACCCTCACTTGGGGAGACGGGCGTGTGCAATTCTGGCCTCCAACTGCCCACTGTGTAATGGGAACGACAGCTCGTCAGTCAGCGATCGGAGGAGCCTTCTGTCCCAGGGATGCACTAGCGGAGTCAATTAACCAAGAAGCAAAAGCTTATTGGGTCATGCTTTAGACTACAGGCATTTCCCCGCCTCTCTTGCCAGTACATTTTGTAGCAGCCTGGCTCAGTCCCACCTTGCACCGGGTTCAAGACCTACCCCTGCTGTGGGCCTGCATTACAAGTGTATTAGGAGCCGGGTGGGCAGGCAGCCCACCTCAGTTCCAGCTCATGCCGGGTCCAAGGGGCTGCTGCCTCTGTATCAAAGGCAGCAGCAGCGCAGGGCAACAGGCAGCCAGTCCGTGAGGGGAGCTGGTTTTTAAAATGGCTCCCCTGGCAGAGCAGCTCCTGCCTAGCACCCACGCTGCTGCCTCTGATTCAGAGGCAGAAGTGCCGAGTGGCAGGGGCTCCTCGGGAGCGAGGCCCGAGCGCACTGCCTGCATCCCCGCCCCCGGGATTATAGAATAGTCAAGTAACAATCGATGAGGTTAATCAACTCATCAATATAACCGATATTTAACATCCCTACTCTGTCCACGTGGGAATCAAGCTTCAGCCAGAGACGGCCAGGCTGGGCTGCGCTGTCGTGCGGGGAAGGCGAAAGGAATGCGCATTGATGCCGATAGCACAATGCAAAGGGATCTATTTCGCAGCCCTAAACCAGCGAGTTCCAGAAACCTGAACCCACGTACCCCTCCGCCGAGAGAGAGTCTTTTCATTGAAGGCTGCTCTTGGCATATGATTGGCAAGGTGCGTGAACTGCTTCTGAGCAACTAGCTCTTGTGGGGCTGGGCTGGAAATCCCGGGACATTCAATGCCCACACACGCTGATGAGCCAGTGAGCGGAGCTGCTGCCTGCTGTCCAGAGGTGAGAAAGCAAGAGGCGCATTTCCATTACATTGTAGCCCACGTCCCAGGAGCTGACGAGCTTCTCTTGTGGGAGAGCCACATCCCGCCCTGCAGGAGCTAATCCTGCACAGCCAGGAGACTCCGGCTGCTTTTCGAGGCCGCTCCATTTTGAACGTGACGGTGAAACCAAATGGAATATCCCAGAATAGCCAGTCGATGGTGACATCCTGCCAGGCTGCAAGCAGTCGCTACAATTGCCTTCCGGAGGAGACGGACCCTCGGGCGCTTTGCTCCCCCGCAGCATGGGAACATCAGAAGGGGCCGGCATGGAAGCCCAAAGCGGCTCCTTGCACCTGTTTGCCTGGGAAAGCTTTTGCTTCATCTCTTCAGGTTAGACGGGCCTGGCAGGGTTGTAACACGGCAGCTCTTACGTTCAGGCTCCTGCAAACCTACCAACAGGCTCTTTCCACAGCAGCTCAGAAGTTGTCTGGAATCCACACGTGCCCCTCCACCTTGAAAGTGATTTATTCCCCCCTTCTACACCCAGCACCCGAGATAGAACCGGTCGCAAAAGCTGGACGTGGGGAAAGCCATTGCGTGGCACCAACGACCTGCGCTAGTTACAGGTCTGAACCGTGCACGATGCAGCGCCCGTCTCCAGTATCAGGAAGGCTGAGACAAGGGCCTTCCCCCTCCCAGGACAACTCCACACACCGACGCAGATGCCATGGCCCCAGCACCTTGCCCACATGCCACAAACCAGTGGCAAGCAAGAGCCCCTCTGTCCACCAAGCCAGGCTATGAGCCTGCTTTCATGTGGGCAAGCAGTAATATTTCTGGACCATTTCCAAGCAATGAGCTTACAACCCAGGCCAGGCGTTTACCCCGTCCACGCCTGCGCACCACCCTGGGAGACAGTTGGGATTAGGATGTTATCTGCTTCGGCAGCTCCCCGGGATTAGGGGACAGGCCCGTTTTCCATCCATGGCACACCCCTGCAGCTCATGACACACCCATCCCCGTGGTCCCTGCAGCTGAACACGTACGGACATCTACCGAAATCAAGGGCATCCCGGTCACGCAGCTCCCCACACCGGGGCACAGAAACGACACCCCCTCCGCCAGGACGATACTGCCCAGGCATGTCGTCAACGGGCCACCCCAAATCAGCCCCGTCTCACAGGACACCACTACTCCTCTGCCCCAGGGATCGCTGAGTGCCCGTGTTGCCATGGCTAAGCCGACCCAGCGCAGCCAGCACCAGCCGCTGGATAACTGGGTGCGTGCTGCTGTCAGAAAGACCGCAGACTCCTAGCCATTGGATGCACTTGGCATTGGGCATGTCGGTCACCGGGCTGCCAGGTGGGCAGAGCACATGCTCTGCCGTGAGATGCGTGCCCAAGAAAGCCCTTCGGGAGAGGCGGGTCTGCAGACTACACTACCCGGACACGCTGCCCTCTGCTCTGGGACTCGGGCAAGGGAAGAGGGAAGGCGGATCCTCGCCGAGGGGTGGGGGTGTGTTACCGTGTGGTCGGTGAGCGGCGGCAGCACAATCAGCTTCTCCATGGTGTTCATCACCACCCTCCAGAGCTCCTTCAGCACCCGCTTCAGCACCGTCTTCTCACACACTGTGGCGAAGAGCGTGAGGCTGCGGGAAGAGAGCAAGAGCGGATTTAAGCAATGCGTTCCGGCAGCGCACTTCGGAGGCGAAAGGAGTGGAAGCGCGAGAGGGATTTATTACCTCAGCTAACAAACCGTGGATGCTAGGTTTGAGCTCCGGTCTGTACAAGAGACGTGTCCCCTGGGCAACGCCTACAGCGCTGCTCATGGACATTTTCTGGGGCTGCTTCTCTCAGCGGCAGCACTGAGATATTTGCACAAACAGGCGCTTTGTGCGTCCAGCCTGCTGCCTGCAGCAACGCCAAGTTTTGATTTGTATGTTGGTAGATTGGAGGGACCCGAAAGAGGCCCGGGGCCCCATTGTGCAGGCGCTGACACAGACTGGCGTACCCCCCTGCCCCAAAGGGCTCGTGTCTAAAGAGGGAAGGACGCAGCCGGGGGGCTGAGGCACCCCGAGGGAGGGCGATTACACTCTTCCCGTCTGACTCCAGCAAACCCTCCAAAGCTCACCCCGTGACCAAGCCCCTCACGCTGGACAGCGCTAGGGCCTCTCTTTCAGAGACGCAGCCCACCTTCAACGTAGCGCAAAGTGGAGGCAGGAGGAGACGTGGACTGAGGAGCACAAGGGCTGAACTCGTGGCGAGGTGAACGCCTGGTGTAAAATGACCAGACCAAAGGTGTTGCTATAACCACGCTGGTCCCAGGATGAGAGACACGCCACGCGGGTGAGGTCATGTCTCAGGCGGCAGCGCCGGACAAGTGTCCCAACCACCCAGAGCTCTGAGTGTCCCAGCGAAACAAGGCGGGGCGGCCTGTTATGCACAAGCGGCTCAGCGTTCCACACACGACGGGCACTTCCCCCGACTGTCACCTGCTCTCGGATGCCAGTGGGAATCCCACTCAGGTGCGCTGCCCTCAGAGAGCTGTGCCTAGCAGTGCCACAGGGGCTGTGTTTGTGCCTTGTGGCTGCAGCCCCTCCCCTGCTATAGGATGATGCCACCCAGCCCCCCTTCAGTTCCTTCACACAGAAACCAGACTGTTTGAAAGGGGGGTGCAGGGCAGCCATCCCGCAGCTTCGGCAGCTCTATGGTTCTATGATTCTCTGAACCTGTGGCAGGGCGCGGGCAAGAGGCCACGCAGCAGCCCTGCCAATGCCCGCACAGAGACGGCGCTGAGACACCCCGTTTTGTGGCTTCTGCTCTTGTCCAATGGGCTCTGGGGCAGGCGGTGGCCACGTGTTGCTGTGGCCTGTGCACCAGGCGGTGGATAGAAGGCCCTAGAGCAGGGATGGGGAATAGAAGGACCAGGGGCTAGACATGGCCCCCAGCCTGCCTAGATCCAAGGCTCCCGTCCCAGCCCGCTCCTGAGCGCTCTCCCCCGCTCAGGCCCCACACCCCAAGCCTGCGTTCCTGCAGCCCCCTCCCACACACCATACCCCTCAGTTCTGGCCCATACTCCTGAAAAAGTGAGGTGTACGGGTTCTTTCAAAAAAGGGTCCCCCCCGAAAGAACCCTGTCTAGGCTGCGGTTTCTTTCTCGAAAAAGCACTCTCATGTGATTATGCAAATGAAGCCCGAAATTTGTAAATCCGCGCTTCATTTGCATTTTCGATTGGGCTCATTTACATTCTTCTTTCGGAAGAGGAATGTAGTTTAGACATAGCCTTAGGGACGTAACCCGGCTACTCCACAGATACCTCCACGCTGCGTTAGGGGTGTAGCCCGGCTTCTCCACAGATACCCCTGCGCTGCATTAGCGACGTAATATAGCTACTAAATGGCAACTAGAAAGCACACAGTCCCTCTTAGCATCCGACCGGAGGAAAAGATGGAATGACTCAAGTACAGAGCCGACAAAATAAGTCGTTTCTCATGCACTAAAATCATACATTGTACCTGGTGAATGTCACGGGGGTCACAGAAACCCTGCGGTATCTGCTGACGAAGAACTTCAAAATGAGCAAATCAGACACGTCGTCCAGAAGCCTCCTCTTCCAAAGATAAAACCCCCCAGGGATGACGGACAGAGGAGACGTCTCTAGGGAGTCATCCAGAGGGCTGGGGAAACCCCTCCCAAGGGGCTGGAGATTTTAGGGCAATATGGATGCAGAACTCTCCTTACTTTCCATCCAGGAAGTCCATTAATGGCCTCAGGACGTTGTCTGCATCTTGTGCCACTGTGTTCCTGGCATTGGCAGGGACATTGCTGGTCCCTTTCACTTGACAGAGCACGTCTGACATCTGCTTGACACACTCATCAATGCGGCTCTGGAAGCTAGACAGACAAGTGAGAGGCCGGTTAGTCAGTGGCAAAGCTATCGGCTCTTGCACCAGGAAAGGCACCAGGCGCTCCCAAACCAGGCCAAAAAGGGACCGTGCAGCTACGTCAAGTCCCAGAGACCAAGAATTCCTGCTTGCAGGGTCACACGGCTACAGTAGGGGGAACATTAAGGGTTGGCAGCTGCACCTCACCTGTGCACAGCTGCCACGTCACTGAGAAGCCCAGCATAAACCAGTCCCCGGCACCCACCGACAGGACTCCAGCATTCCCTGGTTCCTATACCTCCTCTTCTCTCCTCGAGGGCTTCTGCCAACCGACCGCCACGCTGCAGCCGGGCACGACCCTGGCCGCATTTCCTCGGAGCAATCCACCCTGGCGTATTTTTTGCGTGGGAAGAGCTGATGGGGAGTGTTACACTAAGGAAGACGGTGACGCAGCATTCGTGGCTCAGTGCTCGGGTGATTTCCCGAGAGGCGACCAGTCGGCCTCGGCGGGTTGGCAATGCAGTTACTTGCTCGATGGCAAGCAACGGGCTAGAACTGCACCAAGACAGGAAGCGGAGAGGGAACTGCCAGCTTGCAGAGACCAGGTCAGACACTGATTTCAGTTCATATTGCTAAAGAACGGCCCGTGGCACCATACCAACCCTGAACAGAGCTGGTCTGGTACCTGTCCAAGTATAAGCTGCCCACCAGCTTAGTACCGGACGGACAAGGTGGCAGGAGGTTCTCCAGCGTGCTACATGGTTAGTCACGGATATTACATTTGCATGACACCTGCTGTGGAGTTTTGCTCTCTGCTTTTTGGGGAACGGCACTGCCAAGTGGTGAATGTAAGAACAGCCAGACTGGGTCAGACCAAAGGTCCATCCAGACCAGTGTCCTGTCTGCCCACAGTGGCCAAGGCCAGATGTCCCAGAGGGAGGGAACAGAACAGGGAATCCTCATGTGACCCCTCTCCTGTTGCCCACTTCCAGACACACAGAGGCTAGGGACACCATTCCTACCCAGCCTGGCTAATAGCCCTTGATGGACCTAACCTCTGTGAATCTATCTAGCTCTTTTTTGAACCCTGGTAAAGTCCTGGTCTTCACAGCATCCTCTGACAAGGAGTTCCACAGGTTGACTGCGCGCTACATGAAGAAAACACTTCCTTTTGTTTGTTTTAACCCTGCTACCTATAATTTAGTTGAGTGACCCCATAACTTTTCCTTATTCACTTTTCCCACACCAATGTGCACTAGTGTGACCTCTGTCATATCCCCCCTTAGTCTCCTCTTTTCTAAGCTGAAAAGCCCTATTTTTTTAATCGCTCTTCCTATGGGACCTGTTCCAAACCCCTCAGCACTTTCGCTGCCCTTTTTTGGACCCTTTCCAACGCCAAGAGATGTTTGTTGCGGTGAGGCGACCACATCTGTACGCCGGATTCCAGATGTGGCCGTCCCCTGGTTTTATACGGAGGCAGTAAGATCTTCTCGTCTCACCCTCTATCTGCAGGTGGTCTGCAGATGCCAAGGGGGTGCCCAGCTCAGGGAGGATGCTAATGTGCCCAAGGCCTGCCATGGAGAGAGCCCATCTCTGTACCCAGGCTCCCAGAGACAATGCGCTGGCATAGCCTAGCTGCCGAGGGGTGGGGATGGGGGGGCACTGTTTGCTCTGCAGTGTGGGAAGCTGCTGGCCTTCCCACAAGCCAGCATGAGGCGAGAGGAGCTGGGTGTTTCTGACCCGGACTGGGGGACGAATTACTCCCCCCATATCCCTCCTCGCGCTGAAGCCCATGGTCAGCCCACCAGCAATGCGCGACGTACGGCTCCTCGGCCAAACAAGGCCCCATCATGCTGAGCCAGGCTATGGGGCTTCCTCAGGACAGAGGGAGCAGGAATTGAGGAGTGTGGCAGGCTCCTCGGCCACCGCAGCGATCCCTCACCCGCGACCACAGCTCAGCTCCCACGTGGGCGAGGTGTACAGCGTCCCAGGAGGCGGCAAAGTTTGCAGACAACACGAAACTGCTCAAGGTAGTTCAGACCAAAGCAGACTGGGAAGAACTTCAAAAAGATCTCACCAAACTGAGTGACTGGGCAACAAAATGGCAAATGAAACGTAATGTGGATAAATGTAAAGTAATGCACATTGGGAAAAATAACCCGAACTATACATCCAATATGATGGGGGCTAATTTAGCTACAACTAATCAGGAACGAGATCTTGGAGTCATCGTGGATAGTTCTCTGAAGACGTCCACTCAGTGTGCAGCGGCAGTCAAAAAAGCAAACAGGATGTTAGGAATCATTAAAAAAGGGATAGAGAATAAGACGGAGAATATCTTATTGCCCTTATATAAATCCACGGTACGCCCACATCTGGAATACTGCGTACAGATGTGGTCTCCATCTCAAAAAAGATATACTGGCATTAGAAAAGGTTCACAGAAGGGCAACTAAAATGATGAGGGGTTTGAAACGGGTCCCATATGAGGAGAGATTAAAGAGACTGGGACTTTTCAGCTTGGAAAAGAGGAGACTAAGGGGGGATATGATAGAGGTCTATAAAATCATGAGTGGTGTGGAGAAAGTGAATAAGGAAAAGTTGTTTACTTGTTCCCATAATATAAGAACTAGGGGTCACCAAATGAAACTAATGGGCAGCAGGTTTAAAACAAATAAAAGGAAGTTCTTCTTCACACAGCGCACAGTCAATCTGTGGAACTCCTTGCCCGAGGAGGCTGTGAAGGCTAGAACTATAACAGGGTTTAAAAGAGAACTAGATAAATTCATGGAGGTTAAGTCCATCAATGGCTATTAGCCAGGATGGCTAATAGGAATGGTGTCCCTGGCCTCTGTTTGTCAGAGAGTGAAGATGGATGGCAGGAGAGAGATCGCTTGATCGTTACCTGTTCGATTCACTCCCTCTGGGACACCTGGCATTGGCCACTGTCAGCAGACAGGGTACTGGGCTGGATGGACCTTTGGCAACTCATAAGAACGGCCAGACTGGGTCAGACCAGACGCTTTGTAGGCTAGCGAGGCTGCGTGTCCTACCTCGCAGTTACAGCCCTCCAGGGAAGATCCGTCCTGCACAGCAAGCTGCCCTTCCGCTTCCACTCTGAGACAATCACCTCCCAACCCTCGAAGCGACTGAACCCTATTGACTGGTTCATCTCTAGCACTCCGGCCCCTGGCTCCAAAACACTCGCTCATGCGTGTGCAGACACCGCATCACCTCCCTACGCTACCCTGTCCAACTCCAGGATTCCACCCCCAGTGCCTTGGAACGCTGGCCCTGCGCCGGAGGGGTCAGAGAACACTGCCAGCCCACTCAGTAGGATTTCTCACTCATCCTCCATCTGACTCGGAATGCGGCTGACAGCCCCGTGCATTCGGATTTCCCCGTCTCCAGCTGCCTCCAGCCCTGGGAGCCACGCGAGTTACACCCTTCGCTCCCAGGGCAAGATGCTGGGAATGTGTGCAGAAGGGCCGATGGCCAGGAGCACAGCGGAGCTATGGACGGGGAGCAGAGCCGTCAGGCCGTGTTCCTCCCCACCGCCCCGGAGGAGCAGCCTGCCGGTGCACAGGCGAGACGAACAGGCCTTCGCATGCCGAATAGCTCATCAAAGCCTAAAAGACCGGACCAAGTGGGGAACATTTTACCTAGGAACATCAAATCCAGCCCCCTGCTCCCACAGCCCAGCTCACCCTGCAAATCCAATTCCTACATTTACCAACCGCCGCCTGTACACTAGTGCGGGTGTTCCCCCCAGTATGCCTGTTGGGAGGCTGCTCCAGAACCCGACTCCCCGATCGTTAGAAACTTGCATCTGATTTGCAGGCTCCACACCCCCATGGCCGGTTTACCCCCAATCCACGCCTCCCGCAGAGACCCGAGCGTCCGGCGTAAGCCAAGACAGAGCCCTCACTCTGGGTTAAAACTCAGGCACCTTCCTTGCCACAGGGAAACTGCAGCTAGGATCTGGCAATGACGCTTTTAGCTGCACCCAGCAACAATCTGCTGCTTGTGCCCACGGTGACTGAGCAACCTCTAAAAAGTGGCCAACGCTGCAACAGGCGAGCACGGAGTCCCAGCGTGACGGCAAATGCTACGCCAGCGCCCTTCCGATTTCTATGCTCCTTGACCACGCAGGGGGTGCTCAGCTGCCGCCTTTCCAGAGGAATTTGATTTCAACTCAGAACGACCCAGTGCAATCGGCGCGGGTTTGACTAGTCTGTCTCAGGCCAGATGCAGCCGGGGCTGAGGCCAAGGAAGGTCCCAGGGTGCTAGGAGCCAGAGGTCCTCACCTGTTACCAAACACAACGCTGAGCTCATCCAGAACGTTGTTCAGCTTCACCTGCAGCTCCTTGAGATGGTCGCTCGCTTCGGGGTCCAGCTGGGGAGAGAAGGACAGAGCTGAGCTGGAAAGGGGAGGTTGGTTTGCTGTCCCCCAACGCACCAGGAGCCGCTGCTGACTAGGCGGTGGGAAAGCGCATGAAACCTCCTCAGATTGTGTTCACTAGAAACCCTGCCCAGGCCTGCTGCAGAGCTCCCTGGCCAGCTGCTCTGGAGGCAGGGTGCCCCTGCTAGAGACTCCCCCACAGAGCCACGTGCAAAACGTGCTTGGGCGCCCAGTCTCCAGCCCCTCTCCCCAGAGCCGGTCCCTGTGCCGGATGCGTGTGGAGGGGAGACGGGGAATGTTTAACCCTTTCCGGTACAGACCCAGACCGCACTGGGCGCCAGTAAGATATCCCCGGGGATTCCCAGGCACCTGCCGGCTACAGGGTTAGTCTGTGACTGGCCTCTGTCATGTGGCTTTTCCTGGGCTTTGGCTCTGTGCGCGTGAAGCAGAGCGGTTGTGTCACACCCCACCCCGCGTCACTGCACAGAGCCGAGTGCGTTCAAGGGAATGCAGAGCACGGCCACACTTTCAAGTCCTCCAGCGTCAGGTCCCCCTCTTCAAAAACCTGCCCCCAAGCATCACAAGGGAGCTGTTCTGTGCTGAGCACCTGTGCAAATATGGACCTAGTTGTGGCTCCTGGGCCACGGAGATCTGGCCCCTCAGCAATCCACCCTGAACACTCCTGAGGTGGACCAACGGCATGCGCGCCTTTCAGCTGAGACCCAACCCCGGAGACCCTGTCTGCCCGGCATGGGGGGCGCTGACCTCAGGAACTCAACACAACAGGAGTTCCTGCTACCTCCTTCTCAGCTGCAGCCCGGCTTATTTCTTGGGCACCCCGAGAGAAAGCCAAGTCTCTATGGAGAGGCCGGTTTGGACTCGGAGTTGCTCCTTTCCCAAGCTGGCGGGACAATCTGGACTTCAGGGGCTGCTGGGACGTGCCTTCTCAGCCTTCGAGACCCGTTTTCCACAGCAGAGAACGAAATAGCAGCGGCTGGTGTATTCAGGAGTCTCAGGAGGGACGTGCTTTATGAACATGCGTGTGCAATGCTCCTCCCTGTGCTCCCAGGTCCCCGAAGACGGTCTCCCTGTCTGAATCATGCCACTTACAGGCTTTGGGCGTGCCCGGCTCTCAGGTAACAGAGCTAGTCACATGGCCACCTAGGGACTGCGTTTTTCTACCCCTGCCCCCCATCCTTCCATCGCCAGGCACACAAGGGCCCCTCTGTGTGCAGTGTCTCCGATTTACAGCCCCACGGCTGCTCTCCACTCAGCCCACTGTCTGGGGTCACTGGGATCAGGACCAGCCCCAGATTTGCCAGGACAATCTAGACTGACACGCTGCCAGCTGGACCAAGGATCAGCAGAGCCTGTGCGGATACAAGATTTGCAGCCGTATCTGCCAAGCTGAGCTGCGTACATCCCAGTTCACGGCCACGCACGTGAAGTGGGGAGCGGTGGGGACCAGCTGCTGCTCATACAAGTCAGCAAGCGCCGGTGCTGACCACCCCGCTCCTGCAGCCTGCTCTTTCCTCCACCGCCACAGGCTGTGCCTGGACGTGATCCACGGGCCGGTTTCAGGGCAGTACCTCAGGTGCGGTGCACTCAGGACCCGCAGAGCACGGAGCTCACGCCCCAAGCCGCTCAGGAGTCATTTTACTGGGGGAGTTACAGCAGAGCTGCCAGCCTGGGTCCGACCCAGAGCCCATCTGGCCCAGCAGCCTGTCCTCAGACAGCGGCCCACGTCAGGGGCCCCAGAGGGAGGGACCAGAACAGGGAATCAGCCAGTGATTCTCCCCCCCCCCCCCAGCCCCCAACAAACAGCCTCAGGGCACTTGGGGGCCGGTTAGTAGCCCTCAGGCATTTACAGGGCTTCTCCCAAAGGGCTGCTGCAGCCCCAAACTCAGGCCCCTCCAGCCTGCAAGCGTGATTAACAAGACTGCTACTGGCACCGGTCACAAAGGGATCGAGCCTTCAGCAGCCACTAGGGCAAGCTTGAGCCAAACCCGCTCCGAGGGCTGGATCCGGCCTTGCAGACTTTCCGCCTCCCCCGCACGCTGCTGAGAAATGACCCCTTGCAGGGCGTTTGAACAGTTGTAAGC
Organism: Pelochelys cantorii; assembly: GCA_032595735.1. Classification (NCBI taxonomy): domain Eukaryota; kingdom Metazoa; phylum Chordata; order Testudines; family Trionychidae; genus Pelochelys; species Pelochelys cantorii. The sequence goes on along the minus strand of CM064330.1, from coordinate 998,609 downwards.
CCCGGGGGCGGGGGTGGGGGGAAGGGTTCCTGAGGTGCTCCCACCCCCAGCACAATGCCACTGGCCGATTTTGGCCAGTAATAACTGCCTGCGGTTAACAGGCAGCTTGCAAAGCACCATCCCCCTTCCCCTCAGGCTTGTAGCTGTTCAAAGACCACATGGCCCTACAGCCAGTGTGGGGTGAGCAGGCAGGGGGTCTGCTTGAGAAGGCTGCTGGCTGGGAGTCAAGCAGGTAAGTCTCCCAGCCAGAGCCTGCCTCTGGAACCCCAACCCTCTGCTCCCCTACCCCACACAACCCAAACCCTCCCCCCCATCTATAGCCCCTCCCAGACCCTGCACCCCAATCTCCTGCCCCAGGTCACAACTGCCTCCTTCCCCCAAACTCCCTGCCAGGCCCCACACCCCCTCCTGCACGCAAGTCCCTTACCCCAAGCTCCCTTCTGCACCCAGCCTCCATCCCAGACCCTGCATCTCCTCCATGAATATGGCAGAGTGTGGCCCTCGACCACTTTCCAAATTCTTGGAGTGGTCCCCCTGTCAAAAATGATTGCCCGCCCCTGCCTGAAGGGGTAATGGAGGGAACGCCAGCTCCAGTGCCGAACGGGTCAGCTTGGTGGCAGAAGAGTCCTTTGCCATGGAGATGCTGAGTCTTCCGGGCAGCTCCCGACGGGCCTGAAGGAAAAGTGTAGATCCCGTATATACTAGCTCCCGAATGGCTGGGCTCAGCATTCCCTGGCTTGAAACAAACTGCGGGGATTAAATGAACGTGATTTAAGTCCGTGAGAAGGGTGTGAGGCCGGGGCCTGCTACTAGTGCTGGGTGTGAATTAGACACAAGTGAGAATCCTTCCTGGACTCCCCTCAGCTCTCGGTGCGGCCGAAAACTCTTCTCCAGCTCCGCAGCGAAGGGCTGATCAAGGTGAATGAAGCAGTACCTCCCGGGCGGCTCAGCCGGTGACCTGCAAGTGTAGCAGCTCTCCAGGATAACAAGGAATGCCGCTTGGCAGGCATAAACAGCCTGGCTTGCAGAGCGAGCAGCAGGAACCAGGAGAAAGCTGGCACACTGCAATGCATAGCATGGCCCTGGCATTGCAGCTGGAATGCCACGGCCATGGGGAGCCTGGGGCGGGACCCCAAGAAAGCAAGCTAAAAAAAATGGTCCCTTTCTACAAAACAGGCGACAGCCGAGACTGCCTGGTGCTTAACTCTGAAATGTGCTAGTTCTAGTAGGAATAAGACTCGGCTCACCCTCAGCATCTGCTCTGCGGCTCTAAAAGCAGCACACAGACGCTCAGTGCCCATTCCAATGGGGCTGGCCAGCAGTAGTCCTGTTTTCAAAGATGGGGCATCCGCTCTTCCTACAGTGAGGGGGGATGTGAGAGCAGCCTGCAACTCCCTGAAGAGGATGGAGGGAGGCTGTTTTCAGTGGGGGCAGATGGCAGAACAAGAAGCAATGGGCTCAAGTTGCAGTGGGGGAGGTCTAGGTTGGACATTAGGAAAAGCTATTTCCCTAGGACGGTGGGGAAGCACTGGGATGGGTTCCCTAGGGAGGGGGTGTGACGCAGTGGGGGGCTGTCTGCTCTGTGACCCAGGGTCCCCCTGCGCTAGGCTGTGCGATTCCCACTGACTCGCCCACACGTGGATTGGCCCAGACACATAGGCCCAGCCTGAGCAGATAACAAGGCTCTTCCCAGGGGAGAGACAAAGGGAGGGAGACGGAGATGGCCACCTGGCTGGGGGGCAGGGCCTGGGAGCTGGGCAGTTTTTGGCTGGGATGACATGAAGAGAGGAGACTGAGCAGAGTGCTGGGAGTTCGGGGGCCTAGGCACCCCTGCCCAAGCGGTCTAGGGCTGCCAGCCCCTGCCTCCTTATGTCCACATCACGTCTGTGCTGGGCTGTATCCTGGAGAAGCAACAAACCCCCCTGTTCTACTGGCTGGCGGAGGCTCATCTTGCTGTCGATGGGGGGCAGGATTGGGGTGGGAGGGAGACCCACTACGCCGCCACAGAGGGGGGAATCTCCATCCCTAGAGGTGTTTAAGTCCCTGGCTGGGCTGATTGAGTTGGGTTGGTCCTGCTCTGGGCCGGGGGCTGGACTCTACGGTGCCTGAGGGCTCTGCGGTTCCATTTGAAAACATCCAGGAATGGAGACTCTCCCACTTCTAACCGTCACACCTGCTCTCAGCTACCTGGCCACTGCCACAGGGGAGGGAGCACTTCGGGGGGCTTCGGGGGGGCTACAACTGGCTGAACACTAAGCAGAGTTTTACCGGCTCATTCATCATGCAGCTCCGGGCCTGTCAGAAGCGTCCGGCTGCACACAGATGTACCACATCGGAGAGACGTTACCCTGCGGGGAATGCTGCTTCCCACGCCTTTGTTCGCAGCTCCCATTTCACACCGTCCTGCGTGTCGGGGGTTTGGTGCCCGCTGCTGCCCAGATCGCGCCGTCCCAGTCACTGAGACTCCAGGATTCGTTCCACGTGGGCCCCCCCAGGAGCCTTGTTCTTTAGAGCAGTCTAAGTTTCCACACCTTTTAATTGGGCTCCTGCAGCAAGTCGAGGCTCTGCGAGAGTGGGCAGCACAGCACACGGGGCTTTCATCCTGCCCTGCGTGACTGAGCAAGGCAGCAAGTGGGCTAGAGAGTCACCCCTGGGGATGAAAATAGAAAGCATGGTGCTGCCCACTGGGAGGCCGGCGCTATCCCTCCCTAGCAGGGGCTGCAGAGCCAGCGGGGGACAGAGAAAATAGCACAGACGTGACGGCTTCGCTTGCACGCTGCACTCACAGATAGTCCTATACCCAGGCCAGAAAGGGCCACCACGAGTCCCACGCAGAGAACAGGCAGGAGACCTGCCCCAGAGCAACTCCTCAAGCTGAGCTCTCGGAAACCAGCCCACGCCGGGCAAGGAATGTGTCCACTACCTAAGTTCCTCCCAAGCCAGGGCAGTCCAGCTCATGAACGCACAGGGCTGCCAACACCGGAGTCTCTGCCCACAGCATGCGCCCCCCCCCCACGCCGTTTCTCACTGCGAAAGTTAACGACAGAGCCCCCGCTTCCCCCCCACCTGAGAGCCGAGAGCGGTTTTTAGAGGCTGTACTGATAATATTTGAATCCCTCTAAGTCACATTGTCCCATCAGCATCAGATCTGCTGTTCAAGGCACAAGAGAGAAAAATAAATGGTTACGAAACTCGAGAAAATGACCTAAGAGAGCTCTCCTATTGACCATAATCTCATGTGCACGAAGGCTCTCTTGGGGCCTCCAGGGGAAACCAGGGCAATACCCCACCACAAGCAGGAGATGCAAGATCTTCCATGCTCCAGGTCACAAGAGACTGGATACTGAACTCAGTAGTTACAGGCGACAGGCTGCCCTGGGGCCCACCCGGATCCCCATGAGGAACGTAGGCCGGGGCGGGATTGCGCCGCTGGGAAGAGAAGGAACCTGTGCAGAGGCGGGTCATGTCAAGTGCTCCAGGTGGAGATGAATTAGGTCAACAGACTGCAGCTAACGCAGTCGGGAGGGCATCCCCCCACCCGCAACTCCTCATCTCCGGGATTTGTCTGCATGGATTTCCTAATCCAACTGTGTCATTACAGGAAAACTCTCTAGGCTCGTTGGTTAGGGCAACACCAAGTAACCCTGTACTTAGAACACTGTGACCTCCGCGTGGCATTCCCTTGTTCCATATGAGGCAAGAGCTGCTCTCGTTGCTTCCTACCTACGGGACGGGCGGGGCCGGGCCAGGCCTACACCTGAGTGCCCCGCAGAGAGTGAGGTCGAAGGAAGAAACTGCCCTGGCTGGCAGTGAGGAGGAAACCCTTTGCACAAGAGGAGGGGTTTCCAGAGCATGTAACGCTGAAAACCGAGCTAACGATCTCGCTCGCTGCTACTCACTAGCCAGGTCTAACCACCGGCAGCGTAGCCACTAAACACACGACAGCAAGGCAGGCGAGGCTAGCAGAGGAGCTGGCAGGGTTCCAGTCTACACAGCAAGTGCGAAGTGCACACCAAGAGGTCAGCTATTGCAGGTGGCCAGCCCGATTTCAACGGAGCGTTTCTGGGGAACAGTGGCAGGTGGGTGAAGGGAGCAAACTGCACGGAGCAAGGAGTTTCACGCCCAGGACGGCTTTCCCACATAGCGAGCAAACAACATGCCATTTGCTCAGCACGTCTGCATTTTCTCCCCGGGTTTGCTCGCTCCCAGGCGGTGAGTCACTGAGGTGAGCCAGAGTTCCCGGCACACGGCCTCCGCCTCGGAGAATCCCCCATGCAAGGAGCCTGCAGCTTCTCAGCTATTTTTGGGTCCCTGCAGGAGGCGGCGTTCGCTGGAGGTCGTGCTGCGAAGGGATGGGCTGGGCAGGAAGTGGGAGGCTGGCAGCAGAGGGCCCTCCGGAGGGTGCTGGCAGATGCATGAGGTCTGTATCCAGGTACTTCTCTTCCGCTGGACGGAACCTGCATTTCCGTCGCAGGGAGGGTCTAAGCGCGGTCTGGACAGAGGTGGAGCATCAGCACCCCAAGGGCAGCCTGCCGCACACATCCAGCCCAAGCACGCGGGACATGACATGCGCCGTCTCTCCCTTCCACCTCCCGGCTCTCTGCGCTCGTCTTACTGCACGTACAGGCTCTTGGGTGCTCAGGAAGCGCGGAGTCATAATGCTGCACGGGGAACAGAGAGCGGTTTGCACCGCCAGTGCCGGCCACAAGACTCGCCTAGGACTCTGTGGTGCACACTGGAACCCCCCTGTGATTTCTCAGCTCGCTGGCCAAGGCACTGGGGAGAGGCACCCTTCCCCCCCGGGGGATCTTACCCTGGCTCGGCAAAGTAGCGGATATTGTCATGAACAACAAACAGCCATTAGCCACCAGGCCTTTGAGATACGACGTTACTTCCCACGGCAAGTCTAAGGACATACTGTGGCTACTGGCACAGGCTGCATTCGTCGTGGTGAGCTCCTGTACTGGTGAGTGATGCCTCCAGACAATCATTTACATCCATTTAATCACAGGAGCAATTATGAACAATTCTCCCTTCCTGGCTGTGACTGAAGGGGGTGCACCGAGCCTTGCTCTTACGTGTACAGCCCTGGGAACACAGAGGTCTAGGCTGCTGGGATATTTCGTTTGAGGAGAACCATGCTCACTGAGGAGAAACCCTCCTAGATGTCATCCTCGCATCAGCCAGGGAAACATTTAGCAGCTTTTTCCTAAACAGGCATTTTTGCCCCTTCTCAGAACCATGCCACTGAGCACCAGAGCCTGGCAAACCACCGTGCGGAGCCCCACGCAGAACCGCACGTCAGGGAAACGCCACCCCGGCCTGCCCTCTTGGTGTGCAGAGGTGAGTGTGCAGGGCCTAGCACATCACAGCTACAGAATATGCCCCGAGGGGCTGAAAAAGATTTTTTCCTAACACGAGCAGCGTCCTTTTCGTCATCATCCCGGGTCTTGAAAAGCAATGAAAAGGGGGGAAGGAGACATACATTATAGCGGAGCATCCTCTCCTCACAAACAGCAGTGCACAAAACGCTTTCATGTTCAGAGGGGAGCCCGTTTCAAAGACAAACCGTTAACAGCACAATCAGCCCACGCTGGTAGACACTTCTCCAGTGGGCCAAAGGAGACGAGATGCACCACACAACAGCCGTGGGCTTAGAAGTTATTACGTGGAGGGCATTTACTCCCACGCACGGTACTGACCTTCATTTACACGCTGCGCAGAATGACATGTGCCTGTAGCGTGCATAGTGTCGACATCCCTACCGCAGTCAGAGCACTGACTGGAAAGCCCCTTGCGCGGCAATGTCCAGCACACGTCAATTCAGGCTATTACGGCCGATTTCCCCTGCCCTCCCGCCCCTGCCCTGTTGTGTGTAAAACCAGCTGTTGCGTTAAATGAGGCGGAGAGATTTTCAGGCCAAGGGCCATCCTCTCACTCTGCCCCAAGTTCCAGGCCATGCTCTTCAAGGGGGTGCTGGCCCTCCCGGGGGGCTGGGGATAACCAGGCTACAAATGCCTAATCAAGGGGCAGTAGCTACGTTGCCCGTTTTAGTGCCCTTACCTCCTTGGCACCCATGGCCTCAAACATCTTCTCCAGCTGCACTCTCAGCTGCTGAATGTTGTTCATCAGGATGCAGGGCTGAAGGAGGCAAAGCTTGTTACTGAGTCGGGTGACAGCAGCGTCCGGGGCCTGTCAGTGGCATGGCCAGGGCTCCGTTCCCCCCAGAGCAGACATGAAGCGGCAGGGGGGCAGTTTTCAGTGCTAAAGCGAAGGGGCAGCTGCTCACTGACATGCCAATCTGTGGCTAAGGGCCAGACAACCTGCAAGAACCCACTCTGCCACTGCTCCCCGTCTGGCCTGGGCAGGTCTGGCCTGCAGACAGACCGAGGGGAGGCGGCCACGTCCAGGAATGCCCACGCTGCTGGGGGAGGAGGGGGCCTATCTGCTCAAGCTCGCCCCGTTTGCTCCGTGTCTCAGACCCCGAACGTCTCTGAGGCGGGACTCGGAGGGGCTGAGGGGCTGCCCCGATCCCCCTCAGGCTCCCTCAGCCAGGCTCTCTCCTCCGGACACAGCCTGGCTGGAGGGATTCGACTCGGCCACAGCATCCAGGAGCCGTGTGGAGGGTTTGTAGCACGGAGGCAGAGCTCTGCCCTAGAAAGCTGCCCTCCCAGGGTGAAGTGGCATGAACCCAAAGGGGACAAGATGAAACCTCTGTTTCCAGTACCCCGACATAGGAGCAATTCTGCCTGGCTAAAAGGGAACTGGGCTCAATACTCCGACCCCCAGGAAAGGCTGCCCTCTGCTCCTGCAACGCTGCCAACAAGCGCCCCAGACTTCCGGAGACACGGAAGCTTTTCCACAGAGGGGATTGGGGTTTGCCAACCCCTCCTTGTATCAGTCATCTACAGGCTTTCTATGGGCGCTGCCCAATTGCCGGCAGATGGGGGGACACTGTCTGGTCTAAGGAAGGCCCCGGACTAGGGACTTGAGGAACGGGAGAGTCTGGGAGACCGGCTGGAGCGGTCGTCACAGAAGGGGAATGGCTTGTCTTGTGTGGCAAGAACGGGGCGCCACAAACCCCTAGATGTCAGACAAGAGTTTTATTTTCCACCACGAGCAGCCCGGGAACGGGGCTGAACAAGGCGTTCCAAGCCGAGGAGGCTACCCTGGTAGGGGTTTGCGAGAGCCATGTGGGAGACGGAAGTGGCAACCTTCTACCAAGAGGCCCCGGGCCCATTTCTCTTCCTCGCTCTGAAACCAGGCTGACAGTTAGGCGGATGCCTCACTCCACGGGGCTGCAACAAGGAGTCAGCAGCTGCCAGAAGCCGGTCGCCACACCCAGAACGGGAAGGTGGGGAGAAGAGACTCGCTAGCGCTTGGATAAACCTCGTCCCGTGGCCAAGCCCGGAGCCCGACAGCGATGGTCCAGCTCTGCTCCCTACAGTTCCCTGTGTGGCCGCAGCCCTGGGAGGCAGAGGATCACAGCAGTCTGCAAGCCGCAAGCATCCGGAACAGGAATTCCCCCTCCTGAATGGAGAGCAAAACCCTCCGGCCCAGGCGTGGGGGGCGGGCACACACCGCTGAGGGCCTATTCGATTGGAGAAGTGAGCCAGTGCAAGTCGGCCCCACAGAACGCCTGGGGCCTGGGAACGAGGCACAGCAAGGAGGGTTTTGGCTTCCCAGCTGCAGCACTGCCCGGGTTTCCCAACGGGGGGAGGGAGGGTCAGAGGCTACTCACTAGTTTCTCCTTGGAGCAGTAGGACTGGAAGTTCTTGGAGAGAATGTCGGCGTACTGCATCAGCACCTTCCCAATGGTCTGCAAGGACAACAGCAACCCATGACGCACGCTTCTCCCCCGCGCCAGGCCGATGTTTGCAGGACCCAGAACTACGCTCCAACCAAGAACTTGGGGAGAGAGGATTCACCAAACCACATGGCTTCTCCTGGTCGGGATCCCTTCATTTCCTTCAGGAGGGGCTATGTCTGGGGTCATTTCTGAGTGCCATGCAGATGGCTGGTGATCCAGCTTTTTAAGGGCTCTCTGTGTATACAGTAATGAGCGCTCTCTGTTCCTCACTGCACTCCAACCTAAGACTGTTTCAAACAGCACTATGAGCCAGCACATGAGGGACCCGGGAGTGTACACTGGCAGGGTCGACATGGACCAATTAACATGCAGCACCTTACTTGCTGGCAATCACACTACTGTTACTGCGCCATGTGGACAGGCCCTTAGATGCATTTAACCAATCCTGGTGTTTACTGGAGAAACACAGGTGGCTTTAATGTTTCCGTTTTATTTTGGCCCGGGGGTGTTTTATCAGCGTTTGCCATTTAAAACCCAAAACGAGAAGCTCTAAACACAGTTCCCCATACAATTGAAGGCTAAACATTAGTGCTTACCTTAGCAAACCTCCTCATATAGTGAGCGACAATCACTGGGTCCGGACACTCCAGCTTCTTAATGATCTCAAAGCTCTGATTAAGCTGCGTGAAGACGTCCACCACCGAGCAGGAGAACAGGGCATGCTCAGACGTCTGCTGGAACTAAACACAGAACCGCACAGTCGTCTTGGAAGGTTTGAAAAGGATTTGCAAGAGCCAGCTGGGACTCCCCAGACGTGTCTCCTTCCTTGGCGGCGTGGGCGCTGGTTTTCAGAGGGGACCCACGTTTGGCACCTAATCCTCACTGGGCTCTCAGGGCCTAACTCCCTTTGGCAATGGCAGCCTAAATCAGGAAGGGACGGGACTGAATAGTGGGGAACAGTAATTATATTGCTGAGACCTTGCCTGTTTGCTTAATGAGCAACGAGGAAAAGAAAACGCCGAGAGATTTTTTTTTTTTTTCAAATGGCAAAATACAAACGAGGGCTGGCATCCGAATTCCAGCAAGCTGGGCACATCACAGCACAGCCTGCTGGGGCGCTCCGCAAGGTGAAAGAACAGACAGACTAAGGTCATTTCCACTGTCATGATTAGACATGTAGCTCGTCTCATGCATTTCAAAGGCCTGATCTCCCAGGCATGGGGTGGGGGTGGGGGGGATTGCCAAGCCTCTTGTGACACAGACTGGCAGCAGCAGCGAATTGCTCTGCTCTCCCTAGTCGGTTAAAACGGAGACCTGGGGGCAAAGTCTCAAGATACAGGAGATTCTTGTCTGTTCAGTGAGCTAGCCAGCTGTGTCTGCATTCAGGCTTCTGGATATGGGATTCCTGGGCCCAGTAACCTGTCTCCTCGCCAGCTCCACACGCCACTCCGTACCCCATCTTTCTTATCCCTCTCCAGGGCTCCATTCAGGAATTCCACGGACACATCTTCGTTCTCTTCCAGCCACTGCATCACAAACTGCTCGAACCACCTGCCGCACGGAGAGGAAGGAGACCAGGTCATAGTGGGACACAGCAGCTGCCCCTGCAGCCTAGTCACAAGGTGTGCTCTAGGGGCTTTCCCACCTCTCAGCTCTGCACCAGTCTCGGGTGCATGTGAGTCACAGACCAGCAGCACAAATCAGCTCTGCTCTGCCCAGCCTTGCCAGCGTTGTTGATTGCCTGCCAGCAGCGGATACTCTAGTGAGCCAGACTGAAAGCAGACTAGCTCTCTGGGTGCCCAGCTGGCTTTATTCGGCCACATCTGGAGTATCGCATCCAGTTCTGGGCCCCCCCCTACAAAAAGGATGTGGACGCACTGGAGAGGGTCCAGTGGAGGGCAATTAAATGATGAGGGGGCTGGGGCACATGACCTACGAGGACAGGCTGAGGGATTTGGGTCTATTTAATCTGCAGAAGTGAAGAGTGAGGGGGGATTTGAGAGCAGCCTTCAACTTCCTGAAGGGAGGTTCCAAAAAGAATCTGGAGAGAGGCTGTTCTCAGTAGTGACAGATGGCAGAACAAGGAGCAATGGTCTCAAGTTGCGGTGGGAGAGGTCTAGGTTGGATATTAGGAAAAACTATTTCACTAGGAGGATGGGGAAGCACTGGGATGGGTTCCCTAGGGAAGCAGTGGAGTCTCCATCCCTAGAGGTGTTTAAGCCTTGGCTTGACAAAGCCCTGGCTGGGTTGATTGAGTTGGGATTGGTCGTGCCTAGAGCAGGAGGCTGAACTTGATGACCTTCTGAGGTCTCTTCCAGCTCTATGGTTCTATGGGTTCCAAAGAGACTAGAGAGAGGCTGGTCTCAGTGGGGCAGGTGGCAGAACAAGGAGCAATGGTCTCACATTGCAGTGGGGGAGGTTTAGGTTGGAGATTAGGAGAAACTATTTCCCTAGGCGGGTGGGGAAGCACTGGGCTGGGTTCCCCAGGGAAGGGTGGAGTCTCCATCCCTAGAAGTGTCTAAGTCCTGGCCTGACCAAGCTCTGGCTGGGATGATTGAGTTCGGGTTGGTCCTGCTTTGGGCAGGGGGCTGGGGCTGGACTCGGTGACTCCTGAGGGCTCTGTGATTTCCCTAGGGATGATGGGAAGGGCTGCGGCACCTTGCGCACACATGGCTGGATTCACACCTGTGCCCACACTACTTCCGGGACGGGAACAGCAGGGCCCAGTGTGGCCTGATCCCCACATGCTGCATTGTCAGATGGGCCCCTCAAGCACCGCCTTGAGCACAGGTGCTATCACTTCCTTCCCCCGCTGTGCATCCTCTCCCCCCCCGCACCGTCCTGCCTCGGCTCATGCATCGCCCTTGGCTTTCACCTCTCAGCAGCTTGGTCTGGTTCAGCGTCCTTCCTCCTCCTGCTCACATGGCCAGCCCCCTCTCCCCACCCTGAGAGCCGTGTGCTCCCGGCACTCGCGAGCCCCCTGCCAGCAGCTCTGGGATTTAGCCGCACATGCTCCCAGGGATGAACCGAGAGATCCAATCTGGGAAGAGACGCTTGCTGAGCCTGCAGCTCTTGCTGCGGGGTCTGCATCAGGGACATTTGTACACAGAGAGCGGGAGACCGCTTCCCTGGGCCGCTGGCCATTTTGCCATCTGAGGCAAGAGCATGTTCTAGGAGCAGGGGAGGCGGTTCCAAGGCAAGGCAGTTCTCTTCTCCCCAATGCTGCTCTCCACGGGGTAGCTTGGCACCCTCTCCCCGAAGAGGGAACAGCTCTCCAGGCCGGAGCCTGTCAGACTCTTCGGCAGGCCAATTCCGTCCCTGTCTGGCAGAATGCTCGAGCAACCAGAGCTTAGTGTGTGCTGGGTGACACTGTTATTCCCGCCGGAGACACTGTCCGGGCTGAACCAGCGTGTCCCTAATAACGGAGCCTGCCCTGGACTAATTTCAATGCTCCCCCATAGCGGGGACACGCCAGCTGGATTTTGTTATTTTGGGAGTTATTTTGAAATAACTTCCTCGTGTAGACACGCCCTTAGAGACTAACAGATTTCTCTGCGCATAAGCGGTTGTGGGAAAAACTCCAAGTTGAGATACAGCATCTGACAAAGTGGGTTTTACCTACAAAAGCTGATGCCCCAATAAATCTGAGAGTCCCCAAGGTGCCCCGGGACTCCTCACTGGTTTTGGGAATGTAGTGCATAGGAAAGGGGCCAGAGCCACCCGGAGTGGAGCTCTATGACCCCCAAGAAAACCAGGACAAAGGAGAGCAAGCTCCCCCCCCGCTTTTCCATCTCCTATCCTGGAGAGGGGAGCCAACAGCATTGCAGGATTAACGGACTCCACAGACGGTTCTAAACAGCTGCCTGTCTGTGCCACGGAGATAGTTTTACAGTGTGGACATTTAGCCGCTTGGAACTGGACTAGACTCCTAGCTCGCCGCACCAGATGCCAGGACTGATGTGCTGGATCCAGAAACAGGCAGGGGAAAGGCTGCTTCTCCCATTACCATCCCCCGGAGCTAACCGGACCCCCTTCTCTTGCGGCTAGGAAGCATCAAGGCAGCGCACAGGAGAGGTTTCGGTGGTGGTGAAGCAGAAGCAGAGCATTTAAGGTTTCATCTGAACTGATCCTCTCTCTAGCGTTCCTCACACAGCTCGTCTCTCCAAGTCTTGGAGTGCTATGGCAGATCTCGTTTTCCCATGCTCGCAAACGGCAGTCACAAACAAGGGGAACGGGGGTTCGAGTGTGAATTCAACCCAGAAGTAAAGTATTGTCTGCGCTGCACGATGCAGTACAGCCCTCCGAGAACAGGCCAGGAAGCTCAGCCACACGGTGCTAATTATGGGCTGCCGGAGTTAGCAAAGAACGTGAAATAATGTGAGACACGCGAGCGACACAGACGCCTGAAATACTCCTAACACTTGGGAAGGTACCGCGCACCCATATTAAGGCTGCAAATTGTAACTGACGCCACATTGGAGGCCTGCCTGCACCAGCACTGCCCAACGCGGAGGTCAGCTGCGCCAGCCAACGTTAGCAACGATGGGGGAACATGCCCCTGAGACAAGCTCTGCCCTTGGACCCTGGCAGTTGGAAGGGCTGAGAGCACCTTCCCATTTCCGTGTCTGGGTTTTGGCTAATGAGTGTGGTTGTAAGCTCGGACTCGTTTTTGCGAGGCGCTACAGAAGCAGAGGCAGATCACCAGAGAGCAGCTGCAAAGTCTCCCGCCCCTGCCGAGGTGCGCAGCAGCAAACCGCTTGCTGCTTGTATTGCTTCCAGCCCCATCGAGGGACTGGCTGCTTGCTAGCTCCGGATTGCTGCGTATGGCCCAGAAGGAGGCAGGACTGCCTCCTGGTTCTCTCTTCCCAGCCGCTGTCCCTTGCACCGTTTTCATTCACTGACGCTCCCCGAAGGCGCTCGGGGCACGCAGAGCACTAGTGAGAACACCAAGCCGTTTTTTCCATAAGCATGACACTTTCAGCCCTGGAGGGTACAAATTCATGGGCACTGGGTGCTTGGCTCTCTACCCAGACTGACTAGAAAAAAAGGAAGGTAATTTGGGCAAGGGGATGTTCTTTAAATACAGCCCCCCCCAAACACCACGGAGCCACCTGTGTGAGAGACCATGACGTTTGCCAAGTGAAACGCTCAGGTCGGGAAATGCTGCCGTTCCAGCTGGAAGTGTCGTCTGTCCCCTGCAGGAAACCTCCTTCAATAGCACGGCCACAGACAAGGGGCTGGTTGCTTGCACAGGTCCCAGACTCCGTCTGCTTCCAGCTGCAGCGTCCATCCAGAGCTGTTCCACCTCTACGGGTACTTCGCCACGTTTGGCCCCCCAGTGCTGAGGCTGGGGGTGTGCGAGGAGCGAGGAAGGGGCACCCACACAATGGCAGAGACACAGATCATTTACCCACGGGCACAGACTTCCAAGAAGCGTATTCACTGACAACACTACTTGGAAATGAATAATTAATGTCAATGACACATTGTAAATGCTGTTTGACAGAGAGCAATCGCTTTCGTCTTGCTGCCTGTTTTAAAGGAGCAATCTCAAATGTCGCCTCATTTTAACTTCCTCACCATGCACCATCTACCTCGCCGGCCTGCGCGCTACCCGACATCAGACCAGATGCTCAGAATGGCCCTTTCTGGCCCTGACATCGGGGAAGTCACCACAAAGGATGCGGCTGCAGTCCCGCTGACACAAAGGTCTCTGGCCACGCCAACAGCGACTGACGTAACGAACACACAGGCGGCCGCACGGCCTGACGTCTGAGGGCGACTGTGTGGCTTTCACAGCCCCCTCCATTGTTCTGAGTTGGAATAAACTCTTCGCTGTAGCGCGCTCGCCTACACCGCGTCTTCTGGCTGAATCCGAATTTGCCACCGACGGACTTTATGGATGTAATGTAAGGCGAAGGGCTGCAATTTCAGCTTGGCCCGAATCTGGCCTTTGCTTCTATGGCCAGCCTTTTGCAGACACACTGAACGCTTACGTGCCTCCGTGGAGGTAGCCAGGTGCTAGCAAGTACTGAGACGCATAAATGGTGTTTTTAACCTACAGAAGTGATAGGGACAGAACGGATATGGAGTTTTCAAGATCAGGCCAAACAGGTACAATTATATTGGATGCTTGTATCCCCACGGGCACTGCACGTCACAATACCAACGCAGGAATGCCTGCCACTTCCAGGAAGGAGCTAGGCTCTGATAAAACCGCTCTGCCTGATGTGTGCGAACATGCAGAATTTAGAACAAACCGGCTCTATTAAGCACTTCCCAAAAGCATGAACTTCCCATTGTTCAGCCTTGAGAACTAATGCTCCCACCTTTCTGGACAAGGGGAGGCGCCGATGCTGCTCACCTGCTGGCCGTGTTTGTACCCAGCTTCAGAAATCAGAAAGCAAGCGGGCAGAAAGATTTAGCAGTCGGCACTTGGACACCCTGCCGTGATTTTCCACCCCATCTCTAACTCTCAGAAATCAGCTGGTGGGGATGTGTTCTCCCCGCCACCGCCAGGTACTGGGCAAAGCCAACGGGTCTGCGCTCAGCCTCCTGCCCATCGGAGGAGCCGTTTGACTGGCCACCCAGAGTGCACCAGGTTTGAAGCCAGATCACAGAATTTTAAGCATCTTCTGTGTTTAGTAAGTGGCACGTCGTAAATTGGCGCCCACGCCGCTGTCTGAAGACACGATCTCACTGCTGCGGCTAGCCCCCGGGGACAGTTGAAGCGGGGTGGCTGGGACTCTCATGCCGTGTGTTTGGCTATACGCGCCGTGTTTTAAATCCCAGCACTGAGCAGCAGCGAGGGATGGCCGAGATGGCACAGGGCACCCGGCCTCCAGAGGGACACTGCTTCGACAGAGCCAGCAGGCTGGAACATGGAGCCCTCCGGCTCTCAGGGCTCACCCCCATCCTTGGGCAAATCACTAAGCGGCACTACCCTTACTTTACGGATCTGTAAGGAAGAGACGGAAATCCAGCGCCCTGCCCAGCGCTCGTGGACTCAGAGGCAGAGCCAAGAGGAGAAGCCAGGCCAGTCCTGTCCACAGGGCTGTGCTGCCTCTGCGGGTTCTACTGGCCTGTTCCCAAGGCCCACGGTTCAAACTGGTGACTGTATCAGGCATCCCAAATGCGAGTGAAGCCCTGGAGAGCAGGGCGGCTGCGCTGACACCCTGTGAGGAGCCACTGGGCCTTGGCTACCTAACACCACAGCTTAGAGAGCAACAGCCCTGAGGTCTCATTCCTTGGTACTTCCCACAGAACTGCCTCCAGCAACAGGCCAGGCTGCGCAGGGCGAGGTGGAGTGATGCAATCTGGGACCGTCGGCGCCGGCAGCCACAGCTCCATTGGAAAGGGCAGGACCAGCACACCGCGGAACAGCGCGGCCCAGCTCTGAGCGGTGCGACGTCAGGCCCTGGGTCTCATCGCTGCAGGGGGATCAGGCGACCAGCGGGGGTGCTAAGCCAGCTCCCGGCCTGGCCTGGCACCACGGAGCGTGCTGCACCCCACAAGTGGCCAGCAGCAGGTCCAGCTCCTACGTGTGGGGTCACCGGGCTGCACACACTGCCCTGCCCCCGAGCAGCCGCTCCACACTCTGATTGGCTGGCTCCTGGCCAATGGGAGCTGGGAGGACGGTGCTGGGGTATAAGAACAGCCCACGGAGCTGCGTGACTACCTCTGCCCAGGACTTACACCCGCTACCGGCCACTCCTGGGGCATGATGTGGGCTGTGGCACCGGGAAGCAGCCTGAGAATCCCTGCTGCTCTGCCAACCGAGTCGCTGGAGGCGAGTCCGTGCCCGACCCGGCGCCCCAATCTCCTGCCCCCGTCCTGAGCCCCCCCTGCACCCAACCCCTCATTCCTGGCCCCACCCCGCAGCCCACACGCTAGTCACAAGACAGAAGTATGTTGGGTCACGGGCAGCAGCAATTGTCTTCAAGTGGCTCATGCGAAAAAAAAAGTGTGACAACCCCTGCCTAGACTCTGCGAGCCTCATTCCCCGCAGATCCAAGCTAGGTGCTTTGCCGGGGGGCATGCAGCATCTCACGGTGACCTCAGGGCGAGCCGGCACTGAGCCAGCTCAGCCCTTGGCGGGGCAGATCTCCAGCCGCCGCTGCGTCTGCTCACCCAGCACGTCAGCCCCAGAAACACACGACTCAAGTCGGGGCACAGGGCTCTGCAACCTCTACTCATGAGACACGGCACCAGTCGAAAAGTCGGGTGGAGGAGGCCAGGGGAGGGGTGGACCTACTGAGCTCCTTGCTCGGGCGGTGTCATTACTGGGGTCCAGTCTAAAGACACCTGCCCTGCTCTACTAAAGCATGTGCCTATTAACCTAAAGACCCACCCCCCCGCGGGAGTGTCAGCTTCCTGTCTGAGGATTTAGGGGCCCTCAGACAGGCCGTGGAAGCGAAGGTTTGAAAGGACAGAGCATTTGCTGTTTAGCTATTGATTAGAGCCGAGATCACCAGGCCCTCCCCAATGACCAGCACACCGCGCACAAACAACATGCTGTAAGCACATCATAGAAATGCCTCCAAATCAAACCTAGGTCCCCAGGTCCAACCCGCTGCTAAATATTTTGGCTCTTGAGACCGAGTTGAGACAAACGGCCTAACGAGAGGGGAAAAAAACCATCTACGGGAGGAGAAAGAACAATAGCTGAGAGGGGGCTAATAGCTTTAGGTAGAATCCTACAACTGGCAGGGACCTCAGGAGGCCATTGAGTCCAGTCCCCTGCCCTCCCGCAGGACCAAGCACCGTCTACACCATCCCTGACAGGTGTCTGTCCAACCTGCTCTTCAATCTCTCCAGGGATGGAGATTCTACAACCCCCCCAGGCAATTTATTGCAGTGTGTCACCACCCTGCCAGGCAGGGAGTTCTCCTAAGGTCCGGTGAGAAGGAAGCACTGAGGCAGTAAAGGGTCGGAAGCAGTGAGGAAGGCAAAGGGAAAGCAGAACTGTCACCCTGAGGAAGGCAGGAGATGATACAAGACATGGACCGGAGGACAGAGAAGAGCACACTTACGCGGGGTAGTCAGGCACCTTCCCCTTGAAGGCCGGCAGATCGCGAACGTACTCGTTGTGCAGCCACTTCACTTTGAAGTGCAAGTTCATATAGTCGGCGCTTTTACACAGTCTGTGCTTCTCGTGGTCTGTGGGGAGAAAAGACCAGTCAGGCATGTCACATTGGCATTCGTCCAGCTGCCCGGATCCCAGTGGGGTTGCGCACAATGCCGCCGCATTGTGCTACGGCACCGGGGCATGAGGTGCGTCACTAATGCCCTGAAATCTAAGCCACTGGGCTTTCTGGATCATTTGGGGGTGGGTCTTGGCGGTTCGGCAGGTGGAGGAACTTTGCACGGCTCCAGCTCGCACGTCAAAAATAGAAAACTTTCTGGTTGTCATGACAACCAGAGAGGAGAACGATTTCTTATGGCCTGGCCTCCTCTTCACACGCCATGCTCTGAATTTCACCCCCCTAAGGAGGGAAGAATCGGGTTCCCCGGGCCGGTCTTTGTGCTCTCCTGGATTTACACTGTGGCAATGAATATTCCAGCTTGCAGCTTCCCAGACAGAGCTTCACTCTCCCTCCCTCCCTCCGGCCTCTTCCTTTGCTAGTGGCGTGCCCGGACGGACTCAACGGGGCTTCCACCTCCAAGCCCAGCCGGCTCAGACCCCGCAGGGCAGAGGGCAAGGGCCGGGGTGTCCCTGCCGGCACAGCGCACTGGGGCTACTTCAGCATTCGCTCAGGGGAACCGCGTTACGATGGTACAGGAAGGGAGCCCCACGACAAGGTGCCTCCCGGCTGCCCAAGTCCCACGGAGCAACGCAACGTTCTCAGCTTGCACTCTCAGCAGCCAGGGTCCGTCAGCAATTCCCTCCGCCAAGCCCTGGCAGAAGGCCCTGGTGAGCTGCTCCCTGGGGCTGGGCGGGGGGGGCGTTTTACCGCCACCCTGCAGTCTTCATAGTGGCTGCCCACAAAGCAGTCAGCTGGCTTTAAGGCAGGCCTGCCTGCTGGTCAAGCCCCCACTAGGAACCCTGCTCCTGCTGGCGACTTGTCTTAGCAGTTCAGCGTGTTTCGCCCGAGGCTTCGCCACAGCCACGTCTCACCTGCTGGCGACACGAGACTGTCCCCACCGTGGAGAACTCAGCCCCCAGAAACAGCCCTGCCTCCTCCTGGGGCACCATTCGGGAGACTTCTCACGCGCACCCCTGCTGCGTGAGAGCCGTCCCCGCGTCCGCGAGTACAATCCCCTTTCCAAAGCGGGCCCACCCCATGGGGCCTTCGGAAGCCCCCTGGTATTTCTCAGAGCTGGGCCCAAGCTGCAGTGCTTGGGTCTTCCCAAGGCCACAGCAGTCTGATGGCAACACTCACTCCAACATACGGGCCCTGCTCACTCCAACACTCAAGTTTTCCTTGGAAGGGCAAGCGCTTGGCAAACTGGGACAAGAGTCCACCTGGATTCGCCTGCTGCCGCATAACTATCCGTGTGCACCAGCTGATGTGCATTAAGCATAGCTGAGTGCACTGAGCAAGGCCTCTTGGAAATGGGACCAAAGTGCATTAAACTGTCTGAAGAGTACGACAGGGCACGTGGACAGTAGCCAGACTGCAACAGGGACGCATGGGGCAGACTCACACCCCAGCTTGCCAAGGTCTGACTGCTTATGCACAAAAACCTTCGCTGAATTAAGCCAGGATACTCTTTGGTGCCTGAGGAAATAGGAGCCCCCCTCAGTGTCTGAGACCCCTGCCACTCAGCAGCAGGAGCAGAAGCAAAGATGGATATAGGGATTTGAGCAGTCAGACTGGGGATGGAAGGTGACAGAAGTAGCCACTCGGTGCCCCTAGCGAGAGGAAGGAAGTCAGTGGGTAATTAGTACTTTGTTCCCTATGATATGGAGCACCACAGGGGCTGTCATGGCCTTGCTTGACACAGCTGCAAGTCGGTCCCGCCTAGGAGCAGCTGCCAGCTTAGAGCAGAACTGGATGCGCTTGAGCTGTGAGATTTCCTCCAGAGGCGACGAGGAGATGGCCCAGCTTCCTTAGACAAGCCCGTCACAGTCGACGTCAGAAGTGCTCACGAGGCAAGGTGTGTTACCAGGGTGGGTACGCGGCGAGGGGAAAAGCACAGGCCATGAGACAACAAGGACAAGTGCAGAGTCCTGCCCCTGGGAGGAAGAATCCCAAGCATTGGTGCAGGCTGGGGACCAACTGGCAAAGAGCAGTTCTACAGAAGAGGCCCTGGGGGTTACAGTGGATGAGAAGCTGGATATGAGTCAACAGGGCGCCCTTGTAGCCAAGAAGGCTAATGGCATATTAGGGTGCATTAAGAGAAGCACTGCCAGCAGATCCAGAGAAGTGATTATTCCCCTTTATTTGGCTTTGGTGAGGCCACATCTGGAGTATTGGGTCCAGTTCTGCACCCCGCCCTCCCCCTTACAGAAAGATGTGGATGCATTGGAGAGGGGCCAGCGGAGGGCAATGAAAATGATTCGGGGGCTGGAGCACACGACCTACGAGGAGAGGCTGAGGGATTTGGGTTTGTTTAGTCTGCAGAAGAGAAGAGTGAGGGGGGATTTGAGGGCAGCCTTCAACTCCCTGAAGGGGGGATCCAAAGAGGATGGAGAGAGGCTGATCTCAGTGGTGACGGATGGCAGAACAAGCAGGGGTGGATGAGTGTTTTGCGGGGCCCAGGGCCTATTGAAGCGCGGGGCCCAGGGCAGCACCATTTCGCACATGCGCCACGGCCACAGCCAACAGGTAGTAGCGCGTGTGCGGGGCCTATTGAAGCGCGGGGCCCCGGGCAGCCGCCCTGCTCACCCTGCCTTGTATCTGCCACTGAGAACAAGCAGCAATGGTCCCAAGTTGCAGTGGGGGAGGTCTAGGTTGGATATTAGGAAAAACTATTTCCCGAGGAAGGTGGGGAAGCACTGGGATGGGTTCCCTAGGGAGGGGGTGGAATCTCCATCCCTAGAGGTTTTTCAGTCCTGGCTTGACCAAGCCCTGGCTGAGATGATTTAGTTGGGATTGGTTCTGCTTCGAGCAGGGGGCTGGACCCGGTGACTCCTGAGGTCTCTTCCAGCCCTAGGAGTCTATGATGGCAAGGAAAATCGGATCGTTTTGGTTGGATGTTTGGGGGCAGGCCCGGGATCACCTTGTCTTTGTGCAACTCACGGTGTAAGGGGTTGGCCATGAGGACTTACAGCTCTGAGACACGGCTGTCCATTAAAATGTGTCCTTCACCACAGCAACATAAGAATAGCTTAACTGGATCAAAGCAAGTTCAGAGTAAAATCCAAATGGGGCTTCAGCTCTGAAGCTGTCTGGCCCAGGAAAATCTGAAGTGCCAACATGTTCCTGTGCTAAAACATCTCACCAAGGTGGGGCTGCAGAAAACCACCTGGCACCTCCCCGTCTTGGAACGGAGAAAACACAGCACCCACGTCAGAGCCAGCAGTGACCACAGATCCCTGGATCCAAGTACAGCATCCATCAGCCGCAAACCAGGTTTCCCCGGAGCTGGGGACTCGTCCTGAGTACTGAAGAGGCGACAGTTCTGGGGACACTATTGGAGATCCTCAACGGGTCTGAGCAACGTGACATCTACCAGCAGAGCCTCAGAGGGGGAGGGGTCTGCCGGGCAGCTCCAAAGGGAACCCCACGAATAGGGCTGACTCGATCATGCCCAATCAGAGAAGGCCCTGCCATCCTTACCGGCCCATGGCTCTGGGGAAGCTAGCGGCTCCAGAATATAGATGAGCCTCTTATCTCCCCAGGGCAAACAAGGGGAGTCGCTGAAACCAGAACAGGTGTCTTTTGAGGTTCCACTGCAAGAATATGGATCCTGAGCCAGGAGATGAGAAGCCATTTTGCCGTTTCCTTACTGGGCAGCTTCACAAGAGACCTGGGATGTGCATTAAGGGTCTCATCACAGTCATCTTAAACAGGGAGCACCGCAGGGCAAAACCCTGTGCTTTCGGTAGACATCACGTCTCTAGCAAAGCTCCTGGTGATCCCAGATCAGAAGAAATGTAATGGAAGCAACTAGATGCAGACATTTTAAATGAGAACCACCATAACTGGAGGTTCTTCAAGATGCGTGGCCCGTGTCTGCGTTCCACGGGAGGGCGTGCATACACTCCATGCACCGGAGTCCAAACATTTTAACGCAGATTTCCTCCTGCTCTCCAGCAAGGGTATAAGCAGCATGCGGGTCGACACCCTCTCAGTCCGTCTTCTAACCACGAATCTAGCCAGATCCGTAGCAGAGAGGATGGAGGGCAGGCGGCAGAATACAGACAGGGGCCACACATCTCCAAGGACCTCCAAGTACAGTACGTAACGCGAATCGAGCTACCTGCTGCTCCAGGATATATATGCAGATGCAGACTGGCCTCCGGCGGGTTCCGTGCAGTGTGACCGTTCAGGTGGGCCCCTCACCCCACAAGGGCGCGTCTGTTCCTGGGGCGGCACCGGGAGGAGTGAAGGGAACTTTCACTCATTCTTTGTCTGGGTTGGATCACCAAGAGGAGGAGACGACCCTGCCGTTAAAATGAGCCAAGCCTGTAGGCAATGCAGCTGAAGCCTGACAAAAAGCTGTCCCATAAGCACCTGCTGTCCCGTGAGCGAGCAGCATTGGGAACATTTGCTCTGTAGTCCTTGGACTCCAGGAAACCAGAGAAATTCGGCAGTGCGTTGTCTGAAACCCGTCTGTGTGACTGCAAGAGCCTTTCTCCCCAGAGTCCAATGCTGCCTGGATTGTTTATTGTCTCATGAGGGATAAAATGGACATTTCCCTGAGTTCTCTCTCACTCCGAGGGCTTCCAGGTTTTGAATGGTACTCAACAGCCGACCTGGCCACCTGTGAAAACCAACCCCCCAGGAGCCAGTCGTCAAGGTATGGAAAACTGTGTGGGCTGTGCTGTCTCATCCAAGGCGCTACCGTGGAGACAGCTTCTGTAAAACATGGTGGGCACTGCTGCTCGTCTGAATGCGAGGACCCGGAATAAGAAGTGTCCCATCCCACCATCCATCACAGGAATCTCTGTTCCGGCGTGAATGCCTCTGTGGAAATATGCATCCTTCTCCTCAAGAGCCACAAGCCACATACCTCCCTGAGGCCAACATAGCAACCCTGAATTCTGAGAGCCAATGAAGATGTCCACACTGCAGCTTTTGCGGGGGGCGAGGGAGGGCGACAGGAAATATGGAGACTAGAACCTTCCTCTGACATGCTGAGGGGGTCGTGCTCTCGTCCCTTGGGGTAACAGGGATGTTGAAGAATTGCCTTGAGAGTGGTCCAGGGGGCAGTTTGGGGGGCGGGAAGGAGATGAACTCTATGATGTTATCCCTCTATTATTATGAACTCTATTATCCCTGAGGGATAATTTCCAAGACCCTAATAAATCTGTTAGTCTGTATCTGCAAAAACTACGAGGAGTCCTGGGGCACCTCAGACACTGAGAAACGGTGACCCCTCGGATTTCCCAAGACCCAGACAGCTATCGTGTTCGCTCCCAGCTGTGGGCAGAGGGGGAGATGGACTTAAAGGTGAGTGAAGAAGGGGCAGGCACCAGAGATAAGTGAGTCTTGAGTGAAATGGCCCAGGTGGCTCCTGGCAGCGGGCTGAGAATGGGTTGTAACGGTGGTGGTGGAAGGGGATGCAAAGCAGGGCCGCTGAGTCTTCTCTCTCTGGACAGGCGGCTTAGCAGAGCCCAGCCAGTGGACACATGAGGAGGCAGCAGTGCCGGTGGTCTAGGTTTATAGGCCTACCTCAGGGGCTTCACCTCTGGGGCTGGTATGTAGCTCCCTAGGGGCAGAGGGTAGACCACGAGTCCTTTAACTCGTGGAGAGAGCCAGTCAGGCAGCCCTGGATAGCCTCCTGCCCCTTCCTCGGGAAGCTTGAGGGTTGCAAGCACAAATCCCTCCTCCTAACAATGCCAGTAGCCTCCTTCTGGCTGCTGCATCTGTTCCATCCACTGCTGCCTGACAAGCAGTTTTTGCTTGCCGTCTTCCAGACGGGAGAAGAACCGGGCACTCTGTCCTTGGAGGAAAATAGATAGGAAAGGCCACCAGCCAGGTCATACCTGGCTATCACGGCCTAGTAACTGGTGACGCAAGCCTTGCAAGCTGGCAGAGACTCCCTCTCTCTCCCAAGGAGCTCCAGCCCCTTGGAGCTCTTATTGGATGTGGTGGTCCTTAAGTACGAGACCTGCTACGAGCTCTCGACTCCGGGGCATGGTGTGCACTGGAACCCAGGTGTGGAATACACACACAGGCACCAACACTCCAAAAAGAACACACAGACCCGTCTAAAATTGTCCTAAGGACACTACTTAAGGACTATTGTATCCTAAAGCACCAAGCAGCAGAACGGAGGGGTTTGGCTTGGGGTGCTGCAGAAGGGAACACAGCAGTGACTGAACTGGCCAGCTGGGAGAGGGGAATGCAGGGGTAACTAGCAGGACTGTGGTATTTATACACACACTCTGGAATGCTGGGAACTCTATAACTAGCCCTCGCCACCAACTGCTGAGACTCCTACAGAAAGACTCTCTAGAGGCAATCAGGAAGGATAAAGCCAAATCTATTTGTCCAAAATAAACTACACAAGAGAATGAACTAAAAGCAGAGAAACTAAAAACAGAGGAGTCGGTGGATCCAAGTCCTTTCCAAAAATATTTTGTTCTGGCTAGGATAAAATGCTACTACAAAGCGGAGCAAAAGATGCATAACACCTGCAGAAGCGTTATCCTGTGAACTGACATCTAACACAGTCTGCAGCAGGAGGGAGAGAGGGAGACACTGACTTGGGAAAAGTAAGGGAACTAACAAATACAAGTCAAATGGTTACTCTTACCACCACAAAAGAGGACTTTGCGAATGCGGAAGACAGGTGGGGCTTGGGACAGAGGAGAGACAAAAGTGAACCATGAGAAGAAAAACACGATGGAGATCAAACAAATGCGATAAATCCAACCCCCCCTTGCTCCTTAGCAGCTCCCTCATTTATGGCCAGCTGCTCCCCACTTCAGGAGACTGGCTACAGGGTTTGGTTAGCTAAAGGGAAGGATTTCAGAAGGCACTGACAATAGGAGACAGACCACAGCACAGAGCGATACCCGAAACATGCCAGTGATTTCCTTTTTCAGGCAGAATTGTGCTCTTGTACATGTTGTTCAAAGTAACCTCCGTTCCAGCCCATTAGCACGTACCCTTTACTTTTTCAGAAGCGTGTTAAGTGGGAAACATTTAGCAGCTGGAGATGCCAGTGGATTTATGTGCTGTAGCTTACTGGACATGAAAGAGTTTAGCAGCAGGACTAATGGAAAAGTGTACAGCTATTTTCTGACAACTGCTGTGCTTTATCCTCAGCAAACCACACAAGTGTCTCTTATTTTCCCTGCAGATTTCATCCAGAAACAACTATGCTGTAGGTGGGACAGCTGGAACCGAGCTCTTAGGGTCCAATATACCACATGAGATGGCTTCTTTGCACCATGTTCTCCAATGTTGCCCAGCCCGTTCCTGACACAAGAGAGGGTTTCCATAACTTCCACAATCTATCAGAGGGGTAGCCGTGTTAGTCTGGATCTGCAAAAGCGACAAGGAGTCCTGGGGCACCTTATAGACAAACAGATGTATCGGTGCATCAGCTTCCGTGGGCAAAGACCCACTTCGTCAGATGCATGCAGTGGAAATTATCACGACATGCATCTGACGAAGTGGGTCTTTGCCCACGAAAGCTTATGCTCCGACACATCTGTTAGTCGATAAGGTGCCCTAGGACTCCTTGTCACTTCCACAATCTAACACTTCTTACGACTTCGCTTTTTCTTGACCTGTAGCCTACACTTCCTTGAGTGCCTGTCCTTCATTAGACCCAAAGGCAAAAGTCTTTTCAAGAGGTCCTGAGCCAGATCCTTCTCGCTTTGGCGTTTTCACGTGTCAGATGCTTGTTCAGTTATTGAATCTCTCCCCCTGCTCAGTAGCCGTTGGACCGCGCTATACATCTGTAATTCTTTTACATCTCTCAGTCCCTTCATCCTCCACTCGGAGCCAAATTCCCTCCGACTTACCAACATCTTTCTAGCACTGAGGTGCCCCGAACCGAACAAGCATCGAACCTCATGGCTGGGTTTCTCTATTACTGTCACATTCAACTGCCTTGAGCTGCATTCCCCGCTGCTTGGAGTCTCTCCTCTCTGGACCGTAAAGGTGCCCTCTGTGGAGCTGAGGAACCTCTAACGATCCGTGTTTAGCTAGAATTGGAGGCCACAGGTCGGCTGTTAACCATGCAGCACGTATTTACAACCAGCCAACTCCCACTACTCCAATCGCCACCTCACGTTCCACCCAGCAACACGTTCTGCTGTGTACACCGCAGTCATGTTTTTCAGTCAACATCTCTAGCAGTCTGCGGAAGAACCCTGGTGAGAACGCTGCCGCCGAGCTTTGCAAGGCCACGTCTCCCAAACATATCAAGTGCCTGGCTTGCTGGGGGTTTCCTGGATTCTGGTCTCTGAATGTCAGTCTGACACACAAACTACACTGCCATTTCCCGGCACACCAGATGTTTTTGGAGGACTGTACAGACGCAGCTAGAAGAGAAAATGTCCCGAGACGATTGTGATGCAAACTGGCGGGCACTAACACAATCAGACAATGTACTCCCGGACTGACCATTTCACCCTCGAGTTTGCTGCCCACGTGAACTCTGGTTTCTCCACTATGCTCTGAACAGAGAGAGAGACCGGCTGCTCCTCGTCTTTGCCAGCTTCGCTTTGTGTACCCTTGCGCCGGTTTGAGCACACACTGAGTTCGGAGCGTCTCTACAAATGAAAGAGCTCGTGTCCCCGACATCAAGGCTCACTGACAAGACTTATCTGGGGCAGGGAACATTTTTTGGTCAGGGGCCACTGACGAAGAAAAAATCATTAGGCAGCCACATACCGGTGAAAAGCCTGACCTTGGAGAAAAGAAACAGAAAAAACCCCAAACGAACCTCACTGGCCTGGATGCCCCAAAAACAAAACCAACCGTCACTGGTCTGAACGCCGAGGACGAATAAAAGACAGAGACAATATTTGGGAGGGGTCTCCCTTGTGTTCCAGCCCCCATTGCCCTGGTCCCCGGCTTCCCTTGATCCAGCCAATGGCAAAACTTGGGGCTTCTCCTTCCCAGCAGTGGGGCGAGCCAGCGTTAGCGCTCCAGCCCACAAGGGGTGCCGAGACTTGCAGCAGGGCTGGAGCGCTAATGGGGAAAATGGGAAGCCTTGAGCCTCGCCACAGATCAAGGGAAGCCGGGGCTGGATTTGGCTTGCAGGTCGTAGGTTCACCACAGCTGAAAGGGCTTGAAATCCCAAGGACCAAGCTTAACCTGGGATTTCCTAGACCGTAAGTCACTAGAAACTGGTATGTCCTCTTCAAAATCATTCAGATATGATGGCGGAAAGCGGAAGGCAAATGCCAATAGCATTTACTTAAGCCTGGGATTTCTAAAGCTACGCATGTACTGCAGGCATTCAATTTCTTCCTGCCAGAAGACCCTGTTCACTGCCAGTGTGAAGAGCTCCTGGAGACGTTCCTTTGGCACTCGATATTTACCTTTCACATTTGTCCTGCAGACGGCTTTGTGGGCACAAGAGTCCTTCTTTCCATCTCAAGGTGAATTCACATTCAACTGACCCTGAACGGGTCCCCCCCCCAGGCAAGGAGTGAGGCTCTCAAGGCATGGACAATTCTCCCCCCAACTCCTGGTCTGTGTTTTGAGTTACAATGTCCCACAGTTCTTTGTACATCTACCTGAACATGCTGCCCCGCACCCCCTACCAGAGCACAGCAGAGCCTGTAACACATGGCAGCTTTCCTGCAGCTGGGCCATGGAGGGAAGGTCACAGATCCAGCTCTCTGGACTCGCCCGAAGAGCCGCCTGTCCAACATCCATCTTCCCTAGATTTTACTGGACTTGTCACTTAAGCTCACAGCCCTCGCTGTGTGGCGAGTGAGATTTCTGCCCTTGTGTCCTTCCTGTGCTCACCTTCCTTTTTAATTGCTATTTTGGAATCCCCACTGGCCTGGCAACTAGGCACTGGAGCTTCTTAAAATCAGCCTCGTTTATTTAACCCATCTTATCTTAACAATCCCCCCTTACACTTGCCTACCTCACCCGTCCAGGGCTTAGCAGCAACCACCTTTGCCAGAGCACCCCCTACTCTCCTTGGGAGTCCCGCAGTATGTTTACATGCCCTGCCCATGACCCAAGGAACGAAGCTCTAGGGGTTGGCATGCTAGCCCAGAATTTGGGAGACCTGCTCTGTGACACCGGACAAGCCACTTTATGGAGGAAAACTGAGGCAGTGGGACACAGAAGGGCTAAAAGAACATTGCTGTTTCACAGAGTCGGTATCCGGAGAACGGTGTCAAAGGCTGGGCAGCACCTCCAGCCTGTCACAGCGGGGGCCCAGAAAGCATCAACGGCAGACAGAGTGTCAGGCCAAACTCCAGCTCTGGCTCGCTGACCAAGGAAAATGCCCCAGGCGAGACTCCAAGTCAGCACGACCCACAGCAGCAGAAAGGTCCCTGGTGCCTTGGATGGAACGTCGGACAGAGACGGTTCCAGGCCGCCGCGCCCCCGAAACCGTCCCTTGGCATGATGGCTGTCAGCAAAATAAAGCCAGGGCTGAGCAAACGGGTTGCCATGGCGACCTGTATCACTGTGGACACAGGAGGCAGCAGGACTGGGCAGGAACCGGCACTTCTAGGTGCTCCTGGAAAAGTAGCGAAGAGCCAAGTTCTCCCTCGGTGGATCTCATCTGTTTCTAGCTGATTCTCAGGCAGGGCCCTGCCAGTTCTGGCCAATCTCAGTGTCAGGGGATTTTAAGAATCACGCATTTTGTGATTTCACCGATTTCAATGGGAAACGGCATGGTGGGACTGCAGGGGTGCTATCTCAAAAAGGGCTCGTGAGGGGTTGCAAGGTTTCTGATGGGGAGTTGTGGCACTGCTGCCCTCACTTCCACGCTGCCGGACGTACGATGGCATGGTAACGAGAGCCCTGAAAAGAGCAACGAGAATGATGAAAGGTCTGGCACGCAGGAGCTATGGGGGAAGGCTGAAAGAATTGGGCTTCTTTAGTCTGGAAAGGAGAAGATGGGGAGACACGAGCGCAGTTTTCAAGTACATAAAAGGTTGATACAACGAGTAGGGGTGGAAATTCTTAACCTTTGATGATAGGACAAGAAGCAATGGGCTTAAACTGCAGCAAGGGAGGTTTAGGTTGGACACGAGGAAAAACTTCCTGCCCGTCAGGGTGGTAAAACACTGGAACAAATTGCCTGGGGGGTTGTGGAATCTCCATCATTGAAGATATTTAAGAGCAAATTAGACACACACCAGTCAGGGATGGTCTAAATACCACACAGCCCCACCATGCCCGACTACATGACCTCTGGAGGGCTCTTCCAGCCCTATGATATTGCCATCCTTCCTTCTGCGCTGCTGCCAGCAGAGCTGGGCCCTCCGGCAGCAGCTGCCGCTCTCCAGCTCTGATGGCAGCACACAGAAGCGAGGGTGACATGGGATGGCATGCTGCTGGCAGTGGGGCGCTGCCTGCACAGCTGCAAGCCTGGCCAAGAGCCACTGCTCTCTGGCTGCCCAGCAGGAAGGGTGGCCACACTGCAACCCTCCTGAAACTCCCTTTTGGGTCTGGACCCCCAGTCTGAGAAACCCTGGTACCCCTGTGAAATCTGGCAGCACAGGGTAAAAGCACACACAAGACCAGGCTTCAGGAGGCATTTTTCACAGCCATGAATTTGGTAGGGCCCTATTCCCGGGACCTGCCTGGGGGACTGTTCGGCATGACAGACATGGCTACCCACCAGCACGTGACGGGGTCTGGCAGGAAGAGCCTCCAGCACAGCCGTTATCTACGACTCACACAGCAGCCGCTAATCTGCGGAGCCTCCTCGGCAGATCAGGTTCAGGTAGTGCAAGAGCTCTAGTGAATTCAGTGCTGTAGACTGTATCCGGGTGCTTTTGGCAGGGGAGGGAAATCTCTACCAAGGCCCAACTACACACTCTGCCGAAGGCCAGGACTTACCATGCGGTGAGCGGAGCGGGCTTATTTCATCCAGAACGTAGGGGCAGAGGCACAAGGGAAAACACCACGACAGCAGTTAGGCACGTGTGTTGTACTGTGCAAGGACACGCCCACCCATCCATCTTGGCGTCTGTGCACAGAGGGGCTTCTGCTCGACCGCGCGCACCACTCTGGGACGCAGCGCTTGTACCCCGAGACCTCACGGGGGTTCCGGCTGATACCGACAGTGCTGGGCAACGCAGAACCTGAGGGAGCAGCCTTGCAAGCAGGAGACTAGAAGGGAGCCCCGTGCGCGACTGACACGGATTAAATCGACTCTTCGCTCTTCACAGCAGCTCATTTTGTGCGTAAATTTGCATTTCTCATGGAAGGGTCTGATCCGATCGGAACGCTTGAGTTTAAAGCCCAGGCAACAAGAGCTGTTACCACTGAGCTGATTTTCAAGCCAGTTCTGACTCCAACTGCAGCAGGCTTGTAGGTGGCCAATGGAAGAGGCTTCGGAGTCACACCCACTTAGAAAGGGAGTCTCTCACATGGCAGGATCTTTCACAGAGCCACATTAGGAAGAGGGCTAAAGCAGGCCCTAATGCACCATGTGCACTGATGAGATGGAATTAGAGCTGCCCCCTGAGCAGGGCAAACCGGGGTGGCCACGCTGGACTCTGTGCTTTCAATATCATGGCGTTACAGGAGGTGAGGACAGCAGCTGTCTGCCTTGAGCTTAGCAGGCAGCCAGCAGGAGGCAGCGTGGTGTATCTGGCCCTACTGGCACCCAGTGGGCAGAGACCCCAACTGCCAGCGGGTGCACTTTGCTTCAGCTAAGCTCCTTGGGCCATGTCCCTGCTTGGCCCATGTCCACCTCCTGAGGAGACCCAGCACCCCCCATCCCATTTGGGGCCCATACAGGCTGACTTGCCCCTGCAGATGGCTTTGTATACAGAACAACCCCTTACTGGTTCTTCAGCTTTTAGCTCTTCCTCTTACAAATCCGTCTCAGCCCCCTAACTTCTCCTGCAGCAAGCACCATCCACCCTCTAAAAGGGACGCTCTGCATGCACGTGCCCCTTACCGTTACTTTTTCCTGCACCAGTGTACGGGGGTTGGGGTTACACGACACAACTGCAAGCCGGCTCTCACCTGGAGAAGCTTACCCCCAAGAAGCAACTGAGAAAGGCACCAGGATATGTTGTGATAACTGGACCAGCACATTTACTCGAATTCTGAGTTCAACCGTCTAAAGTACATGAAAATTACAACAACCTATAACAGCAAATACTGACAGAAAATGGTACCAATAGAGACAGAAAAACTAAGTCTAAACAAAAGGGACTACCAACATAGTTCAGTGACCGTGTTAAAACGGTGTCTCATTAAAACAGAAGACGTGGAACCAGAATTCAATAAACCAAGAATGGAATGTCAGATACTAGATCAAACTGTGGAAGGAACATAAGAACATAAGAATGGCCGTACTGGGTCAGACCAAAGGTCCATCTAGCCCAGTATCCTGTCTGCCGACAGTGGCCAGCGCCAGGTGCCCCAGAGAGGGTGGACCGAAGACAATGATCAAGCGATTTGTCTCCTGCCATCCCTCTCCAGCCTCTGACAAACAGAGGCCAAGGACACCATTTTATCCCCTGGCTAATAGCCTTTTATGGACCTAACCTCCATGAAATTATCTAGCTTCTCTTTAAACTCTATCATAGTCCTAGCCTTCACAGCCTCCTCTGGCAAGGAGTTCCACAGGCTGACTACACGCTGTGTGAAGAAGAACTTTCTTTTATTAGCTTTAAACCTGCTACCCATTAATTTCATTTGGTGTCCTCTAGTTCTTCTATTTAGGGAACTAATAAATAACTTCTCTTTATCGGCCCTCTCCACACCACTCGTGATTTTATAGACCTCTATCATATCCCCCCTCAGTCTCCTCTTTTCTAAACTGAAAAGTCCGAGTCGCTTTAATCTCTCCTCATATGGGACCCGTTCCAAACCCCTAATCATTTTAGTTGCCCTTTTCTGAACCCTTTCCAAGGCCAAAATATCTTTTTTGAGGTGAGGAGACCACATCTGTACACAGTATTCAAGGAAAAGCAATAACTGAAAATGTGGAAATGGCAAAGGTGCTACAACTTTTGTTCCGGTTTTCACCAGGAAGGGTGGTGGCAATTGGATGCCTACAACAGGGAATGCTGGCAAAAAGTAGGCAGGTTTCAAAGCTAAAATAGGAAAAGAACAAGTGAAAAATTACTTAGAAAAAGTGAGATGTCTGCAAGTCAGCAGGGCCTGATGAAATGCATCCTAGAATACACAAGGAGCTGACGGAGGAGGTATCTGAGCCTTTAGCTATCATCTCTGAAAAAGCATGGAAGTTGGGAGAGATTCCAGAAGACTGGAAAAGGGCAAATCTAGGGCCCATCTATGCTAAGGGAAATAAGAACAACCCAGGAAACTACAGACCAGTCAGTTGAACATTTGTGCCAGGGAAGATAATGGAGCAAGCAATTAAGGAATCCATCTGCAAACATATGGAAGATAATATGATAAACAGCAGCCAGCATGGATTTGTCAAGACTAAGTCATGTCAAACCAAACTGATAGCTTTCTTTGATAGGGTATCAAGGCTTGTGGATAAGGGAGAAGCAGTGGATATGGTACATCTCAATTTTAGTAAAGCATTTGATACAGTCTTGCATGACTCTCTTACCAATAAACTAGGGAAATACAGCCTAGATGGGGCTACTGTAAGGTGAGTGCATAACTACTCTCCGAGAACATAAAAAACAACAAATAGTCTGGTAGCACTTTATAGACTAACAAAACATGTAGATGGTATCATGAGCTTTTGTGGGCACAGCCCACTTCTTCAGATGACCAGAGTGTTGTATGTCCAGAACCAAAATGAAAGGGGGAGAAGAAAAAATGGGAGGGGGAGGAACAAAAGGAGGCAGTGGGTGTATAAATATCAAAGGGAAAACCGAGTTGGTATGTAACAGGCAAAACGATAGTCTAGGAGCACCTAAAAACTGGATAGTTAAAAGAAGCAGATAAAGACCATTAGTTAGCAATTAGAGAGGAAGATTACTAACACCAGAATCTATACAGACGAAGAACCATTAGCACCTTCACTGTTTGATGGTTGATAATGTCCCAGCCATCCGGTATCTCGATTCAAACCATTAGCATGAGAATTAAACTTGTGAATGAATTGTAGTTTTCTAACCCGTCACTGTGTATTTGGCTTGTGGAATTGTTCTGTACCAAAACAGCAACTTAAAGATCTCTTCATGAATGACCAGGCAGTTTAACGTGTTCACCAACAGGTTTCTGTATGTTCCCTTTTCGGATATCTGATTTGTGCCCATTGATTCTTTCGTCGGGACTGTCCAGTTTGCCCAATATATATAGCAGCGGGGCACTGCTGGCATAGATCACATTACTGGATGTGTAGTTAAATGAGCCTCTGGCTTATGTGGTTGGCTCCAGTGACGAATTCGCTTGTATAGATATGTGGGCAGAATTGGCAACGGGGCTGATTGCAGGGCTGGGTTCCTGGATGCTTATGATGTAGCTGTGTGGCATGGTTACCGGAAAAAATTTATTTCAGGTGGGGAGGTTGTCTGTAAGCGAGAATAGGCCTTCCCGCAAGGCCTCAGAGTGAGGGATTATTTTCCAGGATAGGTTGTAGATTGTGGATAATGCGTTGGAAGGGTTTAAATTGTGGACTGTAGGTAATGACAAGTAGAATTCTGTTATTTTCTTTTTGGGTCTGTCTTGAAGTAATTCATGTCTGAGTACTTTCTGGCCTCTCTCAATCTGTTTTTGCACATCTGAAGAAGTGGGCTGTGCCCACGAAAGCTCATGATACCATCTACATGGTGTGTTAGTCTTTAAAGTGCTACCATTCTATTTGTTTTTAAAGGTTATCCTGTACAGACTAACTCAGCTACCCCTCTGAAGCTCTCTGAGAACAGTTATCCAGCCACTTATCAATGGTTCAATGTCATGCTGGAAGGGCACAACAAATGGGGTTCTGCAGGGATTGGTTTTGGGACCAGTTCTGTTCAATGTCTTCACCGACTATTTAGATCAGTGTTTCTTAAACTTTTTAAGACCGAGGAACACTAAACAATTTTTTTTTTTTAAATGAGGAACACCAAGAATTTTTTTGTTAAAAAAAAAAGGGGGGGGGAGGGGGGAAAAGGGTCAGAGGGACAGTTATTGAGGGGAAAAAAAGGATCGGGGGAAGTTATTGAGAAAAAAAGATCACAGGCCCCTTTAAGGGCAGCCATTTTGAATTCTGTTGCTCTCCGCGGCACAGCCCCAACTGCACAGTTTAAGAAACACTGACTTAGATAATGGCATAAAGAGTACGCTCATTAAGTTTGCAGACAACACTAAGCTGGGAGGGGTTGCAAGTGCTCTGGAGAATAGAGTCATAATTCAAAATGATCTGGACAAATTGCAGAAATGGTCTGAGGTAAACAGGATGAAGTTCAATAAGGACAAATGCCAAGTGCTCTACTTAGGAAGGAACAATCAGTTTCATGTATACAAAATGGGAAGCGACTGTCTAGGAAGGAGCCCTGCAGAAAGGGATCTAGGGGTCAGAGTGGACCACAAGCTAAATACGAGTCAAGAGAGTGACACTGTTGCAAAAACAAAAACAAAAAAATCCCACACATCACAAACATGCTTCTGGGGTGCATTAACAGGAGTGTTGTGAGCAAGACATGAGAAGTCATTCTTCTGCTCTACTGATTAGGCCTCGGTTGGAGTACTGTGTCTAGTTCTGGGACCACATTTCAAGAAAGATGTGGAGAAATTGGGAGACAGTCCAAAGAAGAACAAGAAAAATGATGAAAGGTCTAGAAAACATGAGCTAGGAGGGAAGACTGGAAGAACTGGGCTTGTTTAGTTTGGAAAGGAGAAGACAGAGGGGACATGATAGCAGCTTTCAAGTATCTAAAAGGGTGTCACAAGGAGGAGGAAGAAAAATTGTTCTCCTTGGCCTCTGACAATAGGACAAGCAGCAATGGGCAGTAAGGGAGGTTTAGGTTGGACATTAGGAAAGACTTCCTACCTATCAGGGTGGTTGAACACTGGAATAAATTGCCTGGGGAGGTTGTGGAATCTCTATCTCTGGAGATATTGAAGAGCAGGTTGGACAGACAGCAACAGGCCTGGAATCTAGTGAGCAAGACTTTGGTTCAGTAACATGGCAGCCAAGGAAGAGGCCCTCTTGATGATTGTGTAAGTTAGGTGGAGCATGGAAGGACACAGGGAGGCAGCGGGTGCAGATTGTAAGCCAAAGAGGAGTAGCGGAATATCCTAGTAAGAAATGTCTTGGTACAAAGACTCCCCCAAAACTCATGTGCATACCGACCTAGGTTCAGGACTGGGTCAAAGTTGACAGCATGAAGGAGAGTAAGTAAGGCCCCTTTCCGGAAGGTGAGGGGTGGTAACTAGGCAACCGACGGTGGCAACCTGGTACATAAAGAAGTGATGTAAGTTGTTTGCACATGTCTATAAAAGGGCACTGCAAATGGTGAGCGCTGACCAACCCTGGTTGGGGGGGTGCTTATGCACTCATGTAGGACGCACAGTGGCTTACAGGATACACAGTGGCTTAGCCTTGAGACTTTCTGCTAAACTGTTAATGCCTCTCATTTGGCGATGAAACCAATCGAGCAGGTTTATTCTTGCCTGAATCTGTCATTTCCGGGGGATTAATCTCAGATCTACTGCATTGGCCCAAGTGCACGGGGTCCAACGCTTTAGATAAAGGGAGCACACGCACGCAGCTGAAAGTTTATCACCACCGACCTGGTAGAGGACCTGTCAGGAACAAACCAGGACAACCCCGAAACCCTGACTGACGACATGCTGTTCGGATGGCGCGCAAAACCAGAGCCCGCCCTCTGGAGGGCTCGACACCCTTCCAGTAAGGCTCTGACTGGAATCGGATACAGAAACACCCAACAGCTTGGGGGCCATTTTGAGAGTGACAAGAGAGCCACCCAAGGTGCTGGGACATTGCACCAATCGATACAGCGCACGTGAGGTACACATGCGGATGGCACAGGCACCTTGTGTTTTACAGCAGGAGCCCCTGGCCGCAGACACTAAAGACCTCGCCCTGGAAAGTGCTGAGCAAACTTCGCTCCCCACGCAGTCGGCTAAGGCAACAGAAGTTGAATCCACGCTTGCACCACTGGGCCCATGGACGATACAAGGTACATTCAGCCAACTCCAACGCTTGTGGAACGAATGGTGCGCTGGAAACCACAGGAGTCTGCTGTGGGAGCGACCCGGCCTCGGCATGCACAGCCCCCACTTCTGGAGGGGGTAAAACCCCTGTGGATGAATGTGCCCTGACCATCTGGAGATGGAGACCAGGTTCCTAGGAGCCCACCAACGCCGCTGACACTTCTTACACTGAGCTGCTTTCATAGCGAGATGCTGGAAAAGGACAACCGGCCTGCCTACCGTTCAACTCACCGAGGGAAAGAGACTTGGGCTGGAGTTTTGGGAGATGAAACGGCAGAACCTTTCCCTTCCTGTATGCCCCACAAGCTGTGGCGCTATGATATTCAAGGCGAGGGTGGCTGCGCGCACACGCATGCATGCACGGGCGCGCACACACACACACACACACCCCTAGTGCTGTACATCACAACCGAGGCAGTAGTGCCCTGACAGAATGCAGCACAAGCAGAGATTCCCCAGACTGCAGTGGGAAACCTCCCAACAGCATCGGCCCTCACTGCAGAACCCGCCCCGCTAGGACTCCACCAGGCTGCAGGTTCCATTCCTGTGGCGACTATTTCAGGTAATCAGGGGAATTTAAAGCTGATTTGTTTGCAAGCTCTGCTCCAGGCTGTTGTCCAGGAGCAGCAGGACATTCCTACTGCGGTGCCCACAGCTTGCATAGGAAAGCCAACGGTCAGTTTCCTTTTTTTTAATTGCCATTTAGAGGAGTTAAGAACAGTGCTTCCTAGGGACTAAAACGTGGTGTGCGCAAGCTCTCCACTTCCTATGGGCATGGGAGCAGCATGTTCATGTGCCCCCGAGAGCGACTGCGGATGGTTAGACCAAGCGATCGCCACATCAGGCGCTTCCTTGCGTGCTGGTCGCATTGCGCGGGCTAGGACCAAAACGTCAGCAGCGAGGGGGGGGGGGCAAGCAGCGACCGTGGGGGAACCCCAGCGCACTCCTACCTTCCATGGCGTATTTCGTATCCTGGGCAAAGAGGTTCCACATGACTTCAGCACTGACCTTCCCAACGGTGAGCTCCTGGGGAAACCTGCATGAGGGAACCAGAGAGAAGGCTTGAAGGACTTAGAATGAGGGAGCGTTTCAGTCCGCTCTGAGTGACGCCGGCAACCAAAAGGTTCAGCACCAGACACATTCCTTTCAGCCTGCGATGACAGGAGGTGGCTAGCTGGAAAGCGCCAACTGGACTCGATGCTATCGGTTCAAAGAAACTGAAAATATCCCTGCTGCCGTGACTAGGAGACCAGCTAGTACAGACTGCTCTCTAACTCTGTACTATTACCTCAAAATGTTTATCCTTCTCATAGCTCTCTCCTTTTCCCCTTACAAGGCCAGGCCCCTTATCCCCGTTGGGTTACGGGGTAATGTTGACAACAGGCTAACGCTAATCAGGTGCACTGCAACGTTAAGATCTAAAATCCCCAATGCTCCATCTGCCTCTTTGCCTACAGGACATGCGGGGGATTGCTGGAGACATCTGAATGGAGAGTATCTGATATCTCACTGCCCAAGGAGACCAACTGGCCCTTTTGGACACTGAAGCTGATTCTGCCCACGGAACTCTCAGTTCCGCGTGGAACACGCACACGTGCAAAGCCCCGCACAAAGTGCTGTCACCACAGGGCCAAACATGGGCGAGAGAAAAGTGTATCCTAGACAACTGTATAAGAACACAACAACCCTCACCCCATGTTCAGGTCTCTCACTGAGCTCAGGAGTGCAGTAACCAAGGTGCATGGGTTCAAACGCCATCAAAACTCAACCTTCTCAAACTCTTCCCTCCCAATCAAAAAGAAAGTATACAGACAAATCCGACAGACAGACAGACAGACGAGGATTCGCTATAAATACACAAATGACAGAAGGCGACAGAAGGCAGTGTCACAAATGAAGCAGAACAGACAGGGTCTACTTCTAGCATTAGCCAGAAAGGACATGGAGGGTTCTTACTGGTTCAGGACAGGGGTATAGGAATTTTTATCCTCTTCTATAATGGACACTATCAGAGTAATGAGTTTAGGCCAAAAATCCAGGTTCCTGATGCTGGGCCCTTGTTCCTCAGGAGGAAGATCCTGATTTTTGTTCTGGAAAGGAAGCCATGAGAAACTCAACAGTGAGACTGAAGAAACACGACTCAGCAGGCCTGCCCCTGCCCTGCACGTGGTGTGCCCTTCGTCACTTTCTTCTGAGGGCTCCACCACCAGGGCTCGGTCGTGACAAGCTCCCTGACCCAACGCCACACACCATGCAATGCAGACCGTGCTGCACACGTCTGGTATTAAAATGGCCCCTCCTTTAGCTCTTCCTGCGTTGGCACCAGGGACACGTTTACTCACATCTCTCCTTGACTAGACTATTTCTAACCACATCTAATTGGATCACTGATACTTACTAGTGTAGTTACCATGCATAAACAGTACGTGAAGGTAGGGCTGGGGGAGGCAAGCCCCCAGCCCCTCCCCTTCTGCTGGGCCCCGCCCCCCATGGGAGCCAAGCCACCTCCCCCACCACGTGAAGCAGGGTAGCACCCCACCACAGGGAGGGGGCAGGAGGTGCACAGCCCCAGCCTCCCTAGCCCGGAGCACTGGGGGGCGGGGGGAGGAGGAAGAGCATGCATGGGCCCCAGCCTCCATGGCCAGGAGCACAAGGAGGGTGGGCAGTGGGGACAGCAATACTCTGCCCCCAGAACACCTACAACAGGCGTTCTGGGGGCAGAGTATGGACGGGGCCAGGCTGGTAGAAGCCTTCCCCCGCCTTGCATACCAGCCACCAAGCTACCATGCACATTACCCAACCGTAGACATGGCTGCTGAATAGGTGTGGACCAACGGAACGCTTTGGATTGATGCAGCTATAGCATCGTGTTGCACCAACCACCACGCGTGCTACTCAAAGGGTCAATAGATTCAGTAAAACAAGGTAGAATTCTGCGCCTGCAAAGTCATGCAATTTAAACCCGATTTCTTCTCTTCGTTTAGTTTGCGTTCTAATTAGCTGTTACTGACTGAACATTACATCAAATTTACTCTTTGAATAGTTGGCTCTAATCATGGAATAAAACATCTGTGGCTTTTGAAAATGAGCTCTCCAGCAATTAGTGACAGCAAAAATTATCCTCTTTCATTCACTGCAATCAATGCTCCTCAATTGCTACAACAGATGTGCATTCAGAAGATCACAGCCTGTAAAACTGAAGCTACGTTGGTTTAGCTTCAGATATTATTCACTCCGCAGCACATCTCTCCGCTACTCACGGGATCTGTCTGGTACTCGCGACTATACAGCTCGTGGCAATTATTGAAGATGTATTCATAGGTTGAGTTGAGACAGGCCTTCACACAGTCCTTCACTACTTGGCTGGCTCGAGGGGGGCTCTGTAGTTCTTGAACCTGGCAGGAAGCAGGAATAAAGGTGAGCAAAATAGCTCCTGTGTCACGGGAAGAAGAGGAGAGGAAAGTGGCGGCGCTAACCCAGCACTGGACAGAGACTGGTTCAATTCCATGTGCTGCCCCATGAATCTGTGAACCTGAGCAGGTCACTTGGACTCTGAGCTTCAGTCCAACTGCAAACCAGGGGTAAGCACATGACCCTACCTCACCGGGATGTTGTGAGCATACACACTCAGGATTGGGAGGCACTCAGATATAATGGCCCTCGGGGCCAGATGAGGAGCTAAAACAGACAACTCCAGCTATAAACCTAGCTTAAGCAGTGCAAGGCAGGCAGTACTCATAGGTGAGGTTCAAGGGACTTCATGACATCAAGACAAACATCCAAGTCTCTCCCACTGCAAAAAATGGTCCAGAGAGATTCCATTGCAGCTCATGGCATCTGATCAGCCGCGAGTTCGCAGAACGTCTCAGGCTATTTTTTAAAATCCACAATGGTGGGGTTTTTATTTGACCTTTTTGTTACTAACTTGAAAGTGCGGATTAGAGCCCTGAAGAGTGTGCCGATGCATTCACCCTTTTCCCTCTTGCAACCTTCATTCTTTTTGCTTCTGACTCAATAGTCTACCTCTCACTCACAATGCACATCTGTTCTAAAAGGCTTCCTGCATCAGATATGGGAAAATAGATCTGGAACAAATTTGGTTCCCCTTTTTTTCAAGCTTTAAAAAAAATGTCTAACCATTCTAAGCAGAAAGCAGAGTTTGGAATCACTTTGAAATTTTATATAACTGTTGTATGGATTATGAGCACTTTCAAAATGCAGCACACACTATTATAGACATTTATTTAGTGTAGTTAGTTTATCTGGTACTTTTTCGTAACAGATAAAAACCATTTCTTGCCCGAAGAACTTACAGCAGACTCAATAAAGCACATTTTAAAATGCCATGAATGAAAAACTCATTTTGATAAAAACAAATAAAGGTGAAGGTTGCTAAGTGACAATAGTGTATTTATCAGACAGAAACCAAGCATTTAAGAATAAGGCAATGAATAGTTAAGGAGATCAAATCTTACATGGCCCCCATGAGAAACAAATACAAGCACAAAAAAGGCACATTTCATTAATGTATCACAATCTTAACTATGCACCATGGCTCTGTATTAATAAATTCATTATCGGAATTATCTTGA
The DNA here is from genome assembly GCA_032595735.1 of Pelochelys cantorii. Taxonomy (NCBI): domain Eukaryota; kingdom Metazoa; phylum Chordata; order Testudines; family Trionychidae; genus Pelochelys; species Pelochelys cantorii. The sequence goes on along the minus strand of CM064330.1, from coordinate 958,830 downwards.
TTTCAGTATATATTTCCTTTTGAGAGACACAAGTAAATGAGAAATCTTGTTGTTTAATATTCTTAGACAACAGAGCTCTTGTACAGACAGAACTGTTTATTAATACGGCTGGAAATGTAGTTTTGCAGGAAAAGTTTCTAACTATCAATAAAGGGTTTTTAAAAGGGCTTCGCTCTGAGCAGTACCGGACATTGCCACCACACGGGAATATTGTCACTGTGATGGCTCCTTACCTTCATTCTGAAAAATGTGATGCTGGTCAGCAAGTCCACTGTGGATTTCAAGTCCTGTAGCCGCTCTGGGCTGCTGGCTGGGAAATTGTTCTGCCGGCATAGAAGTGAAAGCACAGGTGAATGAGCAACCAGCTGTGCACACAAACTCGCATGCCCATTCAAAACAAAGATGTTAAAAGCCCTTGGCAATAAATACATCTCAGGAACTTCTATCACCCACACCAATGCTCAATACATAGAAGCCTTCACTTGGGACAAGGGGAGACCTCTCCACAACAGGAATTCATCTGTTTCATTACAAAGTTCTTCATGTGCATTGAAGGTTCATGACAGGTGGCAGACTGATAGGCCTCGCTGGGTGAGACCAGGGGTCCATCTACCCCGTAGCCTGTTTGCCGGCAGTGGCTGGCACTAGACGCTTCACAGGGAATGACCAGAACAGGGCAATTGAGAGACCCATCTCCGATCGTCCTCTTGCAGCTTCTGGTAGCAAGACACTGGGTGGCCGCAGAGCACAGAGCTGTTTCTGACCCTCCTGGCTCACAGCCACTGTTGGACCCATCATCCAGGAACTTACCTAATCATTTTTGGACTCAGTTATAATGTTGGCCCTTCCTGCCTCCTCTGGCAAAGCGTTCCACGGTCTGACTCTGCGCTGCGTGAAGAGGCACTTGTCTTATGATTGCTTCCAACCTGCTGCACCCCGGTTTCACTGGGTGACCACTGGTCTTGTAGCATGAAAAGGGCTGATCTTTCTAAGATCAACAGTTCCAGTCTTTTGAACCTTTCCTCCTAGGGAAACTGTCCCATAACCTTCCCCATGTTCCTTGCCCTCCTCTATAATTTTTCCATCTGAATATATTTTTTTAAATGGGGTGACCAAAACTGCATGCAGAATTCCAGGTGTAGGTGTACCATGGATTTATAAAGCATCCGTATATTTCCTGTATGATATCTGTCCCCCTTCAAATGCTTTCTAAGCAATCTGTTCGCTTTTTTTTTTTTTGACTGCCCCTGCACACTGAGTGGATGTTTTCAGAGAACTCTCCATGACGACTCGAAGATTCTCTTGAATGGCAACAGCTAATTTAGAGCCCACCAATTTTGTACACAGAGTGGGGATGCTGTTTTCCCAATGTGCATCACTTTCCATTTATCAACACTCGGTTTCATCGGCCATTTTGTTGTCCAGACAGCCAGTTTTGGGAGTTCGCTCTGTAACTCTTCGCAGAGTGCTTTGGACTTAACTATCTGTGACGTACTGGCGGCTGTCTACTCTTGTGGCCCTGGGTCCATCCTGTGAGTCATTTTCTATCTACCATCATTGCCACTTCCTGTTTACCCCCTTTTCCCAAAACATGAGACCTTGAGAGGGCGGGGGAGGGGGAGAACATGGTCTATGTCCTTTTTCATTTTACGTGCCAGCAGCCCATGTCCATTTCCGGTCACAAGGCCTTTATTTACCCACAGACCAAGCACAGCATGAGCAGCAATGCAGCATGGCTTCCCGCTTTCCCCCAACAGCACAGCTAGTTCCGACGAGAGGGTTCAACCAGCATGCCGGACAGCACTGGTCCCAGTAGAGACCCTTGTAGGAGTCTCCTCTTCAGTAAAGTTCCAACCAAGGGCAGCCCCAGGAGCCTTTTTAAAACGGGTGTTGCATTAGCAATTCACCATGAACCTACTCCTGGAAGGGCCAGTAGTTCCAGATCTAAGTTTCCCCACAATTCCCGGTCCAGATTTATTACTGTGAGCTCTAAAACCTTCTCTAATGACCCCTCACTCTGGGATAGTGCCCAGCGGGGTCGGCAGCCTTGCCAGGCCTCAGGGCAAGGTGTGTGGGGGAGCCCCAGCTCCATGCCCAGAAGGGGCGGGGCTGAGGGTGGAAGAGGGAGGACCAAGGGCAGTCAGCCCTTAGCACTGCCCCCTGCCCTCACAGCTGCATGGAGGGGCACTCCAGCGGCAACAGCAGGGGTGGCAGCCCAGAACTCTGGGCCCCTTTGAATCTCCAGGCCCTGAGGCAATTGCCCCTTTTGTTGCCCCCCCCCCCCGTTGGTGACACACCCAGGCCTGGCATCTCTCACATCCACCGCAGTGAAAACCAGTGCAAAGAATTCATGTAGCTTTCCTGCAAGGGCCTGGTCTTCCTTGAGTGCCCCCGTAGCACCGCCCCATCCAGCGGCCTCACTGCCCGCTTGGCAGGCGGCCAGCCTCTGAGGTACTTACATTTACTGTTCACGCGGGTTTTGAGTCTTTTACTCATTGCCTTTTCAATTCCTTTTTGGCCTGCCTAATGACACGTTTACATTGGACTTGTCAGAATTTATGCGCCCCTCTATTTTCCTCCCTAGGATGCGGCTTCCGGTTTGCAAACGGTGTCTTTTTGCCTCTCACGTTCTCTTCCACTCTGTTTACCCAAGCATGGAAATTTTTTTTGTCTCCTTCATATTTTTCCCTACTTGGCATTTACCTTTACTTGAAGCCTCTCATGGGATGTACTTTAAACGTTTCCATGCAGCTTGTGACTGAGGCTTTGAATTTCTGTTCAACTGGCCTCATTTTTGTGTAGTTCAGTGCTACTGGGGGAGGTTCCATTGGTCTTTCCTGCCCCCAAGAAGGAAGTTTAAATTTAATTACAGTATGGTTACTGTTACCAGCTGGTCGGCTATATTCAGCTCATGGACTAGACCCTGTGGCCCATTTAGGACTAAATCAAGAATTGCTGGCCACCTTGTGGGTTCCAGCTGCTCCAGGAAACAGCCATTAATGGGGTCTAGAAATGGTCTCTGCATCCTGTCCTGAGGTGACATGTTCCCGCTCAATAAGGGGATAATTGAAGCTCCCCGTTACCATTGGGTTTTCTTGTCTCTAATCACACTTAGTATTTCAGAATTGCCATCCACAGCCTGGTCAGGTGGTCAGGGGTAGCTTCCTAGTGTCATTCTCTTATCCCTCAGGCATGGAGTTTCTATCCAGAGTCTCTATGGTACAACTGGAGTCACTGAAGAAGTTTACAACACTTGACTCTAGGCTGTGTCACATGCAGTGCCAGACCCTCACCGGTACGACCTGCTCTGCCATTCTTACAGATTTTGTACCCTGGCACTACTGCGCCCCATGGATTATCCTCATTCCACCAAGCTTCTGCGATGCCTATTACGCCCCTGCCCCGGCCCCCCAGGCCAGCTAGGCTCCCTTCTCCCTAAGCCAACTGAAAAACTAACCCACTCCCCCAGCAGCTGGCCCCAGCCCGGAGATACCCTTGCCCCCTCTTTTGTTAAGATTCCCAGGCAAGGTGTCACCTGGTTGCTCCCCCAACCCAGGTTCAGGTTACAGCACAGCCTGAGCTATTGTTGTGGATGTGGTAAGATGGGGCAGCCTCCCCTCAGCGAGAGCCACACCCAACACCCCAGCCGGGCACCAGTGCAGCGTGCAGGGAAACTGAGGCACGCACACACACACACACACACACACACACACAGTTACAACAGGACAGCAGGAATCACCCACGACACACAGTGAACAGAGCGAACACAATCCCCGCTGCGTCCCAGCCTCTCTTTGGAGCAGGCCGGTCAGGATGCCTGGTGTGGTACCACAGTAGCCGAGTACCATGGCACTTCACTGTCTGTTGCCTGGCCTGCAGGTACCTAACACTGAGTACTTGCTTCCCTTCCCCAGAGCCCTGTCCACGCACCACCCTCAAGGGGGGTCCGAGGGGATTTTTGCAATACGATGCCCTCAACTCCAGACTTGCTGAGCCCAGCATTTCCCTACCGTCTCACTGATCTGTCGCACACCCGCTCTCAGCCGTCAGCCTCCGCGCACGGTCTTGCACTCAGCAGGGTGCGATGTTCAAACAGCCATGGGCATGGGTCCCCGAAACCCGAGCAGAACGCCCCAAGTCCTGCAGCGCTATCCGCTGGGTTACACGAACATTTCATCCATGGGAAGCTGTGGTGCTTCGACCTTGCACTAGCCTGCTGTGCGCCAGGCATCCACGTGGACCCTGCTGGCCAGCACGGCCGGCCCCTTCCTGTACTTGGATCTACCCCCATTTCGTCACCAGGCAGATCAAGGCTCACTAGGAAAGGAGGTTCCTTACCTATCTGGACCCGGAGTTCTTGAAGTGTGGCCCTTCTCAGTGTGCCACTGTGGACTGTGCATGAGCTCTGCAAATCTGAGTTTGGAAGATTTTTGCCAGCGGTGTCCCTCGGTCTGTACTCATGCAGTTCTCCTTGTGTCGTGCACAGACTGTAGGCAGGGCCCTGCCTGATTCACAGCCATGACAAACCCATCACAGACTGTGACGTCTGGTCGTGTGTGCGCGTGCGTACCCTACCCCGTACAGATTCCATGGGGGAAACCAGTGTTTCTGAAATGGGAGGTTCTGGCCCAAAAGGGAGTAGCCGGGGTGGGGATGTGCAAGGCTATTTTAGGAGGTTCACACTATCGCTACCTTGACTTCTGCATTGCTAAACTCAGAGCAGAATAATCACGTAACAGAATACAGCTGGGAAGTGGGGGGGGGGGGGAGGGGGGACACCCACTAACTCACTCAACTCTGTGTCTCAAAGCTAGTATAGAGTAGTTCATAGATCAAGTATCTCAGCCAATTAGGAAGGAAGCTAGTTTGCTGGACACCCCCCAGGGGAATACAGATGGGGACCAATACTTGAACAGCTCCGTGTGTGGCAGCAGGGTCTTTGTGGACATGCCGTATGCGGTAGAGTCACGTGGCGCAGATTTACACCCGCGATTGCTGTGAGCTGCAGGTCCATAGAGACAAGCCCTAAACAGGCGGGAGAGGGTGGGTGGGATGCAATTGCACCAGGAGAGCGGATGGAAATACCCTTTCTAAGCCATTCATTGGGTCTGCTGCACGGTCAGCCGCAGCCAGATGGCTAGTCGCACTGATCGCCAGAAGAATTACAGTGCAGGAGCTGCAGAGAGCGCCTCTCACTGGCATTAGCCGGGACACTCAGGTATTCCTTTGAAGCCGCTCATTTAAGCTGGTTGGAGTCCACATGATCTGCATTGACAGCTAAGCAGCAGCCTAGGTAGACAGCCGCCTGCTCACGGACACAACCTGTGCTAGCCCTCCCCTGCGGCCAGAGCGCCGACCAGTAACACACGTCTAAGAAGAGAAGAACAGTCAGACTGGGAGATTTCTCCGTTGAATCGTGACCTCCCTACTGCTTGTGCTGAAGGGGAGTAGCCAGCCCAAAGGTCCATCCAGCCCAGTGTCTTGTCTGCTGACAGTGGCCAGTACCAGAGGGAGGGAACACAACAGGAAATCCTCACGTGACCCCCTCTCCTGTCACCCACGGCTACAAGACAAGCGCTAGTTACAATCAGGGGGTTACTGTTGTGCCAGAAGTACTACTGATGGCTCAACACATCTGGCAAAAATTGGCAGACCGGGCATTCGCAAAGCGAGACATCTTCTTCTGCCTTTGGTAAGCTAGTAAGCAAGAGTTCGACAAAGAGCAAGCAATAACAACTGGCTTGTACTGAAGAGCATACATGCCAACATAACACGCTCTTAAACTGCTCATTGTCAGAGGATGACTTATGTCAGAGCTACCCTTGAAAGAACATCAGCTGTTCTGGAAAAAAATCAATTAGGAACCCATTTATGCAATCAAGTCTCGACATCACAAATTAGATCTAATTACATTTTACCACAGCTCACATGCTATATTACTATTCTTGGCAGAACGAACTAACATCTCCTCCAAGGATTAACTCCCCCCCATCATAAAGAGTATCATTCCACTATTTATAATTATATGCTTCCCAGCGGTACTTCTAACAGAATTAGAATGTGCCTTGTGTGCAGCAGGGGGACTGTCAAAAGGTTTCTCTGCACTCGGAGCACAAAGACTGCGATTCAATCCCCGAGCGCCACGGGACAGCGCTGGAAATCAGGTTTCCGGGAGGTGGGGGAGGCTTTGGCAAAGATCTTTTTTTAAGACAGCTCTGGCTGCAGCCACCCCCCCCCCCCCCCCGCAAAGGACGCACACAACAATGCCGATTAATCCCAAATGAAGTCAAAGCACCCGCTGAACAGGGAAGACAGAAATGGGGATCTGTCTGAAAATTCATCCCAAATTACGTGAGACTGGAATATGCACAATCTAGTGTAAGCGCAGGGCATGACAGACTGGGAGATTTCTCCGATGAATCATGCCTTTGTGCTGAAGGGGAGCAGCCCTCACTCAACGCGGCTGATGTGCCCCACATAGCTGCTCTGCCCACGACAGGGGGTGGACACGGTGATCAGGGTCCGTCAGACAGAAGCCATCACAGAGCGTCTGAGGCCAACCATTTTGATTATCTTAACTCCTCACCCAGCCCCAAGGGACAAGGGACTTCCTACACAGAGGTCCACAGAGTGGGAGGAGACAGGCTTTCCTGCTGGGCACGGAGCAAGAGAAAAGGGAGGGCAGAGAGAGACAGAGAGGCTTTATCTGAAAGAGTGGCCCTTCACGGTCACCTACAAGCAGCAGCGGCTGGGGACAGAGAAGGCAGGAGGTAATCTACTGAGGAGACCTCAGACTGGCAGGCAGGATGAGGTCAAGCTGGGGGGGGGGGGGGGGGGAACACTGCTCAGAAAGTTTGTTCTTTTTCAAAGATCAGTAATTCCAGGGCTTTATCAGCCTACGCTGATGGGCAATCCCTCTGCCAAGCTCATCTTGCTTGGCTCCCTGGAGGGGCCTACAACCTCGGTGGAACTTGCATGGATCGTACCATGCAGCTCGGGGCTGGGAGGCTCGTTCCAGGCTCTGCGGTGGCTTCGGTGCCTATTTCCACATTCCAAGGAAGGCCTCAGATGGGGGGGGACTGAACCTGGGAGTGCCCTTACAGACCCGGGGCTGGAATACTGACCTAACCCTGGCCAGCCCCAGCCAACTGGGAAGCACATGGGACTCAGTCGCTGGGTGCAGTCCCAAGAGAGATTGGTGTGGGTTGTGATACAGAGCAGGTCTTGCTTTGTAGATGTGTCCTTCACATAGCCTGCCTGGGGTGACTGCGAACATGCAAGACAGACAACAGTTTGTGTGTCTGAAGAATTTTGGTGGGTGACAGTGAGCCCACACGTCATGAAAATACCCGCAACAGGGTGAAAACGCATGCTGTACACAAGAGACCCTGAAAATATGCTATTTATTGACACTTACCCTATACATAGAGAGGTCGATACGGAGTGAGTTGTGCAGCTGGTCCAGCAATTTAACAAACCTTTCTTTCTGTTGAGCAGAAAAAAAACCCCAGTAAATAACCTCACGCTCCACACAGAAAAGTAGATCTACTCAGCACTCCCAATCAGCCGAGTGCGTTCCCGAGAACCAGCGCTGGGTTACAGGAGTGGGAGGAGGCTACCTGCATTCATTCTATTGTACAAACATGGAGGGCAGACAATATTTGCTTCAGATCTCTGAATTTACTGTCACACCAAGCTCAGGAGGGATTTCAATACATTAGAAGGGTCAGGAAATTCTTCTTCATCCCTTAAAGGAGGCCCATACACTGCTCCAGTGCAGAGAATCCCAGACCACTAAGTATTTGGAACGGACACAAGCTCCAGTTCTTCAGCTGCATGGTTGCATGGACACAATGATCACATTTAAAGCCAAGGCTTGTCCCCAGACTGGCTCTAGCCAGCGGTACAGGCCCTCACTGGCGCAACTGAGACTTTCAAATTGGTTCTTGCCAAAACTAAAACACTCAACATTTCACTTACTGCGAAACATTTTCAAAAGGTCAATTCAAAACGTGTGTTTTCAGGAATTTTTTTTTTTTTTTTTTTAGCCAAAACACAATCCACGAAGGTCAAACCCACCCTGTGAATAGGGCCAATGTCTAAAATATGCATCTAACACATTCATCCAGCTCCAATCACTACCATACTTGGGGCCAATGCCGCAGGGAGCTGGTTCAGCACAGAAACCATCTCCCATCTGCTGTGTCACTGTAAGGTCAGGGCAAGCCAGAGGCACCCCAAACCAGTAAAACTATCACAGCGGCATGGCGGGCCCATTCACCCGGAAACGTACCCCAAAGTTGGAGGCTGCAAAGCGGTCCGAAGCAGACACGTTGGTGGACGCAGTCGTGTGTGCGTAGTAGGCGTTGATATTGGCCAGCAAGGTGCTCATCACAGCTGGCACTCCTGGGCACATGTACTTGGAGGAGAGACATGCAAAGTGCCTGGAACAGCAGAGGCAAGGTCAGTTTCGGAGAAGACGCCAAGATGCTCCATAGGTTACAAGGTTACATCTGGCCCTCAGGGGAAAGCAGATCTATAGAAGTGGCTCTTCCAGCTATTTCCACCCAACCAACCTCGACCACACCCTACTGAAAGTACCACATCAAGGAGGGCTGTAGCTGCCAGCCAGAATTTCACCTTGGTGGCAAGTTTCCATTGTCCAACACGTGGCTTTTCTGCCAAGATCCCACCGGTAGCAGCAAAACAAATGCTTTCACCATGGCCCTAGAAACATGACACAAGGGTCTCTATCCGGCACTTTTGTAAGTCCCATCCTGAGATTGCCCCATTGCTCAGGATACGGCGATTCTGAGACACAGCGCCTTATACCAGGAGACCTGCCCATCACACCGCTCTGCCCTGTGTAGTCAGTAACTTCCTACATGACAGCCAGTGGGAACTAGAACCCGCCCTGCCTGCCGTGAGCGCAGCCGGATCTGTACCCCAGACTCTTTGTGCTGTACAGATGCCTCTTTGGTGCTCTGGGCTACTCCTGTCAGGAAGTACGTGGTCTCATTTGCATTTTCTCATATCATTGCTCTCATTAAAATGCAACAAAATCTCTTATGGGAAGGTTTAAAATTGTTCCACCAGCATTTGGTCTTGAGAAGTGATTCAAGTAAACAACCCAAGAACAGCTGGTATAAATAAGGAGACAGCAGTTAAAGAGGGGCTAATATTATAAAACATGAAACAGGAGCGTCCGTGTGTAAGAAACTTGTCAGAATATCTGCTACAAATTCACGTTTAAAAGAACCTCTCCTGGAAAAATCAATCTCTGTGGCCGGAGGCTACACACGGCCGTCAGCTTCCATGTTACTCACCTCCTGAGCACACTGACAGGGCTTTACATGAAAATACCCAAGAACCCGTGTTTCAGATACATAGATGCCACTGCATGAGTGAGGTCTGGCGGGTGTCCTGCTGGGAGGTCAGTCACTCCTAGACAGACAGATCTCAGAACCCTGTGTCTCTCTACCTGTGTCTTTTACAGACACTTTTATGGAAGAAAGAAGGATGTCAAACGAGAATTATAGAATCCTAGGGCTGGAAGAGACCTCAGGAGTCATCGAGTCCAGCCCCCAGCCCAAAGCAGGACTAATCCCAAATAAATCATCCCAGCCAGGGCTTTGTCAAGCTGGGTCTTAACCTTAAACTACTTTTACTGTTCTGAAAAACTGACAAGCCCAAATCCCTGCAGAAAGATGCCTGCAGGGTTTGTGAAGGAATATACTTTTTAGCCATGTCTACACTAGGAAATTATTTTGAAATTGGTAAATTCGACTTAACTCCCAATTTAAGAAATTCAAAAAAGTGCGTCCACATTAGGGGGAAGCCTCAAAATTAGTCCAAGGCAGGGTCCATTACTATGGACGCGCTACCTCGGATTTAGAGCCCCAGGAAGCACTGGGGAATCATTAGTTCAAAATACTCTGGGGAGTCATTAGTTCGAAACAACAGCAGCGGAGCATCCACGCTACCGTTATTTCAAAATAACTATTTCAGAATTAGCATTGCGCTGGATGAAAAGCAGGGTACAGATTTCAAATTGTGGGGCCCGTTAATTCAAAACGGCAGGCTTGATCATGTGGACACTCGGCTTATAAATCCGACCTTAGGGGCTTATTTCGAAACAAAGTCCTAGTGTAAATCAGGGTTGAGAGAGCATTTCTGTCATAGCTGGGGAAATGTTGGTTCTAATCATACTCCGTTAACACGGCGCGTGTGCAAAGAACTTCTGGTGCTGGCTAGCACAGCTGGAAGTTCAGTGCTCCCTTTCCACTTCGGTTACGATGGCTCAACTGGCAGCAAGTGAAGGTGTCTGTGGGGAGAGCTACCAGTGGGCTACATTCAGCTCAAGGATACCTCAAAACTGAAACTTCTTCCAAGCTCATCTGCCTCCTTCAGTATTTCACTGAAGACAAAAAGCAGATGCAACACAACAGGGTCTGCAGGAAGGCGCAGAGTTCCCAGGAACCCCAGTCAGCACTTAGTGTTAAGAAAGGCCCCAAGGCAGCCGAGAACTGTACTAGTCTAGTGCGAAACACTGCAAACCAGGGCACCCTCTTGGTTGAATCCTCCTGCTGACACACCGATTGCTCTGGTGCCTCATCCAGGGTTCTGGGATCACCCTGAAAAAGCGCTGGTGTTAAATCTGGGTCACAAATGCCCCTCCAGACATGTTTCTTTGGGGGAGGGATGGTACATTTTAAATAACTCAGTGGTCAGCAAATGGAGGACCCAGGGAGTCTTACAGCAGCGACGCTTTGCTGCTGGGAACCACGTTCATGCTGCTTTGCAATACACACTTTGGATGTAGCTGCTCAGATTTGAAATCCCAGGGCAGGACCATCAGGCAGCTGTGGAGCCAATGGAGAGGAGAGTGGGCCCGTTGCTCCCGGGAACCAGTGCCCTGTGCTGGCAGCGCCTCCCAGTCACGCGGCTCTATCACTGGGGTCCAACAGCTGTGCTGCAGGCAGGGCTGGGTGCAGTACAGCCACACGGGGAGAGGAGCCGTCGGCATTGGACAGCGGCTCCCGGGAGCAATGGGACCACGCTCCTCTCCATGGGCTGCAGCGTTTCAGGAGTACTGCCCCGTGGATCAGTGGATGCCAACGATGGACACCCGCAGCTGCGGTTAGACATTTGTATCCGGGCAGGGCTCAACTGACTCGGAGCACGACAGCCCGCTCCCGCTCACCATCCCCCTAACCGACAGGGGCCAGCATCGCCAAACAGGGCAGGCCACGCCAGCCATACTACACATCATTAACAACCAACACACTCAGAACTCTGCCCTTGGTGAGTAAATCCATTAGCCACAGCAAGGGTCCAGGCTAAGGAGCACACGCAGAGTCACTTACGTCATAGCCTGGTATATTGTCTCTATACCATAACGCATTGCAAATTCATCCACGATCTCTTGGGCTGTCTCATCAAAATACACCTTCCAGGCATCATCTCCTTTGGCATCCGGGATCTTCACCACCCCGTTCCCTTGAATATCTGTGAGATGGTGGAAGAGGTTCTGAAAGGGAAACAAAAACGAAACTGAAGTGGATTGGTTGGAAGTCTCCAAGACAGAGAGCAACACGACTGGCTTGGAACCACCCTGGAGACAGAACATGGGAGACACACAGCTCCTATATTCTACTGGCTTCCTTTTTCTTTTGGAGAGTTGGGTTTTCCTCCTCAGACATGACAGGATTCCCCAGATGCATCCCTACAGCTTCATCCACCTGTAAAAGTAACTTGCTCACGCCCTGAAGGAACAAAGCTTTAGCTCAAACTTAAGTCAACGAAGGATAAGACAACCTGCCGCCAGGGACAGCTCAGTGGTTTGAGCAGTGGCCTGCTAAACCCAGGGTTGTGAGCTCAGTCTTTGAGGGGGCCATTTAGGAATCTGGGACAAAATCTGTCAGGGACGGTGCTTGGTCATGCCATGGGTGCAGGGGACAGGACTCGATGACCTCTCAAGGTCCCTTCCAGTTCTACGGAGATATACCTATCTCCATACTATTATTATAGTAACATGCATGAAGCGGAGCAGACCTGTAACACACAGGCAAGGCCTGCAACTACACGTCCTGATCCCCATGGGCCACACCTCGGTAGTGAAGGTAAGACCACCTGCGAGGTGGAGTTTCAAATAACGTTACAGGTGCATAGAAATGTGGCTGGGTCTTTCATGTGACTTTGTACAAAACAAAAGCGACAATGGCTGGAACGTCACAAACTGTCCCCCACCTGAATCAAGCCGATGCCGCCTGCTCATAGCGCAACTACCCAACAGAACAGTGCAGAAGGTGGCTTGATGCTTTTTTCAGCTTCCCCGGTATATCACGGGCTGCTCGCTAGGGATGTTAGCGACTAGCCGACTATCTGATAAGCATAAGCTTATCGGCTAGTCGAGCAGTGACTCGACTAGTCGCTCCTCCCTCCCCCCAGTGCTGGGGGAGCCAGCTTAAAAGCAGGTTCCCCCCAGCACCATCTCCGCGGGGGGCAGAGGGGAGGCAGAGGCATAGCAGGGGACCAGGCGTGAGCCGGGAATCGGCTGATTCCCAGCTCACGCCTGGTCCCCCCTGCAGTGCTCCTGCCTCTTAAATGCATTAGGATCCTGGTGGCAGCTCTTACTACATTTAAAAGGCAGCGCCGCAGAGGAGTTAGCTCCCAGGGCCAGGTGCTAACTCTGTCACAACTGCGCAGTCTCCCCGCTGATGGACATCGATGGAAATTCCATCCACTAGTCAATGAGTCGATTCAACACAATGTCATGTCCCTGCCACTCACAATGATCCCTGCGGGCGGAGGTGCCAAGTGGAAAGCCAGCCAGCCGTTCCATCCCGGCAGCACAAACCTCCCTACGCAGACACAAGCCCGGCCCTCCCGTGGCTCAAGCTAGCACTGGCCACGCGCAGAACAAGCTACGATGTTGCCCTGACAAAGCGGCCTTCCAAGATTTAACTCCACTCCCCGTTTGTAATTGAATTCCACTGCAGGGCCCTTGGGGACAAAAGCAGGTTCTTCCTGAGTGGGCCACATCAGGCAGCTCTTACCCCAAGGGGATGCCCTCTGCCTGCAAGGAAAGCTCTCTCGAAGCAAGGACTCTGTACAAGCAGCACAAGGGTATTTTCTTGCTCCAGTGAAATCGCACACCTCTTGGTCTCCTGACCCGCAAAGGCTGGGTAGGGGAGACGAAACTGACTTGCACCAGACAAACTGTTTCAACTGAAGTCACGGTCCTTTCCCAGGCCAACAGTCTGAGCGTTGCCATCTTTGGGAAAATGGCTGATTCTAATGCTGTCCCCACCAAGTACAGCTCAGGAAAGCGTTAGCAACAGCATCCTTACTCATCCCCTTTTCCGGCCCGTCTGCTTCCACCGGGAAGGCCTCCACCCACCACTGCTGTGCGGCAATCACCCCCCATGCAGTTCAGTGTGTTCCCCCATACCCCTCAAGCGGCGTGCGGACACTTCAGCCGCCGGGACATTCGCTTCCTTGGTGAGCAAACCAAGAGATGGAAAATCTCGTGCTCTAATTAGGAGCCACGGGACTTTTGCTTGAACCTAGGACTCCCCATAGTTTAGCTGCAAAGCACCTCGGGGATGTCCGTGACGTACACCATCGCTGGCTAAAAGGGGCAGGGAGAGGCCTTTAAAGCGACAGCCCCGCAGAGGGGGGGAACAGAATGAGCCTGCGTAGTCGGGGGAACCCCGACAGCTCAAGGTGCAGAACTGTCACTGAACTAAAAGGCTGAGATCTGACCCTAAGAGCTGCTGGGTGGCCCATCATGTTTCCTGGGCACCTCTCACCCTTATAGGCTAAGCCTAGCCCAGAGGTCCCTGGCCCGTGTCTGCCCACCTCGAGGACAACACAGCCAGGAACACTGGATTAGCCTCTGCTCCCTAGTGCCCCTAGCAGTGAAGGAGTGCAGCCAGGGGGGGAGGAGGGGGGGGAGGAGGGAGGTTTATGCTGTAAGGGCAGGGGACTGGACTTAATAACCTCTTGAGGTCCCTTCCAGCTCTAGGAGTCTATGCTGCCAATGCCTGCACTCTGCCTGGTCACGGGACAGACTGAGGGGCTTCAAACCCAAGAGCGGGGTCCTAACATATTTCAGACGACAATGAACCAGGTTTACTCACAACCCAGCCAAGAGGGGATCGCGAACCTCGGACACGGGCAGGGCCTCGTAACCGGACCTTAAGCTGCTGGCAAAGGCTCAGAGTTACAGCTGGACCGACTGCAGTCTGTATAGCCACAGGATGAGAAAGGCCGGGGGGGGGGGGGGCAGGACACAGGGTACGTGCAACATTAACAGGCCGAGGGCTTAGGAGAGAGAACCCAGTTACCACCTCCACCTGCCTCTGGCTTACTCACTTCATGAAGGCAAGTGTACTGGATGTGATACGGAGCCACCTTCTCCTCTCCTTTTATTTCCACGTTGATTTGCAGGCGTATAGCCCCAGACACGGCCGATTTATCTGTTCTTTTCTCTAGAAAGACAAGCAGTAGCAAGTTACATTTCTCTGTACAGGGAACAGGCCTGGCAGGGGCAGCACAACATGGTAGAAGTGTGTTGGGTTTACAAGTGCCGGGACAGACGGGCACGGTCACACCCTCCGGGGTAACCACATGCGTCTCTCAGACGGGCACGGTCACACCCTACGGGGTAACCGCATGCATCTCTCAGATGGGCACAACTCAACACTTCATTTAAAACCCCGTCCTTCAGCACCACTGGCACAGCGCAGTCCCCAAATGAACATGCAGTGAAACGAATGAGAGAAGCCAGAGAACATGCTGAAAAGTTCCTCTTCGAGGGCGAGTGAATCTGAGAATGAATTCAGTAATCATGAAATTAAGGGACTGGGCGTTCGTTTCAAAAGCAGCCACGTGATCTAGGAGCCTACAAGCCACTTTCAGAGTTGGTTTAGCTGCGTGGGTGTCTCCTGCATGAGCATTAACTCGGTGGCAAGCTGGGGTGTAAATCTACCGTGCCCCCGTGTGCTACCCGGGTGCATGCTAACGCTTCCCTCATACACTCGGATACAGCTGGGCACAGGCCTTCAGTCTCGTTAGCTCAGGACCCTAAGTCACTTCTGAGAACAGGAGTCAGGCCCGGCTGAACGTTTTATCCTCTCTTCACTTGGGCTAAGAGCACTGCTCTGCCCACGTACCCCGGTCACCTGCTCAAGCCTGTGATACACCAGTCCGGGCCCTTCCAGCGCTCAGCAGCACCCTGGGGAATTCCAGAGCTTGGCCTTCCGAGCCGAGAGTCTGTGGCGCTTTGTGTGGGACACGCCCGGAATCCCAGCCAGTTTATTTCTACTTGTTTCACACACGAGCACTGGAATCGAGTAACAGGAGATTCTAACCAATGGCCCCTCCACGCCCCACAGCATTAACGTTTCCTGGAGTTCGGCTCCCAAAGGCTAAGCTCACTGGGACCCTGCATGGCACATTCAGAGTACGAGGCACCTGGGGTGAATGGCTACCACCGTCTTACAGCAGGAGAAACTCCCTGCAGACACCAACTGCTGGCAACACAGGCCACTCTATTCAAGGCTCCACGAGCCCTCTCCATCCTTCTGCAGGCTACGAATCCACATGCCACACTCGGGTCCAGGGGCGCCCAGTCCCTGATCTTCTGGACCCTGCAATGCACACGAACCCGCGGGCTCTGGGGAAGAGTACCTCCGCTCAGCATGCCCCTTGGCAAAGGCACGTGGCCGTGTCCATAGCAAAACCCAAGTGCAGCTCACTTAAGAGTTGGAAAGCGAGATTTAACTACACGCAGGTATAAGGGGACAAGTCAAAGAGACACAGCACACAACCGAGAGGCTGAACTCACTGACATCGGACTTTTGGGTCCAAGAAGGAATCTCTCACCCATAGGTCAGTCCACACAGCACTTCTTCCATTTAGAAAGCTGGGATCCACCCTCCAGGAGCCGTCCCACTGGAAGGGATAACAGCTCGTGCTCTTTCATCAGTGTTAACAGTGGCAGGCTGTGTCACCCCAGGCATTCCCTGCTTCAGATACATCCACAGGCCTGCCCCAATCCAGGTGCACGGGGCTGGCTCCTAGGACCCTCACAGTTCTTGACACTGACTGAGTTATCCTGGGGCCTGCCTCACCTCAGCTGACAAGTTTCGCTTCAACCCTTTTGAAACCCAGCAGCCCACACGTCTCAATTTGAAAAGCACTCCCACCACAAACGTCATTCAATACCCAGGACTATCTGCCCGCTCACAGCTTCCAGCCAAGACCCCACACAAGCCCCATTCTGAGCAGATGGTCCGACAGAGAAAATGCGCCTGCCCGGCTATGCCGGGATGCGTCTACATCACACCCGGCCAATCACCAGGGCGAGAGCAAAGTGAGCTCCCACAGAGAGTGTCTGGGGCACCAACGCCACTTACTGAAGTTCTGTCTGTGTTTGGCTCCTTGCTCGTGAAATGCTATGAACAGTCCGCCTACGGTAGTGGTGGCCATGGTATGACTGACGGGCAAATGCATCCAGCCCACGAGTTCTACAGATATTAGCTTGTATCTTGCAGAGACACTTTCTAGCCTGTGGAGACCACAAGTCTCAACGCACAAAATTGTATTTTGATGTGAGATGCTCTGGCTAGTCTCGACAGACTACAGTAAGAACAGATGCAAAGTACTCCGCTTTGGGAGGGGCAATCAACTGCATGCATACAGAATGGGAAGTGACTGCCTAGGAAGGAGCACTGCAGAAAGGGATCTGGGGATCACAGTGGCCCACAAGCAAAAGGAGTCAACACTGTGATACTGTTGGGAGGAGGGGAGCATCATTCTGGGCTGAACTACAAGGAGCATTGTAAGCAAGACACAAGAAGTCATTCTTCCACTCTATTCTGCGCTGATTAGGCCACAAGTGGAGTATAGTGTCCAGTTCTGGGCACCACATTTCAGGAAAGATATGCTTCCCTCTCCCCACACAAATGAACACAACAGTTTTCAAGTATGTAAAAGGTTGTTACAAGGAGGGAGAAAAATTGTTCTCTTTGACCTCTGAGGATGGGCCAAGAAGCACTGGTCTTAAACTGCAGCAAGGGAGGTTTAGGTTGGACATTAGGGAAAACTTCCTGCCAGTCAGGGTGGTGAAACACTGGAATAAATTGCCCAGGGAGGTTGTGGAATCTCCATCTCGGGAGATACTGAAGAGCAGGTTGGTCAGACACCTGTCAGGGATGGTCTAGATCGTACTTAAGCCCATATCTCAACTACTACCTACATCAGCAAGGGTTATGTCACTCAGAGATGTGAAATAACCACAACCCTGTGCAACATAAGCTTCACCAGCGTAAGTGGTAGCATGCACAGTGCTACACTGGCAAAGAGAGCTTCTCCCATCAGCACAGTCACTGTTGCTCATTGGGGCTGGTGTAATAACGCGAACGGGAGAGAAGCCTCCCGCCAGCACAGAGCAGCTACATGAGCCATCTCTCAGTGGCACAGCTGCATCATTCAGTAACTTTGCTGGCGGAACCAAGGCCTTAGTGCTGCCCTGAGGGCAGGGCACTGGACTAGAAAACCGCTCAAGGTCCCTTCCAGCCCTACAATTCCACACGGTCATACTACAGAGAAGAACCACTGCTAACTCCTCCATCTGGTGCAGACAAGCGATGGCCATCGAGATAGTGCCGTACCAACCACATGTGGGCAAAGCCTGAATGCTCCCAGGACGACATATGACCAATTGCAACATCTTCAAAGAAATTCATCAAGAAAACACGTGTAAAGATCTCATTCTTGTCACTCAAAAGGTTTCCTTCCTTAAAGGACATTGCAACAACATCCTTTACCATCATAGGAATCAACAACGGGATGCTGTTAAAAAAAGGCAAATGAACATTTGGGTCGCATTAAAGGGACGCATGGCATGCAAGTCACGGGAGGCGACAAGACTGCTCCATTACATGCTGGTTGGGCCCCAGCTGGAGCACCAGGGCCAATTTTGGTTCCTGCTGGAGAGAAAGTGGGAAGCATCCAGAGGTGAACAACAAGGTTGATCAAAGGCACTGAATGCAAACCACCTGAGCAACGGCTGAAGGAACTGGGTCTGGTTAGCTTGGAAAGAGGAGATGAAGGGGGTCTTCACACACTTGTAAAACTGCCGTAAAAAGATGGAGGAAAGTTGCGCTCTCTTGCCACGGCGGCAGGACAAGAGGCCATGAGTTCAGACTACAGCACGGCGGGTTTGGGTTACAGGAAGCCCCTGAGAAGCGACCGCCCAAGTTCCAACCCCCTGCACGTACAACCATTTTTGTAAGTGCGGAAGGGGCCAGAAACCCCCGACTTACGTCCTCGGCCCACATTTACGACAGCGCACGGTGCCTACCATAAATGCAGGTTCGAGTTACGACACCGCCGACTTGCGACACTTCCTCTGGAACCCATTGCGTCGCAAGTCGGGGGCCTCCTGTACATCTCACAAAAAAACTTCCTGTCAGAACAGCAAGACAATGGAATCAACTGCCTAGAGAAGTAGTCCGCACTCCTCGCTGGAGGTTTCATCAAGAGGCTGGCTAGGCATGTGTCTTGGATGGTTCAGATCCAGCTAATCCTTTTGGCCCCTATGATTCTACAGTAACAACAGGAGCAGGGAACTCGTGGAAGGAGGAGGAGCTGCCTTTTCGAGGGCTGGAAGCCCACTATGCGGCTGGCACGTCTCCGACGCTATACCAGGCTGTGGCAGGAAAGGACTAAAAGCTACTAACTACAAATTAGCAGAGCATTAGAAATGTTTGCTGGCAATCAAGCCTGTCCCAAATTCCAACATATGTCTAGAGCCTTGCAACAGAACGGATGTGTCTAACAGAGGGCTTTCCTCTACACAAAATTTGAATGTTCCTCAATTATTGCTGCACAAGACAGACAGTGAACAATGCTAAAAATAGAGGTGTTAAATGCTTCCACCATGTAAGCACATACTGCATGATGGTGGGAGGACATTATTCCCACTGACTGCCATCTTCAGCACTTGTAACCTGGCCAGGAGACAACAGACGGTAACGTGCCTCAGGTCCAATCTTCCAGACTGCAAACCCAGTTCCCCGCTGCTCTGGGGACCCACGACTGCTCATCTCCTCCGCCAACAGTGTAAAAAATGAGTGCCCCGTGGGAGCACAGAAATAAATGAGTCGGCTAGACCTTCAGAAATCCAGAAGAGATACCTGTCTGCATCCTGCATCTGGGATCATCAGAAAAGCAAAAACCCAGCTCCCTTTGCAGATGACTGACAGGCCGAGGGTTCCAATTACTCCGACTCCCCAGGGCTGAGGTGTTTTGAAGACTGACAGCCTGTGACGTGGGGGGAGGGGGGGGCCTGTCCACTCTTGTGGCCCTGGATCCACTCTGGTTTTACATTCACTGGTTGCTGTATTGTGCTGGGTGTGACCCCAATGCCCTATGCTAGGCTGCAGAGACTCTGTGCGTCTGTGTGCACTGCCCAGTGGGGGATGAGCCCTGAGTGGGGCATGTAGGCAATGGCCCAGCCGCCTGACACCTGGGCTAGGTGGAGGAATCTAAACAAAGCTGGGGAGGGGCTGCCTGGGGGGCAGAGGGACCAGTCCCGGGGAGTGTGGGTGAATCTCCACTGGGGGAAGATGAGAGGAGACTGGGAGGAGGAAAGGGGGGGTTCCAGGCCCGTGAGCCCTTCCCCCCCAAGAGGAATACAGCTGTCTGCTCTCAGTGTCTGAGCTAACATCACTCCTATGTTACACTGTGTCCCTGAGAACCAATAAAACCTTCTACTCTACTGGCCGGCTGAGAGTCTCATCTGGCTGCGGATGGGGGTGCAGGGTTGGGGGCTCCCCGACGTGCCATCACACAGCCAATAGGACTTTCTGGGACTGGAACAGACTACACGGCCTTTACATTGCTGCTCTGCCAGAATTCACTGAAGGAGCCTCTCACAGACTCACGCTACTTCCTTCCACCCACAGACCATTTGGGAACGAACCCTCCTCCCCCAGCCCTACTCAATTAATTGACCACTGAAACGAGGGGCCGTCAGAATCCACAACGTCCAGGCTGTAGCCAGCTTATTTTGCCAGCGTGGGTCTCAGAACTCTTCTCTGCTGGTGCTTCACGCCCCTTGCAGAGTGTCGGGAAAGGAAGAGCATCCATAATCGCTTAGTAACCCCACAGAGCTTCTCCTTGCTGTGAGGAGAAGCCACCCACCGGGACGCCCTGTGTGCTCACGTGAGCCTTCGGGATTCCCCCCTTCCCTGCCTCTTTCTTTTCATGTAGATCAAAGCGCTGATGCCTTGTGTTGATCTAACAGCTGGATCGCCGTTCCCAGCCAATGGGAGCTGCGGGAAATAATATCCCCGTCTGCGACATTCCCCCAGCTTCCTTTAGGCTGGGGACAGCGATCCCTGGCCAGCGGGAGCTGCCAGCGGCCGTACCTGCAGACATGCAGGTGAGTAAAGCGCTGTCGGTCCACCAGGGGCGATTCCTGAGGAACCGCCTCTGGCTTATTGCCTGCCCCTGTACTAAGCCAGCTGGGGAGGCCAGAGGAAAATTTCAGCCCAGTACAAAGATTGTCCCTACTCCAGCCGCAAAACTAGCTCTTCAAAAGCAACTTCTCTGGAGATGCTGCTCTGACTGGCAGAAAGGGACACGTGGGGCCCTGTGAGGGGGCAGCAGAAGCAGCGTTAGGATGAAGGCACTGAGTCATCTTCACAGTTCCCCCGGCCCCGGGCACACACTCAATTCACCCGCGTAGCGGGGGTTAACAAGCTTTTCAGTTGGGTTGTGAAAACCTTGACTCCTGTCTGGAAGCTGACGGGAAGTCTCTCAGTCGCCAAAGCAGGAGCAGCGGAAAGTCTCTTTGGAATCAGCACTGTCAAAACACCAACATCCTATGAACCAAAAGTGGGCTGTTACTGCCCTTTCCAAAACAAGGCAGACTCACGGGGGGCCTTTCCTTTTCACACTCAGCCGCCTCCTCTCACCTTCCCCTCCACACTGGTCATGAGCTTCCCACCTTAGCAGAGCCATGACCAATAGCCCGTCGGCAGGAAACGGGTGAAAAGAATTACAACCTAGCGCAGCGGTTCTCCACCTATTGACCATCAGGCAGCTCTGTGTGTGTGTTCTGTGGGCCACATCCACACACTCTATATGGTACCCCTACGGCCACGAGGCAGTCACAGGCCTGCAGCTGTGCGTGGACTGAGCTGCAAGAAGCTCATAGGCTGAGAACTACCGGCCTAGTGGTTAGGGTACTCACTTAGGCTGGAGAAGCCCCTAATTCAAGTCCCTGTTCCATTGAGTCTTTAGCCGTTTAAAGGCGGAAACGCTTTCTTCACAGAAGACAGTAGGAGACCCATATCAGACTCTCTCAAAAACACGAGTAGCCACAACTACTTAGCAAATCTGTATCAGACTCACAATTCACAACCTGGGCCAGCCACAACTACATTTTTCAGCAAATGGACTCTTCCTAGAAAACAATTCACCCTGCTCTAGTGATTAATAACGCTTGCAAAGAGAAAACACTCGGCCTTTATAATTCTCCAACGGGTAGGTATTGGCCAACACTTTTCACTAGGAAGAACACAACTTGACACTGACTCACCAACATCCCCCCTTCCTCCAAGTCACACATTCTTTGGAAATGACACTGACGCACAAACAGTTGTATGAGCGCCTAACCCAGACAGTCCTAACGTAGCAGGGAAAGTTCCGTCCATTTATACACAAAGCCAAGGGCTGTACACTGCATCAGAGGACTGAAAAGCTACTCACCCAGATTGTACCATACATCCATTTCTCCACTCAGCGTGCGGACTTCAATGATGGTCTGCCCCAAGAAATCGTCCGACTCGCGTTTCAGCCTCTGCTTGACACGAGACTTAATGTCGTCATCCTCATCCCAGACGCGCACTTTGATCCGATCCGAGGAATTGTGGCACTCACTGCGAGCAAGACAAGAGGTAACAGGTGGGTGACCACCGGCCAGCCACAGAACCTAAGGGGCTTGGAGGCACGGTTCTAGCGCACGATGGCCCATTCTGTACTATTTTGCTACTGGTATGCATGTGACAGGTTCATTCATGTTGGCAGCCCATGGGGAAGGATGGGAGGGGCTTGTAACACGCCAGTACTCAACAGGAATTGTGCTACAGAGAGGTTTTGAGGGCCATGGAACTGAGAGCCCTGCCCACTGGGGATACTGCATGCAGCTCAGTTATTCGATTGTAGTGCATCAGTCACAGGTTCAGATGCAGGCCAAGACAGACCTAAAGTGAGGCCATTAACTTAATTTTGTTTGAGACTTGATTAGTGTCACTAGCAAACCAACAGCGTATTATGCCCAGAACCCAGCCAGCGTGGGGATCTGATGCTGCCTGTGTGTGGGAGGAAGGGCTGGGATGCAGCAGCTGTAATGAAGTTGGTAAGAGCGACAACGTGCCCCAGGCAGCCAACTCAAGTCTCCTTCAGAAAGGCTGCTTGGTTCTCAGTTGAACTGCCACCTCTGCTCTGATGCTGAGCAAATAAACAAGGGGGGTTCCGAAAAGCTAAGCAAGCCGATGACCTGCGCAGCGCAGGGGGGGGGGGGGGGAGAGAACGCAAAGGTTACAGGGACACAGTGAAGAGAGAGATCTTGTCACCACAGCCCTGGTCATTTATTGGCCCTGTGATACGATAAAGCAATCTGAATGCTCATATAACAGCATGACAAGGCTGATTACTCATCGTGACTGCTAGAAACGTCTGGTCACACCAGAAAACAAAAAGGTGCTGAAAATACGGCAATTCCTATGGAAGGTCTGTGCTCTAGCCTTTGTAAACTGACTGCATCCGTTGCTAGGCAACAAGGAGCACGATCAAGGCGCAAGAAAGAAGAAATGGGTCAAAAGAGATTTGCTAAGCCAAGTGAGGGAGATGTGGGCGACCGTGGTGTTTACATGTTACCTACCAAGAACCCATTCGGCCTCCCATGGCCACTTACTGTGCCTAACGCAGAAGAGCTCACTGCGAGTTACGTGGAGAAATGCAGAAGCAATTGTACCTTGTCCTGATTATTTGCTGTTGCTTGAAAACCAAGCCCTGCTCTGCATTCCTCAGGAGACACAAAGTACCGTTTACAATACAGAAAACAACTGTTCCGATCAATATTTCTCTGCTTTTAATTCTCTCTCCCCCACCTGTAAACATGTGGAACTGTTTAGGAGGATTTGCTGCATGAGGAGCTGAAGAGGAGATGCTAATTCTGGTTCTTCCTCTAGCTCTCAAACCTATTTGGGCATGCGAAGTAAGCGTCTATCTACTACCAATTCTTAAATCATACAAGAAACTCTCTGGGATTTGTTCTGAGCAAGACCCGAGAAGTCATTCTTCCGCTCTACTCTGAACTGACTGGGCCTCAGTTGGAGTACTGTGTCCAGTTCTGGGCACCACATTTCAAGAAAGATGTGGAGAAACTGGAGAGGGTCCAGAGAAGAGCAACAAGAATGATTCAAGGTCTAGAGAACATGAGCTATGAGGGAGCGCCGAAATAATTGGCTTGTTTAGTTTAGAAAAGAGAAGACTGAGAGGAGACATGATAGCAGCTTTCAAGTACCTAAAAGGGTGTCACAAGGAGGAAAAAAAATTGTTCTCTTTGGCTTCTGAGGATAGGCCAAGAAGCAATGGGCTTAAAATCGCAGCAAGGGAGGTTTAGGTTGGACATTAGGAAAAACTTCCTGACTGTCAGGGTGGTTAAACACTGGAATAAATTGCCACGGAAGGTTGTGGAATCTCCATTACTGGAGATATTTAAGAGCAGGTTGGACAGACACCTGTCAGGGATGATCTAGACGGTGCTTGGTCCTGCCATGAGGGCAGGGAACTGGACTCGATGGCCTCTCGAGGTCTCTTCCAGTTCTATGATTCAGGTGCCCAAAGATGCAAAGTGATGTACAACCAACAGGACTTTCACAAGCTCCTAAGCGAGTTAGGTCCCTAACTCCCATTGACCGTGTTTTTCAGTGCCTAAGTATTTTTGTTAACCCGGCCCCAGATCTTGACCCTGTCCTACAGTCCATCCAAGGTACTGCTTCTTCAGGAAGATATTGTTGGGGTGTGTAAAAATTAATAGGTCTGAAATGGCTCTACAGTAGTCGTTCAGGGGTCAGCCACAGCATTACCCTTAAACATGCTTTTTCCTTTAGTTTTTGTAGTTTGGGAAGATAGGGTCGGGTCGAGACCAGTATTATCTTTTGATATACATAAACTTGCTCTCTCTCTGTTCCATAGCCTAGGAAACCAGATAAGTATGGAGTTGCTCTATATTGTTATGTCTCTTGCTCATCCTCATTGGCTGTATAAAATATCTTTAAGGTTAAGTTTCTTGTAATCTCTGTAACCTGCTGATTTAGGAAGTGTTAATTCAATCAAATTCTGTAAATAGTAATTAGGGGCGGGTCTAATGGCATTTATTATTTGCTTATTCATATTATGGGAGATAACATTACTAAATAAAGTTTTAGGAAAAGTAGTGATAGACATGTGAATTAAAATACTAAAAGAAATAAAAGGGTGCAACTGGCACCAGGTTGTTGCCACTCTGACATTGTGTTGAATGTCCGAGGTAAATGTGCGTAAGCAATAAAGCAGTTCCGTTTACTCCATCCGCTCCTGGGTCGCCTGTTTCTTCTCTAACAATATTCAAGCTGATTTCATCTAGTTCAATCTGCACTGTGTGCACATATGAACAGCCACACAGGGTCAGACCACACGTCCATCTAGCTATGGGAAGGAGTAAATAACTCTTCTTTTTGAACTTCAACATGCACCGCAGCAGATATCTGGAATACGTGAGCTCTGTCTTGAGTTACAGTAGGGGGCTTCACGGCTCCACAATCAACGCAGAATGTTAAGTGGTGAGTTTTCAGTGGTACCAAGGTGGACCTGTAAACCTCAAGACAGTGACTGTCTCTGCCACACCCACCTTCCCCAGAAGGACGCTACTAGTTTTGTGGGCTTCTCACACTTTGTACATCTTCTCCTCGTTCTCTACCAGAGTGAGTCACCAGAGCTACAGGATCTGCAGTCGTTGTTACTGTTGAACCAAGACAGCCAGGTTGAGGCCCGTGCCGCTTCTACAGGAACAACAGCTCAGATTCAACTCCAAACACCTTCATTTCTGGGAGACGAAGGACAATGCTCCCTGGTCAATTGAAACTGCATGAACCCCACCTTGTGGAGCCCAGACACGTGCTTGAGTGATCTACAGCATCCCCACGAGGCAGGAAGCAGCACGTCTCAAACGCCCCAGTTCTCACTGCAGTTTCCGTTCCCGTTTCCTCTTTCTAAAATCTATTTTATATTCACTGGCGTGGTTTTATAAGGGATCGTTGTATGGAATTATTTAAAATGAGTTTCACATTGTTTTGTTTTGAGTGGTGTCATAACCAATTATCTACACTTGCACCTGCACAATGGAGAGATTGCACTACATCACTTGTTGAGATGTACTGAAAATTACTATTTCTTTTGTTTTTACAGTGGAAATATTTGCCATAAAATAATATCAAGTGAGCACTGTACACTTTGCATTGAGGTATAATTGAAATCAATATATCTGAAAACGTAGAAAAATATCCAAACATTTATTAAATGTTAATTCATAGTCTATTTTTAAACAGTGCCACTAAAAGTGCAATTAATCACAACTAATTTTTTAATTGTGATTGCATTAACTGCATGAGTTAACTACGGTTAATTGACAGTCCAAGGCTAGGGATGTAAAATCTCCGTTAATTAGTTAACTAATTAAACATTAAGTTTAACAAGTGAACTGATTAAACTGGGGTGGTGGGAGCCCTGCGTAATGCTGGCAGACCCAGAAGCTCCAGCCCCATGGGGGGGGCCCAGCGGGGCAGGAGTAGGCTCCGCCTGCAGCGGGCCAGGTGCTGCTCCCCGGGGACTGGATAACCAGTTACCAATTACCATCCCTAGTCTAAGCCATTATCATTTATTTCCTATTTTGATTCCTGAAGCACGCTGAGGGCCCAGAGACTCCACACTCCATTCTCCTTGTAACCCACGTACTAACAGGGTGCTCTCTTTTTAAGAGCCCCGGGGGGCGGGGGAGAGAGAGGTAAGAGCGAGTTGTTGTCTGGGTCATTGTTGCTAGGCTCATTTAGCCCTCCACACCCAGAAGCGTCTGGAGTGGGGGGGGGGGGGGAGAATAGTTTGGGGGCTGCTCCAGCAGGCTCTGTCTCTGTGGCTGCGTCAGACCCCAGGAGCCAGCAGGCAGGGCAGCTGCTTTGCTAAGGGCCGGGTGCCCTGCGTGAGCTGGGGGAGGCTGAGCCAGGAGCAGGGTGCAGCCCCTCACTCGGCAGCAGGTAGGGACGGTGTTAACCCTCTAGCAGGGCACACGGGCATGTGAACTGTAGCCAGGGGAAAATAACTTCTGCTGTGCTAGCTGTGTGCCGGGAATGCTGTTGGCCTTCCGCCCAAGTGCTCTAGTGACTTTCTCAGCCAGTGCGTTTCTTCAGCTCCTCTTTCCATGTAGCAACGGGGAAGGAGCCATTTCTAGTCTGTTATTCGCAGTTTTTGTATTTTCTTGTAACAGTTTTCTTTCAGTCTGTTCTTGTGAGCTAACTGCCTGGTTAACCGGGGAGCGGGCTGCCTAGCAGGGATCCACAGTAGACGGAGAGGCTGCCTGGACGGCTCCCTACCAGCCAGTGGAGAAATGGTTCAGACTCGGCATATGGTGCCGACTGGATGAGGAGACACAAACTGAGACTTTGGTGAACTAAAGCTCAGGTTTCGGGCTCTCCCAATGTCGTCTTACTGTGTTGTGTGTGGACTGAACCGTTCAAATCTTACTTTTGGTTTTCCTTCGTGTATTTATGGTCATTGTAACTGTGAAGACAATGTCTGTGGGTTATACAATTAGAGTATTTGTTTCTTCATCATAAGATTTTATAAAGTTATTTAATTAAATTCATTTCTTTAGCTTCTTTTGGTACTTCAGTGGAAGGAGGCTGACACCAATCTTGCTGAAATTCCTTAGACTGAACTCTGGGTCTGCAGGTACTTTCTCTGGGAGTTGAGGGGTTTTATTTTAGACACTGGTGAAGGGCAGTGAAATCTAGCCCGCCCAAAGGTTACACTTGCTCTGAGGAGTTTACCATTAGAGCTATTTATCAGAAAATGGAGTTTCACTGACACCAAATCTGTTTGTGGAGCAGAGTCAGCATCTCTGTATTTCCTGGTTCAAACAACATTTTGGAAACAATCTGAAATGGTCAAAGCAGCCAGTTTCAATATTTTTTAAATGAAATGTCCCATTTTACAGTTCAACAACTTTTTAATTCAAAATTTCAGTTCATATCTTGTAGAGTATATCGTAGGTAAGCAAATTAAAAAGACTGAAACTGAAATGAAACATTTCAACTAACCCAATCCAGACACACTCCCCGATGATCTGTGTGTGAACTTTTTATGAGATTTTGAATTTTTGTTCCAATTTGTGACAGGAAATATTTTGGAAAAATGGAAAATTCTTGCAGAATACAAAATCTATTTCCCTCCTCTGCTCTACCGAGAGTGTTTTTAAGGTAAGAGGTAACTTGTACGGGTAAAACAACTGAAGGAATGCAAGAGGGAGAACCAGGGACAGAGGCAAACTTACAGTTTCAAATAGGCCAGCTAAGCGCATAGTTAAATATCCAAAGTGCCCACCAAAATTTATACAGCGATTTGGTGCTAGGGGGTTTCCTGTAGGAATCATGGTGGAAGTGACTTTGGAGGAGAGTTAGGAAGGAGAACAGGGGACCAGCGTTACAGGCTAACTCAGGGTGAGTTCCCTGCACATAAGAGGGGGCATGGGAGAATGTGGAAGGGAAGTGGATGACAGAGATTGGCACTGAGGCAGAGTGCAGGGGGCAGAAGAGGACGTCAGGCTCTTTGCAGGAGTTTTTAATGGATCGGAGGGAAGCGAAGTGGCCGTCTAGAAGACCAGAAGCTGAGATCTGAGGTCACAAGGGGTTGTAATGATGTGGAGAAACAGACGAGTTTTACTCAGAGGTTCTGGGGAGAAAGCAGGAGGGTTTGGATACAGCCCAAGTGAGCAGGCTGAGAGAGAACCGAATCCAAGCCATCCCACTAACACAGTGGTTCCCAACCAGGGGTCCGCAGACCGACGGCGGGCCATGGACTCCTGCCTGCCAGCCTGCAGCACACTGCCAGGCCATGCCCCAGCAGCTCATGAGCCTGCCCGCTGGGGTTCCCACAGAGCAGCTGGGCGAGTGGCCCAGCGGGTAAGCGAGAGCACTGTGGCTGGAGCCGGGGCCGAAGAGAGGCTGTTCCAACTGGGGGAGTCTCACCATCACCCCGGCACAGCTGGCAGGGCCGTGTGATGGGCAGGTGCAGTGCTCGGCCAGGGCCCAGCGCTGCATGGAGCATGGCTGAGGCCCGGCTGCCACGGCAGCCAGGCTCCACACGGTGCTTAACACCAGCTGAGCACCACAGCAGTGCTTCTGCTGAACCACGGGCTTCTGCTGAACAACGTGGCCGCTGAGCTCCACGCGGTGCTTGGCCCTGATCATGTGTTGCAGGTGCGCTCAGCAGAGACCAAGCACCACGTGGAGCCCAGCTGACTGAGCACTCAGCAGGGGCCTGGCATGCTGCCGGCTCCACACAGCTCTCCCGCCACACAGGGAAGTCCTCTGTGCTCAGCTGGTGGCTCGGAGGCAGCGGCATGGGTAGGTGAGGGGGGGCTCTAAGAGGCAGAGGGGGGCTGACACTGAGGGGCACTCTGACATCCAGGATGGAGAGCTGGCACTGGGAGGGCTCTGGGGGGGGCGGGGCTAATAGGGAGGGAGTAGGGGGGCAGGGCTGGCACTGGGGACAGGGCTAATATTGGGGGCTGGCATGGCGGAGCCCGGGGAGGTTGGGTGTAGTGGGGCTCTGGAAACAGGAGGCTGGCACTGAGGTGTTTGGGGCAGGGGGCTGGCAATAGGGGACTCTGAGGGCCAGAGGCTGGTACTGAGGAGGATGGGGTGCAGTGGACTCTGGGGCCTCTGGTGTTAATGGCTGATGCTGGACACTAGTGGAGGGGTGAGGGACTCTAGGAGTTAGGGCTGGCTCTGGGGGCCGGGGCTTTTAATACTGCGAACTGATAATATTTGCATATTTGAATTTTCATTATTTGCGTAATGAATATGCAAATAAATTGTGGCCCATCTGCCAAAAAGTTTGTGAATGGGTTTGCCGGTCCCCAGTATAAAAAGGGTTGGGAACCACTGCACTAACAGATCTGGGGAAGGAAGAATACATGTGCCACATACTGTGACGGGAAGAATAACCAGCATTCTTGACCACATTAATTTTAAAATGAGAGGCCAGCTAAGCGCACACAGACACATACAGGTTAGGGTGGAGAGGCCATGGTGTACATCAGTGTGAAGATGGCAACTGCACAGAGCAGATGAGATCACGTGATGGCCAGGTCTACACAGTTCAAGTACACAACTCCAGCTATGTAAAACATGCCTCGCAACTGCAGGAGTACTGGCACCAATCAGAGCTACTCTCATCATTCGATTTAGCGGGTCTTAACTAGATCCGCTCAATCGAATGCCAGAAGATCGATCTCTGACACAAGTGAAGGCATGGCCTAAGAAAAAGCACAGCGAAGGGAGCAAAAGAAAGAGCCTTGTGCAATCCCCATGGATTGTGACAGGAGGCAGCAGAGAAACTATCCAAAAGGATGGGAAAAGAACAGCGTGAGAGCTAGGAGAACACAGAGAGGAAGACACAATAAAAGCAGCTGAGAGATCAAGGATGACAACCATGGAATAAAAGCCGAGATTTGGCAAGATCTCCTTGACAGATAATTACCCTAACACAATTAAAAAACAGGTCTTTTGTTCCTATCCACATTAAGTTCGTTTGTGTAATCAGTGTCGCAGAGACAGGTAACAGAAAAGAAAGGGTTGTATGTGTCTCCCTAAAACAAACAAATCATGAACTTCTTCGATGAGCAGAAGGCAGAAGCAGTGCTCACAGCCTCTTCATCTCCAACTACATTATCCCAGCTTTCTCCTCGTCCCTGCTGCATGGCATCTGCTCCGTGTGCAAATCCAAATTCATATGGGTCACTGAGCTGAGACGCTATGGGTATGTCTACACAGCAATTCAAATCCCATGGCTGGCTCGCAGCAGCCGACTCGGGTTCACAGGACTCAGGCCAAGCCAGTATACAACAGGGGTGAAGACGTCGGGACAGCATGATGGATCCTGCACTCTTGAACCCACATAGGCGGGAGGGTCCAGAGGCTGGGCTGCAAGCGAGCGCCTACCTGCAATCAAACAGCCCCTCCACCACAGTCAGCTGGCCTGGGCCAGCTGCAGATGTCAAACTGCAGTGTAGACAGAACATGATTCTGCTTTCCTGCAGGTTTCAAAGCCTTCATCCAACTAGGATCCAGGCACAGGGGACGAGGCAGCATGACTGGAAAGGTTGTTGCGATGTGGCTGAAGAGAGGCAGGCATCAGATGTGATTGTCTTGGAACGGGCAATGTAAACAGGGGACTCCGAGAAACAAGACCATGTAACTACAGGGATGACTGAGCGGTGCCGAGCACAATAATCAATAGGCGAGGCTGCTGAGGGGCAATTAGGGAGCCCAGCGGAAACGGTGGGTGACACCACAGTAGTTAGCTATGTAATGGTGCCCCTTCAGAAGCAGCCACAGGAAGGAAGCGTATCATTTGCGGATGTGCATGTCCAATTAGAATATTGGTTTCTGCTGAAGGGATGTGATTCTAACCTCCAGACCCTTCTGCAGGGAAGGAATAACACACTTTGCCGAGTGCCAGTGACAATGTAATCTGTTCCAGACAGAATGATTTCACACCTGCCAGTCAGTGGCCGACCCAGCTGGGGAGCACAAAGCCGTTTCCATGGGAAGGTATTTTAAAAAGACTGATTTGCATTGTGTCAAGGACAGGAGATGCAACGCTGCCTTGTTGTACATGGGGCAACTTCCAGTCTTCTCCGCCACGAGACACTGAGTCCTTTGCCAAACATTCGCAAATGCCAATAATCAATGCAAGCACAGGGCTTGGCCTTTGAGAAGAAATGTTGCTCCTTACCGACAAGTTAATTTCTCCTATACCCTAGACCTGTCATTTCAGTACGTAGAACATGAGTGCCCTGCATCAGCCCTTCCAAAAAACAACTGAATAGAAAATACCAACTTTATAGAATCTAACAAAGGATTAGAATCTAGCAAACCAATCTTAAAGTCATACAGGTTGGTTCAATAAAGCCTGTGTATTGTGTGGCAGTGGCCACAGGTCCCTGTCAGGCACTACACACACAAACAAGCCAAATCCCAGATATCTGCCATCAAATGCAACTGTGCAGAAAGAAGAAATCAGACTCAAAATGTTAAAGATGTTGAAATGTCAATAGAAGCTTATTCAATGTCTGTGAAACTCACTTGGTTTCATTCCTAGCAACTTCCTCAGGACAGTGAGTGGATTGGGAGGCAGTTAGAGGTTTCCGCAGGCAGCAGGAAGTGCCTACTGACTGCTCTATCCAACAGCTTCCTCACCTAGCTGTAAATGCACTTGGAGAACAAGTCGTTCATCTAAATGCTAACCCTGGGTAATGCAGGCAAGCGATGGCCTAACCGAGTTCTGCTCTGGGAATGCAATGGGGACTCTACGCAGCACTGATTCAGGAACAGAGACTCAAAAAGATCTCAACATTTTCCCCTTGGAAACATGGTTCCTTCCAGGCTGGGGCATGGGTTCTTTGTCCGAGAAACGAAACCTACAGGAAAGGAGGGGGATCACCTTTACACAATGCGTTTACCTTTATGTGCCTGGTCTCCCCTGACTAACACTGCAAGAAAATCATACGTGGAACAGCTGCTCCATTCTTAGGCTTGGTCTACATGACCAACTTACACCTGTATAACCACGCCACGCAGGAGAGGGCTGCTCCCATCAACACAGCTACCGCCCCTCATGGAGGCAGGTTACCATCGCCTGCAGAAGCAGCTCTGCTAACAACATCGGCGGCATCTACACTAAGTGCTCTAGGGACTAAGTGGCACTGGCGCGTATAGGCAAGCCCTTCCGAACAGCATTGACAACTAAGTTTCTCAACAGTTTCTTCAAGAACTGGATTGTACCAATAGCTGAAAAAAGCACCATAAGGCATTAAAATTGTATAAACACCACCTCACACCAAGGGCTACCAAGGATGATACAATAACTGACCTCTCTTTCACTTAGACACCTGGCTTTGTAATAGACCCTGGAAAAGACAATAGTGTGCTTCTGTCGACGGGAGACACCTTTGAGAAGTCAGCCAGCTAGTAATCACTGGAAAGAGTCCATGCAATAGGCCAAACAGAAAGCAAAAACCAATGACAGCAGAACTACCAACCCACAGACCTGACCCTGCTGCTGGTTCCATCTGACCGCATTGGGGACCGCAAGTTCTGAAGATAGAAACTGTATCTTGCCTAGTGCACAGCAGGTGCCAGATGCCTCTCACTCTGTCTGCAAGTAATTTCTTTATTAAAAAGGATTATTTTTCTCTGGATGAGCTTCCTTGGGCAAGAGATCTCTCAGGGCTGAGCACTTTCGGTCTAACTACGCAGCACATATTCGATTGCTAGGCTCTCTGCTTAGGGATGCTGGGAAAAGTCAGCATTTGGTCGTAAGCCCCAACCATAGTCAGCAATTGATCTAAATCTCTGAGAAAAGTCTGTGGTGTCCTAGGCAATTCAAAATGGCTCTTTTATCCATGGCAAGGTGAGGGGCAACACCTATGAACACCTGATGCTGAAGAAGGCCTGTACCACCTTCCTTAACCCTCAGTATCTTTAAATCCCATGGTCCTCAGCTCTTAACACCTCACTCTTCATGGTGCTCTGTGTCCTCGCCATTCTAAAACGACTGTTTACACTAAGATCCAATTTCATGCTGCTGTCTGAATCATGAACACTTATAGAAAGCTTGCACAGCAGCACAATTAAAAGACTGAAATTCACCACACTGTGTTCTCTTTACCATTGTATTTGTTATATTCCCTACAATTAGACTGGAACATACTTGTAAATACCATGGTAACTACTTTGTGCCATAAATTAAGATTTCAGTGGCACCCACACAAATATAAACACAGGCGGACTTATTGTTATATTGATTCTAGAGTTATTACAACGACGGAAGGGACTTCATAATTTGCAGGCAACAGCTTGAACTTGGGTTAATAATGTTGACATAAAATCATCTGTCTGTTGTCCTTGTGCATGGCAGACACAAGCTTGGGTTCCCAAACTCAGTTTTGAAATGCACATTTCACTGTGCAGAGAGCAGGAAGGAATGGGAGAAAGCAGGAACGAAGAGCAGGAGAGAGAAAAAAGGAGAGAAGAGTAGTGGGAAGGAAATAGAGACTTTAGGTTAAAAAAAAATAAGATCCAGAATAATCTAAATCCACTCGGTTTTCAGAAGCTTTCTGCTTTTACATTTAATTAAAACGAGCATAACTAACTTGAGGGTGCTTCTTATTAGCTCGATAACCACATCCTGGGCTCACTGACAGCCTTGGGGCCTTGTTTGCCATCTAAGCAACTGCGCCTCCAGCCTCTCTTTTAAATTTAGGCCCAAATAGGTGGATAATGTTGTAAACAGATTATCCCTCAAGTTATCATTATTGCATTTCCACGGTACGTTAGGGAGCGAGCTGCCTTAAACATCTGTGACAAGCTGCCCTCCAGCGAGCTCACGAGCCAGTTCAAACACCACAGCGGGGAGGGACATGGAAGGGAATGGCGGGGGCTTTTCCCATATGGATTTTACTGCTACCTTCCTACAGCATTTAAAAGTACTTTTATTATAAAGGAGGCGCATAGGTCTTCAACTATTAAGGCTCTTCCTGCCTCTCTGGGGATGTCTGCATAACAGCTTCCTATACAAATATTGCCACGAGCCAATACAGAATCTATAACCTACTGAACAGAAGTGGAGGCAAAAATGGAGGTGCACATTTCTGTACAGTACAATATATCTCACTGTACAGACTGTGCTACCAGCACGCTGCATGTAAAATAGGAAAGCACAGCACACAGACATGACGAGAAGGACGCTCATGCAGAAATGCAGACAATATCCATGGGTCAGCAGTGGGGCAGATACCCAGCAAGCACTTACAAGTGGAACTTCTCCTCCCAAACAGGGTTCAGATTACCAAAAATGGTTTTAGTTCTCTTCTTCGTTTTGCCAACTTGCACTGTCACATATGGATCACTGGATCCAGTTTTGTCCTTGGCCTGCAGACCCTGAGCACAAACCACTGTGGAGAAAAAAAAAAAGAGTTTTGCTATAAGCCTGCAGTGCTACGAGATGTGTGCACGTAACAGCATGGAAAAGATCAACGCACTACTCCCCTCACAAACAAGAATACTCGCCTACGATAGCCTCTCCGTATAACACTCATGCCAGGTCTACACTGGTGGAGAAAATCGATGCAAGGTATGCAACTCCAGGTATGTGAATGGTATAGCTGGAGTCGATGTACCTTGCATTAATTTTCTGGGGCAGCCCCAGAGCAGAAGGTCAACTGGAGCAACTCTCCCATTGACTTTCCTTACTCCTTACAACAGTGCTGCCCTGGGCATTTGATTTAGAGGGTCTTTAGTAGATCTGGAAGATTGATTGGCAAAGCATCAATCCTCTGGTAAGTGGAGACGTGGCCTAACAGCCACAGATTCTAAGGGCAGCAGCAACCTTTGTGATCATCTTGTCTCAACTTGAGCATAACAGACTGTATAACTGTACCCAGACAATTCCTAGGGCAGAGCTATTAAAAAAACATCCAATTCTGACTGAAAAATGGTCTGTGATGGAAAATCCACCATCACCTTAGGTAAGTTTTTCCCAACAGTTACTCACTGCTAAAATTTACATCTTATTTCCAGCCTGAATTTGTCTAGTTTCAGCTTACCGGTGATAGTGATTTTTGCAGACCATTTGGAGGTGCCATCAAGCACGCTCTGTTTCACGGTCTTCATTTGCTGAGCATGCATTAATTTGCTCTCGCAAAAAACATCTCTGATCAAGTCAAAGATTTCTGGCTTGTTCCGTTCTCGAATCTTCATGCGGTCCTTCATGGCCATGATA
The DNA here is from genome assembly GCA_032595735.1 of Pelochelys cantorii. Lineage (NCBI taxonomy): Eukaryota > Metazoa > Chordata > Testudines > Trionychidae > Pelochelys > Pelochelys cantorii. Next base: position 923,646 of record CM064330.1, on the reverse strand, counting down.
ATGTTCTGGGTCCGATCCTCCGCTCCGTGTTTAGAGCTCTTCTCTGCTGCTCCTGTGGGCAGCAAGGTTTGCAACAGTTACCAACAACGTGCAAACAAACAGTGAGGAAATAAGGAAACAAGGAAATGACAGAATCAGGATGCCTGGGATCAAGTTTATTATATTAAAAACAAATCAGAGAAGAGAGACTGTGATAATGTGGACTACAACTTTATCAACACTGGGTGTTGCAATGCAAAAAGTGAGTGACAGTCAAACGTCCTGTCACCCTAACCACCACCAATGTTGGTGGGGAACAGTGCACCAGGGAGACTGACAGAATTAGTCCAAACAAGATGGCCTCCTGGGATAATTCAAGCTCTGTGTTAAGATCATGCCTTGCAAGCAGGAAAAGTCATGGGAACGGACAAGCCGCAAACCAAAATCGGTGTGTTGGAAGTTAAGCCTAATTGGTGGACAAAGTAATGAAGGGGTGGGGCTATTTTGTCCATCACTACCTTTTGGAGTCCTTTAGAAAAGGAGAAAGAGCGAGAAGAAGGAAAATGGGTTAAACAATGCCAGGAACTCCTGGGACCCCAGGATCTACCATAACACTACTGGGCTTTGCTCATCCTAACACAGGGATGTTCTGACCAGACCGGGCCAAACAGTGGGACCTAGATGACATGGCCGCTTCCACCTGCTCCAACGGAATCCGAACTACTTGGGATGTGAGCTGTTGTGTTCTCTCTACCCCCACCCCTCCACCCATGAACCCTTACCTTTCCCACCTTATTTTGTCCTTTCCCTGTCACTCTGTCTACTACGAGTCTCGTTTGGCTGGCTAAGACAGCAATACTGCAAAACATGCAGAAAGTCTGTGACCAGAGAGGCAAGTGAAAGCAATGCCCTGAACAGCCCAACACTAGTACAAATTTGCCAGGTTTTGGCGTCTAAGACCAGGTCTACAGGTATGCAAATCTAGTGTAATTCAAATGAATTACTCCCCAGTGCTTCCAAATCAAAGTCAAGGTAGCGCGTAATTTCGAGGCTTCCCCGCAGCGAGGACACACTATTTTGATTGTTATTTTGGGAGTTATTATGGTTTCCTAGTGTAGCCATGCCCCTTTTGTCCACATGGTTGTCGACTTACTCAAGGAATTCTAGTAGACTGGTTTGGCATGACTTCCCTTTACAGAAACCACACCGACCCTTCCCCAACCAACAGAGTCTGGTAATTCTGATCTTTACTGTACTTTGAAGAAGAGAGTGGCTGTTTCCCAGGAAAGTTTTATGAGGCTCTGTTTACAGCTCACAACCCAGAGGTACTGGAATGACTCAAAATCAGTCACCGGCACTGGTGTTCCTCTCTCACCTAATGATGAGGATGACTCTTTAGGAGGCGACAGAAGTGTTTGCTGCAGTCCCTTGGTTGTAACCTCAAGCTGCTTGCGAAAAGCAACACCCGACTCGGACGTGGAAGGCCTGGCTAATGACACTGCTACTTGTCTTGCTTCGTGCCAGGAAGGTGAATTCGACCTGTGCAGCAATAGTCCTCAGCACTGTAAGGATCCTGGCCAAGGCTGGTCCAGAGCTAGTGACATCTCACTGCAGATGGGACCTCAAGGCCCACTTTCTGACCATGGGAGAGGGGTTCCTACTGGGTAAGAGTGACACTGCACAGGTCAGTCAGGAAGAGGAGCACTCTGCCTTCAAAGGATGCAGCCCTGATGCTGGGTGGGGTGTCCCAAAGTCTCCAAAGGAGACGTCAATTCCTCTGGTAGGATGCATCTCAGGTTCTTGGTGAGTTTGGCCACTGGTACCCATGTCAGCCCACGGTCTCCAGTCTTAGAGTCCACCTACGCTGCAGCTAGCAGTGTGCTTCCCAGCTAGCACTGCCTGAGCTAATGCACTAAAACTACCAAAGTAGCTGGGGGTAGCACACGTGTTGGCTTAGACTGTTCATCAGAACACATACGTAGGGGAGCTGCCACTGTGGCTACCCTGCTATTTTTAGCACACTAGTTTGAGCAGAGCTAACACGTGTCTCTCCTGGAGTTGAGCAGCACACTCCCACCTTCAGTGCAGATGCCACGTTAGAGATGAGGGATGACTTGGAAACTGGGTCTCTAGAGGAACAGCATTTGGGGGTGTCCTTACAGGAAGGTCCCACACGGTATTTTGAGCTGATCACGACAATCTAGTCCGCTCTCAGACATTACCACAGGTCGACGTGTCCTGGAAAAATTCCCTCTTATAATACTGTAGGTATGAGAGTTACAAGTGTTTAGAAAGCAGTACCTTCAAAAGGTGAAAGACCCTCAGAAAGGATAGATATTGGCTCTTATGCACCAATCACAAGAAGCTAAAATGAGAGAAAATTTTTCACAGGCATTCAGCTACTAACTCAAGAGAAGTTCAACGTGTGCATCCTGGTCAGCTCCGCATCTCCAAACCCCAAAAGCGCTTTCCAACCGGGAGACAGCAAAGATTGTCCCAAGATTGCAGTCCAAGCAATGGAGTGGTCCTGTTAACTGCTCACAACAAGTCAGCACCCGTTAGACTGGAGCCATGAAGTAAGGGAAACACCACCGCAACCAACAGACTGGACAAGTAGAGAGTAGCAGCCTCTACCCTGTATACACGAACCCAATATGGAAGGGGTTGCAAGCACTCTGCAGGACAGGGTTAGAATACCAAGTGACTGACAAATCGGAGAACCGGTCTCAAATCAACAAGATGAAATTCAAAAGAGACAAATGCAAAATACGTCACTGAGGAAGGAAAAATGAAAAGTGAAGCACAAAATGGGGAAAACTGGCTAAGTCGCAGTACTGCTGAAAAGCTGCTGGGGACTTAGTGTGGATCAGAAACTGAATAGGAGTCAACAATGAGTTGCAGTTGCAAAAGAGACTAACATCATTCTGGTCTGTGTAACCAGGAGCGCTGGATGAAGGACATAATATAACTGTCTCATGATATGCAGCACCGCTTGAGGGCTCCGCTGGGGCACTCTCTCTGATTCTGAGCAATGCACTTTAGGAGAGATGTAGATAAATGGGGGGAATTCAAGAGTGCAACCAAGATGGTAAAAAACCAGAGCTGTCCAGCTATTAAAATTCATCGTGATTAATTGTGCTGTTAAATATTTCTAGAATACCAGTATCTATGTTTTCTACATGCTGAAATATATTGATGTCAATTGCAACACAATACAAAGTGTGCAGTGCTCCTCTGATAGTTTCCTTTCAAATATTTGCACTGTAAAATGCAGACGCAGTATTTTTCAATGCACCTAACACAAGCACCGAGGGAGCGGGTTGATGTGATTGCAGAGCCATTGGCCATTACCTTTGAAAACTCGTGACGATCGGGGGAGGTCCTAGATGACGGGAAAAAGGCAACTGTGGTGCCCATCTTTAAAGAGAGAAAAAGGAGAATCGGGGCAGCTACAAACTGGTCAGCCTCACCTCAGTCCCCAGAAAATTGAGGGAGGGGCTCCTTAAAGCAGCAGTCCCCAACCACCAGGCTGCAGCCGGGCCATGGATCTCTGGCTGCTGGGCCACGGTGGTTCGGTGGGGCAGGGCTGGGGTACACCACTCTCGCCGTGGTGGGACGGCTGCACAGAGCCTGACACGGCAGCATGCCAAGCGCCACGTGGCCCCCTCACCATGCAGGCAAGCACTCTTCTGTGGCCGGAGGAGACCGCGCCCTGCCCGGCACTGGTTGGCTGAGAGACCAGGACACACCTCTCCCAAAAGCCATGGGGCACAACACGCTTCTCCCAACAGCCAAGGCAAGAGGGGAGGTGCTGGGCGGCGCACCCCAGCCCACGCCCCCAGAGCCACTATGACACAGCAGCGGCGCTCACCTGGCACTGGGAAGCAGAGCAGGGCCAGGTGGGGGGGAGGGGCAGAGCTGAAGCTGGGCTAGTAGTAGGGTGGACTATGAGGGTAGGGCTGGCACTGGGAATGGGCCTAATATTGGGGACTGGGCCTGGAGACGGCTCTTTGGGGGGGGGGGCCGCGTTGGGCACAGTGGGGCTCTGGAAACAGGAGGCTGGCATTGGGAGGGTCTGGTGGTGGTGAGTTCTAAGAGGCGGGAGGCTGGCACTGAGGCATTTGGGATATGGGGCTGGCACTGGGGGACCCTGAGGGCGGGAGGCAGGCACTGGGAGGGGGGTGCAGGGGACTCTGGGGTCAGCTGCTGGCGCTGGAGGGGTCGTGGTGGGGCCTCTACGGATTAGGACTCTCCAGGCTGGCCTTTTAGTGGACTGGCAACATTTTATTTGCATATTCATGTATTCATCATTTGCATGATAAATATGCAAGTAAAAAGTTGCCAGTCCAACAAAAGTTTATGAATGGATTTGCCAGGCCCTGGTATCAAAAAGGCTGCTAACCACGGCCTGAAAGAATCCTCTCTGAGGCATTTGGAAGAGGGGAAGTGATCAGGAACAGTCAACATGGATTCACCAAGGGCAAGTCGTTCCTGACCAACCTGATTAGCTTCTATGATGAGGTAACTGGCTCTGTGGACACGGGGAAGTCAGTGGAGATGATATACTTTGACTTTAGCAATGTTTTTTATATGGTCTCCCACAATATTCTTGCCAGCAAGTTAAGGGAGTATGGATTGGATAAATGGACGGTAAGATGGACAGAAAACTGGCTAGACTGTCGGGCCCAACGGGTAGTGATCAACAGCTCAGTGTCTGGCTGGTGATCTGTTTCTAGCGGAGTGCCCCAAGGATCGATTCTAGGGCCATTTTTGTTCAACATCTTTATTAATTACTTGGAAGAGGGGATGAATCGCACCCTCAGCAAGTTTGCAGATGACAGTAAGCTAGGAGGAGAGGTAGATACGCTGGAGGGCAGGGATAGGGTGCAGAATGACCTAAACAAATTGGAGGATTGGGCCACAAGAAATCTGATGAGGTTCAAAAGGACAAGTGCAGAGTCCTGCCCCTGGGACAGAAGAATCCCAAGCATTGTTACAGGCTGGGGACGAACTGGCTAAATAGCAGTTCTGCAGAAAAGGACCTGGGGATTACAGTGGATGAGAAGCTGGAGAGGAGTCAACAGGGGGCCTTGCAGCCAAGAAGGCTAATGGCATATTAGGGTACATTAGGAGGAGCATTGCCAGCAGATCTAGAGAAGTGATTATTCCCCTTTATTTGGCTCTGGTGAGGCCACATCTGGAGTATTGGGTCCAGTTCTGCCCCTCCCCTGCCCATTACCTAAACGATATGGACGCCTTGGAGAGAGTCCAGTGGAGGGCAACAAAAATGATTCACAGGTTGCATGATCTACGAGGAGAGCCTGTGGGATTTGGGCTTGTTTAGTCTGCAGAAGAGCAGAGTGAGGGGGGATTTGGTAGCAGCCTTCAACTCCTTGAGGGAGGATTTGGTAGCAGCCTTCAACTCCAGAGAGGCTGTTCTCAGTGGGGGCAGGTGGCAGAATCAGGAGCAACGGACTCAAGTTACAGTGGAGGAAGGGGAGGTCTAGGCTGGATTTTAGGAAAAACGATTCCCCTAGGCGAGTGGGGAAGCACTGGACTGGGTTCCTGAGGGAAGAGATGGAATCTCCATCCCTAGGGGTGTTTAAGTCCCAGCCTGACCAAGCCCCAGCTGGGATGATTGAGTTGGGATTGGCCCTGCTTTGCACAGGGAGTTGGACTCGATGGCTCCTGAGGTCTCTTCCCACCCTGTGATTCTAAGTACTGTAGTGCAAGCTCTTTATCATCAAAGTCGAACTTACGAGTGTAGAACTGTGTACAACAAACAACTGCATTCGACAATAAAACTACTTAAAACACAGGTCCACTCTGTCCTACTTCTTGTGCTGCCAATTGCTCAGACATACCAGTTTGTTCACATTTGCAGACAAGGATGCTGCCTGCTTCTTGTTTACAAAGTCACCTGTCAGTCAGAACAGGCATTCGCCTGGCACTGCTGTAGCCAGAGTTGCAAGATATTTATATGCCAGCTGCAGAAAAGTTGTGTGTCTTCTCATGCTTCAGAGTGGCATGGCATGCTGAGAAGCATTCTGCTACTGCATGGTTGTTTTTTTTATTATTATTTTTTAAGGAATTCGGTGACCACACAGCATTTTCTATAAACCCTAGACAGTTTCCTAAATATAAGGTCTGCTTGTTGTTGCAATGCCGCTACGGTTTCCCCAACAAGTCAATGCAAGGGGATCGATTATCTAAGCAACAGCACCAGTGGCAATCCCAACTCATTAGGTGTGTGAAGATGGAGCGCTCTTGCAAATGATAACACCTAGCAGTAAACATGAGCCTTTGATCTTCCCATTTTTAAGGTAGTTTAAAGGTTTCTGTGTAAGAATAACCTCTCTCCCAGTGAACTACTACCATGGCACAGTACAAAGGCCTTGAGATGCTCAGGGTCTTGCAAACGGTTTTGGACTTCCCCAACGCTCTCTCTAGTTGCTGATGCAGAAGGGAACTGAACTCCACTGGAGCCAGGATCATCACAGCTATTAGTAAAGCACAGAAGATCAGCACCAGCCGTTTAATGGAGCGTTTCAAGACGGCAGAATCGGTGGTACAGAAGACAGCTGTTCAGTAGGAGGAGAATGCTAAGAAATGATTCGGTCTCAGCACTTAAAATAGACATGGCCCTGTACAGTAAGGATATTCTTACTCATTCTGCGCAAATAATTCCAAAAACAGAATACTGGGAGCAAATGGGCGCTGCACCGTTCTGGTGCTTTATCACTGCTCAGCATGGAAATGAAATAATTATGACTGTAAATGTATCCAACATACGGGACAATCCAATTTCAGAGCCAGCTTGAGGGGATGTGTGCAGAGTCTAATAAGCAAAAGTTTCCTCCTCACACAAATCTTAATTGGCTTCCAGTCTTGAAGTGAAAGCTCTCTGAAGAACTTTCAGGTAAACTTAAGCTCCAGGAACCCTATGCATGGAAATCCTTCCATGAACTGATCCACAAAAAATGCTACTCTTCACTTTCTCTGGCTGATTTCTTGTAGGAGTCAATCTACTATGGATAGGCTGCAAAAATATTTGTTGAAAGCTTAACTGTACATCAAAACTTCATGTACTTGGATATTTTTCCTCTCCTTGACTTGTATGTCTGTTCTGAGGCAATGCAGCCTTCAGTGCAGATACTATTTCTGCCAGTGTTTGTATAATGTGCAATAAGGTCCCACCGTACCTAAGCACTACCACTGTGGTTCTCAACTGGTGGTCCATGGACCACTGGTGGTCTATGGTGACTTTTTTGGTGGTCCACAGGAACATTGTCCAAAGTCACACAGCGTGTGCAGGCACCGCCGTTAGGCTGTTTTACGCCATGTTCACAAGCACGCGGCATGTCGTCCATAGCATCACCTAGGACGCAACCGCATTGTGTTGCCAGTAACTTCCGTCTGAGCCTCTGAGCATCCATGTAGCTGCCGCTGTCGTGCTGAGCGGTTGTGTCTCATTCGTCCTGTGCTACATGTGCTGGAGGTGGTCCATGAAAATTTTTTGATTGGCCTGGTGGTCTGTGGACTGAAACGAGTGAGAACCACTGCACTACCATAACGCACCGAACCTAAACAAAAATTTGATTCAGTGTAGATTATACAGGAGGATGCTATGCAAAGCAAGTCTCCACAGGACCTCAATACCTTCCTGGTTTGTGAGCATGAGTCCAACCATTAAGCAGGTACAGGGGTTTCTGGCTCAAAAGGAACAAAACCTCAAGGCAGCATCCAAAGAACAGAATTAGTTTCGTGACCCTGCTCACTGCAAATCCATTTTACTTGTGTAACTTCATCCTGTAGATTTATGTGGAATTAGGTGGAACTACATTTGAAGTGCCTGCTCTCAAACTGTCAGAAGACACATTCCTGCTAAAAGAAAGCCCCGCACATCTGAGCTTAACACAGTTGTGAACGTTCAAAGTCTCACATTTATTTCATCTCAATTCTTGCTTTTCCTCCAGGAATCCCTGCTAGGAGTAGCGATTAGTAAACCAGCTAGGACCTTTGCTCATTCCTCAAACTCAGCCTATACTCTATCTAAAGTTTGAAAAACATGGACATTTTCCACCTTCTTTGCTTGAAAGCTTGAGCTGGGAATTGGAAATACAGAAATACCATCAGCCAGCTGGCCAAAAGCACGGGATACTGGGCAACTCATGAGAAAGCCTTTTCATGGGAGACTTTTCAGCCCTCGTACATGTGCCCTAATCTCAACCATACACCTAAGCACTATGCCACATCACCACCCCTCCACTTTCTCTGCAGCTCCTCCTGTCTATCCCTTCCTCTTCTTGATATTATGTTCGACACCTTGAATTCTCCTCCTATCGTCCGCACTAGGGCGCAGAAATTCCCACGTCCACACTCTGGTTTGCCCATCAGCCAGGTCTAGCCTGGGCTGCTGATCTTTGAACAAAATCCACGTGACTTCTCCACACGGGTCCTTGCTAAACATAGTAACTTTGCCCCCCACTTAAATGTCTGCTGATCTCCAGCTCGCTCTCCGCACCATCGCATTCACAGAAGCACCACACAAGTCGGGTTTGTCGACCTTGCCCCCCAGCTCAGAACGCAGGGGTGTGAATACTGCTCAGAGTCCTGTACTGGAACTACCCTGTTTGGACCCTGCGAGGGGCAACCCAAAGAGGTCCTAGCTCCTTCAAACAGGGCAACATTAATGCAAAGTAGGCATGGGCAGCTGGGGCTGGTGGAGGTAGGATCCTGGCCCACCCACAGCCCTGCCCCCTCGCCTGAGGCCCTGCCCCCACCATGGGGAGGGGGAGGAGCAGCATGCTGAGCACATGCACATCCCAAGTGCTTGTGCACCCCCACCACCGCCACATGGAGAGGAAGAGCACATGAGCCCCTGGATCCCCGGAGCCGTGGGGAGGGAAGTGGCCATGGCACGAGCCGGCTCGAGCCTCCCTGCCCCAGAGCACTGAGGAGGGAGGCGACGGCATGGCCGAACCGCAGCAAGCACAAGGAGGGCGGCACTCCAGGGCAGCAGCACTCTGCCCCCAGAACACCTACAGCAGGGGTTCTGGGGGCTGAGCGTGGGCGGGGCCAGGCTGGTCCTTCCCCCCCTAAGCCACTGGGCGCCGGAGAACCTAGGAGCATTTCAGCTTGTGCCTGCAGTGCCCACACAGGCAGGTACAGCAAAGCACTTCGGTACACACTGCTACTCACCCCTCCCAAGTCCCACGTGCAGGGCAGGGAGACACAGCCTTCCATTTTGATATGAGGCGGTCCAAGGGTGCCATACAGGAGGCACTAGGGAAGTGAGTAACTCCCCCCCCCTCCCCAACGTTTGAACCCCTGGCTTTTATATTTGAGATCTGCTTAAAGCACCTGCCTTCGCTCCAGAGGCAGCTCTTAACTGCACTGGAGTTTGTGCTGCTCCCAGCTTTTCCTTTGGAGAAGGCAGGGTGATTAAGTTAATTGGCAGATCATTAGAGCACCATGAAAACATTGCGGGGCACTCCACTCACAAGATGGGGGGAAAAACCTGCATGTGGACCTCTGCTGTTAAACTTCTCACAAATATTCTCCTAAAAGGGGTTAACAGTGAGGTGGCAAAATTTGCAGATACAAAATTACTCAGAATAGTCAAGTCCAAAGGTGATTGCGAAGAGTTACAAAGGGATCTCACAAAACTGGGGGACTGGGCAACAGGAGGGCCGATGGAATTCAGTGTTGATAAATGCAGTCATGCACATGGAAAAATATCATCCCAACTGTACATACAAGAATGATGGGGCTTAAAATAGCTGTCACCACTCAAGAACAAGACCTTAGAATCATTGTGGATAGTTCCCTGAAAACATCTGCTCAATGTGCAGTGACCGTCCAAAAAGCTAACAACATTGGGAATCATTAGGAAAGGAATAGATAACAAGACAAAAAATATCACATTGCCTCTGTATAAAGTCATGGCATGCCCACATCTTGAATACTGCGTGCAGATCTGGTCACCCCTTCTTAAAAAAGATCTACTGGATTTGGAAAAGGTACAGAAAGGGCAACAGAAGTGATGAGGGGTAAGAAACAGCTTCCATAGGAGGAGAGATTAACAAGACAGGGACTTTTCAGCTTGTAGAAGAAATGACTAAAGGGTGGAGGGATGTGTTAGAGATACAGAAAACCATGAACCACATGAAAAAATAGACTAAGGAAATGTTATTTATTCCTCCACCAATATAACACAAGAAGCTCACCCAATGAAGTTTACAGGCAGCAGATTTAAAACAAAACAAAACATTTTTTCCACAGTCAACCTGCGGAACTCTGCCAGGAGATGGTGGAAAGGCCCAGACTATAACAGGAGTCCAAAAAGAACAAAAGAAGTTCAAGGAAGATAGGTCCATCAATGGCTGCTAGCCAGAATGGGCAGGGATGGTGTCCCTAGCCTCTGAGATGGGATACACCGCCTATGTCTAGAGAGATCCTGGCATGGCCCTGCTGCTATAGGATACCGGTGTCGAGTCCGTCTCTCTCCCCTCCTGGAAGCAGGCAGTGGTGACGGGCAGAACAGCGCCAGCACAGAGCACAAGTTGCAAGGTCCCATTTATTTCAGCAAACGGGCAGTCATTGTAATAGAAGGGGAGAGACTTCCCCCGTCCTCCGAATAGCGCGAATCCAACCCAACTGTCAGCTCAGAGCTGCCATGGACGTGCTCAGCTCGGAGGAGACGAAGGACTTGTTGGGAAACGGCTCGTCCCCAATGCCCTCCCCTCCCCGGTCCCGCCCACCCCGCACTCCAAGTGTGACAAGGGAACCTCACTCACGCTGTAAGCAGTCGGCGTTGAGCAGGTCTTGGCACTTCTCGTGACACTTGACCCCACACTCGGTGCAGCGCATGCCCTGCCGGGCAATGCCCCACAGGAGCCCTTCACACTCATAGCAGTAAGTGGGCGTCGTCGCTGTCCACACCTCAAAATTGTGAGGAGTTGTGCTGGAGATCGGGTAAATTAAGGCTTGCAGGGTCTTCTTGTATACATGCGATTTCTGCAATACAAGAGCACATGGGAAGCCATATCTGTGACTGGAATGCTGCTCACTTGCCCTGCTTAGCAGCAGAGCTTAATCTAGGGCTGACGGGGCTGTTCCTATGGGAGTGGATCACTCTTCTTGAATGAAAGAGAAACGGCCAAGTTGAAATCCTCAGCACTTAGACAGGCGGAGGCAGCCAAGCACGCTAATCCTAGGACCGAGCAGAAATGACGTGCAGAAAACACCCTTTTAAAATCAGTTTTGCAGTTACTTGGACTGAACCACAACTAATGCTGTTCTGAGAGCCAAGCAGTCAAGTCTGTGCGTAATGGGACCCTACATAAGAAACTTGCACTTCGCTCATGGAGAGACCCCTAAATGCTATTCTAAGGTCCTATGTGGGACAGCGTATGTGCCGCACATTTAAAGAACCCAAGTAATTCTGTTGCTTTGCAGTGCTCACTTGATACTTGAAGCAGCATCTGAACCTTCACAGAACCAAGCCCCCATTCCTTTATTTACAACAAGCCCTGGGGAACCGATAAACTCTACTTACCAGCTCCTCGTCCTTAAGAGACGTTCTAGTGGCCATTGCTGAGGTAATTCCCGCCTTCCTGGACTGAACCAGAGACTGAGAAGGGAAAGCACACACAAATTCATAGGCGGGCACATGCTTGTACAGTGCAAAGAAGCGGTCACCAGCAAGGTACTGAACAGAAAGTCTACACAAGTCAACAGCCCTCTGCCACATTTAGCTAATGGCAAATCTCCTGCTCCCAGAAAGCGCCAGGATGTGCCCACTCAATACCTAAAACTCATTAACAGTTTGTTTCCTTCTGCCCCAACCCACTTTGTTTTGGAGATAGTTTTACTATTGTCCCCTGTATGAAGTGCACATGAAAACTGGATTCTCTCCTGTATCGCTGTAATAGATAAGGGTTATACAGCGTTCTAAACTCGTACTCCAACTTCTACAATCACATTTATCAGCATCATCACCTACAGAAAGCGCCACACAGCGATGGCTGGACGAGGGCAGCATGAGGGTGGCCAACTAAAACCCTGGATGGTTTGATGGGATAACATAATCTTGGCAACTAAGTGACCTTTCACTATCGGTGGTAAATAGGCCAATGGAGGAATGATAGGAGTTACTATAGAGAACTTTTCCTGGGTGTCTGGCTGGTGAGCCTTGCCCACATGCTCAGGGTTCAGCCGATCGCTATATTTGGGGTCAGGAAGGAATTTTCCTCCAGGGTACATTGGCTGAGGCCCTGGAGGTTTTTCGCCTTCCTCTGTAGCATGGGGCACGGATCACTTGCTGGAGGATTCTCTGAATCTTGGGGTCTTTAAACCATTTGAGGACTTCAATATCTGAGATACAGGTGAGAGGATTATTCCAGGAGTGGGTGGGTGAGATTCTGTGGCCTGCATTGTGCAGGGAGTCAGACTAGATGATCATAATGGTCCCTTCTGACCTTAAAGTCTATGAGTCGTGGGGTTGGAACGGCAGAGTATGTTTGCATGAGGATTGTTGAAATGTATTGCCTCACGTAAACGCGTAGCCGCTGATAATGTCAGCGATTACACACGGAGAGCCGGGGCACGCGGGGAGGGGGGGGGGACAGGCGGCTCTGCGGGAGCTGGTGTGCACCAGGAGCTGGCTTTGCGCCTCGCACATACTGGGAGCTTGCATGTAACCATGAAGGTTAACCGCCCAGGCGCATCAGTTAACTGTGTGCACGGTTACACTTTCACATCCCTAGCTTGAATGTGTCTGTGTCTCAGTCCGTGGCCATCTCTGAAGATAATGGACACCCCCCTTCCCAGAGCAACTACCTTCACATTACAAATTAGGGAGGGGCAGCTATCAATTTTTTTCAATCACTGTTTTTCAGCACCTGCCCCCAGCATCTAACCAGTCTCTAAAAGGCTAGGAAACAAGCTAGTCCAGCTGTATGAAGGCAGAGAAGGAAATGAGCGAAGACGCTGCTGGTTCTCATGAAACGAGCCAGCCCACTCAGAGGCCTTCTCTTACTCTCATTTATGATGCCTGAGGCAAGACAGACTGTTCACTGAGTCAGTGATGTGGCGGGCCAGAGTGTGGCATCCCCATGCACCGTGGTACGGCACAACTCAAAACAAGCAGCAAAAGGCAGTGGAGGGGAAGTGAAAAAAAAAAAATCTTGATTTTGGGTAAAGATGTGGTGGGACAGTTTTTAGCTCCACTTACCATAGCCTGGAGAGAGAGAGTGTGAAAGCATACAAAAGAAGTACAACAGGTTAATTCATACAGAGTTTCCAGGAATACAAGCCATTAGTAAGACATGTGTCAGATGACAGTCGTACAAACCAAATTCTCTGTTTTTTCATAGAACACGTTTAGATATCAGTGCCTGGAGGCTAGAGATTTCACACCTTCTCCTAAGCGTTACTGTATTAGCTGTACCTGATACAATATTCAGCACCACCCATAAAAGTTGTGCTCATCTGACATGCCCTCCGTGCAAGAAAGCTAGCTGACCTCACTGTATACGCGGTTTCTATCGGAATATATAACGGTGTGCGAACAGGTTTTAGCTATGGGAAGCGTGTTTAACATTCAAGTTGCACGACAATGTCTTTGCACAGACACTAAGACACGGAAGGCAAATTTATTTCTCTTTAACAGTCTCAGCACATATCAGAATAGCTGTTTTCATTTTTAACCATTGTTTGAGTCAAAAATGATCAAATACATTGTTGCATAAGAATTAAACACTTCTAAAAGTCCCCTTTAAATACTCAGTCGAAATACATCAAACAAGAAAGAAACTGTCTGCAAAAACATGTTTAATTCTGATCAAGCTTTTTTCAGAGCACAAATGTTAATTCAGTACATAACTGCTTACAGGTAGGCTACTGACTGTCTGCATGATAATGAAGTGAACACTGGCCTCTAGTATCTGGGATTGGAAACCAGACTCTTAAATAAATTGGCATATATCAGGAACCAGAGGGCCAGTTTTCAGAAAACACTGGTAGAGAAAAAGCAAACCTTTCTTTTCACACCCATAGTAAGGTTAAAGTTTTGCATTCAGGCTAACCAGGAAACACAACTATGTAAAAACTCACTGATTGTCCAATCCAAATTTATCAGGAACCTAGCCACAGCTGAACTTGACTAACTTATCTAAAGTTTATTTAAAATAATTAGACACCTAAAATTGACTCTAGTACTAAAGAGCACTGCACCCCAAGACACAAAGTCACTACAGCAATGATGACATTCGTAAAAAGAAAAATCTTACCAAATCACTGACAAGTGGAACTGGTTTCTTTTTACGTAGATCAGGCATGCTGTCAATGCCATAGAGACCACCTGCAGGCCTGGAAGCAGGGGAAAATGTGTTAACAAGGTCACAGAAATGGAAGAGTAGGATCTTCTGTCACAAATCATCCTGCAGAAGCCAGACATGACCTATAGCAAATATTGATCCATCTGATAATAAAGTAAACACAAGGACTCAATTTTGAGACAAAGGATTAATGCAACAAAACGTGACTCAGTAACAAATAGAAAACGCTACAGAAGCAAATGAATAACCTTGTTCATCCCAAATGCTGAGAATCACTCTGCTTTCTTTTGGTATAGCTGCAGCCACAGTTTACTTCTGGTATTTTGTGCCGCGTGTCATAAAAGTTATCAGAAGTTTGGAGACCATGCTGGCTTCCTCTGGCTTCCTTTCCCGTCCCCCATTCAACCAGTTTCTCTCTTCAGAAAAAAATTCTCATGTTTTGATAAAGGAAATTCCAGAAGTAATCACACAAAATTGTGACAGCAACACTTCAACCTCTAGACCAGGGTTACTCAACACTTGGCCTGTGGGCCGGCCATTTGTTTACAGCCCGCGGTGCAGTTTGAGTTTACGCGGGGTTCAACACAGCCTGCAGGTGGGAGCCAAAATAAAGAGTCATCAATAGAACAGTCTTCTGTTGAGATGCATTTTAGTAGTTAAATTCCTGGACTGTCATTGCACATTACCGTGCTGTCATATGGGTGGAAATCAGGAAACTATTGCATTTTATTATCATCAGCAGAACTGACTTAAATGGGGCCTGTGTGTTGGTGTAGTCTGCCTTAATCTTTGTATTCATGCCCGTCAGTGTGAAATAAACCATTTGCATATATATTTGCATGTATATGCAACCACACTTAAGTTGCGGCGAGTATCAGTGTGGCCCCCGGGCTTCCAAAGTTGAGTAGCCCTGCTCTAGACAGACACACACGGTTCACTCTAACTCCAGCCTCCTGTCATACAAACACTTACCCCTTTTTTGTGTATCTGCCGGGATTCGGGAATTTCAAACATTGCTATGGTGTGAGAGAGGGGTAGATAAGGTGGGTAAGTATCTAAGGGAGAATGACCAGCCTACAGGTCTGAGGAAGTGGGCTGTGCCCACAAAAGCTCATGATGCTTTTTAAATATATTTGTCAGTCTCTAAGGGTATGTCTACACTGCCACCCTAGTTCGAACTAGGGTGGCTAATGTAGGCATTCAAACTTGCAAATGAAGCCCGGGATTTAAATATCCCAGGCTTTATTTGCATGTTCCCGGGCGCCGCCATTTTTAAATGCCCCGTAGTTCGAACTCCCTGCCCACAGCTACACGCGGCATGGACTAGGTAGTTCAAATTAAAGCTCCTAATTCGAACTACCGTTACTCCTCCTGTAATGAGGAGTCCATGCCGCGTGTAGCCGCGGGCAGGGAGTTCGAACTACGGGGCATTTAAAAATGGTGGTGCCCGGGAATATGCAAATAAAGCCCGGGATATTTAAATCCTGGGCTTCATTTGCAAGTTCGAATGCCTACATTAGCCACCCTAGTTCGAACTAGGGTGGCCGTGTAGACATACCCTAATGTACTACAGGACCATTGTTGTTTGTTACGGTTTTTTTAGTTACAGAATAACACGGCTCCCTCTCTCGGCCCAAAGGTCAAATCCATACACCGGGGGAAGGGGAAAATATTTCTCTAGCTTGTCTATGTTCAAATAGATGGTTTATGTTTATGATGCCTCAAGGTTTGGACAATGAGAACTAGCCTTGCAAAGATGGGTTTCATGCCCAAGGACTACCACTAAGCTGGCAGGCAGAGGTATAAGGAAGATTCCTGGCAACAGGAAGAAAAGGGCCCTAACATGGTAAAGTAACATTCACTTTACAGCATCCAGAGGAGATGCGAAGATTTTTTTTAAAATCAAAGTTTAAGATTCTCCTCTCCAAAAATCATGTCCAACAGCTTTGGGGATCTGCTCTTCTCCACTGAAGTTCGCTCACCAACGCCGGATTCTTGTAATAGACACAATCAAGGCCTTTAACTCTCAACCCTTTTCCAGCTATCGAAAGAAATCGCTGAACACATTGTAGATCCCCACGGAAGTGCCAGCCACTCATTAGTCAAGCTGGTAGTGGTACGAATGGCTGTGTTCTTTCTGTGGAAACCAGAGCGATTCCCTTGGCCTCCTTGGCAGCACTCAGGACTTGTCTACACCGAGAGAAGGCTGACTTTATTAAGTCGATTTTCTAGCACCCAACTGTGAAGTCAAAGGTGCACGTCCCCACTGGGTGCATGAGTTCAGTGGACTGCATCTCCAGGAGGGTGGCTACTTCTGAAGTAGACAGCAACGCACTGTGGGCAGCTATCCCGCAGTTCCTGGCCCCCCTTTGTGTTCTGGGTTGCGCTCCCAGGGCCCAATGGGACCAACACGGTGCACTAGACAGATCTGGGTACGTGTCAGCAGCAGCCCATACAGCACTCATCTCCTCCTTCCGCTCCTGCCCCCCCTCCGCTTGAAAGCAACATCTTTCTGCGCCTTTTCCCCCGGGTATCCATGCAGATGCTATAGCAGGGTAAGCAAGGCACTGCTGGGTGACCCAGGCATAGCCTCTCTCCACCATGCCCTGAATCTCCTGGCCTAGGTATCTGGCCTGTGGTGGAGAGCTTTGCTGAGGGCCAGAAGAGAGTAAGCAGCAGGCCACTGGTTCTCCAGCCGTGTCCTGGAGGTCTGGCTGTCCAGACCTCAGACCAAGTCTCTGCTTCCTCCGAACTCCTTGCTGGCTCTTCTTGTTCCTTTACAACATGTATGGCTGTTTTAACATATACCGGGGGGGGGGGGGGGGGGATGGAGGGAGAATCTAAGAAGAACAGCAGAACAGCCACACTGGGTCAGACCAAAGGCCCATCCAGCCCAGTGACCTGTCTGCCAACAGTGGCCAATGCCCGGTGCCCCAGAGGGAGGGAACAGAACAGGGAGTCAGCAAGCGATCCCGCCCCTGCCGCCCATTGCCAGAACCAATATACTGGTTCGGAGCTACCTGTGATAGGTACTCACACCCTTCCAACCTGAGCGCTCTCACTGCAGCTCTCTGTGGGGGGAATACAGGATATAAATCACAACAGGGCTACACAACACACTTCTGGGGTAACAAACCCGTGCCGAATGAATGATTTTGTCAGACAGAAGTTTAAGTTCCGTAGACGAGTAGAAATCTCCTTTAACATGCATTATTTCCAATCAGAAATTCTCACAAATAGAATAATTTCTAGCCGTCACTCAGGCCAGCAAATCGTCTTCCATGTCTGAACTGCTTTATCTGTCATACCAAGGCTGTGTTAGCAAGGGAGTGGAAGGTGTTGTTTAGAGTTAGAACAAATCACTATCTTCTGCTACTGATAATTGCCAGTTCTCCACCACCCTCTTCAGCAGACTCTTGGGCTCCTTTGGAAGGCAGCAAGTTGCTAGGCAGCGCTAAGCTACCGCAGGTGTGGCAAGACACTACCGATGGCTGAGCCAATGTTGCAAAACCAATTGCTAGAAAGTGAAGAGCTGCAGAACGAAGCCTTATGCCGTTTACCTTCATGTTAGCCTAAGAAAACCTGTTTCAATGCTCTGCTATCCTGTTTACACACAGGGAGAACCAGTATCGGGCTGAGATTTCAGGACAACACTGCCTCTGCACACCAGGCCCACAGGCAAGAGGAAAGAATGGAAAAACCCAAGCAAAGCCAGATGTTTCTATCCAAAGAGCATTCACAGCAAACCATCAAGCCGCGGGTAAGGGGTCCACATCTTTGTCCTGGAGAAACGCAAACTGGTTACGAAGACGCTACAGCGGGATGTCCATTATGCAAAGTGTCACACTGACTTGACATGTAATCACAATGTCCCAGTTGCTGTGGCTGGCACACTGGCGGGAACAAACCAACCCCTCTCACACGGACGCATCCGGATTAGTAGTTGGGGCCATGACTTAACAAGAGCGATTTTGCAAAGCTTTGCGGAGCCCCTCCAGTTTGGTCTGCAGACTGCATGTGCCGGCATTACTGCACTTTGAGCATGTTTGCTCCACATTCTTAAATTCCATTTTTTTCAGGAGCAAAGACAAGGCATCTGAACAGAAATAGCGTTCAGCATTTATCTGAAGATGCTGGTTTTACCCTCTCTTGTAGCCAAGTACCGGGATGACTCCAAGAACAAGAAGCCCCCCGCTGAGGATTTAAGCTCTTTAGCCATTGTAATTTGGACCAAAAGGACTAGAAATACATATTACAACCATACCCATCTTTAGCCATCCCTACATAGTACTCGAGGGTAGGTCTCAACATGAATAGCTGCACAGGGCACACACTGGCAGTGCTGGGTTCCTCTCCATTTGGATGGAGGCTGTGAAACATCACACCCCGCCCTTGGGAGCGGAATGGCTGAAGAGTTACAAGCGGAAGAGAACCATCCAAAGCCATTTGCAGAGGGCATGTTGCTCGTACTTTTGCTTAAGTGAAATGAGAAACACAACACTGTGAAACAATAACAATGGAAAACTAAGAAGTCCAAAAGCCCACTTACCCTTCTTTGAACCAAAGTGGTTTTGACGGATCTCCATCATCTTGACCCTTAAATAACGAAAGAGAAACCAAAGTTAGCTTCCCAGAGAAGAGACCCTGAACTAACTCGGCAGGGTACGGTTTAGGGAGAGGTGGAATGGAGCACACTTCATGCAGGTCAATGCACACAAACACTCCATTTCCAGAAGCACCTCAAAATGACTGCAGCAAGGCGGGACAGGTCATGGGGATACACAAATGGTTGATGGAATCTCATCAAACACCTAAAGGGAGGACCAAAAGAGCCTGTTCAGTGCACCTCCCCTTGCCAAAGGAGTCTCAGAAGAGCAACTCCAGCCTTCCCCAGCCAGCCAAAGAATTCCTTACCGCTCTAGACCACCAGGAGTACAGTCGTATTTTAATACTATTGATTAAAATGGGCTGTAAGAAATGCACAAGGAGGGACAGAATGAAGCTAGCGACATACGCAAACTTGATTTACTTAGCAAGGGACAATTTACTTAGCTCCCTATTGTCCTTTTATTCATGCACCAATCAAAAGGCCTTCCGTTTGCTGTTCCAGCTCCGCCTTTAAGGTCATGTGTAAAAGCTTTGCCCTCCACTGGGTACCCAGGGACACCCGCTTTTCACCAGGTGCCCAGCGGAGAACCAGGACAGCTGCCATCCCTCGGCACAAGTGTTCAGGGTCACATCTGGCACGTCAGTTCAAGCCACAGTGTAGGAACATACATTCGTGGGCAAAATGGCATTTCACTTTGCTGCTTGGATTCTTTAAAAATGCCTCAATGGAATGAGGCAAGAACTGAAAAACATGTAACTATTTAGTGTGTGCGTTAAGAGCCCTGTGGTGCGCGCGGTGCAGAGGGTACGTTGCTTACTGTAGCGATAGCTGGAGAAGGAGGGGAGTCTTCCCTGCCTCTTGCTAAGCTACACTCAGGGTTCATGGGAAGGATGCCAGGAATCCAGTTTACAACCAGAACGCCTGGTGGTTCCCGTCAGCACTGCCAACCAGGCTGCTACGAGTCTGGTCTGCAGCCCAGCGGGGCTAAGGCAGGCTCTCCGCAGCTCCTGGAAGTGGCCCCATGTCCCTCTGCCTCCTAGAGGTGAGGTTGCCCAAGGGGGCTCTGGGAGCTGTTCCCACCCCGAGCACCAGCTCCTCAGCTCCCACTGGCCAAGAGCTGTGGTGGTACCTGCCAGTGCAGACAGTGCACAAATTACCCTGGTCCCTCTGCCTAGGTACCTGATGTGCCAGCGGCTTGCGGGAATCACCTTAGCCTACTAGTCAGAGCCCGCATCCCAAGTGCTCTTCTGCACCCTAATTCCCAGAGCCGGCACGCTCCCAGAACCCACACTCCATCCCCCCACCCCCAAGCCCCCCCTGCACTCAAACTCCCTCCCACAACCTGACCCTTGCATTCCTTCCCACACCCCAACCCCCTGCCCCAGCCCTGAGCCTCCTCCTCCCAAATCTCCTCCCACAACCCGCACCCTGCACCCCTTCCCACACCCAAACCCCCTCCCAGAACCCACACGCAATCCCCCACCCCCATCCCAGCCCTGAGCCCTGCCCTGCACTCTGAACACTTCGGCGGCAGCCTGGAGCCTCCTCCTGCAGCCCTTATCCCTAGCCAGTGCCCAAACCCCAACCCAGAGCTCCCTCCCACACCCCGAATGCTTCAGTTTTGGCCTTACCCCAGCACCTACACCCCAAGTTGGAGCCCTCCCCCCCAGCCCCAGGAAAGTGAGGGGGGAGGGGAGATGGAATGAGGGAATAGGACCTCAAGAGGCAGCGCAGGGAAAGGGGGCAGCAACCCGGCCTCACGCCCTTCCAGAACTTCATCTGCAAAGCCAAGTGAGTAGTTTGTGAGGTAAGAGTGGGAAATGTGGAAGAAGAGACCAGCACAGCTAAGAGCGACTGCTTGAGGTCAGAGCCAATCTAAACTGGCTGGCCGCACACACCCCACTTTACCGACAAGAACCACCGAAGTGTGGTCAGTATCTTCCGGGGCTGGAATGAGGCTCAAGTCGACCAGGCCCCCCTCTCTCCAAGTGGGTGTCCTCCCCAGACTCCCCATCGACAAAAAGGGACAGCTGTCAGCACAGACTCCCCTCAACTAATGGATTAAAAACAGGAGGGCGCAGCACCAGAAAGGATGATCCCTCTCCCCCTTTCCTGTGGTCATAACATAGACATTATGGGCAATCACATCCTCCTACAAGCCCTCCGTGGAACATCTGAAGTCACATAGAAAACTCGGTTTGAATCATCCACCTCTCAGGAGCAAAAAGTCCCATTTCCTGACCATTGTTTATTATTTCTATATCTCCATTGGTGTGCATGACTTAGTCTAGACAGAAAACAAGACTCTGACCCTGAAAAGCATGGAATCTACCTTGGCTTGAACAGATCAGACAGGATGGAGGCAATTGCTGCAAGAAAATCAGACTAATACCTCAAGAGGCCATCACGTCCAGTCCCCTGCATTCGCAGCAGGACCAAGCACCGTGTAGACCATCCCTGACAGGCGTCTGTCTAACCTGCCCTTAAATATCTCCAGCTATGGAGACAGAGATTCCACAATTCAGACCATTCAAATTAAGTCTGGCACACACCAATATATTGATCTTGGATATATAGGCTGAACTTCCCTGGTCCGGCACGCTTGGGACCCAAGGGGTCCCGAACAAAGCAATTTGCCAGACCAGGGGAGGTTAGGCTTTCGGGTTCTCCCGGGGCTCCCCTCCTGGCTGCTGCCCCAGGAGAACCCGTAGGCCTGACCTCCTCTGGCCCACCTGCCTGGATTTGCTGCCTCCAGCCAGCTTGTGGGGCTCTGCTCCCAGGGTTCCCCAAGCCCACAGGGGGATGGAAGCTGCTCCTGGGGTTCCCTGCACCTGGCCCCATGCAAGGCAGCAGCCACTCTTGGGGCTCTCTGCCCCTGCCCCCCTACAGGGTGGCAGTCTCTCCCAGTGCTCTCTGCTCCCAGGTCATTGGTCCTACGGGCTGCCACTGACCAGACCGGCTGTCGCTCTCAGCCTTTGTGGCCGGGGCTCTCTGGTCTAGCAACATCTGTGACCCTGCTGGATCATGGATGTTGCTGGACCACAGAATCCCAGACAGGAGAGGTTCAACCTGTATACGATTGTCAAGTTTTGAAGAACAAGCAGGAGACCTAAGTTTTAAGCACCACTAAATGGGAAGATCAGTGGAGTTTCCTCAGATATCTTGGGGCATCTGTGGAGGGGAAAGGAGCATTCCTCTGAGGGGGCATTACCCTTTGAAACCAGGCGCTCAACTCTGCCTGAGCAGAGCCTGGCTTCTCCATGCCCACTGAGGAGATCTAGTGAGGACACCTGGGGCCAGTGGCCATCTAGAGAACAATATTAACTGATATTTCCCTTCAAAGCCGAGAAACAGCATACGGGAATAATTCTCACACTTTTCCCATAAGCTTCAGGAGAAGATGGAATAAAGAACGTAGCTATTAAATCAAATAGGGTTGTCAAACCCTGCTAAAACTATCAATTTATTGCTCATGTAGCAGTAACATGGGGAAAAAGCAATTTTTCCACTGGACACAATGACCAAATCCAACACCAATTCACTGTTTATTGCTGAAAAGAACTTCAGATACAGAGAGTGGTAGTAAATGTACTGAGTCGCTCAGCTGAGGTGCGCTAACTATAAATTTGCCAGTTTGAGAGATTCACACACTAGCAAACTACTGTCCAGAATATTTAATATTTCTAAAATCTTCCCCACCTCAAGGGCCAAGTTGTGCTCCCGGATGAGTGCCCAGCTTTCACTAACACCAAAGGAAGCTACCCACAATGACACACAGGTGCACAGACATGGCCACAGCACTCGCTGGGACTGGAAGCTACATTTCCTGCAGTTAGGATCAGTAGAAGTTAGGTGTACCCCAGAGGGTGCTACCTCAGCAGGAGAGTGTTACTAACATTCCCTACAGCAGCGAGTGCCATTTTGCAGAGAGCCACATTGGTGCCTCTAGGGCAGAGATGTCCAACTGCATTGCTGCTAGAGTGGAGTTACCAGGACTGGCAAGTGGCGTCCCTGCAGGCAGGTGCTCAGAAGATGGCACTGCA
Source organism: Pelochelys cantorii (assembly GCA_032595735.1). NCBI lineage: Eukaryota > Metazoa > Chordata > Testudines > Trionychidae > Pelochelys > Pelochelys cantorii. Next base: position 900,673 of record CM064330.1, on the reverse strand, counting down.
GGGAAGATAGCAGGAAAGGGAAACGGTTCAGCAGCTGGCTATGGGCCTCACAGGACTGTTTGAATTAGTACAAGACTCTTCGGCTTTGGCAGACAGCAGTTGTTAGCTCAGACCAGATCGCAGCTGAGGCAGCCAGACCTCTCTCAAGGCCAGAAAGTCCAACACTCAACATGAAGGGGCCAGGATCTACACTACAGTCAAGGATCCATGCTCTGGAAATCAATGCACTGGCAGTCAATTTAGAGGGTCTAGTGAAGACCCACTAAATCAACTGCAGATTGTTCTCCAATCGACCTGACCAGAAGAATAAGGTAAGTTGATAGGCAAAAAGTGTCTCCCATCAACCCTGCAGGTGGTCAACCTCAAGTAAGTCGACTCCAGCTGTGTTATTGATGGAGCTGGAGCAGCGTACCTTAGGTCAACTCAGCCTACTTACTGCAGTGGTAGAAACGTGGCCAAGGAGAAAGTGGTTCCAAAGGATGGCTGGCATTTTAGTTGCTGTGCCTCACAAACCAAACAGGGAAGGAAAGCAAAGACAAAGTGTGCATTTTAATATCCAATGTCCACAGCCAACGTCTTCACCCTAACTCATTCAGGAACCATTTCTCATCTTTTTCCCCAGCATTTCTGCCATCCTTCCTCTCCTCAAGACGTCCCTCCCTTCTCAAGCAGCAACTTGGACTGCTGAAAGTTAGGAACCACTCAACAAAGGGGTGTAAAATCCAGCCCCACATTTGTAAGCCCGAATGTTTGTTCAAAGTGCAATATTATTTTTACTATTCATTTTGGTCAAGTGTACATGTGTATAAAAACTTATTTCAATAACAGAGCATTAAAGGTTTACTCAAGTACATAAAACCTGAATCGTCACTTCCCAGTCACTTGGTTCCGTGCTGTTCATACTGACAGCCAATAATTGTACAAACCTGGGACCTGATCCAGCAAACATTTCCTACCCAGTAGAGAGCTAACGGCCACACATACAACCGTGGGGACCCTTCGCAGGATGCAAGTACTCCACCAGCAGAGTTTACTGAAGCTGTAACTCACAATTCTCCGATCAATCAATAACCGTGATTAACAAACAACCCTAATGAGAAGCCAAAGCACAGCCCATATTTTTGGAATTATGAGCCAACCTAACAGAGCTGCTCATTTAGGCTTAAGAGGCGAAACTCTCATTGAGGCGGACACGGAGTGTGATGAGAGCTTTGCAGATGCAGCGACCGCAAGGGCTAGGTTTACTAGTCCTCTGATCTAATTAATCCAAAATAATTAGACGGTGTTGCATTTTACACTGTGAATTACTTCAGCGAAACACCTCGCTTCTGTCTGGAGAGGAAAGGCCTGTTTGAGCACTGTTGTAGAGGAGCATTTTAAGAGATAAATTCACACAATAGAAACCAAAGCAGCCAAGGGGCAAACACATCAAGTATGGAATGGATGCAGAGTAATGACACCAGCCCTGAGCTGCCAGTCCCCTCCAGGAGCATAGGAAAAGCTCTCCTTTAAGCATCTATTTCACTGGCTAGTCCTCTGAGCATTGCATCCCACAAGTTACCAGTGGACATGAAAGCCATATGGATAAGTAAACCCACCAGACAGACAGAGCTGAAGATATTATTTTTAAAGGCCTTTACTTGTGTGGAAGTACCACGTTAAACGACTGAAAAAAATGTCCAACTCTACATTTGTTTTTGTGAGGGTCGGGAGGAGAGACTGTGCCTCCGTGAACCTCTGAGCATGCTCTTCTGGGGGCAATACCGAACTCAGACTAACAAAGCCATCAGAGCAATGAAAACGCTGGATCAAGGGTCCAGCTTGCCCGACGTGATTGCTCAATTCTGCACAATGTTCAAAGTTACAGAAAACTAGTGACGTCCGTTTCATCCAAGTCCCCTGTATCTGCAAGGAAGCTTCCCTGAAAAGGCACCGGCTTAAGCAACTGATGGAAACTTATCATCCTCAGGACAGCTGGGGGATAGCGAAGGTTAGGCAATTACAGCTGGCCGTACGGCAGACTCAGCAGCCAGGCAGGGGTCTGATGCTTTTATGTGGAAGGAGGAAGATGACTGAGGGGTAACCTCGGAGAAAATGTTACATACAGACATGTCAGGTTTTCTGTCTCAGGAGCGGTTATGTGACACAGCTGATGCACAAGTAACTAAGCTAAAGCTTAAAGCTCAAACATCTGAATTAGGGGGACTCCCATTCCATGCATAAGCCAAATGACCCGGTGAGGTTCAGACTGCCGCAGGACACTGGTTTAGCTCCAGACGGAGAAACTAACGAAATGCAACTCATGAAGCGAGCACCTAGCCCACATGGCCCGGCCTCAAAACCCCAAAAGGAAACCGAAATCGCAACTGAAAAAATTTCGGGGTTTATTAGAGGAGGGAACAGGGGGCGGAGGTTGGAATTTCCTCTGCAGCAGAAGTTGAGAACACAAGCTAAGAAATTGCACAGCTCTCCATGAACAGCTTCATAAATATCCTGGAGGTGGGAAGGGGGAAACCAACATTTTTCAGTGATTTATCACACAGTTAAGCCAGGCCCCTCTGTACTTGCCTGGCAGCAAGCAGCGATACACATCTGAGCACAGGTCCTGTGACCAGAGAGCAATTCTAAGCCCGGATGCCACCACTGTACCCTTTACTCTGCCCACCGGAACACACGACACTGATCCCAACTGGACAGTATGGTCGCTAAGGAATGGTATCGGAACCTCCCGCAAACCAGTATTCCAAGTCACGTCATGTCACTTCAGCCCAGAGCCATTACTGCCCATAAATGCGCACTTCCGCTTGAAACACACTATTTATACAGAACACAGACGAATGGAGCGATGCTAGCGATGAAGAGTGTGCATTGGAACCATTCCTTTTACCAAGAGGTGCAGCAAGTAATGAGGTACTAGAAAACACCCAAGAAAACATGGTTGCATTGAACCCACTTACCCTTTGCCAATGGGGCACCTGTGTATCCATACACAGATGCTACCGTGCCACTGAGCGATCTCAATCTATTAAGTATGACTACCGGTTCCTTAGAGGAAGCCCGCACTGAACAGACTCTTAGCTGACAGACATTAGCGATTCCTCTGAAAGCCAACACATGCTACTCTCAGGAAGAATCTGAAAGCCTCAGCTGAAGCAAGTGGTTACAGTCAGACAGGGCATGCACACAGACTGGAGCGTCCGAAAAGGAGGAGACACGCTGGTTAGAATGCACAGTACATATTAACCTGAAGTTCTCCTCTACTTCCTTCTGCAAAGAGAAAAAAGGAAGGAGAAGAGAGTTATTCGAGTAGGTTTCTGCCACGGGCTTTGCGCCAGCGCTGTGAAAGGTGGCGTGAACCTTTGCTGAGAGTCCAAGCGCTGTGTGTGTGGTGGGAAGGGTTTCACATGCTTGTCTGGAACCATGACGTGTTCAAGTCTATTGTGCTAAAACATGGATAATGTTTAGTCAGAGCTTCAACATCAGGGGTCAAGTTGTTATCCATTACGTTGTTTTTAAAACAAAAAGGCTTCAGTTCCCTTTTCATTAAATAAATCACAACCTTTTCATACTCCCATTTTCTTCTCAGAATTGTACAGGCTGCATCATGCACTTTACATACCTGCCTGCCAGATAAGGCCAGTCCCCGAGTGATTCCTCTGCAATTGACACATCCCTAGGGCGAGTCGCTCTTCTAGTATGAACAGTGTTTAGACCAAATGCCTAAGCCACACAACGCTGAAGAAAAATCGAGGGGAAAATGGCTCCATTCATTACACAGTGAACATCTTCCAAGCTTGCATTTTCCAACTACCTTTTCCCTGATATAAGGGGACTGAATTTTGCCTGCCAGAGCACTGAGAAAGCCTCCCTAAGTACTGGCCTTGCAAGAGTGGCCCTTCCATCTTTTCCAGAAAGAGCATTTTCAGTTAGGTGGCACCATCAGCTAATAGCATATTGCCCCACGCTGGCTCTCGAAGGACCCAGTCTGGAATCATTCCCCCAGGAAGCGTATGTGAGAGCATGCGGGGAGTGAGAGAGGGCGTCCAGCGGTCTGCTGCAGTATTTACCAATGTCTCCTCATATCCCCACCTTTCTTTCCACTCCCAATCCCCCCACCCGCAATCTTCTCCTAGCTGCACTTTTCTGTCCCTCTTCCAGTCCTAACTCATAGGGCCAGCGCCTCTACATCGTACACCTACCAGAGTGCTCCCCTCCCCACTTCCATGCCCAGCAAGAACGACTCAGTTCTGCAGGGTAAGCACCATCTCATTGCTCCGTACATGCTGGGCCGCTTTCAAGCCCAGGAACCTCTGAGAGCCCGTACACCTGTGATGCTTCCAGAGCACATACGCTCAAGGAGCGGCGTGCAATGAAGCAGCAGAAAGCACGGAGAGCACCCGTCCAGCAAAGATGGGCTGGAAGCTTTAGGATGCTTGGGCACACGGTTCCTCTCTTCACGCCACCGCAGATGGGAGCTCTGTCCTGAACAACACACACAGTGCGTTTAAAATAGGATCCAGAAGAGCAAGCAGTTAACCCTTTCTCAACCTTTTCAAGCATGCTGCCATTTTCCTGCATTGCTTGTATTACGTCATTGCCAGAGAGAGCGACATTTCCCATGGACATAGGTGTAAATCTGATTTCTCTCCCCTCGCTTCCTGGCTTTTGACCTAATGGCAGAACAAAGGTTATTAACCTGCTGGAGAACACTTTAACCTGCCTGGGCACTCACGAATGGATCTCAAAGTCACCCTGTTGTTTCAGGCCAATTCCACAAGTCAGATACACAGGGAAGCGTTGGAACAACTTAATTTACAAGTTTGGGGGCCATCACAAAGGCATAAATAAAGCACACTACCTTCCACACCCTAATGACAACCAGCCAAACAATGGGCACTTAACCATATGAACCTTCTCTATCAGTTTCATGTAACATGAACATTCTAATTCACTATTCCCCTCGCCAACTATTCCCCCCTTCACCAACTTATTTTGGAAACTGGACTTTTAATACTCCAGTCATCTGAAGAAGTGGTCTGTGCCCACAACAGCTCATGATACAATCGACATGCTTTGTTAGTCTTTAAGGTGCTGCTAGACTATTGGTTGTTTAAGTTTTTCCAGTTACACACTAACTCGGCTCCCCCTCTGAAACTTTCAGAGAACACAGGTTGTGCCTAAGGCTGTGTAACGGGGCCTGCTTTGCAGCCTAGTGGTGACCTTTTTAAGGCAAGCTACAAGATTCATCTGCTTTCCCTGTCTTTTCTGGGACAGTGGCTAGGCACTTAGTGAGTGGGGAAACCACCTCTGAAATCAGGAAACAGGCTGCCTCCTTTCCCAATTTTCATCAGAAAATGGCAATATCTGTGGAATGAAACCTTCTTGGTCACAGAAAAGCAGAGACTTAAAGAGGAACTTCTTAGAATATACCCCTTTAGGTATCCTTATATATTTATACAACATTTAATTTGAAAAGACCAAAGTCTTCCTTGCTTCCTACTCTTTCTTGCTGTCAGCAGAAAATAGACGCCAGGGTAAAAATTTTACTGTTTGAGACTTTTTCCTAAACAAAAGCCATTTCTGTTTTTAATAAGATTTTTACTTTAAAGGATGTTACAGGCTGGGGACCGACTGTCTAAGCAGCAGTTCTGCAGAAACGGCCCTGGGGATTCCAGTGGATGAGAAGCTAGACATGAGTCAACAGGGCGCCCTTGTAGCCAAGCAGGCTAATGGCGTATTCGGTTGCATTAGGAGGAGCATTGCCAGCAGATCTAGAGATCTGATCATTCCCCTTGATTCAGCTCTGGTGAGGCCACATCTGGAGTATTGTGTGTCCAGTTCTGGCCCCCCCCCTACAGAAAGGATGTGGACGCATCTGAGGGAGTCCAGCAGAGGGCAACCAAAATGATTTGGGGGCTGGAGCACACGACCTGTGAGGAGAGGCTGAGGGATTTGGGTTTGTTTAGTCTGCAGAAGAGCAGAGTGAGGGGGGATTTGATAGCAGCCTTCAACTCCCTGAAGGGAGGTTCCGAAGAGGCTGGAGAGAGGCTGTTCTCAGTGGGGGCAGATGGCAGAACAAGGAGCAATGGTCACAAGTTGCAGTGAGGGAGGTCTACATTGGATATTAGGAGAAACTATTTCCCTAGGCGGGTGGGGAAGCCCTGGGATGGGTTCCCCATTGCAGCGGTTCCCAACCTTTTCCAGATGGGGACCCATTTTGACAATTCAGGAAGACGCAAGGCAATTCAAAAACAGGGGAAGGAAGGGGGCGGCAGAGCCACCTGGGGAGACACTTGGCGACCCTTTTGAAATGTAACAATGACCCATATTTGGGTTGCGACCCATAGACTGGGAAACCCTGCCCTAGAGGAAGGGAGTGGGATCTCCAGATGTTTAAGTCCCACCTTGACAAAGCCCTGGCTGGGATGATTGAGTTGGGGTTGGTCCTGCTTTGGGTGGGGGGCTGACTCGATGCCTCCTGAAGTCTCTGCCAGCCCTGGAGTTCTGGGATTCTATGATTCAATTAAACTGATATTTTTCATAGCTAAGCTAGTCTCCCAAAAACAAAATAAAGCAGGACAAGAAAGGGCAACTCCAACGTCAGCCAAGTTATGCAAGAGTCACGGAACCTCTTACTGTTACTTGCCCTTCTAGTTCACAGGTGATTCCCAGGGCTACGAAGAGCCATTTCACAAGCCTTCCAGCGCAATCGTTCTGTGTCCGTACGAAGGAATCAAATGACTTTACAGAAAACAATCGTTCAGTCAAGTCCTCATAGCAACTAGAGGCAATCAGTTGAATAGCTAAAACCATTTGTGAAGTTGCGCGGTCTACAGGTGTAATTACACATATGCCGTCACTAAGATAACATTAAACAGACAAGTTGCTTCTAACTCAATCACTGGAAAATCAAATCATTTCATGAACATGATAAGCAAAAATGCAGCTAAATCTCAGGCTTTTCGCAGAGATTCTGGATCAGGATACATTTGGCTACAAAATTAAAATATTGCAACTAAGGTGTGAAAGTGTCAACGTGTACATAGCTCACTGACGAGCTTGGGCTCGGAGCTTAACCTACAGAGGGGTCGATGTGTTCGTCTAACTTAAAAACCAAGTGGTCCTGTGGCACCTTAGAGACCAACCAAAAAATATATAAATAGTGTCATGAGCAAAACCCACTTCCTCAGAGGAGCAGAGGGGAGAGAAAAGCTTTTCACAGAATCATAGAATACTAGGACTGGAAGGGACCTCGAGAGGTCATCGAGTCAAGTCTCCTGCCCTCATGGTAGGACTCAGTACTGTCTAGACCATCCCTGAGAGACATTTATCTAACCTGCTCTTAAATATCTCCCAAGATGGAGATTCCACAACCTCCCTGGGCAATTTATTCCAGTGATTAACCACCCTGACAGGTAGGAACTTTTTCCTAATGTCCAACCTAAACCTCCCTTGCTGCAGTTTAAGCCCATTGCTTCTTGTTCTATCCTCAGAGGCCAAGGAGAACAAGTTTTCTCCCTCTTCCTTGTGACATCCTTTTAGATACCTGAAAACCGCTCTCATGTCCCCTCTCAGTCTTCTCCTTTCCAAACTAAACAAGCCCAATTCTTTCAGCTTTCCTTCATAGGTTACGTTCTCCAGACCTTGAATCATTCTTGTTGCTTTTCTCTGGACCCTCTCCAATTTCTCCACATCCTTCTTGAAATGCGGTGCCCAGAACTGGACACAATACTCCAACTGAGGCCTAAGCAGCGCAGAGCAGAGCGGAAGAATGACTTCTCGTGTCTTGCTCACAACACACCTGTTAATACATCCTAGAATCGTGTTTGCTTTTTTTGCAACAGCGTCACACTGTTGACTCCTATTTAGTCTGTGGTCCACTATAACCCCTAGATCCCTTTCTGCCGTACTCCTTCCTAGACAGTCGTTTCCCCTTCTGTATGTGTGAAACTGATTGTTCCTTCCTAAGTGGAGCATTTTGCATTTGTCCTTATGAAACTTCATCCTGTCAAACTTCACTTGGCTCATCTGAGGAAGTGTGTTTTGCCCAATGTGCCTCTCTCCCCTCCCCGCCCCCACTGCCTTTGTACAAGATACAGCCGTAGGAGCTGGTATGTGCGGGGAGACAGCTGAAAAGTCAGCTGCCTGTGTTGGCTCCACCCCCCACACACCATATGTAAACTTGTAACCTCAGAAAATTTCAGCCATTACACGTTTAGCTAAATAAACACATTTTAACATCCCTACTTCCAACAACAGAATTTAATGAATAGACTTCTATAAAGATCTTAATTCAAATAAAATATTAATTTAGTTTTAGGCTCTGTTTGAGCAGCTACACATGATGGAATGGCTAAAAAACTGCAAGATCGGTAGATTCCAAGTCTAATATTCATTGGTGTTTTTATCTTAGTGTTGACTTTATGGAAACAAAGATGGACACAAATATGAACATATGACTTTATTCAGCTCCTAGAATCTGCACCGCAGTATACCAAGACATAGTGTATCTGATGATCCTGGGCAACGCACACACTATAAAACACACTGCGACAGTCCAACAGCATTACCCCAGGTTTCCAGGTTGACCCCAGTTGCTACAAGCTGGTGGTGCAAAGTATATTTTACTGCAACAAATGTCACTAAGTATGAAGACAACGAAGAGTCCTGTGGCACCTAAAAGACTAGCAGATCTATTTGGGCACCAGCTTTCGTCTATGCGTCTGACAAAGTGGTTCTCTGCCCACAAAAGCTTATACCCAAATAAATCTGACCGGTAAGGATTAACACAGCCGCCCCTCTGAGACCAAGGCAGACAACATTGGGCCATTCGCCATTATCACACCTGACCCACAAAGAAGCCACCACAGTAGCCTTGGAGGGCAGAGGGCAGAGGGCGGAGCAGGCTGACAGGTTGCTCCAGCTCCCGCCGCTCATGTGGTGAGGGGGGCAGGGGGGGCGCGCCCAGCTGCCGATGCACCAGACCCCTCTAATGGCTGGGTCTCCCGTTCATAGGACGATTGCTGCTGCAGGGTAGGGGCCAACTGCCCCGATGAATCTGGATGGGTGGGGTCTGGACACAAGACCTTACCAGGGATTTCACAGACGTCTGCTGACCGCTCCGGCTGTGTGGGCTTCACTCCGGGCTCTGGAGAGGAGTGTGCACTAACGGTCCAGACTCCTCTGCCCGTTCCCCCGACCGGGACACCCTCTTTCAGCCCATGGAACGTGCCTCTGTACAGACCCTGCCTCCTTCCCAGCCCTCACTTCGCCTTCCAGTCCCACTCCCCTTCCACAGTCCACCTCTGCAGCCGGGCTCCGGTCAGCTCTGGCTCTCCCTACCTCCTCCCCTGCCCCACTGCTTCTCAGCCCAATCTCCCTGCCCAGCCAGTCCCAGGTCTCACTCATGCCATCCTTCAGCCAGCCTACTCTCCCGTGTCACGGGCCCATCTCGTCTCCTCTAGGCGAGCTACGAGCTAGCTTCCACCTCCGCCATGCCTGGGCCCACACGCTCCCTGCTCTTAGTTCAGGTGCCCAGGCCCGCACCGGCACAGCCCACAGCAGCCCCGAGGCTGGAGCATGCTCAGTGCAGAGGGAGTCTGGGGAACTGAGCCACTGAAATATACAAGCGCTCTACTGAGTACGTGCAGACTCGAGTGTCCCAAAGGCCCATACTCTGCCAAACGTGGACTGGTTGTAGTTGTTGCTGTTGGATGGATTGTTTTGAACAGAGATGGGAGTGGGCACTTCCCAGCCACAAAGGGCAGCTTGCAAAGCATGTGGCAATGGAGCAGGAAAAACGCCTTGTTCTCGGAAAAGGCTGGATTGGTCTGGCTTGGTTTTTTAAAAAAAACCATCACCCTGAGGCAGACACCTGGCATGGAAGATTTCAGTCGCACCCGATGAATTCTCAACCAAGTTATAAGCAACTGAAACCCAAATCATTGAATGGGAAGCGCCAGGCATCCCACGTACAAGGTGATGCTACCAGCCCCACCTATAATTATTCGCCTCCCACCATCACCCAAAATACTCAATTTGACCCTCCCCACAGAACTCGGTCCAACTGACTAGTTCACTTTTCAGCTTCTTCCATTTGTCTGCCATTGCCCTTTTCCTTCAGGTTTAACTGAAACACAATCCCGCTTGAGGTACATCTGCCAAGGTCTAAACTGTTCAGGTAATTAGTATTTGGGTACAACTGTAAGTCATTTAAACCTTTATACAATGATGCCTTCACCAGAACACACAAGGATTTATTAATACCTTCCAGGTTATTTTTGTTCCTCTATTGCAGAGTTACCAGATGCCTCTATTAATCTTTAAATCTATGATATGAACAACTAATTCAAAATCATAGCTGCGGAGAGGCAGGCAGGAGGGATCAGGACCCCAGTGGAGCCGACCCAGACACAGAAAAACTGTTTAAAAATAAGATGCCATCAGGCCCCTGGAGTTGGCAAGGCAGATTCCACTGCAGTGCGAGTGCGGTGACCTAGTGTAAGTTACGCACAGTGAAGACACACCACAGGACCTCAGGACCTCGCACCACAGGACCTCAGGGCAGTTCCCCTCTTAGAACATCATCTGCGCCAACACACACCAGATCACTCCCATTTTAACGGAGTACATTTTAGGATTAACTTTTTCCTGCCCTCCCTCGAAGACCTCGGCTATAACCTTTGTTCTCTCCACTTCACTGCCTGCAAACCAACACGGCCTCTTTCCATCATCCTCCGGGCTCTCAAACACCGGGGCCAAACCCAGCTCCCCCGTCGTCCTCTTCTAACCACCTCCCCTCACTTCACTTCAAGCTTTGACCTCATGCTCCAGGCTCCTCCCTGCCTCTGATTGCTTTCCAACCCTCCTCAGAACACTATAGATCCTGCCCTAAGGACGCCTACTCCACCTGATGTATTAGAGCAACTGGGATAATCACTTACAGCTTGGACGTTCCTTTGCGTATTCAAAGCACTACGCACACACTGATAGATCATTACATCATCCCCATTTTACACGTATGGAAACTGAGGCAGGGAGTTGCAGAAACACCTAAAGCTCTCCCCAAAGCCCGTGTCAAAGTCAGACTAGAACCTCATTCCTTCCTCTAGACCACACTGCCCAAGCCTGGACAAAGGGTTTGCGGGGCACAAGGCAGGACGCTGAGAGCAGGGCCCTGGACCCAGCCAACGGATGGTGAATACTCAGCAGCACAGAGCCCTGAAAGCGTGGGGCCCAAGGCAAATATGTGCTTTGCTCACCTTGCCATAGGGCTGGGCCTGACACTGGCTACTATGGGAGTCTGAACATTAGTGTGTCTATAGTACATGTACCAGGGCTTCATAAATCGCTTTAAGGTGAGTTGCAGAACTGCCCATGATAAAATCAGCAGAAATCAAGATGGTATGTTTTGGTTATGTCCAAAAGTTGGACAAAAATGAATACATTTATTTGTAGAACATTCCTTCTCCCCCAGGCTCTGATAAGGCTATAGCCCTGAGCACACTGAAATCCAAAAAGGTGAGAGCTAAGAAGCGTATGACATTTCAGCACTGAATAAAATTAGCCGCTTTAGAAAACATCTTCCAAAGAGACATTCCCCTCTGCCCTATTGAAAATTTTTTTGAGAACTGCTTTCACATTTTTGAAGGCAAGTGCTAAGCACAAATCCTTCCAAGAACATTTAATGCTTCTAGTAATAAGTATCACAACATGCTCTTTTAATAAATTCTGCAACAAAGCAATTCACATTAAAAATCGAACTATACATTAAAACCAGTGTAATTCACAGCCCTTGAGAAGGTTACCAACTACTGAAGCCAAATATTGATTGATTTGGAGGGGGGAGGGCATTAATGTCCCTACAGACCGGTAATTGTGATTGTTTTTATAACTTACTACAAAAGGAATCACAACTTAAAATCAGGAAAATCAATAGCGGTTTCAAAACAGGGCTCAGACACATGCTGCCTTTGCCCTACAACTCACCAACATTCCCCTGGCTTTACAGTGGCTTTCAGGTTAAGGAGGTTTGCCCCGTGACTTCTAACACGAGGGTAGAGGTGCAGACAGTGAGGATTACAAGGCTTTGTTTTACCAGATCACTGTGAAAAACAGGTCCGCCCTGTGAACCACAGTCTAAGCCGAGGTAGATCAGCAAGCTCCACTCAAGTGTTCACAAACTGAGAATTTGACTCTCTCTGTGTGTTGCCTACACTTGCAGTGAGACAACACAGCTTTGCAGGAGAACCAAGTGGTGAGGGAATGGGGCACGCTATGGTTAGGAACCATTTACTCACACAATACACAATGGGTGGGCACCGTTCTTGAACAGCAGCCGCGACTGGCTCTCTCTGGTACTGGTTACCGTTACAACCATCATCTCAAAGCCATGGCTACTGTGCATGTGAAGGGATTTTATTGTTCAGCCCTACCATGGCTACCACCAGGCTAGTTCCACCTACAACACAGGTGCCTTTGCATAGTCAGGTCTCTGGCTACCACAGCTGTGTTAGCACTGCACGAGAGTGGTTCAAACCAACGGAACGAGTCCCTGTCAGCAACAGGGGCATGTACCCCTGGGGTCTCACCTCATGGATAGTGCTTCCAGAAAAGCTACAGAAATGGAAAGTCACCCTGCCCAGGCACGCGGCCTTCAGCTGTCATTTCACTGCTCGCATGGCACATGGGTGCTGGTTTAACATGCACTATTCTACTAGTCACTGATGGAGCCACCTGAAGGAAGTGTGGACCCTTTCATTACACAGCAGTTCCACTCCTGAGCCCAGCAAGTCTAATGACTGATGGAAGAAAATACTTTCCTATTGGATTTTGTGACGACTAACTTGGGAAGGAACCTGGACATAAAAGATGACAAACAATAAAACACTGCACCTGCTATTCTGGCGATACACGACTAGGTTCGGAAAAAGCTGTAACATCTGATGGTTTGTATTCCGTTGTATGGCAAGTCCGGGAATGGGTTTTTATTGAGGAGGAATTTTAGCTTGTGGGAGAGATTGCTATGAAGGAGGGATAAATGGAGTTAATATGGTTAAATCATACGTACTTTGTACATGCAACCCTTTAGGAACCCTTTCTAAAGCATTTTAGTAAGTGATGCCCCACTGAGCTAAACCCGGTATCGAACATCCAACTACAGGAATAGTAGACCTTAGAAAAAAAAATAAAAAACTTTTCAATATACCTGAATTCATTTCGTCCGTTGAAATCGAGTTTGCTTCCTGCGCTAGGTCCTTCAAAAGTCTCCTGCGCATTTGTCTTTTTTCCCTCAGCACATTTTTGAAATTGTTGATGCACTTGTTCAGGTAGATCGTCTCTGCACACACCTTTTCAAGGCTCCTGGGTCTGTAGTCCGTTGCTTGCACGGGCAGGGCACTAGCATTTGTCCCCATCTCACCAGCAGGTAGGGACTGTCCAGCATAAATCTCTGAGTCAGAACCCAACCCCAAATGACAATCTAGCGACTCCTGAGAGGCAGGGGGAAGCGTGGAAGGAACCAACTGCGTTTGACTTGCAGGTTCACTGTTCACAGACATGTTGGCCTGGCTCTCAGAAGACTGACTGCGGGGGCTCTCTGCAAAGTTATCCGACGAGCTACCACACACACCACTTAGGGCAAGTCGGCCATCCTGTTCCACTGGGAAGCTGGTGTTCTCCAGGAGGACTTCAGAGTCACTCGTCTCCAGCTTGTGAAACACCACCTGTAGAGCAGACCTAAAATGATTAATAGCTTTCCCAAGTTTATTAGTATAAAACTTCATGTCCACAAGGTCAACGTTATCTTGGGAATGCTCAAGGAAATACTGGGAATTTTCCAAAACATCCCGAAAGACCTGGTCAGTTTGATCTTGGTCATTCAGATCTATTTGGACCATATCTTTCAGAGTATCACTGCTCTCCGCACGTTTTTCTGTGGTGTGAGCACTGCTTAATGTGGGAGCACTTGTACACTGCTCCTCCAAGAGGAGGTTTAGTTGCTCCGTACGAAGGCACTCAAGCACGGGGTTACAGTCCATTTGGTTTTCTCCTGGAGGGATTTCCTCAGCTTTGCCCTCTGAAGGAGAAGAGCTGTTCTTAGGCACATTCTCAGCATCAAGCCCACGTTCTCCTCCATTGTATTCCGCATGTACAGGGCCGGTGTGATCTGAGGTCTCTGGAGAGGGGCAGAAATTACCTTCCTCTGCTTTGGGCAAACAAGTCACCTGAAGAGTTTGTGGAGGTGTATTGGCAACATGGAGAAGGGGCAGAGGAGAGTCCCCTTTCTGTGACGTTTGGTCGCTACAGTTATTTATAATTTGGGATACTTGCTCCATCTTCACCCCAAGGTCAGAGATCGAGTTACTTTTCCTCGCTGAGGCTGACTGCAGTGCACAGCCGACTCTCTCCCCTAGACACGCTGCTTTTCTACTTGTGTTTTTGCACCCAAGCCGGGAAGAGTCTGTTAGAAGCGGCTCGCTGCCATCAGCTCTTTGAGCCTCTTCCTCGCGCCTCCGCGAGCGGCAGTGGCTTTTCCTGGGGCTGGGCTGCAGGAATGACCGTGGATCTGCTCGGCAGCCCCTTTGGCCCGTCTGTTGGGTTTGCTCTTCAGCAGCAAGAATCCTGACCCCCATGCCTTGCAAGAGAACAGACTTCTGCAAAATGAAATCTCTTTGCTCGGCATTTGCAAGTTTCACAATTGCCGGCCTTGGCGCGCCCTGCTTGCCCGGAGTGCTGGTTAACCTGTAAGCATCCTTTATGTGCTTACTGCACTGAGTCCCGTTGAAGCAGTGGTACTCAGACAAGAAGCTGCAAACGAGCTCCAGCGTGTTCTCCCCATCTCGCTCTGGGAGACCATAGAAGTACAAGACCGGTTCTTCCTTCCGCACAGCTCGGTGGGACTCCCTGCCGTGCGCCACATGAGAGGTCTTGGCAGTGGAGCCACCCTGCAAGCCTTCTATCTCACTCAAGACTGTGTCCACACAGCTGGACACTTCATCCACGGAGCCCTTGATCAGGGCGAGGTGCTGCCGGAGTTCTGCGATCTCCGTCTGGATGCGGCTTATCCCCTGAAGCTCCCTCACAATGTACTCGATCACGTCTGCAGAGCGGTCTCTTGGCGGAAGGCTATTACTCCTGTACGCTGGGAGCATATTTTCCGTCTCGGTGTTCTCTCTCCAGCTCATGGTAATACTAAGGGTAGAAAAGTCCTGCCCCTCAGCTAACACCCCCTTGCTCGGGCAAATAGGCTGCAGGGTACCCTCAGACGACAGGCCCTGTAAACCTTGCTGATTCCGTGGAAGGGAGCATGGGATTTTTACACAGCCGTCCCAGTTCAGTTCCACCTCCCCAACACAGACGTCACTCACCTCCCCAGAACCATTTCGCCCATCCTGAGTAAAACCCACTCCAATCGTTGAAAACTCCGGGCTTGTGGGTTTCCTCTTTATCCCACAAACAAACAGATCTCTCTCCATTTCCGCTGGGGAGAGCTGGTGACTCCGACTCACGGAAACCTCATTTCCTTGCCCCGGTAGAAGTCGCCTCATTTTGCCCCTCTGACACAAGTGGCACCTTTGCTTCTAGAATCGTTTCCTGACCACGGGTCTGTCAATCGATTTTCTACGCAGAAGAGGAAACTCATGTTCTGGCCTCTTCAATCCACTGCTAACAAGCAGCAGGTGCACCCATGTTTCTCAGCGCACCCATGCATCAGTCACTGCCCAGTGCGCCCACTCACCGTGTAGGCTCATTCTTCCGCGGAGCAGCTACCGAAGGAGGGAAAACATCGCACTGTGGTCAAAACACACACGGTAATTTAAGCACATAAGAAGCAGAAGCATCTGTATAATACCAGTCAGAAGGAGGATCCACTCTACCATCATGCACTCGTTTCAGCTGCTGAACTGTGAACAGTTCCACCCCAGGCATCCTTTATTAAAGCAGCCGTCTCTCTCCCCTTCCACAACCAGGCAAAAAACCCAGCCAAAAAGTAACCCCCTCCCTTTCCCCATCTCTCTGCAGGTGTCCCTTCTCCTGAGACCCACCAACTTCAGCCTCTCCCCCTTCGAAGCCAAGTATGAGCAAGAGTAAATTTGCTCAGAATCAGCACCCCCAGAGGAATCCCAGATGGAGCGAATGCAGCAGCAGAGCCTGGATGATCGTTTTGGGACTAGAAAGCTTTAATTATGTTAGCAATAAAGGGTAAAATAAAAAATTCACACTAAAGAAACACTCCAAGCGCGCCGGCTCCCCAGTGAACCGACGTTCAACATGCCATAGGCAGCTCGCCTACAAACCGAGTTGGAGTTTTCAACCGGTCGCTCCAGCATCGACCCCTCCGGCAGAAGCGAAACACACAGCGCTAGCTGCGTACAGCTCTCGTCTGATCCCCATTCGTAGTACCTGAGCCCCAAACGCGCCTGGGGCTTGTTTACACAGCAGGGGGGCTGTGCAGCAAGCCGTTCGCCCGCGGGCACTTCTACCGCATGCTGAGAGCCCTGAGAGCTTAGAGTCACACTGCACAGTCACTTGCCATGGAGACAAGCCCGTAGCGTAGCTCAGCCTCCCCGTTTTACAGATGGGGAACCATGGCAGCGTGTGACATGCCCAGCGTCACACAGTCTGTGGTCGAACAGGCAATTGAACCTAGGCCCCTCGAGTAACCACCTCTCCTAGGCATGTGCTCTAATTAGGACAGCCCACAGAACAGCTTGTGTGGCTAGGAGCTATACTAAATCTCTCTCGTTTGGTAATAATGCTCAGTCCTAGATCAATTCAGTCAACCTGTGGAACTCCTTGCCACAGGATGCTATGACGGCCAAGACATCACAGCGTTCAAAAAAGACCTAGATATGTTCACGGAGGATGGGTCCCTCAATGGCTGTTAGCCAGGATAGGTAGGAATGGTGTCCCCAGTCTCTGCCAGAAGCTGGGAATGGGTGACAGGGGAGGGATCACTGACTGACTGTTCTGTTCACTCCCTCTGGGGCACCTGGCATTGGCCACTGTCGACAGACAGGACACTGGGCTCGATGGACTTTTGGTCTGGCCCAGCATGGCCAGTTTTACATTCTTACGCAATTATTTTAATCAAAAGTAATTCCACAGTGCACTGGAATGAACAGGCGATATCTGAATTCCCAAGTGTAACGTAAAAATGACCAGACTGGGTCAAACCGATGGGCCATCTGGCCCAGCATCCTGACTCCAACAGTAGCCGATGGCAGGCACTTTCCAGCGAATGAACAGAACAGGGCAATGTAGTGAGCGACCTAGCCCACTGCCCCGCCCCAGAGTCTGCATGATGCAGTTTTCTGACACCCATTTCGGAGAGCGAAGGCATCCATGAACGTAGCTACTTGTCCGAGCGGAAAGCCTGCCATTCTGTCAAAGCAAGGGAGCGTGTTTTCTTGCACAATATGCGCAAGTCTCTCCTACGCTTGACACTCACTGGGTCTCCATCCCGAAAGTGCAGCACAAAGCTAACCTGGCCCTTGGCGTAACTCTTAGGCATCTCAGATACAATTCGACCCACAAGAACCTCCCATCTCCCCTTGCTTCATTCTGATGTGACTTGGCTGAGCCGTACCAGGCACAACTGTTACAACCTTGGCTTTTCCTGGGGCAGGTGTGCACACACCACACCCCGTCCCCTCAGGAGAGTCGGAGGAACCAGCTCCGCAGGCCTCCGAGCCAAGAGTATCCCACAAGAGTTTTCACGCCCACTGGCAGCAAGCGCCTCCCAACAGGCTACATACAAAGCTGTACTGAAAGAGGAACCTTCTTCCATTTCAGAGTGTTTGCTCCCTTTTTAGGAAAAACTGTTTGAGTTAATAAAATGGAAGTGTTGAGCTTTTAGGCCACAGAAAGTGGCATTTTTCTTTGTACTCTTTAACTGGCTGTTCAGGCTCCATTTCTCCATCAATTACACAGTTAGCACTTCAAAGAATAATCTGCTTAAATGCAAACAATTTTTAAATTTCTAGGGCACCTTGTTAGAGATTTATAGCGTAGAGTGTCAGGCTCCGTGGGGCAGAAGAAAGGAAGGAACAAAAGTTGCGTACTTGGCTCACGTATGCAAGAGCCCACAGACAGTGATGTTAATCCCATGTATTTTCGGCTGTGTAAAACTCATTTTCTTTAATGAGGAGGAAAAGAACTTGTGTTGCATGGACTCGCTTGCTATGCGTGGTGTTCACCACATTGGGATCCCTCGCATGTGGCTATAAAGCTACCCCAGTGACTTATCAGTGGTTCCTTTAGATCGGGGCAGGGAACCTTTTTTAGATTGGGGACTTCTGACCCACAGAAAAATCGTTCAGGGGTCTTTCAACAAGTGAAGCAGAAAAACCCCTCACTGACATGGCCCTGTCTGAGAAGGAGAAAGTCACTTCCCACATTCCCCTCCCACACCAGAGCCTAGGGGGGCCCAGGCTAATAGAGCTTGTGTGCTCCAGCCCCACCATGATGGGGTGGCGAGGGGCTCTCCAATGTGGGGGAAGCCCTGAGCCTCAGGGGCCGGATCCAGGCAAGCCAGGGGCCGCATCCGGAAGGAGGTGGGGTTAGGATAAAGGCAGGAAGCTGGTAACAGAAAAAGGCAGCAGGGATGTAGTCTACCGACACTCGCTGGGCGTGAGGAGACGTGCTCCAGGCTACAGAGCTCACTAGTCTGCACTAACGGCCTGAGAGGAGGGAGTTTGAGCTGGCGCACCCAGAGAAGCTGAAGGAACGAGTCCAGGAAAGGAGCAAAGGGTCCGGGGAAAGCAGGGCACAGCTGCACGTACAGGGGCCCTGGACTGGGGCCTGGCGCAGTGGGCAGGTCTGGGTTCCCCCACCAGCCCCGGGGAAATGGCACTCTTGGGGCAGTGCGTGAGGAGAATCCCAGGAGGGGAAGAGGTTAGCAACCTGTCTGGAGGACAGAGCACCCCGAGTGGCAGGCAGGCCATGAGCAGCAGGAGGCAGGCGCCGGAGCTGGGAAGAGCTGACCTCCAGAGCGGCAAGGAGCGTGCGACACCAGCAGCGAGCAGTCCCCGTGACAAGGCCTGACTCAAGATCCAGCACAGACGCCCATCCGGGGCCAACACCACAGAGTTGTCCGGTTACAGACTCCTAAGGGTCTCAGGAGGGAGGGGCAACATGTCAGAGCAAGAAAGAGGGATTACATTGATGTGGGGACAGCGACGGCAGCCGCTTTCCTCGGGAGGAGCAGACATGCACGTGGCATCTTCCAAAAGACTCCGAAGGGCCGGAGCAGAACACAGCCAAGTCTGCTCGAGCCGAGGGACAACTCCAGTCCCACCCCTCTCAGAGAGTCACAAGCCACTGCCTCCGACTGCAATGCCGCGAGAGTTCGCACCTTTCCGTCTCCTCCGGGGCAAGCAGGGCTCACGGGAACACTGCCCTGGGAAGAAGCCTGAAAGGGCAGGTCACAAACCTCATTGCTGCTACAGGCCAACTTTCCTGCACTCACCAGGGGCTCCTTGTCTTCCTCCAGCCTCCCCCCACCCCAGTCCCTGTGCACCAGCCTCTCCTCCCCTCCATTCAGAGATGCTCCGCAACCCTCCCGTCTCTCCCTCTCATGCCAGGGGCTTCTATGCACCTCCCACTCCTCCCTCCCCCCACAACTTTTATCCCCCATTGACAAAGGCTGTGTGCCCCCGATCCTCCCCACCCTACCAGGACCCAGGCTCTGTGTCCCACGTCCATCTTCGACCAGAACCCTGTCCTCCAGTCCCAGGGTCTCTGAGCTCAGCCGTGCCCGAGACACGCCATCCAATGGGGTACAAAATCCCACACGTTCAGCCAACAGCTACAGACTAACATGCCCAAAGGGGCTCGAGTGCTATGAAGAGAGCAGGCTGTTCCTTGCCAGCAGGGAATGTACCCAAGAGCAGAGATGTGTCACGGCAAAGGAGAGCCCAGAAACCACTCTGAATCCCTCAAAAACCACCTAGACCCAGATGACCAACGACCAAACCATGACGTCAAGAGGGGCACCCCAGACTCGTCCCGAGTCGGAGCCAATACCAGTACAACCAACAGGAGACCTAACCTCTAAAGAGACAACATACGCACCCTGACCTTTGTCTAGACACGGCAGGGCCTCTTCTTGGAGAGCTGTTTGCTGGGTGCACCGCAGGGCCAAGTCACCCATTGCAACGTAGCAAAACATTCACCTCGGGCCCAACTCAGCAAAACCTTGCCAGATTTTTTGAGCTCCATAAGGATGGAGACAAATGTTTTAAAACGCGAAAACCCGGAGGAATGAGGCAAATTAACACACATTAAACCAAATGGCGACGCATTCCTCATTCCCATTTCAGCTGTAGGATCTCTCCCCATAATGTAGGAGTGCCACAAATCCACGTTCTTCTGGGCCTATGGATTTACAACGGCAGAAGAAACAACAGGGGTTAACAGAAGAGCAGCCAGACCAGGTCAGATCAAAGGTCCATCCAGCCCAGGATCCTGTCCGCCGACATCGGCCAATGCCAGGTGCCCCAAAGGGAGTGAACACTTGATGATTACCCCCATTGTTCATTCCCACTTTCTGACAGAGGCTAGGGACACCATCCCTGCACACCCTGGCTAAGAGCCATTGAAGGAGCTGGCCTCCATGAATTTATCTAGCTCTTTTTTTAATCTTGTTAGTCTTACCCTTCACAACACCCTCTGGCAAGGAGTTCCACAGGTTGACCATGCGTTGTGTGAAGAAAAACTTTCTTGGGTTTTAAAACTGCAGCCTATTCATTTCATTTGGTGACCCCTAGTTCTTGTGCTATGAGAAGGAGTAAATAGCACTTTATCAACTTTTTCTAGACTTGTCATGGGTTTATAGCCTTCAATCACATTCCCCCACAGTTGTCTCTTTCCCAAGCTGAGAAGTCCCAGGCTTTTTAATCTCTTCGGGCATGACTATTCTAGGAAATCATTTCGAAATAACTCCACTTAAAATAATAACTCCCAAAATAGCTATTTTGAAATAAGCTTATTCCCCGAAGAAAGCAGGAATACAGATTTTGAAATAACCAGCCCGTTATTTCGAAATAACGGGCTTAGTAGTGTGGATGCTCTACTTTATTATTTCAAAATAATGGCGGCTAGTTTGAAATAATTCCCTAGTGAAATAATTCCCTAGTGGAGAGCGTCATATATGGAAGCTGTGTCATACCCCTAATAATTCTGTTGCCTTTTTCTGAATCTTTTCCAATTCCAATACTTCTTTTTTTTTTGAGATGGGGTGACCACATCCGTGCGCAGTATTCAAGATGTGGGTGTACCACGGATTTATACAGAGGCAATAAGATGTTCTCTCTCATTCTCTATCCCTTTCTGAATGATTCCCAACATGCTGTTTGCTTTTTTGACAGCTGTTGCACACTGCGTGGATGTTTGCAAAGAACTCTCCATACTGACTCCAGTTCTCTCTCGAGCGGTAAGAGCTAAGTTAGACCCATTTATTTTGTGTGTGTAGCTGGGATTAAGTTTTCCCATGTGCACTGCTTTGTATTTATCAACATTAAATTTTGTATGCTGTTCTGTTGCTCAGTCTCCTAGTTCAGGCAGATCCCTTTGTAGCGCTTGGCAGTATGCCTGGGACTTGACTACCTTGAGTAGTTCTGTGTCCTCTGCAAATTTTGCCTCCTCATTTTTTACCCCTTTTTCCAGCCCATTCATCAATCCGTTGGGGAGGACTGGTCCCAGAACAGACCACTGGGGAACTCAGGGGGACACGAGCAATGAGCACGCTGGGTGGGAAAGAAAAATGTACGAGGTCCAGAGAAGCAAAGGAGCGGACATTGGAGGGCTGCCCATTCACAGCCACGCTCTGACGACCCTCGCTCTTTCCAAGGGGAGAGCAGCTGGATGTGGCTTTGACTTCATCCCAGCGCAATCCCTCTCCCTGTCACTGCATGGATGAGTGCAGAGGGAGGGAATCCACTTTGCACCCTCGCTCTCCGGCAGCACTGAGTGGCTCTGGGACAGAGAGGAAGCCCTAGTGAACAGGGCCTGTTCTTTGCTGCCACTAATCCATCAGGGTATGGGCCTGGAGGACACGTTCTCAGACCCCACTTCATCTCACCAAGGAGCTTTCTGACGCCGGTTGTAAGACGTCACCAGTCCCCCAGAACAGCTGGGACTTATCCCAATGTGAGGGCAGATGATCAAGGCAACATTGGAGTGGTGAAGGAGCTCAAACAAGGGCAACAAATTCCACCTGAGAAACAATATTCTGGAGCAGCCTTTTGTCAACTAGGCTCCCACAGATCATCATTATCCACGGCATCCCACTACGTATTTTTGAACGTGTTTCATGTGAAAAGTTCTGTATTACCTGTGCCACAGGTGTGAACATGTAATGGAGCAGATGATTAACCAATAAGCCCAGGCTTATCCGTTAATCTAGTCGACTACTCTTATTTCCCCCCCCCCCCGCTGCCTCTGTATAAGAGCCAGTGCTGGGGGGAACTGGCTATCAGAGGCAGCAGCACGGAGAAGGGGGCCAGGGGAAGCCTGGGCCCGCCATGGGCAGGGGCTGCTTTACAGCAGCAGCCCCTGTCCGCAGGGGGGGTCTGAGCTCCCCATGGACAGGGGCTGCTGACAGAGCAGCTTCTGTCCACAGCCAGCTTGGGCTACCTCGGACTCCCGCAGACAGAGACTGCTGCCTGTCCGTGCTGCTGCCTCTATTTCAGAAGCAGCAGCGCAGGGCGGCAGGAAGCTGGTCTGCGGGCAGAGCTGGTTTTTAAACTGGCTCTCCTCGTGGACTGGCTCCCACCTGGCACCCTGCACTGCTGCCTCTGATAAACAGCAGCGCAGGGTGGCAGGGATTTCCCCAGGAGCGACGCTGGATTGCACTGGCTGCCGGCCTTGCCCCTGAGGACTATAGAATAGTCGACTAACCACTAAGAATTCCTGCAGTTAGTCGACTATTCTATTACCCGCTATCTAACAACTCTAAGCCGTGCTAGCAATTAAACAAGAAAAGCAATCGAGTGAAATAATCGATAAGTTATCTCGTCAGCCAATGAAAAGAAACCCCAGCTGAAAGGCAGGGCACGCTGGAACCGCAAGGTTTTGACATGAATATGAGAAAGGAATCTCATGGTTAAGGCTGCCATAGCAACCTCTCCCCAGCACTCTTCGACATGCAGCAATGTTGTTTCCTCCTGAGAATTTTTACAGATTTTTTTAAATACGCTAATTGCTGAGAAGATTTCAATAAGGACCCAAACAACCAGGTCTTGACTGAGTGGGGTGAGAAAGATCCAGGCAGCGTTGCGGCCAATCCTGTCTCTGGAGATGTGTGAATTGACAAGAGAAGTGTTCGGCTTTGATTAGACTGCACTTGAGGGAGGCAAGTTTGCATTTCGCTGCTTTTTGCCATCACCTCTTCTCTTCTGAAACGTCACTCTCCGGTCAGTAACTGGCACTGCCACTTGGCTTCAAGTTGTACTGCAGGACTTAGCAAAGTTCCACTGCCGAGCGTGGCTGGCGGCGCGGCAGCAGCATTACGTGTTGCTGAGAGCACATGCTGAACACTCATTCGCCTGAGGACTTCGCTGCTCAAGTGACAGAGGGCGAATTAAAAAGGAAACGCCCATCATGTTCCTAACCCAAGAGACAGAACCATGGATGCAGCACAGCAAGTGTGGGAAAGAGGCATGTTGGGAAGGGATTTCATTATGCACGCCAGGCCCCTTTTTAATAACACTGTTTGTGACGATGCCGTCGCATTGTACGCCGCGAGCGTTACAGCTGCTTCACCGTTTCTGTTCTCCTCCCCAGCAGTGGTTCCTCCACACTTCCTGAAACTTTCACCCTCCAAGAGGGCCTTTCAGGTTTGAGCTCTGCCCAGAAAGGGCCCTGGAAAATATTAACCACAATTGTTCAGCCAAGCCGCCACACAGCAGGGCTTTCACTTCACTGCAGCTGTGTCCACATGGGGCCTTCACAGGCTGGTGTGCTCCAGATTCATACCCTGCAGTCATCTGCTGGGCAGACAAACTCTATGAGACTTGCCCTAGGTCACACCCAGCCTGTGGGAAAGCCAGGAATTCAACATGGCCTTCTACCCCCAGCTTAGTGCAGGTCCAGGCCTCTCTCGTACCGACTCACTTTGCAGCCTTAACATGCTATCAGCAGCGCTGCGTGTGAGGCTCTGTTTAAGACCAGGGGGGTGGGGGGTGGGGGGGGCGGGTGAAGCACTACCTCCAGAGAGGGGCTACAGGTACCTTGCGAGCTCCACCAAAAATGATGCACTTGAAGACAAGAGCCAAAGGGCTGGGGTGGGCTGGATGCTGCTTGATGCGCAAGTGACAGCTCTGAGTTTTAGCCCCACAACTCATGCCTGAGCCTGAGTAAATAACCAACCCTAGAAGCGTGCTCCCAGCCCTGAGGAGAACCTGAGTTGCGGCTCAAAAAGGCAAGAGGAGACAGCTGCCCTCAGAAATGAGAGAAACACCTGGGCTATTTATTCATATTCTCACACAAAGTCACTTCTACCATCGCAGGGCAGCCAATGGGGCAGCTGAGTGTCGGAGTATAAACAGCAGAGTAGGCGCATTCATTCCAGCAGATTCCTGATTTTCATAGTCTTCTGGCTGAAGTAAATTGAATTTTTCACCAGACTGGATCCATCAGGTCTCTCAAACCGAGCCTGGGAGCAATGTAACCTGATCGGAGATGAAAGTTTTCTTGAAAGCAGCTACACCCAAATCAGAATCCTAGCGACCAAACACAACTGACAAGCCGGAAGCAACAGCCAACTTTCCAGTGTCCGTGTGGCTGCCTTTCAACAGAAGACACAAGTATCAGATCTTCCTGACTAGTCAGCTGGGGTTCCAACTACCTACAGGGGCACTGAAACGACTGCTGAGCATTGGGGTGACCTCCAAGGTGGTATGCTCACGCGGGGCTTCCCAACAGCCCAGCTACATCTGTAAAGGCAAGAGACAGGCTCGGTCATGCACAGGTTAGAGGGTGTGAAGTGTTGTGTTACAGGCTGTACCTTTCAACAGTTCCTAGGCTACCTGAAAGACTAGCCTCCAGAAAGGGAGCCGAGGGACCAGTGTGTGCTCCCAGGCAGCCCGTGCTTCTGACAACAGGCACCAGAAGCCAAGAGAAGGAACAAGGTTTCTCTCCGAACTGGAACTGCTGTCTGAACGGGCTGCGAGTGGATTTTCCAGCTTGCTGTATGCGCCTGTGGAGAAGTGGGGGGGGAGAGGGGGGGTGTAACAAGGTCAGTCACAGCTGGAGATGGTGGGTGATGCGGGGCAGTCCAAAACCATGCAATTAGATGCAGACTCCTGTGTCAAGCAGCACTTCTCACAGCTGGAGGTAAAGACCAGAACCAGCTCATATCCCTGGCCCATCTGGGACCTGCTGAGTAATTCTTCCTGGGATTCCTCCCACCCCCACACTGGGCGGAGGGATTTGCTCCTTTGCAAGTGAATTGAAATCAAGCTTCATTACAATGGGGGCAGGGTGGGGTTTGATAAACAATCAAGCTCACTTAAGACTGCCTAGATGAATGTAAAGGGACAAACAGCATTCACTGCATTTAGATCAAGCATGGAAGACAACACAGAAAGTTGATGGAATGTGTTTGCTTTTTCACTCGTCCTAACCCTCAGTGAAGAAGGGATTTGGCCCAAGAGCGCTCAGACCTAACAAGATTGATTTCTCAATGTTTCTTCCTTTGTACGCACAGACAAATCCTGCTGCCAGCCTTTATTAAACCTGGAAGTTCAGCTCCACAAAGCTTTCTACATGAGCCCATAAAAAGCGGCAGAAATAGAAGGTGAGAAGAGAGCTGAAACTGTCACACCATCTGCTCTGATTCACAAGCCTCTATAGCATCCCTGTTGCTTGCTTCATGCCAGTCATTTCACCTTGCCAGCTCACAAGCTATTCCACTCGTGGAATTAGGCAATGGCATAAACATTTTCGGTTTC
Source organism: Pelochelys cantorii (assembly GCA_032595735.1). Taxonomy (NCBI): domain Eukaryota; kingdom Metazoa; phylum Chordata; order Testudines; family Trionychidae; genus Pelochelys; species Pelochelys cantorii. The sequence goes on along the minus strand of CM064330.1, from coordinate 874,718 downwards.
AAAAAAGGGAGCCCTTATCTATTACTGGCATTCACAGAAGAATCTGAAACCGTTAACTGAGTTACTCCAATCAGTAGCTTTTCAAGTGATCAAATTTAAAATTATTTCCTAATGTAAAAAAACCACAACTTTCCTTTCAACTGTTCCCTTAGCAAAGATCTTTGATGCCAAGTTCAAGCAGAGATATAAACCCTCCTAATTCAGAGAGATTCAGAATTACCTCAACTCTACCAAGACATCTTCAATAAATGAATATCGATAGTAAAAATAGAAAGCATATGAACACACATTATGGAGTAGATTCTTCTTTCAATGCACACGTGTTTAACTCCTGTATGCTTTTGTTGGTGCTGCTGTATCAGCGGGGGAGTACCCCCAAATTATATTACACACACACACACACACACACACACACACACACACACACCTCTCTCTCTCTCTACTTAAAATACTTAGTAATTTTCTTTGGACCCAAAAAGCTTTAGTATTTGCTGCCAATTTGCAGTTTACATTTAGCAACTTCACCTGTTCCAATCACTTACCTTACTGCTTCAAATGAAAATAAAAGGCTTAAATGAAAAGGAAATTCACTGCATTAATAGAAAACTCTAAAACACAACAGCACGCTCTCTCAGAAGGAACAAGTATGGCAGGATTTGTAATCTTGTCACAGGTTAGCCAGACAATGAACTTTCACAACGTAGATTATAAACACATATTCTTGGTGTCCTGTCATGGGTAGCTCGGAAGGAGATGCTATTCTTGAAGGAATCACGTATCCTGTTCCACCTCAGCCCTGGGACCCGGAGGAGTGTACTGTTGAAGACGTTTAAAAAATGCAGCCAGCTGCTAAATATCCGAAGTGAAAAGCAGCAGAAAGCAACACATGGGAAGCCACCGACCCAGAGAACCCTGTCTGCTCTGAGAAAGATTCCTCAACAGAAATTTCTTAGGTCAACTTCATTTTCCCCTTTTCCAGCCAGCACCAAGTGCAGTCTACTTGAGCTGTATCTTCAGCTGTGGTGCAGCAGACAGCATTGCACTTGGAGGAGGCAGAGAGAAAGCTGTGCTGCTATTGCTACTTCTCCTCCTCCTCGGCTGCTTCCTGCCTCAAGCCGTACGCAGAACGCTCCCTCCCTCTCGCTCACACACCAGCACTCCGGGACTCAGAATGATCCTTCCTGTTATTAGCCATTCAGACGGAATGGAAATTGATGGAACCAGCCTGACAATAAACCAGCCCCACTCCTGGGGAGTTAGGAGCGCAGAGAGCACAGCAGGCTGCTATGTACGGGAACAGCTGTCTGGCTGAGTCCACCCGTTGCTCTCTGCAACTCAGGGGCGGGAGATATGGGGCTGGGGGTAACCGCAATTACTGAACTGAGAGAAAATTCTTCTCCCCTCCCCCCTACCCCCCACCGGATTTTATTATTAACAGCAGCATCTACTATCCACCCCCCCCGCAAGTTAGCTGCCACAGGAGATGTCATCCTTGGAAAGCAGCTGAGTTATAATCATCAGCAGCAGATGACTGGATCCCATCTGAGAAGTCTGGGGAATTCAGGCCCCAACACACATGCATGTTCAACTCCTGCTTCCAAAAATAAATGTCTCTCTCTTACACACACCCAGGAACAGGCACGGGGATGGGATACATGCAGCTATGACTCGGAAACATCAAGACTTATCTTCTATTCATTCCCCACTAGCCCGGTGAGAAGTGACGTGCTTAATTTAAAGGGCCTTCTTCAAACACTGACTTTGCTCCCCTCCGGTCCATTTAAAACAGGGTAGCTAAAATAACCTCTCTAGCCCCCTGTACTAGCCATTAATCCTTCCCTTCCGGTTCCTCCACCAGACCACGCTTCTGCACAGCCCTGCAAGCTCGTCCCTCTCTCAGCTCTGGCCCTCCATCCCAGTGAGCAACATTCATCAGCACCTGAGGGCTGAGCCCATCTCCGCTCTGCACTGCACTTCTGTGGCGGGTACACCTTGCCGTGGGTGTAGCTGCAGAGTTCAAGGTCACAGCTGAGAGTGATTTCCCGAGGGACTTAGGAGCCTTGGAGAATCCCAACCCAAGCCCCTCCACTCTGCTCACCTTCTAGCTATTTACTGGCTCTTGAACCTTTATACACATCCCCCAAGCTCCCAGCAGTCAGAGCTGAGCATCGACTCCACCGCTTTTCCCTCAAGAGCCTGCGTGCTTTCTTCCGCTGGGTCCTCCTTGCACGGGTCGCTGCCCAAACTGAGCCACGAAGCCCTGCCCTGCCTCTTCCAAGCCCAACACCTTCCCCATACCTCACTGCCTGCAGCCAACCGCCAGCTGATCACAGCGGAGCAGCTGGACAGCAAGGACCACAGGCCACCTCTCATTTCAGTTTCATGGAGCAGAGTCTGCCAACGCAGCACGCGGCTGCTCCAAGCAGCCCCACGCTCCTGTCGCCGCCCATTTCCTTCCTCTCCCGGGCACTGCCTGGTCTCAGCTGCTGCGTTCGGCAGCCGGGAGTTACGGGGCAGGAACAGTGATGCTTGTAATGGATTCGTGCCACCCCAGGATAGCCAGGCCCTGGTCCGACGGGCTACGCAGTTCCAGTGTCGAAGGCATGATTAATACTAACGGCACCAATTCATTTGCTACGGCTTTCAGGTGGGGTGCCAAGTCCATTGGCCCAGGATGGAAACTCCTGTGGCAGGGTAGCTCCCACTCCTGGGTCCCAGACCCCTGTTCTGCCCACTACCCTGCAGCTTAGGGGCCACGGTACAAGTCCCACTTGCCTTTTCTCGGGGTTTGGCCTTCTGTCCCTCGGCAAAACCAAGGGGCGCTGGGACCGAGGCCCTGGCCAGTTGGGGCTGAGTAAGCAGTCCTCGGCCACCAGCTGAGGTTTCTGGCCACCGGGGGGGGGGGCCCTGCCGGAGCCCCTCACCTCCCCCTGCAGCCTTTGGCAGTGCTGGTGGTGGTCTGCTCAGCTCCTCTGAATGTCCTCATCAGCTGTCCCTTCCTCTCCACTTGCACCCTCCAAACTCCTTCTCCGCCCCTCCCTCTCTCACAGGGAAGGTTTTTAAAGAGGTCCCGGGGGCAGCCTGAAATTGCCCTGGCCCCTAATTGATTTTAGCAGCCCTGTCTCAGATGCCCCAGATTAAGCTAGGGCCCTTGTTGGGGTTTTTTTTAGCGCTGCCTTTCTCCCCTTCCATCCAGCCCGTGAACCTGCCCTGTCACACCACCTAGATAAGCGAAGAGGAGAAGAGACAGCCTGGACGATTTCGATAGCATTAGCCAGCTACACAGTGCTGCGCACACACTCAGGACAGGATGAAAGCGCTTTCCCAGGGGAAGGTGATGAAAATAGCTAACAAAGTGTCACAATTGAGCATCCTTTTCTCACTGACTGTTAGTAAATCCTTCCAAGCCCTGGCAAACCTTTGCAAGACGGAGCCTGGGCAACACGGTGTCATTTTTTATGGAAGGATCCAGCGCAGAGGGCCCAGGGCTGGTACTCAACCCAGGTTCAGTTCTGGGGCAGGTCTTCGCTCCCTCGGTGGCGGGAGCTGTCCGCACTCTTGGACAACGTGCATTGCTCCAAGAGCAGCATAATGGGAGACAGCGGGGCCCTTTGGGTCAGCGTTTGTGGGCTCTGAAGGCAGCGGGATAGCCCGAGGGGGGGCCTCGGCTGCCTGAGCTTTCGAAGACTGGCGTACGAGATGTGGCATACGAGACTAGGGCTAGCTCATGAAGTGTGGGCAGGTACCACCAGTTAGCACCGGAGGACAAAAGAGTCCCTCGATAACTGCGGGGTGCTGAGGAATGAGATGACAGCAAATAAGGAGACTAACGAGAGTCCCAGGAAAGAGAAACACACGAACCTCAGCACTGCAGACCAAAATCTCGAGACACAACCACAAAATAAAGCAACACAAGTTAACCAAGCAGCAGAAGAAAATGTTCTTCCCTGAGAATCTGTGAGATTGCTCTGCCTAAAGGCTGGCTGGGTTTTATTTGTTGGAGGGTGGGTGTTAGCACAAATAATCCTTTCCACAAAAGGCCAGGCAGCTGCAAATCAGACGTGACCAAACAGCCTGCGAGGGAGCATGGATCTCACATCAGGGATCACTGCATTCAGTTATTTGCCTTCCCTTAAATACCTTCTCAAAGTCACTGCCAGACAAAAATTAAAACCTGAGCCGGTAGGGAATTACAACTGATAAAAACGGAATTGAGGAATCGAGGCCAAGCGCTTTGATGTTTGTTACATGTACATTTTTTTTAATTATCTTTGCATTTCATTTCAGCTTCCTGTAAAGCTGATAAAACTGCCAAGTAAGCAACTCCTCCACGGGCTGATTAACCAAGGGTAGACAAGTGAGCCCAAAGCAGGGCTGTGCTTCCCCTGCCACATCTCCCCTTCTTTGGGGGGAAGGGAAGCAGACCCACATCCAGCCCTGACACACCCGAGTGGAGGGTGTGACATTCTGAACATGGGAGGAGCTCCCCCTCATCCCGATTTCTCATTTGTGCCCAGCTGTGCCTGGCCAAGACGGGATGCAGGTAAGGCAGCGGGGGGAGCTCATGACCTGGTGAAAGTCACTGCTCTAACTAGGTAAATCTTTAGGGCATGGGAAGGTATAAGACGGTGTTGTGTGCTTGCCACTAAAACATGCTACAAGTAGGAGAATCAGCCAGCGTGCTCTTCCCCAGGGACAACTGCAAAGAAAGTAGCCAGCGCCTGGTGCAGGTATTGAACAACTATCAATAGACATTATCGAGCAAGGCATCTGCAGTTCAGTGACTCATCTGCACAAGGCCCCCAAGGGAATGAGTCAGCCTTGCCTGGAGACTCCATAATAGCCACCAGACATGCCTGGATTGGTTGTCTCCAGGCGCATGGCTTGAGGGTATAAAACAGACCCAGGCTTCACCCTTAGAACCACAGAACCTAGGGCAGGGACAGCCCTCAGGAGACATCGAGTCCAGCCCCCTGCCCAGAGCAGAACCAACCCCAGGACTAAACTACAGCCAGGGCTCTGTCAAGCCGGCACAAACATCTCTAGGGCTGGAGATTCCACCCCCTCCCTAGGGAACCCATCCCAGTGCTTCACCACCCGCCTAGGGAAATTGTTTTTCCTACGATCCAACCTAGACCTCCCCAACTGCAGCTTGAGACCATTGCTCCTTGTTCTGCCATCTCTCTCCTACCCTCACCTATCTACAAGCAACAAGGACATAACAAGACTGAAGACTCCAAGAGAGGAGCATGGCCCAGGTTTGTGCTAGGAACAGCAACAGCCAAGGGGTGAGAAAATCAGATTCATCTAGAGGTTGCCCAGGCTGGTGGGGGAGAGCTTAGGCTGCATGCTGATATATATTTTATTTTATTTTGGTAACAAACTCTGGCTTTTGCCTGTCACTTATAATCATGTAAAATGTTTCTCTCCATTCAGTACATTGGTTTTAGTGTTGATCTTTACCAGTGAGTTTCCCTGAAGTGCTTAGTAAATCAGCGCCAATTTACCAGAGCCGGTGATGTCCACGTTCCACTGAGGAAGTGGTGAACCAATTAATAAATGGGCGGGGCTTGTGTTGAGCAGTGCAGGATGGTATGTCCTTAAGGTACCATGCTGGGAGCTGAGGGGATTTGGCTGGTGCCTTTCTGATTTGACAGCAGCTCTGGGAGCAACCCTACAATCTCGCTGGGCATATGGCTCTCTGTGCCGAGTGACCAAAGTGCCTGGTGGGGTTTGCTGCTGGTTACTAGCAAGGCACTGAGACACAGAGCCCGGGACGGAGACACAGGGACACAGAGGTCCCTTGGTCCCAGCCTGTGTCCCATGGATCCCGTCACAGAGGGGGTGGAAAAACTGAGAAGATTAACGAAGAAAGGGACAAGATTTTGTTCAGTGCTGAAGAGAGATGGGTCAAACAGAGCCAAGAGGGGTCCAAGTGATGGCTGGCAGAGGTAACTGGCCAGTAATCGAGCCCTTACCCCTCCCACACAGGAGCCCATCCAGCCTGAATCTACCTCAAATTCAACAAGGACACACCGACACCCTGCTCATTAGAGTGTAGTGCTCCCCCAGCGCCACACAGCCCCCTGCCACACACGAGCTGGGCGCCAGGGGATCTTCATCCTGTCTGATGTGGGCAGATCCTAGGCATCTCCCTCCCTCCGGGGCTCTCCCAAACCTGCTGGGGGACCCTGGCCGCAGGGACGGACGCAGCCTGTGCAAAGCAAGGCGAGTTCTGAAATAGGCTGACCGTCCACACGGGTGATTCTGCGATCCCACTCGTCCACATCTTTCCTGAAGTGTGCTGCCTAGAGCAGGGTACTGATGCCTGAGTGGGAAAACTGCCTCCCATGTCTCACCTACCACCCTTCTAGTAACACTCCCCAGAGAAATATGGACCTCTCTCACAACTGCATCACTCTGCTGGCCCACGTGCAATCAGAGCACAGACAGCAAGAGCATATACTGCAAGGAGAACTCTCCCTCTGCTGCTCCCTCGTTCAAATTACATCTCTCTTCGTGAGATCCACTACGGAGTCTGATTTTTCATGAGATCAGAGCACTACAATCAACATTTTAACCACACACCGAATTATGTAATCAACTTCACCCAGTGAAGCAAAAGTTTCTGAACAAACACGCAGAGATGAGTGGGAGGAAGAAATGGGATTATACTTCTATTTGAAGTAATGAGAGCAGACAGGCCTGGAGAAGCTTTGAGTGATTTCAGAAAATTTGCAAATTTTACATTATATTACTTAAAAAAAAAACAACAAATAGTCTGGCAGCACCTTAAAGACTAACAAAACATGTAGATGGTATCATGAGCTTTTGTGGGCACAGCCCACTTCTTCAGATGAATGGAGTATTAAAAGTCCAGTTCCAAAATAAACAGGGGGGGGGGGGAAGGAAGGGAGAAAAATAATGAATTAGAGTGTTTATGTTTTTCCCCCCTTCCTCCCCCACCCCAGTCCCCTATTTATTTTGGAACTGGACTTTTAATATTCCAGTCATCTGAAGAAGTGGGCTGTGTCCAGGAAAGCTCATGATACCACCTAAATGTGGTGTTCGTCTTTAAGGTGCAACTAGATTATTTGTTTAAAGTTTTTCCAGTTACAGACTAACTCAGCTACCCCTGTGAAGCTTAAAAAACCCAGTGAGTCGTAGGAGTCATGGAAAGCAAACCAGACATCTAATATTTTCCGGTCCGGACCATATCCTTCAGACAAAGAACTGGGAGCACAGTAAGCGGCAGATACCCTTCCTTACCTGCCTCATTTCAGAGAGCCCAAGTGGGGTAGGGAAACATCTCTTATTGCAAATGAAGTGTAGAAGGGAGAGAGAAAATCAGATTAAAACAAAAGCAACTGTCTCCATGACACACTCATCTGACACGCTGCAGAAGCTAGGCCACACAGGTAGGATTTAGGGTTCGTATGCTCATCTCATATTCCTCCTCTGGGTTTTTCAGCCAGTCGGCAAGTCCCTTGGGACAGTGTGACGGGGGGGGGGGGGAGGGGGAGGGCTGTCTGCTTTTGTGATCCTAGGCTGCTCTGATCCTAGGCTGATCCTGAGCTAACACGTAGACCAGAGTTTCCCAACCTTTGGGTCAGAACCCAAATACGGGTCGCCGTTACATTTCAAAAGGGTTGCCAAGTGTCTCCCCAGGTGGCTCTGCCCCTCCTCCCCCCGTTTTTGAATTGCCTTGCGTCACCAAAGTCTTCCTGAATTGTCAAAATGGGTTTCCAACTGGAAAAGGTTGGGAACCACCGACGTAGACAATGGTCCAGCTGGCCAGGGGAAGGAGTTTGGACAAAGGAAGGGGGGGGCTGCCAGTGGGGAGGGAGTGACCCGGGGCTGGGAGAAGGGGCAGGCTGGGGGAGGAGGATGAGCAAGGCAGACTAAAGCCAGCACAGGGGGGTCCTGGGGCCCTTGAACCCCTCCCCCCAGGAGGGATAAGGTGGTCCGCTCTCAGTGTATCCTGCTACCAGCGCCTGTGTCCCCAAGAACCAATACACCTCCGACTCTCCTGGCTGGCAGAGAGTCACATCTGGCTGTGGACAGGGGTGCAGGGTCGGGGGTCCCCAACGCGCCGTCACAGACAGATTCTGTTTTTAGGTCTTCCTTGGAAACCCCTCAGTTGTACTGTCCAGATTCCAACAGGCCCTCCAATTCCATCCCAAAAACGGCACAGCACGTTCCAAAGCATTCTACCCGGGCTCACGGATCTTACGGCACTCACAACAATCAGACTGGAACAGAAATCCCACTACAACCTTAATTAATGTTACTGTGGCTGTTCCCCATCATTCAGTGAGCAGCCTTCAAGTCAACAGTTGTTACACTGAACCTCCCTCATTTGGCTTAATAACCAGGGTCAGAAATACTTCAACCCCAGGCTGACTTGTAAAGCCTGGCCCCTATATTAATCTGAACTCGGGCATCCTGAACTAGGAAAGTTTATAATGTTTCCTTCAAGTGGCCACTGTCTTCAGTACGACAACCCAGGAACTCTATATTAACGGGAGCAAAAGCAAGTAATGCCTGCAAGTGCTTTGGAGACTTGCATTAATTACTTCATTGTTTAGTTCTACTAGTCATTTAAAAATAACTATTTTGAACTCATTAAGCGTGTGGCCTGAGAGAGCAGAGAAAAACGAGCAAGTGCTCTGGATGTCGTGGGAGGCTGTCTTCCTGAATTACCAAAATACTCTGGGTTTAAATATCCACAAGTCACCATGGTACCATACAAAGGCTTCATCTTCAGGCATTTTGTCAAAAGCCAGAATGTCAGAGTCAATCAGCATGTAACAGAAATGCTTAATTTGCTCCTAGGCAGCAGCAAAACAAGGCGCCAGGTGCTGTCTGGAACATGAAGGAAGAGACTGTCCAGGGCTGATTGTTCAGCACAGGCTGCGGCTAGAAGGAAGAAGCCGGGAGGAGGCAGAAGCCAGAAAGAGCAGAAATGCAGGGGGTAGCTGAGTTCTGCAATGCCTTGAAGGCCCAGGGTTTCCAGCTTGTGACCCAGAAGGCAAGGGGTGGCCAGTGAAGGGACCGAAGAAAGAAGTGACCTGGCCAGAGCAGCAGGCAAGGACCAAGTCACAACAAAGCAGCTTTTGACTCCTGCAGGTTGTGCCCCGGACTCTGGCTCCCAACGAGAGCTGTGGAACTCGCGGACAATGCCTGAAGGAGAAGGATGCACAATCCCCTTCCAGCTATGCCCATGCAGTGTGCCACCAGCTACTGGAGCCTGGGTACCGTCTCGGAGTCAGAGCCAGGCCTCCTCGCCAGCAGAGCCCGAGGCTCTCCAACACCCTTCATCTTCAGGCCCCACTATACAAGAGACTTGCCCCTTGGGCAAAGCACTCAACAAAGAACCAGAGAAGCCGCACCCGGAGCGCACACAGGTGAGCCATGCTCTCACCCACGAGGACTGGGACTGAGGAGCTGAATGCAAACAGGGCTTTTTTGAAAGACAGCATCCAGATTGCCTGGGTGCTCTCTTTCAAAAAAGCAGATCACTTTTTCAAAAGCGTTACAGCTGTCTAGGCGATCTCTTTCGAAAGAGGCTTGCAGTCTAGACGTACCCTCAGTGACATTATTCCCACTGCTTCCACAGGGATATATTATTTTAAATAATTGTCTACAGTATCGTCCATGATGGACTATGTGCTTCTCAAACTTCCCAGGACCAAGGCATTTGCAAACTAAGAATGTAGAAGAGCCCATTTTGTGAAGGAAAAACCAAGACCGTCTACCAGAGGCAGTTAATGTTTGTGCTATAATCCATGCTTCAGACAGTTATTTCATTTTCCGAATCAGTGAGACATGCATCCTGCCATCAGAGCAGGGTATGACCAGTGTGCCGCACAACAGACACGGGGCCTCCAGTGGAAGGGAACTGTGTTTTCTCATGGAAGAGCTGCTCGCCTTGTGAATGGGCATGAGGCAGACATCCTGTGGAGCGGGGGAGAACAGTGTCATATAATTACAGGCTGCAAGGACCCCCAGGGCCAAATTAAGGTAGCGCAGGCAACTCGCATTCTGGCAGTTCTAATTTTTGAGCACGTGATTTATCGACCTTAATAATGTTCTGTTTGCCCAGTTGTGCGTGCATCTCTGATCTCGCTCACTGCCGCCTCCACCTCATCCTCTCCCTCAGGCAGCTGCTCACTGCAGCAGGGCAAAGGCCGGAACAGAGGTGGTGGGAAGAGTCTCCTTGTTGTGCCCGCTCACAGCATGGACCTGTCCCCGTCTGCCTTCCCGCTCTGCTCAGTCAGGAGCCGTGCGCTGATTACACTTAAACCTTTCAGCACATTCTGCATTTGCCCTCAAGTGAGAACCTTTGTTTAGAAGCCCGTCTGTGTCTTCAGACACGACACTTTCCCGCTTCCACGCCTACTGAGCCACCTTTTACCTTATGGGTAAGAGCCACCACATTCTTCTTGGGCTTTCTATGGTACTCACCACCACGGTCTCTGAGCGCCTCACCAGTGTTAACCACGTTATTTTCACAACACTCCAACTGGACACCCAGAAAAGAAGGGACACTCAGTTACCAGCCACTTGTGACAAACAGAGATGAAGGGACCCGCTCAGGCAGGAACTCTAGGGCAGAAACAGGGATTCAATCCAATACTCCAGGGGTAAGATCTAGTGGCCTCACTCATGAGGCTGTCCGTTCTCTTCCCGCAGGTCCCTTGCCCTCTTTCACTTCACACCTTCCAAGTTCTCCGACACAGGAAGCACAAGTGCCTTCCCTACGCTCCTCTCAGTCATCCCCAGAACAGCTCCCATCTAAGAGGAAAATTGTATCTGATCGAATGAAGACCACCATCATGAAGATGCATAAAATCGAACAAATCAAGACTGCACAGTCTTAATTGTGGCAAGCCCTAAATGTTGTAACTGCAACATTCTTTTAGTGCAGTGTTTGTTTGGTTTTTGGAAGGGGGGGCAGGGGAGGAGAGAGAGGCGTTGGCAACAAACTGAAAAAAAAAACCAGAAAACTACTAAAACAATGAAAAATTCAGAAAAACCAGAAGTTCTGCCACATAGAATCACACCAAGGCCTTCATGGGCAACAGCAGGTTGGAACCGTAGGGTCAAAGCTCGGACTCCGCCGCCGGCGCGAAGGGAACATAGCTGACGGAAGTCATGGACTGGCATCCTTCTGTGGACCTGCCTCTAGAGGGGGATGGGACATGCTGTCAATAGACATCACAGGCGTTTGCGGAGAGCAGAGGAACAGGGACAGCTCGGGAATCTGGACACATCTAGTGGACACAGACCCTTCTGCCTCTGCTGCCCACGGCCTGCCTTCTGGCCACGTCCCCGACAGCTTGTCCCTGTGCCAATCCTGCCTCCCAAGCTGCAGCTCCTCCTCCCTGTCTCCATTCCCTGCCCCGCCTCCACCCACCCTCCAGGCCTAGCTTCTTTCTCCTCCCCCCGGCACATTGTTTCTTCCTCCATGCTGCCCAGGTGGTAACAGCAGAAGGGTGGACAGCGTCTCTCCGTGCAGGTGCCCAGCCCCACAGCAGCAAGGCACGGCAATGGCAGTCCCGAGCCAGAGCACACAGACCATGGAAACTCTGGAGAAGTCTCTCCTGAGCAATTCTCCACGGATAGCTCAAGTACTGGAGACCCCCACTACCCAGACAGTTGGTGGGAAAAACAACACAGCAGGGCACAGGCCATCCCAGTTCTTAGAATGCACTGGAGACTGTTTTATTTCAGGAGCTTGAGAAAGCTACTGGGGGGGAGTGGGGGGAAGCTGTTCTAGATTGGATTCTAACCAACGGGGAGGAACTGGTTGAGCATCTGAAAGCGGAAGGCAGCTTGGGTGACTGTGACCATGAAACGATTCTCAGGAAGGGTAGAAGAGAGAACAGCAAAATAAAGTCAAGGGGTCTCAAGAAGGCAGACTGTAGCAAACTCAGGGAATTGGTAAATAAGGTCCCATGGGAAGCAAGTTTAACAGGAAAAAACAATTGAAGGCAGCTGGCAGCTTTTCAAAGAGACATTACTAAAGAGACCACAGCAAATTATTCCACTGCATCAGAAAGACAGGCCGTATGACAAGAGACCACCTTGGCTTAACCAAGAGATCCTGAATGATTTAAACATCAGAGTCCTACAAAAAGTGGAAACCAGTCTAATTACAAAGGATGAATACAAACAATACATGAACTTTAAGATGGAGAGAAAGCTAGCTAGATCACTAGGCTCAACGAGTAGATCTCAACCACTCAAAGTCTGGCTGGTATCAAGCAGAGTGCCCCAAAGGTCTGTTTTGTTCAACGTCTTATTAATGACCTGGATGAGGGGATGGATTGCACCTTCAGCAAGTTCACAGGTGACACTAAGCTAGGGTGAGAAGTAGATACACTGAAGGGTAGGGATCAGGTCCTAGACCAACTGGAGGATTGGGCCAAAAGAAATCTGATGAAGTTCAACAAGGACAAGTGCAGAGTCTTGCATGTGGGATGGAAGAATCGCCAACACTGGGGACCAACTGGCTAAGTTTCACACATACACAATGGAAAGTGACTTCTAGGAAGGAGTCCTACAGAAAGGGATCCAGGGGTCAGAGTGGACCACAAGCTAAACACGAGTCAACAGCGACACGCTGTTGCAAAAAAAGGATATGATTCTGGGACGCATTAACAGGAGTGTTGTGAGTGAGACACAAGAAGTCATTCTTCCGCTCTACTCTGTGCTGATTAGGCCTCAACTGGAATATTGTGTCCAGTTCTGGACACCGCATTTCAAGACAGATGTGAAGAAATTAGAGAAGGTCCAGAGAAGAACAACGAACAGGCAGCAGCAAATGGCTGGATCTGGGTGGTCTCTCAAGGCAGCAGCAAAATGCATCTCTCTGAAACCATAACTCCTCTCCTGCTGAATTTCAAGTTGATCTTCCAAAGCCAGGAGGAGCTAGAGTTTTTCAGTGAAAATGTTGTAAGAAGTTTTAAAAAACACAGACAAAAAGTGTTTTCCTTAATCTTGTTCTCCAAAACAGCTGAAGCATTTCTGCTGCCACTTTATATAGGTTTGTGTTTGTAAATATCAAGTGGAGGCAGACATCAGGCATGCCAAATTTCAGTCTGAATGGTTACAGCTTGACAAAATGTTAAGCACTGAAAACAGTGTCTCATAATGGAAACTGACAGGAAATCTTTACTATGGGCAGTACTACCAGCTCCAGCAGTAGCCATTCCATCTTTTATGGCATTTCCATTTTGGCAAATACCTGCTCTTCCTTTTGCCAACAAAAGCTCTTTCAATAAGACTAATAAGTGCTACCAATGTGCTCAGCACCGTACAAGAAAGAAAAAGTCGACTAACTTTACAGTCTGTAAGAGCAATGGAGCACATGTGGCACGCAAGAAGCCCAGCAGAAGGAATCAACCTGAGGAGTATACGTTGGTGCAAAAGAATTTGCTGGCTCTCTGCGTTTTAGGTGAGAACAGACCGCGGAGGGGGGTGCTCTTGTAGAGCGGGCAGAAAAGGAGGGGACTAGTTCATCTGTGGTACTGTAACCACAAGGAGCAGAGGCAGACTAGAGACTGAAGGGGGTTTTCCATCGGTGGAGAAACTCCATCTCCCACAGCAAGATCAATTAAAGTATTCTACAGTCTACCTAGCAGAAACTACCCCACGAATGAGATCAGCATAGCTCCAACACTCACACTTATTAGTCATCCCCATAAGCCCCACAGCCACGCTAATCATGCTGATAGGCAAAATCATTTCCCTGTTCATTTTTAGAGCAGGCGATCTAGAGAGCACATGGTGAGACTGCAACAGCTGTGGGCTCAGACAGGGGACCATTCCCTTCTGTAGAGCTAGTCTCTCCATACCCTTATTCCACCCAAGCAGCAAGACACCAGTTGGTTAAAGAGAACCAAATGAAGGCTAGAGATTCCTATGTGAAGTCCATACATGCACATTCCTCTTCATTGCTTTCTCTGCAGATCTTAACACCACGTGAGCCACAGAGAGATGAGGTACTGCCTCACATTACAGCTGACAGCCCCAAGTCCCGCTATCACTCCAGTAATAATGGAGCCAGACACAGCTTTCACACTTTCCGTAAAGAGAGCTGACAAGCTCCACAAAACAGGCCTGAATCCCACACTGGGTGATCTCGCTACCTACTCGGACATCTTCCCCAATCAGCAAGAAATCCAGTGTGAAAAATGCAAATGACTTGCAGTCATCCTCTATGAAAGGATACAAACCCCACTGCAAAAACTGTCCCCTAACCGCAGCAGGCAATGCACTGCACTTCCTTGCACCTGCAGCGATTAAAAGATGAACTAACTGGACTGAGTTAGAGAGGCAGTTTAGTGCCTTAGGCAGAGAAAAACACTAAATCCGAGTGGACACAAATTAGAAAGCAAATCCTGAAACATCCTCCTCTCGCTCCTTCCCCAGCATGTCAATTGTGGTCATATGCTATCAAGTGGCTGAGTCTGCCAGCACTTCCTTTCCAGTAAACACTGAAGAGGAGTTTCACGTTAGGAGGAGAAAGTCCTGCCTCCTGGTATTTATGCATTAACTACTTATGACAATGGTGAGCTAAGTCAGGATTTCAGCTATAATGATGGGTTAAGCACCAGCATGCTTACTGCTGCACAACATGTAGAGAACAGTACATGTTTTCAAGGGCTCATCGTCTGAACTAGGCATAAGAAAATTCACACACAATATGCTGGCTGGTTTGCAAACACTTCTAAGTGACTATCTTTGAATCCCGTGGGTATTCTTTAAATACATTATCCCCAAAATATGTACACACTTCAATTTGCCATGATCAAAACAATGAGGGGAAGTAACAGGAAGTTTAAAAAAATTGGATAACCTTTAACAGTCTCGGTAAGTGTTAATTCATAAGAAATTACATCAATAAACTAAGCTAGCAGAGGTGGATATTGATTGCTTTATATGGAGGGAAAGTAAATTTGGTTTTAAACATCAGATTAAATTGAGAAGGATGGTGACAGATATGGAGAAATAAATGAATGTATTCTATGATGCGATATAGAAACATGTTAAAAATAAACTCAGTTAAAAAAATAGCAGCGACTGAGATTCAATAGATAAACCAACTGAGGGCTGAATCAGTCACTGAATTCCCCACCACTGACAGCTCTGTGGCCACCACATCAAACAAGGGCACTAATCTGCTGCTGGCCTGACTGTCTTTTCTGGCTGGCCCTTCCAAGCTCCAGCTCTCTCGCACTCTCAAGCTAAGATCAGGAGCTGCATGTGGGTGGGCTCAGTTGCAATTCTTCCCCGGACCCTCTTGAAACGCTGGGGGAACATTGAGAGAACAGGCCTGTTCACACGCCACCCACATTCTTACATTCCGACACTACCTGGGGAGCCATGTGCCAGCAAAGAGGATCTTCTATTTTTGTAAGGAGCACATCTTCTCCTACTGGTTACTCCCATCTAAAAGCGGAGCTGTAATGACAGTAGTTCACCCAGACTTGCTCTTCCCACTGGGTCTACTCTGAGGTGACGTACAACAAAGGATCCTATTTCTGCCATGGGGATTTTTGGCGACAGCAGACCTGGACGAGGCAGAAAATTGGGCTCTCCTCTGAGACCACGTGCTCCGTTGCTGCTGCACAGAGGGAAAAGTGTTTTTCTCTTCTGCTTACCCACCAGTGGGGCGACTGGAAGCCAACAGAGCATACAAGATAGGCCATTGCAGAGAAACTACATGAATTCTTTGCATCAGGGCATGGCTGAAAATATGAGGGAGATTTCCAAAACCGCCATTCCTCTTGGGGGACATCTGAGGAACCGTCCCAGATTGAGATGTCATTAGAGGACGTTTTGGAACATACTGATAGATTAAACAGCAATAAGTCACCAGGACAAAGATGGTCTCCTCCCCAGAGTTCTGGAGGAACTCAAATGCAAAATTAGCAACTATGGTACGTCACCTATCATTTAAATCAGCATGTTCTATACCAGGAAACTGTAGGATAGTTAATATAATGGCCAATTTTTTTAAAAAAGGCTCCAGAGGCCACCCTGACAATTACACCCCCGGCAAGACTAATTTCAGTACCGAGCAATCAGACACACATACACAATTTGTTGGGGAAGAACACGGTTTTTGTGAACAGAAATCATGCCTCACTAATCTACTGGCATTCCTTGAGGGAGTCAACAAGCATGTAGTGGATATGTTGTACTTAAATTTTCACAAAGCCTTTGACAAAAATCCCTCACCAAGGCCTCTTAAGCAAAATAAGTTGTCATGGGATAAGAAGAAAGGTCCTTTCGTGGACTGAGAACTGGTTAAAAGATGGGAAACAAAGGGCACGAATAAATTATCTATTTTCAGAATGGAGAGAGGTGACTAGTGGTGTCTCTGCTATAATCAGTGCTGTTCAATGTATTCATAAAAGCCTGGAAAGAGAAGCAAACAGCGAGGGTGCAACATTTAAAGATCATACAAAACTACTCAAGACAATCAAATCCAAACCAGACTGCAAAGAGTTACAAATGGGAGACGAGGCAACAAAATTGCAGCTGAAATTCAATGATGATAAATTCTAAGGCAAATTGGAAAATGTTATCCCAACTATATATATAAAATGATGTGACCTAAATTAGCTGCTACCATGCAAGGAAGAGCTTGGAGTCAGTGCGGAGAGTTCTCTGAAAACACCCACTCACTGTGCAGCGGCCGTCAAAAAGCAAACAGACTCTTGGGGATCATTAGGAAAGGGATCGAGAGTAAGACAGATGATCATATTGCCTTTCTATAAATCCATAGTACGCCCACACCTTGAATACTGCATGCAGATGTGGTCACCCTCTCTCAAAAAATACCACGGCACTGGAAAATGTTCAGAAAAAGTGAATAAAAATGTTTCGAGGTATGGAATGGCTACTGAATGGAGGAGAGATTAATAAGACTGGGACTTTTCAACTTGGTAAAATAATGACTATGGGGGGAATATGATAGAGGTCTATATTGTGACAGGTATGGACAAAGTAAATAAGGAAATACTTTTTACTCCACATAACCCAAGAAGTAGGGATCACCAAATGAAATTAATAGGCAGCAGGTTTTTTAAAAAGGACTTATTTCCTCACACAACGCACAGTTAACCTGTGGAACTCTTTGCCAGAGGATATTGTGAAAGCCAAGGCCACTAACAGGGGTTTAAAAGGAACTAGATAAGTTCCTTTTGGAAAGTAAGTCCATTAATAGCTATTAGCCAGGATGGGTAGGGATGTGTCCCTAGTCTCGGTTTGCCAGAGGCTGAAAAGGGATGACAGGGGAAGGATCACTCAATGATTCCCTGTTCTGTTCACTCTCTGTGGGGCACCTGGCATTGGCCGCTGTTGGAAAACAGGCTGCTGGGCAAGATGAACCTTTGGTCAGACCCAACGTGGGGGTTCTTCTGTCCTGATTGCCTGTTGGCTCCAACGCCCTTCTCCCAACTGCCAGTTTTTTCACTTCAACCTGATGCTACACTGGCCCCTCCTACCTTCCTCTTTTCACCTGGGCCATCCCCCTCACTTGGCCCCTCACTGAATTGCCTCTGAACTAAACCCAATGCTCCCAAAATAATGAAACTGACACTTGCCGTCACCATGTTGACTGCTCAGCTTGTATGCTAGATCCCTTTCTCCTGTCACCTTGCCTTGTCTCTATAGACCAAGAGATTCAGGGCAGGGCACACTACAGGCTGAACCTCTCTAGTCCAGCACCTTCACAACCTGACCGGAGCTAAATCAGACAATTTGCCAGACCACGGGAGGTCAATAGCAGCATTGCCAGCACTTCCATTGCTTGCTGGGCTCCGAGAAACCACTCAGAAGTAAATTAGAGCTAAATCACAGCACAGAACACAGAGCCAGGACTGGGGGCTGTAAAACATTATGGGACCCGCAGGAAGCGTGGCCAAACTCATGATGAGTGGACATCCGGCTCACTAAAATCATGCTAGACCAGAGAGGTTCAACCTGTACTACTCTATAACATGCCTACTAGGGATGTTAAATATCAGTTAATTGAATAGTCGATTAACTGATGAATTCTTATTGGTTAGTAAACTATTCTATAATCCCCAGGGGTGGGGCTGGAAGCCAGTGCGCTACAGCCAAGGAGCCCCCTGACACTCCACGCTGCTGCCTCTGTATCAGAGGGGTGCCAGGTGGGAGCTGGTCCGCAAGGGGAGACAGTTTAAAAACCAGCTCCCCTCACGGACCGGCTGCCCGTCACCTCGCGCTGCTGCCTTTGTATCAGAGGCAGCAGCGTAGGGTGGCAGCAGCCCCTGTCCAGGGGAGGGGCTGAGCTCCTGGACCTGGCACGAGCCGGAACTGAACTGGGCTGCCTGCCCAGCTCCTAATATACTTCTAATGCAGAGCCGCGGTGGGGTAGGTCCTGGACCCGGCATGAGCCAGGACTGAGCCGGGCTGCTGGCCAGCCTGCTAAAAAATTTACTGGCAAGGTGGGGCAGGCGGGGGGAATGCGTGTAGTCTATAGCATTAACCTATAAGCTTTTGCTCATCGGTTATTTGGTTAATAGACTACACTATTACATCCCTAGTGCCTAGCACAGTGAGGCCCTTATCTTGGCTGGTCCTGAAGCACTACTGCTGTAGTGAACATAATGACTCATCTGTTCTCCAGGTGCAGTTTGTGCAATCAGTACCATGCAAAGAAGCTAGAACAAGTACTCCTTGACCATTTAAATCCAAATTCGCAGCACTTTCCAATCAGTTCCTGATTACATGACCATCTTGTGCAGTCACACCGGTTTCCAAAGAATCCGCATGGCATCGCCCGCTGCACACAACACAATGGGTGCTGTGGCAACATCCACACATACATGTGGACAACAGATAAAGGAGATCAACAGCAGGCAGTGATGAAGAGGCAGCATATGCCAGAGCAGTCTCCTGCCTTAGCTACTTGGTAAGAATGACACGAACCGTCTGTTCGTGCCATGTGAACAGTTCATGCCCCGTTGGTCATCTCTTATGTGCTGCTTATTAGGCTTAGGAGGCAGGGGGTAAAACCCTGCACTTTGTAAATCAAGTCCTACTGCTACCAGTGCAATGCAGCTTTTCCTGGGCAGATTGTTTCGGCAACATTCAGAGCTGGGAAACAGAACCCCCCACTCCCACACTAAGCCTTACAAAAAGTGTTAAGTCTGGATTTCCTGAAAGCCACTGCTATTTTTATTGCTGGTTACATTTTGATTAGAAACCCTCACTCGTGTCTCCCACTGCATCGCAAGTTTATCTTCTGCTGCTTTTTTTTTTTTTTTTGTGGCGGGGAGGGAATTAAGGGGAAAGAGAAGATTCTGAGAGCAGGAGTGGGAGATTGTTACCTGGTCCAATATCCTAGGGCTTTACCACCGCCTGGGCTCCGCTGGTAAGAGGCTTATTCCCATGATTTGATGTGGGCGCCATTGGTCTTCAATTCACATACAACTGCTATATGGGGGTATCAAGGCCTCTCCTGGAGCCTGGCGAGAATCCGTTACCATCGTCACTGGGCAGCCAACGCAGGCTGAGGAGCAGCCGGTTCTCACTGCTGCCCATCCTTTTTACGAGATGCACTGTGCGCTAGCGGCAGTTCTCTCGTGTGACCAAAGGAGACTGAGCAAGAGGCCTAGTCCGGAGGCAGACAATGCATGCACTACAGCGGCCATGCCACACAAGAGGAATGGAACTCGTGCTGCAAGCCACAGCTGTACCACGGCACGCTGGCAGCAGTGAGACGTGAGCTGCAGTGTCCGCCATCGACTGGGCGCAAGCTCTGTTCAGAAGGGACAGACGGACACAGCAGGGAGTGCCGCTCAGGAGGGAGATGCGCGGGCAGAGCTGCGTGTGGATGCCAGTACAGGTTGAACCTCTCTAACCCGGCACCCTCAGGGCCTGACCAGAGAATTTGCTGGACCACAGGAGGCCAATATTCTCTAGCAGCATGACCAACACTGCCCCTGCTCGCTCAGCTCTGAGAAGACGTTGAAGGGTAAATTAGAGCTAAACAACAGCACAGACCACTGAGAGCCAAGACTGGGGGCTGTAAACAAACTCTAGGGCACCAGGGGGAAACCTGGCCACACCCATGTTGGGTGGACATCCGGCTAAATCATTCCCGACAACAGATATTTCTGAACAAGAGAATTCTGGACTAGGGAGGTTCAACCTGTATAATTCTATATGCTCTGGAGTAGGAACCTCCGTCTCAGCTAGAAGTGGTTTCCTCTACTTTACTCTCTAAGGCATTGGCACAGAGCAACAGACCTGCCCAGAGATCATAGAACACTGTGCTTGTAATTAACCTGGGCAATCACAACCTAGAGGCTAAGTCCTAAGCACAGGGTCAAGCTAAAAATGGGTGGTAAGTCTCTAAGAGAATTTCAGCAGGGATGAAGAAACTTAATAAATACCAATGTTATTCCTGTATAAGAAGCATGAATAAGTATTTGATTTGGTGGATATGCCACCCTTTGAGATGCTGACAGATGAGAAGAAATTTCTCTCCTTCAAGCAGAGTAAATCTGCTGATTCTCTATCCACTGCAGGGACCAGCAGTCAGAAGAAGAATTAATCAATGTGCATTCCTTAAGCACTGCAACACAGAAACCTTTTACTCAGCAGAGATGCAATGAAGCAAGGTGGGTTTTGTGAAAGTGTATGGTGGGCTACATTTCTGCTCGGCAGAGGCCTTCTGCTGGTCCGCCCATTAGCTAGAGAACCATATATGGAGTGTGGTCATAATCTACAGACATAGTTACGCAGCCTTCATCACATTAGTATCCAAGTGCCTCCCTGAGTTATTCACTCACACACACACCCGTGAAGCCTGGGACAGGACTCCCATTTGATGAGGATCTGAAGCACACAGAAATTCAATGTACGTTAAGTATGATTGTAAATGCCAGTTTCTGAAGTCATGCAGGTTGTGTGTATAATAAGGTCAGAACAATCCCTACCCGAGCTGTTCTCTCTCCATGTACCAATGGGCTCTTTGAGGAAGGCAGGAAGCTAAAGCAGAGAGATGCTACAATTTCCCCCCAGCATTGCATAATTTGATCGGCGATAGTTCTGAGAACTGGAGGAAACCCTGGCAGATAGAACACACAAAATCTCCCAGATGGAGATGAAAACCTCCACGTAATAACAAAATCTATGGCAACCCTCAGGAAAAATGTATTTTCAGAACTGATATACACAGAGCTTGAACTCCCTTCTCTGCTACTGCGTGGGATGCTTTGGAAATGCACAGCTTACTCATCTTTGGGATACTGGCAACAGACGTTTACAAAGAAGGTTTTTTAAAAAGATCAAGCGGCAGTAAAATAGTAAAAATGTACCAAGTGCCACTATGCACTCTGAATAGCTCAGGAGCTTGGGAACTGGATAGGGAGAGATTCTCCACTGCGTCGCCAATTCAAACCCAGCCAGAGAGCTAGTCGGGGCAAGTAGTTGGCATGCAAAGTGCTGTTGGTGGCCCTGTGGTTCTCAGGCCAGGTCCTCGTGGACAAGCGATCAACTCTCACATGTTCTATCACAGCTGGCACTCATCAGCATCCTGACGGACGTTCTTCACCAATTAGAGATTGAACCCCTTACACAACCCTAGACGACGTCCTGCCATTGCAGTAGAGGTCAGCAGCGGGAAGGGCTTGCTCTGACACTGCACTTCCTTCGTCCAGAGCAGGGCTACTCAACTTAGGAAGCCCTGGGGGCCACACTGATACTCGCAGCACATGCTGAAGGCTGCAACTTAAGTGTGCTTCCATGTGCATGCAAATATATGCAAATAGTTTCTTTCACACTGATGGGCATGAATACAAAGATTAAGGCAAGACTACACAACACACAAGCCCCATTTAAGTCAGTTCTGCTGATATTAATAAAGTTCCAATCATATGACAGTCCAAGAATATAAGTACTAAAATACAGATCAACAGAAGACCATTCTATTGACTCGTTTTTGTAGAGCGTGTTCCCAGTGAGGCCACGTTCAAAGGATCCCACCTGCGGACCACGAGTTGAGCTCCATGTAAACCCAAACTGCACCGCGGGCCGCAAACAAATAGGCCGCGGGCCGCATGCGGCCCATGGGCCACGTGTTGAGTATCCCTGGTCCAGAGGATAAATACAACATCATTTGCTGAAACTACCCAGCCAGTGCCTTTCAGAAGTGGCACGTTCACTTCAACAAGCTAACACCCGACGTTCCTTCCTTGCAAGCATGCACTAAAACAGCACAGGAATGCAACTTCTGACCAAATTAACACACAGCCCACGGCAGAGAGGCAGCAGGGAGCTGCTCACTGATTTGCATCACACCCCTGTAACAATCGCTGAGGAAATTCCGGCAACAAAATCGGACTGAAATGCAGGACTATACTGGGAAACCAAGAGCCATTTCCAAACTGCCTTCTGCTTAACACCAAACAGAATCTAAGATGTACAAACACTGAAAGAAAAGATTTATTTCAATGAGTGTTTAGTGATATGAGGCAAGGTTTTCAAGGTCTGAGTGTCTGAAGCTGGGCTCCCAAATCCTTCATTTCAGGTGCCTAAAAGGATGGCTCAATTTTCAGAAGTGTTGCACATCCAGCAAGAGAGATTGGACACAACTGGGGATAAGCCCGATCCTTATCAGATTAACAAGGAGGAAGAGGAGAAGTCGCTGGTCTCCCACTCTGAAAATCGGCAATAGGCGCAATCATCTAGACAGACCATCTAGTTACACGACGGCAACAGAAAGCTGAAGTGTGGACATTGAACTGGTAAAGCTGAAGATTTAAAATCTAATCCATTTTGGAAAGAACTGCATCTCAAAGGGAAAAAAAAAATCAAGGGAACATACAGCCTACATGCCTAAAGCGGAGAACAAAAATGACTGAATCCCTAAGGAAGGGAAGAAATTTCACATCATTAAACAAACATCCCTAAATAATATCTGGAAATGTCTAGAAAATGGACACATGGCTTCCGGAGACCAACATTCACTGCAGTGGTGCAAGTGGGCTGGTACCGTCTGGTGCGCCATACCAGCACGTTACGTTTAGCGGTGCAGCACACGCGATACGCTGCCTGCCGGCCAGCCCCAGCCCCTCCGCTGGCTGCCCCATCTCTGTGCACAGGCTAGAATGGCCAGCTACCCCCCCGCCCTACAGCCCTGTACACAAAGACAGGTCAGTGCAACGGAGGGGCAGGTGGCAGGGCTGGGAACAGGAAAACCGTCAGCAGTTCTACTGTCTGCAGACCCCACCCCCTCCCTGCAGGTCACATGGGATGGGATGGGGGAGGGAGGGATCCTGGGCTGTGGGTGAGGCAGAGACACATGGGGAGGTCACATGGCCCCTCTTGTTTCTAGCGGTCGTTACCACATTTTCAAAACACAGAAGGAAGTCTATAGGATCTGCAATGGAATTTATTACAAGCAAAAAACATGATTCTATACCTGTGTTAAATCTGCAGATTCACACAAGGGAAAAGTTAGATTCAAATTTCCCTTAACTCATTACCTGGGCTTGTCTACCCTGGTCTGTTTTGCATTAAGCTAGGAAGTGAATTTAATGCACAATTGTTTTCCAGAATAGCTCCCAGCACAGACACGCTTATTCCAGAATAAGTGGAAAAATGAACCACAACAGCCATTCTTGTTCATTTCCCTGTACGGACAAGCCGGTTGTGTGAAAGTGAGAGGATTCAGTGAATCCAATGACAACAACCCTTCCTGGGCTAGAAACCCTGCTCTGATTCTGGACAGACTGCAGTTAATTCTTTAAACATGGCTGCAGTAATGCAGAGACAAACCAGCTTAGAAATGGCAAAGTGACCTTCTGACCCATCCAAGAATCTCCGTTCGATGGAGGTCCACGGAACCAAAGACAAATTCAATATGCACTGGAAAAAGGAATTTTAGTAATTTGTGTGTTCACAACATACTGTAAAACTTTGTATCTAGCAAAAATTAACATCTCATTCTCTGACTCATAATGCTGTAGGATGAGTGCATAACACTCACACGAAGGCTCATCTCTTCCAAGGTGGGAGGCTATATTGTTAATCACATATGGAGCCTTCTATTGCTGGGTTACTGGTTCAAATGCCCACACAGGTGATTAGCAATCCAAAGTGAGTTATCCAATTAAAGACATGCAAAAGGAATTTGCCAGCTCAGATCAATGCATAATGGAGATGTGGCTACTTTGCCAAAACCAGAATTGCAATCATTGGCCATGGGCATGTCTACCGATCAGATCAGCAGAACGTCTTGGAACGGATACAGATACTGAATTTGTCGCTCTCATCTGAGAGTGGTCATTCCACATGTGGACAGAAATGTAGGGGAATCTCCGTGGTAGTAGGCACAGGCACTACAATTCATTTCATAGTCTGATGATAATTTCATCATGTTCTCCATACTCTTTTGCAGAATTCAGGAAGTTTTATTTTGCATGCAGAAAGCATACACCTTCTGACATTAAACCAGAACTTCCTTCCTTCTCAATACCTGTCTAACGAGCCCTGCCCCTCGTGCCCCTAACGTTTGACACCCATCCTGCTTAACAACTCCATTTCTCCAGTCGCAAACATAAACCTACTTCATTGACCTTAAACTAGTAAAAGCACCATCATTTGATGCAACTGTCAATCTCAAGACTGGGGAAAAAGAGGAAAAGGGATCCTGATTGTGACTAGGATGAGCCCAAGACGGAACTGTGAACAAGACAAACAGCGCTTTTGTCTCCCACAACACATACTTGAAACAAATCCAAAAAAGGAAGGAAGGCAACGGGAACAAATTCTGGTACTCGACTGGATCCCATGCAGGATGTTATTGCATAGCTCTCGAACCTTCAAGCAGGCAGGTATCATCGTAACACCCATACCATTACAAAGCAGATGAGGGAAGACAATGTAAAAAAGGGAAGACATGAAAGTGTGTGCTTCTGCTAGCAGGCAACAGCTTACCATCTGTAGAAACTGAACACACCATATAGCCTCTGTGACGGGACACAGGATAAAAGTGTGTAAATCTCACACTGAAAACTGTTGGTATGCTCTTCACATCAGAATAGCCCATGTGCAGAAGAAAACCTCCCAGCCGGTTCCTTTTTAACTTCTGAATGTTAACAAAACCCTTACATTGGCAGAGATGTCAGGCTACACCCCCATTAACAGCTATTCAAGATTTACAAAATGCCTGATGCAAAGCTTCTCGAGAAACAATGCTGCACTGCCAGAGAAACAGTTCTACTGAGCCAACAAGAAATTCTGATACAAGTTTGAAAAACACATGCAGTCTGAATTGTGAACTGGTCACAGTAAATAAACAAACAGTTATTCAGCCCCAAATTATCTAGCAGCCACATCTGTTGGCACCAAATAAACATTATACAAATTAGAAAGCGCTTTCATAGATTCTGCATCTTTTTTCTGACTGTTCAGTTCCAGGTCTGTGTTAAAACACTTTCTGAAATGTCCAGCTACTAAACTATCAGTTCTACCAAAGCATTTGTTTTAAGTGGCTCTAACACTAACTGCCTCCATGAAATACACAAATTCAAGCTTTGCATGGTGTGACCTTTTGCAAGTAGAAATTAAACCATGAAGTGCTCCACCAAGTGAGTCTCTGGCCTTCAGTCCAAAACATTAGCAAGCACAGAAAAGGAGTAAAGCTAAGAAACACATAACCTTACCTCCCGAAGCCGTAGTCGTATTTTGTTAATGGCTCGGAGCCAGTGAGATCTTGCTGGAGAAAATGGTGGGGGCTCATCTTCATCCAGGTATCTAGAAACAAAGAAACAAGAACAATTTTAGAAACAGAAAAACCATGAAGTGAAACCCTCTCATTCAAGGAGTGGTACAGAGCAAAGGCAATTATAGCTCAAGAGGCACATGAGCATCCAGCACATCCACAAGCCACACACAAACCCAAAGATACTCCTGTAAAGGAGATGCCGATCTAGGGCAGTTAGGCATTGAACTGAAATGTGGGACAGAGAAATTCCTAGCTTTGTAATGGGAACCAGCTACAGGTTGGACCTCCCTCATCCGGCACCTTCGGGACCTGACTGTTCCTGAACGAGGGGATTTGCTGGACCAAGGGAGGTCCCTCCCATCATGGCCCACGCTGCCCTGCTACCCCAGCTAGAGCTCCATCCAGCCCAACAGTGGCTCCCTGGGCTGGAGCTCCGCAGCTGCTGCTACCAATGCCAGCCAGAGTTCTACAGCCGGAGCACCGCGACTGCTGACCAGAGCTCCGCGGCTGCCGCTGCCAGTACCCCCCTACTGCCTGGCCGCAGAGGCCACACCAGCCTGCCGCACCGCCTGCCCTCTGTGCCCCCCTCAACACTGGGCTCCTGGGTGGGTGGCCGCCTTCCTCCCTCCCCCACAGCCAGACCTCCCTATACCTGGCCTCTGTGGTCCAGGAACATCTGTGGTCCGTTGCCAGACCAATGAGTTCCAGTTAAAGGGGGGTACAGCCTGTATTCTGAACCTTGGTGACTTACAAGGTCATGAGACAAACTTTTTCCTGGTCTTTTCTGGGAGAAATTCCCCACGTGAGGGAAAAATATTTTTGCAGCTTAAAAAAAAAAAAAAAAAAGACAGAAGGAGACCATCTGAAGTGGTTAGAAATCTGAAATGTTGAAGCAGAACCGGGAAAGGGGGCAGGGGCAGGCGTTTGTGGTGAAAGATGCATTATAAATGCCGTCTGTCACAGGACGGCCGCTAGCACCAGCCCCGTAGGGTGTGCACTCCTCTGTCCTTCACACATTCCGGTTGATAATACATCTCTACCACAACCACCCACCACACTGTTTGGGTGTGTCTAGACTACAGGGTTTTGTCCACAAAAGTCCACTTTTGTTGACAAAACTATACCTGCGTCTGCACTACCACTGAGTTCTGTCGACATAATGTCGACAGAACTCAGCAGTTTTGTCGACAGCTGTAAACCTCATTCTGCGAGGAATAACGCCTTTTGTCGACAGAGTTCTGTCGACAGAAGGCGTTATTGCATCTACACTGTCCTTTGCGTCTACACTGTCATGTCGACAAAGCGGCTTGCTTTGTCGACAGAACTGGATGTAGTCTAGACGCTCTTTGTCGACAGAAGCTTTGTCGACAGTATCTGTCGACAAAACTTCTGTTGACAAAAGCCTGTAGTCTAGACCTACCCTCTGTATCCTAATCCAGCCTTTGTACATTTCCCCTTTACCCGGTGAGCGCTAAGGGGCAAGGCATTGGGTCTCTACCTGACCAGACAGCACCAGACACCTCACAATGGACAAATGTAAGCAAATAGTTATTTCTGGGGAAAGAATCTTGCTCCTTTGAAATACGGATGCAGGATCAAGTCTGACGGGGGTGAAGAGTTCAGTGCTCTCTTTTTCACCTGCCATTCTGTTCCAAAATGGTGAGGGCTTTCTAGATTTCTGATGTAAGGGCTTGTCTACATGAAAATTGCACCCATTTAACTATTAGAATAAAGATGTTTATAGTTCATTCTTATTCATGCAGTTGCACGTTCCTTTGTCAACATCTACCCTGACCACTCATAACACAGGCCAGAGAACTCTCCAAAATAATTCCTAGAACAGAGCTCCTACACAGATATTCTGTCTGGATTTCAAATGTGTCAGTGATGGAGACTCCACCTCAGCCCTGGGTAAGTTGTTCCAAAGGTTAATTTCTCACCCTTAACAATTCACATATTATTTCTAGAATGAAGTTATCTAGCTTCAACTTCCAGTTGTTGCACCATGTTAACCCTTCTCTGCAGCTGATGAAGTTTGTTTTTACCCATGAAAGATTGTGCCCAAACAAATGTTAGCCCCTCCCCTGCCCTGAGCTCCTCCTCGACCCCCAGCTCTGACTCCTGCACCCCCCACGGCAACCCCCTGCCCTGAAGGACCTGGGCAATGCCAGGTAAGTCTTCTAGTTAAAAATAAAACTATTGGAATACAGGTACTGTGTTTACCTGTCAGGGTATAGCTGCGATATAGTGGGGACTGTGTTCACTGTTTGCTTTGTTATGCTGTGTGTGGTCTAGGTGTGTGTGGGGGGGGGGGCACGCGCGTGTGTGCATGCACGGGATGGGATCTTTGGGTCAGACCTCCTGAGGGAGGCAAGTAGGGAATGGCCCAGGCCGTCCTGTCACCTGATCCTAGGAGGAAGACGCAGCCAGTGACCGTCAGATAACATCTTGGGCCCGGGAAGCAGGACAAAAGAGGTTGCGGAGCAGCCTAGAGGGCTGGCACCAGTTGTTGGGTGTGGGTGTTGGTTTTCTCAGCTGGCTTGGGGGGGCTGGGCAGCCCCAAGGGTCTAGCTTGGCTCCGGGCCCCTCTGTCCCCAAGATGGATTGTACTGACGGCTCCTGGCCCATGTACCAACAAGTCCATGCTACGCTGTGTCCCTGTCAATGAATAAACCTTCTGTTTTTTGCCGGCTGAGTGTCACGCCTGGCTGTGGATGGGGGTGCAGGGCTCAGCTTGACAAAGCCCTGGCTGGGATCATTGAGTTGGGGTTGGTCCTGCTTTGGGCAGGGGGCTGGACTCAACCTCCTGAGATCTCTTCCAGCCCTGGGGTTCTATGACTTCCCCACACTCCGTGACAATGGTATACCTGACAATAGTATAGTAATATTAGTAAGTAAATCCGTGTGTGCGTGAAATTTCAACTCGTACTGACTTCACTAGTGCTTTTATGTAGCTTGTTATAAAAGCAGGCAAATATCTAGTGTGTCCTGCTAGCTGAGAGCTCCTAAGCTAGAGAACAGAGCAATTGGAATTACATGATCATTGAAAACCAACACCAAGAACGCTCATGATTCAGGGATTTTATAGGCGATCAATGGCACATTTCTGCATCAGTAAGTGTACTTCACCCCTGCCCTGAGTCACCAACATAATCCATCTGTAATAATCTACTTATAATAGTATAAATAATTGAATGAGCTACTCTTCAGCTTTCCTGTAGGACCAGACACTTGTTCAGAGCTGTGCTGACTGCAAATGGTCAGAAGTTGTTTAACTTCCCAAATGCATGTCGTATCTAACCACCAGATGCGCTTGGCTGCTAGTACTGAACCCTGAAGTCCCGGTTAAGGTTCCATGTTCATCGCAAGTTGGATACAGCTGAAAGCTTTTTGGAGCGGGACGTCACTCGTGCTGCATGCAATATAAAAGTGGGGAAAACGCACAAGGTTTGCCCCTTAACTTCTCATTTCCATCCCTTTGGGCTTTGGATTCAGCGTGTCCTGCCACACCGTGCACTGCTATTAAACAGGCTTTGCTCGCTAATATGGGGATCCCCTCCTGGCACGGCCACGTGCGAGCGATGCAGATTGGAGAATCACTGCAGACGACTTGCTAGGTCCCTGAAGGGCAGCGCTGGCACGTCTACCATGCACTAAATACAGTTCAATTTTCCCAGACATCTGTCCCCGAGTGCCAGGATACCTATCAGAATACAGCACATCCGCATGAGTAACTGGCTGCCAGGGCAGAGCTTAAGATGTGGACATTGCAGCCTTGCTTCCAACTTGGCGTTCAACAGAGGCTGTCGATAGCAAGAGGAAAATGAGCACTTCTCTGTAAGCTCCCACCTCGCGAGTGCTGTATTCTGACACTGGCCCCCCCTTACCTCTCTGGCCGCCCTGCTGAGAGATCCTGGGGCTTCTCCAGTGGGGGTGTTAATCTGGATGCACAATGATCTTGAGAATTCTCGTCTGTCTCACTGATCTTCTCCTTCTCTGTTGTTCCATCGCGCTGC
Organism: Pelochelys cantorii; assembly: GCA_032595735.1. NCBI lineage: Eukaryota > Metazoa > Chordata > Testudines > Trionychidae > Pelochelys > Pelochelys cantorii. The sequence continues at coordinate 844,922 of CM064330.1, read as the reverse complement.
GCCTGGCACTCCTCCGGCTCACCTTGCCACTCCTGCCCCTCCTTCTGATAGCTGCCAGCGCTCTGGTAGGAATGGTTTGATTCCACATCCCGGTGCTCATCCTCCTGCTCAGAGCCATGGGCACTTTCATGGTAATGGTCCAGCTCACTCAGCTGAGAGCTTCCCTGACTGATGCTGCACGAGGAGCCGTACCTGCTACTTCCAGCAGGACTAAGAGGGAATCAGAGATAAACAAGTCAACACACAATGGCATGGAGGAAACATGCAAAACAAACAGAAGTTTAGTGACTAACAATCTACGTGGAAGTTATAAGCCTACAAATTTAGCGCAAGCTTTGCTATATTCTGGCATGCTAGCAATGTATTATCAGGCCATGGTACCTAACCACTGTGACCCACAAACTAATCAAAACAACATCATCAAGTCAGCATAAGCCTACTTATCAGTGCCTATTAGTACACTAATAACAATGCTCATCCCAGCAACATGCTTGTCCCCTGTGCTAGAGTAGTTCAAGCCAGGGTTGACAATGAAGGGATTCTAATCCACACAAGAATAGAAATGGGCATGTGGAAGTTGGTTCAGCTTCTACTATTTTGCAAGTATTTACTGCTTCTTGTTAATTTTACTGCTGCCAGAGTCTGTAGCAAGGAAGACGACAGCTCTTCCTTAGCAAAAGGAGCGCGTGTATCTCAAACCTCCTGAGCTCTTTGGAAAGCAATGATTCCATATAAAAACCTTAGGGCATTTGGGGATGGAAATTTCACATGCAAAGTGTGGAAAGTCCATGTTAAAACTTCCCTCAGAAATTATTACTCCAACATCTGATGCACGTGTGTGTGCATAATAAAACAATCACCTAACACAGAGGGATGTTTTGACCTTAACATGTGTGCGCAAGGCATCAATTATAGTCACTTTGGGAAGAGGTTTGACATTGCCTTACACATGCTACATTGTTTACTTGAATTTGCTGCTGGATTGGCAGCCCTGGAGTCTGATTTCTTCTGTTCATGGCATAGTTAACAACAAGGATGTATGGGAGAAACAGTTTCTCTTTCAGTACCTACAAATGTGAATTTAGCAAATCTCCACCATGTGAGAGAGAGAGAGGCAATTACAATCTGGAATCTACACAGGACAAAACAGGGGGTCACAAACTACTGCAAACCTTACTCAGTAGCATCGTTCATTGCTTCAGGTAGGCAGATTTTGCACAGATTTTAACAAAATCTCAACCTCACAGTTTAACGTGTAATACCTTCATTGCCACCTTTGGAAATGTTAAAAAGTGTGAAAAATTTGAAAGCACTCTTAATATTTCTATAATTATTAGAATGGCAAATTAAGCTTAACCGATTTTAGAACTAATATCCATTTTAAAAATAACCTTGTTTTCTAGCCACAGCATATTATTCTCTCTTATTACAAGTGCTTCTTCAAGGAATACTAAATATCCTCACTAAACATGTAAGCAAAACCATTCGGTATGTACCAGACTTATCACACAAGGAATTAAGTTATGAAAGGCTAGTGAAAGTAACACTCAAAACACCTCATTCACTGGCACAGGACGTAAAAAGGAGCACATAAGCAAGCTAATAACATTCTTACAGAAACACAAGAGCAGAGGTGGTGGAGAAAAAAGACGCAAGGACTTGGTGTTAATCTAGTGACCACACACAACAGCATCCTGTAAAGCCAACTACCAGGAATGCTGCGGATCATAAATAGGTATGACACTGAACTAAGACCAGTAACACAGACTGAGGTCTACTTCTAGGGCACTTGCATTATAAATGGTCAATGGCTTGAAACCATTTATTATGCTTCTTTTGCAACTGGCCTTCTCCGACTGGATGGTTCCATGACATTCCCCTCTGCTGCCTGCGAGCCAGGATGCAGTGCTCCTGCATCAGGACAAGAGCCAAGAGCCTCCTGCTGACATGGGATCTCCCCTGGGGGTTCTTCCACACAAGGTGGGTGAGAGAGTTTACTGCAAAGTTCGCTTTGCTGATGTTCAGACTCTTTGGCGATTCTGCCTTTTAATGGTTCGCTGGACCCACCCACAGGGCCAGTTCCTGGTGCCTCTTCAGAAAGCTCCACATTCACCTTGTCAGGTTGCTCAGAAGAGCAACTCAATTCCGTGCCTGGATCGCCTCGTTGATTCGCCACAGCAGATTCTGAATTCTCATCTGCACCGACTGCTTCCAGCACCTTTACATCTGGCTTGGATAAAACCTGCGCTGGCACATCTGGTTCCCGTTTGACAGAGGTCTCCTTCTCTTTTTGCCAAGGAAATGAAAAATCTAACTTCTTCCCAAACACTGCCCCCTGGACACCGTCTGGCCTGGTCACTTTTTCTTCATTCCCTCCTTCAAACAAAGTTGAAGAAAATCTCTTAAAACTGTGCATGAGGCCTGGCTCTGCTGCAATTTTACTTGCAGAAGGTGGCTGTTGTGAGAAGAAGGATCCAAATGGCTTTCCACCCTCAGAAGACGACGACATGAAATTGAATTTCGACAGAGTAGGTATACCTGGTATTTCAAACAGAGGCTTACTACTACTTGCATCTGTGGGAACATGAGCTGGCTTATGCTGTTTATTCAATTCACTTTTGGAGCTAGGTCCTCCTGCGGTCGTTTCATTCATTGTGACCTGCTCTTTTGGCTCAGCAGGAATGTTTGGTTCCAGTGCAAGTGTCCTAGTCACATCTGGCTGGTCCAAACTAACATTGGTCTCATCAGCTGGAGGCCTCGGTTCTGTTCCAAGGGTTCTGTTCACATCTGATGGGTAGGCATTAACACCTGCCTGATCCCCTGGACGGATTACCCCCGTTTCAAGAACAGTACTCAGATCTAACTGGCACTCATTTACACCTGCCTCGTCAGTCAGAGCTCCGTGTTCCAGTTCAAGCACACTGTTATGGTCAGCCCGGGAGAAGCTAACCTCTGCCTCGGTGGGAGCTGTTAGCTCTTCTGTTACATGTGTAGTGCCCACTTCTGAGTGACACACACTCAGATCTATCTGGTCAGCTGTCGCTGTCTGTTCTGTACCAATTGCACTGTCCAAGTCTGAATGGCACAGGTCAGCATCCCCCAGCTCCACGGAGGGCTGCAAATCAGCACTCAATTGATGTACTTCACGGATCTGTTCTTCGCCTGCAAGCAACATTTCAGGTGCATTCTCTTGAGTGGTTTCAATTCTTTGATTTTCTCCAGTTTCTTTTGACACACTAGAATCTTTTGCGGGGCTCTCTTGGGACTCTGACGTGTATGTTTCCTTCAGAGACGCAGTGGTCTTTATTTCAGACACTGGGGATGTGGCTATTTCTTCTAGCTTTTCGGAATCTTTTCCAGGAGTTGGCCCTATCGTGTCTTCTGCACTATTACTTTGAGGTTTGGTGGTGGGTTTCAAAACAACCTCTTCCTTTGAGGTTTCTTTTGCACCTTTGAAAATGCCAAAGAGATCATTTGTGAAAGTTGGAGCTTGTCCGCTTGGGAGAGAGGAAAGACTAAAAAAGGAGGGGCTTTTCTTTTGAGCGCTCGGAGCAGCTGGAGTTTGAGATTGGGAGAACAAGCCAGATAAACTTCGAGGAGATTTCACTTTTGTCATAAAGCTTGAAAACATTTCCACTGAAGAATCCAGTACCGATTTGTCGCTCTCATGTTCTTTAGGTTTGCTTTGCAAATTGGACGTTTCTGGCATTTTTGAAAAAGACTTTGACTCCTGTGCCTCTTTTAATGTAACTCCGGAGGTATGCTCAGGTAATTTATGCCCAGGTAAATTATATTTGGGTACATTCCATTTTTCTTCTGATGCAACCTCCCTTGACACACTGTTGGTGGCATTTAAGTTATTTAAATTAGTGAGGTTGATTTTTTCATCTGAGACTGAACTGCCACCCCCGTTGTCAGAAGTTTGTCCTTTTGAATGTGAAAAGTCTTCCTCAGCTGCCCAAGGTGAAAAGGTTTCTTCCTCTCCGGTGCGTTCTGGGAGATGTGCTTTTGGCTCCTGAAACTCTGCAGGAAAGGGCTCACTGTCTGCATGTAACTTAGAAACTTCAAGCCCAGGATCAGAAGCAGCTGGCTCTGTGGCAGCATCCACATCCATCTGAGAAAGCTTCTCTACAGCACTCTTCTGGCTTACCTCAGCAATGCCTTCTACTGAACCCTCTGCCGATGGAACATTTACTTCATTTGCACGGCCGGGAAAGTTGTTCCAGGTCTCTTGTCGGCCAACCTCTGGCTCCACAATGCCAGGACCCTCTTTCTTACTGCCCAGGCCTGGCTGCGTGGTCACTCTGATGCTAGAGTCAACAGAAACACTTTGCTTCATCAATGGCTTAGCAGTCGCTTGCTGAGCACATTTTACATTTTCCTTCTCTGGAGGAGCTGGTGGTTTTTCATCCAGAAAAGAGGTCAGATTGAAGAAACTGAAGCTGGAACTACTCTGAGTCACGTTTTTCTTGACAGTAGGACCAGTTGAAAAGAAGGACGGAAGCTTGAATAGCCCTTCTGTTTCTAGCGGCTCAGCATTAGGATTAGTAGCGGGTACTGAGGATGTAGGGGTCTCTGATCCACTGAAGAACGAGAATAAACTTCTGGTAGATGGTTGCGCTGGTTGTGGTTTTGAAGCAGTGGCATTTGAAAAACCAAAAGGCAAACTAAACCGTGGCTCTCTAGATGTCTGATCTGGCTTGCTTGGTGTCACTTTATCAGGCACACCACCGGTAAGATTATCTCCTGGTTGCATTGGCATAATCACTGATGCATTACCACTTTGCATGGGGGGCTCTCTCAGCTGACCCATTTTGGGTCCTCTGTGTACTACTGGCTTGTGCAATGCATTCTGGGAGGTTTTGCTATCATTCGTCTCTTCTGCCTTTCTGCTTGGTTGCTCAATGCGTATACTATGACTAGGGGAGGTCTGTTTGTTCAGAGCCTCTGTTCTAACCTCTCCCACAGCAGCAGCAGACAAGGATGGCATACCACTGTGTTGGCTGCCTGACTTTCCAGATTTCTCTCTGAACTCAATTGGGACTCTAGTGTCAGGTTTTGGTAGAACAGTGGTATCTGCCAATGGTTGAGAGGACACCGAATCACCTTTAAAGATATCCCCCAGGGATCCAAACAGAGATGAAATGCCTGAGGTCCCCTTTCTCTCCTGAGGGGTTTTATTGTTTTCATTTTTTCCCAGACTTGATGGCGATTGAGGTCCTTTGTTTACCTGTGTTTTAAAGAAATCAAAAAATCCCGAAGCCTGATTTTTATCAGCTGCTGAACTTCCAGAAGAATCTTCTCCTAAACTGAAGAGTTTCAGAGCACTTTTAAATAGAGTTTCCTCTGGCTCCATAGATGACTGGTTCTGATTTGGCTGAGATTTGTGCTCCTCACTGCTTACTTGGGGTCCAAGATTATTTGAAACTGGACTTGTCTTAATGGTTTTATCTGCTCTGTTTGGCTCGCTATCAGGAGTACTCTGGCTTAATTGAGAAGGGGATTTTTTTAACCCCTGCTTTTTCATAGGGATGGTTTTTGTCTGAATAAACTCATGCTTTTCATTTTTAATAGATTGTAGCTTATGAAATTCTATTGCACTATTTCTCCCCAATTCAGGCTCAGTTTGAGTCTTTTGCCTAGTTTGTATATCATCCCCTAATTTTGATGCCAATGACAGATCATTTCTATTTCCAGATAATTCTGCCTGCGTACCCGTTTTCTTCATAGTAGAATCCTCTGAAGAGTCAATGTCAGACCCTGAAGCCTTTCCAATCAGACCACCCAACGCAGAAAATAAAGATGTGACTTTGTTCACTGGTGTTTTCTTATCTTCTGCAGTCTTTTTTACTTCTGTCCAACTTTCAGCAGATGCAGGAGGTCCATCTGTTTTAATAGAGGACTGAAACAGATGAAAGCCAAAAAAGCCTGATGAGCCACTCTCAGAAGTTGTTACAGGGATGGTTTGGTCTGACTGCTTGAGGTCAGGCTCTTTACTTAACACCCAACTAGAATTCACTTTGGAATGCGTTCTAAGATCAAGGGTTAGCAGAGGTTCTTCTAAATAATACCCAGTTTCCTCTTCAGGCCTAAAATCCACTTTGAGTTTTTGAAGTTTATAACCTGAAAAATCTAATGGCTGCTCTCTTTGGTAATAAATAGACTCTTCAAACATTTGTGAAAAGGTCGCGAAATTCATGTTCATTAGCTGATCGCTTCTTTGCAGGGCTACAGACAAATCAAGGGGCTTATTTATAAGGTAATTATCTAACTGCTCCTCTTCAGCAAACCAGAACAGCTCATCTTCACTGCCAAGAGGGACTTTGAAACCACAAACCGCAATCATGTTATCTTCCAACATTGTCCTTGGAATTGAGTCCATCTGAAAGTTGTAGTTCCAATATTCCTGGTGTGAATACTCTTCGGGTGTACACACATAGACATACTGGCCTGTAGGATCAGTGAGCAGCGAGTAGACATACTGACCATCACTGTACATGTAGTATCCACAGTCACCATCTTCTGATGGCCACCATACACCGTGCTCAAGCAGCGTTAGCCAGTGCTCGTATTCCTGACTGTACATTGAATACACAAAACTTTCATCCATACTTATAGACTCTTGGTCGATTAAAGTCCACATAGTCCCATCACAACCAGACGAGTAGCTCAAGTCCATAGGCAATTCTTCTAATGAGCAGTGGCAGTCTGTTTCAAAAAGTGGAAGATTACTGCCATTTCCACCGAGAGAACTAGTGGCCCACTGATCACTGTCTTCTGAACAGGCTTCTTGAAACATTAACCGATCAAAGGACTCACGTGAAATTACGCTTAAATCTATACTCTGTCGGTCACAATTCACATTTGTTCTCCAGTCCATAATATTTGCATTCCCATCCTTCTTACATAGATTCATTACTGTATCATTTGACACAGAGCAGTCTGAAAACTCAGTAGGCAGATCAAAGTTCTGGTTTAAGACACTATACGCTGGTAGTGCTACTTCCCGAGTGTCGGCAGAAAATTCTCCCATATCATACTCCCATTCAAAGCTAGAACGGCTTCTTGTTTCTTCAAACATTGGATACTGCTCTGGTATGTTATAGCCTTTACCATTCAACAAAGAAAAATTAAGAAATTCATTCGATCCTTCATTTAAGAGAGTCTGATACATTTTAAACTCTGTATCTTGTATAGGGACTTGCCTACCAATTACAGATTTCCCAGATAAGTCTTGTACCTTCTGTTGAGAATACAGATGATTTTGAGATGCAGAGCGCCCATGGTAAGGAATTTGGTATTCCTCTGTTTTGTTTACTATTATGTTGGGTAAATGATCACTAGTTCTAGAAAATTCAGTCACTTTTGTATCATGCAATTTCTCTTTTGGTTTGAATATGAAACTTTTTAAAAAGCTGGAAGTTTCTTGTTTTTCCATAGTGGTTCCTTGAGCATCCAAAGTTGTGTCTGAACTACTTGCTTTTTTCTCTAATCGAGGCTCCTCATTTCTATCAAAAAACTTCATGAGGCCTACTGAATTTGATTTTACCTTGTCTTGCTTACTGTCAGACACATCTTCATTGGAAGCAAATTTAAATATCCCAGAAAATAACCCAGGTGAGCTGTTTTTCTGGTTGTCACTTTCATTTTTAACATTCAACTCTTGCCTATTGGGAATCTTTTCAGAAGAAGAAAGCCAAAAACGTCCGGAAAGCAAACCTGGTTGTGGGATTTTTTTTTTTGTATCATCCGTGGTTTTAAGATTGCTCATGCCATCAGAACAGATAGATTTTATATCTGTTTTGTTGAACCCCACTGATCTCGTCATATCTTGTTGTATAGGTCTATTCTTTTCCTGAGCGTTCACAGACCCACACTCTGAGTGTGTAACTTTAAATGTGGCTGAGGCACTTGGACTTCTACTTGCCTGTGCACATGAATTATTTTTCTTATTCATGTTTTTTACTCTTATCAGTTCCTCTTTATGGTTTGGTATATTTGGGACTGAAGTAGACTTTAATGAGCAACATCTGACATTTCCTGAATAACTACCGTTGTGTTCATCTTTAACTGCTGAAGTTATGTCACTAAAACTCTGACTGGTTTGATTTTTTGAAGCGACTAGGTTTTCTGCAGAAGCAAATTTAAACAAAGAAGGAAAGGTGCTGCCTCTCGCTCTTGTATTCTGTTGCTTCTCTGAAAAACCCAAGCCACTAAAAAAAGGAATCTGTAATTTACCAGTAAATGGGAAGGAACGTTCATTCATGGAACTGTTTGGTCTTACATCATCTTCAGATCTGTGGCCTTTTGAGAATCCAGACGAGGTTTCTTTTTGCACAGATTCTGCAGAAGGAAGCAATAACTGGCTGAAGGATTTTTTGAGTGGCTTGAAAAAGCTATCAGCTCTACCTTGCTCTGTAGGTTGTGACTGATCCTCCACTTTTCTTCCACTTTGCCTGTTTTCTAATTCATTACCTGTAGGGCACGGATTTCCTGAAATGTTTATGCACTCTTCAGTCACCTCAGGCTGATGTGCCAAATGATGAAAATCTGAAGTCTTCTGTGGCCCACCCTGCTGCTTGGATCCTATTAGACCCTCAAAATTGGCTTTCAGGCTAAGGGAACTGACAGAGCTTGTAAGTTTACCAAAGATGGAAGACACAGAATTGCTGCTGCTCATGTTAACTTCTGCCTCATTTTTAGTTTCATTCTGGTTAGTTTCAGGAACACCGTTAGTGGTTGTGTTCTCTCCAGAGGACTTCAAGCTTTTGGCTGTCTCACGAGCACTTGGGAGATGTGTTTCTTCCTTGGTTTGCTCCTCTTTCAGGATTACTTTTTTTGGTACTTCTTTTTCAGAGAAGATCTTTAAAGGGTTAAACATACCTAAAACAGAATTCATAACTGAATTTTGATTCTGAGGGGAAGGCTGCTGGCTCGTGGTGGTATCTTCTGATGAGTCCTGAAGACTAGGCACTGTAGAAGTTATACGGTCTCTCTCTGTGGCTTCTGTTACACTGAAGTTTGCATCACACACAACTTTGTCACTAGTGGTCTGGGTTGAGAATAATGAATGTAGGGAAAAATTTACATCAGCCTTATTTTCCACTTTCACTTCTGGAGCTAAGTTGTCAGGTTTCGGTTTGCTAGAGAATATCTTGGCGATTCCACCCTCTGATCGGCTTAGAGCTTCTGGTGTCTCTGGTGCGGAAGACACAAGCTTTTCCATGGAGGTTGTGAGGTGCTTTGTACTTGAGCCTACCTTCTCAGTGAAAGAACTGAACAAGGAATTTACAGTGTTCTTCACTCCTGACAGGTCGGGCAGAGATTCAGATTTGCATTTGCTGCTCTCTTTGTCCTCCATCACAGCAGGCTTTGCCTGATCGGGGTGTACTAACTTCTCTCTCGAATTATCAGCGTTCTTCTGCTGGAGTGATGCACACTGGGAATTTTTTTCTGCTTTTGGGAGAGAACCAAATTTGCTAATCTCTTCTTCTTTCTCAGCCAAGTATTCAGATACAGTGTCAACCAGACACTGCAGTTCATCCATCGCGTCGACATATTCCTCACTGGGCTCCTCAACTGGAGAGAGCATCAAGTCTTGCACTGGGGAGCTATACCTGCCACCCCTCGTCCTGTGCTTTGGGTCCCACTTAGCCTTTTGCAAGGGGGGCACGGAATGCTCAGCACAGTTCTCTGTGAAGCGGCCAGGATGCCAGCTATTGGGCTTGCCCCATGGTTGTGCAAGTCTGGCTAATTCTTCCATTTCGTCGTCTGAAGTGGGTGAATGCTGAAGCTCCTCAGAAGCGCTGCTGTCCAATTCTTCCAGGTCGTCCAGTGGCACAAAGGGATCGGCTGCTTGTTCTGCACTTGTTACATCCTCGCTGCCAAAGGGAACGGACACATCAGAGTCATGCTTTGCCAGCTGCTTGCTGGGCCACTTGCCACTTTTCACCAGGAGGCCATTTTTGTACGGACGCAACATTGGGTACGCAGGCAGCTGCTCTTTATTTTCATTCCTGGTGCGGTTATATTTTTCACTGCCTTCACATACTGGGAAAACAGTGCTAGGTTCAGACCTAGTTGCTGTACCATTGAAAGAGACTGTTTTATCCACAGGAAAGTGTAGACTTCCGTTATAACGCACATTTCTTTGTTCACTCTCTTCAAAATGTTTGTATCTTAGTTTCTTTTTCCTTCTCCTATCTATTGTATCGTATTCCTGAGGGTATCTAGGAATATCTAAAGTTCCTGGCTCCATACACTTATTCTGGCAGAATCTTGATCTTTCATAGTGATTGAAATTCTCCTTTTTAGAGAGAGTTTGGGTTTTCTTTACATTTGTTTTCTGACCGTTCCTATTTCTATTACTTTCTTCTAGGAATTCCTCTATTAGCAGTTTTCCTAGCTCTTCATAGTTACTTTCCCACTCTTCCTCTCCAACTTCAGAATCAAATGGAATTATCCTGACCACGTCACTTCTAACTAGAGAGCCTTGTCTGACAGACAAAAGACAAAAAAAGGAGAGGAGGCAGAAAAAAGGAGGAAAAAGTAGAGGAAGAAAAAAATTAAAAAAACAAGTTTTCAAAGGACAGTTTAAATGAGACTACCAGAAGAATAGTAAATTAAATACATCAACAAAAATATATATCAAACATGGACTACATTCAAATGGAGGTAGATAAGGAAAGATTATCATCTACTAAGAACATATAACATTTCTTAAATCAAGGGATCAAAAGTTACAACAATAGTCTGCAAGGTGAAAGAGCTCCATAATGGTTTGACACAGATTTTCTACAAAAATTATGGAATCTCTGTTTGCAGTAGAACAGTTATTGGTGAAAGATAATAATAAAGCAGCTTCAGATACATTTTGGTATATTGAGAGGATAGTGTTATATTTTAAGGAACACTAGAACAGTTCATTGCATTTTCACTCTGATATCAAGCACTGCAGATTTTATTAATATTAGGCAAGTTTATGTTAATCTGAAAGATGATCATTTCCTTAATGTGAATCCCATTTTGTGAAAATGGAAAAGAGCTACTGTAATTTTTTATAGGTGACAATTAAAGCCAGTGATGATGAGACAGTTTTACAGAGCTATCACCAAATTAGTATCACTCCTAGGGCCAGACCCCACCTTTGGATCCAATGCCGCAGTTGAACACAACGGGAACCATGTGAAAGTGTGAGTAAAGTGTGTAGACTTTACAGTAATAATCAGAACTTTTAGGCCTCAAGGGAATAGGCCTGTTTTGATGTGGGAAGTTTAAGAGTTTTTCCTCTACTATATACAAATGTTAGATTACACTAAGAAGAAACCAACTTGAGTACCACACCGAGAATGCAAACAAGCAATGACATCAGCCCATCATTACAATACGACAGTCTGGAAACACAGTGAAGGCATGCAGACAGTGAATGTCAGCTGCAGTACATCACAAGATGACATCAAAACAACCACATCAAGGAGATGAGACACAACCCACCTATCGGGCAAATCTAGAGACTGCCTGCTTTCTAGCGAGTACTGGCGGCTTGTCATTTGACTAGACTCAGATGCAGATCCTACGTCAGATGGGCCACTCACAGTGGAATCTAGGCTATCATATCGCCTTGAAAGTAAATAGAGTAAGAGCAGGGAGACAGTTACATAATGATTCCAAACTTAATATCGCAAATAACATTCCAACTGAAAATGCCCCACAGATAGGATGTCTGCTACTCACAATTACATTGGCTACTGGGACTAAAATATGGGCTAGTCTGAGAAAGAGCAAAGGAAAGACATTAGGCAGGCCAGGGTAGAGGGAAACGAAAACCCATGTCCTCATAGTAAAGAGCCACGATCGCCCTGATTAGGGGTCCAAGTTATCCTCATAAAAAGGGACGATCTCATGCAGCATTTTTAGAGAGGTTTTAAGTTTTAAAAATAGATTCCTAGAAATAAATCCCCGGGGCACTTAGACAAGGTGGTGACCTGCATGGCATCGAAAGAGTTGTCAGATGGAGACGCTGCGGACAGATTCAGCTCACCTTTCATGAAGGTACTGCTGGACCTAAACAGGCTGATCAAGTCCTGTCATCAGATTCACTTGGCTTTACACTCATGAAATGTAACAACTGAAGAAACAGTGAGGTACCTGCTCTGTAACTGTATTGCACCTCAGGGGTTGTGCCAAACGCACGGTGTCTGATTTTTCCCCTAGCTGTACCTGTCGGGGATGTACTGGCCCCTCTGAGACTATAGGAGAGCAGCGCTGTTCTAACTCGGCTCAGTTCCTGCCCATGGGAGGAGGACTGACGGCTGATGCAGAGGGCTTGGAGGGCAGGCTGAGTACACAGCTGCACCCATCTCACTCCACAACACGCAAGTCGCTGGTTTTTCTTAGGTGGTTGCAGACACATATCCCACTAGAGTGACTGCGAGGCAGTACAGCTCGGAGCTGGGATTGGTGTTCACTAGGATAATGACTGCAGTTTCCGCTGTGAACGTAGAACGTAACTGGAGAGAACCTATCCCATCAAATAAACCTGAACTTTCTTCCTCGCTAAACCTGTGGCTATTGGTAGACACCAAGAACAATATCCAGTGGAAACGAAAAACTCCTACATTTATACTGAATTGCTGTTAATCCAAGTGGAATTAAAAGTCACGGGATGACTGACCGGACCGTGCCGTGCCGTGCCAAGAACATATGCAGAGAAGACCAAGTAGCAGCCCTATGAATATCCGCTGTGGGAACATCCCTGAGGAAAGCCACAGAAGTGACTTGGGCTTTTGCTGAATGAGCCAAGCACATCTGAGGAAGCGGTCCACTAGCAACGGCATGCCAAACGGATGCAGGAAGCAATCCAGGTGGTCCTGTTGGTGCTGATACGACCTGACCTCTCATGCGAGAGAGTCCCCAGAGAGTACAAAGAAACCAGGAGACTGGGTAAAGCGCTCAGACTTGCCAAGGCAAAAGCCAGTGCTCTGTGAGCATCTAAGGGGCACAAACATGCCTCAGCCCTGACAGAAGGCACCTGCAGGGAGAAGGCTAGAAGATGCACCTATTTAAATGAAATCTCAATGATACTTTAGTTGGGAACCTAGGGTGCAGCTATATAGCTGCTTTGTCCTTGAAAAACCAGTTGCACCTCTAAAATCTGGCACTCTCTGATCCGGCAACATCTGTGATGCAACAGGACCATGGATGGTCCTGGACCAGAGAGTCCGGGAGCCTAATGGCAGGAGGATCAGCAGCCCAACCATATCTGCAGGCAGCAGGGCTGGAGGAGCCCCACAGCAGTGCTGGGGCTGGGGTCACAGAACCCATGGAACCGGGGGCTGGAGAATCCCAACCACCTATGGCAGCTGTGGGCTGGCACATGTGGTAGTACGGGGCTAGGGAACGTTAGCCACCCACGCAGTGCAGTGCCAAAGAAGTCCAGCCACCCACAGCAGTGTGGAGCCGCAGAAACCGGGCCATCCGCGACAGCGTGAGGCCAGAGCCAGGGCCAGAGAACCCTGGCCTCCCATGGCAGCCCAGAGTCAGTGGGGCAGTGGCAGCACGATGGACACCCCGACTGGGGAGGGAGTAGAGGGGACCAGAGGCAGAAGGCCAGCTGGCTCCAGGGAGGTGGCAGGGGATACCTCCCCTGGTCCAGCAAATATTGTCATTCGGGACCGGTCAGGACTCGATGGTGCCAAACCAGGGAGGTCCAACCTAGAGTTCAAAGACTCTTTTTAGCCAAAGCTATAGCTGTAAGGTAGTCAATATTCTGGTGTAGGTGAGGCCAAATACAAGGGGTCACTGATGGATGTTAAAACTGTTGAGGTTTGAAGAAAGTATCAAGTCTTGATCAGAGGAAGGAAAGAAATTATTCCTCTAAGAAATCGAAGAATCATGGGAATAGAGCAAAACTGGTCACGTCATCTTAATAAAGATACATTAGAACTAGAAAAGGTAGAGAGAAGGGCAACAAAAATTATTAGAGATTAAGACTGGGATTGTACATTTTAGACAAGAGATGATTAACGGGGACTATGAGGAAGGTATATAAAACTGTGACTGGTATAGAGAGAGTGTTATTTACCCTGCACACAACCACTGAGGTCCCCATGAAAGTAACAGGCAGCAGGCTTAAAACAAACATGAGGAAATACTTCCTCTCACAATGCAGTCAGCCTGAGGGGGCCAGGGATGCTGTGAAGGCCACAAGTATAACTGTGTTCAAGAAAGAGCCAGATAAGCTCATGAAGGACAGGTCCATTGATGGACGCTAGCCAAGATGGTTGGGAATGAACTCTGTTCTCTGGGTGCCTTGAAACCACTAATTGCCAGGCATTAGGACTGGACAAGAGGCGATGGATCACTCGATAAGTTGCACAGTTCTGTTCATTTCCTCGGAAACAGCCGGTGCAGAAAGAAGTCGTGGATGGCCTGAAAGCTCTGCGGAGATAGAAACGCAGGTGACCTTGTAGAATCAAGTAGGCCCCAGTGAATCTGTTCCTCTGATAGGGACATAGGGCAGGACACATGCCCTACTGAGCACTACTAAAGGAAAATGTCGGTACATTTGGTGCTACCACACAAGAATGGAATTCATGTCCACAACCACTCAAAGAACTAACCAATCAATTCCGTAGCAGAATTCCTTAGCCCTTTCAAGCTTGTGCTGAAACGGCTTAGTAGGCCAAACCCCAAACTTTCCAAAAACGATCAGCTCTTTACAGGGGCTATCGAAATTGTTTTTTGTGAATCAAGTCATTCGAACACATCCGCATTAGGGATTTTCCAGCCATGCAGCTGCACAGACAACCCCCCAGCAAGTCTCTTGCCCCATCTGTGAAACCGGGATAACGAAATGGAACTCCTGTGAGGTTGGCTCAGGCACAGAGCTGGGTATTACTGTCACCCCCGGGGGGAAGTAGCATTAATACAAGCCACACTTTTAGCCATGCATCTCTGCTGAGGGATCACGCCCGTCCAGCCACACCAATGGAAAAGCCCCCTATGTAGCCAAGCTCTTAGCAAGTAGCGAAGGAACAGAAGGTGAAGTAAGAATAGCTGCCAATGCACAGAGAGGCTATGCAAGCCAAGGGGAAGAGGTTTGTTTGCACCATGCCGACAATGTTAATGAAATACCCACCCCCCTCCCACGCACGAATGTGTTGACAGATTCGGAGATTGTAAGGCCAGAAGGGATCGCATCCTCTGTCCTCCTCCATAGCGCAGACTACAGAACCTCAGCTGATCATTTCTGCCCCACGCCCGTAACTTCTGTTTGAGCTAGACCATATCTGTCCAAAAGACTTCCAGCCTTGACTACAAGTGGTGGAGAACCTACCCGCTTCCTAGATCAATTGTTCAAGATGCACAGTTGCCAAGAGCTCACTTCCACGGCACCACTCAGCTCACAGTGCACAAGAATTACAAGTGTAAACACACGCAGCTGGAGGCCAAGGCACTGACCATGGTGCAAAAGGAGTTTCTTTATTGGGACAAATGTAGAAACCAAAAGAGTCGCAGAGTTACGGATAAGAGCAGCAGGGCCCACTGTGATCATCTTATCTGACCTCCTGCATGACAGGCTATCAGACTTCCCTGAGAACTGCATTGGTCTGTGACACTGAGCAAAAAGATAGATGCTGAAGCAGGGTGCAGTGTAAACAGCAAGTACAAACAACCCCCACTACCTCTCATTAGCCCCTCCAAAAAAAATAGCCTAGTGGCAGCCACCTACTATTCGAATTAAAAAGTTGTTTGGACAAAGTGGGCACAAAAATTAGCCTATATGTAGCCAAGCCATACGAACACGTCTGTGCAAGGAAAGATGGTGATTAGAGTGTACAACAATCCGATAGGAAGCCCTGCATGGAACAATCAAATCTACTGCAGAAGGCAGCATGAGAAAGAATCAGATTATGCATTTAATGGACTAGAATGCATTAGAAGTAACATCACACTGTTACAGATTAAAAGCATAAAAACATGCACCTCATCCAGTCCCATTAGCAGTGACATAGTAAAAGCTGAATTTTACTGGTGAAACAAGGTATTACTGATAAGATACTGAGTTAATAGTACTGTCACTATTGTCACTACAAAGCAAACCAAATTTCAGGATATGCCATTCAACATAAGCACAAGAACAACTGACGTCTAGACTGCAGGATGCAAGCGTGCCCTCCGTTTTGAAGGTATGCCAAGGATTGGAGACTAAGACCAGTTTGATGCAAAAAGTGCAAAAAACTCTGCACCTTCTTTCTTGGCAGATAAACCATCAGGGAACTCCTCTGCCCACCCAGATTTCAGCACAGGAAGAGTGTGTGTCCAAGTATCATGTCCTATTTCTCCAAAACCGCCGCCTGTCAAGCTGACTAATATTGTCTCATTGTTTCTGCCTGCTCCCACTGCCGGCCTGTTGAATCCACCTGTTCTTCCTTTGCTTACATTTACATTATAAGCTTTTGGGGCCTCTGTTCTTGTTAGGTGTTCACAGGGCAGGCAGAGTGGGACACGGGTTCACGACTAGGGCTCTTAAGCAATACAATGGTAATTATTCATCTAATGAGCTGACCAGGCAAAATAATGGTTGATAAACTGCTTATTGGTAGTCAAAAGACAACTATATGTTCTGCTATGTGCAAAAAAACCAGGGGGGGGACCCCTTACACTGACGAAAGGTGTCCACAAAAAAATTGGGCAAGGGGTCAACTTTCTGGCAACACACCCAGGCTTTCTTGTAGTGCAAGGCACACACTGAAGCAAAACCCATGTTATGCAACAGTTCTGTGTGAAACAGATAATTTGTCACCAGTGAAGATGAAATTTACAAAGGAAAGCACTGAGATTCATTTCATTATAAAGCAAGGTACCACACACTTGCCAGATAACATTTTCAAGTTTTCTATCCTATTTATTTATTTGGAAAAATAAGACCAATACATCTCCTAAGTTTGGGCACAGTGTAAAAATTCTTTTATGAAACAAGGCTGCGGGACCTGCCGTGATACTTGCTTGATTCAGAAGTGGAGACTTAGATTAGAACAACACTTCCATTCACACAGGAGGTGATACCTTGTGCTGTCTTATTATGACACTCTGAAAACCTCGCGACTGTCCCTCCTGCGTTTGCATAGTGCCCTCCAAATCTACAGTAACCGCTCACTGGCGGAGAAAGAGCTACAATTTTCCAATCAGCACCCACCTGATGGCCATGCGTTCCCGGTAATCCAGATCATAGTTCTGCATGGAGTCCATGCAGGAGTCGCGAGACACTCCCTGCTGCTGCAGGCGCGAGGGCACGGTGAACTGGTGCACGGAGGCGTTGGGCTGGGAGATTGTGTGGTAAGGAGGAGGAATGCTGTTGCTGGTCTCGCTGCGGTAGTCGCTGTCTCTATCATCCACTGCACTATCAAGGTCTTCGAAGGCTAAGAAACAAACATCGTTAAAGCACAACTCACCAACTCCACTCGAAAGGGACAGCAGAGCCCACATCACACCGCCAAGCCGAAAGTCGGACGAGGCCCGTTTCCCTAACACATGGGTCCTAGAAAGGCAATCCCGCACATGCCCTCAAGTCCTCCAAATGTCTAGCGAGGAATTCCTTCTTCACCTTCTCCCACTCCCCCGGCCACTGCCTCACAAAAGGAACATTTGCTTTTTTGTTTGTTTGTTTTCTCTTCAACCACTGCTGACAAATAGGGGTGTAATACACTTTTAATTTGGGAAGGTTTAGTACTATTGCCAAAAACCCTAACAAAAACATTCGAGTTGTCAGAGCAGTCTGCTCCTCTGTGCGAAGCTGAGTCTGCCCTGAGGATTTTGATATGCTCCATCTCATCTAGTGATTGGCTTTAAAATCCCATTCAAACCAGAGGAGCAGAAAAGGAAGCTTCTAACTTGCTTCCCCTTTACATATTTACAAGCACTAGCTCTCCTGTCAATATACCTTACCACTATCCAAGTTACTGCTTCTCGTTGAGTGCTGCATTTTAACACATTCCTGTAGCTACAGCTCACCGTCAAATTTAGAAACTTTAAGAAGTCAACACAAACGAGGGTTGTGTAAATACCATCACCAGAAAGAAGCACCTCTCCCTCGAAAGGCACCGCAACTTAATAACCGCCACAAAAAGAAGGCAAGTGAAAGCTCGCGTCTGACACCTTCCCCTCACATCTGTTCATGGCCTAAAAAATAAAGCTCCTGCTAGGCAGCCAAGTATGGCAACCTCCTCATTGCAAGCTTCCAGCCAATAGATAGATAGAACCGGGACAAGGCAAGCGACATTGCTAACATTCTTGAAATTAAGCAAAAGCACCGTCAGCCCTTATTTCTCATGACCTCTGCGAGCGCCAAAGCCCCAACAGGAAGGACAATCAAATCAAAGCCCTGTCTGAGAAGTTGATTCAGCACTGCGTGCATGCTGCAATCAGCCGGCATCACCACAGCACACACTGATTGGGACTGAGCAATGAAGGAAAAGTGCCGTCCAGTTTCTGTGTCAATTTTCCCCGTTGCTTTTACAAACAAATGGAAGTTGAATTCCTGACACTGCAGATTAAAATTATCTGCAGTATATGGGTGCATATTTTCCATATTTTCCACTGAAGCTTTCACTTGTTTTTTGAGCCAACAGTTTTAATGCAAGGTTTGCTATTGTAACCCACATAATTTCCCTTAATATAGCGTAAAGGTACAGTAAAAGCTTAAGATGGAAGAAAACATAAAAACCATCTCCACGGGAGAACGTCAGCACATCCAGCTGAAATCTCCTTCCAACAGGCTTTCTGCTTGTAAATTAAGTCTCATCAATTTGATTGTCTTCAATGAAGATAGTGTACAGTCTCCTGCTTCTCCGTAGGCGAATGTTATGCTGTTCTTGTCAGTCTCCATGCTTTAGATGAAGAGCAACTGTGTTAATTTATTTGGTTTCATTAGAAACAAAAAGATGCCAATCTTGCACTAATTGGCAAAGAAAACTGGGGCCCCCAAAAATGCAGTAACCCTGCAGCAAAAATAAAATAAAATAAAAAAAGTCATCCTCATTACAACCCTCAGACTTGCAAACTTCACCAACTTAGAACAAGGATTTCAAACCTGCCCCATGCTCAAAACCAAGCCCTGTACTCTTGTGCTGTGTACAAATTACTGACCTGCTGAGCACTCCTGGCAAGTTCCGGCCTAAGTCCTTGGGGAGGGGCTGCCATGGTCCGTTTGCCTAGTGCCTGGCTCTGTGGGCGCGCGCTCTCTCTCTCTTTCACTCGACACCCATTTCATATTCCAAGTTCCCTCTGGCAACTACTTCATGTTTTTCTGCAAACCCCTCAATTTAGGGCATAGTGAATAATGCAGAAATGGTGCCGCAAAGCTCTTTCCAATGGATCCTACTAACCCACACAGCGACTGTGAATGTGCATGGCCAGCCCTTTAAAGGATGCTAGCTCACTATGCTGACTGGAGAGAATCCATCTTGCCATACAAAGGGCACAGTTCTCCCCTCTGAAGAGCTGCAATGAGTACTGCGCCTGTCTGTAGCAATGGTGATGCACGTTGGGTGTCAGAAAGGAGAAAGTCTCAGACAGAAATTAGCTGCTTACTTCCAGGATAGAGAGACGAGACGGTGGAGGGGATATATTTTACTGGACCAACTTTTGTTGGTGAAAGCGACACACTTTGTAGCTCCCACAGAGCTCTTCTTCAGCTCTGAAACTTGTCCCTCTGGCCGACAGAAGTTGGTCCAACACAGCATGTTACTTCACCCAGCTTGTCCCTCCAACAGCAGGAATTGAGCATTCGTAAAACTTTTCCTTAAATTTACACATGAACATGCCATGCTGACTTACAGTAAGTAGAACCCACGGCACCAGGGTGTTTCTCTCATCATTCATGCACAACATGTGGACAAGTCTGAGGGGTGCCACGATGCAGAATGTTGTATTGATATTAATTGTAAAAAATACTCGTCCCTAAACCCAGTGGTAACAATGAGGCTACACAAAACATAAGAACAGCCCAACTGGGTGAGACTCAAAGCCCATCTAGAACATGTACTGTGCAGCTGTAGTACAGCCCGAGACATTAAAGCTGTTAGGAAGCCCAGCTGGTGGTGGGCATATTAATAATTGACAGCCAGACTGCGATTCCCTCACTCATGTTGAATAGTACATACACAAGCAGGCCCAGGTTAGGGCCGTGCTCCATAGACTATTCCAGGGGAGTAAGGAGAATATTGAAGTTTGACTACGCAAGTGGTAGGTAGGAGACTTTACTTGATAGCACAAGTTTTTATGAAGATGCCGTGATGGTCACACCAGTACTTGAATATTCTTGTTAATAGATTTTAATTCAACCTAAGAAGAGGAGACTGACAACAACAGGCAGAAGCAGCTTGGAAAAGACACTATCCATTCAACAGGAAGCAACAGGTATTAACATTTGCGCTGTTTTAGCAAAATAACCATCACACACACACACACACGTAGAAATGGGATAACTTGCATCATCAGGAAGATGATGCACTAAGTTATTCCATTCCCACAAAGCAGGTCTTGCTTTCACGAAGTCACTGAAAACCACTATGTTAGTAACTAACTACACAATGCAACACACTGGTCAAAAGACATCAAGGAATTGGCTTAGGTAAGTTGACATGCACTAAAAGCTCTTAGGGGATGACAACAGCCTCAGTCTATAGTCCCAGTGTCTAAATCTTGGATAAATCCAAGGGCGAGGCATGCTCTGCTCTGATAAATAACCGAATATTCATGCATACAGTCGACATATGTAATGCAAAGCTACTGGACAGGAAGTCATGTCAGAAGGATTGACAGAGTAAGGATCGAGAAAGCCTGAAAAGAAAAGCAAGACACAAGAGACAGCGAATATGTGCGTGACCTTTGGGCATATCCAATTCCAAAATCCCTAGTTCCACCAGTAACTCTGATGCGACTGCCCTAGGGCAGAGAGCATTTCGTGATTGTTACACCCATCTCAGAACAGCGTCCAGTCACTGCTGCCCCTGCCAGGTCTGTCGCGTTGACCTTGGGATGAGTTTTGTTTTAACACACCCATCTCCTTTTCCTCTGGGGTTGACAACACTCCCATTCCAGGTGGCTTGAGGAATCCACAACCCAGGCAGCTGGGAAGGAGGGGCTTTTTCCAGCAGCCATCTGAACTGGTTTAGAACTGCCTGGTGGTTCCATGGATGTTCCTTGTGCTGTCCCTTGCGAGCTGGGGTCCAGTTCCCAAGCCTGATCTCCCCCATTCAGGCTGCGGCAAGAGCAATGCAGCCTGCCAAGGCAAGGCAGAGGGCAGAGAGCCCTGAATTCCACTCCAATGACTTTACATCCCCCTGGCTGAAGAGGAGATGCAGTGACCGTTTCAGGGGCTGTTGTGGGAGAAGGGCAGAGTGAAGTGTGCTGAATGGACAGGGGCTGTCACAATTGAGTTTCACCTCCTGTATACAAAGGCCTCCACTTCTAGCTGAACCAGAGCATCAGTTTCACACACCCACCCAGCTGGGCAAGAGTACCGTGTCACAGGAGAGTTAAAACAGACTGTGCGGTCACTGACAGTAAGCTCGTTTCTGGGTCATTCGTCTGTGCAGGCTGTTTCCCATCGCTCTACGAACTTAATGGGAGATCAGAAACTTGAAATCTAGTCAGATGAAGATAAAAGAGTGAACAGTGTCATATTTCATCTACCACCGAGCTTCCAATGTGGGGGAGTTAACAGTCACATTTTCCTGTTTAAAACCCTGTTGCTGAAAGAGCCCCAGTAACCCGACTATAAAAGGAAAACTGTTAAGTTTACAATACACAAGGGGCAAATCTTCCCCTTATGGTGATCCAGGGGTTAAGTGGAGGTGGTGTTTTAAAAGCCCTCAGTGTTGGCTTAAGCTTACTCCTAACAAATTCAGTGTTAAAATACTTCTGACTTCAAGGGAAGCAGATGTTGGCCAACCCTGAGCACTTCTGAAAACCGCACCCCAGAACAATACATAAAATATTTTGAGAGAGAAGTGCAATTTCAGTTGGCTGGGCCCCTTAAAAAAACATATAAACAAGCAGATAGAATGTAGTCAGGTAAATAGCCATGACCTCCTCTAGGCAGTCAGTGTCGTCCAGATCTCTCTTCAGAGCCTGCTTTTTAATCTGGATTGAGTACAAAGTGACAGCAATAGCTCAGTGGCCCCCTTTGCACTTTTCTACCATAGTCTTCCCATTAAAATAAATTTCTAATGTAATGCTCTAGCAGAGGTTACCTTTTTTCAAAAAGTCTCTCATTCAACCCGTCTTCCAGCAAGCGGAGTACTTATGTTTGCTGCTCAACAGTCAGTATGTCTCCTATAACAGGGAACTCTGCAGGGAGGAGCCTTTCCTGGAACTAGTGCTGTACTAGCACACCCATTTCACAGTCTTTTACTCCTGAGGGAATTCTGAGCCACTGCGCAGATGAAGAATTCATGTCCCCCACAGATTTCTTTGCTTCCCCACAGAAAAGTGACATTTGTCTGGGAAAGCAAATGGAAGACACAAAAGCAGTCAGGCAACCCTCCCCAGCAGTACTGGTGCCCAGCACAGCCAAGGGGGGCAGCAATGGAGCAACAGGGAACAGCAGGGTCCTTCTGTGCCCCCATTCTGGCACACCATCCTGCCACCAGCAAATTTTGGACACACAAGATGGGTGAGGCAAGCTCTCTTACTGCACCATCTTCTGCTGGCGAGAGACAAGCTCTCAAGCTACACTGAGCCCTTCCTCAGCTGGGCAAATTCTATCACTTCAAATGGTGTCTACTCTGTGTGGCACTATGTGATGCAGCAGACAATAGGTGAATGGAAAGTTAGTTTAAGGGCATCTAAAGAAAATACTCAGCTGCTAGAAGTGGGCCACATCCTCCCTGACTGAACTGATCTCATTATCTCTGGCCTTCCTCTTGACTGGCACTCCCTTCTTTCCACATGCTTGTATATTTATACCCGCCTCTGGAATTTCCACTACATGCATCTGACGAAGTGGGTCTTTGCCCATGAAAGCTTATGCTCCAATAGATCTGTTAGTCTATAAGGTGCCACAGGACTTCTTGTTGTTCTTGCAGATTCAGACTAACACAGCTCCCCCCCCGATAAAGAAAATAGTATTTGATATGGTGTCTAGTCAAGCTGCGGAATTCTCTGCTACCAAGGGGGACACAGAAAAGTACTGGGAGGGGACTGTATGGGGATGGAATAACTAGCCATTCATGGTTTAGTTGAGTAAGCCAAGCACGATACAGGTAATTAAGCCTCATGCTTTGGGTCATAAGCTAATCACTTTGTGTTAGACAAGGAATTCCCCCTGCTGCTGCCACCCACAAACAGCATTACGGAAGAGATTAGCTCGCCCAGGGTTGAGGGCATGGCTTAAACTAAGCTGGATGCATGTCTCCCCGGTGAAAGACTGAACAGACACACACACCCAGGAGAACGGTTTATACAGGTCCCAAGCGGCACAACTAATCTGATGGGATAAAACCGAACACAAGAAATGCGAAGGGCCAAATGTGAAATATGTTCTAACCAAGAGAGCTGCCGCACAGGAACAGCCTTCTCAATGGAAGCAGCAGAGCCCCACTACTAACGGGACTGAAAACTAGACTGGGCCAGGGGGACTGTCTGGCCAGAAAAGGCTTGAGGCAGGGTGCTGGTGGAAGAGCACAGAATTAGCCCCTGCCCGGTCAGCGCCAATCGAGGGGAGCAGACTGGGGCTGATGAGAAGGCCTGAGGACTGGCAAATCTGGCTGGCCAGACGAGCCCGGGAAGGAGCCGGGGAGGGGAAGGTGGGCAGGCAGTGAGGGAAGAGGGCAGGCAGGGAGGGAGCTGGAAGTCTCCCAGCTGAAGGTTCCCTGCCTGTAAGAAGAGAGAGCCTTGCAAAGATTGTCTGTAGTGTGGCACCGGTGGTGAGACAAGCTTAGGTGAATAAACACACTGAGCAGAGGGGCAGCAGTGTTAGTTTGTATCCGCCAACACAACGAGGAGCCCTGTGGCCCCTTGGAGACTAATTGATTTATTAGGGCACAAGCTTTGGTGGGCAAAGACCCGCTCTGTCAGAGGGACTGCAGTGGAAATCGCAGAGACAGGCATCAATATACACCCAGAACGGCCACCTTCCAAAACCAGCAGGGGCACCCGTCCGTCTCCCTGGACACCCAGTCAGAGATTGATAAGCGGCCACCTTTCAGCAAAAGTGCTTGGCAAGCAGCCAGCCAAGAGAAACGGCGGCGCTGCCATTCACGCGCAAACTTGACACTGATCCTCTGGGTCTGAACAGGGACCGGGAACAGCTGGCTCACTACAAACCCAACCTTCCCTCTCCAGGTACTGCCACCTCCTCATCCACGGCCGGCGTGGGCCACATCCAGCCTGACCAACTGGCCTCGTTAGCACTGGCCCTCCACTCTGTACAGTAACACCCTTCTTTTCACCTGCTAGTGTATGGATGCTGCTTCTGCCTATTAGCCTCGAGCGCCCCACAGCTCCCGGTCATTTTTAAAGACATGCAAGTTGCGCAACCTTGAGGTGCGTCAGCCTATTTGGGAGGGCAACTGGTGCCAAGGGGGGGGCTGGTGGTGCCCCATTACAGGGCCGGATAACATGACTGACGGTGACAGGAATCAGAGAGCAACACGCCTAGTATCTGGTCTGAACGCCTTCCCTGCCTCCTACCCTCACTTCTTCAGGACCTAGCATGCCTGCCAGACAGCGATCCCCACTCTCACACTGGCCAGGAAGGAGAACCCAGCTGGTTGGCTGTTGGAATTCCTGCTGGCGAGGGATGGATTTGTGTGT
The DNA here is from genome assembly GCA_032595735.1 of Pelochelys cantorii. NCBI lineage: Eukaryota > Metazoa > Chordata > Testudines > Trionychidae > Pelochelys > Pelochelys cantorii. The sequence continues at coordinate 820,100 of CM064330.1, read as the reverse complement.
CAGCCTGTCTGCCGGGAGTTACAGCAGCAGCATGTGCCAGCAGCAACCTGGTCAGTAAGGTAGCATGCCTCCACTGCCGCTCTGCAACCTTCAGAGCTACGGGTAAGACAACACTGTCACTGCCCCAAGAGCCGACAGGTGGATTAGGCGCTATACAGACAAAGCCGGGGGTGCAAAAACTCCTGCTGTTTTCATTGGCAAGCAAGTTCCAGCCTGCGCCTGGAAAATGCTGTGACGGGGAAGGATGGAAGGGAGCGATGTCAGAAATATTAACCGTGTAACCGATCACAATTCTATTGGTTGCATGGTTAATCCCAGGGCTGCTGACCCCGGCACTGTGGGCCTGCCAGGCCAGGTGCTGGTTAACTGGTTACTAGTAAGTATCATCCAACTGATTCTCTGTAGCATAAATTAGTCTGTCATATAAGCCCTGCTTTTATATACGGAGCATTGCAATCAATTGTATTTACTACTTTCACCTTATTCTGCCTCCTCCCCACTAGGGCTGATTTGGCACACAGCGCCCCCCCTCGCCACAGTATACTATAAACTTAATCCAGCAGGAACTGGGCAAGCATGCATGCACACAAATCAACCGATAACCATCTCTCATGTACACCGCGTCCACATTTTCCAGTTGCCAGAGAGTGATCCCTAAAGCAGCTGGCTTGCTTGTTGCTTACAAAGGAAATAATTTTTGGTATTTGCTGGCCAACATGGACTTCCTAACGGAGGTCACGGTCTTCCTGCTCTGCTCAACGCTGATTTAAAAGCACGGAGCTGATGAAGGCAAAGACACAAGGTAACGTTTCCCCCACCGCCTTGTCACTTCTGACAGCCAGCGTCACGAACAGGGACTTCCGTCTGGGAGGCGGGGGAGGATGACACAGTGGACAGGCAGCTATTTCTGCTACTGATTGCCAGACTTCACCCCAACTCCTCAATTACAAAATGGACTGTTGAGACCATGGCCAGGGCAAGGCCATGAAAACGAATTCCAAGACAGAATAAGACAAGAGCGCAGACAACGTGAAGGAAAGAGAAGGCAAGAAAACAGAAAGGGTCTCCTCTATGCATGAATATCCCTGTTAGTCTCATGCTGGAGCATGCCACAATGCTATCGAACCATGGAACGTGCAGACATTCAACTGTTACATACTCGTCTGCTCATGCCATCCGAAATAACTCCAGTTGCCTGGGTGTCACACAAATGGCAGCAAAGTACAGGAGTGGAAAAAAGAAAACTTAGAAAATAAGCCAAAGCAGAGTTCTTGCATGCATTAGAATAGGTCTTCATTTGCAAAAAACAAACTATAAGCAGCCCTTATAGGCAACATTCTGCATCTTTACTAGCTTACTAACTGCCTCTCATGGGTGTTTGCAAACCCCTCTGAACAGTCAGATCACTCTGGAAATGCTACGGATTATTAAACCATTATATTCCCATTACCAGTTGGTAGCATATTTACCACACGCTGCTTCCCCGTCAGGAGCACGGAACTGGGTACTTGCTAATTCCCACGTGTCACCAGGGTTCCAATCAGTATTTTCCATTAAGCAAAATCAAGGGAGGAAAGAAAGAGAGATCCAGTGGGAACATGCACCTAAGGCTCCAGGGACGTGGATTTTATCCCGAGCGCTGCACGTGAGTTGGGCACGTCACACCAGGATAATAGTACTTACCTGCTGGTAAGAGCACTTTGAGATCTGCAAATTATCGTCCCATGGGATTAGTATAGCAGTGCAGCTCTCTGCGCAAGCTCCACTGGCCAAAATCTTCTCTTAGCTTCAATCACTGTGCTGAAATTTACTGTCCCAACAGACAGGGCTTCTCTAGCACCTCATACATGCAGCACAACCTGCAAATGCTAACGGCTTAAGTCTTCTTTATGCAGCTCAGCAAGTATTTCCATTTCAAAGCCAGTGAAACTGAGGCAGAGCGCAGCACAGCGCCTTGATCAAAGCTACATCACAAGTCAGTAGCAGAGCAAGGATTAGAACTCAGGACTTGCCGACTTCCAGGTGTGCCGTCTGTCCTCTATGCGCAAGGTCAGAATGGGATGTCGGTATGACAAGCGGAACATAACTCGACCACTGTACAGACCTCTGAGAAAAGTATGAATTACATAACCACATGCAAACCTTAGAAACATCATCAAGCGGCTATTCACAAAGATTAACGAGCAATTGTGCTTTAAAGAGTGAGTCTGGAAAGTTGATTGGAAGGTTCCATGTTTACTGACTACTATTTCCATGTCACGTGCACTCAAGGATCAAAGACTTATCCCCTGCTCCCAACTGCCAGCCTCGCAAACTCTGGCTGTTAGCCAGAAACTTGCACCAAACAACAAAGCCAAGTGAATTAAAGCAGGCAAATTTTCTGTTCAGACAAATCAGATCACAAACAGCAACATTTACTTTCGCTAAAACATAGCCAACCGACCCTTAAATAACCTTAGACATTCCAACCTCTGTGTCCACTCACAACTGGAGCCAAAACAACAAAAGCCATTTTTAATCACAGTCTTTTGTTATCTGTGCATGCAGAGCTGACAGAGCCAGTGTAAGTCTCCCATCCATCAGATATAAAGATTCTGGAGACCCAATTAGCCCCTGAAGTACATCCGGGCAACCCCACATTCTGACCCAACTGATTCTTGCTTAAGCCTTGCAAAGGAGGAGGAATAGAACACCCTCCGAGCATGGGTGTGTCACTCAGCAAAGCAGATACGACTCACCAACCATGCACTGGGAGCAACCGTGACAGTACTGTATGGAGGCTGTGAACATAAGAACATAAGAATGGCCATACTGGGTCAGACCAAAGGTCCATCGAGCCCAGCATCCCATCTGCCAACGGTGGCCAATGCCAGGTGCCCCAGAGAAGGAGAACAGAAGACAATGATCAAGTGATTTATCTCCTGCCATCCATCTCCTGCCCTTGTTATGAAGGCTAGGGCACCATACTTTATCCTTGGCTAATAGCCATTTATGGACCTAACCTGCAAAAATTTATCAAGCTCTTTTTTAAACCCTAATAGAGTCCTGGCCTTCACAGCCTCCTCGGGCAAGGAGTTCCACAGGTTGACTGTGCGCTGTGTGAAGAAAAATTTCCTTTTATTAGTTTTGAACCTACTACCCATCTGTGTAAAGAACTGTAAATTAAACCAATGAATAGTTGAGCAAGGTTCCATATGAGGAACGTATTATGCCCACAGAGAAGTTTGGCACCCAGCTAACTGTAACCCGCAGGCAGGTTCGAGTGCTGCGTGCTAGTCGACCTGCACACAGAACTCAAACACTGCCTCAGTCACTAGCACACCGGTGACAACTGCCACTGAAATCCAGCGCTGGGCTGCACAAGACGGAGAGAGACGTTCAGCCCAGACATGGCTGCCCATGGCAGACGCCTGACAACATGAGCGAGCTAAATGCGTGTATGCCCCGAACGCCCTGGCAAGGGAAACAGGGAGCCCTTGTCAGCTGACGTGTCCCGGACAGCAGCAAAAAGCTCTACCCAGAAGAGGCCTAATCAAGATGTTTTACTGACATCTGAGCCTATCTCTGCGGAAAGAAAAGGACAGTGAACAAAGGTGAGATGCAGAAGCCTAGGAGGGCAGACAGACTGGGAGCAGACAGCATGAGATGTAGCCAGGGAAGAGGAAAGGGGGAATAAACAAGAGAAAGAGAAGAGGAAAAAGTGAAGAAAGAGAAAAGCTGCAGAGAATGAAAGTCAAGAGCAGCAGCAGAGGAGGGCACAGTCCTAGCACAACAGAAGAGCAGGAAAACGGCAGGACTTGGCACGCACACAGATTTATTTTTCCTTCATAAAGCAACAAGCTCTGAGGATACAGAGTAGAAAACCTGGTAACATATCCCCTTCCTCATTCATTGGTAGCAAAATCACCATCTCCTATCACCAGATCCCACCCCAAGTCATCTGAGGAACTGGGGTTTTACTTACGAAAGCTCATGACGTAGTACATTTCTTAGTCTCTACGGTGCTAAAGAACTGCTTGTTGTTTTTCAAGTTACACACTAATACGGCGACCCCTCCAAGACGCACCCTACTGCGACATGATCGGATTGTCATACAACTGCAAACCATTGTTTATATAACTGCAGCAAATCTTAGGCCAAGTGCGACATGGCCAGAAAGGGTAAGCACCTGCAGGCTAACGGACCCCCAGTCGGCTTGTAGAGATGTGTTAGAAAAGCGTGTAAATGGTCACTGGGGCCTGTCAATGCTAGACAGTTTTGCTTTTCAAAACTCTAGCCAGAGAGTGAGTGTGAGTGTGAGTGTGAGTGTGCGTGCCCGTGCATTTATATATCATCTTGTCAGATGTTAGCCCTCTATTACTCTAGCTCTTGATCAGGAGATATTAACATTAAACGACTCTTGGGTGAAATAATTTCATTGTCTATTGGTCTCCTTAATGGATAAGCTGCCATTATGAAAAAGCAACATGAAAGTACAGAGGCCCAGCAAACATGCCCTCTTGCCTCTCAAGTCCCGCCAGCCACAGCCTATGAACTAAGAACACCCCCAAAACAAGATACAAACTACCTCCTGAGTCCACGGGCAGTGACTCATCCTGACCTACGCGGAAGGGAGCCCCAGGCTGTTACGGAAGAAGAGGCTGGAAAATGTCTGCTGTTGTTGACAGATGTAGGGAGGGGAGGCACAACAGCTTTGTCAGGGGACGAGGCAGCGAAATGTAACCGAGGGGTCTCCTCCTCCTCGGTGGGTACTGGCAGAGGTTCAGCCTGCGGAAGGTGAAAGCGCAACGGAGGAGGAAGAGGTGCAGGTCTCCCGCTTTGCTCCATGGGGCATTTCCCAAACTGTGCCTCCTATACCATGGCCCAGCAGTCCCAATATGGGCAGCGTGGAAGCTAGGTCCATGGCTTGTGAGCCAGATGTAAGCCGTGCATACTGAAGAGGAGTAGGTAAGTTCTGTCTGGCAGAGCAGAGAGCAATGGAGGCCCTCCCTCCCCCCCTTCTCCTCACTGGAAGAGGGCGGGGGGGCTGGTGCAGATGGAGAAGTGTCTTGAGTCTGAAGAGGAAGGTGTAAGGGGATGTCACATCAAAAGTGAAGCAACTCAGAAGTGTCGCAAGACCTGTGGTTATTGAAGTATCTAAGCCAGTGGTGGGCAGTCTGCAGCCCACGCAACAAGGGGAAGGGGGAAAAGCTTCCCAGGCAGGAAGTGGTGAGAAAATGAAAACCTCACTGTGACGGTGCAGGAACAACTACAACGATGCTACCGCTACCGGTAAGGCAGGGACGGCTGCGGCAACAGGGAAAGCAGGCTCTGCCCCCTAGCAAGGGCAGTAGGGAACCAAGTGGGGACCGCCAGGCTGCACCACACCAGCTGTACGTCCCACACTCAGCAGGGGAGCGGGGGGGGGTGTGTGCACATGTTCAGTCAGACAGGTACCGCCGAGGAAGATCGCCGATCCAAGGCCCAGCAGCTGTGCCACAACTGCAGCGGAGCACCCCTAAGGACATCGGTCACAGAGGAAGCGTTAATAAGCATTTCCTTTGGAAGAGAGTGCTTGGGGCAATAAGGGAAGGGAGCGTTAAAACTTGTCCCTTTCCTTGTGACTGTCAATCCAATGATGCAGCTGCCTGCTCTCATCAGCAGTTGGAGTAGGGGCACCTCAGGCTGCATCTACCAAACAGATGCCCCAGAGGAGAAGGAAGAGGAGGACTAAGCAGGACTCATTCAGTGAGATCGTGCACATTAGTGCTGCTTCAGGCCATGAATGCATAGCCCAGAGGGCTAATGTGACCAGCGCTATGGAGAAGACACGAGCAGGGAGAAGCAAGGCCCAGGAGCTTCCAGGAGGCCAAGGAAAGGAAAATGCACCAGGACGTAATGTGTCTTCTCAGGAAGCAAACTCGAATGCTGTAAAATATGGTTGACCTCAAGGTCCAAATCCCCTCAACCTTCCACCGTAGGTGGCCCCTAGAGAACTTCCTGGTCACTGCACCCCGCTCCACCCCAACGTACCATGTAGCACCACAGGCCACAGCCTCCCCCTACCTTTCCACACCAGCAGAAAGCTAGCAAAACCCCAGCTTCATATACCCTCATCTGAGAGAGCCACAGCTGGTGCAGCAAAACCACCACAGACTGCACTGGTGCAGCGAAACAACTGCCCCTTTCCAATTTGCCAGGTCTACTCCGTGAAAGCATCTTAAGAGTTAGCATGGCACTGCTTGTGCTTTTTGCACAATGGTTTTCTGCACCTTTTTTCCCCACTTGATACATTTCTATTTCTGGAGACTAAAATTATCGTTATTAGTTCAGAAGGCACACTGCAGAATGCACAGAGATACGCGAAGCACACAGCACCCATACATTTACAGCAAGTTCCACCTAACTCAGCCTCAGGCAAACGCTGAGTCACACAGCTAGCACAATTCCTAGCAGCATCCAAAACTCCAGGCCCAAAGCAGCGTCCAGCAAAGAACACGGCTGTTCTCACATGACGCATAGTCCCGGGATGAGCGCCTGTAATGGCTTCTGGCTGGCTGTCCAAATCCGCAGATAGTCCAACTCCACTGTGGCCGCTTTCCATCTTCCTGGACAGGTATTATGCAGGACACAACAGGCAGCTACAGCCCCTGGGCTGTTCCTCACTGCGCTCCAACCAGGTGAGTAAACACTGCCAGCGTCCCTTTATCTACCAACACACCTTCAGCAGCCATTGGGCACCTACCACGCTGGGAAGTGCATCTTTCCTTGGCACTGCGGAGGTGGCCAGTGCACGGCATCAAGACCCAGTCTTTCTGGGGGCCCCAGCCTCCTCTTATAGGCACTTCAAGGTCACCAAGGGTAACCCCCCGCTGGGAAGTAAGTCCCTGCTTGCCGCTACGTGCACAGACCTATGTTCTCGAAGACACGAACGCATCCCAGGTGATCCACCAACTCGTGCATAACCGCAAACCAGCAGCCCTGCTGAGGCACTATGGGAAGGCGGGCTAGCCTCACAATAAGGATACGCGTGGTGTGTCGCCCCACGGCAGGGCAGCTCTGCCCCCACCCTGCACTAGATCCCCCTCCCCCCCACCAGTCAGCCTTGCACAGCAGACGATTTACGGCCCTGGACATACAAAGTGTTTCTAGCTCCTGCAATGACTTCCCGGTGACCAACGCCAACCCGGCACTGCGCAGCCCCCGCTCACTTCTCTGCTGCCAGTGCCCGGAGGCCTGGGGTGAGCTCGGCGCACCGATCCTGGAACACAGAATCTCACATTGCCAAGGCAAACGCCCACTGTCACCCAAAAGCAGACCTGCGGTCCCCTAGCCAGTGCCCCCTGAATGCCAGCAACAGCCTTGAATTGGTGTCACCGTGGTCCTTAGCCAGGCGTCCTGGAAGCAACTGTCGTGGCCCGCCCAGAGGAGGTACTTCCTCCATGTCTGCAAATACAGGCCAATTATAAGTCCTGTACTGGCCACATTCATATGAACAGTGCCAGCTCTGCAGGGTCCCACTGATGAGCAATGCCAAAAAGAGCTGTGGGGGTTTCAGGGTTTTTTTTTTTTAAAAAAGGTGCAAAAATTATGGGCTATGAAAGGCATGGATGGAGAAAGCTGCAGACTGGCAGCCTGACCCCTTGCTCCCAGAGATCCCTGGGCAAGGCCTTTCTAGCCCACAACTGTGTGCAAGCTTCCAAAAGCTGCTGGACCACAGAGCATGGCACCAGTTGTCCATTCCCAGTGATTACCAGCAGCGCCCATGCAAGCAGCTGAGTACCCATGAGCAGCATGCAAACTCTGGCAGCTGAACACCGATGTAACGTGCACCGGCTACCGTCTGTCATGCAGCTACAGCTCAGAAATTGCAAAGGTTGCTTTCGGGTTTACTAACACCTACTTAACTTCAGAGTCTGACATTGTGGATGAAAGACTGCCAGATGCAACAGATCCACTGCTTCCATTGAGACGCAAATGCGAACCATATCTATCGGTGACATCCAAGAGGTCCTTCAGCATAATCTGCAAAGCCCCAACTTGACATTCTTGATATTTTTAAGGTTAATAAATGCAGAACAAAATCTCAAACCCTTTCAAGTCCTTTTTATGCTTCATAAAGCAACAAATACTGGAGCTGCAAAAAGAGCAACAAGCTCTGGTTTGAAAAAATCTCTCTGGCAGGTCACCTTTGAAGTAAGGCTTGTTTTTAAATTTTATTTCAGAGGTTGGAAACTTCCTAACCAACACCATGGCGGGAAGAGAAACAAAAGCAGGTAAAAGACGTTAAGTCACAAAAAATCCAAACCGCACATAAGATTACGGTTAATTGATATCAACATTAAACTAAATAAACCAGCTACCCTGTCTGTTTGACTTAAACACCAACTTTGTGCATCTCCATTACCACATGATTGTGGAGTCATAAGCCTCAGTACTTTCACAAATTAAGTTTCATATAAACCTCCAATTAAGGACTAACAAATGCTGAGCGCCTGGTCCCTTGAAAGCACTCTTCTAACACGTTTTATCAAATACATCTAACTTCCCACAGTTAGTTGAGCACAACATATGCTTGTGCCATCCCTCAATTATGAAACTACACAGGGGAGAACTTTCCCTACATCTTCATACTGCCAAGTGGGTATCCGAGTGCAAAATCAGCAGACACAGAAGAATGCCGCAGAATACGACAATCTAATGCAGTCTAATGTGAAGTGCTGTGCGTCATTTTATTTCCTTACTATTTACACATCTGTTGAAGTGGCCGGTTGCCTTCATTCCAGACTGTTGCAATGCTACCACTTACTGCTGTCCACTTTGGGCACTCAAGCTGCTAAATCCCTCAGTCTCTCTCTCAATGCTCCATGCTGAGCAACTGTAGACAATTGCTCATCCAACTGAACAAGCCAAGTTTGGGCACAGAACTTACAATGTACTTAGGGGTGTTCAGCTCTCCCCTTTGCAGGCTCTGTTCAGTTATCTCCCTCCCCCCCCCGCCTTCATAAAAGGGGAGCATATGTGGAGGATACAGAGCATGTTCATTCCTGGCCAAGGGACATAGGAAGATTCTGCTCCCAAAACGTTACTGCTTCCTGAAACAGCTGCCATGAAAAGTTTGCAGTCAGCAGCACTCAGAACGCAGCCATGTGTCTGAAGGGCAAAGTGGGTTTAAATACCTTTCGACACAGAGCTTTTCTACACATCAAGTCACTGCACAGCACACCAGGCTGTGAATCTACAGCACACTAGTTTGCTAGGCAGTAACATCCTGTGTGGGTGTTGCTACAGTGCACCACACTCTGGGATGATACCATGGCAGTGTCTATAGGAGACATCCTGCTGCAGCAAGCGGAGCAGATGTGAGGAGAAGACACTCTGTAGATTCACACTCTGTCTTGTAGCACAGTCACTTGCCATGGAGACAACAATAGCATCCCTCTTTCTCTCCCCCCACCCCCAGCAGGTAAGGAGGGCTGGGCTCTCCAGAAAGAACCACCTGTCAGATTTGTGCGTGTTTATTACGTTGTTTTCACTGCAAGTATCCGCTCCTTTCTCTCCTCAATTCATCTTTTCACAATGGGTTTGGGTTTTTTAATTTAATTTTCATTTACAATTTGAACTTAGTTTCAAGAGACTAGGGTGAGGGCCCTCCTAACTGCACCCAGTAGGCCTTTCTGATATGGCATTGATTCTCCCTTCCCCGGCTATCTATCCCAACCCTGACTGAAGGCTGTAGAGTCTAAAACCAGGAAACATTAATGCCAGAGTAGCAGGAACTTGCCTGAAATGATTGTAAACCAATGCAACTCCCTTAATATCTGTGCACAAACAGGAATTAGCAGAAGAGCACTGGCTAATTTTCTCCATGACAACAGGACGCCAGCTGTGTTCACAGCACGGTACTAACATCTTCCAGAACTGCCATCTGGCTTTTCAATTGCAGGACTACCTGTTCAACTACCAAGTCACTGGGGATTTTATTTGGCTTTCAGATGCAATCAAACAAACCCACTTGTTTGTTTTATCCATCTCCCTCATTACTGAGGGCAATTTTGGAACACAGAAGATCGTTAAATAGTGCAGTCTGCTAGCCTTTATACAGAAAACCTGTGAAGACAAATGTATAATTTTAGAACTGCTACTCAGTGAGATTTGGCATACTTGTATTTTAGGTTTCTATCTTAGACATCCGGGCACAATTCTTACTCCAAGAACTATGCTTCTGGCTGCCACACATGGCTTCAGTGGTAAGTTCATTAGCAGTTTAAATCATATTCAATTTAAGAAAACAGATGACATTCCATTACTGTAGTAAAAACTCAGACTCATTCTGTTACCTTGATTGCAGATACCAACATATTAGTATGAATGTGATTAAGATGCTAGGGCTGACATGCCATCTGAAAACCCAACTTCCAGCAGAAAGACTCCAGTTATGACTAACTCTAGGCAAATTAACTCAGTGAAGTAGTCACCAGTTTAACCATTGTGTCTATCCATGACCAGGTCATGCTTTTTGCTGCTATGTTATTTACACAATAGTCTACAAGAACAAGGTACAGCCTAGAGTTTCTTTACACACGGATCACTCTGGGCATCTACTTTCCATGCCATTTGGTCGGTCACGCAGGTCATCTGATATCAGGGAGCCAACCGCCTCCTTGGGCTATTGAGCAAGGGGGTAGATCCAGCTCCAAGCTCCTGGAAGGGGTGGGGCCTTGGAGTGAAGGGGTGAGGGTGGGCAGCCAGCCCAGAGCACTGCTCAGAGTGTGGCACCCTCCACCCCCGAGCCCTCAGAGCAGAATGGAGCACACGGTGCAGCACTCCAGTGGCAATTTCAAGGGCCTGGGCCGTCAGCCACCGCTCTAACAGCAGCAGCAGCAGCCAGGAGCCCTGGGCCCCTTTGAATTTCTGGGCCCCAGGGCAACTCCCCACCTCCGCCCCCAGCGGCAGGCCTGTCCGATCCCGTGTGCATTCTCCCTTCCCCTGACAGTATATCCCAAGTTTTAGACACGGCTGGAATTGTTTTTCGGCTTGCAAGTCATCCATGGATTTGAACCATCTTCATCTGTTGTGCAGACAATAAGCTTTTCAAAATGGCTAAAATGTTTCCAGTCTGGATACTCATTAATATGCATTGATACGAATATTCTTGCTACTTTGCCTTTGCACGGACACCCTCCTGAAACGCTCACTCACCTAAATATTCACCAGTAACAGGAGTCATGTGGATCTGGCAATTTTAGTCACAAAAAAAGTTGAATACTTTTTAACTGAATTTGTGCAAATCTAGCCATGGTCCAACAGTTGAACGGTTTGAGAACCGAACATCTCACAAGAGTCACCCGTTCGCTTACTTTCATTTCCAAACAAGTCACTTACATCTGTGATGGACCAGAAAAATCAAGATTCCCCCAGGTTAAGGATGCCAAAGACATTGATTCCACATCGTCCTGAGATTCCTGTACTTACACTTTGCTTGGCAAGCTAGAGTTGACCAAAAATATTCTGGTAAGCGAACTGTCCATCTGAAAATGCCGATTCAAGAGTGGAAGGTTCCATGGAAACGTCTCCGTTTGCTGAAACTTCCAATGGCAAGCAGGTGGGCCAGGATTCTCAGTTTCCGTGCAGTCTGCCTGACCGAGTCCTCAGGTCAGCAGCCTGGGATCCCAAGTTGCTCCTTGGACTCAGCAACACGCAAGTGTTCCCAGTGCAGGACTCTTGTCGTGATTTCAACACAACACGCTGCCACAATTACATTTTTGCCCCTTCTTAGGATTAAAAATTCCTCCCAAAATTTAAGTTTTTCATAAGACCCAAGTTCTGCTTTCCAGGCTGCTCGACTTGGCTCCCTTGGCACGTTCAGAAGCACAATTACGACCGCGTGATCCAGGTCTCTTCAAAAGCCTTAAAGCTTCACATAACTTTTGCAAACTTTAGGGCCCTGCATGCACGCTCCATGGGTTTGTAAAAGCAAAGCTTTTAAACAGAATACGTTGAGAGTGTCAGCAGTGATGTAGCCAGCAAAACGCCAGCAAATCCCACCATGGTTTTTTGTGTTTAATGTTTTCATGAGGTCCAGCTTGCTGAGCTGCACTCTTAAAGCCACTGTAGAGTGGTCAGTAAATCCATGACAAGTTTTAAAATTATCACCTTACACAGACTTGTACAAGCATACACTTGGGTGGCTAACCTCCGAGTGAGCGTTCTGCCTTTACACAGATGCTCAGAGCCAGGGCCGGAGTTCTGCGTACACTCTATAATTGCTCATCACATCACAGCTACCTAGCCCTCTGCCCTCTGCGTTATTTTTGGTGGCTCTCAGGAAATGACGCAGAATTTTGATGATTTTGCCATGTAAAGTGAACCACCAAGAGATTCTTAACTAATTGTCTGGAATCATAGAATACTAGGACTGGAAGGGACCTCAAGAGGTCATCGAGTCCAGTCCCTTGCCCTCATGGCAGGACCAAATACTGTCTAGACCATCCCTGATAGACATTTATCTAACCTACTCTTAAATATCTCCAGAGATGGGGATTCTACAACCTCCCTGGGCAATTTATTCCAGTGTTTCACCACCCTGACAGTTAGGAACTTTTTCCTAATGTCCAGCCTAAACTGCCCTTGCTGCAGTTTAAGCCCCTTGCTTCTTATTCTATCTTCAGAGGCCAAGATGAACAAGTTTTCTCCCACCTCCTTATGACACCCTTTTAGACACCTGAAAACCGCTATCATGTCCCCCCTCAATCTTCTCTTTTCTAAACTAAACAAATCCAATTCTTTCAGCCTTCCTTCATAGGTCATGTTCTTTAGACCTTTAATCATTCTTGTTGCTCTTCTCTGGACCCTCTCCAATCTCTCCACATCCTTCTTGAAATGCGGTGCCCAGAACTGGACACAATACTCCAACTGAGGCCTAATCAGCGCAGAGTAGAGCGGAAGAATGACTTCTCGTGTCTCGCTCACAACATACCTGTTAATGCAGCCCAGAGTCATGTTTGCTTTTTTAGCAACAGCATCACACTGCTGACTCATTCAGCCTGTGATCTACTATAACCCCTAGATCCCTTTCTGCCATACTCCTTCCTAGACAGTCGCTTCCCATTCTGTATGTGTGAAACTGATTGTTCCTTCCTAAGTGGAGCACTTTGCATTTGTCTTTATTAAACTTCATCCTGTTTACCTCAGACCATTTCTCCAATTTGTCCAGATCATTTTGAATTATGACCCTATCCTCCAGAGCAGTCGCAACCCCTCCCAGCTTGGTATCATCTGCAAACTTAATATGCGTACTTTCTATGCCAATATCTAAATCGTTGAAGAAGATATTGAACAGAGCCGGTCCCAAAACAGACCCCTGCAGAACCCCACTTGTTATACCTTTCCAGCAGGATTGTGAACCATTAATAACTCCTCTCTGAGTACAGTTATCCAGCCAGTTATGCACCCACCTTATAGTAGCCCCATCTAAGTTGTATTTGCCTAGTTTATTGATAAGAATATCATGCGAGACCGTATCAAACGCCTTACTAAAGTCTAGGTATATCACATCCACTGCTCCTCCCTTATCCACAAGGCTTGTTAAGCTATCAGATTGGTTTGACATGATTTGTTCTTTACAAATCCACGCTGGCTGTTCCCTGTCACCTTGCCACCTTCCAAGTGTTTACAGATGATTTCCTTAATTACTTGCTCCATTATCTTCCCTAGCACAGAAGTTAAACTAACTGGTCAGTAGTTTTCTGGGTTGTTCTTATTTCCCTTTTTAGAAATGAGCACTATATTTGCCCTTTTCCAGTCTTCTGGAATCTCTGCTGTCTCCCATGATGTTCCAAAGATGATAGCTAGAGGCTCAGATACCTCCTCTACCAGATCCTTGAGTATTCTAGGGTGCATTTCATCCTGGTGACTTGCAGGCATCTAACTTTTCTAGGTGATTTTTAACTTTTTTTTTTAATTTTATCTTCTAAACCTACCCCCTTCCCATTAGCATTCCCTATGTTAGGCATTCCTTCAGACTTCTCGGTGAAGACCGAAACAAAGAAGTCCTTAAGCATCTCTGCCATTTCCAAGTTTCCTGTTATTGTTTCTCCCTCCTCACTGACCAGTGGGCCTACCCTGTCCGTGGTCTTCCTCTTGCTTCCGAAACCATTTCAGTAATTTAAATCTACCCAGGCAAAACCGCCCGGTATCAAGGATCTCCACGGAATGTTATGAGATTTCTACAGAGCTTTGAATTTCCTGTTTAAGAGCTCAACCACCAGCCAGCCAGGCGCAACGCGGGGAAGGGACCAACTAGTTCTCATTCAGAACACAAAAGGCTGACACTAGGGATGTATAATTGGCCAATCGTGTAGACGCTGAAAACGTCAGCGGTTACACACAGGGCAGCAGCCAGCTCCCCGAGAGCAGGTGCGCGCCAAAAGAGCTCTCCACGTGTACCAGCTTGTGCCTGCCACCCCGCACAGCGCAGCTCCTGCCTGCCACCCTGTTCCCAGGGAGCCAGCTCCTGCCCTGCGCTGCTGCCTCTGCTACAGAGGCAACACTATGGAGTGGCAGCTAGCTGCCTGGGAGCCGGACCGGGAACCACATGTAACTGTTTGGGGCCAGTTTAAATAGCTACACTCTTAAGTCTCTAGTTGATATGATTATCTGTGAGCTATAACTTGCATCACAAATACCTCCACCACCCAAGAAGCCTTTTTATCAAGAGCGGCGAGGAGTCCTGTGGCACCTTATAGACTAACCCAAGTGTTGGAGCATAAGCTTTCGTGGGCAAAGACCCACTTCGTCAGATGCGTGTCGTGGAAATTTCCAGAGGCAGGTATAAATATGCAGGCCAGAATCAGGCTGGAGATGATGAGGCGGATCCAATCAGAGAGGATGAGGCCCACTTCTAGTAGCTGATCTGGAGGTGTGAATTCCAAGAGAGGAGAAGCTGCTTTTGTAGTTAGCGACCCATTCACAGTCTTTGTTTAATCCTGAGTTGATTGAGTCAAACTTGAAGATGAACGGTAGCTCAGCAGTTTCTCTTTGAAGTCTGGTCCTGAAGTTTTTTTGCTGCAGGATGGCTACCTTTAGGTCTGCAATAGTGTGTCCAGGGACATTGAAGTGTTCCCCTACAGGTTTTAGTATATTGCCATTCCTAATATCTGATGTGTCCATTTATTCTTTTACGTAGGGACTGTCCAGTTTGGCCAATGTATATAGCAGAGGGGCATTGTTGGCACATGATGGCATATATTATGTTAGTAGATGTGCAGGAGAATGAACCAGGGACGGTATGGCTGATCTGGTTAGGTCCTGTGATGGTGTTGCTGGTGTATATATGTGGGCAGAGCTGGCACCGAGGTTTGTTGCATGGATTGGTTCCTGAGTTAGAGTTACTATGGTGCAGTGTATAGTTGCTGGTAAGAAATATGCTTCAGGTTAGCAGGTTGTCTGTGGGCGAGGCCTGGCCTGCCTCCCAAGGCCTGTGAAAGTGAGGGATCATTGTCCAGGATGGGTTGTAGATCACTAATGATGTGTTAGAGAGGTTTTAGCTGAGGACTGTAGGTGATGGCCAGTGGTGTTCTGCTGGTTTCTTTCGTGGGCTTGTCCTGTAGCAGAAGGTTTCTGGGTACATGTCTGGCTCTGTTAATCTGTCTCCTCACTTCCTCGTGTGGGTATCATAGTTTACAGAATGCTTGTTGAAGATCTTGTAGGTGTAGGTCTCTGTCTGAGGGGACTGTGACTGTGAATGGCTAACTAACTACAAAGGCAGCTTCTCCTCTCTTGGCAATCACACCTCCAGATCAGCTACTAGAAATGGGCCTCATCCTCCCTGATTGGATCCACCTCGTCATCTCCAGCCTGATTCTGGCCTGCATATTTATACCTGCCTCTGGAAATTTCCATGACACGCATCTGACGATGTGGGTCTTTGCCCACAAAAGCTTATGCTCCAACACTTGGGTTAGTCTATAAGGTGCCACAGGACTCCTCGCCGCTTTTGCAGATTCAGACTAACACGGCTACCCCTCTGATACATAAGTAACCTTGATAAAAAGTAAGTCATCTCAGGATTTGTTCTGTTGTTGTCACTTTGTCTTTTACCCCCTCGCTTCCTCCTACTGATTAATAAAAACTTATACATGTCTTGCCCTACGGTAGATAAAACCCTTTTGACAGGAGGCATCTTTCCCAGGTGTTCGTACCGTGCTTACCGGGGCCAGCCAAGTCAATAAGGCCTCCTCCTGCAGTTTTACAATCACAAGATGTTTTTCAACCATAGAGGGGCCTATGCGAGCAAGGGAGCACTAAGATTTTGAAAAAGCTCTGAGCTTCCCAGAATGCTCGTAGAGCCAGTCTTTCTGCAGCAAGGATGCCATCTTCCAGCCACTGTAGCACATTACATTACTTCCCAGCATACAATGAACTTTCATAATCTCTCTACTACCAAAATCAGCAGCAAGTTGTGGCCTGTGTAATAGTGTTTGGATATGGTTTGGTCCTCTGGGGCAGATCAGGCTTATTTTCAGTTTCCAAAGAAGACAAACATGAGGATACGTGCCAGTCATTGCGTCACTTCTGCATATAGTCTGCAGTGTGGTTGTAGCCAGATGGTACCAGGTGAGGGGCACAAGGTGGGTACAGTCATACCATTTCCCGGACCAAGTTCTGCTCTTACACGAGACAAGATTTTTGAGCTGCCCAGGCTCCTCTTCAACTCTACAGAGCTCTCCGAGCTCTCCAACTGGGGCTGCACACCAAGCACAGTTGGTCCAGGGAAAGGGATTAATTGCCTCACGCACCTCGTTCCTCTCAGTGGTGCCAATGCACAGCTGTGGCACTGGCACGGAGCTGTGGAATCTCTTGCAGAGCAGCATCCATTGGGGCCACTTGCCCCTCTCCCCCCTCTGGGAGCAGAGCAGGGGAAGGGAGGGGACCCCAAGCGCCCCACAAGTTGAGGAGCTCCTGACCTGAGAGTCTACAGAACTGGGGAAGGCGGAAGGGAAGGCAGGACTATGCCGAGGCAACACTATCAAAGAACAGTTACTGGCTGTGGAACCTCTTTCTGGAGTGGCCTCTGTGTATTTCCACTTGTGAGGGGTTCGTGAGCAGGCGAGCGGCAAAGCCACGAGGCCAAGTACCAGCTCTCAGCCGCACATCAGGAGTGTAACCAGAATTTTCTTCTCCCAGAGGAGACTGCTCAGAGGGTGACATTTTTTCTTCAGGCGCATACAGAGCTTACAGTATCAGATTTGCAAACTGTACGTCGAAGAGCATAGGGCCATGCCACAGATACTGTCTTCCGATTAACCGATATGCAGAGCCCCAGGGGATCTAACACCTGCCAGCCCATACCAAGGGTACAAAGACCAATGGGGAAATGCAAAGCAGACAGTGACCTATGTAAAATTGAAACAATGGGCTTGAGAATGGAGGTGGTGAGGTCACTAACCCAATCCCATTTCGGCTACAGTTTCTAAGGATTAGCCATTTGGCCTGTATCACACTGCGTTCCTGGCCTGTAGAATTGGCTGTAAGGAACACTGCTGCCACATACGTTTGGTACAGATGACAGTCTGGACCAGAGCTGATGCCGGGACAGACAAAGCGGATTTAAAAGGGCCCGGGGGCCCCGGGAGTGCAGCAGGGCTCAAGGCAGGCGCCGCCCTTGCTCCACGCCACTCCTGGAAGTGCAGCCACAGGTTGACCCTTCTCTGTGTTGGGATCCATCTCCAGCCAGCCAGCCTCCGTGTTCTGGAGTGCAAGCTAGCGGCCCCTTCAGACTGAGCTGCACTGCTGCCTTTTATATCCTGGCTCCAGCTGGAGCATGCCCTCCTCAGCTAAGAGAGAAGGGTTAAGCCCTGTTGTACCAGTGCAGAGCTGATGCACTCCGTCACACAGCCGGCGCACCAACGTCCATGGTGGCCTTACACATACCCATCAACTTAGTTTGGAAGTGAAGGAGCGTCCCCCCCCTTCAGCATGGTGAGGCAGGTCTCACACATACCCATGCCAGACAGGTACCGTTTCTTCTTTGTTCTTTAAAGAAAGAAACTTGAATTAACCAACCACCACCCTACCCAAACGCCCCTGGAAAGGCCGAGAGCAAGGAAGAATTAACAAGACCAGCATCAAGGACCCAGTGAGATCTCTGAACATGAGCCTGGTGTGAGGAGATGCGGAGGGAGGGGTGAGTGGCCCCAATCGTGCTAGCTCTCCAGGGCACACCACAGCTCAAGGTGGGGAATCACCAGTCCCACAAGTGCACTACTGGCAGTGTTTGTTAGCATTTCAGTCCTCTTAAAAGAGACTTAAACATGGGCTCCTAAGTCCCATGGGAAGCCAATAGGACTAGGCTCCTAGAACTTCTGCACACTTTTAAAGGTGAAACTTGAAGCTTCCTATTCGGCAATGTTCTCAGAAGATACACAGAGCTCTGGGTTTCATTGCTTGCAGAATGCACTTGCTTTTTCTGAAATGTTTTTAAAAAGAGCAACACTGTCAAATGGGTGTGAGGTGGAACTGAGCCTTGGAGAATGTGTCTGCATTTTTATTCTCCAGTCATCAAAAGAAGATCAGTACACACTATTTTGCCAGTTTTCTCTATGAGCACTCTGTCATGTTTATCCATGTTCCTGCCACCTACAGAGCTACCGGATGGCTCCTAACAGCAGCAGTACCCAAAAACCCATGCCCATCAGGCAAACAGCTGGAAAGTGTGTGCACTGGTGATTTGCTGCTGAAGGAGAGAGGGGGAGCAGACAGTACGTGGAAGAAAGGAAGGGGGTGTTCCCAAGGGGGCAGTGATCCGTTCTTGTCTCTCTCTCCTGGTCTTCTCTACCTGCTCCTCTCACCTCATCTTCTGGGACAAGCTGGTTTGGTTTCCTCTTGCAGTAGTAATGTTAATCAGAGAACCTGCTATCATTCCTCGTCACCCCAGCCAAGCAGCCTTCCACTCTACCCATCTCTGAAGGGAGCCCATAGCAGAAGACAGGATCTGGGTGGATGGAGGCTAGGCACTAGGTAAATTCAGACAAGACAGAGAACCAGTCACCCAGAAGTGATGAGGTTTCATCGGGCGGAACTGCAGAGAGGGCACTGAACTCCAAACATGGAAGGAGAATGCACAAAGAAGGGAAGAACAAGAGTTCTCCGAATAACAGTCAGCCCGGCCTCTGATTGCTTACGATTAAGGAACAAATTTACCAAGGAATCTGAAAACAATTAGCTTGAGCCTTGGTGAGGAATGTCTATTTTAGGTTGATTAACTCCCTGGTTCCAGACAGTATTTGCAATTGCTGACTGGCCAGCAGAGAAACTAAAGGTTTTGTAAGAACACAAACATCTCGTTCTGTACCAGTGTGCGCTGTGACTGACTTGCAGTGGACAGCAAGCAAACAGGGGCAGAATGACTCAGCAGGGAAATATAATGCAATCTGACATTGCTGGAAGCCACTTGGGGCACGTATAAAGAACAAATCCTTGCGTTCTAAAATGCTAAATGAGTGTGGCATTCATGGATTCAGCCAACTGAGTAATCCCATGGAGATGCCATGCAAGCCAGTGGACTGACAACTGCGTTCTCCATCTCACAACAGCTGTGTGAACATACTGATTTGCACTCTCCATTTTAACCCCAGATTACAGGCAAGGGACATTGTGAGGGGGCTGCAATTATTTCCATAAACAACCATCAGGAAGTGACATGAAAACAAATCCAGCGCTGTTAAGGCCTGAGGGGGCACACATTAAGCACCAGAAAAACGTAATGCTTCACTATAGTTATGCCAAAAAGACCCAAAAAAGGTCAAACATCCTGTGGAGAGTCAAATCTGAGTCCACTAGGACCAAATGCCAACAGCACGCTCGCTGCCTGGGAGGACTCCAGCGCAGCATTATGGCCGGGGGGGGGAATGGTGAAATGCGCAGTGCATGGGGGGATGAACGAACGAGTACCCCTGTGAGGAGAAAGGAGTCTTGGTGGCTCTGCTGAGACTCCAAGGGAGAGGAGAAGCGCAGGAAAGGGCCTGGAGGGGGAAGAGGTTTACGTGAGGTGAGGAGAGGAGAAATCCAGGACTAGGCACGCAAGAGGGACTTGGGTAGGGAGCCCAGTGCCTCTGTGCCAAGGCATCCGTAGGAGAGGCACAAAGGCTGCGGGAGGGGAACTTTATCTTCTGTAGCACTGGCCCGACCCCACAGCACAGTTGAGACCGTGTCAGCAGGTGCTTAATCGGGCCACACCCGTAACATCTGGCCAAGCTACAGCACCCTTTGGCAAGGCATTCCATCGGGACTCCAAGAGCTTCCCATACAACTGCTGCCATGGCTCCACAGCCTGCGGCAAGACAAACCTTTGGAAAGCCAGGAACACTGGCATGTACACTGCACTGAGCTCCCTCCTCCCCCAAAAGCAGGGCCCCACTTGGCACAGCCGCCATCTGCCAACACCCCACCTCTCTCCATCAATCTTCCACATGTCCCCGCTCTCAACGCTACGGCCACCGAGAGGAAGGCATGGGAGAAGACCAGGGCTGAGAGAGGCCCCCACACGCCACCCCTCATGCACTCAAAGAGGTTCCCAACCAGGAGAGAGGAATGAAACTGATCCAGTCCCTTGGAGCAAACCACCACGCTGGCCAACCAGAGCAGCCAGAGAGCAGCCACACAGCCCAGAGCTAAACAGTATGAGGTAGGGGCCAAGTAATCCACCACCGAAATGTCTATCACCTCCCCACCAACTCATTTCAATCAACAGAATCCCAACATGCAAATTAACTGAAGCAAGCATCGTGATTGGTTAAGTTAACTCCAAAAGCACTGTTTCAAAGTGACAAATTACCACTTGCCCAGTCTAGCATTCTAATGAGCTGTAATAATGGTTAATTTCTTCAAATGCAGCATAGGCATGAAAGTTCAGTGAGCTTTACCCAGATGATTCATAGATTGTAAAGCCAGAAGGGACCACCGTGATAATCTAGCCTAACCTTCCGCACAGCACAGGACCTATATTAATGCTTGTTTGAACTGGAACAGCTTTTTAGAAAAGTGTTCAACCTGGTTTTAAGCCAAGTTCTTATCTGCGAGGGATCGGGAGGAGACCTTCCCGGAGGCAGATCTGCCTTCTCTGGGGTTCTGGCACCTTCCTCCGCGGCAATTCCATCAGACCCAAGAGCCATCTAATCAGATAACTCCCATGGGAGCTTGGGAAGGCTCTTATTGCACTGAGGTCGTTTAGGCTAACAGTCTGACGTGTGCGGATTCCTTGGGCTCTTTGTCAATGGACTTGAACACAATAATTGGCAGGTGCATTGGTAACTTCTAGGAGCACGCTTTCTATACCCAACATGCTATCCATATAGGTAGGCATAAACCGGTTTGCTGCTGTCCTGGGTCCCTGACCTGTGCTCAGGCCTGTAAGTACAGGTCCAGTGGCTCCTTTCAAACCACAGGCCCCGAGAGCAGGGCAGACAACACTACAAATGCAGTCCCGAAGGTAATACGGCCCAGGCCCTGGTTCAGGGCAAGTCAGCCAAACAAACGCAGTTCCCCAGGCACGAGCAGGGAGAGGGAGGACTGTTACCCAGTATGTGGGGTGACAGGGGGGACGCAGGCCCTCCCTACTCTACTGCATCCCAGCCCAGGGCCCTAGCAGGCCTGGCTGCCACTGGGGTCAGTGGGGATCCGGCCCCAACATGCTGACACCCTCTGAAGTGTTACAAGGTCAGCCTGACAGTTGTCAGCTTCCCCTGGGCCACTGCCTAACTCCCCCTTGGCATCTACCTGGCTCCACGCCAGCTGCTGGTCCTCAGGGTAGTGGTAGTCTGCACCCTGGGGCAGGGTACAGAAGGTCTCCTCTTCGGAGCAATGGCCCAGCAATCCGGGCCAGTCCTCAGCCTCTGCCAGGTCCTCAGGGCCCTCCTGGCTTGGGAGCTCAGGGCAGGTCTCTGCTTCCTCCAGTGGCTGGGGCTTTACTGAGCTCCTGGGCTGGGCTTTGATACCCCTTGCCCCGCCCCCTTGGCAGGATTGGGTTTGGCCCACCCAGGCTTAGAGAGGGGTTCTTCCCTGTCAGGGTCCGTGAGTGCCTCCCCTCCACCCGCTCACTACAGCAGGAGATGCCGTATTACTTCATACATAAAAGAACTGAATCCACTTGCTGAGGGACACGGAGCTCAGCCTTCTGCATGGAATTACAACCCGTCTGCCCTAGAGTTTTCCTGTGAAGACAAACTCTGAAAGCGCTTTATTTAGCTGAGAAGCACAGAGTTACACACGGGAAGCGCAGAGGCTGGCCAAGCACACCATGTCCTCTGTGCTCCTAGGGCCAGCACAACCACAGATGTACCATGTAACAATGTGTGCTGGAAAGCCACAGGGTTCAGAGCTTGGTGACCAGCTCTGTACTGAGCTATGTAAGCAGCCTCATTTTCAGATCGTCAGCCCTCACAGCTTCCACTGCAGGTAACAGGCCGTTAGAGGAGACAGTGGTGCTACGGAGAAGGTACTGAGAGGGGACTGGACACTTACTTTATACATTTCTAATGGCTCCATTTTTATGCCCAAGACTAATCAAATTAACTACTCATGCAAGATCTATAGTTAATACATGAGGGACTGGCTAGCAGATCTGTTTCCTCCCAGGTTTTCTATTGGGCTGGACCGATATAAAATGTCGTTGTTCCAAGAATGAAGAGTCATGTTGCATGCATAACGTTTGGTAAACTTATTTTTCTGTTTGAACAAAATGAAAACTGATTTGTTATCTGACATCAAGCCTTTACGTTACTCATTTAATAAATAAGACCACTTTTTAGCAAGTCTGAGGCTACTAGCAAGAGGTATATAACGTAAGAACATAAGCAATGACAATAAGGTCTAGTAATGACAATTGCTTTCATTTTTAGAACCTCAACTTGCATAAAATAAAAGCTTTAAACACAGCAGAAGATGCTTGTCATGGGAGCTTTAAGATTTAAAAGTTCTGTGTTGCAGAAACAAGGGACAGCTGCCCGCTTCAAGTTGCAGTGGGGGAGGTCTAGATTGGAGATTAGTAAAAACTATTTCCCTAGGCGGGTGAGGAAGCACTGGGATGGGTTCCCTAGGGAGGGGGTGGAATCTCCATCCCTAGAGGTGTTTAGGTCCCAGCTTGACAAAGCCCTGGCTAGAATGATTGAGTTGAGTTGGTCCTGCTTTGGGCAGGAGGTTGGACTCCATGACTCCTGAGGTCTCTGCCAGCCCTGGGATTCTGCGGCTCATGATGTATGGGTAAATCAGTAGGAATTTTCATGAGAGTTGGAAGAGACCTATCACATGAGTCTTTGACAGCTGCTGAGAAGCTTTGGTAATGCCACTGCAGGCAGCCAGGAAAGTCATGTTAATGGTCTGGAAAAACATTTATCCCTGCACCACTGGACAGCGGTGCCCTTTTTCTTTGAGCCTTTCAAGTCTGCAGCCTGGTGGTGGAGTAATTCCAGCTTAAATATTTTAGTCTTTCCAGTTCAGTTTGTTTTAATTTTTACAAGATCATTAGCCTATTCCATAGGCCAGCCCATTTAAGGATTATTTTTTCTGCTTTAATACTGACAGTACTTGTTTAATTTTTAAAGCTGAACTTGGAATTATTTTAGATCCCACTGTTAGGATGCTCATACGCTCTCCTATAGGACTTTCAACTGGAACTGACCAGCAAAACTTGAATGTTTGAACTGATAAAATGTTCAAATTCTCTGAAGATATTACAGACAAAATTAACACCACACAGATAATTAACTCCCCTGTCCAGAAAAGGTAAATAGTAATTAACCTTTCATGTTAATGGCTTTGTAGCGATCCCATAATCAGCCTATTGGATAACAACCTGGACAGCGTAATACCCAAGTCTTACAGGATTTTAACAGAGGATAGCAGACTTGTGAGAGTTACAGAGCCTGGATAACGTACGGACTGTGAGAATGATCACAGCAGGACCAAGAGACGTGTCAGCTGTGTGGGTTGGGTGCCATCTCTGTGCCACTCTGAGTACAGATTAGTGTTCTTCCAGGTGCATGTACCAGGGAAGCACTCCATTAAGGTAACACTTGATGGCCATGCCAGGTCAGACCAATGGCCTGTATAGCCCAACAGCGTCCCATGCCAGATGCTTGCATGCTGCCAGATCAACGGAAAAGGACAATTATCAAGTGCCCCATCCCATCATCCAGTGCCAGCTTCTGGCAGTCAGAGATGTACAGACACCCAGAACACGGGGTTGTCCACCCACCTTGGCTGCTACCCACTGATGGGCCCATCACTGTGGTATGTTTTATGGACCTGCAGAGGAGCATGTGTGACTCCTAGAGGCTACAGAGCCGGTGGAACTTACATTGAGCTATCTGCTCTACGCTGGAATTGTGGCTCATTCAGAGGGCCAGATGGGGGGAGTCCTTTGTGAGCGGTCGGTTTGTGAATTCTTGCCTGACTCAGCTGGGCTTATGGAGAGAAGATGGTGCCCTATAAGGAGATCCAGGAAATGGACAGTCTACGTGCTGATCCCAACTCCTGCATTGCTGATCACAGGCTACAGCAGAGTGGGCAATCATTTTTAAAAGGGGGCCCACTTCAGAAATTTCTGAAGTGGCCTCTGGCAAAAAGCGTAGGGCCAGGCAACTTCTCATGCCCCTCCCCCACCCCCAACAGACCCTGATTGACTTGGGGGGAAGCGCATGAAGTTGCCCCTCAGAGAGAATCGACGGCTGGTTTAGAACAGCTGGCGGTTCCCTCTATGTGCCACAACGGAAGGAGACCTCACGTACTCTCCTGCCCGCAAGCCAATCAGGGCATGGGGGAGTGTGCAAAGTCTCTCACCCTCTGCCAGAGGTGCACAGCAGTTAGAGAGCCACTGCCAGCAGGTCCCTCTGAGGCTGGCACTCCCCCGTCCCTAGGTCTCGACTGACCTGGGGTCAGGGGAGCAGCAGGGCGGCCGCGGGCTGGATCCACCGGCTTGGCTGCGAGCTGCCATTTCTCAAGCCCTGTAGAGTCCAGGTGACCCACGTTGCCCCGTGCGTGTTCAAATATAGAAAACGCTACGTTAGAAACTTTCAAATCCAAGGTTTGAACAGGAACAAAAGGTGCAAGTCTGCACAGGGGACGCGAGTAGTTTACCGGGTCTATTATCAGGACTTTACATCAATAGTCCTGAACGTTAACTCTGTGCAGTGCTTTCTGAACAGCCCTGAAAAGACCCAACTGTGGCCTTATTTTAGCAAAGCATTACGCTGAGGTGCAGAAGGAAGCAGAGTGGGTAGTTAGAAAACATTGTCTGAGCACTTTCTTCCCTGTCCCTGTCATGCTTCCAAAAGCAGTCAAGCCATTAAAGGATACATCAGTTTCGCTTCCACCTTCCAATAGCATTACGCATATCCCCTCCCTGCTGTGAGCTAAAAGTAGCTGTAAATTTGCAAACTATCAATATATAACCTAGGCTAAAGTCTTTCCCCATCCATGTTTTCACAAGCACAATGAAGGAAGCAGATTTCAAGAGTGAATTAAAGCAGAAACAACTAACAATGAATATTTCTCATTTCATTGTATTAAAGAATACTCTGAGAATAAACACGATCTTAAGAATAATACACAAAACTTGGCGACATTTTAACAGGTGCATTGACAGGATTTCAGTCTCCAAATATTCTCCTGAAAAATACACAGTTTTAAAAAGTCATAAAACCACAATATATACTCTTAAACTCCCATTAATGATCCGACAGTTACACAAACAGAAGAAAAATCAGAGTGAAGACTTAAATCCATTCCCAACTCTTCCATTGTCCAGATTTGCTACAGAGAAAGAAAATTCTGGATGGTTTCATAAACTGCAAGTGCCTACTACACTAATCAAACAAGGATAGGCTAAGAACTGAGTTTCAGACTTCGCTATTAATCTTCAGGTTAAGATCATTCATAGGGCTCTATGGCAGAAGCCTACATTTTGAGCATTCCACCTGCCCTATAAAAAATGCCTAGTTTGACCTCCAACCTAATGTCACCTTCTGTAAGGCAGGCTGACATTTCCCAGCTGCAGTTCTAACACGAGAATCTTGCCCGGATGTACTAACCAGAGAGTGAAAGGACATGCATTTAAGAGAAAGTATGTCAAGAGAGAAAATAGTCATACTTACAACACTGGGAGGCAGCAGTGGGCAGTGGTTTCTTCTGGACTTCTTCCGAAAATGAATACTAAGGGAAGAGAAAAAGAGAGCACAGACAGGTAACAGATTTCAAGTCATCTTATGAAACAGGATTTCCAGAACATAACAAGCTTACGCTCCCAGAGTATACTGGAGGTGGGGGTGGGGTTAAAGGACAAAATATTTTCCTTAATGCTCACATATAGAACATGCTCTTAGGAAAGTAAAAATTCGCACTCTCCCATGCCAAAATATGTTAATGGCTCCACAGGATGAAGTCTTATCTACTCTTAAAGTTCAAGAGAAAAAAATTTAACTTGGGGACCACAAATTAGGCATCTAAATCCATTTAGTCACCTAAAACATACACGTCTGACTTTCCGAGCTGCTGAGCGGTGACATCAGTGGAATTTGTGCGGCAGCCTGAGAATAAGGCAGCTTCTATTGTAGATGCGTCAATACGAGTTTGAGGTGCCCATGTTTGACAGCTTTGGCCACGACGTTGCAGGAGCGTTGGCTGTGGGGACTGGGAGAAGCTAGATAACTTGTGTGCACTGAGCAGTGCAAAATACAGAACACTCTTGCAGCGGAGTCGGGCAACAGCCAACAACATGGAAGGATTTTTCAAGTTATTTACCTTTATACTGGAGTACACAGATTCCACGTGCCCAGCTTTGGCTAATTCCAGAAAGGCCTGCTACAACAGCACTGAGGTGTTCCCCAGAGATGCATTTATATCATTATTCTGACCTCCTCCCTCCACCTATAAACACACTGGTCACTCAAAAATAATCCAGTGATCTGCCTGAGGCTAGAGACAGAAAATAGGTAGAATATTTTTTAATCCTACTGGGCAAAATACCAAGAACACGGACCTCACCAGCAATGTTCCCTCTAATTTTTTCCACCGATGTGCAGAATAAATTTTAAGTGCACCAAGGCATGTGCAGATGTGCACCACCAGTAGCAACACATGCCGCTGGCTGTAGGTGCTCTGCTTATCAGCAGGGAGGCACCTGAATCTTTCCTGGGTGGTTGCCCACATGCTCTACTTCCATGGAACACTGTTCAAGTCAGTGGAAGCTGCAAGTTTTGAAATCTCGCTTGCTGGGTCAATGACACATACCCTGACCACTGACGGGACTCGTTCACAATAAATGAGGAATAACCACGCGGATGCACTTTCCACTGAAGAGCCAGAAGCTCAATGGGTACGCACACAGAGAAATTTTAGTGAGAAAGCACAGGCTGGATGAGCAGAGAAGGCATCTACACTGGATGAATGACGACGCAATTCTCCAACTTCATCTACCAACAATCTGATGAACCACTCGAGGGCACCTTTATTCCACTGTGCGTCTGGCACTAGAATTCGCCTGTGGCAACCCATCACTTTCAACCTAAAAGGAGGAACGCCTTGCAATAACATTACTGAGTGACCAGTTCACACCACTTGCTTTGTCACCTGGTTCACAGAGACCAAGAGGCTCTAGAGCTGTTTCTGTAAGCACTGCCTGAAGCCAGAAGAAGCTACACACAAACCCTTTTTTATCCAGTTAAATACACTTGTGTGACTGGGTCAGCCAGTTCCAGACTTCAAATCTGCCTGAGCGTCCTCAGTCTGCACAATGAATCCACTGACAACAGACTTAATGCAGGGAGGCTAAGTTATGGTCACAATATATGGCCCCAGAACTTCCCACACACCCTATTTATATGGCTAACAGGACCTTTTAGAAATACGCTCCTGGTACGTAAAAAGACGAGCATTACACTTTTTATTAACACTCTTTACACCTACTTTTGTTGGAATTAACAAGCTCCTTAAAGGCAAGAAATTAAGTCCATCAACTAAATTAATAATACTTTCAATAAGGCAGGTGTCCTTAGTGTATATTTTGCATAAAGGCCTAAGAAACTGAATCTTTTGTTGTTGTTGTTGGGGATAACAAGCAACACAACCTGAGGTAGCTCTGCATTCCTAACTACCTCATCATGCTGTCTGCTAGAGGCCAAGTTTTATACTTGTTTTGAATCTAAGCATGATGCAGAAATCAATTTCCCCTCGTATTCTAGATGGCATTAACATTGCACATAACGGAAAGTGGGCAGCACAAAGGAAAACTTGCAAATGAAGAGAAATTGCAGTAATTACCTAAAAGTAACTGGCATGGAAATTCTGCATTGTACTACAGTTAACTTTGGGGCATTTTGGATCAGAATCCTATTTTAACGATAGTGCTCACATGTTTCAAGTTAAGTTTACTCACCTCACCACCATCTTGGGAAGAGTTTATCTCTTCTAGTTTATTGGTCCAGTATCTGGCTTCGTCCTCAGGGATATCTATAGTAACCACACAGGAATCAGTCATTCACACTGAACTAGTTATCCAGCAAGTTCTGCTTTTTAAAATAATACATTTGTATTGAACAGCCACTCTTAAAACAGCGAGGACATTGCAAGAGGACACTTCTTTAAATAAAGCACATCACAAGACAGTCTTCATTTTGAAATTCACTCCATGTCCTCTATTAGCATCAGATGTAAATAGTAATGTAGTTCCAGGTCTCTAGATGAAAACATTCTCGTTTATCACTATCTAAATAAACAGAGAACACACAGAAAGCAGAAAAGAAGAACGCAAAATCTGACTTGCTTAAACTAATATAAGTATGAGACACTAAAATGTCACGAACCAGCTACACACTTGGAAACACAATGAGATGTGGTCAAGGAGCTCTTCTCCAGAGTTCTCTCTGCCTAACTCCAAAAGAACAGCCACTTCGAGAGCACATCTTCACTTACGGCTCATCAGGCTGTACCGACGCTTCTCCAAAGCAGTAAGATGACCCCAGTTTTTCTTTGCAGGCCAAACTGGCTGTTCTGAGGCAATCGATGTTACCCACAAATTCTGCTAAAAGAATGTGTTTCCACCGCTGTGCAGTGACGGTCTAACTATATGGTAAACTAAAAACACTCTTTCTGAAAGGTCTTCTAAAGGCTGACCAGTCCAGTTACACAATTAATATTTGGTTCAAGCCACATAGAAAAAAAAGAATTCCACCACAGTCAAGGTCTTTTGGTTTGTAACTAAACCCCTACAAATGTAAAATGGTAAGTGCTACGAACATTAGCAATTCTCCTTATTTCTCAGCTTTGGAAGCTGCCAGCGAGATGTTTGAACCTGGCAGTTCAGTACCATCTCTCGTTTCAATAACTGTGTTCCATTTCAAAATGTGAAACCAGTCCCCCATTACTACAGCCAGTAGAAGCAATTCTGTCGTCATCAGAGGGGCCAGCTTTCTGAGGCAAGGACGGTCACCTGCCCAGGAGAGATGAACTCCAAGACTGGAGGCTGCTGGCTGGGCACCCAGCTGCGAAGGCAGCAGAGAAGAAAGAGTGGCAATACCATGCCACCCTTACTATCCTGCAGCAGTCTGCATGGGTCACTGCCTTCAGAGCACCCCGCCAGCACAGCCACTCTCAGTTCTGCCTTCAGAGCTGGGCATGCCATGGCAACAAGACCTAAGCAAGGCCTCCGTCATCATGGAACGTGGCCTTCCACTTCGGTAGTGTATAGAGACCACCAAACCCCATGCTAACAACAGACAGGAAAAAACAGGTCGTGAAAATACAGACAGTACTGGAGTTTCTGAAAAACTAATTGGTAAAAACAAGATCATGACATGGTCTGCGGTATGAAGAGGCTGACTGAGGGTGGAGAGCAGGAATCAGGAGTTGTAAGTGCAAGAGAAAGAACCCAGAGAACACTGCAGTTCCTATTTGGCATGTGGATTGACTTCCATTGGCTTATAAACAATCCAAGTCCCCAGTGTGTAACTCAAACAACTCCAGCAACACTTACCAACAGCACCCCCAGCAGACATGTGGAAGGCTGGAATTTTTGGAAAGGAAAGGTCACAAATTTGAGCAACAAAATCGTGTTGTATACAAGTCAGCAACAGTGACAACGAACACAGGAACCATCCTACACTGTCTCGCTTTTAACCACCAGCGCAAAGGAGCCTCCCTTTCGCCAAATCTCTTGTTCTTCTTGCACATGAGATTACGAGTGGGAAAGATGCTGCCACTCGGCTGGGCCATTGTAGGGAGGCTATACCCAGCGGTAAATGAGAGCAAGTGGTAGAAAGGACTGAAAAGCACCAGTTTTTTCCTTACAGATTGATGAGAGCATCAGTGTTTCGGGGCAGCACACGGACTATGTTCGTACACTTAGTTAAGTTAGTTTAGAGCAGGGTTCCCCAACCTATGGGTCGTGACCCAAATATGGGTCACCATTACATTTCAAAAGGGTCACCAAGTGTCTCGCCAGGTGGCTCTGCCCTCCTCCCCCTGTTTTTGAATTGCCTTGGGTCACCAAGTCTTCCTGAATTGTCAAAATGGGTCCCCATCTGGAAAAGGTTGGGAACCGCTGGTTTAGAGAGAGAAAACAACTTCTCCAGGGTCCTGACGACAAACATGGGGAGAGGAAATAGTTAAGCTCCTTGATGCCTTTATAACAGGGGGACACTAACTGGAACAGCTATGTAGGGATCTGGACTGATGCCGCAAAAGCTATATCCAGTACCAAGAGTGGGCTTACTGGCAGACATAGCCTAAGGCCAGGTCCACACTACAAGGGAAGATCAACTCAAGATATGCAATTCCAGCTACGTTAAGCCGAGCTTCGGCGCCATCCTTACAGCGGGCGGTCAACATGAAAAATGCTCCCATCGACTTCTTACTCCTCGCGAGGAGTAGGAATACCAGTGCCAGTGGGGGGGCACACTTTACTAGACCCACTAAATTGAATGCCGGAAGGTCAACTGCCGCAGCCACTATCTTCCCACAAGTGGAGACATGGCCTCAAAAGCCCAGTAGACATACTTAATTATTCACGGGGGGCTCTTGCTGGTAGGAACATGGATCCCTTATCTTGAGTCAAGCTGTAGCAATCATTAAATTTTATTAAAGCAAAGCTGCCGAATTCCCAATTTTTTAAAAGTCTGTGTGGGAAAAATGTGATTGGATCAGCAGCACTTATTACTGCACACAGAGGCTCAGTGCCTGTTGTGAACTGCGAGATAAGGGATGTTTGATTATTTAAATTCATTGAATTAATCAAGGCAAGAAAGTGAAACAATTTTCAAACAATGACAGAATTAATGTTTTTGCTGAAACAAGCAGTTCTTTGGAAGTCACAAGTCGACGTTGATAATGAACTTTTTCGAGTGCGTTCAATGCTGAATGATCTGGAAACGATACCACCACCCGGGATACAAAAGTAATGTGGAGCTGCACAGCTCACTACAACCCCACAGAACATTTCAAAACCTGAGCTTAACTGTGCCCTAACCACATTTCACTGCGTAAGAAACCCCTTCAGCTACCACTATGCTCCAAACTCACACTTCCCCTGGAGGGCTCCACATAGCGCTTTGTATGTCAGGCAGTTCGTGCGCCTTCGACTATCAAGGCTGATGTTACTGAACACAAATGAGATTTCCTAGACATGTTCCTTAGGCACTAAGGCTGGCAATCAGATGCCACTGCGATAGAAGATGGATTGCTTGGAGACCATCCCATGCAAATTTTATCTGAGAGCAAGCAAGGCGGCTGCCATCTGACATTACAATTTGGAAGGAGAAGAGAGACTGACAAGACCTACTGACTAACATCTGAGAGAGAAAACTCTGCAGTTTGGTCTTTGTAACCTATCACGTAGCCAGGAGCTGGAAGGAATGATTCGAGGCGGCAAGGTGACAGAACTCCACTAGATCGGAGGGGAATGGAGAGAAGTGTCCTGACACTGAATTAGCCACTCTGCAGCTACTGCATGGACTGTAAGAGTATGTCTACGCTTAGCCACTTGGTGGCGCCACAAATCAACACAACGTCCAGTTCTCCCTCCGAAAAAGCCACGTGTCTTAGATCTGCATGAGCACTTGGAAATGCAGGAGGAAGGAGACCGACCAGGGGCTGTCATCCTTCAAGACCACTAATTTTCTGTCCAGAGCATCTACAAACAGAAACATTGTGCTCTTCCCTAGCTATGAAATACATTAGGCAGAGTGAGTTCTGGGAAGAATGCAGATCTTTTCAGTTTTGCCTTTTCATGGTCAGATAGTTTCATGAAGCAGGCATCAGATTTTTAGTATCAGGTTGCTACTGCTGCAACTGCACACTTCCTTGCATCAGTCAGGGACAGGGAAAACTGATTTGGTCCAGCATTTAATTACTTTCCACCATCTTTCCTGGTCTTCGCAAAGGAACAGCAAACATCAAGTGAAAAATTTTCAATATTGAATAAATCCTAGTCATCCAGAGTCAAATTCCACATGAGAGAAAAGGGGTCCAATTAAGTAGAAACTACCTTCTTCAGAAGAAAGAAGCTTTTAGTTTTACAGCTGCATTTGTCTCTGGTCTTAATTAAGTGTTCTGATTTAAGCTACTTTTACACGGACAAAGGGAGGAAGCAACGGAAGAGTTCTCAAACTTTTCTATATTATAGGTGAGATCTTAGAAAGATCATCTCAGACCACACCTCCCACTAAGCTTCCATCCACATCAGACCCCTCCCATTTGGATCATGTAGCATTCCTGTGGCAGTTACTCTACTGCTTACACAGGAAAGTGGTATTCTATTCAATCCAAACCCGGAGTAGATGAGATACTGGCCTCTACTGCCCGAGGAAAGCTGGCAAATCCCGAGCCGTGTTTCACATCTGAGACTTGAACTTATAAAAACAGCAAAGGGGGCCACATGACAATACTGTGTAACAAAGCACATGTAGATGTGAATCCAAATTAGATATTAACATCCATGTGTAATCGGAATGGTTGGTTAGAATCAAATGCATTAAATTCCATTTAATTACTTATATTTATATTCATTTAATCTATTGTTTGTGTTTTATTTTAATTATTGGATTTAAATTTATTTTGCATTTATTTTGGAATCTGATCATTTTAACTGGTGGCAAATGTAACATGGACAAGAATACACAAGCCAAAGAACATCTGTCCTGTGAAGTGTTCTTCAAAAGGGTCATCACGATGACAGGGCGATATGCAAAACGCACGTTGTTTTACTGACAAAACGGTTCTCTTTTTGGTTCAGTTTATATAAGAAGTTCACTTTAGACTATTTCTCTTGTTCTACGGCTGACTGTGCCTAAGCCAGGTGTTAGCAACACTGGCCCTCAGGGAACCCCAACCAACCAATCTGGTGTTAGGCAAAAATTTTTAAAAAATTCCATAACACTGAATGGGTGACCCGGACATTGTGCAGAGAACACACTCGCGCCGTTAATGCACAGGCATTGTCCTTCTAAAGGAACTAATGAGCAATAAAGCAGGAGGAGGAAACTGCATTGTTCGACCAAGGATTAGAGCACACTCCATCTTCTATTTCTGGAAAGCTGCTAACCAAGGGCTTGGTACAAATTTACTGCTCTGTACTTAAGCAAGTATGCTAAACCACGTGTGTACACACACCCCTTATTCCATTCTTACCCGAAGAGTGTCATCCAGGGAACAGAATGAGACTCCCAGAAGAGATTTAGGAATATTGTCCATGTGCCTCTTCTCCAAACCATTGTAGTCCCACAAGGGGAGATCTTTCCCCTAACCACCCCATTCCTTGCTATTTTTACCTTTTCAGTCATTGGCTCTATCTCCTGTGGGAGGCCTAACTACATTGATGGGGGAAAAAGCTTAAGCTCAGAAAAATCAGCTCTTTATTCTGAAAGGCAGGGGGTTACTCAGGAAACAAATCTTGAAACCACTGGAGTGGATGTTCCAAACTCCTGCTGTTTCTCTGACTGTTCCTGTTGCGAGCATTAACAAGAAAACATTGAAGAGGCTGACCTTGTACATGCGGAATGTCTGGCTGGATTTCAGCATGATCTATAAACACATTACTTAAGAGAATCTGAGGAGGAGAGTCATTTATTTTGTGCCGTGGATTTAATTTGTGTCGCCACATGTTCTCTCTAAAACTTTGTTATGCAAATTCTTGGAAGAAACACCAACCAATGAAATAAGGTAGCTGGATTCTCATGTAACATGCTTCCAGGGGAATAATCAGTTTAGGTTTTGGCCCCAGCTGACTGCAGCACAACTACTTAAAACAGCACTGAGTGCTGCAGTTGGTGCTTGTAGACATGAGGTGTTCAGAGCATCTCTCAATTCAGGAGTTTGACTGTTGAGCACAAGGATTGCATGTTTTAAAATGTGAATATACCTAAAAGGGACCTGTTTGAGATTGTACACATTTTTCACGTCCAATAGCCTTACTTTTCTGGTGTAAACCCTGCTCCTCAGAAATCTGTTGTGTTCTTTTACTGGGCCATGTGTTTTTAAAGAACAAAAAGAAAAGCCATGTGGTGCTTTCAATTCTTGAAGAGAATACAGGAACAGGAAGGGGGGGGGGGGGGAGAGAACATTTCAGACATAAGGGATTTTGTATTTATCAGACACAGAAGTCTGCTCTACTATATAAAGGTCTTTAAGACTGCTTTGCTGGCTGTGAAAAGAAATCAGCATTCATACAAAATGAGGGCAGAATTTTTGCAATACAGATTGAGTAAGTATTGTAGAGAAAGTTTCCTTCTACATTATTAATGAAGCAAAACTAACATATCCCATGCAGTTTAAGGCAATTTATTATCTGGATTACACCAGATGCCTTGCCAGTACAGAGAAACATGAGTCTAATGCGTGGAGAAGTGATGCAAAACACAAGCTCAGTGATCAGGATAAAGATAAATATAAGACCCCCAAATCAATCATTTTACTCCACAGAAATGAGCGGTTCACTCATAGGAGAAAGATCAATTATGTCATTAGCTTCAATGGTGTATAAAAAGCAGTTCTTTTCATTAAAAAAACTGGATTTCATTTTCAATAACCACAGGGTTATTTTTTTTTAAATAAACTTATTTAAAAGTAAAATTGTGGTGGATTGTCCATTGCTGACTACTTTTAAATCAAGAAGGGATGTTTTTCTAAAAGATCTGCTTGAGGCCTTACTTTGACAAGTTCTCATGTCCCTTCTAGCTTTAGAATCCCCAGAACTATGAATGACAACACCCTAGGTTAAGAGCTCCACTTACTCTCAACTGCCACAGGGCTACTCATGGTTTTCAAACTATTCAACTCACTAGAATTAAATAGAACATTATGCAGTACGTGTTTGCTGCCAAGGTTTTAACCAAGTCCAAGTAGTAGAAGCCACTAGCCAAGCCAGCTTGCAGATGAAGAGGGTGAGTTGGCAGAAATCGAAGGCGGATCTCCAACAGCCCTCTCTGGATCTCAGGAAGTATGTTGAGTAAAAACCCTTTCCTTGGTGCTGCAGAGGTGCCCAACTCTATTGCTCCTTGCTGTAGAAGGAACCACTTGTTTTTTGAGAACCTCTCCATGAGAAAGGTCCCTAAAGAGGATTGGGGTTTTGCAGGGGGTAGGACAGTAAATTCCAACGCACAGCCAGAATGAATGAGAAACACCCCCTTGTACTTCGTTCTCGCATGCCAGTTGTGGGGAAGTTTGCTACAAGATCCCCAAGGGGTGGGTGGCTATCAGTAGATGGCAGCATCAAGGATTTACAGCTCTCAAACTCATCAAAATATTGGCTAGACGGGGTTGGATGATGCTTTCACCTGAGTGCAGGGCAATAGGTCTTAATGCTATGCTTCTTACCGGGTGGCTCATACGGAGATAGGTGGTGTGACACAGCTCCTACCTGACCTCAGTGGGTCCTGCTCTTTCAGGTGCATTTGCCTGCCTCAGAGGCTCACAGCAGCCCTCAACTCAGGTACCACCTCATGGGCATCAGCTGGCCATTTGTGGGACTACTCTCATCACTGGCCAGCCTGAGTTAAAGGGAATCCAAACTCCAGTCTCAGTGGCTGCACAAATAATGCAGGGCTGGGTAAAACCCTCCTTGCCCCAGCCAGTCTTTTGGGTTATGGACATGGGAAGTGGGTGTTGGGGGGAACCTGGGCCCACCCTCTACTCCAGGTTCCAGCCCCGGGCCCTGTAATAGCAGCTGTCTAGAGACATCTCCAACACCGGCTATGAGACTGCTAGAAGACCCCGGGCTACTTCCCCCGCTCCTTCCTTCTCCCAGGCTCCTCCTCCGTTAGCCACTGGTGCTTGTTTCTCCTCAACTCCCAGCAGCACTCCCTCCGTCCTCTCAGCTCCTCGTGCGCTAACTGCAGCCAAGCCTTTTTATCATCCGTCTCAACAGGTTCTTTCATTGCCCCCAAGTGTTCTAATTACCCCAGACTCACCTGACTCTGCAAACCCTCCCACTCCATTAGCTCCAGGTGCTCAACTGCCCTGACTGACCAATTCTCACTGGTTCTGGACAAGCCCCTGCCAGTTACCCTGGGAACAGAGATTTTTCCACAGTCTGAGACGAATACATCTCCTTTCCATTACTCTTGTGTCCTTCTCACCTGCCCCTGTCAGTGGTAAAATTGTTGAACCAATGGCACGATTGGTCAGACCTGACTTATCCAATTCCTGATCACCTTCCTCTCTTCCACGTGCTTCCAAATGGATTCCTTGATGATCCCCTCCATTTTTCCGGGGACTGAAGTGAGGCTGACTGGTATGTAGTTCCCTGGATTGTCGTCCTTCCCTTTTTTGAAGATGAGTGCCAACATTTGCCTTTTGCCAAGTGTCCGGGACCCGCCCCAATCACCATGAGTTTTCAATGATAAAGATAATCTACGATCACATCAGCCCGCTTTTAGCGCCCTCGGATGCATTAAATCCAGCCCTGTGGATTTGTGCATGTCCAGTGAGCCGCCTGGGCAGCACGGCCCCTACCACTCCGGCGAGCCTCGTGGATGCTCTTCCAGGCCAGCTTCCTACATAAGGCAAAGCTAAGACCACTTCAGATGCAGGGCAGCCTCTCATGCTGGTCTAAGTCAGAAACGACGTCTCTTACATGTGTTCATTCGGAGCTGAACGATGAGGCAGCTATCGTCTGCATGCCCAGCA
Organism: Pelochelys cantorii; assembly: GCA_032595735.1. NCBI lineage: Eukaryota > Metazoa > Chordata > Testudines > Trionychidae > Pelochelys > Pelochelys cantorii. Next base: position 782,951 of record CM064330.1, on the reverse strand, counting down.
ACCCCACACAGTAAGGCCTGCCAGATCGTAGCACCTCAGAGCCAAATCCAGAATCCTGCTTACACTATGGGAGAGGGATGCAGTATTACCACTGCCTCAACTGGCTCTCCAGCTGGAGAGAGAACCCTCCTCAGAATCGGCCAAGGGCCAAAGGCAGCAAACTAGTGAGCTACAACCCACCTGCAGGGACATGCTGCAGTGCTACTCAGAGCTCACGAAAGGAATCAGGCGACAGCCAGGAAAGAGGAGAGCACCTTATACTGATGCACAAGTTTAAAAGGCTTAGGCAAGTTCAACTGGATAATCAGCAGCAAGAGCTAACGCTGTCCCTATGCCTTAGGAATGCCAAACAGCCCATTATGGGTTAGGGAGGAAGTGGAGTGGCTCCGTGTGTGTACAGACCACTAAAATGATACTCTCTTCTAACCTAGCTTTGCTCAGTACGTCTACTATATTTCTGAGAGCGTTTGAGTTAGTCTGTCTGCTCACGTCCGTTCCAGAACTCCTCCTAAATGGTACGAGCTAGGACCACCACATTTGGAATGCAGCTTCCTCTGATCATAACAAAGTTAGGTCGGGGTTTGGTTGTGCCAGGACAATGGGATGTGCCTGGAATGCGACTGTTTCTCAGAACTTGGAAAGGGACAGTTCTCCTAACAGGGACAGTTACACTGTAATTGTACCTACAGTTGGGGGTGGGGAGGTGAGGCCCCAGCCCTGGTGAACCTGAGCCAACAGAGCGCAATACCCACAGCCCCAGGGTGGCCAGAGTGTACCCTCCTGCAAGCCCAGGGATCCACCAGCCAGCTGGGCAGCACAGCCCCTGCCTCCCCAGCAATCCTCTATCCAGGCAGCTTGATGGCCATATTCCAAGCCCCAAGCACCCACCCACCCACCCACACCCACCCACCCACCCTTAATGCCCTGCCCTGGCTGCTGCGTGAGGGCTGAGGTTGTCCTCTCTCCCTGGGGCAGCCTGTGGACTGAACCCCTCATTACCAGCCCCAGCCCAGAGCAAGATTGAATGAAGAAAAACAAAAATGATTTCAGTTAAGGAGCCAAGCAACAGAGTAAATCTTCTAGCATCCTAGAACTTCTTTGTGACTTGTGCTCTACACAGGGGCGGCCCGAGGCGGGCTGCCGGCAGCTGGTGCCCCAGGCGGAATGCGCGATCGGCACCCCCGCGCCCCCGGTGGAATACGCGATCGGCACCCCTGCCTCCACAGCCCTCAATGGCGTGACGTCATCATTGGGCACCCCGTTTAACGCAGCACCCTAGGCGACAGCCAAGTCGGCCTGTACGCACGGGCCGCCCCTGGCTCTAGATTAGCTGATGTTGCACATTCTGTAGTTTAACCAGCTGCAGCTATATAGCTGAACATATATGCCTATAAATGTCCTTCTTGCAACGTGGGCTAGATATCATTAAACTAAGAGACCAACAAAACAAACCAACCTGACTGAGGAACATGCAGCTGTAGGTGGCACTTACTGTTCAGTAAATAAATTGCACAGCTCTCCAATTCAGAGAGCTTCTTCTCCAGAACTCCTATTAGGATTCAATATTAAGAAGTGTTTTAATGTATAGGAGGAGGTCGCACACAGACACTTGCAAAGGGTCAAAATACAATCACTGAGAACCACTGACCAAGAACAAAGACTAGCTTTAGCTCACGCTAGGCTAAAGTTTCATGGCACAAAGAAACTTTCAAATCCCTTGTGTGAGTCGAGCACCGAGGAAAGAAAGGATTAGTAAGGAAGCTGTCAAATGAAACATCACCTGACCTGTGAGGCTCAGAGCCCCACACAAGTTCCATGTTCTCAGACACTGATCTATAAAGAGCACTCCACAGAAACGGCAACATCCCAGCTAGGCCAAAGGACAACTCACCGAAAGGTAACTCGAATCTTGTATCCAGCAAAATTTGATGGGGCGTTGGCTTTTTGGTCCCGCAGATCTCATCATGCTTCATGACGACCTCGGCCTCCAAAGTAGACCACTCGCCAGGTCCTTCCTATCAATCACAAGACAGGAATTGAAGTCCCTGGAGCCAATGAGTCTTTACCCAGGTAGCAAGCCTTATAAAATCAATTCCATGGGGCATTTGCTAATGCAAGGGGCACAGGAACAGCTCCACAGGATTATATTAATAATAAACCTTGTGAGTCTTTACTCCTACTAATTAACCCAGTGTTCTGTTTGCCATAACCTGTTGCGGACTGCTTCCCCTCGAGTTCTGAGTGTACAAATTCTGCAGAATCATTTATATCAGGGGTGGGAAACCTCCAGCCCCCTGTCTAATTTAATCTGGCCTGCAGCAAGTCTCCACAGCACAGGCTGGAAGCCCGGAGCCTCAGTTACACCCCCCCCCCGCCCCACAGGCTCACAGTGATCAGGGAAGCTCTGCACTCTGCCTGCAGGCAGGCACTGCCCCCCAGCTCTCACTGGCCAGGAACCGCAGCCAATGGGAGCTGCAGGGGCAGTGCCAGCAGGCAACGACAGAACATGAAGCCTCCTGCGCCCTCCCCACCCAGGGGCTGCAGGGACATGCCAGCAGCAGTGCGGGTCCAGAGCAAGCAGGGAGCCTGCCTTCGCCCTGCTGCACCAATGAATGGGAGCCGCCTGAGGTAAGTACCCACACTCCCTTCTGCACCCCAGCCCTAAGCCGCCTCCCGCTGCCACATCCTACACCCTCGTCCTGAACTCCCCGAACCAGGTCAGACCCATCTCCCGCACCGTAACTCCCTCTCAGACCTCACACCCCTACTACCTCTCAGAGCCCGTGCTCTCACCTGCCACAGGGCACTGAAGCAAGCTAACACCCACCCAGACCAGTGCCTCAGCCCAACTCACTTATCCCCAGCCGCACTCCAGAGCCCACACTCCCAAAGATAGCCCTCACCCCCTCCCATACCCCAATCCTCTGCCCCAGCCTGGAGACACCTCTTTCAACCCCTCATCACTTTCGGCCTGGGCCTCTGCGCCCTCCCCCCGCAGGGCTGTATGTGGCTCATGACTGTTTTCTGGGGTTCAGTGGCCCTGGTAGGAAACAAGGTTCCCTACCCCTATTTAATGCTTACACCAAGACGAGACAGGCATTTGAAAACCTACCTGCCGCAGCCCTACTCACTTCTGAAGGGAATTTTGCATAAAGTATTCAAAACCGATCGCTGCGGAGAGCGCAGGCTCCCAAGACAAGTTAGCACAAACAAGTTTGTGAGGCCTGAAGGCTGGGAGCCCCACGCCTCCATTTACCCATTTTTTCCTACTGCCCAAATTCATGACCATCTCCCGCCTTTATAAGATCCTCCTCTATAAAATCCTCTCTCTTCTAAATTGTGTCCAGATGCACTGGGCTCGGACCTATGTCAGTGAGTAAGTTCAGACCAGTTTTCAGATCTTCTGAAACTCTCCCGTTAACTGCTGAGTCAGAAGTTAGGAAACTCCTGCTCAACATTCTTACTACACACACACACGTCACACCCAACACTGCTCAGGACAAACAATATTCTGTGGCCTTATGTAGGCCATCAGCAGGTATCCTCCAGCACAGGGGCGGGGAACCTTTTCTGGATCAGGGGCCACTGACCTACAGAAAAATCAGTGGAGGGGCCGCAGACAAGTGAGAAGCAAAGGAAAAAAAAGCCAGGTAGGGGGGCAGCCCTGTGGGGGACAGCAGGAGGGCTGGTGCACCAGCAGGGCTCCCCAATGCTGAAGAGGGGTCCTGAGCCTTAGGGGGGCCAGATACAGGCAAGCCAGGGGCCACATCTGGCCCCCCGGCCTGAGGTTCCCCACCCCTGCTTTAGCATTAAAGCATAACAAACTTCAAAGGGAAAGTCCTCAAGCCACCATGAACTCAAGAGCATATGTTACCAGGGCAGCCCATAACAGCCCATATTTTGAAGAGAGACACATTTCAGCCAGTCGCTTGCTATGCTGTAATATTTTTACAGGTTTTCATGTTTCAATTTTAACAAATCTATTTTTGAGAGGTCAATATGTGAGGTATAAACGCTATACATTATTCAGGAAATCAGATCTCTTTTTACACCTGTAGAACTGAGATCGCAGAACACAGATTCCATTTTTGTCTTAGTGGACTCTGTCATCCAAAACTTAAGGGGTCCCCTCCACACATTCGCCCACACTTCTCAGAAGCACCCCTACCATCCAGACCGTTTGTATCGCACCACTAGGCGAGATGAGACACACATTAAGCTGGAGGGTGCACTATCAAATTAGTGTTACGTGCGCTGGCTAACCTCATCCGACTGCCGGATGGTCTCAAGTGCAATCCACACAGTGCCCACCATGGTGTCCCAGATCAGCCCTTTGTTCCATACTTCGACGATCAGGCCCAGGTCCAGCCGACTGATCTCACTGCAAGGGAGAGAGAAACGCAGTGCTTAACAGGGAACACTGAGGCAGTTGTGAACTCAGCATTTGGCTTGGAATGACAACCACTCACACATGTGAAGAAATAACCTCAACTAAGCTACAGCACACGTAGAAGTATTTAGGTGAGCACGCTAAGTATCTTGGAGGGAATTACTTCTATGCAGCTTTGTCCTCCCATGGGCAGTCACAGATCCATCTGGTGGATCTGAGGCGTCCGTAAGGCAACACGACAACACATGGACTATTCTGGCCTGGAACACAGAGACGTGATGCCATTCATTTTACTCCTGGGCTAGCTCCCTGTGGCCACACTTGCAGGAAGAAGGGATCAGCCACTCCCCGCTCTAACAAAGGGCACAGTCATGTGCTTCTAGGCCGGCAGGGCTCTAGCAGATAGCTTTGTATGCTGAGCTTGAGCACGACCTTTGTCACCAGGAATATAGACAGGAAGGACTTCTTCCCTCCCCAAGGGTTAGAAAGCATCCCCATCAATTCATCTCTTCCTAGAGTCTCATCCCAACTCAGCTAACCGGTTCACACCACTCTCTGGCAAGCCACTTGAGCAAGTGAGACACTCGCCCGTACAGCCAAGTTTTGGTCTTCCACCTACACATACAGCCTGGCAGGGTCTCATTTGCCTTTCTGGGGAGCTCAGCAGCAACTCAGGAGACCTGCATGGGATATTGCCCTGTGGCTAGGATCGCTTATGGGACAGGGCCGTCAGGGCTCAGCTTCAGAGGATTGTTGTGGTTTTTTGAGACCAGATTTCCTAGGACTCAGTGCTGCATGGCTCCTCTTGCCTGACAGCACCACCGCACTTAATGTTTGACACAGGAATTGGAAAGTCTTATTGTTACTTGGCCCTAGATTGCCACCAGGCTGAAGAGCCTTGTGCATTATTCCCTGACTTATTCCTCACTCAGACACAGCTCAACCATTGTACAACTGGAAGCCACCAACTAACTGCAGTCTCACGTGGAACAAATGCAGCACAGCAAGTGGATACTCGGTGATCCCTAATGCAGCATCCTGAGTTCTCCAGCCAGGGCTGTCAGGCTCTGAGTTCGGCAACATGTAGAGCTCAGAGCAGCATGTGGGTGAAGGAGGGTCTGAAGGTGGTGTATTTAAAACCTGAGTGCTTCACTTATGTAACGCTGACAGGCAGACCCCAACCTGGGGCCTCTGGAGCTTAGTGCATGAGCCTCTACAGCAAGGCTACTCAACACATGGCCCACAGCCCGCGGTGCCGTTTGGGTTTATGCGGAGCTCAACACGTGGCCCACGGGTGGGAGCCAAAACAGAAAAATCGTCAATATAACCGTCTTCTGTTGCTATGCCTTTTAGTAGTTAAATTCCTGGACTGTCATTGCTCATTAACAGTGCTGTCATATGGGTGGAAATTGGGTAAATGTTGCATTTTATTAATATCACCAGAAATGACTTAAATAGGGCCTGTGTGTTGTATAGTCTTGCCTTAATCTTTGTATTCATGCCTGTCAGTGTGAGAGAAACTATTTGCATATATATTTGCATGTATATGCAACTACACTTAAGTTGTGGTTCTCCAAATGTGCTGCGAGTATCACTGTGACCCCCGGGGCTTCCAAAGTCAAGTAGTCCAGCTCTACAGCTTGTGGGGAAAAGCCAGCTGGCTCTCAGCCACAGGAGTAGGGCAAACTCCTTCTCTCTCTAAGTGGACTGAGTGCCACTAGATGTGACGGTGAGCCCTACCCAGCAGGTGCATAGGGTTACCAGGTGTCCAGTACTGACCGGACAGTCCGGTATTTTCACCTCCTGTCCAGTAAAAAAATTCAGAAAATACCAGACACCTGAAATGTCCAGTATTTTCTGATTTTTTTCCCGGCCAGGAGGTAAAAATACTGGACACCTGGCAACCTTAGCACCCGAGCCCAGTCCCAGCTCCCGGCCTCCTCCCCACCCCGGGCCCCAACACCCCCAGCCCCCCGACCCCATGCTTACCTGGTTCCACAGGGAAGCTAAGTTCTGGCTTGAACAAAACATAAAATGGCCGCCAGCAAAAAGCCTAAAGACCAAGGGGAAGCAATGCCTTCCCTGGGTCTTAGTGCTCAACCGCTCCCCTGTTCCCTATCCCTATTCTGACTCGGCACTCACTCTGAAAGGGGCCATGCTGGTTTATTATTTATTTATTTATTGCTTAAGTCTTGGAGTCCTTTTTTTTTTGCACTCAACAATTTTGGTCTCCCCCCTTCCCTCCCCCCCCCCCCAACAACATAATTTTTTCCCCAGTGTTTTTTTTTTGGGGGGGGGGGGTTCGGTATTTTTGGTTCAACCATCTGGCAACCCTAGGAGGTGGCGGGGGGGTTACACTTAGACATACAAATGTAACTAACTTCATGCTCCGTCAATGCGGTCACACACATTATCAGCTTATTGCTAGTATGTTGGTACTTGTCCCAAACCGTACAATTGAATCCCAAAGCTCTCTCCTTAGCTTCAACATGCAGATCAAGAAATCAAGGGCAAAACCCCAACCAACTTCTGCTCAGTGTTCTGTGAGGCACCAAGCAGGGAATTATCCTAAGGAAGAATTTCAGCCAGTCGAACTACTTTGCTGTTTCAGTTGTGTCTCCCTTTCTCCACCTATTGGTTATAGGGAGAATAATTTCCAGCCAGAGGACAAACCAAGAAAACCTTGCACCAAAGGTATTTCTCTTTCAATTTTAAAAATCTAAAGCTTTAATGAGGTTTCAGGGATAGGAAACAACTAACCCAAGCTGGTATTTGCCATTTTTCATTTCTCTGTGACATCCAGCAATTGCAAGGCTGCTTCTGAACTAGAAAATGCTTCCGAAGACAGAAACGGAAATGCTCTGTCTGGGAAATGAGCAAATCTCCAACATCCTCCATGTAACCCTGCCAGAGCTAAATTACAACCTTTTATCGGGAGTTTTAAAGCTACAAAAGCTATTAAAAAACTAACTAGTCTCATCAGCCAAGGAAGCTCCTGTGATTTGCTCTGCTATTTAACACTGCCTGTTTGGACAGGGCAGTGCTGTGCAGGAGGCCTTTCGCTGGGAGGAAGATGCTACAATACACCCAATGTCAGGACCACTGCTGTCCTGTTGCCTGGGTGAAGCGGGGAGCAAAAGGGTAATGATGCTCAGCCTTGGCTGGAAGGAAGTGGCCAGCATTCGGCTTGTGCATTCCCTAGTAACGGCCTGAGAGGGGCACAGCCACCTCAGAGCAGCCGGTCCGTGTTCCCAGCTGCAAGGGAGAGCAGCTCTGGTGGCTGTCATGAACAAAGACGATGGGACTCCAACCAGGTCAAACAGTTCATCCAGAACTCAAGTGTGCGCCCCTTAAGTCACCCTGGAACCCCCGCTTGAATATCCCTGCAATTCCTGGCTGCTTCATCAGGGGAATCCTTCCCTGAACCTTGGGCTTCCCAGAGTGCAGAATGGCTGTTTCCAGGGTTAGAGTCTCCCATCGTAGTCAACATTTGGGGCCATCTGTTTCCGTGCACCTTCTGAAGAGAGGTCTGCAGCTGCCACAGAGAGCAGGCATGGCCAGATGGTTTCGCCACAGCCTGCTTTCTTTGCCGATGTCGCTCGTTTGCTTTCACGGCTATTCTCAATAGCATTAGCTTCAGACCAACATGCCTGCCGCCATCCTGGTACGTCAGCAGCAACAGCTTCCCATGAGTTTGCCTCAACGGGGCCACTTTTTAGGTGAGTTTGGAGGGCAGCCTTACGTAAAGCCAATGGACCTCGGTCGTCAGCACGATGGGAACTGAACCTGCAATCTTAAGAGACTAGACCAAGGTACCTCTACAGCATGAGCTGAAAGCCACCTGGCTCTGAGCTAAGGATATAGAGCAGACTTCACTCCCCCTTATCAACGGTCCCAGGGCCTCCGGGTTACACTTAGATCATCTTTGTTGGGCTCCCAGTACGTGTTCCTGTCTCCAGAGTCCCGTACAGATACAGAATTTATACCCACAGATCCTCATCGGCGCAGTGCCGATGGCAGAGCCCCTGCAGGAACTACAGCAGCAAAAGCAGCCATGTTGGGCCTCTGCAAGCAGGAGCCAGTGTCCCAGAAAGCAGCTCCTCTGGCATGGCTGTACCACCCCAATCCCAGCCACGGGGCAGGCACCAGGCTCCCCAGCAGCGTCCCTGTTCACACAGCTCCCGGAGAGGAGTCTCTTCCACGCAGCAGTCTGCGTCTCCTGTCCGGGGCAAACCCTCCCCGCGTCGACAGTTCTAGCAGCCAACAAGCGCTTTTGCTGGCTTATGCTGTTTGCTTGCCAGTCTCCAACAGTACAGGTTGGACCTCCCGGGTCTGGCACGCAGGGGACCTGAGCAGCCCTGAGCCAGGGTATTTGCCAGAGTGGGGAGGTCAGTGCTTTCCCCTCTGCTCTGGACTGCCAGCCCCTGCAGGGCTCCTCTGCTCTCGCCCACTGCAGCGCCATCCCCCGCCTCCCCAGAGCTCTGCAACACTTGCCCGGGGCCCAGTGGGGATCCATTCTTCCCTAGTCCAGCAAGGCACCTCCCCCCAGCCCACTGGGTTTTCCCCACAAGCGCTCCAGCCCCAGAGCACCCATCGGGTCATCGATGATGCCGGGCCAGGGGTGTTGCCCAACTAGGGCAATCTGTATTGGAGAGACTCAACCAGCAGCAGGCAAAGGCACTTTTTTGCAGTGTAACCGCTTGTACACAGGGGCTTCTCCCAGGAGCAGAATGGTGCTTCAAAGGGAGTCCCTGCCCTAACACTTCTTCGGGGAAATACTTCTTGTGCAGACCCACCCTTAGTCTCTGTGCACCTTGCGTATGCTCAACTGGTGTTTTACTCCATGTTGCATTACACAACGCAACACTTCTCGTGTGAGTTTAGTATTCCCAAGTCTCCTGCCCACACAGCAGGACCAAGCACCATTTAGCCAGTGGTCCCCAACCTTTTTCAGTGGTGGGGGCTGCGCATGCGCCGGGCGCCCAGGGGCAGCGCTAGGCAGGCGCACATAAATGCCCTGGAGGGCGCCATGGCACCTGCGGGCACCGCATTGGGGACCACTGATCTAGACCATCCCTAGCAGTTGTGTGTCTAACCTGCTCTTCAACCTCCCCAGGCAATTTATTCCAGTGTTTCACCACCCTGACAAGCAGGAAGATTTCCCTAATGTCCAACCTAAACCTCCCTTGCTGCAGTTTGAGGATAGAACAGGAAGCAATGGGCTTAGAGGCCAAGGAGAACAAATTTCCACCCCCGCCCCTCCGTAACACCCTTTTAGATACTTGAAAACAGCTATCATGTCCCCTCTCAGTCTTCTCCTTTCCAAACTAAACAAGCCCAGTTCTTTCAGCCTTTGCTTGTAGTGTATATCTAGAAAACATGACCTGTCTCAGCCATTTGACCACCCACAAACACAACCTCATCCACATGACAGCAAATATCCAATAGTGCGCGCACGCACGCACGCACAGTCAGCCCAGCAAGCAAAGAACATGCACCACTGGAACTGCAGGGTGGCAGAAGGTACATCAGAGCCACCTCAATTTGACCGTATCATCGAACTCAGCTCCTCAGCTCTGCAGAAGACTACATTGTGGCCCAGGTGCTCAGTTTTGTTTTCCCCCAAGAGTGCTCCTGTCCCTTTCTGCCAGAAAGCCCTGATCCCACTCTCCCCCTGCCACCTCTTCCTGCCCTCATGGCCCCGCTCTCACTCGACTCCACGTGCTGTGTCGTGTCCCACTATCGATCACAGCATGAGAGCCAGGAACAGACAACTCCCACACTCCAAAACCTTTAATAAGCTCTGGCCTAGCAATCCAACTAGATGGGCACTGCCAAGTCCTTCTCAAAAGAATCAGCTGCTTGTCAATCAGTGACCATCCCAGGCACAGCAATCCAACTCCAGTGCCAGGCACATCCAACAATCTACCAAACACAGCAACTAAGCTAGTGTGCTTGGCACATCCCCTCCTGGCCACATGTCGAGGATGCCCCCTTATCACCGGACATCCCTGCTGAGCTGGGGCTCCATCTTACACCTCGAGTGGGACAGTGAACGACAACACGAAGATCACATTGTCTGAGCTTCCCACCTACCCGTGAAATCACTCACCCCCCCCCCCGAGGCAAGTGGAAAAACCTCAGAACACGACATCAGAGCAACCACCAGCAACATGGGCGGTGGGGGGAGGCAGGGCTGGGGGAGGAAAGCCCTCCAGCCCCACCCCCGCCCCTTCTGCCCAAGTCCCACTCTCCAGCACCACAGGGAGGGCAGAGGGCACACGGCCCCAGCCCCAGAGCCCCAGGGAGGGGAGGAGCGCGTGTGGCCGCAGCCTCCCCAGCCCCAGAGCACAGGGATGGGGGAAGCAACTCTCTACCCACCCCCAGTATGCTACAGGTGGCGTTCTGTGGGCGGAGCCATGCCTGGCCATTTGGGAAGGCAGCCCCTCCCCCACCTAGGATACCCGCCAGCCCGGGGCAGCAGCAACCAGGGGCAGCAGCAGGGGAAGAGCAGCCGCTGTCGGCCACTTGTTGGAGCAGCGGCATCGCTCAACACCCTCCCCACCCCAACGCAGAGGGGGGAACCCCATGAACACGTCTGACCCCTGGGTCGGCACCAACCAAGGGCACCCAAATCTGAGTGGGTGCAGCAAGAGAGGGGAGCAGGGTGTTCAAGGGAGGTTCAGCAGCCGGACCTTTCCCATACAGTGGGACAGTGAGGTGAAGGACACCGCCCAACAGCCATGGGGCTGGTTTGCTTATGGCCAAGTGCTTCTGAGAAGGACTGTGGTGAGTTCCCAACTGAGTGCCAGATTCCCTTCTAGGGATGTAAGCGACTAGTCAACTAACTGATCAGCAGGGCTTATCAGCTCTATCAACTAGTCACATCCCGCCCCACATCCCTAGCCTCGGCTCTGCAGCATTAAGAGACAGGGAAGCCAGCTCAGTCCGTGGTCCCGGGACACTCATTCATCAGCATTGCAAGCGACTGGGCAGCTGGCGCGCGAAGACACTGGCTCAGTGCCTGCGGGAGAGGTTCTGCAGGCTGACCGATGACCCACAGGAGCAGGGACTGACACAGTGTCTTCACACACCGGCAGACCCCCTTGGGGTGAGGAAGGTGTAATGAATGCAGAGTGGCAGCGGGGGAGGTTGTGGTGGGACCCGGCGCAAGCCAGACTGAGTGGTGTAATGGCTATCCTTATCGACTAGTCGATTTAAAAAAAAAAAATCTATCAACTACTCCATTAGGAAAGTAACTGCATTTTAACATCATTATTCCCTTCCCCTTTCATTAGGCATTCCCTTCTCTTGTGCCCAGATTCGGTGCTTGGAAGTGAGGGAGCATTGCCTCTGAGGCACTCAGGGGTCATGTAAAAGCCCAAATTTCTGGGTGGGTGCTCATGGAAGTTGTTCTGTACTGTTAAGAGGAATCCCGAGACATCAATCCCCCCCCTTTTAGCTGCCGACCCCACCCGGCAGAGGAGTTACATACACGTAAGTCAAGATTTTTCTTTAAAAAAAAAAAAAAAACACCCACAGGATTTTCTCAGGTTTTTTGAGGTTTTTATGAAAACATTCTATACATTTCAACCAAGAAAAATCCAGTATTAGTTACACTGTTAGTCATCCAGGGTCTTGCAGACAGGTCAATTTTACCAGAAGGGGCTGCTTATAGACCTACTCTATGCCATTAAGAACGACAACTGTCAAAACGTCAATGAAAATTCGACTCTTCAGATTAACCCTGAAAAGCCTCCAAAACGCGGCCCACTGGTGCACAGTCAGTCAGGGAATTGTCAAGGCTGCGTTCCATGCAAACACCAATGCCCAAGTGAAGAACTGAAGCTGAAGACACCTCTCTCAACTAAGCTCACCCATGCACATGAACCACAGCCACCAGCAGCTCTCATCTCTAGGGGTATGGCCATCTTGGCAGCTCTGTCGTAGGGACGTGGGAAACCTGAGGAGAACAGGGCAGACCAACAAGTCCTCCAAGACAAAATCAAAGCCCTCCCTAGGGAGAAACAATTATGGCTTTAACAGCTGCAGTTCGCATTGACAAATCCTGTGCTGGAAGAAGAACTAGGAAAGGGGCAGGTGTAGAACAGCTCCAAGGCACGAATGCACCGGCAGCGGATCTCAAAACAAGGCCTACTTGCACAGGTCTCACCATCTTTGAAAGCTAGAAAAGATTCTGCCTGGCTCAGTTTTAGAAGCACTGGACCCCAAGGGAGCAATCCAGTTCAGCTGGCGTCTCTATCCCCGCAGCAGAGCTTTCACAACCTTTTCACAGACTGAAGAGATTCTCTTGGGCTACCTCTCATTCGCTGGGTCTCCTCCCGGAAGAATGAACGCAGCAGGAGTCTATACAATAACAATTAGTGTAGCGCGCGCACACACACACGGGACAGATTTCACAGGCAACCTGCTTTTTTTTTTTTTACATGTCCTCACTTACATATTTGATTTTACAGCATTCAAACAATCCTACACAACATTTGTCTAAGTAACTGTTGTGCACAGAAAGAGTAACCCTTACAGAAATACCATGAACATGTAGTTGCTGTACAGCAGGGTACTTACAACATGAAATCTTGCTCCCAGCAGGGCTGGTCCCCTCGCACTGCAACTGTTGTACTCTTCACATTTTGTACCTTCAGGGTCACATAGGTATTAAATTTATCTAAACCAAGAAAGAGTTCAATGATTACTTTTTGCTATTACTGTCTCTTACAAAAGCAACATTATAAACCCGCAAGTAGCTGTACTACACACTCAGCAATGCTACTGGTACGCACGTCATCTGGCTACTTATAAAGTTCATAGAAAACATATTTGAAAAGTCTTACAAGGATTTGCATCTTCCACAAAAATGTCACACCTCCCCCCCCCCATTTCTTAGAGATGTGAGATTCACATGTCACTGAATAAAACTCATTCTCTCTCTAACTGAGGGCTAACTATGATCACCTCTAGTGAGTTAACAGCAACTGTTAGGAACTAGATATTCAGGCCTGCCTGTTACGGCCTGTACTTGGAGAATTTACATGTATTCTTACAGGGTGTAAAACAAAGAATCAAAATCACAGTCTATGACAGTCTGAGGCCTTGTTCTTAAGCTCAGTCTTCCTGGAAACTTCCAAACAGCCACAGTGAAGTAAGGCCCTTTGGGACTGTTAGAAATGAGACCCAATCTATCGCCACCACAAAGGGAAGAGCCTAGAAGATTTAAAGGAACCCAAGTTGAGAGCTTTCTGCCTGGCAAGGGCCAAATAATCAATAGTCGGGGTTCGGAAATCCTCATTTGTTTATTGCTTTGTTATTATGTTGCCCATTTCTCTATTGTTTCTCTGTTTGGTCTCTGGTTCTTTGATTTGTCTCCTGTATAATTAATTTTGCTGGATGTGAAAATTGGGGTAGTGGGATACAGTTGGTCGGATAATCATGTTACAATAAGTTAGGATTGATTAATTTTCAGGAGAATGGTTAATTAAGATAGAGCTGAAAATATTACTACGTACACTGGGGACAAACAGGAAGTGAGTGGGGGGGGGGAAAGCAAGGGAAAAAGGAAAGGAAACTAGATTCATGCTTGCTGGGAACTAATTCCAATAAACATCAAATTGTTTGCATCTCTGGACTTTGGATATTGCTGTTCCTTGGTCCGTCTCACAAGAACAGAGAAGTGGGAGGATGAAGGGATAAGCCCAAACAGCAATTTTTAAGAAATTATTCAGTCCTGAAGAAAACGGAATACAAAAGACTCCCTGACCAAAGACAGATGGGGGAAACTGGACCTCAAGGCCAGGACTTCATCTCTCCCTTAATGAGATGCAGTAACCAGAAACGTGAGCAATATGCACCGAGGAACCTCATCTGAAGTTATCCCAACTACAGGTGACCCCTGACTTGCGATGCTATCGGTTCCTGGGGAAGCGTCGCAAGTTGGGGGCATCGTAACTCAAACCCTGATTTACGATAGGCATCGTGCGCCATCATAAATGCGGGCCGAGGACGTAAGTCGGGCATTTTCGACCCCTTCTGCACTTACAAAAATGGTTGTAAGTGCGGAGGGGTCAGAACTCAGGTGGTCGCATCTCGGGGGTTTCCTGTACTGTCATGAATCTGGGTCCTTCTCTGACACACACCTCTAACGGCTCCTGAGAAAATTATGCAGCTTAATATTAAGCCAGCTGTGCTAAAAGAAAAGCTTCCTAATGACCTTGTAACATTTCTATCCAACAATTCCCCAGGCATGGGGAAGGTGCAGACCCTTTCAATAGAAGCAGTTAAAAGGGCTCACGGGTCTCCCGGCTCCAGGCAACATGGAGGGCGGGGCCGGGAACTGCCACGCGGGCCGATCAAAGACCTGGGCAGGCCAGGTCTGGCCCGCTGTGAGGCTTTTGCCCACCCCCGTCTGGTCCAATCTGAGATAACCTGTGACTGCTCCTACCATGTACAGAAACTGTGAAGCAGGCAGGCACAAGCCCAGAACCAAAAGGATGATGGCGAAGTAGCACACAAAACTGGGCGTGTCAGGACTCTGGTTCTAGTCCCAATTTTACCACCGCGTTCCAGTAAGAAGTTGGGTGTGTCAATGAAGCCACACGCATCTCAGAACTGGTCCTACGCACTGAGAGATTAGGCAGCCATGCGAACAGCTGCCTAATTGCACTGGTTTTCAGGCTGCCTCGTAACTATGCTGCAGGAACAGTTTTCATTACTACTTAAAAAATTCAGCGCCTAGGCCTTGTTGCCAATATCAACTTCCAAATGCAAGTGGAACACAAACCATTTGAGTATGGAAACTGCTGAAACATAGCTCCCGGAAAGTCTGGAAGGCTCTCATTCAGCTCACACAGGGAGTTAGCGCAGAAACTCTACAGTAAGTGTAAACACTACTGACAATTTCACTGCCGACCGTTTGACTAGAAATATTCAGCTGCTGTACTTCATGTATGGAAACAGCGCTTGATACCGGATCACTCAGCAGAAGGTAAGCTCTCGAGACCAGGAGCTGGTTTTTCATTTGTTTAACATTATATGCACACAGTGCTTGGCACAATGGGACTCTCGTCCCCAACCAGTGCCTTTAATACATTCTATCATCACACTGCTTAGCCAGTTGTTGCAGCAATACCCAAAGGGTCCAGCCAGGCAGAGTGGAGCCCTGATCCTGTGTTCCAGTTAGCCACTGGAACTTACTGAAGTCATGATGGAGTCTCCCAGCCCTGGACACGTCTAAGAGAAAATGGAAGTTTTTGCTAAAAGTTTCTCTAGCTCCACCAGGAATTAATCCAGGGCACCCCATGGCAAAGGCTGCACAGGAGGCCAGATAAGATTATAATGGTCCCTCCCAGCCTTACCAATCAAACTATCATGTCAAAAGAGGATCTCTAGCCAGGAGAGTTTATAGTACAACAGGGCCCATGAGTGTGTCACAGCCCACCAGAGCATTTCACAGAGCTCGTGGCCTGCTTCCAGCAGCTCTGGCAGCCACCGTGGGTTCAGGGGCAAGGGAGCCAGCTCTGCATCCCCAGAAGGGGCAGAGCCTCGGGCGGAAGGGGCAGTGCTAAGGCCAATGAGTCCTCGGTGCCGCCAAAGTGTGGCACTGGGCCCTCCTTCTCAGAGCCGCACGGAGCAGCCAAGGGGCACTGTCATGGCCATCCCAAGGGGCCCAGGACTCCGGCCAACACCACGACCTCAGTAGCAGCAGCTGGGAACACTGGGCCCCAAAGCAATTGCTCCTTTTTGTCCTCCCCCGACCCCCATCAGCGGTCCTGCCTGCTTCAATACAATATAGTCACAGCAGATTCATTCACATTTTGTCGTAATATTTACATGGTTTTGCTTCATACAAGCGTGTACAGAAAGAATACGATCCACAGAAACAACTTTTCAATACGTACCAACCAAGCTGAACTTCCTATATAAGCCAGCTCAAATCTTACTAAAAGGGGAAGAATTTGTTTGGCCCACACAAGGTTTGTGTGGCTCTCCTGGACAATAAGGTCGGCACCACTCAACGAGGAGACTCACGAAGGGGCTGGAGCGGGCCTAGAACAGACAAGCCAGCTGACAACGGGACACTGACCTGGTTTCGTTGCCTACATATTGTTAGAGGCTTTCAAAGTTTTGCCCCACGTGGGGCAGATGCGGGGCCTGGAGAAAGTGGGTAAGAACCACCAGGTAGGCAGAGGAAGGAAGCTGAGCACTAAGGCTCTGATTTAGTCATGGACAGGCCCCGGGCAATAAACAATTCATGGCCCGGGACCAGTCCAGGACTTTCACTATCAGTACCTGTGATTCAACTGAGGCCGGCGGAGAATGCTGGCGGGCCAGTGTCAGAGAGGGGGCCAAATGTGCAGGACTGTGGACCATGCCTGCTCTGGTGGGCTGGCCCGGGACTGCTGTGGCTGTCCCGAGGGCCGCTGCAGCAGCTGCTGGTGAGGGCTGTCCCGAGAGCTTGCTGCTTGGGTGGCCCTGGGGTTTGGAAGTCACAGAGGTCACGGAATCCGTGACGTCCATAACCTCTGACAGACACAGACCCAGCGGCCAATTCATCGCCCCTGCAACCACGGGTTCTGAGGTACTACCTGTTCAGATTCCATCAGGAAATCTCCAAACTCCTTGGGAGAAAACTGGCTGAGGGCAGGAAAAGCTGGGAATGTTGGCCAAGCAAAAGCAGCTATAAGTTCTTTGGGCAGCTAACAAGAGCAGGGTTCATTTACAAAGACCTTTGAAGTCCATGACAAGAAGCTGGGGCGGGGGGGACAAGAGAGAGAGGCAATGACCAGAGAGATCTCAAGGAGGCTGGCATGGTCTGAGAAAGGAGCTGCAAAGAAGATGATTTTACCAACAATATTCCACACATGCTAATTGTTAGTGGACAAGGGAGGATGGCAATCAGAATCATCAAGTATCAGAGGGGAAGCCGTGTTAGTCTGGATCTGCAAAAGCGACAAGGGGTCCTGTAGCACCTTATCGACTAACAGATGTATTGGAGCATAAGTTTTCGTGGGCAAAGACCCACTTCGTCAGATGCATCTGATGAAGTGGGTCTTTGCCCACGAAAGCTGATGCTCCAATACATCTGTTAGTCTGTAAGGTGAATGAGAATCATGTAACACTGGGACTAGAAGAGACCTCGAGAGATCATCAAGTCCAGTTGCCTGTACTTCAGGGCCAGCTATCAACTAGATCATCCCTGACAGGTGTGTCTCCAACCTGCTCTTCCATATCTCCAGGGATGGAGATTCCAAACCCTCCCCAAGCAATTTATTCCAGTGTTTAACTGCCCTGACAGGCAGGAAGTTTTCCCTAATGTCCAACCTCAACCTCCCTTGCTGCAGTTTAAGCCCATTGCTTCTTGTCTTGTCCTCAGAGGCCAAGGAGAACAATTTTTCTCCCTCCTCCTTGTAACCCCCCTTTGGGTACTTTCTGTGTGTGACACACAGATTGTTCCTTCCCAAGTGGGGCACTTTCCATTTGTCCTTATTAAACTTCATCCTATTGACCTCAGACCATTTCTCCAGTGTGTCCAGGTCAGTTTGAATTATAATTCTGTCCTCTAAAGCAGGGACGGGGATCTTATGGCCCAGGGGCCAAATTCAGTCCCTAACTTGCCTAAAGCTCAGGCTCCCACCCCCACGATCACGGAGGGGGAGCAGCCACACACCAAGCCACTTCCTCCCGGTGCTAGCCCAAGACTGTGGGTTGGAGCTAGTCCCAGCTTGCCTAACGCCAGCCCCCGAGGCTTAGGGCTTCCCACACACAGTGGGGAGCCAGCACTGGCACTTCAGCCCTGCAACTCCACCCCCCCCCCACCATGGCCCACCACGTGGGGCTGGAGTGCCTCTTCACCCTACCTCCCGCCCAGATCCATCAACCTTGAACCTGCTCCTACACCCTCACTCCCACCCACAGCCCCATCCCCACTTCTCTCCTTCACCCTACCTCCCACCCATACCCTCCACCCCTACTTTGCTCCTTCACCCCACCTCTCACCCAGACCTCCCCACCTGCAATCCCCAGCGCGCTCCTGGACCCTCCTAGGCCCACCAACCTCCAACTCACTCCTGCACCCTCCCCTGCCCAGATCCCACACCCAAAGCCCACTTCCTGGCAGCCCACTCCCACACACTGAACCCCTCACTTCTGGCCCCATCCCAAGGATTAGATGGGCCCTCAAAGTCTACTAGCCCAGGCCGCCTTAAGCTCTGGTGTGTGAGGGGAACGTGGGGAGTATCCTTCTGCTTCTCAGTCAGGAGCCAAGTCAGTCAGGTGGGATGGGGTTGGTTGGTTTTTTGGGGGTTTTTGGAGGGGGCGCTTCTTGCTTTTGTGGACCCCTGACTTTTTTCTGTGAGGCTACTCTCAGAGCAGAGACCCCAGCATTTATGCACCCACCTCACCATAGAGCAGAAGTGAGGGAACCCACACATTCATCTTAAGTAAGCCGTGAACATGGTAAGAAAACATGTGTAGAAGTACAAGAAGTGGACAACCATTTTATGTACTTGCTGGTGCCTCCTGCAGTGTGCCAACTGTCCTCCTCCCAGACGGCACGACAAGACCCTAAATAATAGCTGTGCACCGCAGCCAAGAGACACGTACATTCAGTGAGGCTAGCGCACACTACATGGCAAGAAGAGTCGAACACTCCATTGAACAGCCTGAAAAATAAATCACCGTGCCTGCAGGGCAAGGACTGTTTAGAACAAGACAAGTCTGGCTTACCTGGTGGGCCCTGCAGTTTTGCTTTTTTCACTGTGAAGAGAAAAAAAAAAAAAAAAAAAAAAAAAAGGTCAGTGATTTTTGCCATGGCAACAGTTTTATTCAAAGAGGTACACAACACACGACTGTCAAGCACTCCCACCACAGGACTGAGGGCCAGGGGTTCTGATCCCATTTTTCAGCCTGTAACAACCCTGAGCAACACTGCACTTCTCTGGGCCCCACATTTCCACTGCAAAGGGGGGTAAATAGCTCAGAAAGCAGTGAGGATTGGCCAGCCTTTGACACTGAAAGTCATGATTGACTTTACATATACACTGCAACTACACAAGTCTCAAAACCAGAAGCTATTAGCATGTTAACATCCATTCTGTCTAACGAGCTAGTTAACTGAGTAAGTCTGGGGGGGGTGGGGAACGGGGTGTTCGGTTCTCCAACTGTGGGTGAATCCCGAGTAGAGCTAGTTGGGACATTTTTAATTAAATCGGTTTTTGTTTCAATAGGTTGTATCTCAGCTTAAACATGCCACTTAGACGGATCAATTATACCAAAAAGGTTTCTGAGGTCTGTGACGGACACACTGGTCATTTCCACAGAGCGAGGGAAAACGCTTTGAAAATTCTGATCTTTTACACAATTTTGTCTCACGAAAACATTCCAAAGGTTTGGTTTTGTTCCAGAGAGGAATGAAAACAAATTTCAAAACCTTGAAAGTTGTTGCCAAATGCTGTCCATGAGAAGATGCAAAGTCATATGTTGCTGGCTCTTCTGACATGCTTTCAACTGCTCTTAAAGCCATCTGAAGACATTTAATAGGAGACACTGGACACTCATCCACAAAAGGGGGAAGAGAGGGGCTGACCAGTTTAGTTTCCTCTATATAAGAGCAAGTTAGGAAACCCTGGACTTGCCATGCCAGACTGGAGCTGCCAGCAGGAGCACTGTTCTCTCATTTTTTCCCCATCAATGTGCAGAATAAATTGTTTTGTGCATCCAGGGACATGTGGATGTGCACCACAAATAGAAACACAAGCTGCTGGCTGTGGCACTCTGCTTATCTGCTGGGAGCATTTGACTCTTTCCTGAGTGGCTGCCCATGCGCTCAGCTTACAGAGAGCACAGACAGAGCCAGGAGCAGCGTTGGCAGAATAGTGGATTTTTAGTTCACTGGCGATTCCAGACACCATCGTTTCAGGTTGAACGAAACATTCTGTTTGCCCCGACCCTAAGCATTTCATTTCAAGTGATGATTTTTTTAACGTTTTAATTACATATTTAACGGACATTTCAAAATGAACAGTCATTTCTAAAAAAAGTGTTTCATTTTGAAAAATTCAAAATGAAACATTTCTAGTTTCTTTGGAATTCCTTCCCCCCCAGGCCAATTCAGTGAAACTGGCATGAAATTGCACAGCAAATCCTTGTGCATCTTCATTTTGTACCAAAAAAGTTTCAGTCAAAAAATGTGGCCCAGCTCTAGGCCAGGGCAGCCAGGAGCAGAGCAGTGAGGCGAACAGATGGCACAACAGGGTGTAAAGGGAAGGAGGGGACAGGGCAGGAAGAGAGAACACAGGGCAAACACATGCACGACAGGAGCACCAGGTACCACGTGACCAAAATAATAGCAGAAATGGACCCCAGGAAGCAGGTTTCTGCTTATAGGGATCAACAGGCCACTGGTATGAATACCCTGAGCTGGCTCTCAGAACAGGAACTCCTTAAATGCCAGGAGATCCTCAGGCAATCTGCCCATTCTATTAGCACGTCAAAAGGACAGCCTTTTTGAAAGGGAAAAACTTTACAGACCTAGCTGAAAGCTGTCAAACGAAGACCTCTGCCCTACTTCCAGCTTCCCCTCACACCACGGTGAGTGTTTCTAGCTTAAAGAAATAGCAAAGATAGATAGATTGATAATGTGACAAATGCAACAGCTGGTCCTGAAAATGCTCAACTCGCTCCAGCACTGGCAGAAGACCCTTTGACAACCACGAATGCTGATATTACCGTACTATCAGCCACACAAATCCAAAGTAGATGCACGCAAGTGTTTAGATTCTACCGAAAATCCCAAGACACCTAGAAGCAGCACTGGGAAATCTAGAGAGGGATAAACAGCTTGCATATACACACACAAGCCCCCACAAACTTGCCCCTAGTAAGCCTTAATAAAAAAGACTTTCAAGAGGATCCTGAATGAAAACTAGGTGAAAAAAAAATCAAGGAAGCTAGTTTAGGAAAGATGTTCCATGAACAGAGGACAACATGGAAAGAAAGCATCATCCTGACCAAAAAAAAAAAAAAAAAAAAAACACGCGCGCACACACACACACACACACACACACACACAACCCCCCCACCAGTAGCTTCTTCAAGGAGTCTGTAACCTGTCCAATCCACATAGTTTAAGAACCAATCATAATTACCCCATTACCATTTATCTGTGTATTTTCCTAATGCATAGACAGTCTACCCAGGCTATTTCTCCAGTAAGTAACAACCATCTCTCCCTTGGCTGACGTTCTGTTTCTCTCAGGCAAGCTCACGGACTTATCTGCAAATTTGCAAGGCTCTTTCCAGTATCTGCTTTATACCCACAAGCATCTGCATGTGTGATGTCAATGTGGATATGATAGCTGCAACTCATTTTTGCAGATACCGATTTAGTTGAGGGCTCTACTCGCTAGCACTATCTAGATGGTGTATCTCCAAACTCCTGCCAGCTTTTCTAGTACAAATACCATAGCATTTACAAGAAAACACAGCGAGCAAGCTAAAAGCTAAGACATACCAGAGAGTGAAAACGGCTTGAGAACTAAAGAAGCAATTAACTTTTCTCCAAAGGACACTTGTGCTGGGAGGTCATGCTGTTGCCTGATCTTTCTGTTGCGTATAATTATCACGATTACTTATGAATCTCCAGAGAGGCAGCCGTGTTAGTTTGTAACTTTAAAAGCAAAGAGCAGTCCTGTGGCACCTTAGCGACTAACGAAGATGAGCATCCATGGGTAAAACCCACTTCATCAGATGAGTTGGAGTAGAAGTTACAGAATCCAGAGAATATATAACAGCAAAAGAAGTTACCCATTAGTTGTAGGACCAGTGTTAATTACACTAATTAAGTCAGACTGGATATACCTCCCATTCATGCTGGGTTCCCCGGGAGCAGGGCTGACAGCAGCCCCTGCAGACCCCACTCGCAAGGAGCATCCTTTGCTGTGGGCTCTGCAGTATAAACCTAAACACGCAGTGCGTGTAACCACTAGGATTTTTAGCAGTTACACCATTAAATCCTTAAACTTTTACATCCCTAATAGGAACTCTTGTATATTTACAAATATCACTCATGAATATATTTAGCATGGTCACAAACATCCCCCCCACCAAGACAGGGAATGTACAGCTGTATTTCCATGTACTCACACCATTCCTTCTAGAACCACCTAGCATTATCCATCATCATCTTCATCCCCATCATCCTGGCACCTCCCACAAACAACATGTCCTTCTCCTGCCGTCCCCAGGCGGAAATGCCACTTCTGTCATCGGTCACGCGGATGCTCTTATGTTTGATGCATATTCAGCAAAAGGATGTTTCCTTTTCTCCTCCTCTGTATTTCCTCTCCGTACTAACGGTGAAGTGTCTTTTTCCTAGGGGTCAGATATCATTGACTTCAACTTAGCATCACGTGCGTCAATTCGTTACCATGGACCTTTTGTGTAT
Source organism: Pelochelys cantorii (assembly GCA_032595735.1). Taxonomy (NCBI): domain Eukaryota; kingdom Metazoa; phylum Chordata; order Testudines; family Trionychidae; genus Pelochelys; species Pelochelys cantorii. Next base: position 760,104 of record CM064330.1, on the reverse strand, counting down.
CATATTTGTTATTTCTGCCTGACCTGGTTATTTGGTCTGGTCTTAACCAGTTATTTTGGGGTTCTCCAAGTTGGGGTGCACCTGCTAAGTTTGATGGCATTCTTGGAAGCCCCTACCCCACTGAAGGTTGCTTTATCGAGGTGAAAGGTCGACAGTATATGCACACTGACTTTGGCATCTAGGTGAAAGGTCCCAGGCATTTGTGCGCTAGCTTTGCCTTAGCTCAATGTACAGGATGCGGCACGTAAGGCCCTTGCATTACTGCCAAATCGTTTTCATATCAGTCTATTGTAACCTATTATCTTACTATTTTAGAAACACGTGTCTGTCCATCTGTGAGTGTCTGTTCAAGAACTCCTCCTAAACGGTAAGAGCTAGGACCACCAAATTTGGTATCAGCTTCCTCTGATCACAACTTAAAACAAGGTCGGGGTTTGGTTGTGCCAGGACTATAGGATGTGCCTGGAATGAGATTGTTTCTCAGAATGAAAAGGGGAGGTCTGGCAGGAGGGACAGGTATATTGTAGAATGACCACAGGGGCAGCAAGGGGCCAGAGATGGGGCCCAGGACAGCTCTAACCCCATGGGCCAGCAGGGGACGGGGTGGAGAAAGACCACTATATATTTCAGAGAGTGTCTGTCCCCAAGCCAGGGGACATGAACCCTTCCCCGCTGTGCCAGCTGAAGCGGGCATGGACTGGTGCTTCTCACCTGGCTCCAAGCTGCTGCAGTAACAGAGGATTGGGACTGGCCTCTATCCCCCAAGCAACGATTTAAATGAAGAAAAAAAAAACTTATTTGAGTTAAAGACCTGAGCAACACCAGGTAAATCTTCTCATTATAAACATATAATCAAACAATACATCTAAGAATAGGTAGAGAGACAGACCGACCGACAGAGACAAGCTAGCAGTCAGCATTGTGGCCTGTAGGGCTAGCCTAACCCCCACAAGAAACAAGTCTGTGTGAAGACAATAATCATCAACACTGGCAGTTACGGAACCACCAAAACAGAACGGCTCCCCAGAGGAATGGGAGGTGATGTTGACGCTGTATAACAATGGTACAAACAGCCACACGCCACACAGGTGTAAGTGTTTCAGGCGACTCCCAGGGGTGGCTGATCACAATTCCTCTTTGAATTGAGCTGCACAAACACCAAAGCGGTTTAACTCTTGAGTCTGAAATGGGGCCATCTACCTGCTTCCCAGCATCGAGGCACGCGCTCTTCAGATGCTCCTAAGGTGAGGCAATGAGAAACGGCCTTGGATGCTCTGCTCCTCTTCTTGGGGTGACAGGAGAAAGGAATACAAGAGCGGGAATGGGGGCTGCATTTGTGTAGCAGCCTGAACCCGTCAGTGGACCGTCCCTCATGCTCAGGAATGGCAAGATTCCACTCGTGGTTGGTCTGGTCTTAACCAGCTGGCTCCCACCACAGAGGGGTTATTTATATCGAGGGCCCACAGTGGGCAAGTGGCCTTTTACGAAGATCTCGAAGCCAGAGCCTGCAGGCTAAAGCTGCTGGTACACGGGGGTCAAAGGCAAGCACAGGATCCTTTTGCTCGAAGTATGGTAAAGACTCCTCTGCCCTGGTTTGCGGAAGGAACTCGATCCAATGCTAGCCTGAGAGAGGTCGTGTGTATCTACCCACTCATAAGCCTGCTTGGGCCTTGACTACCCGAACTCCATCTCACATCAGGCAGGAGAGAGGATCTTGCTTTAAAATCCAGAGGTGCTGGGTCCCAACCCTGCCCCAAAGCAGGGTATTACAAATTCTAGATATATTTTATTATACAGGAGGTGTAGAGTTTCTCAATTCCCCACCAAATCCTTATGGGGTTACTTCATGGGCTTCCCCAAGAGGCATTTGCAGGCACAGGGGGAAAACCCCCTGATTGCATTTTGCTTAAAGTTTTGCCTCCAGACCAAGATGGTGACCCCAAGAGGCCTTATGCTTGCATTATCCTAACCGGCTCCTCTGACACACCACGTCCTGGGAGCCAACGTACAAGGCCAGACCGGGTCAGTTCTACAACATCTGAAATACCCACAACGCTGGGCTTCGGATAACCCATAACTTCGGTCCTGTTCTGTGAGGCAGCAAGCACACTGTTTTCTTACACAAGCAGCGATGCACACCATCCCTTTAAAACAGATTTTCTACTTGTCTAGCAGATCTTAAGCCATGTTACTGCTTTTAGATGAGACTGCATCAGGATTGCCCACAGTCATAAGAACACAAGAACGGCCAGACTGGGTTACACCAAAGGTCCATCTAGCCCAGCATCCTGTCTGCCAACAGAGGCCAATGCCAGGTGCCCCAGAGGGAGGGAACACAACAGCGAATCCTCACGTGATCCTTCTCCTGTCACCCATTTCCAGACAAACAGAGGCTAGGGACACCATTCCTACCCATCCTGGCTAATAGACCTTGATGGACCTGTCCTCCATGAATCTCTCTCGCTCTTTTTTAAACCCTGTTAAAGTCCTAGCCTTCACCACATCCTCTGGCAAGGAGTGCCACACGTTGACTGTGCACTGAGTGAAGAAAGACTTCCTTTTGTTTGAAACCTGCTGCATATTAATTTCATTTGGTGACCCCTAGGTCTTATATTATTGGAAAAAGTAAAGAACTTTTCCTTATTCACTTTTTCCACACCAGTCATGATTTTATAGACCTCTATCCTATCCCCCCCTTAGTCCCCTCTTTTCTAAGCTGAAAAGTCCCAGTCTTTTTAACGTCTGTTGATATGGGACCCGTTCCAAACCCAGTTTTGTTGCCCTTTTCTGAACCTTTTCCAGTGCCAATACATCTTTTTGGAGATGAGGTGACCATATCTGTACGCAGTATTCAAGATGTGGGCATCCCCTGGTTTTATACAGAGGCAGTAAGATATTCTCTGTCTTATTCTCTATCCCTTTTTTTTTAAATGATTCCTAATATTCTGTTTGCTTTTTTGACTGACGCTGCTCCCTGAGTGGATGTTTTCAGAGAACTGTCCACAGTGACTCCAAGATCTCTCTCAAGTAGTTGTAGCTCAATTAGTCCCCAGTCAGCACCTTTACAGACAGTCCATAAAAAATGCTTTCATGTCCATTAAAAAAACAAACACACCACACACCACTAAGCTGCCTCCCCTTTGGCCCTGTGGCAAGTTCTGAGCTGTGGGGCAACTCCAAGGACGCTGCAGTTCTCCTGATCCCAGCCCAGAGGTGGCTCTTCTCCACCTCTGTTGACATCACGAACCCCCCTACACCGCTGCCTTGTGCCCCTGCTGCAGCATTCGGTCCTTTCCGGCTCAGCCCCTGCGAGCTGTGAAGGAGGTAAAATATCTCCCCATCAAGTTCAGCCTTGCCTTTCAGCCAAAGCACAAGGCATTCCCCCTGCTCCAGCTTTCCTTGCTTTGCAAAATGCACGCCTCGGTGAATTGCAGCTGTTAAAAACATTTGCAGGAACGCCTAGGGGTCTCCCTGCCCTTTTAGGTCCCAAAAGCCCCCGAAACAGCCGCTTGCAAGCAAACCCAAAAGAAAAGCCCCTGGAATGCTTCATTAAGTGCAGAGCAGGAGAGAAAAATCTAATTTTTGGGCCACTTCAACTCTCTGCAACAGCAACTATTTTTCCCCTTTAGGATTTTATTTTAAATGGTGAGAGGGAAAAAGTACCCAAGTCAGCTGCAAGCTGATCAGAATCGAACCCATATTCAAGCAGATGGAAAAAAAAAAATACGCACAGATATCACTGAGAGCCAGATGCTAGTGGTTTAATGGCTCTGGGAGATACAGAGCTCTGCCTGTACATGACACCCAGCACTCCAACTCCCAAAGAAACCGGAATTGGGAAGAATTGGGGGAAGGGAGGCTTCCTGAGGAAGGTAGCGTTAATGACATGCTGAAGATTTCATTTGCACTCAACGCACACAGAGAATTTGGTTATCACCAGCCTTTCCCCCACCCCGCAACTTTTCTTAGTTCTGGCAAATCCCAAATCTTTTTACATTATTGGCCCCACCTGATCAACTGTGAAAAGTCCAGGACAGTTCAGCTAATATTCTAATGACTCTGGAGAAATCCAGACACTAGGGTAGATCTGATCTCTGGACCGCCCCCCAAAACACATGTTTATGGAAGAAGAAAAAAAGCTTTCCATGTGCGATACTTGTTTCTCAAGTTCGAGAGAAAAGAGCTTTCAGTCAGTCACTCAAATATATTTCTATTTAACAATGGTGTCCATTCTATCCAAGGGCACAGGGAGACAACACTGGGATTGATTTGCTGGTGTGTGCTAGTAAAAGCTATTAGAAATCAGTTCAGTTTTTATGTTCCTAAAACAAATTCCATCCTTAAAGGGGCTTTTCCCTTCTTCTCAAATAACTACCCTATTCTAACACATCTCTCCAAAAATCTGTATGTCACGTTTTCATCTGTTCCTTTTGAAAGGCATTTTAAAAGGGCAAAGGATATTGAAAAAGCTTTCCATTTTATTCTCCAAATATCAGCAGAGAGAAATTAACTAAGATGTCATTCATGTGGGGTGGGGGGTTAAACAAAAAAAAAAAAAAAAAAAACAAAAAATCAGAGCCTGAAATTGTATACAGAGTCACTGTTAAATGGATATTCACTTGAACCCATTTACGGCAAAGGACAGGTAGAGGAAAAATTTAATGCAATGTAAATGGGATTATTAGGTTTCTCCCACCACCACCCCCCATATGCAGGAGGGAAGGGAACAGCTTCCCTCTCCTTCATTCATACATTGGTGAGTTGTATAGAACACAATACCAACGAGATCTCTCAGAGCTATGAAGAGCAAGTGGGAAAAAACAAGGACTGTGTCATCATACAAAAATCAAAGAGCTTTCCAGTGTTATGTTTCAAAACATGTCCATCAGGTGCAGCCCCCAAAGAGTTAAATTTTAAAGCAAACCACATTCCTGTTGACCATTGTATAATCTCAGCACTTGCTCAGGCCATTAGTAAGTAGGTTCAACTAGCATATCAACATTGCTATTGTGTGACAAATAAAAACACTGAATACTCTTCACTTTTGCCCTCTGAGCCATCTTTATATTAGGTAAGGATGTGTCTGTAAACAAGTTTCCTCGTCAGTAATTTTTTTCTATACTGTCTAAGTCATTTTCAGTCGTTAGCAACCCTGGGCTGCCAATCCACAGCTGACAAATGAATCCTTTTTTAGAAGGTTAGTCTACATGAGGGTGGGCAAAAGGCTGGATCCAGCCCACCAAGCCAACGGATACGGCCCTCAGCCACCTCGCCGGCACCCTTACTACAAAGCAGCTGCAGTCGCTTTCAACAGCAGGCTGCTAATTGCTATGCAGTCTGGGCAGGGAGGAGAGAGCTTCACGAGCTGTCCCCATCCCTAGCAAAATCCCTCAGCTCCCACTGGCCAGTTTCCAGCCAATAGGAGACAAGAAATTTTGCTTACAGCAGGGGCAGCAAACTAAGCCTCCTCACTCCCCTTCCCCCCGCCCCATCTTCCCCTGCGCTGGAGCAGAGCCTGCCCAGCACACAGGCAGGGAGGCTCAGGTTCTTGCAGAGCTACTGGCTGGGAGTCACTTAGGTAAGCGCCTCTCCGTCAGAGCCTGCCTCTGGCACCCCACCTCCGCTTTCCCCCTACCTACCAGCACCACCCAACCCTCTGTATCCCCTCCCTCCCAGGCCCTGCACCCCATCCTTCTCCCCTCACCCAGGCCATAATCCTCTCCTGCACCCATACCCCGCACCCCATTCCTCTGCCCCCGAACATAACCCCCTTCTTCACCCAAACGCCCTCTCAGACTCCACACTCCCTCATGCAGCCCAGTCCTCTATCCCAAGACTCCTTCACACTCCACCCACTGTCCCAGACACCACACCCCCTCCACAAAAGTACCAAAATCTGCGAGTGGCTAACGGAGAAGTGGTCTCTGCTGGTAGCTAGGCCCTGCCCATTTAGGACTTGAAAAGAGTCAGAAGATCATAACTGGTCTCTGCAGTGGATGGAGAATACAATGAAGTTACAGGGCCTGTGTTAGGCAGGAAGTCAGACTAACTCATCATAATGGTCCCTTCTGGCCTTAAAAAAAATTCTATTAAGCTAGCATCTAAGACGTGGTGCGGGATCTCTGACGTTGGTTGTCAGGTGAGGCTGTAGTTTAGTTGGGTCCTGAGGAATGCTTGCCCTATGGCATCTCATTTATGACAGCCTGCATGGTAAATCAGACCTCTCACATGGTTTCTGAGACGAGTCTGTGGCCTGTGTCGAGAGCCAGATGGAACTGGCCTATGCGTAACAAGGCCAGATTCTCAGACTAAGGAAACTAATCCAGCAAGAGCTGTGCTGAGTCACTGAGCGTTTTCTAAAAGCTCTGCCCTAGTTCAAACAAACAACAATTGTTTGGGGAAGTCGCTGGGCGTATGTTCTACAGGAGGTCAGACCAGATCACAGTGGTCCCTTCTGGCCTTCCGCTCTATGGATCAACCGGATAGCTCCCACTTGCTTACTCCTACCCAAGTCACTACCCCTATGAAACAAGGGTGCTATGCAGGTCAACTCTGTGTGAGTGGGGCTCATGACAAGCCTGCATATATAAGCAGGAGGGGTTCTCGTGTGCAAGGGGCCATGTCATCAACAGGAAGAGAGTCAAGTGTAAAGAAAGCAAAAGGTCTTGGCCCTTCCCCAAGGACACTGACAAAGACCCAAGGACTCTTGGGAATAGGGATGTAAAATCCCATTTAATTGGCTAACCCATTGAAGGGGGCAAGCGTGGGGGCCGCTACAGCCCAGATGGAATGCATGCATGCACACACAACTGGGCTGGAACACTCTTCTCCCCACCCCACCCCCCACCTTCCCACAGCAGGGAGAGAGCTGCTCCAGCCCCATTAATTAACCTTCACATCCCTACTTAGGAATGGTATCCATCCTGAACCAAGATAATGGTGTTGGGGTATTTTGTTGCTTCATGTTAGATGAGTAACTCTTGTGTTGTCCAGGAACACACTGAGGACTTGTACCCACTATCACTTGTTAGGACAACTTATATTGCTTGGGGATTGCTTATTCCCATCCCTGAACGACACAAGTTACAATGACTTAAGTGCTGGGGCGGACAACGCTGTGTCGGCAGGAGAACTTCTCCCACTGGCAGAGATGCAGCCTCCACTGCGGTAACGCTTCCAGAGTCGACTAGCGCAGAACACTGTAGTAGTTGCTTTCGCAAAGGCCGCGTTCCTTCTTGGCCTGGCCCACAGTCCCCACAGAGTTTCACTGCACACAAGAATGCCCATGAGGGTGAAACTCAGGGGAAGCGCGCACAAGTTTCAGTGCAGGTTACAGGGCCAAGTGGTCCCAGTCCCACATCCCAAGAAGAGGTGCCAGCAAAGTCCTGGAAGCAAGAAATGAAACAATAAACCAACTCAGTCAAAACCCTGCAGCCTCGAAAGCCTGGGAGACCCCAAGGCTCAATCCCATATAGCAAACTAGGGAGCTCAGCCCTAGCTGCCAAGACAAAGGAACCCTTCCCCCAAACCCCATGTCCCTCACGTACTCATGGTGAGAAGGGTCACTCTGTCACTGCTGAGCTCTGGGAGTGCAGCATTTTGAAACTAACGGTACTTGGTAAATCCCACTCTGTGTCAAAGGGCAGCTCTCAGCAGCTTGGCAGCCCCCAGAGCGATCTGTCATTCAGGAGCAAATGTGAAATTGTGCTGAACCATAATCCTCCTATGCTCGGCATGGAGAAAGAATGGGAAACAAATGCTGGCAGAGATGAAACTGCAGCCTGGAAACAGCTTTGCACCGTCAGGTGGGAGACCTGGGTAGGCCAGCTGCAAAGCAATTCTCCCCCAGCTCCAGTCACTGCAGAGACCACAGTCCATGTAGGTCCAGGAAGAGGGAGTGCAGCATCACCGTAGATCCCTCATTGACCGATTGGAGTGAAAGTCCTCCAGTCCGCCTGACCTGCACAGGTAGGATACCCTCCGCTGCAGGGTTGATTGACACAGACCAATTGATATCTGGACACAAAACAGGTGGGGGAAGGAACACCTCAAAGGAATTGAAAAAGGACAACTACTGACCGGACTTCTGAGAAAATTAACACTCAACGCCTCCCAAAAGAGAACGAGCCAGCGTCAGGTACAGTTTGAAAAGATTAGAAGGCAGTTAAAACCCTGTCAACTATCCACTAAGGATGTTCAATTGCGGTTACCTAGCGAGTAGTATAGTCGATGCAATTTCTATTGACGATTCGATTCATTGATAGGACCGCTCTGCAGAGCCACAGCGGGGGTAGCTCCAGCAGCCTAGGCATGGGACAGAGAACCACACTAGGCATGTGGGTTACACCAAAACTGCTGTCCCAGCTCACGCTGAGTCCAGCAGCCCCTGTTCCCAGTGAACGGTCCTGTTGACCTGCTGTCCTTGACCGCCACTACCACAGTCTGCTCTGGCACCAGCTCCTGTTCCTAGCAGCCAGCCCTGTCTGCCATGAACAGAGGCTGCTTGTCGCCAGAAGCCCCTGTCCATGGGGGGGAGGGGGGAGAACAGCTCTCTGATGAGACCCCTACCAACAGGGGTTGCTTGGTTACCAGCCTCCCTTATCCCCCTCGTCCCCCGCTGCCTCTGAGAGAGGCAGAGGGGGGCAGGCAGCACCGAAGACAGTGCTGGGGGGAGCTAGCTTGGAAGCCATCACCCCCAGCACCAGCTCCTGTTCCTCGCTGCCCCCCAGAGGCAGCAATGGGGGAAGCAAGTAGTCGATAGTAGTTGACTACCCAATAAGCCAAAGCTTACTGGGTAGTCAACTGGAATTTAAGATCCCTACTATCCACCCTTCAAAATGTGGGATTCCCAAAGCTACTCAATTCTGGTTAGAGCCGCTAGTATGCTGACATTTTTATGAGCTTCAGAATCTGACCCCTCTGTGCCTAAAAGGTCCCTTCATTACCAAGTTATCAGAAAAAAGTGTGTAGAAAAAAAAGTTACAACTGCCCGTTGTTCTTATGATCAAGCCAATCTGCAGAGAATAATGCCATGGGAGTATTTCTGTATATCACAGACTGGAGGCCGAGTTTGGGCTGTAGCACCAGATACCAGCTGGATCAGAGATGACACTCCAAAGAACCATCTCCTCTCCAGAATCATAGCTTCTAAAAGGAACAGGTTCTTACCCACGAAAGGGTTAAATGTAATATAGACTTCTCCAATAATGTGCGATCTCAAGCTCACCTTTTGCATTTGCTTTGCTATGCTAAATATGGGGATATAGACACAGAGAGAGTGAGCAGATGGCCAAAAGATTACATTCCAACTAAATCCAGCACATGATCTACAGAGCTGGTCATTCACCATGTGCACAACAAAATTCACATCCATTCTGTGAAGAACAAAAATTCCTATTGGGGAGGGATCAGCAAGAAGCCAGAGTTTAATTGTGGGTCTCCAACTAAATGTAACAAAAACCTGCAAAAAGAGCATGTCGGGGTGAGCTCTTTCCTGTAACCCGTTAGTCCTGAATTACTTCCCTCCACTCCTCCAAAATTAACACCATACTGGTATACTGGGTTCGCTCAGGAAGCTCTGCCCATCCCCATCTGCACACAAAAGCAGCAGTGCTACAGTAGCTCAGCCTTGCATTGCATCAGTTTGTAAATTTGTCAAAACAGCAAAGAATCTTATTTGTCTGCACCATGATCTAGCATTGTCTGTGTGCACAGTCCTCTACTAGCAAACACAAACAATTCTCTGCTCTGCTTATACTCCAAAATTGGACCCCAACAACAAATACTCTGCCTGCATGTGGGAAGAGGCAGAGGTGGGCCAGGATTTAGACAAAAATAAGGGAATCCCCACTGAGAATATTCTTCATAGTTTCCTTTTAACAGAGGTCCAGGAACGCTGTGCATCTCCCAACCCACCAACACACAAGTGTTGCAAGTTCATGGTACTTCTTTCTTTTGCCACATGGATTCTACCTTTCATAGAATTCCTCCTCTCCCAGACCCCTCATGAATGTCTATGTCAATGTGCTATATATAATAAGCTTTTTAAAAATACAATATAAAAGGAAAATAGGGAGAACAATGCGAAAAGCATCCAGCTTAAAATTAGAATAATCAACTAATTGTGGGTCCAAGTCACCAGCATAGTGTCCTGAGAGCTATCGTGCTCTGTCCAATGATAACTGTTGGGCTGCATGCGTGCTTGCCCCCTCTGTCTGTTGTACTGGCCCTGCACGGACAGCCCGTACCACAGACTCTAAGCGAGACCGCAAAAAAACACAAAATGAGATCAGGATCGAAGGCACCCAGCAGGTTTGCTGTAAACCAAGCACAGCGATAGCCTCTCCAGATCAGCTATCTACAGGTAGGCCAAGAATGTGTGCCCTGGACAATGGACTTTATTCAGTCAGAAGGATGGGATTGCCATGGCCCCTGGGCCAGACAGAGACAGCTCCCTGAGGGTAGCTTTTTATACGCAGGGACATACAAGTTATACATCTCTCTTGGTATCAGGCTGCCAGCCTCTGCTGTGCCTGAGCAATCACCGAATTCCCCTTGGGATTGTTCCCTGATGTGCTGATCATGGCACTGACACCCACATTCTTGCTCTCTAGGGCTTCCTACCACCGTGTTCTGCTGGGTCAGATCCTCTGGTCTCCCAAGGCACGGCACAGAGTTGGGGTTACTGCCACCCTGCAGAGCAATGCAGACACTGAACCAGATCAGCTCTGGGAGGACTCAGGTCTAGGGCTCAGCAGCGAGAAAACCGACCTCCACAAGGGATCAATCAGTCTGTGTACAAGTTTTACACAGTAAGAGCGCATAAAGCAAGCTCTCCATCACCGAAAGCTGTGCACCGTGGTTGCTCCCCCCCGCCCCCCGGTGACTTATTTATACTGGATTTGATGACAAACAAAAGCGTTTTTATTAAGTATAAAAATAGGATGTAAGTGGATGCAAGTCAGATCAAAGTAAGTTACTGAATTACAAAGAACAGAAAACGCATATAATTCTAATCCACTAAGAACTTCTAACATACACATTCTTACCTAAAACAGCTGTCCTTATTTCAGGCAAAAGCTTCAAACCAGAGATGATCTTTACTCTGACTTGGTCTACAGTCAGAGTTTTAGAAGTATCTTCTTAGGGTTTTGTCAGGCAGTTTCAAAAGCCAGCTGAAGTCAAAAGGGCATTGCTTAAACAGCCATTCCCCCAAGGCAGGAATCTTGTTTTGCATCTCCCACTCTCATGGAAAAGTACCAGGTTCAAAATGCCTTCTAGCACCAGGTGGCCTGGTGACATGTTTTTCTAGTACCAGCCACGGATTGGGCTCACAGGACAAACAAGGCTGTTGAAAGACCATTCAAAGTTGATCACTGAGTCATTAAGTTTCTAGGGCATCAATAATGACCCTCATTAACACATTTAGAACGTGTAAACTGATACATACTTCCTATTTCTAGCTCCACAGACAAGGAGGATACCGGCACAAAAATATGATAGAACAGATTGTAACATTAAAATTGATCCGTTACAGGAGATGTTTTGTCTTTGAATTATACATATTCATAACCATATTTCTAAGCAAATGTGCATAAAACATGGGGGCTGTCACACCACCATTACCTTGACCGTGGGGGTTCAATCATGACCATGCTGTCAGTTTAGACTCTGTCCTGACCCTAGGTTGGTATGTCTTATTTGTGGTGAGTGTCTTGGTATCAAGATGCTTCTTCACAAGGTCTTCTGTTATGGCCCCTTTGGTGTTCTACATCATTAACCCTGTTCATGCCAGGTTCTGTTAGTGCCTGCCCCTTGCCCACAACTTTGCTTTGCTTCATATTAACCAAGTCTTCACCATCGGGCTTTACATCAGGCCTGTGATACGTGAGCTTCTTTCAAAACCTCATCTTACTACACGGAAACAAAAGTGAGTCAAACAATCTAGAGAAAGGGGTAAGCAGTGAGGTGGCAAAGTTTGAGGACGATACTAAATTGTTCAAGAGAGTCAAGACCAAAGCAGACTGAAGAACTTCAAAAAACGATCTCACCAAACTGAGTGATTGGGCAACAAAATGGCAAATGAAATTTAATGTGCATAAGTGTAAAGTAATGCACACTGGAAAAAATAAGCCCAACTATACATACAATATGACGGGGGCTAATTTAGCTACAAATCAGGAAAGAGATCTTGGAGTTATTGTGGATAGTTCTCTGAAAATGTCCACGCAGTGTGCAGTGGCCGTCAAAAAAGCAAATAGCATGCTAGGAATTATTAAAAAAGGGACAGAAAATAAGACAAAGAATATGTTACTGCCCCTGTATAAAACTACAGTACGCCCACATCCTGAATACTGCATACAGATGTGGTCTCCTCACCTCAAAAAAAATATTTTGGCATTAGAAAAGAGCAAGTAAAATGATTAGGGGTTTGGAACGGGTCCCATATGTGCATGGGTCCCCAAACTGGGGGGGGCGCGAAGAAATTCCAGGGGGCACAAAGTGACCCAGCCACACACACCCCCATCAATAGCACCCCAAGTTTTGCTGCTTTTTTTGTGGGGGGGCCGAGGGTTTCTCAAAAATCAAAAAGGGGGCATGATGCTTCAAAGTTTGGGAACCACTGGAAGAGACTGGGACTTCCGTTTAGAAAAGAGGAGATGGAGGGGGGATATCATAGAGGTCTATAAAATCATGAGTGGTGTGGAGAGGGTGAATAAAGAAAAGTTATTTACTTGTTCCCATAATATAAGAACTAGAGGTCACCAAATGAAATTAATGGGTAGCAGGTTTAAAACTAATAAAAGAAAGTTCTTCTTCATATAGCGCACAGTCAACCTGTGGAACTCCTTGCCAGAGGAAGCTGTGAAGGCTAGGACTATAAACAGAGTTTAAAAAAGAGCTAGATAAATTCATGGAGGTTAGGTCAAGAGGAAGGCCAAAGTTAAAATTCAAGGATATATGTAAAAACACTATGAAAAGGCTTAACATCAATCCAAGCTCTTGGGAATCTACATCAGATCACAATACCCGGTGACAATTATTACAACAGGGCATGTCATTTTTCAATAGGACCTGTGCAAGTCATGCAAAAGAACTCCGTCTCGGAAGGAAAAAGTCTCAGACTCATGAAAACGGAAGTAAACTGGCATGTAGCTATTGTAATCGACTGTGCAAATCTAATATTGGACACATAAGCCATGAAAGAAGCTGCAGATCGAGGCACAACTCAGATTGTCACTGCCGCTGCTTACCACCGTCTCTTGAGACAAATGGGCCATATATAGGTCCATAAAAGGCTATTAGCCAGGGGGTAAGGAATGGTGCCCCTAGGCTCTGTCAAAGGCTGGAGAAGGATGGCAGGAGACAAGTTGCTTGATCATTGTCTTTGGTCCACCCCCCTCTGGGGCACCTGTCACTGGCTACTGTCAGCAGACAGGATGCTGGGCTAGATGGACCTTTGGTCTGACCCAGTATGGCCATTTTATGTTCTAATATGTTCTTATGAGAACCCTAAAGCAATAGTGGGTTGTGTTCACCAGGAGGTTCCTCAGCTTCCTGGTGGACTGGACTATGAATACATAGAGTAAGTGTCCTTCAAGTCGAGGACGGCAAACCCACCCCCCGGATCCAGGGAGGGAATAATGGAAGCCATTCAGAACATCATCTCCATTAATATGTTGAGGTTTTGCAAGTCTAGATGAGGTCTGAGCCCAGCCTTGGCTGTTGAGATTATGAAATACCAGTAATAGAACCCTTTGTCCCTGAACTTTGCAGGCATCTCCTTGTGATGTTATTGGATTCGGATGTGAACACTGTTGCTACCACAGCTATGTTTGCACCGAAAATTGTACAAAGTGGGCCAAGTGAGATACCTATAGAAAGCTTATAACATGCTGATTCTGCTTATACTATTCATATGCAGGTATCATTTCTGTGTTTGAAGTGATGAGGATAGGCCCTGGGCTGCTATTGCCAACGTTGGCTTCTGGGAGACTTGAACGGGTTTGGCCAACCCACTGTGGAAAGGCGGCTAGGCAAGGGAATAGCAGTGCTGCACGGACAGGGCACCTGAAGTGGTGCCAATGCACATGTGAGAAGCTTTGCTGGGATTGTTCGGACCAGCATGCGAACCAGGGCTGCTGTCTGAAAAGGACCAACTCCTGCCTGCACAGGTGACTCATGTGACATACTCCATTTTGGGAGGTACTTTCACACAGCGAGAACAGTGGGATTCCCTCCCACATGTACAGGGTTAGAGGAAGGGTCCTAGAGGTTCCTCCTGCCTTGGTCTTCATTCCAGCTCATCACTTCTGAAGCAGCTTTGCTAGGAATTGAGCCTGAACGGACTGACTCCCCATCCTAGCAGAGGACGTTCTCCAGAGACTTGCTGGAGCAGGACGTCCCAGAGCAGGGCACACCCCACTAGTGCCTCCTCATTCCACTGCTCTACAGGGGAAAGGAACCTCCACTGGTCATCTTCCTGTGGGGCCCCAGCAAATGAGCGTGGGATCTGGCACTCACACCAGAGGTCTTCAGTGCCGGAAAGTGGCAGCAAAGAAGATGTCTAGAGCCTGAGTCCTTCCTCGGTGCTGCAGTCTCTGTTGAGGCTAGAGAGCTCCATGCCGTAGTGCCGGGCTTGGGGTCTTAATTATAAAACTACTAAAAACACTAAGTTAAGTATTTAGAGATACAGTGAGAGAAAACCCACTAGGGGATCTCTTGCCATACAAGAGCGCACAGCAGTTCCAATGACCCGGCACTGGCAGTAAGAGGGAACTGAAGAGGCACTGGGTTGGCAGGGACCTACGTACGCCTCCACAAAGGGGCGACTGTGGGGGGGCTCCACAGCTGACCTAACACGTACTGCTAAGGGAAAGCCCTTCTGACAACAGTACTCACAGCACACACACGCCTACTTGGAATTAACATGAGCAAGCACGCCTAGAAGAACTGGATGATACGCCAACAAAATGGCAGAAGAAATTTCACGTTGACAAATGCAAAGTAATGCACACTGGAAAGCCATCCTAGCGATCCCTATAAAACGGGATCGGAAGTAGCTATTACCACTCAAGAGAGATTGGCATCATCATAGATAGTTTTCCAACACCATGTGCTCAATGTGCAGTGGCAGTCAAAAAGACTAACAATATTAGGAGCAATAAAGGATAGGCAATAAGACAACGTATCAATGCCATAATATAAATCCACAGCACACCCACATCTTGAATACTACGTGAAATTCTGGTCGCCCACATCTCGAAGAAACTGTAGTATGGGAAAGGTAGAATGATTGCGATATAGAGTAGATTCCATATGAGGAAAGATTACAAGAGTGGGATGGCTCATTGTAGAACAAAGATTACTCAGGGGGACTAGGACAGAGGTCTGTAAACTCATGGATGGTGCGGAGAAAATGAATAAGGAAATGTTGTTTACCTCTTCATAGAATACAAATCGTCCAATTAATAGGCAGCAGGTTCAACACAACACAAGGAAGTACTTCTTCACACAATGCAGTTAACTTGCAGAACTTGTTGCCCAGGGTGTTGAAGGCCAAAAGTACAACTCAATTAAAAAAAACACAAACACAACCCGGTAACTTCATGGAAGACAGGTCCCTGAATGGCGATTAGTGAAGATGGACAGCACCACTTAGACTCCTGCCCAGAGTAACATCCCAATAAGAAACTCATGTCTCAGCCCCTTAGCAACGTTGTCTTACATATTAAATATGCATAATATGTGTACATCTTCACTGTCTATAATCCCTACACTAACCACTAGAGCAATGGCTCTCAACCTTTCCAGATTACCATACCCCTTTCAGGGGTCTGATTGTCTTGTGTACCTCCAAACTTTCACCCCATCGCAACTACTGGCTTACAAAATCAGATACAAATACACAAGTGTCACAGCGCACTAATACTGAAAAATAAACACTTACTTGCTCATTTTAACCATGTAATGCTAAATCAACTGGAATACACCAAAATGTAAGTACAATATTTGTATCATATACTGGGCAGCATGAACAAGTCACTGTATTAAATTTCAATTTGCATTGACTTCACTAGTGCTTTTTCTGTAGCCTGCTGTATAAGTAGGCAAATATCTAGACTGACATACCCTGGAAGATCTCTATGTACCCCTAGTTGGGAAGCACTGTGACTTAATTTTTCTACCAGAGCCAGGTACGGAACCAAGGGAGTTTTATACCCAATAGTCCACTATCATCTGACAAATGGTCCTGAACTCACTGTCAGAAGACGTGCTAACTCAATAGCTCTATGCAGACCAAACACTTGTCACTTCTACAATCAGAAGTTGGTCCAATAAAATGTATCAACTTCCCTACCTCTGTCTCTCAAATCTGGGACCAAGACTGCTATCACACTACAACCTTAACTGTGACATTTGCTAGCTTGGGAGTGCTTCATTCTGAATACTTAATGTGGGAGGTTAACAAGTGCAATCCTTTTCGGTTACTACTTACTGGGGGCTAGATGCCAGAGGACACAGATTATGTCCAAAAGTTTTTGAACTGTAGGTAACCAGCAAGGTAGGTACTGTAATTTGTATCCATCCACTGGACATTGGGTAGTCCTTACTGAGACAAGTTTGGTGGTTCTGTTTCAGTTTCCAAATCAGAATGTCCTTCGCAATAACGGGCAAACTCTGCAGAAAGACCAACAGCAGCAAATGTCGGACAGTCTGACACAAAAAACTGCATGTGATTCTGGGATCTGTCAGGAGTGTCGCAAGCAAGATGCGAGAAGCAATTCTTCTGCACTAATCTGTACTGATTAGGCCTCACCTGGAGTAGTGTGTTCAGTTCTGAGTGCTACATTTCAGGAAAAAAGGTCCAAAGAAGAGCAACAAGAATGATTAAAAGTCTAGAAAATGTGACCTATGAAGGAAGACTGAAACAGTTAGGTTTGTTTCACTTGGAAAAGAGAAGACTGAAGGGACATAATGGAATTCAGGTGCCTAAAAGGTTGTTACAAGGAGGAGGGAAAAAATTGTTCTCCACTTCTGAAGGTAAGCCAAGAAGCAATGGGCTTAAATTGCAGCAAGGGAGGTTTAGCTTAGACATTAGGAAAAGCTTCCGAACTGTCAGGGTGGTTGAGCACAGGAATAAGATGCCTAGGGAGATGGTTGAATTCTCCATCACTGGAGATATTGAAGAGCAGGTTAGACAGACACCTGTCAGGGATGGTCGAGATGAGGGGTGAGCAAAAATTTTTGTAGTGTCCCCCAGCCACAAATGATTGAAGTGGCCTTGGGCCACCCCAGAAGGGGCAAAGCCTAATCCAGAAGGGGCAGGTCAGAATGCTTCTGGGCTTCCCCACCCCCACACCATAACTGGTGTAGGGGTGGGGGAACCCCTTTGCCCCCCCTTCCCACTAAGCACCCATGCCCCTGACAGGGAGGAAAGAAGCTTCACACACTCCCCTCTCCCAGGCCCTGATCAGAGTGTGGGTGGGGGGAGCGTGTGAAGCCTCCTCCTACCCTACCCCCACCCTGCGAGGAGCAGGCGGCACTTCGAAGTGCCACATGCTGCTTGCAGGGCGGAAGGAGATTGGCCAAGGGGTGGGGGAGCTGCGTGAAGCTTCCCTCGCCCTGCTCCCATCCTGCGTGAGCGTATGGCACTTTGAAGTGCCGTGCACTCCCCATAGGGCAGGGGAGAGGGCAAAGGAAACTTTGCATGCTCCTCCTGCCCCCAGGCCAATCAGGGTTTGGGGGCAGGAGAGCACATGAAGTCTCCTCCTGCCCTGTGAGCAGCACGTGGCACTTCAAAGCACTGCGTGCTGCTCACAGGGTGGGGGAGGAAGCTTTGCGCGCTCCCCCGCCCCCAAACCTTGATTGGCCTGGGGGCAGGGGAGCAGCAGGACCTCCGCGGGCCGAATCAACCCGCTTGGCAGGCCGAATGCAGCCCGCAGAGGCCCTTTTGCCCACCCCTGGTCTAGATGGTGCTTGGTCCTGCCATGAATGCAGGAGACCAGACTTGATGATCTCTAGAGGTTCCTTCCAGTTTTATGAAGTTGTGCGGTCTCATCTTAGTCCTTTGGCTGATACTATAATAATTAAAATTAAATCGAACTCCAGAACATTAATATTCTTCTAGTACTGACATTTGAGTTGCTTTCCTCAAAATACACTTTAAAATAACCCTTCAAACATTTCTTCATGCTCCAGAGCGTAAGAAAAAAAATTAATAGGTGCCTGACCTTTATGTTTAAAGAGCAGACACACTGACTTACAACCGGGACCGATAGGCACTCTTATTGAAGTCAGATAGTGACGGTCTGCATAAGGAAAGGCCACCAGATACACACGAGAACGGCATCCGTTACATAGCATTGTAATGTTTTACAAGATTGTGTAAAGAAGTTCTGCATTTAGAAATCCAGCTTTCTAGACTCAAAACAGTTTCTGCCTATCCGAAGACCAGTGGCTTATACAGATCTATAGAAAGAATCTCAAGTTCAACACACATTTTCTTTGCTCGTT
Organism: Pelochelys cantorii; assembly: GCA_032595735.1. Lineage (NCBI taxonomy): Eukaryota > Metazoa > Chordata > Testudines > Trionychidae > Pelochelys > Pelochelys cantorii. The sequence goes on along the minus strand of CM064330.1, from coordinate 741,588 downwards.
TTTAAAGGTCATTGAACACTATTCCTTTCTTTCTGTCCTTGTATGCTTTCCTGTGGGCTTGTATGGCATAGCACTACACAATAGATACTAATCAGGGATACTAATCATCTCATTTAAAAAGCTATCCGGTCGGGCAAGGGGCTACTACAGTCTGGCTGGGCTGCCGGTTAACCGGTTACCCCAGTAAGCAAGCTGGTAAGGCTGAAGCTTACCAGGTAACCTTTTAGAGCCCTATTGGATTCACTAAAATACAAATATATTCTGGGCTGTGCCTCATATCAATACACAGGGAAAGGGAAGGACTACCTCTTGTCATAACAAAACTTTATGGAATTTGATACAGACACCTGGACTGTTCTCTTCTGCTTATCTGTATCTTTAAGGTTGAAAAGATATATGCACTAACATTATATTTAAGTCCTGTGACGAGAAAATTAATTAGCTTCACTACCCTACTCAGAGGCATGAGTAACACACCCCACCTCATGTGGAATAGAAGTGATGGAAGAACCCCTCCAAACAGCGCAAGTAGAACAGCAGCATGGCTACGCCACTGTAAAGTCTGAAGTACAGACAAGCCCTTGGGCTTCCACCTCATGTTTACTAGGGTCACCACAGTACTAGGCCGATTGGAAAACATCGGGAGCTCTGTTTAGATGTTAATCTCTATTCAAAAATGGGCCTACATGGAATTCTCCTTTTAGCCTTGGAAATGTACTGTCCTACTCATTTATGGTTCTCTGAATCTTCTCTGGGATTTTTTTTGGTGTCCAAATTGGAAGGCCTGATATGGGAAGTTAGTTTGACAACCAGATCCTTGTTACCAAAGCAACGCAAACAAAACAAAACCCATTTCAGTCCAACACACCATTCTCCAGTTAAAAATAATAGGAGTGAAGGTAATTTCATACAGCTGATTGAGCGCATGTTGCCAGCTACCGACTAGACATTTTAAATGGTATTCCTGCTGTTGCTACCTAGAGGTTTACAGCCCTCTTGATTCTTTGCAGGTTAAGTACAGTGGAATTAGCGAGCGAGATATGTGAAAGATGTTTTATAGCTATGGATAAGTTTTATTATACTTGTGTAGAAGTGTATGTTTAAGTTATATTAGTAAGGACAAATACCTCTAAAACCTTTTCTCAGTTTTTGTTAATATATTCCTTAATCTTTTTGTCTAACACCTACAATATCACACACAAAATGCACATGCTCTATAGCAGGCAATACATAAAACCCATTTTGCCTATACCTTTTTAAAAAAAATCTGAATAAAACCCTTCTCTCATTCAAAAAACATCCCCTGCAAGAACTGGAGGAAAGTAGCAGGCCTTCAATCAGGCCTTTAGAGTTTGACGTGGGCTCTGTCGGACCTACAGGGTTGAGGGGAATAAATTCTAGAGAAATGATCTTACATGAAGATCACCCTGTCACCAGCTCCCACACATTTAAATCTAACACCTGTTAGCATAGGGTCAGCAGAAGCATTCAGCTACAGAGGCTCATGTGGTAAGTCCTGGGTGCCCAGGATCCAAGACTGATAGAAATCAACACCTTGACTTATGCCCAGAAAAAAAAGAGAGGCCAGTTAAGACCATGGAGAAGTGATATAAAATGTTTCCTTCTGTGAACAACAAAATTCAGAATGAAAGAGTTTGAACTGCAAGGACATGGAAAGACCTTCAACTCCTAATACTCTAATCGAGTGGGAGGTTCAAATCTAGGGGCCTTTCAAGAAATAAGGGGAAGTGGCTGCTAGCTTGTCTAAAGAACACAGGACTGCCCCTCCAGAAGAAAGCAGCACAGCACACCCCCAGAGTGCCAATACCAGACCTTCATAAGATGGCGTGAACCCCGCAGATGCTTATTTTCTTCCTAACTCCCATTACTTGAGGTTGGCCTCTCTCTAAAGCAGGACTAGTTACATGACTTCTTATATCTAATGTAACTTGGGCTGTTCTCTTTATCCATAGATATCTAATCCATTTTAATCCTAACAAATGTATGGCCTCAGTGACCTCTTCTGGCAATAAGTGCAGACGAATTATAAATCATGTCAAACATTCCCTTTATCAATATTACAGTGTTGCACTGAAGTATCACAGAGCCAGCACTTGTACTACAAGAAAGGGTAAATCAGAGCAGTTTACCTTCCCTATACCATTCGCTGTTTACATACTGCTATATATCCCCACTCAACCATCTTGTTTCTTTACATGGAAATCTCTGTATTCTGCTTATCAGCATTCAGAGCGACCTAGACAGATCAGAGGATTGGGCCAAACGAAATCTGATAAGGTTCAGCAATGACAAGTGCAGAGTCCTGCCCTTGGGACGGAAGAATCCCAAGCATTGTTACAGGCAGGGGACCAACTGGCTAAGAAGCAGTTCAGCAGAAAAGGCCCTGGGGATCACAATGGATGAGAAACTGGATGAGAGCCAAAAGGGCACGATTGTAGCCAAGAAGGCTAATGGCATATCAGGGTGCATTAGGAGGATCATTGCCAGCAGATCTAGGAAAGTGATTATTCCCCTTTATTCAGCTCCTGTGAGGCCACATCTGGTGTATTCCGACCAGTTCTGGGCCCTCCCACTATAGAAAGGATATGGACGCATTGGAGAGGATCCAGCAGATGGAGACCAAAATTATTAGAGGGCTGGAGCACATGACCTACAAGGAGAGGCTGAGGGATTTGGGCTTGTTCAGTCTGCAGAAGAGAAGAGTGAGGGGGGATTTGATAGCAGCCTTCAGCTTCCTGAAGGGGGATTCTAAAGAGAATGGAGAGAGGCTGTTCTCAGGCGATGGACGGCGGAACAAGGAGCAATGGTCTTAAGTTGCAGTGGGGGAGGTTTAGGTTGAACATTAGGAAAAACTATGTCCCTAGGAGGGTGGTGAAGCACTGGGATGGGTTCCCTCGGGAGGGGGTGGAATCTCCATCCCTAGAGGTATTTAAGTCCTGGCTTGACCAAGCCCTGGCTGGGATGATTGAGTCGGGATTGGTCCACTTTGGGCTGGGGGCTGGACTCGATGACTCCTGAGGTCTCTTCCAGTCCTAGGATTCTATGAGTCACCTTTGAACACCCTTTATTTTTATGGTATCCTTGTGAAGCTGGTGTGGCACAGTATTTCCTGTGAGAATTCAGCAAGTCTATATAAAGGCATAATATTTTCAGTGTTTTTAGTCCAATACAATATTACCAATATTTTCTTTACTTTTTTGAGTGCTACTGCACACTGGACAGACAGACAGGTATCACTGGACTGTTCTATGCCAAGGGGAGTGATTATGATTTACATAGAGGCCAATAATTAATTGGAGTAGTTGAAGTTATTTCTTCCAGGGTGAATTACCTAGCATAGGTCAATAATGACTTACCTGCCACTGCGCTGCCCATTCACCTCACTTGATTAGGTCTCAAGTTCTTCACTAAGATAAATCAATGTGCACCACCTGTATATGAAGCCACCTCTTTGCTCACCGATTTTCTCAACTTGGGAAGTATACTGCACACCACTAGTCCTGGTGCAGACCAGTGATGTCCTATTTAACCAGCCCCCATCCCATGACCAGCACTGACCTTTTGCTCCTATTTTCCATCTCAACCAGCTTTGATTCATAACAGCATTTTCTCTTTCATCAATAACCTTATGAGGGAGCTTCATCTAGGGACCTTCTGAAAACTCCAGGTAGGTGATAGCATCTGGTTCTTCTTTAGTCAGTGTTCTGATGAGTCACCCAAGTATTTTTAAAGACTGTAATTCCATTGTTAATTGATAACTACATTACTAGTGTGTTCTCTCAATGTAAGTGAGATTATTAAATCACTTGCAACAGACTGGTTTTACATCTGTCACATTATTGGATTTTAGTAGGAAAACGCAGATCCCTGTTGCACCCACTGTTGTGTGTTTGCCCCAAATTCTGTGCCAAGTAGGCTGAGCGAGGCGTCTAATGAAAGGTCATGGTATGCTGATTCTGCTTGTGCTGTTCATATACCTCTATGATTTTAATATGTGAAGTTGCCAAATCTGGGCTCCGTACCTGTATTGTACATGTTTGCTGTCTGGGAGACAGCAGCAGGCACTGGCTACCCATTGTGAGGTAGTCAGTGAATAGCTATGCTGCTCCTCCACCTATTGTGAGGGTTGGTTATCCAGTGAATAGCCATGCTGCATGCACAGTGGCTCTAAGAGTGGCCGATGGACACCTGGCCCCTTGCCTAAGGACAATATACCTCGGTACTCCATGGCTCCTTGCCTAAAAAGGACACGGTGATCATGTCATCAGCTCATCACTCAGAAGAACAATGGATTTCGTTCTGCACGGGCAAGGTTATACAAGTATCCTGGGAGCGCCTCCATCTGGGTCTTCACTCCTGCCCTCCGCTTCAGAAGCACCTTTCTTATGGACAAAGAACCCAGAAGGATTTGCTGACCCATCCTAACAAAGGACCAAGCTAGCAGTTTATTACACCTCTTCTTTTTATTAATAAACCTTTTGACGTTAGATGCTGAAGGATAGGTCCAGCAAGCTCTTTTGGTAAGATCTGAGGTATAAATTGACCTGGGACTGTGGCTTGCCCTTTGGGACTGGGAGAACCAATTCAGAGCTGGTGAGGTGGGTTTTCGTAACCTCTCACCTGTGTAAGGAGCGGGGCTGGTTGTGGCACAGAAACACTTGAGTGAGAGATGGGATTGCTCGTGAGACTTCTGGCTCAGCAGATTGGCAGCTGAAGTGCTCAGTGTGACTGGTAGGGTTGCCAGGTGTCTGGTATTCACCCAGACAGTCCAGTATTTTCACCTCCTGACCGGTAAAAGAAATTCAGAGAATACTGGACACCTGAGACGTCCGGTATTTTCTGATTTTTTTCCCCAGCCAGGAGGCGAAAATACCGGGCAGCTGGCAACCCTACAAACACTCAGCACCTGGCCTCCCCCCCCCACCCAACCCCCAACACCCCCAGCCCGCTGACCTCAGACCCCATGCTTACCTGGTTCCGTAAGGCTACTGGCACAAAATGGCTGCCAGCAAAAAGACCAAGGGGAAGCAATGACTCCCCTGAGTCTTAGTGCTCAACCTCTCCCCTGTTCCTATCCCTGCACTCACTCTTAAAGGGGACATGCTGTTTTAATGCTGTTTTGTTTTAATTTTTTTGCTCAACAACTTTGGTCTCCCCCCCTTTTTTTTCTTCAACAGAATTTTTTCCCCAGTGTTTTTTTTTTGGGGGGGGGGGGGGGAGAGGAGGTGTTCGGTATTTTTGTGTCAACCATCTGGCAACCCTAGTGACTGGTTTGGTGCCTTATGGAGAAAGACCCCGGTCTTCAGCTGTAAGTAGCCCTAGTTCTAAGCAATTCACCCTGATTTGACCCTCTCAGCGGTGCCCCCAGGCCCGCTGTCATATTACAACATCCCAAGTGGGAAGACTTCTGTAGTCTTAAACAAGAGATGAAGATTATATCCTTTGAAGCATAGTTGGGAAAAAAGGTCAGTTTGGAAAACAGAGGTGGCAAAGTTTTTGTGGCTCAATTCTCATTGTAGAGGCTTTAAATAGAGGCCCTGCTTTTGTACAAATATTTTGCAATAAAAGCAATCTGATATTTCTGATTTATTACCTGCCTAGTTAAAAGTGATAAGCAAACAACTGTTTTCTGGAATGGTTTCCTTTGGAAGTTAATTGGAATCACAAAATATGAAAGCGTTCGGAAAGCCTACACTGATGAAAGCCATCCGACAGTTGGCGAGACATCTGGGACTATGTTTATGGGTTAATCTGCTACTACATTTTATGTAATTCACCAACTCAATGCTACACAGATTTTTTTTTTTTTTTTACCTCTTGATTGAAAAGTTTTATAGCAGTCATTTCTACACTACCAGCTGGAGATATCCAATTAATCAAATATTGTTTAAAATTATTCAAAATATTTGATACAGTAAAATTCCACAGATGAGGAAAATTCAGTACTTAGATTATTAAATATCTCCCTACAGAATTTTTGCACATTTTATTTTCCACAAAAGCTTTCTTTTTTTTTTTAACTGAAGATTTAGCAATATTTAAAAAAGCAAAACAGCATTAATGCTATTTGAATCGTCAGACCAGAACAGCAATAAGACAGATTTATGCATCCCCTAAGCCACCACGCTGAAAAATCAGTTGTCAAAACTCATCACAGCCATTTAAAAGCAACACACATTTTTACTTCTATTTCCCCTAAGTGGAGTAAGCCAACGTTCTTATCCACTGTGATTGGACAGTCTGTGGCACTCAGGCATTCCATTCACTTGAAAAAATATAGTCTGCAGGAAGGAGACTATAATGTTATGGCAGATCAGTGAAGTGTTTGGCTAGCTAAGGGTTCTGCTACTGCCCTTTAAAATGAGTACAGATTGGACCTCCTTGGTCCTGCACCATCGGGACCTGAGCAAGAGAATTTGCCGGACCGGGGAGGACTCCTGCCACCGGGTCCCAAGATTGCCCCCGCAAGCACCCTGCCTGGCCTCCCCCATATCCAGCCTGGCTGGGCTGCTCGCCCACCTGCTGCCGGCTCCCTGAGCAGCAGAGGCTCCGACTCCTGCCACGTGGCTTGACTACAGCCCCAAGCTCCTGAGGGCTGCCGTGGAGCTCCAGCCCAGTGCCGAGCTGTGCTGCGGAGGACTCCTGCACGGCCCCGCACTGCTGGAGACTGCCGTGGGGCTCTGGCCCCCATCTCGTGCTGCCCCCAGCCCGGCTGCCAACCCTGCTGGCCATCCTGCTCTTAAGCTCCTGGGCCCTCTGATCCAGGAGCATCCGTGGTCCTGCCAGATGACGGAGGCTGACAGGTTAGAGGGTATCAGTTTTTGGAGGTACAACCTGTACTGGGGCTTTTGTTCCCACTGGATAACAGTGCACGTGAGCATGGATGCACTCACCCACTGTGAGTGTACGTAGACAAAGGTAAACCATCGCTTCCTCTACAAGAGTTTATACAAAAACATTTAGTTTTGCAAACAAGCTGACACCTCCCACTTCAGCTAGGTATAGTTTGATTCATTTCATGTTGACGTTAGGGATGAAAGAGACTAGTTGATTATCAGATAGTTGACTAGTGATGCGACGAGTCGCTTCCCCCCTCCATGCTGCCTCTATCAGAGAGAAGCAGCAAGGGGGAGCAGGAGCGCGTGATGTGGGAGCTGGCTTAAAAGCCAATTCCCCTAGCACCGTCTCCGCAGGGGTCAGGGGAGATAGAAGCACAGCGGTAAACAGCGCGAGCGGGCACTGAAGCAGTCTCCTCTGGTGCAGCTTCTGCTACGATTCTGCTTTTGAAATGTACAAGAGTCACAGCAAGGCTCTTGTATGTTTCCAAGGCTGAGGTGCAGCAGGGGGCCAGAGGGGGAGTCCCTGCTTTTGAACTGTAGCAAGAGCCTGGCAAGGGCAGAGACTCCCTTATAGACTAATCAAATAGTCGATGGAAATCCCATCGACTATTCGATTAGTTAATTAATCTAAATTTAACATCCCTAATTCACATGGTTCATTTTTTCACTTTCTGATTAATTCAGGTTAAATAATCCATTACTGATGCACTAACTAATACACATGTATATCACATGCCAAGCTAAATCTGTCAATCACCGTTTGAAATACATGTGGAGAGAGACTTAAACGACTGGTCATGTAGCACCTTAGAGACCAACAAAAAAAATATAGATAGTATCATGAGCTTTCACGGTCACAACCCACTTCAGATGCGACTTCTAACAGGGAGAAAGCGACTTGGAGACATTCTGGTGCAGTTTTATGTGTGAGAGGATTACCTTTAAGGGAACTTAACGGTGCGAAGCCAGTAAATGGCAAAACGAAGACTGCTGACATCACCTTGTTTTTGTCTTGACTACAGTCTTTACATCACCATCGTTGGTTTGCCCATAGGACCCTGCTTCACTCATTGCACTTTGGACGGCTCCGAATGTGTGAGGCACTATTCAATATCTAGTGTGTCTCCACTGCTCAGTGAACAGACTCCTGCACATCATTCATTCTGCTCATTGAGGATGACCTTTTTAAAAAAAAAATCACTAGGGGGCATTGCCCCCTGCTTGCTACACTCTCCAAGCTTCCTCTCTGGGGTTAGGCAGCCCCACCGCCCCCCCACCAGCCACCGGGGAGGGCCAGGCCAAGGCGTAGTAGCCCTGGTCTTCCCCAGCTACAAGATCCCCAGAGGCTGGCCTGGCTCTCTCCCTCCAGCCGCTGTCGAGCCAGGCCAAGACTCCCCCCCCCGCACCCCAGGAGGGTCTGAGGCCACCCTGGCCCCAGTTCTTCCCTTCTGCCCCTGGCCCAAAGGCCACCCTGGCTCTTGCCCCCCCCCCGGCCCCTTCCAGTCCCACCCACCAGAGATGGCTCTTTCCTCTTCCCAGCCGCCAGGGAGAGGAGCTGGGGCAAGGCTGGCTCGGATCTCCCCCGACCTGGGGGGGGGGGCGCGCGCCTGTGTGAGCAGGGTGCAGAGAGGTGACACAGCTCCTGCCCCTCTGGATCACCGGAGAGGGAGAGGCCCCCTGAAGCATCGGGAAGGGGGGGTGGGAGAGGCCATGCGGCTCCTGGTACCTAGGGCTGCCAGATGGTTGAAACAAAAATACTGAACACCCGCCCCCCCCCCACCAAAAAAAAGACACCAGGAAAAAATTCTGTTGAAGGGAAAAGAAAGGGGGGGAGGGGAGAGACCAAAGTTGTTGAGCAAAACAAAAAAAACAAAACAAAACAAAGAAGGACTCAAAAAATTCTACCCTGCCCCCAAATCCAAAAATTAAAACAAAACAGCATTAAGACAGCATGTCCCCTTTAAGAGTGAGTGCAGGGATAGGAACCGTGGAGCACTATGACCCAGGGGAAAGCATTGCTTCCCCTAGGTCTTTTGGCCAGCAGCCATTTTGTACCAGCAGCCTTGGGGAACAAGGTAAGCATGGGGGCTGGGGTCGGGGGGGCTGAGGGTGTTGGGAGCCGGGGGGCGGAGGGAGGAAGAGAGAGAGGCCGGGCACTGAGTGTTTGTAGGGTTGCCAGGTGCCCGGCATTTTCGCCTCCTGGCCAGGGAAAAATTCAGAAGATACCCAACAGCTCAGGTGTCCGGTATTCTCTGAATTTTTTTTTTTTTTTTACCGGGCAGGAGCCAAAAATACCGGACTGTCCGGGTGAATACCGGACACCTGGCAACCGTAGGAGCACGGGGAGAGCTCCCTCCCAGCGCTCCTCCCACGGCCGCACTGAAACGCTGCCACAGCTGCCCTCCAAACGTAGAAGTGTCGCCAAAGCCTACAACTTGCCAGTTCTTTCTGGCGAGCAGTGAAGATACTGCTCTCATGCCTAGCCACCCAGCTCGAGTTCAGCCCAGCACTCAGCTCACTCACTACAGCGTCCGTCTCTCTAGCCTTAACAAAAGCAAACTTCCCCCATGCGTCACCGTCCTGCATGCAGCCCCTGAGATCCTTTTCCTAGACAGTCCCTGTGACCCCTTTCTTTGAACCCTCCTCATTGACTCCCCTTTCCAGAACCCAGGGCAGGGAAGTTGCTTCTCTATTCCCATGCCCATCTGTCAACGTCCCCCCTTCCATTCACCATCAAGCTACAGGTATCGTCACAGGTGGGCCTGAGTGGACGGTGGCTCACCCAGTTGGCATCCAGGCTGACCCCCTGGGGCAGGCTTAGAGCGGGGCCAGGGATTAGCCCCATCCCTCCTGGCCCACTCCTCCCCGTCCTTCATCCTTCTGGCTAGGCCACCACGCCCAGCTGTCAGTGCTCACGTCTGACTAGGCCACAATGCCAGTTTTCATTACCCACTTAACACATTTTCAAATAAGCACTTTGCTGCCTTCTCCCTTGCTGTCCCACATCCCGGAGAAGCACTCCCTGTAAACATAAGCACTAGTCCTTCCTTGCCATCTTTAGAACGCCTTTGCCAGGCGGCCTAAGGAAACTAGACAACTGTTAGCCAGTCTGCTGGGGTGCAGGTATCACCGCCTATGATGCTGACCCATAATGTTTCATTGTTTTCCTGCATACCCACCTGTCTGTATCCATCTGTGGTCATCTTAGCCTTACACTGTCAACTTCCTTGTTTTTGTTCTGTCTATATAGAAGCGAGCCCAACAGGCCCTGGTCCGTGACTGGGACTCCTCGTCGCTGGGGTAATACAAATAACGAAAAAACATGTTCTGCCACTTACGACACATTTGCATACAAGTCAACACCAAATTTGGTTCCAATTCCAGATCCACATATTCCCGTCTCGGTAACTTGATATTAATTCCCTGCTCAGATCACTGCAGTATGTGTGGTTTGTATGACGCTGACACCCTGCTACTGGCTTAAAGCCAACATAGATGCACCTCCCCATCACCCTTCGTGTGTTTGTCAGATACCCTCAGTAAACCAACAACTGGTTTTGGTACAAGCTACAGAGAGAGACCGACCACAGAGAACTGTCAAATCCCTTCAACTGGGTTCCACCAAGAACCACTCCTTGCCCGGCTTCGTTTTAAAGCTGCCCGATTGGTGAAAATTCTAACAGTCACTAGCAGTGCACTCATTCGTTGATAAAACACACATGACTGGAAGGGATTTCAAGAAGTCAGCCAGTCCAGTCCCTTGCACTCAGCAGAGCCAAGTATTACTACATGACTTTTTGTCACTTTGGGTTATTTTAGATTAAGGCCCGTGAATCATCGACACAGCATTGGAGTTTGTTTTAATCAATAGATGCTCAAAAAAACCCACTCAACTAAAGGAAGTCCTTCTGAAATTTGGAGGTGGGACACGAAGCAGCTTTTTAAAGCTTTGCCTCCTTAAATACGACTGTCTGTGTTCACTAAAGGCCAGAAGGGACAATCAGACCTAATCAAACCTTCTGTGTAACTCATGGCAGAGCTTCATGCCCAGGTTTCTTTCCTTTGTCTGAGGGGGAAGGCGAGCGACTGCACGTTCATGCTGAGATTGCTCAAAATCATGACAGCATTCCTTCTGAGACTTACCTCCAAAAACTAAGGAGGTTGTTTCTTTTCAAGTGAGTGATGAACTTGCCGTTACCAAATACTGGTGCAATTGGATATTTGCTAGAAAATGAAATAAGTCAGCCGTCTTACCCCATGTCTCTGCAGCACTCCCCATTAGTTCATTATAGGCTACGTAACCTACAATAGATATTACCCACATTTTTAACCTGAAAATACTTCAAAATCTTAGCAACAGTTGTCAAGCGTACAAGGAAAAGTCCGCATTTATTTCTAGCTGTGCAACTGAAGGAGACACAAATCATTCAAGAATCCTTCTTCCATTTCTGCCTACCAGCTGCTTTGAACTGAGCAGTGAGGACAGGAACAAAATCTCTAATTCAATCACTGAGATTATGAGATGGTAATCCTACTGATGCTGGTAACAGACAACTCTACCAGGTGACCTGGTTCCCCAAACACAAGAGAGGAATTTGAATAATAATTTAGCAATGTGTCTTTCTACAGTTCTACATCAGTGAATACAGGTTAAAAACACCAGTTACTAGGAATGAAAAGGCAGAAGTGGATGTCAGAAATGATCTGGCCAAAACTATGCTGCCCCAAAATTCATTGGTAGCAAAAGTGGGTCAATTTCTTAAAATACGTTGCTTTAAGACTTTCCCTAACAAGAAATTTGAGTTGATTTTGTTTAAAGCCCTTTGTTTTCATGACTTCTCATGAAAAAACCTTATTTACAACCCTACAAACCCCGCCCCCCCCAAAAGCCACACTTCATTGGTTTTATGCCAAGAAAGCCTCTGCAATGCTGCACCAGTGCCAAGATTAAAGAGGAGATATCTAATGACCTTTCTGAGATACAAAGAGGTGATCTGTACTAGGGATGTGAAAAAGTATAACCGTTTAAACAGTTAACCGATTAGCCTGGGCTTACTGGTTGCCGTTAACCGTTACATGCAGGCTCCCACCCCGCTCCTGGGAAGCCAGCTGCCATGCCACACTACTGGCTCTGTATCACTAGCCTCAAAACCACAACCCAGACAATAGTGCCACCCAAATAAAGCATGCAACATAACTATGCCACTTCAAAACCTCATGTATTCACACCCACATTTTACACACACAAAATAAATTAAAATATTAAGATTTTCATGTCAAGCTCTGAATGAGGCCTGGGTCCAGTGGTAAAAATAGTCTTCAATTACATGATTACATACTATTAGAGTAAATCATGACACAAGAGGGTTTAATTAAGGTAGTACAAACAACATGAATTATGGCATTTCCTAACTTGAATGCTTGACTTGGTGACCTTAGTGTTCTTTTCACATAGTCAAAGTCCCCAGGTTTTAAAAAGCCAACGGAAAAAACAGACTCCATCATGTGTCATATTGACATCCGCAGGAATCACCAGGAGCATTGCAACCTTTAGCACCACCACACAGACCTCTGCCACTGAAGCTAACGGCATGACAGGCAGCAGCAGTAGGTTGTCACCCTCTAGCACTAGAGACATAGGACCCTTGTCCAGTGGATTTCACAGATACCTGCTGACAGCAGAGCCATTCCTCCGCTAGGGAATATCTTCTGGTGGGCATATACTCTTCCACGCCTTCCACATAACCCCTTCTCCCTATTCCCGCTCCCAGTCCTGTCTCTTGGCTACCCACAACTCCTCATCCCGGTCTACACTCTCCTCGCTTAGCCAGTCTCCATCTCCACTGCTTAGGCTTCTCATTCCAGTCCTAGTCACTAGCCCACCTAGTCCCAGTTTCTCATCCCATCTGTTTCCCCTCTCATCCCATCTGTTTCCTCCTCTCCCAGGTATGGCCATCAGATATGGAGAAGTGAAGATAGCGCTGGGAAGAAAACTTGGGGTTTGCCTTTTCCTTTTCTGAAGCATGTATAAAATCCCAAAACTTTACACAAGGCCACCTGTAAACGTTACTGAAACAACCACAGCCAGATGACACCAATGCCTTTGTACTTACCACTGTACTATGGCAACTGATAAGCTCTTAGGGGAAAAGCAGCAGCTGCTTTATTTTTCAAAGCAAATAATGAACAAGCAGAAAGCCTTAAAATAGCAACTTACTTTGAATGTTAACATCATCAAAACTCATTAATAAAGTGCCTTGATACCTCACGTCTGACACTAAAATTAATTGCTTTAGTTCATGGGTAAAAAGCCAAGGCAACATATTCATGACAAAACCATAAACAGGCTCTCCCCTTAACACTGAAACCACCCAGGGTGCTACATCTAACACAATGGTTACGGCATCAAGAAATGATGGGTTACTTGCCTGTAAGTGGAGCTCTTAGGCTTCGTCTACTCTTGAAAGTTACGCTGCCAGAGACAATGGCCAGGGGTGTGAAAACACAATATCCCTGCGTCTGGACCCATAAAGCTAAGCCAACCTAACCGCAAGTGTAGATGCAGCTAAGTCAAGTGAAGAATGTATGCTTGTTACCCTCATTTAGGGAGAAGACACACCTGTACTGCGGCAAACCCCTTCCATTGATGGTACACACGAAAAACAACAATTGCAGGATTCTTCTCTAAAACAAGCAACAGATTGGACTCCTTCAAGAGTGTGGGTTTGAATGCAGGTTGAATGGAGTTTACTGGGGCAGATTTAGAACACAAACTCAGGAACTATACTAACACCTTAAGAATAGAGGTTGTTCACAACTCAAACACTCCTAACGCTCAACAAAAAAACATTAGGTTTGTTCTTCCAAAAGTTTACAACTGAACAGTGACTTAACAGAGCTTTGCAACTTTTCTATGCCAAGAAAAATGCTGCTTTTAAACATCTTAATTTAAATGGAGCAAGTGCAGAAACAGTTCCTTACAGTGTAAAATATAATCTAAGAAAACAAAGGGAAAAGTCTGTTTATCACAGCACTGCACTGTGTGTGTCTGTGGGCCAGGAGAAGAGCATGGTTCTGGGGCTTACTTCTGGCCCTAAATGAGGTGTATGATTAACCCATCAGTTTGTAACTCTGGTGTCTAATTCTGAAGTTTTCATGTTTGTCTGCCAGGTGACAGGAAGCTGCTGAAAGCTGCCTTAAATCTGAAGCAGCATCTCTGTCTTCTTTAATAAAAACCTCTTTTGCTACGATGCCAATAAGAGTATCAACAGGACAGGCAGGTGATGTGCTTTCTATGCTGACCATTAGCATTTCCTTGAGCTTCCCTCCACCATTTTTCTACTATGCACCTGCTGTCTGCTTGCTTTCTACATAACCCAGAAGCTCTCTAGGGCAGGATCCATCTGTACAATGCAGCGATGGTCCAGGACGGCAGCTCCTAGGCGTTACTGCAGCACTAAGAACCCAACCACCTTCTTCAAACCCCTGATCAGTTAGAACAGGGCTGAACTGACATCCCTCAGCCACCAACAAGTCCAAGTTTGTGAGCTAATTCAATGCCCCTTTGACATCATATGGGTCTACTTTGTCCCATTCGGTGTTGAGGTTTGGGGCATAAGGATGGGAACTGGATGGGCTGGCAGACATGGAATTCTGAAGCCAGCTAAGAGGAGTGTAGGGGGTTGATCTCCCAGTGTACTGCAGTGGCTAAAAAGCATGGAGGCATGTTTACCTCTGCATCTGGCACTGGGGAGACCAATACTAGATGCTGCGTCCTGTTCTGGTGTGCACATTTTTTAAAGCGTGTCAAAAAATTAGAGAAAGTATAGCTAAAAAGCTAACAGGCACCTACATCAGATCCTGATTTGCCGAGTGACAAACTCAATGACTAATTCAAAAATAAACACACCTCCAGCTGCAACTCAGTACGTGCAAGGTTTTCCTCCCTGTGGTTTGTTTTCTTATTCATTTATACCTGTTGACACACACATTTATTTCTGTGGCAACTACTTGCCACAAATAATTTCTGTTTGGTTGTATTGGGTAACTCACAGAAAAAGTTATTAATTTAGAGCTAAAGCTGCCAAGTGTATTCACTTTTAAATAGGAATAATCAAATCTTAAGTTAAGGTACCAATAACTATGAGAGCAACCTCAAATTACAATTCTTACCATCAAAATGAAGCAGTCAATTTATGTCCAACACCACCACATTGCACTTGGTGTTGTAACAAAAGAGAGGCATGATTCCTGCGACATACACTTCCATTTACTACCTCCCCTCCAAAAAAACTAAACATTCAGACACCTCACCTTCACAATAAGTGATCATTTACTTGTAGACAACTGATAAGGGAAACAAAAGGACAAGAAAAATATCTCCTAGCCATAGAGTTTAGGAGTTTACAGGATTTTTCTAAGGGTACATGTACACTGCAGCGTTTTTCCGGAATAACGGCCGTTATTCCGGAAAAACAATACTTGCGTCCACATTGCTATTGTGTTCTTTCGATAAAAAGTCAAAAGAATGGAGGGGTTTTTCCAACAGCAGTAAACCTCTTTCTACAAGGAAGAAGCCTTTTTCTGAAAACACTTTTTCAGAAAAAGGCACGTATGGATGCGGAAAAGGGAGTTCTTTCAAAAGAAGAGGCCTCCAGGAAACAACACGGGTGCCCTGGTGGCCACTCCATCCAAACTAATCAGAACTGTGTAGTTCCCGTCTCCTGCCAGCTCTTAAAGCTGCAGGCACCCGGGACAAACCTTGTGACAGGAAGCCAGCCCTGGGAGCGGCACCTCACTGCGCAGCTCTGACTGCCACACTAAGTGGGACTCATGGCCCAGCCACAAGCTCCCCGCCCCCCCGGCCCTCACAGGGAGGGACCCAGGCAGGGGCCAGAAGAGGCATGCACCATCGTGGTCCAGGGCGGAGATCCTGGCCCTCCTGGAGATGTGGAGTGAGGATAGGACCGGCCCACAACATTTTGGCACCTGAGACGGGGCACTCAAATGATGCCCCCATGTCCCCTTGCCTGGGCCAAAACTTGGCAAGGTCTCAATTCTGCCCTCCTTCTTCCAGCACAGCACCCCACCATCTCTGTGCATCTAGAGCAGAGAGAATACACATGCACCAGCAGCAGCCAATTTTCCACACCCTGGGTCCTAGTGGCACGCCGCCCACCCCCCCGAGTCTGGCACCTGAGGCGGCTGCCTCAGTTCACCTCGTGGTAAGGCCAGCTTTGGGTGAGGAGGAAACCCTGCAGGATCTCTGCTCCCAATGGTGCAAAGCCAACATATACGACTGGATGGCGGAGGCTCTGGCAGCAAGGGCCCACCACCACCCCCGGAGCCTCGAACAAGTACGGAGCAAAGTAAAGGAGCTCCACCAGGGCAAGGGAGCACAGCTATCGCTCCGGGGCAGGACGCCACTCCAGCCCCCACTACATTGAGCTGCACTGCATCCTGGGGGGTGGTTCAGCCCCTTCTGCTCAATGATGAGCTCAGTATCGAGCTCGTGCAGAGCCATGAAGGCATGCTGCAGAAAATGCAGCATGGCCGTGTGGGGCCATCGCATGCCCAGAGGCAGCTCCAGCTCCATGGCAAGGAGTGTGCTGTGGCATCCAAAAACAGGGCAACCAGAGCACGCACTGCAAAAGCTCTGCTGTCCCTCAGAGAAGTAGGCAGGCAGCAGAAGCAGAGAAACGGCTGTCCAGGGGGATCCCTTTAAGTACGCGTCTCAGCTAGCCTTAGGCAACAACACCCGGAAGCAATTGCTGACCTAATGCCCTACCTGAACTGGATCCGGGGGGCCTTAAATGCGAGACAATCCATGTGGATGCTATCTTTCGAAAAAGCACATCACTTCGTCTCACTTTTGCGGTGTGGACACTCTTTCGAAATAAGCTTTTCCAGAAGACCTCTTCTGGAAAAGCTTATTTCGAAAGATCTCTTCCAGAAAAGCTTATTCCCAAAGAAGCTTACAGTTTAGACGTAGCCTAAGTCTATGCGGAACAAAAACTAATAATGGCGTTGGTTCGTTCGCAGCTAGAAATGGCAGAATGTTCAATACTGCAAAGAAGGCAGAAATGTGCAATAAATATTACTGTTTTGCATCTTGGGAAAAACAAATGATTTACTCCATACCACACCATGACAAAATGTTTTCTAGTCCAACAATAACTCGGGAGGATGTTAAAGAGCAGCTGCTGAACTTAGATTTTACATCAACATGTCCACGTCCCTTTCATTCAAGAGCTTTAAGAGACAGGCATTAATGGTGATTTTTACTCAGTCTTGGAACAAAGAGGAAGTTGTGGAATAATAAAAGATTGCCAATATTGTGCTCCACAGCAGCCCTGCCCTGACACAGAGGTAGCAGCGCGGGGGAAGGTGGTTCCACAAAGCCAGTGCTCATGGGAAGCCAACTTTTAAGCCGGTTTCCACCCGCCCCCCAGCACCAGCTCCCGCTTGCCCCCCTGCCTCCGTGGGAGGCAGCTAAACGGGGAACAGATGGCTCTGCACAGTCAGCATGTTGAGAGCCAGCTTAAAAGCCATCTTCCTGTGTATACCAGTTCCCCACCTCACCCCGCCTCTATGCTGCTGCCTCTCTGGCTCCCACCTCCCCCCCCCCCTTGCTGCCTGTGATACAGAGGCAGCAAGGAGTTGGGGGGGGGGGGAGAGGAAGAGATGTGTGTAGTTGTTAGGATTAACCAATAGGCCCAGGCCAGAACAACCCAAAATAGGAACAACACTGGCAACCAATTTCAGAATATCCCTCCTTACCACTGAGAAAGTTTAAGACAAAAACAGGGGAGGGGGAAATAAAGAGATGCTGAACACCAGACAGCCCTGATCCTTCTTTTAACAGAATGGATGTATTTTAAGTTATAAGTTAGAGTCTTCAGGTTTACATTATAGCAATCTTGGACTGAATGCCGTGGTGTCATCCACATTTATGATTCCAGTACAATTTAAGAGAGTTAGTTTAAGAGAGTTAGTAAAATAAACATGTAGTCCAAACGATTTCTTATTTCTTTCTGAGGTTACCTATTGTACAGCTTCAGTCTAAAAGCTGCATTTCCCTAGTTTTATTGAAGATTCCAATAAAAAGTTCAAATCCTCGCAAAAAGTTTTAAAAAATCTGCAACAATAAAAAATACCAAAATGTAAACTGTCTAACCATTTCAAAACTGAATTAAAAACTTTCATTTTGTTCCCTTGCATGGCCTAACAGTCCCAGCACTAAATCCAATTCAGTTCTCAACCAAAGTCCTAGATACAGGAGATCATTAAACCAATGAGCTAATACATCCTAGGATTACAAACTATCTGTAAATAAATTCAGTGATGTGTAACCAAGTACTTCAACGCAGCCAGTCCGGAGTTCAAAAAGGAACAGGGCAGGCAATAGGATGGCAGCAGGCTGTAAAGCTTCACCAAAAAAGATCTAGTTTTGCATATGCCCTATATGAAAACTAGAGCATCCCCCAGAAGCAAAACATAGGGTGTGTCTACACAGCAAAGTTATTTCAGAATAATGGCCATTATTCCAAAATAACTATGCAAACGTCTATACAGCAATTCCATTATTTCGAAATAATGTCAAAATAACAGACAGCTTAATCTGACGTCTGTAAACCTCATTGTATGAAGAATAATGCCTATTCCAAAATAGCTCTTTTGAAATAAGGCATGGGTAGATGCTTCACTTCTGCTATTTCAAAATAGCTCCTCACCAGGGCTATCCTAAGTTATTCCTCTTGGGGGTGTAAATAGAGATAGCACGTCTACATTAGGGAAGCCTGCTTCGGAAGTTTCCCTGCAGTATAGAGGTGCTATTTCAAAATAACTATCCCTGAATAGCTTATTCCGAAATAACTGTGCAGTGTAGACGTAGCCATAGTGTCCTCATCCAAGTACCACTGCAATGGCTGCTGCATCCTTATGAACAGGAGCAGTCAAGCAGAGTCCAGAAAATGGGTATCATGGAATATCAAGACATGAAAAGTGCAGAGCTTGCTCGGACGCTGATGATGTCCTGTTAGACTCCAAAGAGCGCACAGGTGAAGGATTTTTCTGTGCCCATATTCATATTCGTTCTCTTAAAACAATCTGGCAGGACAGCTGTCACATTGTTGTTGTTTCTTTGATGTGGTGGAGAGGGGGACACTTTGAAAGTCTTTGAACTCCCAATGATCTGCACAATGACCACTTGCTTTGTAGAGCCTGAAATGCATTACCTTGCTCATGAAAAAGTGTCTTTCATTTACACTACACAAGGCTTTTCCACATCTGGAAGGTTATTTAGCCAGAGGGTCATATACAACACAAAATATTAAGACACTAAATGAAAACCATGCATGCAAAATGTCATCAACTGTATGAAATGTAAACACCCAACATATTGACATACATTTCACAGCATCTTTTCATCTTCTGCTAACACCCACGTGAATTAGCCTGACTCCCAGCTGTGAGCTGGTCAGCTTTCGGCTGACCCTACCTTTTAGATCAGAGCTGGCATCAGCCCCACACACGGCTCTTCAGATGTCTCAGACCCAAAGTCAGTCACCTTCCTTTCTGGGAAGCCATTCTAGTGAAGAAGGGAGCAAGAAGTTAACTCTTTAGACTTCATTGGGAAGAAAATTGGACAGGAGATTGCTTCCACCTGGGAAATCTTTGCATGTCAGATTCTAGACTACTCCATCTCCACAACAGCAGCCCGGAGCGAGGGACTCACTGACATGGACAGAGAAAACAAACTTTTCAAGCACTTTGACAGAAGATGCACAGGGATCTAATTTTGCCAACAGTGTCATGTGCATAAGTCTTCTCCTTCAGCAGCATAAATGCCCAAGATTCAGTTTAGAATGCAGTATTGGGTTGTAAAGAATTAAGAGGTTTAAGTCACAGGAGCTTTAAGTAATAAGGTTAAAACCAGTATTCCTTAAAGGGACACAGTCCCGGCTGGTAGCCAAATGTCTGTTTCTTAGCCTATGTTTGGATTTGCAGATAGGCGGGATACTCCCTCCTGCTCCGCACCATCCCTGGTTTCTAGTCAACGCAAATTCAAGTCGTCAGAACCCTACTCAGTTTCAGTCAAGAGTCAGGGTTCTAAGTCCTCACTGTTCTGCCATGTCTCTCATACACACCCATGTCACCAATACACGAGAACCCCAGCAATGGGACTGCACCCCTGTAGTTCTTGCACAAGCTCTTTTGGTGATCCTCCTAAAAGTACGTCTGCTCGATCAGTTGTGCAGTTGCCAAACAGAATGCACCCCGGGCAGACAGAGCAGGGGAAAAGCATTATAACTGCATAAATTCAAGTGTGGGATTTTCCAGAGTGTCTAAGGGAATTAGGTACCTCAATACCCAATGAATTTCAATAGGAACTACAGTTCTAGCTTTCTTCAGATTTGTTTGAATGTTTCATCCCAAGTCACTGCCTACACAACACAACACATTTAGGCCAGCATGCCTGCAAGAAAGTGTGAGGTAGAGAATCGAAGGGATCTCTGGGATTTGGTGACCGGCAGCCCCTCTATGAATTTGAGGCTGCCACAATAGTGTGTTCAAAGACACTACTGCTGTCAGTGCCATCTTCTTGAGAAGGAAAATGGGTAAAATCGTTAGGGATGCCGAAATGGCAGAAGCATTTAATGAGTATTTTGTTCTCTAATTTAAAAGTGGCTGGAGGATGTATTTATATCTTCTGGTCAGTTACTAACAGAGGAGGATGTGAGACAATATCAGCTAGTGCAGCGTTTCTCAAACTGTGGGTCCCGACCCCCCGGGGGGGTCGCGAGCAACTGAGGGGGGGGGTCGTGGTATCACAAGTTTGAGAACCCCTGAGCTAGTGATCAGCTTTGAAATGAGCAGGCCCATAAAAACGTGCACCTGGTGGGCCTCGAAGAGCTTGCTGGAGAAGGTATGTGGCTCACTCAGGATTCTTGGAAGAGAGGGGAGATTCCCGAGAACAGGAAGCATGCTAATGTGCCAATATTCAAAGAAGGGCATGAAGAATGACCTGGGTCACAATAAGCCTGAAGAAGGGGCAAGTTGACGTGGGATTCAATTGATAAAGAATTAAGAGATAGGGAAATAATGCCATCAACATGCTTTTATGGAAAATAGGTTGTTTTAAGCAAACCTGATTTCAGTCTTTGATGAGATTCCAAATGAGGCTGAGAAATAACTGAGTAGATAAAAGCCTTAACAGTTGAAGCTGACTTAGTACCACACACGCTGACTAACAAGCTCGTGTACAATATCAGAGAAGCATGCTGAATGGATTAAGAACTGACTGACACCTCGCAAGTGATGGTTGTCCACTGGGAATGAAACGTGGGTGTTTCTACGGAACTTCCACAGATCATAATTAAGCCTGATGTTTATACAACATTTTCATCAATGAGCTGAAGTGAATGTAAAATCACCGATAAAATTGGCGGACAACTAATTGGTGGACATCAGGGCTCTAGATAACTTACTACATGAGAGGCCCATTCAAACTTTTTTTTAATACAAGTACGCATGTGCATTTGTCCACAAGAACCAAGGAACAGAGGCTTCTCCTACAGAATGGGGGACTGTATTCTGGAAAACTGTGACTCTAGAAAGGATCTAGGGGTCCTAGCAGACAAGCAACTCAACATCAGCTTCCAATGCAATGCTGTGGCACAAAAGGATAATGCAAACTGTAGATGTATGAACAGGACAGTAGTCAGGGAGATGATTTTACTTCTTCATACACTGTTAGTAATGCCAATGCTGGAATCTTGTGTCGAACTCAGTTGTCCACATTTAAAAAAAAAGATTAAAACTAAAGAGGGTGCAAAAGAGAGCCACAAAAACTATTTGAGGGTTAGAGAATTTGCCTTACAGTGAGACATTTGAATCGCTCATTCTGTTTAATTCATCAGAAAGTCAACTGAGAAGTGACTTGATTAGCATTTAAGTTCCTTCAAGGGAAGAATATTCCTGAAACAAAAACACTCTTTAGTGAAGAAAGCATAAAAAAGACCCAAGAGCTGGAAGATAAATCTGAAGCAGGACAAATTCGAACTAGAAACAAGACACACATTGATAACAGGGAGGGCGAGCAACCACTGGGGAAAAACTCCCAGGAGAAGTGGTGCACTCACCATCTCCTGGGATCTTCAAATCATGATGGGCTGCCTTTTCAGAAGATATGCTTTAGATGAACAAAAGTGATCAGGTGCAATACAAGGGGAACTGGATACGATACAAGAGGTCAGGGTCGACAGGCTGATGGTCCCTTCTGGCCTTGAAATCTATCAGTTCAATAGAGGAAACAGGTTATTCCCTGTGATAGGAGGTCTGACTCCTCACCATACAATCATAGAACAGTAGAACTGGAAGGGACCTCAAGAGATCATCAAGGCCTACTCCCTGCCCTTATGGCAGGACCAACCACCAGCTAGATCATCCCTGATAGATGTTTATCTAATCTTCTCTTCAATATCCCCAGGGACGGAGATTCCACCACCTCCCCAGGCAATTTAGTCCAGTGTTTCACCACCCTGACTGGTAGGAAATTTTCCCCAATGTCCAATCTAAAGTTCCCTTGCTGCAGTTTAAGCCCAGTGCTTCTTGTGTTACCCTCAAGGGCCAAGGAGAACAATTTTTCCTCCCTCCTCCCTGTGACACCCTTTCAGGTATTTGAAAACCACTATCACGTCCCCTCTCAGTCTTCTCTTTTCCAAACTAAAAAGCCCAATTCCTTCGGGCTTCCCTCATTGCTCATGTTTTCTAGACCTTCAGTCATTTTTTGTTGCTCTTCTCTGGACCTTCTGACACCATAACCACACGTCAAGTAGCACAGTAAGGTTCCTGAGTTAGTTTTTTCCTACTTTCCTTTCTAATGCAAGCGAGTAGCAAAGCAAGATATTGGGCTCTCTCAGGGTATGTCTACACTTGCCCCCTAGTTCGGACTAGGGAGGCAAATGAAAGATACCGAAATTGCTAATAAAGTGTGGGATTTAAATATCCCACGCTTGATTAGCATATTTGCGGCCAGTTGCCATTTTAAAATGCCGGTCGCCCGATTTAACTTGCCGCGTGTAGACAGGAAAGATTCCAGAAGACTGGAAAAGGGTCAATCTAGGCCCCATCTATGCAAAGGGAAATAAGAACAACCCAGAAAACTATAGACCAGTCAGTTTAACTTCTGTGCCAGGAAGATAATGGAGCAAGTAATTAAGGAATTCATCTGCAAACATCTGGAAGGAAATAAGGTGACAGGTGACAGCCAGCATGGATTTGTCAAGAACAAATCATGTCAAACCAACCTGATAGCTTTCTTTGATAGGGTAACAAATCTTGTGGATAAGGGGGAAAGCAACAAATGTGGTGTATCTAGACTTCAGTAAAAACATTTGATACAGTCTCGCATAACCTTCTTATCAACAAACTAGGAAACTACAACCTGCATGGGGCTACTACAAGGTGGGTGCACAACTGGCTGGATAACAATTCTCAGAATACTATGAATGGTTCACAGACAGGCTGGAAGGGCATAACAAGTGGGGTTCCATGGGTATCAGTTTTGGGACCAGTTCTGTTCAAAATCTTCATAAACTATTTATACCATGGCATAAAGTGTACACTTGTAAAGTGTTCAGATGATACCAAGCTGGGAGGATTGCAAGTGGAGGATAGGGTCATAATTCAAAATGATCTGGACAAACTGGAGAAACTGTCTGAGGTAAATAGGATTAAGTTTAATAGGGACAAATGCAGTTTCTAAGTGCTCCACTTGGAAAGGAACAACCAATTTCACACACACAGAATGGGAAGTGACTCTCTAGGAAGGAGTAATGCAGAAAGGAATTGAGGGGTCATCGTGGACTACAAGCTCTATATGAGTCAACAGCATGACACTGTTCCAAAAAGCAGCAAACATCCTTCTGGGATGCATTGACAGTAATGTTGGGAAGACATGAGAAGTCATTCTTCCATTCTACTGTGCGCTAATTCAGCCTCAACTGGCATACTGTGACCAGTTCTGGGCACCACATTACAGGAAAGATGTGGAGAAATTGGAGAAGGTCCAGAGACAAGCAACAAAAATGATTAAAGGTCTAGAAAACATGACCTATGAGGGAAGGCTGAAAGAACTGTGTGTGTTTAGTTTGGAAACAAGAGAATACTGAGAGGGAACATAACAGCTTTCATGTGCCTACAATATTGTTACAAGGAGAAGGGGACAAAAATATTCTCCTTAATTTCTGATAATTGGACAAGAAGCAATGGACTTAAATTACAACAAGGCAGGTTTAGGTTGGACATTAGAAAAACTTCCTGTCAGGGTGGTCAAACACTGGAATCAACTGCTGAGGGAATCTGTGGAATCTCCATCACTGGAGGTATTTAAGAGCAGGTTAGACAGACACCTTGGTCCTACTTGGAGTGCAGGGCACCGGACTTGACTTCTTGAAGTCTCTTCCAGTTCTTGTATTATATGACTGGCGCATCAAGAGGCATTCAACCGACAGCGAAGCATGGGAGGCACCCAATGACACAGAATGGACTTTCCCGCAGCCCTTTAATCTGGAGTGTGGGCCATGGCTTCTGCCTATAAAGAACTGAGTGATTCGTGGACAAGTGACTTGCCCGTGGGGCTCTAAACTATCTTGTTGCTATACTTTTCCCCAGTAAGAATCATGGAATTCCCTACACTTGTGAGAAGATATGAAGGGCCCTGGAAATCTCTCCATTTGTTCTTCAACCCAGCTTCTCCCCTCTGGGGTATCTTTGCTACCAACTGAAGCTCTGAACAAAGCACTAATGACCCAAAGCTGCAGACGTCCTCCAGAGACTTGAGTTAAACCAGGAGTTATTCCATCACTGCTGTAAGCCTGAACCAAGAACTTTGCAATCGGTGTATGTATTTGATTACTTTAAGAATTGTAACTCACCTTTTCTTTCTATAAATAAACCTTTCGATTCTAGATGCTAAAGGATTGGCCCAGCGCAATTTTTGGTGAAGATCTGAGTGGCTGGTCCTCTGGGGTATGAAGTACCTTTTCATTTGATGAGCTTGCTTTTCATAACCCCTCACATGTACAAGGAGTGTTAGCAGAGCAGAACTCATCTGTCTAGTGTACATCTACGCTGCACACTTATTTTGAAATAAAAGGTATTCCAGAAGAAATACTCCGGAATAGCACATTTCGAAATAGCACGTCTACACTACAGGGAAGCCTCAAAATCAGTCCAAGGCAGGATTCCCTAACGTGGACACGCTACCTCGATGCGGAGCCCCAGGAGGCGCTGGGGAGTAATTACTTTGAAGGGCCCTGGGGAGGAGCTATTTCAAAACAGCAGCAGTGAAGCATCCACACTACAGCTATTTCAAAACAGCTCTTTAGGAATAGGTGTTATTCCTCACAGAATGATGTTTACAGAGGTCAGAATAAGCCATCCGTTATTTCAAATTTATTTTGAAATAACGGAACTGCTGTGTACACACTCACATTGTTATTTCAGATTAACATCAGTTATTTTGAAATAACTGTGCTGTGTAGATGCACCCTAAGGGAATTGTTTGTGTGACTTCTTGTCAGCTGATGTGGGGAACAGCAGTGCTCTGACTGGTCTGGTATGCTCCCAATCTTGAATTGTGGCAGCTCCGTCCCTAAGCAATTTGCTGCTGAAAGTGTTAATTCAGGACGTCTGCCCAGAAAGCCCCTTGTTACAATTCTGTTGAAATAAAGCTTGTCCTGTTTCTGCCTGTGACGGGGCTGGCCAGCCCCGCAGTGAACCTGGGGGCGAACAGCCCGCCTCTTGGGTAGAGTACGCCCCTCCCCTGCAGCCCTGCTGGGCATGCTCGCAGTGCAGCCCAGGTATAAAAGGCTGCAGGGCTGCTCAGTTGGGGCCGGCCGCTGGAGGGGAAGGAGCTCCTCTCCAGACACCGGAGCCACAGCCGTTGCAGTTGGAACCAGAGGCGCCGGACCAGTTACCCCTGCCACTGTTGTCTCCGGGACGAGCCAGACCGCAACGCCAGCTGCGCTGTGCAGCCCCCCCTAGAAGCTGTCGCTGCCCCAGCCACTGCGGTCTCCCAACCCACGCCTGCCAACAGTGCCGCGGTAGCCCGACCCGCATCCACAGGTGGGACCGCTGTTGGCCAGGGCGAGGGGGTAGCTCTTGAGGAGAAAAGCTCAAGAAATCAAGGCAGTTTCCATTTGGCCAATGAAAGTTGCTTTCAGACCAGTACATTTGACCTGAATCTTTTTCCTACTGTCGTGTGGCTTTTGTTCATTTGCACTCTATTACAAAAGGATATTAAAGGTCACTAACAATATGAAACACATAGGGTGGCCAGATGGTTTAACAAAAAATACCAAACACCCCCTCAAAAAAAAGGAAAAAATTCTTGAGGAAAAAAAGGGGAAACCGAGGGGGAAAAGGGTGCTGCGCCTTTAAATGGCCCCTCACTTTTCACTCCCCTGCCCCCGCCAGATGCAGCAGGGGAAAATTGTCCCTGCTGGGCTTCCATCCAAGGGAAACAGTCCGGTATTTTCTGGGTTTTTTTACCGGTCAGAGGACCCGAATAATGGACAGTCCAGGTGAAAACCAGACACCTGGCAACCCTAGAAACACACCCCAAATGTACCACCCTGTTCAATGCATCATTTGCGCTAGCATAACATCACCCTGAGGCACGTTCATATACATAAAATAGAGCTTATTTTGTGTATATTTCATCATTAAATGGCATTTGTTGTGAACTTATACATTTTTTAAAACCAAATCAGAACAGGGAATTTACACCATGCAGAAAAATTTTGATTATAACCCTGAGTCAAACAGGGTAGGTTATATACACCACCTTTTAATATGGACAGCTGCTGTAAGTCCCAGCTAAGGTCACCTAGTTACAGCAGTCAGCCACAGGGAGATGCCTGGTATTACTCTGGTTCAGGGACAGAACACTACAAGTATGTCTACACAGCAGCGTTATTTTGGAATAACTGATGTTATTTCAAAAGAACATAGTGCGTGTCTGCACAGCAAGCCATTATTTCAAAAATCATGTCGAGCTGGAGGACTTCTTACTCCGACTCCTGTAATACTCATTTCACGAAGAGTAAGGGAAGTCGGGGGAAAGAGTGTTCTTCCTTCAACTTCCTGCTGTGCAGACCGTGCCAAAAGCCAAGTGAAGGTATTTCAACTTCAGCTACGCAACTGACATAGCTGAAGTTGCGTAGCTTAATTCAACTTTTGCCTTGCTGTGTAGACATTCCCTAAAATACAGCATTATCTTTACTTCGTTCATCCTACTAAAAAAAGTCCAAGTCTCAAAGCTCAGGAGTGAAAGTGGCCAACCGGGGTTATAAGAGCTCTTCCCAATCCTAAAACGTACAAATATAAAACCTTTGAACTTCCTGTAGCTCAAGCCAGCTTCAGTGTATGAAGGTTAGCTCACTCCTTTTGTTCTGCTCAGGAGAGAATGGAAAAGAGGTGACACTTTGGAAGCTATTTTCCAAGTCAAACTAGCAACCATAACTCAACTTGCCAAGACCCAAATGTTGGCTACGTTTGTGTGACGAGACCCAAAAGCAGTGATGCAATTATTCAGGCAGGAAACTTGAAATAATGACATTTGGTCCTTTAGTACAAGGACTTTCTATACCTCAGTTTCATTATTCTTTATATGCTATACAGGTAATTCAATAAAAGTAGGAAAATAAGTAACTTTAGAATAAAGATGTGTGACCCTCTTTCAAGGTAAGAGGCATTAAGAGGTACACAAGCAACTTAGTCAGATGCTATTCTTAATACACCTACTTCCCTCAAATCCATCATAATTTTGTCAATGCTTTTAGAGTCCATCTGTTATTTCCATTTTAATCTCTACAAGAAAGAAAATTTGTACATTTTATGAGTACCTTCAAAATAAAATCTCTGTTCAAGCAAGCTAGTGCTAATTACAAATATGCTACTCAAGAGACCCAAATTAGACCTTCACTCCGAGACGGTAAAACCTGCAAGTGCTGGATTCAGCACCTGAAATGGAACACTGATGGGCAGTCGTAACCTTCCTGCCTATTTTGAAAACCTTGCTAAGGGGCTCTACGAGAAGCTGTGAGCAAGCATCACAATGAATGAGTTTGACGGGGGGGGGGGGGGGGGGGGCAGGGAGAGAGAGAAAGAGCAACTATGTTCTACTCAACTGAACACAAATCCCATGCTATTCCAAAAGAGATTTACCAGGGTGAAGTATCCTGATCAGTAATGCAAAGTTTAAAATTATTTGTTGCCATTTTTCATTGCTTGCTTCCATCATCTGAATTCTCATATGGAGTTCCCATAGATGTGATGGGTGGAAAAGGCCCCTGGCTGTGTCCTGCCACTCCCCAACCAAGAAAGGAGTAGTGGAGAGGTCCTCCAAGAAGGCTAGAGTGCCTGCAGGGGAAGCAAGCAGAGAAGCTGCAGAGAACAGCCAGTGAGGACCCAGCAGGCACTCATAAAAGGATCTGCAGGGCCAGAGTGAGGGCAGCCTGCTTGCAGGGACTGGGAAATCAAGTGGTGCTCCTAGCTGGCTGCCAGGGCCAAGGCAGATGTTTCCTGTCCCTGCCAGCAACTAAGGCAGTAGCTTCTGCCTGGCTACCAGGACTCACCAAGGATGGTCCCAGGGAAGGGTCTGTCCATGGAACTGTCCCCCCCATCCAGGAGGGAGGCTGATCTGGCCTGACCCAGCAGGAGTGCTGGGGTTAGAAGACTTAAGGGCAGGAAAAGAGCCCCCAGCCAAGAAGCCTGGTGGTCATGTTTCACCCCAGAGCAGGAACATGTGAGCTGGCCAACTAGGGTACTCAGGCAGGATCTGTTGATCAGACTGGGGAGCGAAGCGAAGCCCAGGAAGGGCTACAGGGACAGTGTAAGCAGCTCTCCCTGAAGACTGAGTCACTGAAGACCCAACGAGAGATTCACTGGCCAGAGGAGGGTGCTTGCAAGAGGGGGCTGCCCTGCTGAAAAGAAGAGGAGTGATGCAGACACATGTAATCAGAAAGGTGCTTGCGAGAGGCAGGTGTGCCGACAAGAGCATAGATGCACTACCTTTTGCTATAAAAACAAAAAGGAATAAGGTATCAACACCCCTAGATCGTTTTGATACAAGTGGAAATATCACCAGCCAAGACGTCTCACCTGATGGACTTTAACCACTTGATACAAGGCTCCCTGGGCTGGCCACTCTTGCATTCCTAGAATACCATCAGTCTAGTAGTTCCAAGAATGGCAGGGGCCCGTCCCTGCTGGTGAAACCCATCCCCCATCAGCATAACCCCCCACACACCAGGGGTGCAAAGTTACACAGAAGAGGGGATGTTGAAGAGCACCCCGCCCCACTCTGAACCGCCTGACCTTGCATGTACGGTGTGTGCAAGGTGCAAAGCAGGGCACCCTTTAGTAAGGTGCTCCCCATCCATGTCCAGTTTCGTCTTTGTACCAGACAGGGCCAGACCGCCCCCAGAGAGGACTGTTCCTTTACAACTGGACAAATGGCCTAAAAGGAATCCAAGGGAGATAGAAGGACCGTGTTCCACTGCAGCCTCAGCATATCCTGGCTCATATCCCTCGTCGGAGGTCCGGGGCTACTGAATTACCTGAAGAGGAGCGTGACCCAATGCGACCGAACAGGAGGACTGAGCGGCAAAGCCAAAGGGGACCAGTGTCTGACCTGACCAGCAGAACTACAGAGAAAAACCCACATCACAGCTAGGGAGTCACTTTGCCACAGCACTCTGCTCCTTTCCGAGATAGAATCAAGTCATTCCAGACAGGCAGTGCCAGCAGCCTCTGACCACATGAGCCTGACACAGCCTTCTAGTTTCAGACCAGCCAGGCCACAATGATGTGAACTACAGCCAGACATCCATTTTGATGGTGCCTTGTCATTAGCAGTAGCCTAGCAACTCGAGTCATAGGACCAAGCTTCGAAAGAACTAGTCCACTCCAAAGAGAGCCCCAAGTTCCTTTGGCACAGAAGCCATGGAGTCAAGGCGTGGCCCCCATGGCAGGTATAGAGAAGTGAGCCCACCACCGTGAAAACTCATTAACATGGAACTCAGGCCTTGTTGGGGAGACGTCTCTGATAGGTCTCTAGCGCTACCTTATGCTGTGTAGAAACAGATGCCAATCCAACCAGCATCTAGAGCCAGAAATTCACACGCTATATAAGCTGAAGTCACCATCAGGAAAATCACCTTGGATTTTAGAAACTTACACTCATGGGAAGCGTGATTCCAAATGAGCTTTTCTCTGCTTTGCCAGACTCAATAGCATGGCACAGCACAGAGGACTTTTAAAAATAACCTATTTTAAAGCCTCAAGACCCAACTCACCTGGAAAAGGGACTGATAAGACACTGCTCTTCACGTGGACCAGTCCACAACAGGATGCCACTGAATTAGCAACCCAATGAACCTGGTAAGGGCCATTCAGAAGTAAGTCTTGGACAGGTGAACATTTCTGCAGGACCCTAGGGAAAGATGTGCCCTTCCCTATGAAGTTTTTGCCCTTGTACTCCTTCACAGTGAAGGTTTCCCAAGGGATTTCTCCAGATCCTCTGAGAATACAGCAGCTCACATCACTTTCATCTTCTATCTTCCTACAGTACTGACAGAGCTTCACAACAAGGCACTGATACAGGCTGGGGCTAAAGCTGTTACAAAAAGTACATCCAGCCCTAGCACAGACACCACTCACAGCCCTACCTGTCAGGGCCAGAACAGAAATCGAGTAAAACGCACTCTGGATACACCTAGAAATGACAGCCTCTTATATAGGGCGAGAGAGGACTTGAATCCCATCCAACCATCAAGCCTATTCTGATGCCCAGAATTGCACTCACCCTCTAAACTTTGACACATGAATGCAGCAGGAGAAAACCCAGAGGTCTCAGAGAACAATCTCAAGCCACGGTCTTCAGAAGGGATGCATCAAGGAGCTACTCACCCTCTTGGCACCTCAATGGATGCTCTCAGGTGAGTCACAGCTGTGTCAAACTTTACTTCGGTGATCTTTGAGGCTCCAAACTGACATGCTGGTGGAACTCCTCTTTGGGAGGGTAGAGCGCACCAGGTGCATGGGGAAGCTGCTCCCTGGATTCGGCAAGTAGTCTCGACTGGAACTCAGGGATCCCAGCTAACCCAGGATTTTGCTTGGAGGATGTCCCCAGAGCCAGATTTGCAGGTTCATCCTTGGTGTGCCTCTGGAAGTGCTCACAGGTGTGTAGCAAAAATGTGATTTTAGTACAGGTCTATAAATGTAAGTGTTACGTACAATTATTTGCTTGTGAGATCTGTATGCTTCTATTTCACCTTGTTTCTCATTCAACAATGTCTGCATTGCAAACTAAGTTGTGTCTTTTAGTAACTCTAACGCTTTGTGCGAAGTGCTCTATAAATTGTTCGGTGTGAGTGAAGACTGTGTGAGAAAGTCCTCAGGAAAGTCCAGGCGGTCAAAAAGACTTGAGATACTTGGTGATAAAGAAACAACATCCATAGCGCCCAAGGCTAGATGAAGGTGGCTGAAGTTGGCAGAATAGCCGAGCCCTGGAGACAAGCAGACGCTCCCAAAGGCGAGACCACAAACAAAAGGTAAGGAAGCCTGACCACAGACAACAAAGGGTAACTGGGAAAATACCAAGATTGACGTATCAAGGATTGCAGCATGACACCGCAAAACTCAGACTCAAATGCAAACTTCCATGTATAAGAAGGGGCTAAGACTCCGGGTTCAGTCCTGCAAGCCAAACCTTGTCTTTATGAAGCATATGATGGCTGCTTTTCTACTATACTCTCAATAAATGCAGCCTGTTGCCTTTTCCTCTGAAAAAGATCCCATGTGCTTCTTATAAGCATAACAGGGGCACCACCTAAGCACCTTGGGTGACCTAAGCAAACGTTTCCCCATCTTGGCACACTCCTAGATAAGCAGCAAAACAGTGACCATTATAGACTTAGCTTGCTTTAGGAGACATTCCTGCAAGAGAACCCTGAACAGGTCTGTGAAACAGAGGAGCATCACCTAGCTGGTGCTTCAAAACATTAACAAAAACTATATTCCAGAGCATGACACCAAGAGCCTCACAGTCTTAAACAGCCTTCAAAAACAGCTGGAATGGCCACAAAGAAAGGGTGCCATTCAACGCACACTTGACAGCTACACAACACAGTGGGAAATCCTTTGCCAACTACAATGAAGGAATTGGTGAGAATTTTTGCATAACAATATTTATAACCTGCAAGAAATGGCCTGAAATGTACAGTGGGCAGCCTGGATCATGCATGGTCCTCTATTCAAAATGCTCAGAGCGGTGGGAGTTTCACTACTCTCTTGCTAGGAAGTCAAGACCCAAGAGTTGAAATCCTAGCAGATGATGTTGCAAGAGAATTTTTTGGCCCAACAAAGTAAGAAATTAAAAGCCGGAGCTGAAAATCTGATGGCAAGCCGAGTAATCCTCTCTGAGTGAAAATACAATTTAATAGGAGACAGTGACTAGGATGTAACATGGAGATGGCAAACCAATGGAGGTCGCAGGACCCCATAATTGTGGGAAGTGCTGTACAAACAGAACAAAAAGGCAGTCCCTGCTGTGAAGAGACAACAATGGAGACCCGGGAGCACACTAAAACAGAGAGACAATACTGCTTATAGGCACTGGTCACTCACAGCACCCTAGCAGCCCAACAATTGACAATTTTTTTTAAGCAATTCAGAAAAAAATACTACTCATAAGAACATAAAAACAGCCAGACTGGGTCAGACCAAAGGTCCATCCAGCCCAGTGTCCTGTCTGCAGACAGCGGCCAATGCCAGGTGCCCCAGAGGGAGTGAACAGAACAGGGAATCTGTGAGTAATCCCTCCCGTGTCGCCCATTCCCAGCTTCTAACAGAGGCTAGGGACATCATTGCCACTCATCCTAGCTAATAGCCATTAATGGACCTAACCTCCATGAATTCATCTTGTTCTTTTTTGATTCCTGTTATAGTCCTGGCCTTCACAACATCCTTTGGCAAGGAGTTCCACAGGTTGTCTGTGGGTTGAGTGAAGTAGTACTTCCTTTTGTTCATTCTAAACCTGCTACCCATTAATTTAATTTGGTGGCCCCTAGATCTAATGTTATGGGAACAAGTAAATAACTTTTCTTATTCGCTTTCTCCACACCAGTCCTGATTTTATACCTCTCTCATATACCCCCCCGCCCAGTCTCCTCTTTTCTAGGCTGAAAAGCCCCAGTCTTTTTAATCTCTCTTCATATGGCAGCCGTTCCATTACATACTCACTCATTACAGCTAACTACGTTATGCTGTATTACAGCAGCAGAACTGAAGTTAATGACAGCAACGAATCCTTATAATTAATCCTGCTTTTCAGTGGTTAATACCGTTAGTGTTTTAATGTACACCCAGCTGATCTATAAAAAGCAACTAAAATTATTTTTTCCCTGCTTCAAGGAGTTGCCCCAGTACAACAAAAGGCAGCCCTATCCCACTCCCATTTCTTCTGCCACACCTAATATTCTCATACCCTGAAACTATTATCTGTACACAGTGTGGGATCATGATGGCATGTTTATTTAGACAGTTTAAGTCCTTCACCCTGCAAACGTTTATGCACGGGATTAACTAAGCGCATGCAGAACTAGGGCTTTACTTTCCATGGCACCTCCATCCTTGCTTGAATTATTGCAGAAGCCTTCCGTTTTAAATACTGCCTTAAGGGTGAGAAAGATTTTAAAGAGAAAACTGGTTCGGCAATCAAATTTAGAGGTCTGGGTTTTCTGAATCTTTATTTTTATAATGCCTTGCTATTAGAGAGATGTGAAGCCAAATGTAAAACCTAAATTTCATATTTAATATTGCCACAAGGAAAGATCATAGGAGGTATTGGGCTACATTTACACAAGGATGCAACACTATTAATAGTGTGTCTTGCACAGCATAAGAATCCAAGAGTCTGGTAGAAGTGCACAGAATTGCCACATACACAATAGACAGACAGAACATGTGTATTTTGGCACCTCTCTCTGGGACTCCGTCAGCAAAAAGGTAGCTGATTATGTGCATGCAGAGTGCTTCTTTCACAAGACATGAGAGCACCACCTTATATTGCCACTCAGGAAGCGAGCAAGCTATTGAGCTCAGAAACCCAATTTCAGATTAACTGTACATTTAGAATGAATTGCTAGGCCAATCAAGGTTTGTTTTCCTTTGTGCCAAAATAACACTGGGCGCAGGTAGATAGGTGTGCCTTTGTTATTGCAGAGTTATCATCACAATGATTACTGCTACTCATATAGATTTTTGCTATTTTAGATTTTATTACTCCAATTACTGCCACAAGGAAATTAAATGAAAAAGCTATTTAACAAAATGATGTCAGATGTTGACACAAAGAAACAGCAACAAGGAAATTCAGAGCTAAGAGTAACAATCATCTTTCAAGGTCCTTATATTTCCTATCAATTTAACAGAACTGAGCCATCTGTGATTCATTACCTAGGCACAATCAATAAGGTGATGGGAGAGCAGATATCTGATAGTTTAGAGGAGAGATTGGGAATCAGGAGATCCTAAACTCTAACCTCAACATACGTGGGCTCTATCTGAAATCTTGACAAGAGAATTTCACCTCTCTGCCTCAGTTTTCCCTCTATAACATAGGTAGAAATGGTTGTTTTTCGACCTTTAACCAATTCATCTTCACAATAGCTCAACATTTGTGACATGCTTTCAACTGTGCTTAGACACAATACTCAAGGGCTCCTGGAACTACTAAGATTTCAGGGCAGTGTCAGCATCACGCAACTTCCTCGTTTAACCACAGTCAATTCAATCCCATGTTACAGTTTTATTGTGTGTGTATTTTAAACACTATGGAAATAATATGCTCCTCTCCTGATCAGATGTACCTACAATCCCAAGTAACACTCTGGTGATCAAAACCCTTTCCTGCATTTCTGTTCTGTCCTACCTGAACCGAAGCAGGTACTGTACAAGCACCCAATGTCTAGAATGTAATACAAAAGAAAGAGGCACAACTGCAACTAAAAAACAATGGATCATTATTACCACCAATTGTTCCTAGGCGAATAAGAATAGCCAAGATCACCAGACCTAAAAGGAAGCAACAGGAGCAGAACAAAGTTTAGCGTATGAAAGCCCAGACACCAGGGAAGGAAAGAATAGCTACCACAAAGGACCGGTGTGTTACACAATACTGGAAGTGCCGATTCAGAGATCGCTACAGCATGTAAACCTAGACTCATGTGACTCACCGGCCAAGGACAGCTCTAATTAATAACTGGTATTAATTTGTCATTCACAATCGCTTCCACCAGTGTCCCTAACAGTGCTTGGGAAGGAGGCACACTCTCCGGTCTAGACCGAAGCGTTTACACACAAGTTTCTGTTACCGTTCAGTGCTTCGGGTGCTGCAAATTCTCACTTCTCAGCACACCCGAGCACGGCAGGCGGGACACGGGGGACGGACCCCGACATTGCACAGAGATGACAGCGCTGAGCCGCACGACGGGTACCCCCCAACGTCCCCCCCCCCAACTCCGGCCCTGCCAAAGGGTCATCGCTGGCTGCTGCCCGCCCGCGGAAAGCCGGGCCCGGTGCGTGCCGGGGACAGGTCGCTGCAGACCCCCCGGGACAGGGACAGGGACCGGGCCCCCGCCCCCGAGCTCACCGCACCCGGCCCGGATCGCTGCGCTCTGGCTGCCCGGGGCCACCGGCGGAGCGGGAAGGTGGCTCGGTGCCCGCGGCCCGAAGACAGCCCCGCTCCGGGCCGGCGGCTGGTCCAGACCGGGCAGCGCGGCCACCTGCCACACGGGCGGGGAGGCTCAGAGAGCCGGGCGGGGCGGCCGGGGTGCGCGAGGGTCACAGAGCGGGGCGATGGCCAGGGATCCGCGGTTCGGGGCTCGGGTCCGCTCGCTGGCGGGGGCGGGGGGGAAGAGGAGGATCAGGCGGCCCGAGGGGGGGGGGTCAGAGAACCGGGCAGCCCGGGGAGGGGGTTGCCGGGGGGGGGGAAGGGTGGTCAGGCGGCCGGAGGGGGGGGGTCAGAGAACCGGGCAGCCCGGGGAGGGGGTTGCCGGGGGGGGGAAGGGTGGTCAGGCGGCCGGAGGGGGGGGGGTCAGAGAACCGGGCAGCCCGGGGAGGGGGTTGCCGGGGGGGGGGGGGGAAGGGTGGTCAGGCGGCCGGAGGGGGGGGGGGTCTGAGAACCGGGCAGCCCGGGGAGGGGGTTGCCGGGGGGGGGGGGAAGGGTGGTCAGGCGGCCGGAGGGGGGGGTCTGAGAACCGGGCAGGGGGTTGCCGGGGGGGGGAAGGGTGGTCAGGCGGCCGGAGGGGGGGGGGGTCTGAGAACCGGGCAGCCCGGGGAGGGGGTTGCCGGGGGGGGGGGAAGGGTGGTCAGGCGGCCGGAGGGGGGGGTCTGAGAACCGGGCAGGGGGTTGCCGGGGGGGGGAAGGGTGGTCAGGCGGCCGGAGGGGGGGGTCTGAGAACCGGGCAGCCCGGGGAGGGGGTTGCCGGGGGGGGGGGAAGGGTGGTCAGGCGGCCGGAGGGGGGGGTCTGAGAACCGGGCAGGGGGTTGCCGGGGGGGGGAAGGGTGGTCAGGCGGCCGGAGGGGGGGTCTGAGAACCGGCAGCCCGGGGAGGGGGTCAGAGAACGGGGGGGGCCGGACTCACCTCGCACGCAGAGCAGGGACATGGCGCGGCCCGGCACGGCGGCCCCGGCGCGCAGCGCTGCCTCCCTCCAGCCCGCGGCCAGTCAAGGAGCCGCGCGGGGCCGGGCGGGCGGCGGCGCCATGACCCGGGGGAGGGGCCGCCCGGGCCGCGCGGACAACGAGCGGCTCCGCCGGGCAGCGCGCGGCCAATCCCGGCCGGAGGGGCGGGGCCGCCACAGGTGAGTCCGACCCCTCCCACCTCGGCCAGGCCCCGCCCCTAGAGCCGCCCCGCCCCCCTAAAGAGCGCTTCTTAACCTAGTCCCGCCCCTTTAAAACTTCCCAGCCAGGCCCCGCCCCCTACAGAAGGGTCCTGCCCCGGCCCCGCCCCCTCTCCCCCCCCAGGGCCCCTCCCCCGCAGTGGCTCTCCACAGGGCACCCCACAGCACAGCTCTTCCAGGGGGGCCTGGCTGCCCAGGGACGCGCCTGGCTCTACAACAGGTGGCCTGAAAAGCACCGGCCAGTGCCCGCTGGCCCACCCTGGGCCCACACAGGGAAACCGCAGCCAGACGGTTCCCTCTCCTGATGTAGCCTGTCTAGAGGGGCGGCCGGGGCAGGCTGCCACGCTGCAAACAAGGCGCAGTCCTGGGGCACCTTAGAGACTGCCCAAAATATACAGAGAGAGAGAGAGAGCGGCTCACGATACTCTCTGTGCATCTCCCAGGTGCCACGAGGCTACTCGGACGTGAGGTGAAAGCCGCTTTTGCGGTAACACTTCAGTGTCTGGTTTTGCAAGCTGCAGTTTCTAAGGTGAAATTTGGGGGGGACACAAGCCAAAGCCAACTCTCAGGGTACAGTCATGTGGAAAGTTTGAGAGCTGCTGCTCCAGAGAATACCCTGATGCACCCCTCTCTCTTGCACCTATGAACCCTGGCTTGGGAGAACAACCTCAGTGTACCCCACAGCCCAGAGGCTTTGAGTCCAATGTAGGGGGATGGGTGTCGGGTATACTGCCCTGGGAGTGGGCAGGGTCTGGTCTCTCCCTGGGCTCAGTGGGCCTTGGTTAATCCCAGGCTGTATCTACACTGGTGCGATCTTGCGCAAAAGCGGCCGCTCTTGTGCAAAAACTTGCTGCCTGTCTCCACTGGCCGCGTGTTCTTGCTCAAGCAAACTGACCTTCTAATGTATAAAATCAGGGCTTCTTGCACCAGAACTCTGACGCTCCTGCTCAGTAATAAGCCCTTTTGCGCAACTGTTCTTGCCCAAGAGGCCAGTGTAGACAGGCAACATGAATTTCTTTCGCCAGAAAGCCCTATGGTTAAAATGGCCATCAGAGCTTTCTTGCGCAAGAGAGTGTCTACACTGGCATGGATGCTCTTGCACAAAAGCACATGCCAGTGTAGACAGTCTCTTCTGGAAGAGTTTTTGCACAGGAACTCTTCCACAAAAGAGTTCTTGCGCAAGAAGCTGCCAGTGTAGACGTAGCCCCAGAGCTCATGCTGTAATGAAAGAGCTGCTTCATAACAGATGCGGCAAGCACTACCACAAATGAAGCATCGATTGTTCCCCTGGGGGCAGAGCTGGGTAGGTTATTCCTTCCCCCCGCCCCAGACAGCCCGGGCACTATTCTCCACCACCACAAGGCAAGGCTGTATGGATAGCCCAACCCCCACTCCGCCCCTACGGCTATGGGGTTGGCCTCTCCTTTGGGAAGCAAGGCTGTGGGATTGCCCCATGTTGCAGGGCAGATTGCCAGGTGACACCGGCCTGCCCTCAATTCCATGGCCCAAACGCCCCACTGTTATCAAGTCAGACCCGCATCACACACCCCACCTTACTGCTCTCCATGAGTTTGTTTGAACTAGAGTGCACGCGCATGCGCACGCACACACGATGAATTGTTTCGATGGTCAATTACCCTCGCTGCTAAAACGTGTGTCTTGTTTCCACGCACGACTTGTCTAGCTTCCACTTCTGAACCTTCTCTTTAGGCAACAGATTGGGCCTTTCACACAAGGCAAGTTTCCCACACTTTTAGTTATGCTCACGCTTCTTCCCTCACGTCTTTGTGATCTATCAGTGTCCTGTTTGGTTTGTTCACACCAGACCTGGACACGGTGTTGTAACAGTGCTCCCACCAGACACAAGGCAATAGAGCCTCCCTATGCCTGATACATACTTCCCTTTTTTATCACACAAGCCATTTTGGCCACAGCTTCCCAGTGGGAGCACATGCTTAGCTGATTATCCATCACGACTCCCAACTTTTTCAGGCTTGGCTTCCCTCACTAGAGTCCCCCAGCCAGTAGTCATGGCCTGTATCCTTGGAAAAGTCATTGGAAAAGGTTAAGAAAAGGGCAACAAAACTGATGAGGGGTTTGGAACAGGTCCCATATGAAGAGAGATTAAAAAGACTTGGACTTTTCAGCTTAGAAAACAGGAGACTATGAGGGGATATGATAGAGATCTATAAAATCATGACTAGTATGGAAAAAATTAATAAGGAAAAGTTATTTACTTATTCCCATAACATAACTAGGGATCACCAAATGAAATGAATAGGTAGCAGGTTTAAACCAAACAAAAGGAAGTTTTTTCTTTATGTAGCACACAGCCCACCTGTGGAACTCCTTGCCAGAGGATGTTGTGAAGACTAGGACTTTAAGGGTATGTCTACACAGCAACATTATTTCAAATTAACTAGCATTATTTCGAAATAACAGTCCACGTCTACACAGCAAGAAGTTATTTCGAAATAATGTCAAAATATTGTGAAGCTGGAGGACTTCTTACTCCGGCTCCTGTAATCCTCATTGTACAAGCAGTAAGGGAAGTCGGAGGACGAGTGCTCTGAAATAAGTGCTGAGTAGACACTCCCAATTTTTAAATAGTTTATTTCAGAATAAGCTACGCAGTTGATGTAGCTCAATTTGCATAGCTTATTTCGAGTTAAGCCCTGCTGTGTAGATGCACCCTAACACGATTCAAAAAAGAGCCACATAGATTCACGGAGGTTAGGTCTATCAATGGCTACTAGCCAGGCCGGGTAGGAATGGTGTCCCTAGCCTCTGTTTGTCTGGAAATGGGTGAGAGGAGCGGGATCACTTGAGGATTCCCTGTTGTGTTCCCTCCCTCTGGGGCACCTGGCTTTGGCCACTGTGGGCAGATGGGACAGAGGGCTAGATGGACCTTTGGTCTGACCCAGTCTGGCCATTCTTATGTTCTTTGTTCCTGGGTGTGCCACTCTGTAGCTGGCCATATTGAAATGTGTGTTCTTTGCTTGTGCCCAGCTTACCAAGCCATCCAGATTGATTTCTATCTGTGACCTGCAATTTTTAATTTCAGGGGAGAGCATTTGTTATAACCACTTCCCTCTCCCATCTCTGTACCAGTGTCAGCTGCACCAGTATTTGAACTCTCCTGCCCAGTGTGCCTGCTCACACATGGAGGGGAAGCTGGAGGGGTGATATCTCAGCCACCCACATAAGTTTTGGACAACACAGAGATTGCCCGCCCAGAACCTCCCCCTCGCCCTTTGAGGTCAGCCTGCCCAGAGAGAACAAAAGTGCGATGAGATGCTGCCAGGACAGCAATTTAGAGGGCTGCCTGCTGACCCTCTAGGATTGAGTCCTCACATTTTCCCGGGGTGTTTCCTCTGCTGGAAAAGCCAAGCTTTTCCATTAGGGTCAGTTCATGTCCCTTGTCTGACCTCGCTCGTTGCTGGCCAAGCATTGTTCACATTTGGCTCCGAGCAGCCACCGTTTTGCTGCAGCATGCTCGCTCTCCCCTGGCGCTTTCTGGACCTGTTCCAGCAGAGTGTGGCAGACTTCCCGGCAGAATGAACACCCACGTGCGTGGTGGGATCGCGCTGGAGTTACTTGTGCTGTTTTTCTGCTGCTGTGTTACTTACAGCAAGGGAAGTGTTGCTCACCCTCTCCTGTTCACTGCCTTCAATCTGCACTTGGCAGGTTTGACTGCTAGGAAGAGGTGGCTCTGCCCAGCTTAAGGGGATGCATGGCCCAAGCTAGCCACACCTGAAGAGGTACGCTTTGTGGGATCAGGGGATTTCTTATCAAGAAGAGCAGGAAGCTGTGGGGTGACCAACAGACTGGAGAAGGACAGACCCAGTCAGGTCTGGCAGGATTAGCTCCAGCCACAAAGGGCTGGGACTCGTGGCTTCTGCTGGAGCAGACAATCATTCCTAGTCATTACTTGGCAAGTGTTTGAGAATAATGGGCCCATTAGAATCAGGAACAGCGCGGAGACAGTCATCATTGCAGAGAAGCCGCAGGATCAAGCCGATCCACGATGGCTTGGGACTTGTTTGGTTCGTCTTAATGAGAAAAAAAGAACCTGAGTTTCCCCTGTGAATAGCCTCCTACCAATCAGCATCAAGACTCTGAGACGGGAGGCAGGAGGGGTCTCACGGGAAGTCCAAAAGGATGGCCCAGG
Organism: Pelochelys cantorii; assembly: GCA_032595735.1. NCBI lineage: Eukaryota > Metazoa > Chordata > Testudines > Trionychidae > Pelochelys > Pelochelys cantorii. The sequence continues at coordinate 700,585 of CM064330.1, read as the reverse complement.
TCACCTGCAGGAGGCCTCCCACAGTGACAGCAACCCCCCCTACACACACACATACACACACGCCCCTCTTTGGTGGAGGCAGGGTGGACTGGATAAGGGGGAAAAGCAGCAAGAGAAGAAAAGAAAGAGGGAGGGAAGGAGGGAAAGGGAAACCTAAAAGGACAGGCCCCCAATGCCCCCTTTGATTCCATGGTACAAAGTCCTGGGTAGGAAATCAAATCACTGTAACCCAGTGATGTCTATGCCTATAACGCAGCTGATACCCGGTGGATCACACTGACCAGGTTCCAGGCCTCTCTGAGGTTCTTACCTTCTACACAGGTTACATGGAATCGCTGGCAGGGAAGGAGAAAACTCCCACGAGGCTCCGGCTCCTGCCTACGTACATTAATCCTAATTCTCTCGCCGTCCCCCAGGAGAGACCTAGCCAAGAAGCCTTCCTGCTGCAAAGCCAGGGGAATCTCTGGGGTTGCCCCTCTATCCTGCCTGGCTGATGTCAGGGTCTCTCTATGAGGTCACCACCGCCCCACCAATAAGATGAGGTCCTGCAACAAGCCTTTGTGATGTCACTGCCACACCCACCCTTCTTTTGTAAGGCCAGGGTCCTGGCCCCGGCCAGCCTCTGTGGATGTTTAAGCAGCTTCCCTTGGATTGTTCCATTTACCGATAGCTGAGTCCAGCGGCTTCTCCCTTTGCCGCACTCAGTTCGTCATTAATTAGTAGCACGTAAGGCCAGAAGGGACCATTAGAGCGTCAAATCTGACCCCTGCCTCTCCCAGCCCTTCTGTGTAGCATAGTAGCCAATTAGTATTGGTCCAACCACGCACCAGAAAGGCGTCTCATCTTTACTAGAAGGATCAAGGAATGGAGAATCCATCTCTTGCTTTGGGAGTTTGTGCCAACGGTGAATCGGCCTCCCTGTGAAATATCTGTGCTTTACTCCTACTATGAATGCGTCTGTTTCCATCTTCCAGCCACTGGTCTTGTTCTGCTTTTTTTCCGCGACATTAAACAGCCCTTTAATCCCTGACCTTTCCTCTCCAGGCAGGCACCTAGACACTTCCATAAAGTCACCTCTCAGCCTTCCTTTGTGGAAGCTAGGCTGATGTGAGCTACTGAAAGGAGCCCAAAGAAGGCGTTTGTCTTCCACCCTCAGCACGTTGGGCTCTTTGCTACCCCATCTTCAGTTTCCCAGCATCTTTTTAAAATGTGGCCCCTAGAACAGGCTGCTGGTCCCATCTCAGGCTATGGCTACACAGCATTTTTTTTTTTGCGGAAGAGGATATGCAAATGGCACACTCATTTCCATATCTTCCGATTCTTTTTGCGGAAGAGGTTTTGCTGCTAAAAAGCCCCGTGTGGATGGGGCCATTTGTTGGGGGAAAAAAACCCTTTTTTGCAAGATCCTGTAAACCTCGATTTTTGAGGAATAAGGGATCTTGCAAAAAAGGGCTTTTTTCTGACAAATGGCCCCGTCAACATGGGGCTTTTTAGCAGCAAAACCTCTTCTGCAAAAAAACCAGTGTAGACATAGCCTCAATCTCATGGATGCTGTGCCCCCGCCTGGCCCTGCTCACTCCTCTGCTCATGTGTCTAGTGATGGCTGTAGCTGTAATCACCCCAGCATAACCCTGGGAGCTCCCGCTGAGCGACTTGCCCAGCATAACCCCAAAATCCTTCTCTGATTCCCTGCCCACCTGGGAGCAGTTCTCCATTCTGGGGTTGTGGCCTGCAGGCTTTGGGCCAGGGTAGGACCTTGCATTTGGCTCTGTGGAAACCTGTTTTGTTTGCATGGGTCCAGCTTCCCATGGGATCTAGGTCACTTCGTGTCCCTGCCCTGGCCTCAGCCTTATTTCCCTCTCTACTCGTATTTTGTCACCCACATGGTACCGGCAGGGATTCCGTATTTTCTTCCAGTGCATTGACAACAGTTATTGAAACAGTTAGTGCTTAAGAGCCTCGTTAGACCCCTAGTGCCAAGTGCCTGCCCTTCTCAATCTTTTCTGGCCCCGATGGCTGCTTTTTGAGATGTGGCACCCAGCCCTGGACAGAGTATTCCGGAGGCAGATGTCCGTGGATTTAGATAGTGGCACAGTGGGATTTTTTTGTGTGTGTCTGATTCTCTCCCTTCCCTAACACTCTGCTAGACTTTGTGCTTGCAGCTGCACAAGGAGTCGCGGCTCTCAGAGAATTACCCCGGTGATGCCAAGATCTGTCTGGCACGGTAACAGCCAATTTAGGACCCAGCCATGTCTATGTCTAGCTGGGATCAGCTTTCCCAATGGCCAGTACCTGGCACCGCTCAATGCTGAATTTCATCTGCCTTTTTGTTCCCCAGCCACCCACGTCTGTAGCTCTCCCCAGTCTGCTTTGGACTTGATGTTTGGGGTATCTTTGTAGCATCCACCAACACGGCCCCTTCCCTGTCCATCGCCTTTGCTAGATTATTAGAGAGCGTACTGCAGAGTGCAAGTCCCCGAGCTGTTCTGCCCGTGAGATGGTTCGGGGCAGCTTCTCCGGGCCCCGTGCTCTGTGGGGCCCATGGCAGTAGCCCCAATTGTCCTATGGAGGGGATGGTCCCCCATATGGAGATAGCCCCAGGAGCCAGGATGATGTAGGGGATTAGCTAGGGGCCCTGGGGCCAGCATCAAGGATCAGGCCCCCTTGCCCTCACCACATTGGCAGGAGCCGCAGGACGCAGAGCGATGCACGCGGCAGCCAGCTCCCAGCTGGGTCGTCCCGCTGCCCCAGGCCGTGGTTCCTAAATAAATGCGGTGAAATGAGCTGAGTTCTGGCAGGCGGTTCCAGTCCACACTCTCGCACCCTGAAGAGAGGAAACTGGCAAGAAAGGAACTGAAATACCCAAAGCAGTGGATCCTGGGATCCTTCCAGGTTCTAGAGGAATCAGTGTAAGATCATTTACACAGCTTAGAGCTGCTCGTACTATGCATAATGAGCATTTCCCTAATCTAATTTTGAAGATCTCTCCCAATGGGGGTCTTACTACGTGGCGGATAATTTCATTTTGCACTAATGCTATTATGTGAGAGCTCTTTGTCTATTCCAGTCCTTTGAGAGAAGATTGGGTTTAAAATATGCAGAGAGTAATGGGCTCCCTGGCTGTAAGGGGCTTGCTCCTGCTGCCTGTTAAATGAGTAAAACTCCAGTTGGCTTCCCTAGGAGCAGGAGGGAGCCCTGCATGTTTACTCCATTTTGCTGTTTCTTTCTGTTTGCTTTTCAGGGCCCTTCCTCTTGCTGGCAAAGCAAATACAAGAGAACAAAGTTAAGCCAAACAGTCACAAGCCATGAATCAAACCTCAGCTGATCTGTAGAAGTGGCGCATACGCGCGATGGGCCAGACATGACTTGCATGACAGCCGCTGCAGCCTCTGCTGGGAGACTCCCCAGTCTCAGACCTCTGGGAGTTGGCTTCCAGGGGGTCCTTCAAGGAGCACAAAGGGAGTCAACTGGTTTAGCTTCACAAAGCCCAATGGAGCATCATCCCAAAGCCTTTGCACGGTTCCCTAAGCCCCGCCCTGGAACCTGAACAGCGGAGTTACCCCCCCTTACCCCCCGCACTTAGGAATGTTCCTTCGGCACTTGGCACAGCCACAACTGGCCAGCACCTCACTCCGTACACCTCCTGTGAAGATGCCCCTTGCGCTTCCCAGCACCATGCCATCTGGCACAGCGTTTCTCAAACTGGCTCCGCAAGGGAACTCCCAGGGGCCCGCAGGCCCTGCTGATCAATGAGCGGCCATGGAGGCTCTGCATACTGTCCCTGCCTGAGTGCTGGCTCCACAGCTCCCATGGGCCAGGAGCTGCAACCAATGGGAGCGGCAAGGGCGGAGCCTGACAGTGGAAAGGCAGCATCTCCCTGGCCACTCCTCTGCCTAGGGACCTACTAGCTGTTTCTTGGGAGCCAGGGTAAGTGCTGCCAGAACCCTGAACCATCGGCACTGAGTCTATGGGTGCTTCAGGGCTGGAGCACCCACAGGGAAAAGTTAGGGGGAAACCCACCCGTGCCAAGCTCCCTCTTCTGCCTCCCTTCCTCCCACACCTCTCGCCTGCTGCTGGCTCCACTGATCTACTCCTCCCCTGCCCTCCTGGCACTTCCAGAGCACCACAAACAGCTGATTTGCAGTATCCCTGGCCCGATTCCAGAGCCTGCACCCCAGCTGGAGCCCTGACTCCCTCCCTCCCCCCCCCCCATCCTAACCCCCTGACTTAGCCTGGTGAAATGGAGGGAGGGATGGAGCGAGTGGGGGGGGGGGCAGGGTCTCAGAAGGAGCAGGGCAAGGGTGTGGTGGCCTCAGTGAAGGGGTGGAACAGCCTGGGGCCTCAGTTTGGGGGTAGGGCAGAGGGTCCCTGTAAATGTATAAATCAAGATGGAGGGCCGCTTGTTGCTCACGTTTGAGAGGTGCTGGCCTAGCAGATGGGTGGGGGCCTAGGTCACGGAACAGGGCTTGCCATGTTCTAGGGCAGGGTGGGAAAGCGCAGGCGGGGGGCGCTGCAAGTTAACGGGGTTACATTTGCTTTCCCGGCTGTAATGGACTGGAGCGGGGGGCACAGCAGAGCAGGGGACAGCCGTGCCGCTCGGTTCCCCGGATGGGGGCCGGTAAGACCTCACGCTGATACTGCCCAGGATGGAAGGGGGCGAGGGACACGTGCTGCCCGTGGCTGTTTGCCCCTGCGGGGAGGGTGTGGCACAGTCACATATGACATTCTGCCTGCATTTCTGTACCTGTCCCAGAGCATTCCTGCCCTGGTGCCCCCTGCTGCATTATTGTGGGGCTGCAGGCACTTCCTACCTCAGTTTCCCTTCTGAGGAGGCCAGTAACGTCACGTCAGGCACTATTAATACTTGCCTCTGCAAGCCCCTCCGTAGGGCTCGTTTATTACAACATCTCATGCAAAAGGGGCTGTGACGGCGAGTCAGGGTTCCCCCTGGTCCTGCAGCCCCGTAGCAGCAAGATGAGACTCCACCAGCCAGTAGAACAGGGGGGTTTATTGCTTCTCCCGGATACAGCCCAGCACAGATGTGATGTGGTTACAGGCGTCAGGGCCAGGATGCCTCAGACCCCTTGGGGTAGGGGGTCCAGAGGCCCCTGAACCCCCAGTACTCAGCTCAGGCTGTTTCCTTCATGGTTCCCAGCCAGCAACTGACCCTTCCCCTGAAGCCTGGTGTTCGTCTCCGGCTCCCTCCCTTTGTCTCTCCCCCTGGGAAGCACCTTATCTGCTCAGGCTGGGCCTAGGCATCTGGGCTAATCCACATGTGGGTGAGTCAGTGGGAATCGCACAGCCCAGTGCAGGGGAACCCCGGGTCACAGAGCAGACAGCCCCCCCACTACTGCACAGGGGCCATGACCCAGTGTCCTGAATAGACCAAAAGTGCTTATGGCTTTCAGCATGCCTCTGACAGCTGCCCTGGTCCCCATCCCCTCAGCCTTCTCTGTGTGCTCCTGGGGCTGGGCTGCAATCTGTCCCCCTCAGCCAGCCCTACTGACTCCTCTGGCTCAGAGGGTTTAGCAGACTTCTGCTGGTGTCTGCTCCCCTCGGGGCCAACAGCTTCCGCAGGCCCCTGGGCAAGGTGTGGGGGAGGTGGCCCTGTCACCCCAGAAGTGGCAGAAAGGGTGGGGCCAGGGCAGGACCTTGGGCAGCCAGCCCTCAGCATTGCAAGGCCCCCCCGGCCCTGAGACCACACAGCGCGACACTCCCACAGTGATTGAGAGGGCCCGGGGCCCCAGCCACGACTGCCGCCACCGTTGCAGCCATGGTGGAGGCTGCCCTGGGCCCCTGTGATTCACCAGACCCTGGGGAAATTTCTCCCTTTGCTGCCCCGTCAGCGGGCTTGTTGCTCCCTGCTAAATCTGCACCCAAGCAGCCTAGATATCGCTGGTATAAATGGCAGCCTGCCCAGCGCTGGCTAGGGGGGGACAGCGCCTCAGGCCGGCCTAGGCCCCGCTGCTCACTGAGGGGCGCTCTCCTATCGACGGAGCGCTCTCTGGTCGGCACAGGCGGCGACACGAGCAGTCTCCCAGCAGTGCCGCTGCATTGGTGCCACTGCAAAATCACTAGTGCAGACCCGGGATTGTCACAGTGTGTGTAGCCCAAGGAGACCCCACGATCCGCGACGCGTCTGAGCGTCACTTTAACACAGAGCAGTGGCCAGATTACACCGTGTGGTTTTTACAAGGACAGCCTATCTTGGTAACACTGTGCTAATCGCCACGGTAACACAGCACACACCTTTTGATACGCGGGACTTTCCCACTCACAGCGCTATCGCTGTAGTTATGATAGCGGAGGTCAACTCTGGGCAGGTTACAGTTAGATGCAGCAGCGCTATGGTGACTCATTTTGACCATGCCAAGGAACCACGTGTGTCAGTGCTTCAGTTGGCTCTTTCTAAAAAAAAAAAGAATCTGTGTTTGGGGGTGGAGGGCGAGGATGGGGAGGGGGAAATCGGGAGAACCAAAAATGAACAAACTGTGGGAAGGCAGGGATGTGAAAGGAGCGCGACATCTCCATTTCCATCTGCCAGGAATTAGTAAAAAGGGGTTTTTAATTAGACCAGATCTGTTCAAAGATGGGGGTGCAAACCAAGCGGTACCTAGTGCATAGAGCTCTGGAATGCATTAACACAAGCCAGGCCCCTTTAGAAAAAAGTCTCAGAGGGGCAGCCGTGTGAGTCTGTAACTTGAAAAATGAGCTGTCCCGTAGCACCCCAGAGACCAACCAAATATAAATTATCAGGAGTTCCCTGCTGTAAGGTGCCACAGGACTACTTTTGGTTTTATAGGTACCTTTTGGCTTACACATGGAGCATCCACACTAAGGACCAGAGCAGCAGCCCTGTGAGTCTGTATCTACAAAAAACACCCGGACTCCTGGGGCACCTTAAAAAACAACTGATTGATTTGGGCATCCACTGTCAGGGGCCTTGGCGGTTTTCAGCCACGAAAGTGGATGCCCAAATCAGTCAGTTCGTCTTTGGTGCCCCAGGACTTTCTGCACTGCAGTTCACACTGCCAGTTCTAAGTGCGAGGCTGGGTAGGCAGGGCAACGCTCCTGTGGCTATGGGCACTGAGCCAAGCTTTCCGCAAGCAGGAGAGTTTCCAAGCTGATGGGGTGAGTCCCCAACCACCACACGGGGAAGCCGCTTTTAAAGAAGTGTCCCTTGCCACATCTATCCCCTACTGGCCTCGAGCCGAAAGGCAATCTATCCAGAGCCAGCCTGGCTCCAAGAGACCGCCCTCTCCAGCAGCAGGCTCTGGGGCAGTGCCCACGCACGGTAACCTGGCCAGGGATCGGGATGAATGAAATACATATTTCTGCCAGCTTAGCTTGATAATAACTCCACAAGGGTGTTTTGCCAGGCACTTTGCCACTGAGGAGGGTTCCAGGCTCTACACAAATCTCTGTTCATAGAATCCTAGGGCTGGAACAGACCCCAGAAGCTCACTGAGTCCAAGGCTCAGCACTGGCAGCTGACACCAGGGAAGGCCTTTGGGGCCAGCAAGTCATAATAGGCTTAAGCTACACAGTTAGCACAGCTCAAGTTGCATCGCTTATGTTGAGTTTGGCCCTGCCGTGGAGACGTGCCCTTAGCCACAAAGTGGTCCAGCGGGAGGGCAGGGTGGACAGAGCATTCCTGAGGAACAGGTCCCGGGGAGGACTGTTCCAAGGAAGCATGAAGGGGGTGAATAGGAGTTTGAAAATCTATTTACAGTCTCTTTTCCCGGCATTGTTTCCAGCTCTCCCCGCCACATTTACTCTCCCCCCAGCTGACATGGCTTAGCTACACACATGCCGCAATAGGGGAAAATGCTCGCCTACCTGGGAAATGCTTTTTAAACAAAGACCTTCCCCAGCCTGGCTCTCCTCCTGCTTCCCCTGACTGGGAAATAGGTTTTAAACAACCAAGAACTTTCCCGTCCTGGCTCCAGAAAATCCACAGCAAGAGAGACGACTGTCCATAGCACCTTCCAGTCAATAGCAGCGTAGGGCTGGAAGGAACCCAAAGGGGCCATTTCATCCCTCTCGCTGCACTGAGATGAGACTGAGTACAGCTAGAGCATCCCTCGCTACAAGCAAGGTCAGCGGTGTGCTACTGCAGCCAACTGGACTACACTCTGGCTATGTCTATGCTGGCGCGTTCTTATGCAAAAACTCTTCCAGAAGAGAGCGTCTACACTGGCATGTGCTTTTGCACAAGAGATGTGCTTTGCGCAAGAGCATCCATGCCAGTGTAGACGCTCTCTTGTGCAAGAAAGCGCTGATGGCCATTTTAACTATAGGGCTTTCTTGCGCAAGAAATTTGTGTTGCCTGTCTACACTGGCCTCTTCTGGAAGAGCTCTTGTGCAAGAGGGCTTATTCCTTAGAGGGAGCATCAGAGTTCTGGCGCAAGAAGCCCTGATTTTATACATTAGGGCATCAGTTTACTTGCACAAGAACAGGCGGCCAGTGGAGACAGGCAACAAGTTTTTGTCAAGAGCGGCCGCTTTTGCGCAAGATCACACCAGTATAGACACAGCCTCTGGCTTTATCTACACTACGTGTTTTTGCGGCAGAAAATATGCCAAGGGACTCATTAGCATGTGTCACAACCTCACTAGCATATTTCCTGCCATTTCTTTTTGTGCAAGGGGTTTTTGTGCAAAAGCAGCAGTGCAGCCCCTTCCGTTTTGCACAAAAACCCCATTTTGCGCAAGATCCTTATACCTCACTGGGCATAAGGATCTTGTGCAAAATGGGGTTTTTGCGAAAAACCCCTTGCGCAAAAAGTAGTGGCAGAAATATGCTAATGAGATTGTGACTTACACTAATGAGTCCCCCATTAGCATATTTTCTGCTGCAAAAACGTGTCGTGTAGACAAAGCCTAAGAAGCTGGGCCTACTGGCTTCTGCTGTGCTGTGGTGCGGCAGGCAGGAAGTTGTGGCAGCTTCATTTAAACTGGACAATGGGGGATTTTGCTGTATCAACAGCACAACCAGCCCTGCTTCCTCTAGGTACGTTGCCTGCGGTTTGATTTGCAATGCTCCCCCATCACTAGTGCACCACAGATCTTTATTCTGTTTCACTGCAGCAGGGAGTTGTCGTGGGGAAGCCGGCAGATGTGCCGAGAGCCCTTGTGGCTTTTGGTACGTGCAATAGAACGGGGGGCACCTCGGGCTTGCTGAAGAAGCACAGTGGAGGGCTATATCTACCCACGTGACCAGCAGTGAAAGAGCAACAATGGTGACACTGAAATTGGCGTCTTCAGATTTCAGAGTTAACACCCTACCGAGATGAATGGGCAGCTCACAGGGTCTCCGTTACTGTTTCAGGTGCTCTGCTGATTCAGGGAAGCACTTCTGAGTTAGGATCCAGAATTACAGCTGTACAGATGAGGGGCCACTGCCCTGCAACAAGGTCTGGGTTGTGCAGCAGACACCCTGACTACCAACACATCGGGTCTGGCTAGAAAGGGCCAAATTCAGATGTGAGAATGGTGACCTTAATCTTGTTGACACCAGGTCTAAACTTAGCCCAAGGTGTCTATGAAGGCCCCTCAGCTACCTGCTGCACAGCAGATTTTTTTTAAAACGAACACGTAAGCCCGAGAGAAACGTCCCATTTTGCCTTCTCTAGGCAGCAAGGAAGAGTTCTCTGACCAAACAGACTTCACTCATCTGCTGAGGAATAATCCTCCTCCTTACCAAAAAATGGCACCTACCCACCAGGCCCAGCCTTAGGGCAAAGTGGTCGCCTTGGGCCCTGCACCTTCAGGGTCCCGTGCTGTCCAGCACTCACCCGCCCAGCTGCTTGCTCGCTGCCCTGGCTGGAATCTGCCCCGCCACACGGTGCAGCCAACCACAACTTGCCACCTTGGGCCCCGCAAACTCTTTGGCAGGGCCTGCCACCCACTCGACTTTGCCATCTATTGCCCAGGGCACATTTGCTAAGGGTGCGTCTGCACTACACCGTGGATCGACGCTGCAGCTGTGGATCCACCAGTTCAATGCGATAGTCGACCTCCAAGCACTCTCCCGTTGATGCCAGGATGAGAAGAGTTGGCAGAGCCAGCAGGAGATCAGCCCTCCACCAACCTTACCACATGCAAGACACTGTGATAAGTATGTTGACTTATATAAGAACGGCCACACCGGGTCAGAACCAAGGTCCATCCAGCTCAGTGTCCTGTCTGCCAAGAGGCCAATGCCAGATGCCCCAGAGGGAGTGAACAGAAACAGGAAACCCTCACGTGATCCCTCCCCTGTCGCCCATTCCCAGCTTCTGACAAACAGGCTAGGGACACCCTCCCTGCCCATCCTGGCTAATAGCCATTGATGGACCTAACCTCCATGCACATGCTGAAGTTGGGTATCTCCGACCAACAGGGAGGTGAAGGGGACTTAGTGTAGACTAAGGGTCTGGCTACAGATAACTGGAATGGTAAAGCTGCGTTGCCATAACGCTTCAGGAAAGGCCGACCTGTGAGTGGTGTAGTTCTGACCCAATTTCCTAGCATGGACTAGACTGAAGTCTCTCCCCTAAAGGGGCTGTAATGCAGCAATCTTGAGCTTTCAGGTAAACTGTCTTTTGCCCTGTTTTCCAGTCCCCCCGTGGTACGGGTTCCATAGCTCTGTCATTATAAAAATGGATCAAGTGAAACCTGCCACGTAACGAATCCCAGAGGAGAGTTTATGTTTTAGTCAACAAGTGTTTGATCTCTTAGTCTCTTTTCCTGGTTATGCAACTGCCAGAAAAGTCATTCCAGAGCTGGTTTTCATGCTAAGCTCTCAAGATGAAAACCCCTTTTGTTCAGCCCATGACATCTGGCAGGAATTCAGCCATGAGCACTCCTACCACGGTGGGAAGAGAAATCCTGTGAAACATCCCTCAAGTAACTCCACAGATTGGGAGGAAAGGATCAGGCTGAGTGGTATTTTTTAGCCCCGTTATTTAATACAATTGTCTCTTCCTCCAACAGTGCAGGACCCCAAAGGGTTCTGCCCACCAACATCCAGGAGGCAGTCCACCAACTGCTGGAACAGCCACCCTCCTCCAGGAGTAGCTCACAGGCCTATCACAGCCGGGGCAGGAGACCACGCAAACTCAAACCCCCCTCCCACAGGGTCATGAGGTGCATAGAGGGCACTGCCAGCTGTTTTGAACAGCTGGAAGCTCCCTCTACATGCCCCACACCTGGGCAGCACGGGAGGGGGTGGTGAGATTTCATACACTCGCCCATCCCCAGGGGGATCAGGGCCTGGGGGAAACACATGAAGAGTCTCACCCCTACCCTCCCTGCCACAACAGGCCACTGGCTGGATCAAACAGCTTGGCAGGCCAGACCTGACCCATGGGCCATATCATGCCCACCCCCGCCCAATCCACCCCCCCACCCACCTTGCCTCAGTTACCTACTGCCAGTCATCTAGCCCCTTACCTTAGGGGCAAACTACAGTCTGACACAGCCACTCAGCATTGGCAGGGGGGTGTGGACCTGCTGTCTTTGTCTGTCCTGGCTGCCCCCCTGTCCCGCCCCAGTACCCTCAGGCCCCCTGTCGCTGGGCCTCAACCAGGGACTACTCAGGTCATAGCTCACCTGGCTCTCCCTGCCTTTCTCCAGGACCACTCTGTCCATGTACCCCGGCCAGCAGGCAGCTAGATCCTTCTCCTTCTAGGACCAAGGTGAGAAAGTGGGCTCAAGCTACTCAGCCATCTCTTTTATACAGCCCTGCTGGGCTCCAATTGGCTGCCACAAGGCCTCTCGTGATTGGCCCCCAGCTACAGCCCTCTCCCAGGGCTATTTTAACCCTTTTTATGCTTGGGGTGGGGTGACCACCCTGCTTCACCGTGACAGTCTGTTCCCGTGATCCATCAGCCTCCTTTCTAATTTGAGTGTGTCTGGCTTCAACTTCTAGCCACTGGGCCTTGTTCTGTCTCTGCCCGATGATGAAGAACTTTCACCCTGTGGAGTCACCTCTCACTTTCCTCTTTCATAAGCGAATTGACTGAGCATGCTGTCTCACTGTCAGGTGTTTTCACCAGCCCTCGCAGAACTTTTCTGCCTCTTCTTCATACCCTCTCCAGTCTCTCCCTGTCTTTAAACAAATGCAGACAGCTGAACAAGAGACAGCCAGTCTCACCAAAGCCATTTACAAAGTAAAATCACATCCCTTCGCCTATTCTCCGATTTATACACCTAAGGGTAAGAGAGAAGATTTCAAGCTACCTGGCTCTGTCTTCAGGGCTGGAAAAGGGACTCAGGATGTCACAGCTGGATACAAGGTGGAGCCAAGCGTTTAGCAGAAGTAATTCACCTTGGCTGGTGCCTTGAAATATGTGTTAAGTGGCCAAGTCATAGTGGGCTTGGTGAATAAGACAGAGGAGATCCTATTGCCTCTGTACAAACCCATAGTACACCCACGGCTTGAATACTGCGTACAGATGTGGTCGCCTCATCTCAACAAAGATCCATTGGCATTGGAAAAGGTTCAGAAAAGAGCAACAAAACTGATGAGGGGTTTGGAATGGGTCCCATATGAAGAGATTAAAAAGATGGGGACTTTTCAGCTTAGAAAAGAGGAGACTAAGGGGGGATAGGATAGAGGTCTATACATGACAGGAGTGGAGAAAGTGAATAAATAAGAGTTATTTTCTCCTTCCCATAACACAACAACTACATGTCATCAAATGGCAGCAGGTTTCAAACAAAAGGAAGTATTCCTTCACACAGCGCACAGTCAACCTGTGGAACTCCTTGCCAGAGGGGGCTGTGAAGGCCAGGACTTTAAAAGGGTTTAAAAAAGAGCTAGATAGATTCATGGAGGTTAGGTCCATCAATGGCTGTTAGCCAGGCTGGGTAGGAATGGTGTCCCCAGCCTCTGTTTGTCTGGGAACGGGCAACAGAGAGGGATCACTCAATGATTCCCTGTTCTGTTCACTCCTCTGGGGCCCCTGGCATTGGCCACTGTGGGCAGCCAGGACTCTGGGCAAGACGGACCTTTGGTCTGACCCAGTGTGGCCGTTCTCATGTTCTGTTATTCTTGCCTTTGCCCATTTTTCGTGAGCTCCTTTGAGAGCTCGGATTGTCTTGCCTCACTCCCAGCTGTGTCCGCGAGGCAGTTAGTGCACTGAATGGGGTGCGCCCTGGGCTGCCAACAAGCATTGCTGGGCCCCTGGGAGAGATGAAGGGAGCCCGGCTCTGCGCCTCGGAAAGGGGCGGGGCCTGGAGTGGGAAGGGCGGGGCTTGGAGTGGGAGAGGCGGGGCCTGGGGCAGGAGGAGTCGGGCTGGAGGCTAGCCTCTCCTAGCCACCTTTTAGTGCTGCCTGGCATGTGCTGCTCCAGCAGCCATCTAAATGGCCTGGGCTCCTGTCACAGCAGTTGGCAGCCCTGGGCCCTTTTAAATAGCCCGGCCTGGGACAGCCACTCCTCCCTCCCCGCCAGCCCTGGGTACGTGCAGGACACATGGACCCTGCAAGGTGCGTTGGGGGAGGGGGTATGTCTGCAGCTTTTGCGTCCGTTCTGCCAGGAGCTGGTGCTGCTTTGAGTGAGTGTCCTGCTCTGGTTGCAGCCCCACAGAGGGGGACCAGGACAGATCTTGTTCCGGGTGTGGTCCCATCAAGTGGGGGCGGTCGTTGCTTCACAGCCCCCCCCGCGGGTTCCTAGGTGGGGTGGGAGGTGCCAGCTAGAGGTGGGCGGTTGGGGGATTATTTCTGCACAGAAGCAGGTGCACCTGGGGCATTTGGTGGCTCGCGCCATGGCGCGATTATCTGGGCAGGCGTCGTCCAGCCGTGCGTGTATGAAGCCAGCAAGGGCTCAGTCACTGCAGAGGCCTAGTGAGGAGAGGAGGAGGAAACCCGGGGTGGAGCAGAAGCCCTGGGATCCTGATGCTGGAGGGGGGCTGGAGAAGAAGCCAGCAGGAGGGGGAGAAGGGAAAACCCAGGGAGCCGGCAGCAATGACTGAGATGGTGCTGACTTAGGTGGCTGCTGATTGTGGGGTCCCAGGGCGGGAATCTGGAGCAAGGGCAGGTCTGGGTTCCCACGGTAACCCCTGGGAAAGTGGCGGTATTGATTTGGAAGGCTGCCTGGAAGGGGACCCGCCCACACGTCTGGTGAGGCCTCGTTGGAATGGGGCATGGGGGCTGGGGTTGGGGGCACAGGCGAGAGGAAGGAGCGGGGGTTGGGATGAAGGGGTTGGGGCAAAGGGCGTGCACTGCAGGGATTAGTGGTGAAGGGGGCACAGGACAGAGGAGCCCATGCGTGCCAGGGGAAATGGGGGGTGCTATGCTCACAGGCACCGGGGGCACTAAAGCATGAGTGTGCCCAGGGCACCACATCCCCCAAGGCTGACCCTGGCTGGGGCACCGCAGCACCATGTAACGCCCCAGAAACACCCCATGAGAAAGGATTCTGGACAGCTACCGGGTACCAGGGAATGGCGGCCTGGTTCCAGGAACTGCGGCTACGAGTCAGCGCCTGTCTGAATCTGCGAGGCCCCGGGTAACCCCTGGGCTGTGTGGCGGGCTGGGGAGTGGGACCAGTTCATACTCCCGACATGGCGCCTTCTCCCTAGGGCCTGCGTGCGTTTCCGCAGCAGCTGGGCTTGATCTCAGCCCGGCTGTCTGCGCTTTGGCCGAGGTACGCCCGCCGGTTGTGCTTTCCCAGCAGCGAGAGCCACTGATCTAATTTCCTCCTGCCGAGTGAAAGTGTGTGTTGTCCTGGCAACCCCCGCCGGAAAGTGGAACAGGACGGGCCAGAGCCAACCCTCGGGGCAGCCCACTGGCCCCCCAGCCCTGGCCAAGCAGACCAGGGGGGCAAATGCAGCCAAAGGGAAATTCCAAAAGCCCCAACTCCACAGGCACTCGGCTGCGGGGCCCTGCCCCCTCCGAGCGCAGGGAGCTCCCTGGGTGCTCGCCGCCCGGCAGGGTGAAACGCAGAGTTCCCCTCTCTGCAAAGCCAGGAGAGACGATGGCGGGGAGGGGAGAGCCGCTCTGCTTTCTCTGAGGGCCACCAATGTCCTGGCTGAACTTTAGTGGCGTCCCAGCCACCCCCCACGTGCCCTTTGTCAGAGGTCAGGAGGGTCTCCTCTCTGCGCACTTCAGCTGCCCCGGAGGGGCTGGCCGGACATCACGCGCCTGAGTCTCGCTTGCTGGAGTTTCCTGTCGGAGGACGAGCTGCTTTCCTGAGCCCTGAGGCGGCCCCTCGCTAAGGGACCCTGCCAGCTGCACCTGCCTAAGACAGAAGCCATTAGGGTCCCTGGCACAGGCAGCCACCTGCCCCCCGGCCCTGTGCTCGGGTGAGGGGCAGGGTGGCTGGCGCTCTGGGGCCTGCCCCTCCCGGAGAGCCGCCCTGCAGAAATCAGGGGGCTGGCTTGGGCCTGTGGGCGGCGCTCTGGCCAGCGAGGTCTTTGGGGGCAGCCACCGGGCCAGCGTCCTGTCTGGCAGGAGCTCAGGGAAACAAGTCACATCACCCCCACTCACGGGAGAGGAAAGAGCCATTTAGAAAGACCCGGCTCCGGCCCTGGCCCGTGGCCATCCAGAGACCCCTCCGGCTTC
Organism: Pelochelys cantorii; assembly: GCA_032595735.1. NCBI lineage: Eukaryota > Metazoa > Chordata > Testudines > Trionychidae > Pelochelys > Pelochelys cantorii. The sequence goes on along the minus strand of CM064330.1, from coordinate 685,035 downwards.
GGAGCGGCCTGAGCTCTGCCCACGAGAGCAGCCAAGCCGCAGCCGGAGGCTCCCAGACCTGCTCTGCTTGTAAGAGAGGGAGCGGATGGTCCCAAAGCCAGCCTGCCTCTCGCCCAGCTGTCATGGGGAGCCCAGCCACCTGGACTGGTGCAGGAACTGCTCTCCTCTGGGCAGAGGCTAGGGGTTGGGTAGGGGCGGGGGGTCGCTCAGGGGGCAGGGAGAGGGTAGGTAGGGGCTGTGTGGGGGCAGAAGTGTAGCTTGGGGTGCAAGGAGGGGCTAACTAGGGGCTGTGAGGGGGCAGGGGGTCGCTCAGGGTGCAGGGGGGTAGCTGTGGGTTGTGGGGGGCAGAAGTGTAGCTTGGGGTGCAAGGAGGGGCTAACTAGGGGCTGTGAGGGGGCAGGGGGTCGCTCAGGGTGCAGGGGGGTAGCTGTGGGTTGTGGGGGGCAGAAGTGTAGCTTGGGGTGCAAGGAGGGGCTAACTAGGGGCTGTGAGGGGGCAGGGGGTCGCTCAGGGTGCAGGGGGAGCTAGGGGCTGTGTGGGGCAGGGGGTCACTCAGGGTGCAGGGGGGTAGCTGGGGGTTGTGGGGGGCAGAAGTGTAGCTTGGGGTACAAGGAGGGGCTAACTAGGGGCTGTATGGGGGCAGGGGGTCACTCAGGGTGCAAGGGGAGCTAGGGGCTGTGTGGGGCAGGGGGTCACTCAGGGTGCAGGGGGGTAGCTGGGGGCTGTGGGGGGCAGAAGTGTAGCTTGGGGTACAAGGAGGGGCTAACTAGGGGCTGTATGGGGGCAGGGGGTCGCTCAGGGTGCAGGGGGAGCTAGGGGCTGTGTGGGGCAGGGGGTCACTCGGGGTGCAGGGGGGTAGCTGGGGGTTGTGGGGGGCAGAAGTGTAGCTTGGGGTGCAGGGAGGGGCTAACTAGGGGCTGTATGGGGGCAGGGGGTCACTCAGGGTGCAGGGGGATCTAGGGGCTGTGTGGGGCAGGGGGTCACTCAGGGTGCAGGGGGGTAGCTGGGGGTTGTGGGGGGCAGAAGTGTAGCTTGGGGTGCAGGGAGGGGCTAACTAGGGGCTGTATGGGGGCAGGGGGTCGCTCAGGATGCAGGGGGAGCTAGGGGCTGTGTGGGGCAGGGGGTCACTCAGGGTACGGGGGGTAGCTGGGGGTTGTGGGGGGCAGAAGTGTAGTTCAGGGTGCTGCCCCTCCATCGAAGCCTGGCCGAGGCGCACTCCATGCAGGCCCGGGCCCGCCGCTAGGTATTACCGACGAGGGCAGCTCTGCTCTGTTCCCCTGTGTGCCGGCTCCTGGGGGGTGCACCCACACGGGCCCTGCCCAGCCAGCCGAGGGCTGACGGCCCCCCCGCTGGGCGCGCCCTCGCTAGCTGTCCCTGTGCCAGCGTCTGGAAGGTGGTGCCGGGCCCCCTGCTTGTCCAGGCTCAGCCCTGGGGCCCCCCCGGCTGCGCTGCTGGGCACCTGCAGGGAGAGGGACCTGTGCTGCCTCCCCCCTCCACTGCCAGCCTGGCCTGGGCGCAGGGGAGCGCTGAGGGGGTCTGTGTGCCCCTTCGCCCAGTCCTGCCCATGGCTCCGCCAGCCTCCCCCGGCTCCCCATCCATGGCAGCACAGAAGGCGCAGTGTGGTGGGCAGTGCCCTGCGTGGCAGGAATTGGTAGATTGTAAGGCCACACGGGCCCACTGTGGTCAGTGGGGAGAGGCTCTCTGGAGCCGGCCACCGTGGCCTGGCAGAGCCGCCTGCCTCCCCGTCACAGTGACCTGGTTCTCGCCGGCACGCGGGCTGCGCAGCGCTCTTAGGGAGCCCGGGCTGGGCAGCTGGCGGGGATTTCTGTGGGGTTTAATCTCAATCCCTTCTGCTGGGAGCAGGGGATTGTGCCTGGGCAGTCACATGCGGGCTCCGGCACATCTGGAGGCCAGTGGCAAAGGCTGCGGCCCCCTGGGAGAGAGTGGGGGGTGGGGAGCGCCAGAGTCAGGGTGACCAGGGCCCAGAGCCCAGGGTCAGAGTAAAGTCCACGTGGTAAAGCTTCGGGTCAGGGGGCTAAATGCCTGGTGAGTGGATCTGTGATGGGACATCTTGCTTCGGAAGCCAGCCGGCATCTGGCGTAGTGAGAGCCCGTGCAGGCTTGTGCATGGGTGTGCACGCCTGTGTCCATGACTGTGCACATGTGTGTTGCACGCAGGCTGCCAGGCATGCCCCTGTGTATAGACACATGCCTTTTAGGTATGTCAGTGTCTGTCACACCACCTCTCACGCCATGGCTGGGTGCCGGCCGGAATGTGTCATCGCTGCTCATGGGCACGCCAGACTGGAACTGTCTCTCTCCTGGGTGAAATCCCACAGCTCTGCCACCTATTGCCAGAGCCCAGGAATGGAACCCCTCCTCCCAGGCTGCACCCCTGCCTCTCCTGGGCCCCCTTGTCCTTAGCTTCTTCCTTGATTGGCAGGGGCGCTGGGGCCTGCGTGGGGACGGGGTACAGGGAGGGCCACCCAGAGAGGCAGGGAGGCGGCATGTAGGGGCACCCCATTTAGCAATTAAAATTGTGGCGAGGCATGGGGGGGCAGTGCCCCTCCCGAGTGCTACCCTGAGCAATATGCACCAGGGGTAGCAGCGTGGGCAGCAGCCGGGAGCCAGCTGGCAGTCAGCTCCCCAGGAGCTGGTGTGTGCTGGAAGCCGGCTTTTTAGCCAGCTCCCAGTGAGTGCTGGCTCCTGCCTGCCACGTCTGCGTATTGGTTACCCCGTTAAAGGGCTACACTCTGACCTCCCTACTGTAAGGTGGTGGGAAAGCACCTCCCTGCCCACGCTTGGCACATCTGGGGCACTCAAAGCGCTTTCAGATTCATTCAAAGAGTTCAAGGCCAGCAGGGACCCTGGTGATCCGCCTGTCTGAGCTCTTGTATACGCAGGCAGAGCCCTGCCCTGCCCAAGCCCCTTCTGGCTATGTCTAGACTGCAGGCTTCTTTCGGAAGCTTTTTCCAGAAGAGATCTTCCAAAAAAACTTCTTCCGAAAGAGCGTGTCAACACTGCCAAAGTGCATCGCAAAAGCCATCTGCTTTTTTGACAGAGAGCGTCCACACTGAATAGATGCACTCTCGCATGTCAGCTGTGATTGCTATGGACAGAATGGCCACCAGGGCACCTGTGCTTTTTCCTCTTCCCTCTTCTTCGGAAAGAACTCCCTCTTCCCCGTCCACACACGCCTTTTTCCGAAAGAGCTCTTTGGCAAAAAGGCTTCTTCCTCGTAGAATGAGGATTACCAACGCCGGAAAAACCCCTCTGTTCTTTCGATTTTCTTGTGGAAGAACGCGATTGCAGTGTGGACGTTCCTCAGGTTTTGTCGGGAAAACGGCCGTTTTTCCGACCAAACTCTATAGTGTAGACATACCCTCCTAGAGCAGAGCGGTTAGAGGACATCTGACATTGGTTTAAACATTGCCAGGGATGGAGACCCCACCACGACCCTTGGCAAACTGTCCAGTGGCTGATTACCGGCACTGGTAAAAACTCCCCCCTTCATTCCAGGCTGAACTCGTCTTGCTCCAGCCCCCGGGCCGGGTCCAAGTGCCGTGTGCTGGACTGACGTCCCGCTGGCAAACCCTCGCTCCGGGCGCAGGTACTGACAGACTGTGATGGAGTCTGCCCTTTCCCTTCTCTTGGGCAAGTGCAACAGACACAAGGAGCTCAGTAGGTTTTTAACCCTTTAGACAGTCTCATGGCTTCTCTCTGAGCCAGCGTCCCACTGCACAGATAGGGAAACTGAGGCAGGGAGCGGGACCCCTGCAAAACCGAGCCGAACTGCAGGCTCCAGACAAGACGCCAGAGCGGGAGGGCCACTGGCACCAGGACCAGGGAGGCTGTGGGATCACCTTTTAACATGGGCAGTTTGGGGAACAGGGGCAGCATCCCCCCGCCCACTGCAGGCCTCTGGCAGGGGCAGAGCAGCACCAGCGGGGCCTGTGCTGCACGGCGGAGCTGGCCAGAGGCGTGATGTTCTGGAACAGCCTTCCCCGGGGAGCACTTGGGGTGAAAACCTGAGCTTGTGGAAGGGGTGGTGTGATGAGGTCCCCTCCCAGGGCCTGTGGTTCAGCTGAGACTAACAGCCGGAGGTGGGACGGAGCCGGGTTAATGCTTCCGGGGGTCTGGCTGGGGCATCGTCCCTGTGCTCAGGGTCACACTGGCTGCCACATTTGGGGTCAGGAAGGAATTCCCCAGGTCAAAGACAGAGGCCCTGGCAGGGGCGGGGGAAAGGGGGGGCCTTGCTCTGCAGCTTGGGGCCCAGGTCGCTGGCAGGTTTGACCTCCAGTAAATGAGGGAGTCTCGGTCACTTGCCATCACCCCCCATGGTCTGAGGGCGTCAGGCAGGCAGAGGTTGCAGGAGAGGGTGGGCAGGAGGCCAGACTGGATCATGCTGGTCCCTTCTGGCCTTTCCACCGAAAAGCTACTGACCAGGCCGGTGGCAGAAAGGAACCTTCCCAGGCCTGGCTCGGGAAGCATTTCCAGACATCCCGCCGCCTTGCTGGCCCAGGAGCCATCGGCACCATTACCGAGCACAAGTGTGTAGCCAGCTGGCCATGGGCAGTCAGGCCTAGCGGTGGAAGCAGTTTGGCCTGCTGGCTAGAGCTGGGTCCAGGGTGGGCAAAGTCCCGGACACAAGCCAACGGGCAGTCCCCGAGGGACAGAAGCCAGAGCCTGGGGGTAAGCAGGAGCCAAAACCCAGGGATCGAAGCCAGGGGCCCGGGGCAGGAGCAGGGGCAAGCCCGGCCCCAGGTGCAGTAGCTGCTGCTAGGCTGTGGGGCCAGGCTCTCAGTTCCAGCCGGGCCCCACGGTGGGCGGTTTCACCAGTGAAACGTATTGTTTCACCCGTTACCGTTTTAACGGGGATTTTACATCCCTCCTGCTGCTGGGCGGAGCACCGAGGTCCCTGCTTCAGGATCACACCTCCGCTGCAGGTGCTGGCGGGCACAGGGATTTCCTGGGGCCAGAGGGCTGCAGCTGTCTCCACAGGGAGGGTGGCCGGTTTTGGTGGGACACATTCCAGGAGGTTGCATGACATGACATCCGCTCTAATTCTAATTCCTGGAGACTCCGGGACAATGCTGCAGGGCTGGTGACCTACCCGAGGGGGAAACCGAGGCGTAGTTAGACTGCAGGCAAGGGGCAGCTTTGGCCGAGCCAACGGTGCTATGCGGGGGGGGACACAAATCCTGTGCCTGCCCCAGGCTTGCAATTCTGGGCCCACCACGGGGGTCGCGCGTGCCCCAGCGTCTGTTCAGGTCTGTCGCAGGGACGCTGCGGGCTCAGGCTCCGTTTCCCTTTGGTTCCGCGGGGGCAGCTTGTCGGGCCGAGGGGGAGCGAGGGGAGCTGTGGGGGGGGTCTCGGTCCGTGAGGGCACGAGCAGTGTGAAGTGTGTGAGAGGGGCTGACCCAGCCGTGTGCGTGTCACTGTCACGGCTCACAGGTCGTGCCCACACTTGGCCCCTCGGCCCCTGGGCAGACCCCCACCCTCCAGTGCAGCAGCCCCTTCTCGGGGAGCTCCTCCTCTCCAGCGGCAGTGAGACAGCCCTTTCTCAGGGAGCCCGCTCCAGTGCGGTGACCCTCTCTTGGGGGATCACTCTCACCTGGGGGGGTCCGCCCCTCCGCCTCCGGGACGGTGCCTCTCAGGGCCTTCAGCCGCCTGCCTCCACCGTGAGCCCCTTTGGGGGCTCCCCTCCCTCTGGACCCCCGGGACCTCCACCTAGGGTTGCCAGATAGCTGAAACAAAAATACCGAATACTCCCCCCCGCCCCAAAAAAAAACCACCGGGAAAAAATTTTGTTGAAGAAAAAAAAAAGGGGGGGAACAAAACTTGTTCAAAAAAAAAAAAAAAAAAAGACTCCAAGAACCTGGATCACTGCTAGGGGTTACCAGGTAGTCATTTAAAAAAAACCAAAAACCCAGACACGCTTCATGAGGGGGGTGGGGGGGAAGGACCGGCCAGGAAGGGAGCGGTGCTGGCCGGGAAGTTGGGGGCCTGGAAAAGGCTAACGGGGGGGGGGGGGGGGGCAACGGGGCTGGCCGGGGGAGATGGGGGGGCCAACGGGAAGCAGGGCTGGTCGTGGGGGCGGGGGGATGGGCGGAACAGGGCTGGCCGCGGGATTATGGTGGAGGGGGGACCGGCCGGGATGGGGTGGGGCTGGCCGGGAGTAATGGGGGGGCGGGAAGCAAAGCTGGGGGGGATTGGGGGCCGCGAGGGTGGCCGGGAGGAAGGGGGGGCGGGAAGCAGAGCTGGCGGGGGCAGGGAGAGGTGCAGGGGGCTGGCCGGGGAGATCAGGAAGAGGAACGGGCCGGCGGGAAGCAGAGCTGGGGGCGTGCAGGGGGCTGGCCGGGGAAGATCAGGAGGGGAAGTGGGGGAGAACCGGCCGGCCGGGAAGGGGGCGGTGAGCAAATTGGCCAGTGGGGAGCAGGACTGACCCAGGCACTTGCTGCCTGTCCCGCGCAGGCTCCCGGCGACTCACGAGGGAGGAGGAGGCTTCCCCTCCTCCTCACACTCAACTGACTGAGGGCTCCCAGCGGCAATCGCGGCCCCACCTCCCAGCTGGGACTCCGAGCCGCCCCCCCGCCCGCGCCAGGCTTCCGTCCCGTGCGCAGCCGGAAAAATCAGAGAATACCGGACACTGCACATTGCACATTGCACCTGTCCGGTATTCTCTGATTTTTTTTACCGGACAGAGCGCACAAATACTGGACTGTCCAGTACAATACCGGACACCTGGCAACCCTACCTCCACTCCCAGAAGGAATGGTGCCCCCCTGTTCTCTAGACCACAGCAACTCCCAGCCAGCCCCAAACAGGAGGGTTTATTGAGCTTTGAACACAGCAATGGGTCACTCAGGCCAGTAGGCCTGGGCCCTCAGCCCACAAGTCAGCCAAGCTCTGCCTGCTCTGCTCTCCGTCCCCAAGAAAACAACAACCCTTCATCGCCCAGCAGAGCCCCCAATGTCCCCAGCAACAGCCCCTCCCCCGTCCCTTGTCTTCTCCCCAGGTAAGAGGGTCACCTGGGCCCCTCTTCTCCCCTTTCTCCCCATCCAATGTTCTCCCCTCGCTGGGGTCAGCTGGGCTGGTTGCCGGTGTCCCTCTCTGCAGCCCCTTGTCTGTCCTCTGGCCAGAACCGGCCGTGTCCTCCAAGCAGGGTCGGGGTCACCAGGGTACCAGACACCACGGCTCCAACTCTGGGCTGTTCTCTGAAACAACAAACTCCCCCCCTTTGTCACATTGAACCAGTAACTGCTGGGCACGGAGTGCCCCCCTGTATGTAACACCCCCCTTTGAACTCCCAAAACTCCCCACTTCCTCACAGTCACACACACACACACACACGCACATGTGCGTTCCCCTGGCTCCCTGCCCACAGCGGTGGCACGCTACCAGGGCTGCCGGTGGGGGAAGAGGCCCTGCTGCTGAGGTTTGTGGCAACCCGCATGGGAGAACCACGGCTGCGTGTGCTGGACTCAATGCCGCTGCTTTTCTGGGGGGGGCCCAGTGCAGCCTCTACCAGATTTCCTGGGGCGAGGGGACGCTGCACGCCGGGCTCTTGCTGCCCTGCCCGCAGCCCGGCTCACCCCCGAACAGCGACACCCCCGAACAGCCAGCCCCTGGGCGGCTGGGGAGCACGGAGGAGGAGGAAGTCAGGGACAGGGTCCTGCTGGCAGGAGCCCAGTGTGGTGCCTAAAGTTAAATACACTGAACCTTGCTTCCCCACCCATAATGTTGGCCCTGTTTGGGGGGTCAATGCCCCCTGCCCCCCAACTATTCTGGCGGAACCCCGGGGAATTGGGGTTCCCCTCCTTAAAGGCCTGTGAGCCACTGACCCTGTGGCTCAGGCCAGGGCGTGCCGTTGCTGGGGGCAAGGTGGCATGGGCAGCAGTGCAGGAAACACCTTGGCGAGGGTGCTGTGGGCTGGAGGCAAGTCACCCTTCTGGGCCAGGGACGGGAGGAAGGCAGGGCTCGGAGGAGCCTGGGCTGAGGTGGGAAGCCTCCAGCCCCCCTTTGTGTGGCTTTGCAGCGAAAGAACAAACATGCAGGTGGCGCGACAGTAACCGCCTGGCGCCCGTGGGTACCTAGGCCGCCACATGCCCTGGCTGGGCACTGACGTTCCTCGGGTGGAGCCAGAGGGGCCCTGTGACGAGCGCACAACCCCCCGGAGCATGTCGGCCGAACCACAGCGCGGGCACCCGTGGCCCCAGCGCCGTGCAGCCGTCACGGAAGAATCCCGTCTGCCCCGGCCCGCCGCCGGTGAGTGGGAACGGGGCGAAGTCCGCGGCCCTTGGCAGTAGCTCTGTTTGTTCTGCGTGGTGATCTATTGCCTCGGCACAGACAGGGCACCTGTCCCCTCGGGGCGACTGACGTCAAGGGGATGTTTGCCTTTCGCTGCTGTCCGGCGCAGGATTGCCTGCACCTGGCCTGACGGCTGCGGGGCGGGGCGCGTGCAGGGAGGAGATGTCTCCAGGCGGCTCTGACAAGCACAGGGCCTCCTCCCAGCCTGCTGGGGCAGACACAGGCTCAGATGCTCCACCCTTTTGTTTTTAGCAGCACGAACAGGGGGGCTGCCCCCAGCGAAAAGGAAGAAAAACGGTTGGTGTCTCCTTCGAGCGGAGGACCGATCTGAGCCCCGGCAGGGGAGTCTCGACTAGAGAGCAGGGGTGAGGGCAGGAGGGTACCTCGTGGCCCAGGCCAGGGCACTCCCACCGCGGCTGGCCTGGCAGGTAGGGTTGCCAGATGGTTTCAGAAAAAATACAAAAAAGAAAAAAAAACCCACGCCAGGAAAAAGTTTGTTGAGCAAAAACAAAACAAAAAAAAACCAAACAAAAACACCACCGTGGCCACTTTAAAAACCGCGTGTGAGGCTTTTTGGCCCTAACAGGCTGCTGGCGGCCGCCCCACATCTTGCCTCCGTGCGCTGGGCCGGACAGCTCCCCTGCGGAAGCCGCTAAGCATTGGGGTTGCCAGGCTGCCTCTGTATTGAACCGGACAGCCCGGGATTTTCGCCTTCTGGCTGGGAAAAAATCCAAAAGTACCAGAGATTTTAGGTGTCCGGTATTTTCTGAATTTTTGTACCGGACAGGAGGCGAAAATACCAGCCTGTCCAGTTCAATACCGGATACCTGGCAGAGGAGTTCGGTCTCTAGGCCCATTGTGTCCTTGCAGCGAGTGTGAGGTGTGGATACTAGGTCCGCTCCCAGGGCCTCCCGACAGCAAGCGAAGGGGCAGAGCCCTCCCTGTCTGACAGCCCTGGGGGTGGGCGGCCGAGTCGGCTGCTCCCCTGGGGTGACTGTAGCAGGCCAGCCCCTGCTGTGGTTTGCGGACACCGCGCACAGGCTAGAACCCCGACAGCCCAACTCCGCCTGCCGGGCGGGTCCGGGGTCCCCCGCCCAAAGCCCCGTCCCGCTCAGCCATGCAGTGGGAGAGCTCGTCCGCCCAAGGATCTGCTCGGCATGCCACTTCCCGCGGGGACACCCTCCCGTTGGCACGGCCCAGCTCCTCGTGTGCCCACCTGCTCCCGCGCTGCTCGGCCAGGCCGCCTGGGCCTTGTTTCCACCAGGACAAGAGCAGCGTCCGTGCCCAGAGGTAAACGCTGGCTCAGAGACGGCAGCCTGCGGGTGGCTGGGCACTTAGCGAGCAGGGCCAGGTGGGTGCTCAGCTCCCTCTGGCCTGTCGCTCAGCCCCCTGACCCTGCGCCCGGCCTGGCACTGGGGTTTGGGAGGTCCTGCCTGAGCTAGCCTGGGGAGAACCTCTCTTTCCCTGGGGGAGACGCGCCCCCAAGTGGTCACGGAGCTCAGCACCACTGGGAAATCACAGGCCGGTGTCGTGAGAGCCCCCCACGCCTGCCCTGCAGAGGAGCCCCCAGCCCCAGAGCTAGGCAAGGCACCGGCTGGAGCCCAGTGCTTCCCGGGCCTGCCCAAAGCCAGAGAGCAGAGGACAGGTGCCTGCTGAGAGTGGCTCCACCCAGCTGCACTGAGTACAGGCTCCCTATGCCCAGGGGCGCTGGCCTAGAAGGAGCCAAGGTTCAAGCACTTCACAAATGGGGCCACTATGACCTTCCCAGCAATGGTGGGAACCCAGGCTCTGGTCACTTGAACTCCAGGAGAATCCTCTGTCCTGGTTAGCAGTAGAGGGGCAATGACACATGGCCAGGTGTGATTCCTTCAGAAGAGGGCAGTGTGCTGTGCATGCATGCAGACACAGACACATTCATTACAGTGTGGATTATACAACCAGGGAATGGTAGCTAAATCCCAACCAATATTGTCTTGGGCTGGCAGCTGCCAAGGTTCCCTGAGTCCGCCTGCCCCGAGAGGCCCTTACAGCTGCTTTACAGCCTCCCCGTTCTTCTGAGCTGTTGGGGATCTTCGTCCTGGAGTCTGCGGCTGCCCTTTTAATGAAACCACTGTCTTACTGCAGGCGCGCTGCCTCCTGCCCGGCAGCACTGCCAGCTGCAGCACGGAGCGTCCGTCACAGTACTGTCAAAAGGGGGTACCTGATGTGGGGGAGCCTGGGGTGGGCCCCTGGTTGTAGGACAGCAGGCAGCCAAAGCTTAGTGGCCAAGAGACTGAGCTATCCAGCCAGAAACACCGTCCCTGGTGGCAAACTGGCTCTGCTCAGACAACCACCTGCCCCGTGCTCGGGGAGAGTGAAGGGCAGGGGGTGGGAACAGAGCTGGCTTGTGGGCAGAATCCATGTCCACGTCCCCAGTTCGAAGGCCAAACTTCTCCTTGCAGAGGCCACTAGTTCTTCAGGAGACTTCCTCTGGATGGTGCTGATAGGAATGGGGGTGGGGGGTTGGCACTGACTTTGTGCCACCCACGGCAGGGAGCCGCTGCTTTCTCTCGTCCTGGGCTGCCCGATTCTGGTGCGATTTGGTCGCTAGGGGGCAGCAGGCCACCTCCCTGGTTTTGCTGAGCAGCGCCTATGGTGAGGGCAGTCCCCCCGCGGAAAGGGGGAGCTCCAGGAAGGGGAGAGCCGGGGCTGCTGCTGGCTCCTCTGCACCATGCCGTGGGGCGAGGCAAGCGCCAGGAGCCTTGGGACTCAGCACGTCAGAACTGCGGTTAACACAGAGGCTACGTCTAAACTACAAGCCTCTTTCGAAAAAGAGCGTCTAGGCTACAACCAGCACTTTCAGAAAACGCAAGCCGCTTTTTCGAAAGAGAGCACCCAGGCAGTCTGGATGCTCTCTTTCGAAAAAGCACAGTTTGCCTTACATAGCGCCTTTTTTCCAAAGAGCACTTTCGAAAAAAGGCGTTCTTCCTCGTAAAACGAGGTTTTCCGCGGTCGAAAAAACTGCCGCGTTCTTTCAATTTACTTTCGAAAGAACGTGGCCGCAGTCTAGACGCAGGGGAAGCTTTTTTGAAAAAACCCTGTAGTCTAGACACAACCCAGAGTGACCAGCATGGGGCATCAAGTAGCCGGTGCACTCGGCACCCCTAACTCTGGAGCTAGTTTGCTGCCCTCTCGTCTTCGGCTTCAGGGCCACGTGCCAGCGTAGGAAGCCATTAAGCAACACTCCGTCCTCTCCCAGCACTTTCCAAGCCTGGGCACAGGTCTCCCGGCATTTGCCCCAGGGACAGAAGGGGAAATGGGCCTTGGGGCGGCAGGACTTGGCCAGGGCATCGCAGCCAAGAGTCTGCAACCCTGCCAGGCGTCACCAGGAACACCCCCGGAGTGCAGCGCTGAGAGGAGAGCCTGATCTCCCTGCCCTGACACTCCCTCCCAAGGGAGCTGGCTGGTGACTCAGCTTTGACTCAGTTTTATTGCTGCTGCTGTCAAACAAGTACATTAAGCAAGTGCCCTGAGAGAAACAGGTTCCAGGCACGCGAACAAGCCTACAGCTGGTGCCTGTCTGCTGCCACGCCCAGAGGTGCCGGGAGGTGTCCATGTTATTCACCCTCCAGAGGGAAGTTCTGGGCATGGTCTGAAGAAGGACCCTTAAGATACTAGGCCGTTCCTGGTGGGTTTCACCTAGTTACCAGGGCTTGTGGGAGCCACTGGGGAGGGTGTGCTGGGCAGCAAGGAGCTGGAGAGCAGGCCTGGTTTAGACCTCTGGCCTAGCTGCTTTCTCCGCACCCTGTGGACATGCTCCCCCATTGCCTCGTCACGACCAATGCTCTTGGGAGATGGCAGGTGGAGATGGGAGCCACGCCTAGCCCAGAACGGATTCCTGCAGGGAAAGCACCCCCGAGAGGTGGGCAGCTGTGGCTGCTGGAGAGAGGACTGCCCTGCCCCATGCTGGCGGGAGATCAGGAGTATGGGAAAAGGACGGAGTAGGGGGTGGATCTGCCAGGGTGCAGAAGGAATGGGAGCCGGAGGGTCACTGCAGCCCCTCACTGCAGACCAGGGCAGGAGATTCATCTTAGGTGCTTGGAAGGCTGAGGCTGCACAAAGGGCTAGAGACCGAGAGAGGAAGGGGAGACGGACTCCCAAAGAACAGATGACTCCTTAGGGCTTCAGTAAGAGGCATTTTAAGATCTTTCCCCATGCTCTGCTCTGACCCCTCTCAACCCGCCCTTGGATACTCCCCTTCTCCATCAAGCTCCCCACCCTCCCTTGTTGCCCCTCACTGGCCAGCTCCCCTCTCCTGCTGCTGAGAGGCCGGAACAGGCTACATGGTAGCTCACAGCCTCTTTTAAAAGCTCATCCACACACGGCATTTGTGCTGCTTTCACCGTACGAGGTTGACACTGGTACAGTTACAGGTGCAAGGCTGTTATACCAGTCTGAACACACTGGTACACTGATAGTTTATCCCTATCCATTTGGGAGAAATAAACTACGCTGCAAGGCTGTGGATTTGTACCAATCCATTGTGACCACAGTGTGGATTGTACACAAGAAGGGCCAGACTGGAACAGACCCATAGTCCTTCTAGCCCAGTGTCCTGTCGTCTGATGGTGGCAAGTGCCAGGTGCTTCAGAAGCAGTGAACAGTGCAGGCCAATTTAAGGAAAGATCCAGCCCCAGCTTCTAGCACTCATAGGTTTAGGGACGCCCAGGGCAGGGGCTACATCCCTCACCATCTTGTCCAAAAGCCATTGATAGACCTCCCCTTCATGACTTAATCTTTTTTGAACTGAGTTATAATTTTGGCCTTCACAACATCCTCTGGCAAGGAGTTCCATAGGTTGGCTGTGTGTTGTGTGAAGTACTGCCTTATGTTTGGGTTAAACCTACTGCCTATTAATTTCATTGGGTGACCCCCTGGTTCATATGTTACCTGAAGGGGTAAATAACACTTTCTTATGTGCTTTCTCCGCACCACTAATGGCTGCATACAGATCTATTATACATTCACTTCCTCATCTCTTTTCTAAGCTGAACAGTCCCAGTCCTTTTAATCTGCCCTTGAATGAAAACTTCTCCTTAGCCCTAATCGTTTTTGGTACCTTGCTCTGTACTTTCCCCAACTCCAATATTTCTTTTTTGATAATGGGGAGACCAGATCTGCATGCAGTATTCAAGGTGCTGGCATACCATGGATTTAAATAGTGACATTGTGATATTTACTGTCTTCTTATCTCTCCCTTTCCTAATGGTCCTTAACATTGTTTGCTTTTTTGACTGCTGCTGCATGTTTAGCAGATGTTTTCAGAGAACTACCCACAATGACTCCAGATCTCTCTCGAGTGGTAACAGCTAATGTAGGTCCCATCATTTTATATGCGCAGCTGGATGATGTTTCCCAATGTGCATTACGTTGCATATATCAGCATTGAATGTCATCTGACATTTTCTTGCCCAGTACATGATCAGTTGACAACTTTTAAAACCCACAAAACTTCAGCATTTGCATAAATGGGAAAAGCCTGCAAAGAATAACCACATTTTTTGTTTGCTTCTTCTCGTTGCTTTGTGGTTGTGTAGGCACTGGTGTTTTAACTAGGTTCTGGCACTGGGAACATCTTCAGTAAGTGATTTGTCAGAACATGTATTTGATCTGATACAGGAGTTTTTGGCCATAGATCCTCACTTACTGCTGTCCGCTATTCCACAGCTTGAGTTCAAACTGAAGGCAGGATACAATGAAGCTCTTGAATGTACTACAAGTAAATGAGGAGCATACAGTTGGGAGCCACAGGCTGGAGAACTATTTCACTGCTCCAATCGATAGCTGGAATACCAGAACTTTCTGTGTCAGGGCTGTTATCTGAATTGGATCCGATAAAGGGGATAGAATTATGAAGACTTGTTCGAACGGACCACCCAGATGGGTTTCTCTTTCACTTGACTGTCGCTCTTCTGTTCCTAACTGTACTTTATCAGCTGTACTACCTGTTTGGGTACAGAGCATGTCCCTCAATAAACCCCCTCCAAAGGGATGGATGTGTCTGAACTGTGTGCTCCTCCGCGCTGTCCCCTGCCCCCCAGCCCTTCCGTTAAGAACTCCCGTAGGACCTCCCTTCTGGTTTGGGTGGAGCCCATCTCTCCTGTACAGCCTCCTCCTTTCCCATGAGGAGTCCTCGATCCTAAATCCCTCCTCCCTACACTGTCTCATCCCCGCTATTAGACAAGACGCTGCAGTTCTGCCTGTCTAACTGGCCCTGTGTGTGCAACTGCAAGCATCCAGAGAATGCCACCATGGATGTCTTCAACTTTCATCTCTTTCCAGCAGCTTAAACATGGACTCCAGGATCTCCCTGCTTCCTTTCCCTGCGTCATTGGTACCTGCATGTACGGCAGCCCCCAGCTCCTCCCCAGAGCTGCACATCACCCCATCTAGGTGTCTTGAGAGGCCCACCACCTTTGTCCCTGGCAGGCAATTCACCATGTGGGTCTCCTGGCCATCTCCAATCCACCTACCTATATTTCTAATGATCAAATCCGCCCTTACTATTTCCTGTCTTTTCCTAATAACCAGAGTGTCCTCGTGGCAAGAGGATACCACAAGACCATCTGGAAGAGTCCCAGCCATGGGATCATTTCCCTCCACTCCAATTTGATGCTCTCCTTCTCTGAGATTTTCATTCTCCTCCCCAGCCCGGGGGCCATCAGACTGTGTGTGGGACTGTTCTACCGCATCCCGGAAAGTCTTGTCTAAGTACTTCTCCGTCGCCCTCGCTACTCCTGCTCAGCTACTCAGCGCTGGCAGCCCCCGGCTGTCAAGCAGAGTCACGGTTCTCTCTGCAAGTGGCCTCCGCGCCACCTAGAAGGTCACATCCTTCCTCTTGCTAAGGAAGCGCGTCCCTCACCCAGAGGGTGCGTGGGTGATGCCTGTACTCAGTCTCCGAGGGGTGGTGAGTTGCTTGCACATAAATGGCACCTGCCCACAGGCAGCTAATCATATGTGGGGCATTTTAGTGCAATAAACTAGAGAGCCCCCACTCTGCTGCTGGACTGCTGCCGGCATTAGTCCTCGGGCAAGGGTTTGTGTGTGGTGACTCTTCTTGACATGGGCTTTGCCTCAGAGCAGCGAGCGGCCTACATGTAGAGAATGTTTAGTAAGTTCATCTGGCTCTCCAGCTCCTTCTCTGTGGTTTCAGCCAGAGGTGACTGTAAGGGGGTGTCCCTTGGTGCACAGCTCAGGCAAGAGCTGCCACTGCGGCGCGGCAGAAGCCAGCAGGGGGGATATTTAAAGAGTCAGCAGGCACTTATTTAAAGAGCGGGCAGGAACTTAGAAGGGGAGCTATTTTAAAGAGCTGTTCATGGGCTATTTATAGAGCATTCAAGGAGCTATTTACAGGGGGGTCTCTCACACTGCTGCGGGTTTCCTCGCACTGCCCCCACAAAGGGGGGGTAAGGTTACCTGGCCCCAGCCATCCTGCCCCCTATGATCTCCCTCCCAGGGGACCCCAGATCAAGGGAGGATGACAAGTGCACCTGATCCAATTTTCCCCGTCTGGCCTCCATGTTTTCCTTCCCCAACCTATGCCCACGACTGTTCTCCCCTCCCTTATCTCTCACCCCTGTTTATCCCCCTTCCCTCCCTGCAGCCCCAGTCCCTCCCCCCTTACTTCTCTGCTCCTTCCCTTCCCCTCTCCTCCCCTCCACTGTTTCATGTGTCATTTCTTTAAAAAAATCGTTGTAGGGCTTTCTGAATACTCTGCTCAACTCAGGTGACATCCCCCCCAACACAAAACCCCATTCACAGAGGCCGACTGTAAGAACAGGCCTGCTTATGTCAGAGTCCTGCTCGGGGGGTGGGGGCTTGAATTCATAGCGCCTGGGTGATGAGCAGATTGAACAGACACAACAAACATTGCCACACAGCAGTGGTTCTCAGCCTGTTTGCCATTGCGAGCCACACATGCAGCGCTCTGTGTGTTATGCGGGCCACAGGCACACAGTCTATCTATACACAGCGGCTGCATCTAGACTGGCATGATTTTGCGCAAATGCTTTTAACGGAAAAGTTTTTCCGTTAAAAGTATTTGCGCAAGAGAGCGTCTAGACTGGCACGGCGTTATCGTTATAACGATGCGCTTTTGCGCAAAAGCGCGTCTACATTGGCGGCGCGCTTTTGCGCAAAAGCAGAAGCCCGGAACCATTTTGAAGAGGGCAGAAGGGCACCAGCCCTTTCCGGGGGCAGGGCTGGAGCTCCTTTCAGACACGTGCTTAAAGGGGACTCGCCGGACAGCCGTTTGTCTCCTGCTCCGTGCTTTAGGACCTCTTGCAGGGACTGACAGCCCTAGCAGTTTTGGTGGTTGCCCTCTGCCTTTTGGACACCACCCTTTGCCACCTAGTGCTTTTTCCTGGGTTTTTTTTCTTTTGTCTGCCATGGAGCCAGGGGTGGCCATGTGCCTGCTCTGGCCACTGCCGGCCATTTTGGAGTGCCTGCAGCTGCTGCTCCACGTTGGTGCCCTCCTCTTCCAGGACCAGGAGGGGCACATCGCTTTGGACTCCCTCACCAGTGAGGCCCTGGCGTCCCTGTGGCACCCCCACCCCAGGGTGGAGAGGCCACTGTGGAGACTGGACACCAGCACCGACTGGTGGGACCGGCTGGTCCTAGGGCAATGGGACGACCAGCAATGGCTCCGGAACTTCCGCATGCGAAAGCGGACGTTCCTGGAGCTCTGTGCCTGGCTCACCCCCATGCTCCAGAGAGCCACCACCCGGCTGTAGGCACCCATCCCCGTCAAGAAGAGGGTCGCCATTGCAGTCTGGAAGCTGGCCACCCCGGACAGCTACCGATCGGTGGCACACCAATTCGGGGTGGGCAGATCCACCGTCGGCGCCGTCGTGATGGAGGTAAATCCCGTGGGGAGTGGGGTGGGGGGAGGGTGCTGCACTCCATGCCCAGGGGCAGCCAAGACTCCACGCTGGGTCTCCCAGGGGTTTGGGCCGTCCCTCCCTTGCACAGGCCTGCTGGGGGGCAGTGTGTAGGGCGAGGGGGCTGTGGTGTGTGCGTGCGTGTGTGCGTGAGGACAGAGGGAATCACGGGCGGGGGGCTAAGGGAGCGCACACCCACCCCTGCCTTATGTGATGTGTTCCCCTGTGTTTCTCTGCACCCTTCTGCAGGTCGCCCGTGCCATCAACAACGTCCTGCTCCCCAGAGTGATCCGCCTGCGGGACATGGACACTACCGTCGCCGGCTTCGCTGCCCCAACTGCGGGGGAGCCCTGGATGCAACCCACATCCCCGTCCGGGCCCCGGAGCATCGAGCGGCCCATTTCATGAACAGAAAGGGGTACTGCTCCATTGTTCTGCAGGCCCTCGTGGACCACCGGGGCCGCTTTCTGGACGTTTATGCGGGCTGGTCCGGCAGGGCACACAACGCCCGCATCCTCCGCAACTCCGGACTGTTTCGCAGGCTGGAGGCGGGCACCTACTTCCCCCGGCGGGAGTTGACGGTCGGGGATGTGCCTATGCCCATCTGCGTCATCGGGGACGCGGCCTACCCCCTGCTGCCCTGGCTAATGCAGCCCTACACGGGGCGGCCGGACCAGAACCGGGCCCGCTTCAATGACCGCCTCAACCAGGCCCGCAATCAAGTGGAGTTCACCTTTGGCCGATTAAAAGCCTGCTTCCGGTGTTTGCTCACTGGTCTCGAGATGGGTGAGCGGAATGCAACGGAGGTAGTGGCTGCGTGC
This sequence comes from Pelochelys cantorii, assembly GCA_032595735.1. Taxonomy (NCBI): domain Eukaryota; kingdom Metazoa; phylum Chordata; order Testudines; family Trionychidae; genus Pelochelys; species Pelochelys cantorii. Next base: position 666,987 of record CM064330.1, on the reverse strand, counting down.
TCCACAACATTGTGGAGCGGAGCGGGGAGGCCTTCCTTCCCACATGGATGGCAGCGGAGGGCCAGGCCTACAAACAGCCCCACAAAGCTGCCAGCCACCAGGCGCACCAGGATGGGGTGCGCATCCGGGAGGCCCTCATGGACATGTTCTCACAGGCCCCGGAGTAGGGTCGCCTCGGTTTCCCTGGACAACTCCCTCCCCTCCTCTTACCTCCCAATACACAACAACACAGTTTGGGGGAGAAGGGGATGTTGTGCAGAATGTTCATGATTGTTATATGAAATATGTTTGAGCAGTCTAGTTCAGAGCAGAGTACTCTTGTTCTGTTAAGGGTTTGGTCAGGTCAAGCGGAAGGTTTGTACCTACCAATTAGGATTAGGTTTAGATTTAGGTTTAGTTAGATTAGCTATCGTCGTCAGTTCAAAGCATTTCAGCCGTCATCGAGTTTGTTCGTCGGGCGCGTCGACCGTAGCTAGGGTTTTCTTTGAGTTCAGGGTTAGGTTTAGGGATATTCTAGGCCACCATCGTCTGTTCGAGCTGTCCCAAAGAACAGGAAGAGGATTCGAGGTTCATGCGGAAGGCTCGAGTCAGCGCCCCCGATTCCGGTCATCTTCGAGGGATCTCCTGGCAGTTCCTCTCCTGAGGCCCGGAAGGACCAAAGGATCAAGGTCGCCAGCCACAGCTTTGTCCATCGAGGGATCTCCTGGCAGTTCCTCTCCTGAGGCCCGGAAGGACCAAAGGATCGAGGTCGCCAGCGTCACCGCAATCGCCCTCCGTGCCTAGACTGTGTTTAATGTATTTTGTGTTGTGTTAACTCTTTTGTAATCTATCCCCTGCTTGATTGTGATTTTCTGCATGTCAAATATAGTCCTGTGGTTAAATTTTATCTTCAGAGTTGGTATTCATTTATGCATCACAAACTCATAACCCTTTAAAATTATTTCCCTTTTTTTTTAGAAAACCTGTGATAGATATGGAATTTGGAGTCCGCATTTGTCATCTTCATGATTTTATTAGGTCGATCAGCATTCTAAATTAATTATTCACGTTACCTCACGTAACAGGGAGGAGACCTTGAACTGGGAGGGGGAGGAGACCTTCAACTTGGAGGGAGAGGAGACCTTGAACTGGGAGGGGGAGGAGACCTTCAACTTGGAGGGAGAGGAGACCTTGAACTGGGAGGGGGAGGGGAGTTACTCCTGGGAGGGGTGGCCCCTGTGACATGGGGGGCAGGGCCGCACTGGGGCAGGCTGAACGGGGAGGTGGGCAGCAGGAGCAGGAGGAGGAGCAGGAGGGGCCATTGCAGGAGGGGCAGGAGGGGGCGGGGGCAGTGCTAGGGGAGGGATGGCGGGGGCACGGGGCGAGGCCATGCCATAATGTATGGCATGGGCAGCGTGTGCGGAGAGGCTGGCAATGGAGTTCGTCATCAGCGCACAGTGTCCCTGGAACAGAAAGGGGTACTGGAAGGTGGCCCAGGCCTCCTGGCGCCACTGCAGGTCTGCCTCTGTGCGTCTCTGGATGACAGCCTCTATTCACTTGACGGCCTGCACGTGGCGCCGCAGGAGCTGGTCCCGGTGTCGGACGCACTGCCTTCGTGGTTGGGCGGCTGGGGGTGCTGCTGCTGCCGGACTGGAGGGTCCCCCGCTCCTGGTTGGTCCCGCTGCAGGGAACAGAAGAAAGGATGGGTCAGTCAGGCAGCCTGGCCACTGTCCCCACACCTCATGCCTTCCACCCCACCCCTGAGCCCAGGTGACACCACAGCGGTAGTGTGGCTTGGGCCCCCTCAGTTTCCCCTCTGCCCCCCCCCGTGTTGTATGTTTGCATAGAGGACCACCCCTGGAGTAGGGCCTCCTCCATGTATTGGAACCCCCGGTCTGTGTCCTGGCCCCGTGGAGGGTGGGAGGGCGCTTGTGTTGCGTTAACCTGTGGAACTCCCTGCCGGTGGAGGCTGTGAGGCTTTGGGCTAATCACTGGTGTTTGACAGGGAGCGAGATGAATCCCCACACAGTGCCTGGGAGCACGTCTGGCAGACATGGTCTGGGCTCTCAGATCCCCATCACGTGGGATATCTCCTGGACAGAACCAGGAGAGTGACTGGGGAGTGTCCCATCCTTGCAGCAAAACTCAGGTGGCCCTAGGGGCGGCCCGAGCGCTTCCACCCCTTCTCCCTCCCACTATCCCTCACACACGTAGCCAGGGACACGTGTGGCCGCAGTGGGGACTTCCCTCGGGGAGCCAGCCAAGGCACCGGGAGCAGGCGAGGGGCTCAGTGGGGGCCATGTTCACAGGGCTGTGACACTGTGGTTTTCCCAGGAGCAGCTGGCTGTGCCTCACAGCCAGGCATGGGACAGTGTGCCGTTCTGCATGCTGCACCCTTGCGGAGGTGCGGGCTCTGGGCTGAGTCCCTGGGGCCCTGGCTGGTTCCAGCCGGCATCCACCCTTCCCCCTGGTCCCGCTGGATGTGTGTGAGCAGCACGGTCCCAGGCGTGCCCTGGAGCTGCCTGCCGCAGCCACGTGCCGCTTGGTCACCAGGCTGCACGTGGTTGCACGTGCTGCTTACTGCCTAATGCTGCACAGCGTGCAGCTCACATGGCCTGAGTGACATGCTCTCCCCGTCCCCTCTCTGGGTGCCTGGCTGCCCCCCCCCCCACCCTTGTGAGTGCAAAGTGCAACACTCACTGGTGGATCCTTCCCCGGCCTCCGAGGATGCGCGGGAGACGTCGGGGCTGCCGGAGGGGGTCTGCTGGGTGGCAGTGCTGGCCTCGTCTTCCGATGCACTGCTGTCTCCTTCCCCCGCCTCGGTGGTCCTGGTGACGGGGGGGTACACGCTGCTGTTGACGGGGACCTCCGGGGCTTGCGGGGCTGGCTGGCCCAGGATGGCGTGGAGCCGGTCATAGTGGGGGCAGGTGTTGGCTCCTGCCCCCTGGCCCTCGCTGGCCCGCACGTAGCCCAGGCGCAGCTCCTTCACCTTAGCCCGGACTTGCTCGAGGGTCCGGGCTGGATGTCCCTGCTGAGCGAGCGCCTGGGCCATGCAGGTGAAGATCTCGGCATTGCAGCACCGGGAGTGGGTGTCATGGAGGTCCTCCTCCTCCTGCCACAGGTCCAGCAGCTGTCCAGCTCCCCTAAGGACCAGGATGGGGCCTGTCTTTTTCGGCCCCTGGGGCCTCCTGCGCTGGGGGTGCGGGTGGCTGATGGCCCAGAGCTGCCATCGTGCTGCGGGGTGGCTGCTGAGCACAGCAGGGGCCACGTGGCAGACCTCTGCCTAGAGGTCCATGCTGGTCTCCTGCCGCGTGAGCTCAGCAGCCTGCGTCTGCTTTAAGGAGCTCAGGTTGCCAGGAAGTCCAGGGTGGCTACGGGGTCTCCATGCGTCCAAAGGGTTTTTTTCCGTGTAGCCTGCTTTTGCGCAAAAGTCTTAGCTAGCTGTCTACACTGGCCCTTTTGCGCAAAAGGACTTTTGCCCGAACGGGAGCGTCAAAGTATTTGCGCAAGAAGCACTGATTTCTTACATTAGAACGTCAGTGCTCTTGTGCAAATTCAAGTGGCCAGTGTAGACAGCTGGCAAGTTTTTGCGCAAAAGCGGCCACTTTTGCGGAAAAACTGGCCAGTCTAGACACAGCCTACCGGTATGGCCCCGAGGGTGGGACCCGCGCTGCAGCGGTGTGCTGATGGGGCTGCAAGCGGTCTGTGATCTGCAGCTTGAGAACCACTTCCCCAGAGCCACACACTTCCTATGAATCAAGCTGCTTTTAGCCCTCTTGGGCTCCTTCTCTGCCCCTGCTCGCTGTAACCCTCACCCTTTAATTACCTCTATTTCACATTCACAACATTTTACATTACAAAACCTCCTCAGGTTTCAGTTTTTACTTCTTGTCAGGTGGAACTGGCTCACTTTGGGTCGGACGTGATGTACCCGTGCTGTCTGGGCCTCACTCATGGACAGTAAAGGGGGACCCTCTTGCTGAAGGAAAGCAGTTTTGTATTCAGCGTATGAACAGAGATTAGGACAACTTTCCCTACCCTTTTTAGATTAGAAGCTTCATGGGGTAGCCGAGTTCGTCTGTACAGGGTAAACTTACAAAACAACGAATGGTCTGGGAGCACTTTATAGACTAACAAAACATATAGATGGGATCATGAGCTGTCGTGGGCAGGTGCAGATTAGTCTGTCATATCAGTTGCACAATTTCAGTAGAAAGTAATTTTTAAAAATGCCTTCTAAGAATGCGCACCCCCCGAGGCGGGAAGGGGTTGCAATACGACAGGACCTGTAAGATATTTAAGTGACTTTCACTCCTGGTTTCAGCCCTTTCTAGTGCTGCTGATCAGGTCATCCAGGTGATCTCTTAGTTCTACAGCCCTGGCGGCTTCTTCAGCACGGAGTTTCTGGAACAGCAAGCTAGGAGAGCAGGTCTGGAGAACCGGCTGATCAACTCCTGCCCAGCCCCACCAAAAGACTCAGTGAGGCCAGACGGTTCTAACCCAGGGATGAACTCATTGGGTGGCGTTGTCTCACCAAAAGTGCCCTTCAGAGGGAAGCCCTGCAGGCAACGGAACTCTTTGGAGCAGCCTGAAAGCGGAAGCACACATGGCCCCAGCTACCCCATCCTGGGGAAATACAGTTCTCCACAGTCCATGGGCTCCAGGGAGCAGTTGTCAGTTTTTAAGGACAACGTTCTCAAACCTGGCAGAGGCTCCCAAGCAGCAGCCTGCTCCGTTTGGCTGCTGCTTAGTTTGCTACTGAGCAACATAAATTCAGCCAGGCTCAAATGTGTGGATGGCACCGAAATCAGAATGAGGGCAACCAAGCAACAAGGGAACGCCACTGTGAAGAGTGGCCTGGGAAGCGAGGACGGCAGGACACAGTGCTAATTGCAGTGTGCTCGGGAAGAGACAACAAGCAGCCCAGAAACCAAGTCAGGAGATGGAACTCAACTGTCACACCCATCCCATTAAAATGGGCTTTTCCAGACAGCCCCCTTCACCCTGTCCTCATTCCAAAAGACATAGTTTTTTTAAAAGTCAGCTAAGGTTGCTAAGTGACAACAGCTTACTCATCTGTGACATCATTATGAAACCCAAGTGTTTAGAAGCACAGAAATTAATAACTACAGCTGTCACACAACTCACACTGCCCACACAATGAACATCAATGTGTTATCCAGGACACAGAAATGCATATTTCACCACTGCACAAGGATCCTCACCTCTGACCCCGAGAAGGTTTTTATGGCATTTTTGCTATGTTGATTTTGGTAGCTAAATCTTTCCTGTAGAGGGGCAGTGTTAAATCTCAGAAGTTACCGTTCCTACCGCAGAAGCCTCAGTGAAGGAATCATGGCTCCATCTCCCCAGGCACTCTACAACCATGCAGGTGACAGTATTAGTTGCATTTATAATTTGACAGCAGCAATCTGAAAACATTCTTGTATTTGCAGGCTCTTGACAATCCCCTTCTATATCCAGATCACTAGGAAGAGCGCGGCTCAGCTGTGAGGGCTAGTTTTCGAGGGCCGGTTCCAAGCTCACTGACCTTGTTAGCCGTTTCTCCTCTGGTGTCAGTAAGCATTGGATCAGGCCCTGAAGCAGAGCATATCTCCAGGAAAGCGGTTCCCTGCTTGCATATTTCTGCCCCATAACTGTCCTTAGGTGAGCCCTCTTCCCCACTCCCTCAGAGCCTGGCAGCCACACCTGGCAGGACCGTACCACCCCAATGACCCTCTGCTGAACCACGCCAGGAGGAAGCTGCCAGTCAACAAGTATCTATGGAGAGGGGTAGAGAGCTCTCTGGTGATGGGCTGGGTGAACCCTGAAATGGGGGGCAAGCCCTGGGAGGATGGGGATGGGGTGAACCCCACCATGGGGGGGCAGAGAGCCCGGGGGGTGGGGTGAACCCCACCATGGGGGGGCAGAGAGCCCGGGGGGTGGGGTGAACCCCACCATGGGGAGGCAGAGAGCCGGGGAGGGTGGGGTGAACCCCACCATGGGGGGGGGCAAAGAGGCCAGGGGGTGGGGTGAACCTCACCATGGGGGGGCAGAGAGGCCGGGGGGTGGGGTGAACCCCACCATGGGCGGGGCAGAGAGGCCGGGGGGGTGGAGTGAACCTCACCATGGGGGGGCAGAGAGGCCGGGGGGGTGAACCCCTCCATGGGGGGGCAGAGAGGCCGGGGGGGTGAACCCCACCATGGGGGGGCAGAGAGCCCGGGGGGGGGGGGTGAACCCCACCATGGGGGGGCAGAGAGGCCGGGGAGGGTGGGGTGAACCCCACCATGGGGGGGCAAAGAGGCCAGGGGGTGGGGTGAACCTCACCATGGGGGGGCAGAGAGGCCGGGGGGTGGGGTGAACCCCACCATGGGGGGGCAGAGAGCCCGGGGGGGTGGAGTGAACCCCTCCATGGGGGGGCAGAGAGCCCGGGGGGTGGGGTGAACCCCACCATGGGGGGGGCAGAGAGCCCGGGGGGGTGGAGTGAACCTCACCATGGGGGGGGCAGAGAGGCCGGGGGGGGTGAACCCCTCCATGGGGGGGCAGAGAGGCCGGGGGGGGTGAACCCCACCATGGGGGGGCAGAGAGCCCGGGGGGGGTGGGGTGAACCCCACCATGGGGGGGCAGAGAGCCCGGGGGGTGGGGTGAACCCCACCATGGGGGGGGCAAAGAGGCCAGGGGGTGGGGTGAACCTCACCATGGGGGGGCAGAGAGGCCGGGGGGTGGGGTGAACCCCACCATGGGGGGGCAGAGAGCCCGGGGGGTGGAGTGAACCCCTCCATGGGGGGGCAGAGAGCCCGGGGGGTGGGGTGAACCCCACCATGGGGGGGGGCAGAGAGGCCGGGGGGTGGAGTGAACCTCACCATGGGGGGGGCAGAGAGGCCGGGGGGGGTGAACCCCTCCATGGGGGGGCAGAGAGCCCGGGGGGGTGGGGTGAACCCCACCATGGGGGGGCAGAGAGCCCGGGGGGTGGGGTGAACCCCACCATGGGGGGGCAGAGAGCCCGGGGGGGTGGAGTGAACCCCTCCATGGGGGGGCAGAGAGCCCGGGGGGTGGGGTGAACCCCACCATGGGGGGGGCAGAGAGGCCGGGGGGGTGGAGTGAACCTCACCATGGGGGGGCAGAGAGGCCGGGGGGGTGAACCCCACCATGGGGGGGCAGAGAGCCCGGGGGGTGGGGTGAACCCCACCATGGGGGGGCAGAGAGGCCAGGGAGGGTGGGGTGAACCTCACCATGGGGGGGCAGAGAGGCCAGGGGGTGGGGTGAACCTCACCATTGGGGGGCAGAGAGGCCGGGGGGTGGGGTGAACCCCACCATGGGGGGGCAGAGAGCCCGGGGGGGTGGAGTGAACCCTTCCATGGGGGGGCAGAGAGCCCGGGGGGTGGGGTGAACCCCACCATGGGGGGGCAGAGAGCCCGGGGGGTGGGGTGAACCCCACCATGGGGGGGCAGAGAGCCCGGGGGGTGGGGTGAACCCCACCATGGGGGGGGCAGAGAGGCCGGGGGGTGGAGTGAACCCCTCCATGGGGGGGCAGAGAGCCCGGGGGGTGGGGTGAACCCCACCATGGGGGGGCAGAGAGGCCGGGGGGTGGGGTGAACCCCTCCATGGGGGGGGCAGAGAGGCCGGGGGGGGTGAACCTCGCCTTGGGAGGGTGGTGGGGGGGGGGTGTTAGGGGCGGGAGCGAACGCGGCCGGCCTGGGGGAGAGGGGGCCGTTCCCAGGCGAAGGGGCGGGGGAGGGTCAGTCGGGGCAGAGGTCAGGGGTGAAGGGTCACGACGAAGTTGGGGCTCGCTCCCGACTCCCTGGCTCGCGGACTCTGGACCCGCCCCTTAGGCCCCCCCGCCAATGAGAAGCCGCGTCTCCCCAAGGCCCGCCCCTTCCCCGCTGTCATCACAGAACCGCACGTGGAGGAGGCGGGCGGCGGGCAGGGCTTATGTGCATGCGTCACGGCCCCCCGCCTCGCTATTGGCTGTGACGCCAGGTTGTCTGCGGGCCCGGCCCATGCAGCGTCATAACCGCCAATCAGCGCGAGGGGGGCGGGGCCTCAGTCTATAGACCCGGAAGCAGCTGCGGCAGCCTGTCGGCGGCGCTCGGTAGCCGGAGTCGAGGCTGCGGCGCTGGGAGTCGGTGGGTCGCGAGGGCCGGGCCGGGCCGAAGGAGCCGCGCGCCCGCGGGGGCGGAGCCTGGGCCCGACGGGGGGGGGTGCCGGTGGGGGTGCCCCCACGTGAGCTGAGGGCGAGGAGTCCGTGCACGCCGCGGGCGGGGGGGTGGCTGCCGGAGCCTCGCTCGCTGGGGAGCGACACGTTCCCCGGGGGGGCGTGGGGCGAGGCGGCTTGAGGCTTCCCTCCAGCCCGCTGTTGTTTTCCTTCCTTTGGCAGGGCCCTGTGGTGCTGGGCTTCCCCTGAGCAGAGGCTGCAGGTAAGAAGTGGGTTTGGCTTGCAGTGAGCTGTGCCCTTCGTTGCCAGGCCTTGCCACCTGCCTCTCTGGTGCGGCTGAGGTTACCTGCTTCAGGCGCTTCATCACCGGTGTTGGGATCGGGCCTTTCCCCTCAAGATCCCACGCTCAGGCGCAGCCTTGGTCGTGAGTCAAGACGGTCACCGTCCGATAAGGTGACCAGCCAGCAAGTGTGAGAAAGTGGGGTGGGGACGTAATAGAGTCCTATATAAGGCAAAGACTTTAATAATCAAGACAGCCCCGATAAAACTGGGATATGTGATCATCCTGCCTTCTGAGGACTGTTTGGATCCAAGACCAACAAATCTGTCCCTTCTGAAAGCCTCGGCTGAGGTCTTAATGGGGGGACCCTCTGGGACCGAGTTAAGATACATGAAGAGGGTCTGGGGAAGCTTGCTGCTTTTCTGTCTGGGCTGTGCTTTGTAGATGAGTCTCTTCTTTCAGTCTCCAAGGCTACGTCTAGACTGCATCCCTCTGTTGGCAGAGGGATGTAAATGAAGCCCTTCAAAAGGGCAAATGAAGCTGGGATTTAAATATCCTGTGCTTCATTTGCATAATCACGTAATGGCGCTCTTTTGAAAAAGTGCCATTTCGGAATTGAAACCACAGTCTAGACGCGGTTCTTTCAAAAACGGGGTGCTTTTTCGAAATATCCTATAAACCTCAATTTTGAAATAGTGCTTTTTTTTTTTTTAAAGAGTGCCATTACGTGATTATGCAAATAAAGCACAGGCTATTTAAATCGCGGCTTCATTTGCACTTTTGAAGTGCTTCATTTACATCCCTCTGCCAACAGAGGGATGTAGTCAAGATGTAGCCCTAGACTAGCAAGCCAGCACTTTACCCTTGTAAACTACTGTGTGCGTGCATGTGGAGTGCCTGATAGCATTCCTGCCCCTCCCTAGCCCCAGTGACTTGGAATCATAGGATCTGTAGGTCAGATTCTTTAAAGCTCTTTAGGTGTCTAATGGGGCAGATAGGCACATCTGGAAGTCCCACTTATCACCTTATGCCTATAGAAATCAGTGGAAGTTAGCACCAGGGGTATGGTTGAAAAGACCTTTTGGCACCTAAATCCCTTTAAAAAACTGTTAATAAACATTTTATAACTGCTGTTGCCCACTATTAGAGACTTGCATTTTCCCCATGAGGCCTGTGTTTCAGGAACTGTAGGTATGGAGTTCTGTTCTTTGTGCCATGTCTCTAATGGGATGGATGGTTTCTGTTGTTGCCACTCCAGATCATCTGATGAAGTGGGTTTTGCCCTTGAAAACTCATGATTCTATATATTTGAGTTTGTCTCTAATGTATCACAGGACCATTCCTTGTCTAGGAAGGGACACTGCAGAAAGGAATCTAGGGGTCATAGTGAACCACAAGCTAAATATGAGTCAACCGTGTGACGCTGTTGCAAAAATAGCTAACTTGATTCTGGGATGCATTAACAGGAGCATTGTGAGCAAGACATGAGCAGTCATTCTTCCCCTCTACTCTGCATGATTAGGCCTCAGCTGGAGTATTGTATCCAGTTCTGGGCACTGCATTTCAGAAAAGATGTGGAGAAGTTGGAGAAGGTCCAGAAAAGTGCAGCAAAAATGCTTTAAAGGTCTAGGAAACATGAGCTATGAGGGAAGGCTGACAGAATTGGGCTTGTTTAGGCTGGAAAAGAGAAGACTGAGAGTGGACAAGATAGGTACATGAAAACTGCTGAAAGGGTGTTATAAAGAGGAGGGAAGAAAAAATATTCTCCTTGGCCTCTGAGGACAGGACAAGAAGCAATGGGCTTAAATTGCAGCAAGGGGGGTTTAGGCTGGACATTAGGAAAAACTTCCTGCCTGTCGGGGTTGTGAAACACTGGAATAAATTGTCTAGGGAGGCTGTGACATCTACATCACTGGAGATAATTTAAGAGCAGGTTAGAGACACCTGACAGGGATGATGTAGATAGTGAGGACAGGGGGCTGGGCTTCCTCCAGTTACAGTATTTTATGAATCTGTGTTTTGCTCATTAAACATTATTTCCTTGTTGAGCTTCAGTTCATAGAATAGCCATAAAGCAGGGGTGATTCTAACCCAGGGGTGGGCAATAATTTTTGCCCCAGGGGCCACTTCAAAAATTTTTAAAGTAGCCCATGGCCACCCTGGAAGGGGCAGGGCTTAAACAGGAGGGGTGGGGCTATACCACCCCCAGACCATGATTGATCTGGGGGTGGGGGAGCCTTTTTGCCCCCCCCTTCCCACTAGGTGCCTATGGCCTGGAAGAGGTGTGGCATGCTCTCCCACCCCCAGGCCAATCAGGACCTGGGGGCGGGGGAGTGCAGGAAGCTTCCTCCCACCCTGCGTGGAGTACGTGGCGCTTTGAAGCGAGGCGGGCTCCTCACAAGGCCGGGGCAGGGCAAAGGAAGCTTCATGCAGCTCCCCTGCCCACAGGCCCTGATTGGCGGGGGAGTGCGCAAAACCTCCTCCACTCTTCGCGCACCCCCCCCCCCCCCCCCCAGCCCTGTGAGCAGCGCGGCGCTTCAAAGCGCCCCGTGCTCCTGGCAGGGCAGGAGGAGGCTTTGCATGCTCCCCCACTGTCAAGCCCTAATTGGCCTGGGGGCGGGGGAGCGGCAGGGCCTCCTTGGGCTGGATCTGCTGGCTGGATCCAGCCCTTTTGCTCACCCCTGTTCTAACCCATGTCTTCTATGACCGCCACAGAGCTCTACTGGAGACTGTACGTCCCAGCATGCAGAGCTCCCTTTTAATCTCTGAACAGGCTAGTCTACCCCCATTGCATGCTGGGATCTGTAGTCTCTTGGACCCCAGTGCTCCCCTTGCAGTAAGTGACAGCCACAGCTAGTATATTGTGGCCGTGGCCCATGGTAGGCATCATCCAGTCTCCGCAAGGTCTCAGATATAGGAGCTACTCCTGCTCCCTGGCTGGCTCCTCGCTGGGTTCTTGTTAGGATCCCGTGTGTTCTCCTGCCTGGACTCCCCTGGCTCAGAGTGCGGCACACAGCTTTGGGAAGCTAGGCTGAGCGCAGGAAAGGGGGAGCTGTCTGTCTGGGTCGGGCTGTTGAGACAACCTCCTTGGAGTCCCAGCCTGGGACTTAGCTGCTCTCCAGAGCCTGTGCTTTGGAGTCCCTTGGCTCCAGGTGCCTTGAACATGCAGGGCAGCGTCATGGCTGCAGTTCAGTGTTGTCTGTGACTCAGCGTGTTTCCCTTCCCCTCTGGGGAGGGTTGGGTTTTTCTCTGTCACTGGAGCACTTCCCTCAGGAAAGGCGGAGGGAGAGCAGCTTTCCCAGCTGGTGGTCCACAGTGTGCTCTGGGCTCGGCCGTGTGAGCTGGGACTCCCTCAGCTCCAGGGGTGGGGGAACCATGCGCGGAGTGGGGGTGCTGAGCCGCTGAACCCAACTGCAAACGCTGCGTGTGACGGAAACCGCTCGGAGCAGCCCTCCTATCCCCGGCGCTTGTGCTCGGCTCTGCTGGTGTGGTGGCGGATTGGGAAGAGGCACTGTCTGGACACGGTGATTGCTCTGCCGCCTCTCGTGGCCAGCGGGGAAGGCGTGGTGGCAGCAGTGGGACTTGCGGGGCCCGGACCTTGCTGCTGACAAGGCAGGGAGATGAGTTTGAGGCCCCGTCACCTCCCTCATGGGGCATCCCAGCCCTTGCTCTCATGTTTCACTGGGTATGGCTCGGGGGGGTGTTCAGTGTGGATCGGGTCCCCCCATGCTTTCCCCAGTCCAGTGACCTCAGCTTTTTGGCCAAGGAGGGACAGAGGCTCGGTCCCCCAGACTTGAGCGTGGAGCTCAGGGGAGACGTGGTGTGCTGGGTGGGGACCCTCCAGGAACACTGTTTAGCTGCCTCCTGGGGTGTCTCGAGTGCTCTCCCTGCAAGATCTTGTGCTTGGCTGGTACTGAGTGATTTCTGCTGGCACAAGGCTTGCGGGGAAAGGGGGGCACTTGGTACCAGCTGGTGGGAGGCAGAGGTCATGCCACCGAAGAAAGGCCAAAGGTCCCTTGCCCCATCCAGAGGAGGGGAAGGAGCTTTCCTAGGACAGTCGAGTGGGAGCCAGCTATTTATGGGGTGGAGTCCTACTTACAATTCAAATCAGCTATTTCCTTCCCCCGCTCCCCTCTCCAGGGGAAATGGGAGCCCTGAAGTGTCCCTGCTCTTCAGCCTCTGTGTCCTGTGCAGTGTGAGCATCTGGAGCGGCCATGTGCTTTGTCCTGGCCTTCCCCTATCTCCAGGCTGTCAGGCCAACCAGGCCCTCCCCTTGTTCCATAAGGAAGCCCCTGTGTTCTGCCTGCTCTCACTGGGCTCCTGGGGGCACTGGATGAGAGCACAGGGGTTGCTGCTTGTTTCCTTCCTTTCCCTTGTGTTCCCACTTCTGCCTCACTCCCAGCCTTCTCTCTGCCCTGCCTTTATTCCATGGCTGCCAGGCCGGATTGATCCTTGTCCTTTCCAAGCTGGCGGGTGGGTCCTGAGCCTCGGACATTGGGTCAGATGGGTGTGTTCCCCTCCCTCTGTAGAGGGGAAGCCAACGTGCTTGACTCCAAACCCATCTTCCGCTGTCCTCTGTGCGGGAAGGGTCTCTGAGAAAATCAGGTGGGCTGAGGTGTCAATAGGTGTGCTCCGGTGAGACGCTCTTCAGCGCATGTAATTCAGGGTAAATTGCTTAGACAGGGCTGCTTAAAGCCCCGGACTGCCGGTCGGACTCCTGACATGGAACCGTGGTTAGGAAAACCAGTTTTATCATAGGAAAACTTCTGATCCCAAGGGGCTAGCCGCACGACCAGGTCAAGGTGTAACTCAGAGTTTGTCCAGAAAACCCTGCTGTTTCCAATCCTTTAGCATCTCAAATCTAAAGCTTGAGTCACAGACCGAAAGAAGTGAGGGCCGGAAGTCATTAAGGGACTGGAATCCACACAATAAATTACAAGTTCGGAGTTCAGGCTTGAGCCAGCAGTTTGTTCCAACAGTGCAACAAGTCCAGTCTCTAGCTACTTCCCAATCACTGGCAGGCCTTTGGTTAACACGTGCCCAGTGGCGTGAGTCTGCTGTCTAGAGGCTTGAGAAGCCTGAGCAGGAAAGAGGCAAGGCGGATGAGTTGCCCGGGCCTTTTAGATCATCTCCCATGTGGAAGGACTCCCATTGTTCTTACTGTGGGAAAGTGCAGCTGCAGGATGGCGTCCGGTCACATGGCCCAATCACCGGTCCGTGTGGGACTCGGTTCTTTGCAGGTAGAAGCCGTGGCCCACGGGCTGGTCTGAGCATTCACGGGCAGGCTCATCAGACGTGGATTGGTGTTTCTCAGGGCCCATTGAGTGAGTTACTCCTCCCAGGGCCAACTCAACCTGAACAGTCCCTTCACAATACACTGGCCAGCTGCTCCATTGGTGCTACTCAGAAGCAAACGTATTGAAGCGCAAGTACAGCGCCAAAGCCCAGAACTTTAAATATCAAAATATTCATGCCTGCGACTGGCATAACCCTAACCAGCCATTCAAGCTTTTCCTAGACCCATCACTGGGCACCCTCTCTTGCAAGTCTATACCAGTAGTTGCAACAGTGATCTTTTGGGTCATATTTTCATCAGATAGGTCACTTTCCCCAGGTGTCTGGAGCTCTCCATGTGCCGTTAGCACTGGTGTGTGTTCCTTGTATGACTGTAGGCCCTTGGAGCCCTCCCTAGCTGCAGATGAGAATGTTGTTCTAGCCAGTCCCTGCCCTGAAGAGCTTGATCCAAGTGCAAGACAGTAACAGATGGGGGGAGGGGGCTGGGGGTGTACAAAGAAACACCAAGGCCGTACCGGGGTGGCCATGGTCTGAGCACACCAGCAGCCAAACTGCTACCAGGTTTTTGTAGGCATCCCAGCAGAGGAGTTGGAAGGAAGATCAAGTGGTTTTGTGGCTGTTTGCAGAGAGCTTCCAAAACCCACGGGACAGCAAGGGAGCCAGCACAAAGGTGCTTGTTTGGAAACTTAACAAGTCGCGTATGGAGGCTGACACCTGTGGCCAGTCGGCGTGTGTGTGGGGGCGGGGGTATGACCAGGAGAGAACTCTGCTTGATTCCTTACCACCTTGAGTCGAGTCCAAGTTTCCCGCCCCCACACGAGACATCAAGTGCCTGGGTCCCTTATCCTGGCTACCTGTATTGAGTCTCTTCCCCTTTCTGCTGTCTGTCCTGCCTGGCAGTTCTTCCTGGTGCTCTCCTTCCAGGTAGCCCACACGAAACAGATGGAGGGCGAGAGACTGTGTCCTCTGTGCTTCCCCACATGGCTTGCGCTCAGAGCAGGGGAGGGAAGGAATGGCTGTGGGCTTCCGAGACTCCCTGGGGACGTGCCTAGCAGCCTGAGGCCTGGCAGAGCTTGGGCATTGAGGGTGTCTTGTGAACATACCTGGGGAGCAGACTCCTTGCATGTTTTTCTCTGTCCTTTGCCTCCACCCTGTTCCGCCTTGGCTCCATTCACCTTGCCTGTCCTGGCAGTAGCTGCCGACCAAGCATTCCATTTCCCTTGTGTCTTTCAGCTGGGTTTGAGTCCCCAGCATGGACACCCGCTGCGTTCTCATGGTCTGCGTTTCACAGGCTTCTGCCATATCCGGCCTGCAGCCATCCTAGCCTGGGTTGGGGCCTTGCTAGAGCTCCTACCCTACACTGGGTCATGGCGGCCCGATACTCGGCTGGGAGAGCTCCAGAGAAAACCCGGGTGCTAGTGATTCGGTGGGCTGCGTCAGCTTCCCCTCTAGCTGGGCCCCTGTTCCACCCCCGGAAGTGTCCCCGTCCACCTGGCTTTCTCCTCCCTCAGCGTGCCCCCTCCTTTCTCCTCCTCCTCCCTCCCAGAGCATCCCCCACAGTGTGAGAGAGCTGGTTGGCTGGAGGCACTGGGAAGGAGGGAGAGGAGTTGGTCAGTGGGATGGTGTTGCGGGAGGTCTTGGAAGGACGGGAGCAGCAGGGAGTCAGCCCCTACATAGGTGACTCGTGGTAGCACTTGGGTAGTGCACTGCCTCCCAGGCCCCGGTCAAAATGTTAATTGCTGTATGGGGTGCCCCTGCATGTCCCCCCATCCCTCTGGGTGGCCCCTGCACTCCTCTCCTGCAGGCACCAGTCGCCCGTGCTCTGGGCAGTGGCCGCAGGGCTGCTTCTGGGTGTGATGGGGGCAGTTTGCTGTCAGGGCAGCACCCGTTGCAGTCCGTCCAAGAGCTGAGCCGTTGACCCCAGATTTTCTGGCCCCGTTCCAGCTGGGCTAATCGCATGGTCCCACGGTAGCATCTGCCCGGGGTCCCTGTTGCCCAAGGGCTGCCCCTGGGGCTGGCGACCTGCACTCGGCTGGTGTCTGAGGCGACTTTCCGCAGAGCAGGCTGAGCTCCTGGCGTGGCCCCTCGCAAGCAGGGTTCAAGCAACGGACTTTGTCTTACTGCCAGGCGCGTTCTGCACGTGGCAGGTGCAGCGGGCTGAGAGGGTAGCGGGTCTGGGGCCAGGCTGAGCGCGGACGGTTCTGGGGGCACCGGGTGCGAGGCAGAGAACTCCTGCCAGCGGTTCACAGGCCGGTCACTGGCAACCAGTTGTTTTCTAATGGCGGGTCGGACCCAGGACAGGGTGGTGGATTGTCGGGTGCTGGATCTCGTGGCTGTAGGGGGTTCAGGTGAGCAGTGGGGGGGTCTAAAGCAGATCCCTGCCTGGCCTGGCCCCACAGACAGAGCTGTGGCCAGCAGCAGGCCTGGCTCCTAGGTGGGGGAAGGGGAGTGCACAGGGCTCCCCGCACTGCCCCTGCCCTGAACACTAGCTCTGCACCCCCATGGGCTGGGAACTGGCTGCTTCTGGGGGCAGCATGGTCTGCGAGGCCAGGAGAGGCAGGAAGCTGCCTCAGGCCCCCCCCCCTCCTGTTGCACCACTGACCGGGAGCCACTTGCAGTAAAGGCCCCCCTGGCTCCCCAATCCCCCTGCCCCTGCAAATCCAGATCCCCCTTCTATGTGCCAAATCTCTCAGCCCCACCCCGGAGCCCGCTCTCCAGTCACATGACATTGGGTCGTGGCATCAATGATTTTCTTCAAGTGGGTCCTGACACACATGTTGAAAACCGCTGCCTTAACCCCCCCAAACCCCCAGGTACTTCCAGTGTGTGACTTGCTCCGCGGGGGGCCAGGCTGGTAGCAAGAGGTCAGCTGGAGCCGTGTGTTGCTGCTGTGTGGAAGAAAGGCCGGGGGATCGTCCTGTGCCCTCCAAAGGGCTGGGAACGCACTAGGCTCGCCTTCCTCGGGGCAGGGGGCCCCGTGGTACAGCTAGGAGCCATCGGCAGTTACAGGGTCCCCTCAGGACCTGCGTGTGCAGCAGAGCCACGTGCCAGCGTGGGAGGCCGGTCTGAGGAGGAGGGACGGTAACAGGAGCTGCTGCTGCTCACTAATGTCCCCTTGTTGTGGGCTGGCCTGGGGGCCCGAGGTGGGTCTGGCAGGCTGTTCTCTGCCTGGACTGTGAGTGCCCCGGGCAGCTGGCAAGGCCCTGCCAGGCTGTACTCCTAGCCCAGGGAGGCAGGAAGAGAGGGGTCTCCGGGAGGTAATGGGTGCTGGCTGGCTCCGGAGGGCTGTCTGGCTGTTGCAGGGCCGGGTCTGCCTGCTGATAGGATGGGATGGTCCTTGGGTTTTGCTGGCTAGTGCCCCCTTGGTCAGACCCTGCTCATTCCAGTTGCGGGTTATGGAGAGTTCCCCACAGCGGGGCTCGGTGCAGTTCTGTCTGGGCTGTGTGATCTAACTCGTTGGGGTAGTCGGCTGGCGCTCCTCTGTCCTCTACACCCGCAGCTACCCTGCCCCCCGCCTGACTCCCACTTGGAGTGGGGCCACGGCTCCTGTGTGCTAGCGGGTCTCCCTTCACGGCGGGGAAGCCGCTCCAGACTGGCAAGCCTCAGGCTCTGTGCTCTGGCTGTACACGTGATGCCAGCTTAGTGCTGTCAGGACAGCCTTAAGCCTTTCAGGAAGCGTCAGGCCTGTTGGCCCCGCTGAAACATCCAGTGGGCAGGCTCGTGCTGCTCAAAACCGATCGGAAGGGCTTAGGGTGAGCACCCGAGCAGGTATGGTGCCAACTCCCAGGAGCCCTCCTGCCAAGAGGTGCCAGGCTCCCTCGGCAGGGCCACGCCATGCCCCCGTTGGAGATCTGCAGTTCTGCCACGTGGGGCTCGGGCCCCACTCTCGGCATTCCGTGGCCAGACCAGCTGTGGGGCTTGGGGGGGGGGGGGGGAGCTGCTTCAATCCCTATGATTCCCTGAGCTCCTCAGCTGCTGCGGTGGGAGGGCCCTGCCAGCTAGTCTCCTACTGGGGGCTGCTCCCAGAGGAGGAAGGGGGCTACATTGCCTCCTAGGACTCCTGTTTTCTGGACCCATTGCCTCTGCAGAGCTGCCCTGCACTCGCTCTGCCCCTTGCTCTGCCTCAGAGCTCAGCTGCCACTCGGAGGCAGAGAGAACCTGGGGGTTGCGGGGGGGGGGGCTTATTTGCACCCTTGGCCGGAGGCTGGGCAGCGTGGGAGTGGCATGTTCAGGGGGTAGGGGCTGTGAGCAGTGCCACCCCTTTTTTGCTGTAATGGGAGGGCTCTGGGCAGAGGCAGATGAGATTTAATACCCAGAGTCCAGGGAAGTGAGAACAAAGCTGTGACCTTTGCTGTGTCCCAGAATGGCTTCTCGGTCTGTGGAGAGTCAAGCCGGGGGCACATGGACGCCCACGCTGGGGATGGAGGGCCTAGGTGCCTGGGTTCAGCTCAGATGTCGCTCTGCAGATTGTCAGGCTTTCTGTTTGAGTAGGGGCCGGGGTTTGGTCCTGCGGGTCTCTCTCCTCTCCCACTCCTGCTGCCTTTCAGTGGAGCTGGGCTCCCCTGACCTCTGCAAGGGGCCGGACCTTGATTCTGCAGCTCAGGGCCCATCTTTATTTTTAGCCCCTCTCCAAGCCTGGCGGGAGGTGTTCCCGGGCCATCGCGTGACCTGCCTGAGCTCCGTGGCTCGGCCTGGATCGGGCCCCGTCGTTCCCAAGTTGTTGGAGTGACTCATGGGAGCGGGGGAAGGAGGCTGTCTAAAGAATTGTTCCGCTTGTGTCAGAGCCGGCCCCAGCAGCGCGTCCTGTGCCCTGCCCTGCCCTGCCCCTCCCGGCTGTCGGACAGTTCTGCAGGGAGGGTTCGCTTCACCTGCCACGCGGCTGCAGCTACCCCTGGGGTGGAGCAGCCCTCTGCTGTGCGACACAAGTGTTGAGGAGGGGGAGTGAGGGGAGGGCTTGTATCCAGTTCTGCCCGCCTCAGAATCGCCTGCATTGAAAGGGGGTTAACAGCTTATCTGGTATGGAGAAGGCCACGGACGGTACAGACAGGTCGGGCTCAGGACCTCAGCTTTCCCTCCCACCTGCTGTTGGGAGGAGGCAGGATTTGCTGGGTGGCCTTCTGTGAGGCTAAGGTGGCCTGTTGGAGCTGCTAGCCCAGCACATTCTGGTCCTGGTGCCTCGTGGGGGCGGCGGGGACCCACATTTCACTGCGTGTGGTGGCAAAGTTAAAATGGCCTTCCACGCCATTAGTCTAATGGGGCCGTAGGGTGGCATGCATGCCAGGCAGCCGGGGCACAGCCTGAGTGGAGGGGAAAGGGCCTACTGCAGGCTGCCCGCGGTGCTGAGCGTGGCAGGAGGCTGGCGATGTGACAGCAGGGTTTGGGGGTGCCCGGGGTGGGAACGTGCCGAGGCTGCAGAGCCCCGGGTGGGGGGTGGAGCTGGCGGGCTGTGCAGAGGGGACGCGAGACAAAGGAGCGAGGCAGAACAGCATTGAGGCATGCAGAGGGTGGGAAAGGGGGAGAATTGCTATGGCAACGCATGGCTGACAGCCACATTTGTGTCTGCAGGCTGAGCCCCTCGAGAGGGGAGAAGAGCAGGAGAAGGGGGCATGGGGTGTGGGCTGGCGTGTTCTCTGGGTCCCATCACGGGCTGGCTGCAAGGCACCAAAGCGTCCCCCATGGCGCTGCTCCCCTCCCACCAGGCTCTGCACCTCCATGGCCTCCCCCCCCCCCCCCCCAGCCAGCTCCTTGCAGTGGCTGCATGGGCGCATCGTGGGCATCTGCAGAGGGTCGCCCCACAGCTTCCTAAGGGCCCTGTGTGTCTTGGCTCGGCCCCCCAAGGGCCAGGGCACCCCCTAGATGACAGGGGACCCTCCCGCCGGCTCTGCTGTCTGCAAAGCCTGGAGTGGCCGGCCCAGACAGAATGGATCCCGTAACTCTTGCCTCACTGCGCCTAGAGGCTAGGTGGCATTTCTCTGCCCTCTCTGTGCCAGACCCCTGTAACCTTTTGGCCAGGCCCCCTCAGCCATGCCCCAGGGGGAGGCCCGAAGGGAGGCCCTGCTGTAAGTGCCCCTTGTAATGGGAGGTGGCACTTCACAGAGCTCTGTCGCTCTGCACTCGCCGCCAGCAAAGAGGGGGTTAGATGTTTCCGAAACTACTGCTAGAGACCAGTCCTCACCAGGTGCATCCTGGGCCCCACAAAGGAGACAGGATGGGCCTGTCTACACCACAGCTGTAACGGGGCCAGGCAGCCTCCTTCCCACCTGGCTGCTGGTTTCGAGTAGCTGAGACCTCAGCCCTCATCTGCAATCTGCTCAAAGCCCTGCCTGTGACCCCCAGGGGAGGGGAACCAGACAGGCACTAGTAGCCCATTGTATTGCCAGGAGGCAATGGTTCTTCCCTTAAGGCATTCAGAGGCAATAAGCACACAAATTGGGTGAAGGCTTAAAGATTTTACTAAGCAAATATTAAGGTAAATATAAGAGTAAAATATAATAAAGCAAATCTTAGAATAAAATACAGTACTTATTAAGCCTAAGCAAATCCTAGAATCAAATTCTGTGCTTATTCAGAAAGTACAATGCTTATTAAGCCTAAGCAGATCTCAGAATAAAATCCACTGCCTACGTCCTTTCTGCTGCCGGGAACCCCCTGAAGGAGGACAGCGGATGGACCCCAGTGGCCAGTACGTAGCACCTTTTGCGGCTTTGGTCTATGCCGAAGTTCCAATGCTAGGAATATTCCCGGCCTTTTATATACTGTTGGATCTACAGTAATCACACCTGTTGTTTTGAGAGCCTAACAAGATTGTTGATACTTTGCATATTTTCCCAGACCATATAATTAGCATTATCAGGTGGGAGACATTGAGCACAGATAGCTATGTGATCTTCCCGAGCGCTCCTATACTCCCATACCAGGTGCGTGGCCGTGGGACCGGTCCCAGAACTTGTTGAAAGTTGGCAGCATTCCTACACTGTACCATCTTCAGCAAACAGCTAACTCTTTGAAAATAAGAAGCAAAAAGCACAAGTGGCTGCCTAGAGCATCCAGGCCTGACATGAGGTATAGGCATAAAAGAAATGATTGTGGTACACCACCTAATTGCCTCGACCTCCTAATCATCTTCCGCATTTCCATTACACCTATTCCCAGCTGTTGGGTGGGCAGCTGCCAGCCTCTGTCCTCTAGAGCACACGTCCCGTATGTCGCGCAAGGCATTGGTGTCAAAGGCTCCACTGGCTAGCAGCCAGCCCAGACGGACCCGGGCAGGAGCCAGCCCTACCCACGAAGGAACTGTCAAGCTCCAGCAGCAGCAGGCTGGACAGAGCACGAGCTGCTGCAACACCCGTAGTATGAGCTCTGTTCACACTGGGGCAATTGAAGTGGAAAGGAGCCACGTTGCTTTACCTTGACCGCCTGCTGCTGTCTTGCCTCTTTCTGGATGGCCCGGCTGTTCCTGTGTGCCTGGTCCTGCACCGAGCCCGAGCCTCAGCCTCTCCTCTTAGCTGTGACTCAAGTGAAGAGCCAGTGGCGCCTTCCTAGAAGCCTGCTCTGTCCACAGCCTGGCTGGGTCACTCCGATTTGGGCTGGCTTCAGCTGCCAATCTGCGCCACCACGCCAGCCGGCTTAGACCCTGGGCTCACTTTTCAGACAGGATAGTTAGGCTCTTGGGTGGAATTGTGCCATTGCCCGGCCAGGGTACAGTCTGGACTGTTGAGCAGCCTGCAGCAGCCACATGAATGCTGGAGCCAGCGTGCCATGAATCGCACCGCAGAGCAGTGCCCGCGCGCTTCCTGTCCCAGGTGTGTCCCTTGCACTGGCCAGCTTGCTCCTTCTGGACAGTCCGAGCTCACAGAAAGCCCATTGTTTTATTACTAGAAATGCAATGCAGAAAGCCTGCCGTCCCCAAGGGAGGGTCCCAAACTCCTCGGTCCACACACGGCTTTCGACACAACAGTTGAAGTATAGACAGAAAGATTTATGTCTCAGTACTTGAAATCATCACTTAGAATTGGTTTTTAAAAAGTGAAACGCAACTAATACAGCTTGACAAGCTAAATGAATTTAAAGCAAAAGGACTGCTTTAGCAGTCCTGCTCACTGCAATCCATTCAGCCAGCACTGGCCACGTTGAATGTTTTCCTTTTCCTTCAGCAGCCGATGGCATAGCAAGGGTGGAGTAGCTTGTGTTATTGATTTCCCCTTCTTATACTTTTCCTCTTCTTTGAGAATCCTCTCCAGCTGGGGTGAGGCACACAAAATGTCTGTGGGGATGGGAACTGCCAGCTGTTCCTTGCCAAGAGGTGAATTTCTTGTTCTCACCCTTTTTCTTGCCAAGAATAGCCACTTAACTAGATGATGATCCATTTGACTTGGTTGACAGCAGGCTGGGGCATTAATTTGCTTTTTCTTTCTGAGGGGTGAGTTTGTGGCTGCTGTTCTGGACTTGGAACCTATCTCAGCAATGTCATATAGTGGAGTCTTTTAACTTTACATACAGTGTTGTCACACATTTTACTAGGACAATAATGATCAGCAAATTATGAGGGTTTTTTTTTTCCAAATGATACTTCATAAGGCATACTTGGTACAAAATGTAACATGCCTTGTAAAAAGGGGTGAACACTTTTTACAAGGTGAACACTGGAGCACAATCTGTCACAAATGTCCCCAATTTAGTCCAGTCCCTGAGCCGGAGTGAATGGAACCTGGCAATTGGGACGTGGTACGTGAGACTTCTACACTCAGACCTAGCATTTCAGAGGGAGGTTCCTTGAATTCTGCTGTGCTGCCTTGGTGTGGTGGAACAGCCAGCCAAAGAGGAACTGCTCTGTTGCCCAGCGTCAGCAAACAAACCTCTTCCCCAAGCACTGGAAGGCTGAGACGTGCAAGCCACCTGGCTGTAGTGGGGTGTCAGACTGACCACTCAGGCACATGTTCTCAGTGCATTTGGCTATATGCTTTTTGGGACTGTCACTTACAGTGTATAGCTGCCTGGACCATCTGACTCAGGCTGATGGGGCTTGATCTGCCCAAGCTGTGACACATCTGGGCTCAGGCTGGAGCCAGGGTTTTGAGACCCTGGGAAGTGGGAGTGTCCTGGAGCCTGAGTTTGAGCCCAAATGTCTGCTGTAATTTTTAAGCCCTGCAACCAGAATCCTGCAAGCCCCAGTCAGCTGTCTTGGGCCAGTCGCTTGTTGTTGGTCACAGTGTCGGTGTACAACTTGGTGTTGCTGTAACATAACATTTAGAAGCTTGAGGGGGGAGCTGAGTTAGTCTGTACAGGATAAACTTAAAAAACAGTGAATAGTCTGGTAGCATTTTAAAGACAAACAAAACATGTAGATGAGATCAGGAGCTTCCGTGGGCACCGCCCACTTCTTCAGAGAACGTTTCAAGGCAGCACGGTGCAGTGGACAGGGCTCCAGACTAGGACTGGAGAGAGATGGATTCTGCCACTGACCTGCTGTGTGCTCTTGGGTAAGTTGCTTTCTCTCTCTCTGGATGTTTCCCCTTCCACTTTGTCTTGTCTGTTGCTACTGTAAACAATTTGGACTGTTCCTTACTCTGCCTTTGTACAGGGCCCCACTCTTGACTGGAGCATCTAGGTGTTAGGGCAGGAATAGTTACTGGGGCGAGTGAGACACAATGCTGGAGTATGCCTGTAGGGAGAGGCATCCAATCCAGGTTCCCTTGTGGCTGAGGATGTGAACAGAGCTGCTGTGTGGTGTGAATTATGTGCTGCTCTTTGCTTTAGCCATCTCAAACCTTGTTCTGGAATGTACATTTCTCAGGGGGTGGAAGAGGTGTGGAGACTCCCTGTCTCACCCCACCCCAGGAAAGAGCAGAGGAGAAGTCCTCCAGACAGCCTGGAGTGGCCAAAGGGGAGCAACCAATCAGAGGAGTTTCTGGAGTGACCAATCAGGAGCTAGAAGGGCCATATAAAAGGAAGCAGCAGAGAGAAGTCAGTTGCTGCCTGGAGCTGTAAGAGGAAATCTTGGGTTTCTGGCTATAAGAACAGCAGGACTGACCCCAGGGAAGGCTGCCTAAGACTCAGAGTGACGTTGCTCCTGCTGGCGCTGAGCTCCACAGCCTAGCCAAACCAGTGACAGGTACCATGATGGGCCTCGTTAGCTTCACTGGAGACTGAGCCCAAAGAGGGCTGCTGGAAATGAACGCCAGCCGGCGGTACTGTGATGGGCCCTGTTGGGTTGTTGCTGAAAGCAGTGTCTCCTGGGAGGATGCCTTGGCAAGCAGTGAAGACTGTATATCCTGGAAGGGGTTTTGCTTATTCCACTTACAGATCACGTGATTCACTGACAACCCCTGCGAAAAACCCATCAGCTGGGGGGAAGAGAGGGTGCACTTGGAAGAGGCAGGTGCTGTCATGTTGCAAGAACTGAGAGGAAAACAGGCTCTCACCTGGCCAGAAGGGGCATCTGTGAGAGGCAGAACGAAGTGGCTGCGGGCAGTTACTGGCCAGAAAAGGGGCACTTGAGAGGTGATGCCGATTCTGTTGCACCATCTTCATTACACTCAGTTAGCCCGCCCCATCCCTTCGGAACGGCCGCCAGGTGCATTGATCTGCTGCCTCCGCGGAAGCAGTGTGCTCGGGTTTCTGGGGTCCCCTCAGTTCTCTCGTTTTTTCTGGATGTGGCCCGGAGCACGTATCTCAACTGGTGCTGAGCAGAGCTTCAATAAAAGCAAGCCCAAAGGTTTGGGAGCTAGATGTTCCCAGCAAGCACTGGTCGCCATCACCCCCCTGCTGGCAGAACTGCTGGGTAAACCCTCAGGCCCGCACCTCACCTGAGCTGGAACCCTAGGGAGGCTCCAGGTATGTCCATTCTTCTCAGTGCTGATGGAGTCAGCCCAGGGACCCGCCTTGCCTCTGACGTGTTCCACTTTCACAGGTTTGAAAGCTAATCTTAACAATTCCCCTGCCAGCATCTTGCAAGAACTGTGACAGTCAGTCATGAGCATGAGGGATGGCCAGCAGCCTGGGGACTAAGGGGTTAACTATGTACCCTGTACCTAGCCAGGTAGCGGTCAGCCAATAGAAATGCAGGTAGGGATTTCAAACCCGGACAAAGGAACGTTTGGGTTCTCCCTCCTTTGTCTCTGAGCCGGTTTGCTCTCTAGATACTAAAGGCAGATATGCAGAAACCTTACTCTCACACATCTTCCCTGCACCGACACACAGCTCTCTCCCTCAGGCACACATTGAAAGCAACTTTTACCTTGGTCCCAGTAGGACTGACTAGCCACACACAATGTCCCAGAATCACACTTACCCCTTTCACAAACCTCCCTGTTAGCTACAGGCAACACAGAAGATTTACACTCCTACATGTTGTGAGGTTGGGTTAAGGTACCAGCCCAAAGACACATATTGGCCATGCTATAATCACACCCCATCCCCGCATGGTTGTACACTGAACTTCTAGGAGGATACAGTCTCTGTTGTTCTTCCACTGTCAGGGGATTCCCTGCCGTGTTGAACAATGACTGCAGCATTCGTGGGAGCAAGGTGCTTAGTGTGTGAAGTTGGTGCTTCTGCTCCCAGTCTCCTTGTCCATGCCTTTCTTTCTGCTATCCTTGCCTGTGCTTCCACTTCCATTTGCCCTGTCTCTGCTTCTATTGCTGCTAGCCTCGCCTGATGTTCTCGTGGGCACGCTTCTCTTCGGCCTCTCGTTTGGGCGCGCTTCTCCTCTGCTTCCGCTTCTATTGCTGCTAGCGTCGCCAGATGTTCTCATTGGGCACACTTCTCCTCTGCTTCTATTTGCTTCAGTCGTCATAAGAACTCCACCTCTTTCTCAGTCAGAGGTCTGCCGGCTGCCTTACAGGCAGCTTCCCACTTAGAAGGCAGTGGTGAGGGAGGAGGAGGGCTGCTAACCATTGCTCCTGCCCTCTCAAGGTTCCTTCCCCCCCCCCCCCCCCCGCACTTACAGGGACATGCTCCTGTCTCCCCTTCTTGGAGTATGAATCTGTCTTGGAGCTGGACATCATGCCCTGATCTAGCCTAGCCTCCAGTTGTCCCGAAAGCTACAAAAAACCAAACTGGTTGGGTTGGACTGTCTGGCTTCAGATTAACCTTCTGTCTGCCTCTCCCCAAGGCAGCAACAGAAAGCCAAAAGAAAAGAGGAAAAAAACCTCCAAAGCTAGCAACTAGTCAAAAGAAAACCTGTGTCCTTTTAAAAATCCTGGGTTCTCAAAATGATCCCGCCTCTGCCACCATGTCAAGGCTGTTCCCCACTCTGGCATGACGAATACAGAAGTGGGGGCCTGGAAAAACACCCCAAAACCTGATCTCTACAGGCTTTGGTACAATAGCTTTCCCCAAAATCCTAACACCTGGACTTTGGGAAATAAAAACCATAAAAAAACCCCGCTGCCATCCACCCAAGTAGTACAAGGAAAACTAGGGAGGAGATCACTTGGGAAATCTCAGCCCTAAAGTAAAACCAGGACACAACAATTAACCAATACCAGGTTAAATAAAAAAGAAAGATCTTTTATTATAAAAACAATACCCCAGTTACAAGCATAGTTGGAATGGCTAGATGGTAAGAGCCACCAATTAATATGCTCATGGAGGATTCCGCCATGGGCCAAAACTTAGTTACAAAAGAAAGGAAAACCCATTTCTAACAGCTCAGACATCAATCCAAATTCCCAAAACAGAAAACAATAAATCTATTAGGTTTTATCTGGACTTTACCCTACTTACACATTATGAAGAGTCTTTTTCTTGGGGAGAGACATGTCTTCTGTCTCCCTCAGTATCTAGAGAGCAGACTGGCTCACAGACAAAGGAGGGAAAACCCAAACATTCCTTTGTCTCGGTTTGAAATCCCTACCTGCATTTCTATTGGCTGACCGCTACCTGGCTAGGTACAGGGACATAGTTAACCCCTTAGTCCCCCTGCTGCTGGCCATCCCTCATGGTCATGACAGTCAGCTAGGCCTTGGCTCAGTTCTTGCAAAAGTTCTTCACCCTTTTGGTGAAGTACTGGGAAGACAACTGGCCACCGGGGTAATAGACAGGCCCAGGAGGTGTATGCCATTGGCTGCCACCGCAAAGGTAAGTTAACCAGCTGCATTCCCTGCTGGGCCTAGTTACAGGAGACGTTCTGAGAGCTGGGGCTGTTAATGCGTTGTTTCTTGGGGAAATAGGGTTCAGGTGGAGAATAGTGCAGGGGTGGGTGGGGGGATACTAAAACAAAATAAAGGCCCAACCAACCCTACTGATCTCCTTTGTGATGCTCCATGCCTGTACATCTAATTGAAACACATTTATTACAGCAGTGATAGCCGCTGTGATTTTGACACGTCTCAGAGAGGCAGCCGTGGGACTCTGTATCTGCAAAACCAACCGGGAGTCCTGTGGCACCTTAAAGATGAACTGATGTATTTGGGCAAAGGCTTTCACGGGCAAAGACCCAGTGTGTGCGTGGTGTGTCTGTCAGAGTAGGCTCCGCCCACAAAAGCTGAGGCCCAAATAAATCTGTTAGTTCTTAAGGTGCCCCAGGCCTCCTGGTTGTTCGTGCGGTCATTGTGCGACTTGACACAGCGATGCTGGTAGATGCGATGGATCGAAGCCGTGACGCTTCTGAGGGTGAATGTCTTACAGCGCAGGCTCGGCGCGAGGAGGGGAGCTCGCCGGGGGTGTCTCTGCTTGTTTTGGGGGGAAGCTGCTTCTTGTTCAAACCTTACCTTCACGGCGGCTCCCACTGCTGTTACTGCGGGCACCAGAGCACCGGGCTCAGTGATAGCGGAGATTCCTCCCCGGAGCCCTGATGAAGACAAGGACATAGAGGTGACGTCGATTTCTAGCCTCAAATATGCTGCGAGAAGAGCTGGTTGCACGCACAGCTCTGTGTGTGTGTGTGTGTGTGTGTGTGTGTTCAAGTTACACAAAGGAAATCCTTGGCTGGCTGCATTTAACAAGGATTTACACAAGCTTGAGTGAATCATTTGAAATGGGCCGGTTGGGAATTGGATCGGGCTCGGATGCATGTTGAGAGGGAAATGAAAAGATTGTGGATTGAGCGACAAGGGACAAAAGGACTTAATCCAATAGGGCACTTCCTGTGAAATCCAACTGGGACCGGGTATTGGCACGCTATCCCACAGTCCTGCAGTGGGTGCTGAAAGGTACGACCCCCGCTGCACCGAAAGACCCATGCTATGCTGGGGCTGGCCCGGATCAGCTGACTCAGGTTTGTGGGGCTGGGGCTGGGCGCCATGGGTGCAGGTGACTGGACTAGATGACCTCCCGTCCAGTCTACGATTCTCTGACCATTGTAGTGGGGCTGCAGTCAGGGCTCTGAGAGCCGGTGGGGGGGGACGGGGAGGGCAGAAATCCTGAGTGCCCAGGCTTCAGCCTGCGTCTGTCTCTGCTGCTATATTTAGTCCTGCAGCCTGAGGACACCTGGCCGGCTCCGAGATCAGGGCCACCGAGTTTTTAGTCGCAGTATAGACCTACCCAGAGGTTCTGTCGTGAAAAGGGAGGCCTTGGGAAGACGGAAGAGAGGCAGCCACCAGCTCCAGGACGCATAGAGACCAACAATGGACAACAGCTATTGGGGAGAAACAAGCTCTTCTGCTGTGTAAGTTTTATTGAACCCGCCCTGGTTGGAATGGGCCGAGCTTGATGGCCTCTCCCGTTTGCCGTAGCCCTCGCTAAGCTAAGGGAGAACTAACCCAGCTCGTGATTCTGGTCAGCGAATAGCAGAGCTGGGAGAGAGCTGCAGCTGCACCCTGTGTCCAGCATCTCTCATGGGGGAGAGAGGAGAATTTGCCCCCACGTTGCAATCAGTGGATGTGAAGAAGGCTGGCCTGGTGGCAGGAGCCGGAGAATGCGAGATGCTAGTTCTGCATGAATGCCTGGCCGCCTGCTCCAGGGGCAGGAGTTTCCAATGACGTGGGCCACTTGCAGGAGAGACCAGGCACCACAGGGCTTTGGGAGATGTTAAGCACAGACTCAGGCTTGTCAGGGATTGCAGTGGAGCAGTCTGACCCAATGGTCAGAGCCAGGGTCACTGCTGGAAGGCATGCCACAGGTAGTGCTGGAGTTAGTAACTGGAGGTGGGGCAAGGGCACAGAGCTAGTCTCAGGCCGTGACTAGTGGCTCTGACCAGGGAAACAGGACCCTTTATAGCTCATGGTGTCCAATCAGCAGGCTGCTGCTAGTCACCTGACCCTCTTGAGTCAGTACAGCTGCTTGGCTTTCCATGGTGGGGCAGGAGCTGCAGTTCCTTCATCTGCCTGGCAGTGTGGTGCCACTGAGGGCAGTTCTCTTGTGTGGTAGCTTGATGGGGGTGGCTTTGAGAGCCCTTTAGGGCCTGCCAGGAGCGGAGGATCCTTCCCGTGGGGGTGGGTTGGAGTTGGAGTGCTAGGGACGGAGTTGGGTCGAAGCACCACATGCTTGGCTCCTGTTTGCAGTAGAAACTCTTGGGCCTGAGGAATGCCCAGCCAGGTGTGTGGCTGTGGGCACTCTTGCTCAGGAACAGACGCGCCGCCCCAGGAGCCCCAAATCCCGCCCTAGGCACTCCGTGCAGAGGCAGCATTCTACTCCACTGGCAATGCGCTTGCTGAGTGACCCACGCCTGGCAGAGAGATCCTTGGAGTAAGAACCTGGATGGAACCTTAGATGGAGCTGAAGGGCCAAAGTCAGCCCGGGAGAAACACCTGGATGTCCGACAGAGTGGGTTCTGCTTACTGCAGGTGCCGTGACTCTACCCCCGACTGCAAGCCACATGGGAATAGGCGCCGGAGCCTGGTGTAGGCTTAGACAAGACTCATTTCCCACACTTTCCTCCTCTCCCAGGGCCGCTGGGGGAGCACAGCTGGAACAGGCCATGGTGCCTTTGTCCCTGGCAAATAAGTCACTGGCTTGCCTGCCCTGCGGTGTGCTGCTGACTCTGGACTGTGAGACTTGGACAGGTTCCACCAAATATGGTGGTTGCAAAAGCTGATACCTACCCCCCACCCCCCATGCGGGAGAGGCAGTAACCTGTGAGGTTAGAGTCTGGCTGAGTGACTCACCCAAAGGCCAGCCCCGCAGAGGGTGGGGAGATGCAGGAACAGCACAAGTCAGGCTTGTGACTCAGCTGGCAGCAAGCAGGCCTTGCTTGCTGGGTTGAGTGCTCAAGCCTGAGATTTGGCATCCAGGGCACAGCAAGGACTCCACGTGCGCTGTCCAGCCCTGGGCCCTAGATTCCGGTGGCGTTCGGTAGTAAACGGGGCTGGGGCTAGGCAGGGTGAATGCTGCCGGGAAGCTGTCACTGAACTAAATAGGAGCACGAGCCACCTGCCCCGTGCAGGGTCCCACCGGTTCATTTCTCGTTACGTTGACTAGATTTTCCCTTATCCCCGTGCCTTTAGTTGAGTGCACTGTGGGACTTTTTACTACCTTGGGCTTCAGACAGGCAGCACCAGGCTGCCATCGCTGCTGGCCTTGCAGCCAGCCTCCCCAGGGAAGGTTTGCTTTGTAGTCAGAGGGGTTACAAATGTAACTTAAAAAACAAACTCCTGAGCTCCTTGGGGTGTGAATTCTGTGGCTGTAGAATGACAGGATGTGCTTTGTGGGAAGGAGTGGCCCATTTGGGCCTTGGCCTCTGGGCTGTGACTACCCTCACGGATCAGATAGTGCCTGCTTGCTGGAGTGTTATAGGTGCTTGAGCACTTTCCATTAGAAACAGGCTTGAGAACACCCCCTCTTCCCCCTGTTAATTCACACATGGGCCAGATACTAGCAACGTGCAGGTCCCGATTATCCATTAGGCACAATAGGCACAGTGCCTAGGGCCTACGAAAATCCATAATTGATGTGAAAATAAGAAAACTGCTAAATGGCACTTAATAATTTGCTGTCTGTAATCAGCAGCCAACATAGAGGTATAACAGTGATTAACTATTGTGGGGAGAGGCCATTTCTCCCTTAAATAGAATCTCATTTCAAGTCCTGCGTGTGTGACAGAGCCTAGGGCCCCAGATGACCTTCATCCGGCCTGGCAGCCTGGGGCCATATTGGATCCTCATGGTCAAGTATGGGGGTGAGAGGCTGTGTCCCCCAAGGTGCTGGGCTGTTCCAGCAACAAGGCTTCTGCATGTCTTTGTTGTCTCAGGTCCCTTCTCCCTGGGTGGGACCATTTATTGCCCTGAGAAGAGCACAGCGCTGGGGGGGGGGAGAAGAGGAGGAACACCCCCTTCCCTAGGCTGTTAATCCTTGTCCCGATCTCCCCTGATCTCCTTCAGGGTTGGCAGGGGAGCTATGAAAGCCTGGCCCCCGAAAGCCCTGAGACCTGCTGCTCCATCCCCTCTTCCTCCAGCCTGCTTGGAGCTCTGCTCTTGTTCATTTTGCCACCTGTGATCCATTGCTCCAGGTGGGACGGAGGCCTGGTCTAGACTTAACATGTCGGTTGCCCCAGCGCAGGCACGTGGGGTGAACCCCCCGGCACCACAGCTAGGCCGACCTCCCCCGCTGTAGCGGCGGCCAGGCTGGGAGAAGAATAGCTCCCTTGCCCCCACTGTCACCCATCAGGGAGTGGGGTGTTCCTACCCCGGGGGGGTGATGCCACTCGGTTCCCTGTCGTGTAGACAGGCCTGGAACTTCCAGCAGCCTTGACAGTTGTGTAGACAGTCCTGGTCCTTGGTAACGGGGGATAGGAAAGGCGGCAGGGGCCAGGGGTGTGACCCCATCTCTGCTAAGGCTGTGGAGCAGCCCTCCCCCCCCCCCCCCCCCGCTCTCTCTGTGCCCCTGAAGTTTCATGGGCCTCTAGGCACTCGGGGCCTTGCATGGGGGGGCAAGGGCCTCTTTGGGCTCAGCACCAGGCCCTGGTGGCGGAGGATGGAGGGGAGCCAGAGCTGCCTCCAGGCCCATTGCTGTAGGAACCCCCTCTGCGTGGGGGGGTGGGGGGCGGGGCTGCCCTCCGGCCCCTGCTTGTCCAGGGAAGGTGTGAGGGCCACGCGGGCTGGGGGTCCCCCGTGCTGCAGGCAGGGAGCTGGGTCCCTGGAGTGTGGAAAGGGTGCACGGGGGGGCGGGCCCTGTGCATGGGGCAGCCCGTCCGCGACACAGCGCTTCGCTGGGGCGAGTCCCCCCTCCGCCTGCCTCAGTTTCCCCACCTTCCACCCGCCCCTCCCCCCGCCTGCTGCGGGGAGGGGGCGGAGCCGGAGGCCGGCGCGATCAGCTGGCAGGAAATGGGCCGGGAGTCTGGCGAGGGGGAGCCGGCCGGCAGCCCGGGGCCGGCGTGTCAGCCCGGGCGGGGGCCCCCCGCAGCCGCCAGCCCCCCAGCCGCGGGCCCAGGCACCTCCCGCTCCGCGCTGCCGGGTAAGTGGGGCCGGGAGCGGCTCGGCTCGGCTCGGCCCGGCCCGGCTTTGTGTCGGGGGCCCTTCTCCCCTGCGGCTGCCGCCGGAGCGACCGGCCGGGCCCCCCCGCGGCGGGCAGGGTCTTACAGCTGGGCAGTTCCGCCCCTCCCCCCCGCAGCCGGGCCCTGCCCCCCCCCCCCGCTCCTCGGGTCGGGTCCCTGCTCTCCCCCCCCCCCCCCCCACACTGCAGCCGGGCCCCGCTCCCTCCACTGTAGTCGGGCCCCGGGTCCCCCTGCTCCTAGAGCCAGCCCGCCGCCCCCCCACTGTAGCGAGGTCCCCCTGTTCCTAGGGCCGGCCCCCCCCCCCATGCAGCCGGGCCCCGGGTTCCCTTGCCCCAAGGGCCGGGACCTTGCTCCCGCCCCCCCCCCCCCGCAGTGTAGCTGGGCCCCAGTCCCCCTGCTCCTAGAACTGGGCCCCTGCTACCCCCCCACTGCAGCCGGGCCCCGCCCCTCCCCCCCCCACTGTAGCTGGGTCTTCCTGCTCCTAGGGCCGGGACCCCTGCTCCCCCCCACTACATCTGGGCCACGTCCCCCCTGTTCCTAAGGCTGCCCCTCCACTGTACCCAGGCCCTGGGTCCCCCCTGCTCCTAGTGCCGGCCCCCGGGTCCGTACTTGCACCTTGGCTGCCCCCCCCAGTGCAGTTAGGCCCCACTGCCCTTGTGCCCCCCACTGCTGGTAGGGCCCCATGCCCCCATTGTGGTAGGGCAGTGCTCTGTACAGCTGGGCCCCATGCTTTTGCCTCGCTGGCCTACTGTGGAGGGTTCCCCCATGCCCCTCTCTGGGTGTGGGCGTGTATTTGGGAAACGCCCAGCCTTGTGCTGTCCCACAGGCAGCAGCAGCAGCCCTCGTGCTCCCCAGCAGCGCCGGCTCCAGGAAGGTGGGCCCAGCTCGGCTGCCGTGCAGGCATGGGAGAGGAGAGTTCTGGCTGCTGTGGCTAAGGGGTGAGGGCAGTGGTCCCCATGGCCCCCCAGCCAGCATTGGAATCTGTGATCGGCTGGGGCCGGGGCCAGGAGCGAGGTGGGGGAGCTGTTTCCCGTGAGGGGGCACACCCTCTAGTTGGGGGGCCACTGAGGAGGGGGCTGCGCCCAGTGTAGGTCATTGCCACCAGACGGGGAGGCGGAGCGATGCTCCAGGTGAATTCCGGCCTCAGCCCCAGCAGGCCCGCGCCCCACACTGCGCAGCTGTCCCTGTGCTGCGGAGCTCCCTGCAGAGCCCGGTGAGATGCCACGCCGGCTGGCCGTGGCTTGTGTCTCGGTTCGAGCCCTGGGCGCAGGGAGCCAGTCGGGAACCTGCCTGGGATCTCCTGTCTCAGGGTGCCGTGCTGAGCACAGGACGTGGCAGGGGTGGGTTTGAGCTGGTCTGTCCGGGAGCAGAGGCGGGCGCTGAGCGCAGGCTGTACCTGGGGTCCCGGGGCAGAGCAACATTCGCAGACAGGATGTGCTATGTGTGGGAGGAGGATCGCTCCGGAGCCGTACCTGCCTTCTCTCTCTCTGGATCTCTTCGCTGCCTCGTGGTGGTGGGACAGTTCTTGTGCTTCCTTCAAATCCTGCAGAACTTGGGGGCTGCCCTGCTGCGGCCTGCAGGCTGAGCACAGCTTTGCGGCCTGTGAGAGTCGCCGTCCCGAGAGATGCAGCGCCGGGGGACTGAGAGTCCCAGCTAGATCTGAGCCATCTGTGTGTTGCTGGTGAGGGTGGCTGCTGTGGGTTCGTCTTGTGTGCGCCTGTTGCAGGGCCGGGGCTCCCAGCAGGCTGTCGGCCAGGCCCTGAGACAGGCTGTGGCGGGTGCCAGCTGTTCGCTGCTCCCAAAGTGACTTCTGGAAAGTCTCTTTCATTCGGGCTGGGTCCCAAAGTGCTTTCGAAGGTTTGTGGAAATCACAACAGTGGGGTGGTGTTGGCAGCAGGGGCCAGGGCCCTCGGCGGGCCTGGAACCAGATGGTGAGCGTGGCAGGCAGAGAGAAGCTGTTCCAGCAGGGTTTATTTATAGCCCAGGGAAGATGGAACAACTGAACTGAAAAGAGGTTGGCCCAAGTCATTCTGGGGCCTGGCAGGGCCCACCCTGGCCACTGAATTGAGCTCCCCAAGTTGGCTCTGGCAGTAGTGAAGTTAGCCGGGGACATAACCCATGCTGGGGTTGCCGTGCCGAGTCAGCAGCCGATCTGGAATGATCGGAGCGTTGCTGGCGGTGCTCTGGAGTCAGCGGTGTCCAGCAGGTGCCTCTGGTCCTGGCCTTGTGTGTAAGGGAGCGTTTCCCAAAGGGTCCGCGGATCCACGCTGAGAGAGCTGCTAACTGCCTGCTCCATTTTGTTTATTTACCGGCCCCGCAGCTATGGAGCCTCGTGGCTCCCGTTGGCTCCGGCTCGCCCTTGGCAGCCACGGGAAGTGACGTGGGCCAGGCCCCTGCTTCCCACCATGGCTGCAGACAGCGAACCGGAGCCAATGGGAGCCGCGAGGCCGGTAAATAAACCAACAAACCACAGCAGCCAGTTAGCGGCTTTCTCAGAGTGGATCTGCATACCACATTGAAAAGCGCTGGTGTAAGGGGGTCCCTGGAGAGCCTAGAGCGGCTGCACCCTGTTGGCACTGTCAGTCTGCTCAGCATCCTGGCTGCTTGCAGCGTAGGTGGGCGAAGGGGAGGGCCCGTGTGGTTGGGGAATCCAGGCCTGCCTGGCCGAGCCCTTATCCCCTGGTGTGGCCTCTTGTGGTGAGTCACCGCATTGAAGCTCCCTTGCTGGACAGAGGCCCTAGGCACCCCACCCGGGTGTTGGTTACTCTCCTGGCTGTTGTCGCGTTGATACTCTACCCTGCTGTTGGTTGAGACACCTCACCCCGGTGTTGGTTACTCTCCTGGCTGTTGTCACGTTGACACCCCACCCCACTGTTGGTTGAGACACCTCACCCCGGTGTTGGTTACTCTCCTGGCTGTTGTCACGTTGATACTCTACCCTGCTGTTGGTTGAGACACCTCACCCCGGTGTTGGTTACTCTCCTGGCTGTTGTCGCGTTGACACCTCACCCCGGTGTTGGTTACTCTCCTGGCTGTTGTCGTGTTGACACTCCACCCCGCTGTTGGTCGAGAGACCTCACCCTGGTGTTGGTTACTCTCCTGGCTGTCATCGTGGGGCGGTTTTCCCAATTTACAGCATGTTTTACTGACAGTCACACAACACAGTCATGCCCGTTCAGGTGTGTTGACGCCATACTGGTGGAGAACGGAGCCTTTGCCCACTTTACGCGCCGTCTCACAGTTGCGTATGGACCCGGGCTGGGGGGTCACAGACATAGGCGGTTATAAGAGCAGGATGATTCAGAAGGGTTTGTCCCGGAGGCTGCAGGAGACTTGCAGCTCTGCCACCGACAGCTCCTCCCCTTCCTTCCCCGCTGCCCCGGGGAGGGGAGTGGGGGGCTGGTATGTGCTGTGCTTCTGCCCTCCCCAGCTGAAGCAGGGTCCCCAGGGAACGGTTGCCTATTGGTGCACCTTAGAGCAGCCCCCAGGCCTGTGCTGTGCCCTGGCCTGCCTCGGCCACACGCTGCTGTCCTGCCGATCTAAGGGCAGCTGATGCTAGTTAAGGGCTCAGGAGGGGTGATACAGGCAGAGGGGCAGGTCCCATTTCACTCGGGTTCCCCTCCCCACCGTGCTGGGAAGCAGCATGCACAGGAAGAAGCCCATAACCCCGTTCTGTGTCCACCTCCCGAGCCCTTTGCCACCAGTAACCCCCCAGCCCTGGGCTGGGCCCTCTCCCCACTTGGCAGGCCTGGGTTCAGGTTCCACCCCCCCCCCCACCGCTGCAGCTGGTCCAGAGACCCCAAGTCAGCCGGGTGCAAGGTGCTGCAAGGACCTGAGCCCCATGCCAGCCTCCCCCCTTCCCTGCGCGAGGCGTGTATTGGGGTAGCACAGGACTGCAAGTGCGTCCAGCTATACCCCGGGGGGGGGCCCACCTGTGCACGGAGCTGGACCCCGCGTCTGCGCATGCTGGGTAAGTCTCCAGGGGGTGGGGGGGTGCAGGGAGCTGGACCCCGCGTCTGCGCATGCTGGGTAAGTCTCCAGGGGGTGGGGGGGTGCAGGGAGCTGGACCCCGCGTCTGGGCATGCTGGGTAAGTCTCGGGCGGGGGGGATGCAGGGAGCTGGGCCCCGCGTCTGGGCATGCTGGGTAAGTCTCGGGGGGGGGGGGGGTGCAGCTGCCAGGCTGATAGAGTGAACTGGCAGGCGGCCCTGGGGCTGTTTGCTCCCTGCTCCACCCCAGCCTCTTATCTCTCCAGCCCTTATCAGGGCAGCAGCCTCTGCAGAGGAGGAGCCCGTGGCCCCAGCCAGCCGCCCTGCCTGTCTCCTGGTGCTGGGGCTACCCGGTTCCTCCACACAAGGGGGTTGGCTGGGGTTGGGCGTGACCCCTGCTCTCCTAGCTGGCCTGCTGCCATCCGGAGTTTGTGGCATCACCCTGGCAACACGGGGGAGCCGGCAGGCAGGAGGGGGGACTTCCTCCCAGCCTGAGTCAGCAGGGCCTGGCGGGGGGGGGGGGGCAGTGCTGGGCTGGGCCCCTGGGGCTCTGGTCTGCACAAAGCCTGTAGGTGACGGGGCAGACCCGGCTCCAGGGTGAGGGGCTGGCTGGACCCTGCGGGGAGAGCTCAGCGGCCGTGCCTGGGCAGGGCACCAGGAGGGTGGCTAGGCAGAGGCAGCCTGACTCAGCAGACCTGGGTTCTAGTCCCAGCTCCGCCACTGACAGGCTGTTTGACCTTGGCCAAGCCACTGCATCTCCCATTTCCCCGCTGGCTGTGGGCAAGTGTGATGAGGCTTGAGAGTGAATGGTGTCAGCGCGTTGGGGGGCACAGTGCTCAGCATGGGGACTCCTCATCCCCACTGGCAGGTGCCGGGGGGCATAGGGCTGCCTCGGGGCAGGGAAGAGGCGTGGGCAGCAGGAGATGCGGGTGCATGTGGTTGTCCAGAAGGGGAGGCAGCTCAAATCCTTTGCCGGGGCCCACAGGAGAGTCCTGGGGGCAGGGCTGCCATGGGCTCTGGGCAGGGCTGGAAGGCTTGCTCTGTGCTCTGGCAACCTTGGGGGACACACCTATCTGCTATCTCCTGCTCCCATCCCTCGCCCTTCTCCCCGTCTCTGGTGCTTAATCTGCTCCGTAGCTCGGCCTTCTCCTCCACCTTGGCCGCCTCGGGATCTCTGCAGTCTCTCCGTGACGCCTGGCTCGTGCCCAGCCCTGCTCCTGGGCACCGCTGCGTTACTCAGGTGACCCTGTTCCAACGCCTGAGTGTAGGGGGAGGCAGTGTG
Source organism: Pelochelys cantorii (assembly GCA_032595735.1). Taxonomy (NCBI): domain Eukaryota; kingdom Metazoa; phylum Chordata; order Testudines; family Trionychidae; genus Pelochelys; species Pelochelys cantorii. The sequence goes on along the minus strand of CM064330.1, from coordinate 629,639 downwards.
CTCCAGTGGTTGGATCCAGGCGCCCCAAGTACTGTTCCCAGCAGTGCTGCGGGATCCCTCCGTGAGCGGGATTCCTGGGAGCTGCAGAGGGCCCTGCGGCTGCTGTGGGCTCCAGCGAAGCCCATTTGTTGGAGGTAGCGGGATCCCCCCTCTCTGTGATCCGGAGGGCATGTGCCTTTGTGGGCCCAGCTGCCCTGGGGGAGCGTGTGGCTGGAACCCGGGGCCGGCCAGGCCTGCGCTGCAGTGCACTGAGATGGAGGAGCTGAGGCCTGGTGTCACGTTTCCCCATGGGAGGCTCTCTTCACAGATTCCCGCCCGGCACGGCACCCGTCTGCAAGGTAGCAGGCTCAGCCGGGGGTGCAGCCGCCGCCCGCTCCCGGCATCACCTGGCGTGCGGGCTGGGGAGACTCCGGCTCCCACCAAGCAGCCTGGGGCCGCCCCTCCCCGAGAAACGAGAGCCGCTCCGGACGGGTGTCTGGTTTTCGGCGCGCAGGCCTCCTGGCGAGCGGCCCTCCAGCTCAGGTCAGCCCTCCTGGCGGACTCTCCGCCTCCAGCACTGTGCACCTGCTCCCCTGACCCTGGTGCGGGTGGGCGCCGTTCTGCGCTGGACGTCGCCCTAGGAAACGTTCTGCCAGGCAGTGTGCAGGGCTGGCTGGGCCCTGCAGGGCTGAGCCATGTGGTGCGCTCTGCCCAGGCAGGGGCTGGGCCTCTGGGGCAGCTGTGGCCACGCGTGGGCCAGGCCCCACCCTGGCCTGTGGGCAGGAGTCCCGTGTTCCAGCCTGGCCGGGAGGGCGGGGGGCCGAGGCAGGTTTGTACTGCAGAGCAGGTGGCCGGAGTGCAGGCATCCTGGGGCCTTCCCTTGCGAACTCAAGAGGTGCGTCTCCATGGCGGTGCGGCCCTCTGCCTGGCCCCGCCAGCTGCCTCAGGCCAAGGGGCTGTTTAACGGTGGTCGGGATTTGGGGGTTTGGGACCTTCCCACCTCGCAGGGTCCTAGAGCCCGGCCCCAGCGCTGGGTTAAGTGTACAAAGCAAAATACTCTGGCGCCTGGGGCAGCTGGCTTGGGCTGCAGGGAGGCTGCTGGGCTTGGTCCCTGAACCCCCCAGAGGGGCGGGGCTCCGAGCATGAGCCCTGGCCCCAGCAGGACCATCAGCGCTGCTGCTTGTAGCCCCCCCCCCCCCCCAATCCCGATTTGGCTGCCCGGCTGAGGGCAGTGACGTGCCCTTACGGGCAAAGGAAGCGTGTCGCAATGGGGCGGGCAGCGTGCTGGAATAACCGCTGGGGCACCCGGGGCGGGGGGCGGGGAGGTGCTCGATACACCCGGCCGGCTTTGCCCTGCTCCCGAGTCCTGGCTCGGGTCTCTGGTGCCACGCGCTGCAGCCGGAGCGTGGCAGGGGAGGCGCCCTGGGCGAGGAGCAGCACTGCAGGGCTGTGAGCAGGGGCGGGCGAAAGATGGGGATTCCCAGGATTCCCCTGGCTCTGCTGGTGCCCATGGCGGGGACTCCCTGGCAGGACCCATGCTGGCCAGTGTGTGCGGCGGGGGCTGGATAATGGGTGTTGTGGGGGGAGTGGGTGGGCGGGGCTGTGGGGGGAGTGGATGGAGCTTGTGGAAGAGGGTGGCAGCAGGAGGCTGGGGTATCTGGGGGGCTGGGGAGCATGTGGGGAGGTGCAGAGGGAGTGTGAGGGTGTGAAGGTCGGCGGGCCTGTGGAAAGCGGGGAAAGGGGTGTGAATGGGGGGGAGGAGGGAGGGGACGGGGCTGTGTATAAATAGAGCAGGCACTGGCGTTCCGGGTTGGGGAGTGCCTCCGGGAGGGCCCGGCTGCTGTGGAAGGCCGGGGGATAGCCCAGGGTGGGAGTGAAGGGGGCACAAGTGGGGGCAAGGAGCAGGCATGTGGGGAGGGGTGGGGTTGGTGGGGCCCCAGGCCTGCGGGCGGGCACAGTGGCTGCGGTGCTGGCAATCGGGGGTGTGGGCACAGAACAGTGGCAGTTCCTGTGTCTCTGGCCGGCTGTGATGCCATCCTGTGTGCGTGGCCCCTGTGGACGTGCCAGGGGAAAATCTTCAGCTGGTTCCAGCTGGCACCTGGGGTTTGGGATGGAGCAGATCTGTTGGTCGTCTGGCAGTTGGTGCTACTGCGACTGGGAGCAGCTGCAGGAGGAGGGAGAAAAATTGTTCTCCTTGGCCTCTGAGAATAGAACAAGAAGCAATGGGCTGAAATTGCAGCAAGGGAGGTTTAAGTTGGACATTAGGAAAAACTTCCTGCCTGTCAGGATGGTGAAACACTGGAATAAGTTGCCCAGGGAGGTTGTAGAATCTCCATCCCTGGAGATATGGAAGAGCACGTTGGACAGACACCTGTCAGGGATGCGCTAGACGGTGCTTGGCCCTGCCGGGAGGGCAGGGGACTAGATTACAAGGCCTCTCGAGTGAAGAGACGAGGCTGAGGTGGAACGGTGGCTGTGGAGGTGCTTTCTCCTTGTGACCAGCTGTTGTCCTAGGCCCAGGTCTCCTGTAATGTCCTGTGAGGGACAGAGCCCTGCAGCTCCATTGCCCCGAGGTCGGGAAGGTTTCACTCCACTTGCCCGGGGGAGTCAGTGGCCAGAAGGGAGAGAGGCCCCACATCCCGCTGCCTCTGGCGTGTGGCAGAGGGTCTGGCGACAGCGGGGAGAGCTTTTCCCAGCTCTACCGCTGCTGCCTCTGCAGCTGCCGCCTCTTTGTGTGCTGTAGGAGCCTCCCTTCCTTCCTCAGGTCAGTTCTGGGGCTGCACAGGCCCCCCCCCTTTGGGCATGAGAGGGGAGCCCCAGGGGTCAGCTGCCACCGCACGAGGCCCACCTGGCTCCCCGTCTCTTCCACATTTCGCTCCTCTGTGGGGCTGGGCTGGGCGGTTGCAGGTCGCTGGCTGCCTTGGGCAAATGCTGCTTACAGGGCCGACTTCACACATGCAGTGACGTGGGAGGCCTCAGCCTGTCTCTGCTGGCTGCTGTTCAGACCAAGAATCGTCTGTCACTGCTGTCAGTGTGGGAGAGGCTCAGATGGTCATGGCCATGGGGATGGGGGGGCATTGGCAGGGCAGGGTGGGGTGTAGCGAGATGAGGGAAAGTATTTCCCCCCAGGTCAGATGGGCAGGGATCCAGGGGGGTGTCACCTTCTTTCGCAGCGTGGGGCCCGGGTCCTGTGCAAGTCTGAACCAGAGGAAGTGTGGAGTGTCCCTGGGAGTCGCGGCCCCGCCATGGGGCCGCTGGTCGCTCAGCCCGAGGTGCGGGGCTGGTTACCGGCGCAGGAGAGGGTCTGAGGCCTGCAATGGGCGGAAGGTCGGACTTGGGGACCAGGAGGGTCCCTTCTGCCCAGAAAGATTGGGGGCCTGCCTGGTTCTCACTTGGCTGGGCCCGGCCCGGCCCTGCTCGGCGCTTTGGATCTTCACGTTCACCCTCGCAAAATTCCTCCGCTGGATTCTGGGCTCGGCCCAGTGGAAGGATCCAGCTTCCAGCGTCCCCACATGCGTCCCCGCGAGTGCCTGCACGTCTGCATGACGAGCCCGGCTGTGACATGCTTCCTTGGCGTGTTCCCTTCCCTCGCGGTCCCCACGGCCCCTTTCCTTCAGCCCCCAGAGCCAGCAGCCAGAGGGAAGAGGGGACAAGGGTCTGCCCCCCGCCCTGGCTCCTGCATGGGGCAGGTTTTCTCAGGCTCCTGGCGGGGCGGCGGGGACTCAGGCCTGTGCTGCAAAGCTTTGAGCCGGGGGGGCGGCCTGCTTCGCAGAATGGACGGGAGGATGTTAAGCTGTGTGGCGTTCTGTGAGGGCAGGGGGGAGGGGGCAGCTGGGAGGCGAGAGACCTGGGTTCAAGGCCTCGGTAGCCCCTCTGCTCCGGGGCTGCCTACAGTAGTGCTGCCGTCCTTCCTGCCCCCTCACCACAGCATCTGGGCTTTGGCCTCTCGTTCCACTGCCCCGGCCTGGTGCTGCTGCCCCGGCTGTTGGTGCCGTAGGCCAGGGCGCCCCGCCAGGCGGGAAGAGCTGGCAGCTTCCCTTGGCACTGTCTCGTGGCACTAGGGTCTCATAACCCCACTGGGTGCCTCCTGGGGGGGGCGGGGGGGCAGGCCTGTGGGTGCTGCCTTGCCACGTGTCTCTGGTTGGTCTAGCTTGGCCCCCCTGCATGCCTTCCTCTCCCTGGGGAGCAGAGTAGGAGGTGGCAGGCGGGCTGGAAAGGGGCCTCGAGCCAGGCCTGCCTCTCCCAGCTCCTGCCCAGCCTTGGCAGGGGTGAGGCTCCAGGCCGGGAGACTGCTGGGCCCCGGCGCTGTCTGGTCCCTGTCCGGGCAGCATGCTCCTCAGTGCCGTGGTAGCTGCCGTGTGTGCCCTAGGGCCACCTCCAGGCACTCCCGCCCCAGTCATCTCAGCCCTGCTCCGGCCTGTGTCCCCACCGGCCCCTCTCCCTGGCAGCCCTGCTCTCCCTTCTCCCGCCAAGGAGCTCCCCCTCCGGCCTGGCTCCGGTGCAGCTCAACCCCCAGCAGCACACCACTGGGCTGGGGAGCACAGCTCCTTTGGCCTGACTCCGTGGGGGGGAGGGGGGCCAGCACAGCCTTTGGGGTGTCTCCAGACCAGAGAGGACAACCAGGCCCTGCGTGTTCCTGGCTCCCTGTCCCTGCCCGTCTGTCAGTGCAGCTGAGCGTGGGAGTTCCCAGGCCCCGTGCTGGCCGCTCGCTCTATATAAGGGTTACAGGCGGCCGCAGGGAGGGGCTGGGTGCGTAAACAGCCAAGGGCTGCTGCAGGCTGGCTGGGTGAGCCACCGCAGGCCTGGCCCTGCTCTACCCACCCTGCATGTGGCCTCCAGGGCTTGATTACGGCCCACGCTGGTTCTGGCTCCCTGCTGAGGCCCTGCTGAGCCTGCCCCACGGCTTGCGCTCAGGCCTGCCGCCTGCCAGGCGGCCCCTCGGAGGTACCAGGAAGGAGGTGATTTCACTGTGTGCCTGGAAGCAGGAGGCTCCTCCCGGGCAGCACAGCCCTGGCGCTGCCCGGTGGGATCCCCCTGGGCGGCGAGGTGGGCAGCGGGGATTTTGATCAGCCCTAGCAGGCGTGGCTTCAGAGGCCGGGCGCCGGGACCAGCGGCCGTTGGCGCAGCTGGTTAGTCTGTGCCCGGCGGGCTGGGTCCCAGCAGGCAGCCTGAGTCCCTGAGAGTCCTGGGGGTGGATGCGGCTAGCCCGGCTCGGCTCTAATGGGGCCAGACTCCAGGCCAGGCAGCTCTGGAATCCTGCTGCAGGAGGTGCTGCTTGCAGGCTGAGCCAGCCCCTGCTGCTGTCTGGGTCTCACATGCCGGCCCGGCCCCGTGGTTTACCCCGCGGCTGGTGAGTGTGCGGCCTGGTTCCCTGCTGCATTGTGTCTGGTAACAGCTGCGCTCGGCCCCGTGGAGGCTGAAATGCAGCTGCCTCTGGGGTGGAGCGTACGGTCTCTGCGTTGCACAAGAGCCGGGGGTGGGCCGTGTGCAGAGCTGTCGCTGCAGGGGCATTTGGGCTAGAGAGGGTCATTGCCGGCTGTTCAAATGGTGGGCAGCGGCACCCGGCTCCGGAGCGCCCCAGCGCCAGCTGGGAGGGGAGATGGCCCCTGCTGGGTCACTAGTGCCGCTTCCTTCCAGGCCTGCACCCTGGGCAGAACGCCCCTCCCCGGCGCAGCGCTGCTGGGCAGCAGAGTTCTCCGCCCCCAGCCAGGTGGGATGTGAGCGCAGCGCCCACTCTCGCGTGGCTGGAGGTGAGAGCAGGGCACGCACCCCCTCGCCTGCTGCTTGCCTCCTGACCCTCGGCAGGGGGGCTGGCGTGTCCACATGGCCCAGTGCCCCTCTGCCCTTGCCATCTGCGTTCGACCTGCCGCAGCCTGGCTCTGCCCTGCTGCAAGCGCCCCTGGCCCGGCTAACTAGCGCTGCTCCGTCGCCTCGCCCTCTGGGCCGGCAGGCAGGGTCGCTGGCCGGCATGGGGAGGGCTGTGGCTCTGTCTCTAGGGCACGGGCGGGCTGGCTGGCTTGGGGCAATGGAACACGGGGCGACCCCCTCGAGGCCATTGGCTCTTATCCGGCCCCTGGCGGGGGATGGGGTGGCATATCTCATCCCTCCTGGGTGTGAATCAGGTTGGTCACCCTGGCCCGGTGTCACCCCGACACAGCCTGGGGGTGGCACCGTTCATCGCGTGGCACCGAGACGGCTTACAGAGGGAGGGTGCCTGCCCTACAGCCTTAGCTCCTGGCCCGCCGGCTCTGCACTCACGTGGCAGACACTCCAGAGGCGCCAGGTTGGGCTCTGCCTCTCGGTGTGACACCCGCCTCGGGTGTGACCTGTAGGTGTAGTTCCCTAGGCCCGGCGGGACCGACCTCCACCAGAGCAGAGAGCTGGCGAGCGGATGGGCCAGGCCCGTCTTCTCCTTGCCCCAGTGCTCGTGCCGTGTAGCGGGGGGCCACCGTGGTCTGCTCCACCTTCTGTCCTGGGCGCTGTCCGTCCAGCCCTCCCAGGGGCGCCGCTCCCAGGGAAGCGACATCCGTTCCTGGTGGCGTAGGACTCACCGGGCCTTGCGCTGCCGGATGAGCTGCCTCCGTGGGGGGCGGGGGGAGTGCAGGACAGTGAGGGGACTGTACGGAGCCAGGCCCGCTGGGGTGCTACATGGGGCTGAGTCTCTCTCTCGCCGCCAGGTGCCCTGTCCGACGTGCTGGTGAGTCGTGACTGCGCAGCCGTGGCTGGAGTGATCCTGTGTCAGGACGGCCCGGTGCTGCCCGGCGGTCCTGCCTAGCACATGGAGGGTGCCTCGGAGCAGGTAAGTGCCGGGTGCCCGCAAGGCCTCTGGACTTGTTACCTGCACAGAACGGCCAGTCACACACGCCCACCCTGATCCACTGGGAGGGCCCAGGCGCAGCCCTACGCCCTGCCAGTCTGTGGGTCTGGACCAGGGAAAGAGCCTGGCCCAGTAATACCCCTCCCCTCGCTTAACAGCCGCCAGGAGGCCGCATGCCCGTGCCAGGCAGCGCTCGCCGCTCCCACAGGGACAGAGGAATGCGGCTTGCTGGCTGGTCAGGGTCCGGTCTCTGCGCGGTGCCACTGGCACAGGGCTGGGGTCTGGCAGCTCTGATCTTGGAGCTGTGTCCTGGGGCTGGTTCCCAAAGAACTTCCTTAGGGACCCCAGTTTATGGAGTGACACTTGATCCTGCCTTAACCCAACCATGACCAGTTATTTAACGACAATGTCACTAACCAGAATTACGGAACCACTCCGACCCCACCAGCTTAATTGATTTACGTGGGCGAAACGAATTAACAGCCGGCCGCCGTTAAGAGCAGACGGAGCTCAGACAGGCCAACATAAGGAAAAGGGGGAACCATAATGATAGACTAAAGGAATGAGGATCTCATGACCCCGGCTGTCGATCACCTGGGGTCTGTACCTGTCTGGAGATGGGGTCCTTTCTCCGGTGACCGTGGGCGCCACGGGGGCAGGGCTCCTCCCCAGCAGCCTGGCCTGACACAATTTCAGGGGGGTGAGAGGATACGACTCCTGCTTTTCAGCTCCTGGCTGCTGCTCTTCCAGTCTGGCAGGAGACGAAGGCCTGAGGCTTCAGGCCGTGCAGTCTGGCTGCAGAAGGCCGTGTCGTGACCCACCCCAGCACCGACAGGCGTTGTGCCTTCCATCAGAGGAGGGGTCCCTTAGTACAGGGAAGGCGGGTCCCGTGGGCCAGCAGCGGGAGGCTGAGCCCCCGGCAGCCTGGCATGGCAGCTCTCCACCCTTGTTGTGACTCTCCGGACGCCCCCTTCGCGGCTGCCTGTGGCCTGGCCCTGCCCCTGGTGCTGCAGGTCTCTGTGGGTGCCCAGCTGGGTTCCTGGCCCGGTGCAAGCTACGGGGCAGCTCTAGGCTGCATGGCCCTTGCCTTTCTTGCAGGGGAGGGGGCTGTGGGCTGCACCTGGGCCGCTCTGGTTTCAGTGAGTGTCTCACCTGCCCGTGTCCCCCGCCTCCCAGGTGCCTGCCCACCTCCCGCTCCCTGCACAGGTTACCACAGACCCTCCCTCTGCTTCCCTCCTAGAGCTGCTGAGCAGGCCCGAGCGCCCGCCAGGCCCAGGTGATTGGCAGACCGAGCCCAGCGCCCGTGATGGTGGGAGCCATTCCCCGGCAGCCGCGCCGCTTCTGGGGGGTGCCCGGCTGGCAGGTGTCTCCAGCTAGCTGTGCCCGCGACCGTCTGCTGCTGGGGCCGGAGCGCGGCGTGGCCAGAGCCGGGGCTCAGCTGCCGAGTGGTGAGTGGCCGGGGAGAGCGGCAGGCAGAGGGTTGCCGGCCATGGGCTTGCTCCCTGGGGTCCGGCTGGCTGCCTTGGCCCCTGGGGCCAGTGCACTGGCTGGGGCCCGACCTGGGTGATGCCATTCCCATTCCTCCTGCGGGCCTGGCCTTGCCCCCCAGCCCCTGCGGCACAGCACTGACTGGCCAGCCAGGGACAGTTCCCGCCCCTCAGTGCAGGGCCCGAGGGCCCAGCGTGGCCCTGTGGGGCACCACAGCCTCCCCACCTGGCCCCAGGCTGCAGGGCTAATGGAGGGCCGGCCCGCACCACTCCCAGACCAGCTCCTGTGGGCCCGGCCCGAGGAGGGGGGAGACCTGGGGCTTTGCACTAGCCTGCTGAGCCCCCCGGGGTGCTGGTGGGGCCTCGGCGTGAAGCCTGAAGGGTTCTCCAGGCCTGAGCTCCTCCTTCCTCTCTCCCCACAGATGCGGCGCTGCAGCGCACCCCTTAGCGGAGGGCTCGTCCGGAGGGAAGGGCTCTGACGCGCACCCCGCGGCACTTTACCCCCCTCCCCTCCTGCTGCATGGGCTGTTCCGTCTGCGGCGCCGCGTGGGCTCCAGCCCGCTAAGCTCCATGCGGCACATCCACGCCGAGGCGCCCCTCCCCCAGGAGCCTGGCACGGACTCGGGCCTGTCCCGGCCAGGCGGGCAGGCGGCCTTGGAGCCTGCCCCCGAGCGCTGCCCCCACCACAGCATCGTGATGGGCTACAACCGGACGGAGATCAAGCGCCAGAAGGTTTACCAGGTCTCCGTCTTCTCCCAGCGCTCCAGCTCCGAGCCGGCGGAGCAGAGAGCCGGGGCTGGGCGCCCGCCCGTCAAGAGAGGGTGCCCGGAGCAGCGGGCTCCGGGGGCTGGGCGGGATCCCAAGCGAGCTCACTGGGGGGCTGACGCCAGGCAGGACGGGGTCCCCGGGGAGCCGCACCCCGGCCAGGACTCGCCCGAGGAGGACGCCTTGGAGGATGGGCTGCTGGTGGAGGAGCTGGCTCTGGGTGGCTCTGCCCAGCACTTCTCCCACAGCGGCCTGCGGGTGGTGGAGCACCGGAGCGAAGGCGGCCTCAGCCGGGCCGGCGGCCCCAGGGCCTGCAGAGAGGATGGACTGCGGGAGCCAGCCTCCTGGCCACAGCACACAGCTTGCAGCACTTTGCACAGGAGAGACAGTGGCTCTGCCCCACTGGGGGAGGGCCCTGTGGGCAGCCCCGGAGCCTGCAGCTCGACGGGGGGCAGGGAGCAGGCTGCCGAGGGGAGCGGGGCCCTGAGGGAGGGAGGGGCTAGCAGCCCGAATCTACTTGACATTGATTTGCACAATATTGCACACAGTTCCCCGGCAGGCTCCGGCCGGCGGGGGGAGGAGCAGCCGGGGGGCAGTCCCGGCCACAGCAATGGGGCTGGCAAGGACGGGGAGCAGCTGGCTGGGGCCAATGGGCACAAGGAGCCCTGCACCCCCCGGGGGGACCCCGAGAGCAACGGCCTGGGCTCCTGCGAGCGCACGCCTTGCGCGGGCACCCGGCTCCCCGGGGGCGGCTGCGCAGCCAAGAGGAAGCTGCTGCCCTCGGGCGAGGCCCTGGCGGAGCCGTGTTCGGAAGACGAGAGCGCGGCGCCGGCGAGGAAGAAGAGGGCCCCGCCGTGCCACCCCCTGCTGACCGCCTGCCGCAGCACCGACGCCAAGGGCGCCCCCTTCTGGAACCACCTGCTTCCAGGTGCCAAGGTGAGCCCCGCCGGCTGGGCCGGGCTGAGCCAAGGGGGGCCAGTGGGGGGTGGGGGTCAGCGGCAGCCGGGGAGGGGCTGGCCCGTAGGACGTTTCCTATGCCCCGGCGGGAAGAGTCCAGGGTGTGGAGCCGTGACTCCTGGCAGTGGGCGGCCTGCAGAGCGAGCTGCCTGGCACGGCCCCTCTCCAGCCCCTGGGGAGCACAGCGCGGGTGGAGCTGGGGGGCTAGCAGAGCCCTGTGGCTCCTGGAGCCCTGGGAGTGGCGGCCCCTGGGCTGTGAGGCTGCCTGGGTGGGTGCTGCGGCCAGGCCCTGTCGGTGCCCAGGGTCCCTTCTACTCTTACACCCACGGCGGCAGCAGGGGGTTCCCAGAGCAGCTCCCAGGGCCAGGCAGGGCTCCCTTCTGGCCAGCTGCCCCAGGGCTTGTGCCCGAGACCTCCGTTGCGGCTCCTGGTTCCCTGGCAAGCCCCTGATGCCCAGCGGGGCGCTACAGCCAATTTCTGTGCCCCCGCCCCAGCACCCTGGGGATGCCCAGCCCAGCGCAGCTGCAGCAGCTGCCACGGTGGCCATGTCCTGGCTTCCCAAGCTGCCCCCAGCAGAGAGCTGTTGGGCCAGCTGCTGCCTGTGGGGGACCTGTGCAGAGAGGCCCCTTCCCTAGGCCGGGGCTGCCTTTTCCTGCCTCTGGGCCGTGTCCGGGGGCAGGTCTGGGGCCTTCCTGCTGGGGTGTCTGTGGGAAGGGAGCCCGGAGAGCCCTTGTCAGGATGGCCTGAGTCCTTGGCCGTGCCCCTCGCCCTATGACTCCTGCCAGCCCACGTGTCCCTGGTGTGCGCAGGCTGGCCTGTGCCCTGGCATCTCCTCCCCAGCCAGGTCACTAGCCAGCTCGCTGGCCCTGGCACTTCCTGCACTGCAGGGTCACAGCACGCTCAGGCTGCGCTCCCCTGCCCCCGCTCTAGAGCCTGGTGCTGCTTGACTCCTGGAAGCAGGGAATAGTGGTACCGGGGCAAGGACTGGCGTGCGCTGCAGGCAAACACGCGTGACACATGCAAATGTGCCAGGGCAAGGACTGGCTTGCACCCCCTTCCCCCCCACCCCCCAGACAATCGTGTGAACACTTGTGATGCACACAAACATACTGGGGCAAGGACTGGCATGTGCTCTCCCCCCACAGACATGCATGCAAACATGTGTGACACATGCAAACGTGTACCGGGCAAGGACTGGCGTGTGCTCTGCCCCCTCCCGCAGACGTACATGCAAACACCAGGTGCTTGTTGGGAGCAGGAGGCCGGCTAACCCCGTCCCCCTCCGTCAGTCACAGTCCTCGTGCGCTCTGATGTGTGCACAGCCTCACGCCCCTCGTGTGCTCCCTCGGGCGGCTGTTCCCGGCTCTTCCTTCCTGGAGCTGTTCCCCCCAGGCCCCGGCCTGCTCCCCACCCCATTCCAGGCAGCTGCCTATTGTGCAGCGCTCTGGAACCTTCACCCCCCCTTGCACACGGGCTGGGGGCAGGCTGGCTCGCTGCTCTTTTGTGTCTCTTCCAGAAGGTAAAACGCTGGGAAAGGCGAATTCCCTCTAGAAGGGGGGTCAGCCGCTCCCAGCTGGTAGCTCAGCCCGGGCCCAGGGGCCATGGGGGAGGCGGGGGCAGCGCCCAGCCACAATGTCTGCTGGGCGTTACTGGGGACCTGGCATGAACCGCCTGGGGCTGGTTAATGACCCAGAGGTGCCAGGGCATCTCCTGGTGAGTGCCGTGCCAGGCCCGCCCGCAGCTCTGCAGCAGCGTCGGCCCCTCGGAGCGTGGGGGGCCCATGTGTCTCTGGGCGGGGCGGGGCTCCCAGTCCCCCTGTATGCTGACAATGGCTCAGTGTAAACGTGTCCGGGGCGTTTGTCTGAGCGACAGGGCGCTGGGCTGTTGGCACATGGGCGAGGCGGCTGTCGGGAAGCCTGCGGGCTTGGACGCTGACCGAGCCGCTTGGGGAGGCAGGCTGGGAACGGGGGCGGGACGTGTCCTGCCAGGCCCTGCCTGTGCTTGGTGCCAGACGCAGGCTCCTGAGCAGCCCCATGGAGGGAGCGCAACTCATGGGAAGCCCCTGGGGGTCTGCAGGGTGAGCCCAGCGAGAGCCCCGGGGTAAATCTCTCCCGGCGGCCCTGGCTGTAGATTCACCGGGGGGTTTCCGGCGCCTGCCCGCTCTGGCTGGCAGGAGGCGAGGCTGAGCTAGCAACAGCCAGGGGTTGGGGAATCGCCCCCCAGGGAGCCCTGGGATCACGGAGTGAAGTGAAGAGATGGGGAATGAGCCGCCCCTCCTGCTAGAGGCCCTGCCACGGAGATGGAGCCAGCTGTGGGCTGGTGTCCCAAAGGGGTGGCAGAGCCAGGCCTGGAGAATAGACGAGTGGGCAGGGGGGCTCTAATGGCGCTTTCCCTGACACCTTTGGTGGCTCCTGGAGCCCTGCTGCATTGACCTGGTTCCTTGTGCATGGGGGGGAGGAGACAGGCCTGGTCCTTGTGTGTGTGGGGAGACAGGCCCGGTTTCTGTGTGTGTGTGTGTGTGTGTGTGGTGGGGGGGGAGACAGGCCCGGTCTGTGTGTGTGTGTGGGGGGGGAGACAGGCCCGGTCTGTGTGTGTGGTGGGGGGGGAGACAGGCCCGGTCTGTGTGTGTGTGGGGGGGGAGACAGGCCCGGTCTGTGTGTGTGTGGGGGGGAGAGACAGGCCCGGTCTGTGTGTGTGTGGGGGGGGAGAGACAGGCCCGGTCTGTGTGTGTGGGGGGGGAGAGACAGGCCTGGTCCGTGTGTGGGGGGGGGGGAGGAGACAGGCTTGGTCCGTGGGGGGGGGAGAGAGACAGGCTTGGTCCGTGGGGGGGCGGGGAGAGAGACAGGCCTGGTCCGTGGGGGGGCGGGGAGAGAGACAGGCCCGGTCTGTGTGTGGGGGGGAGGGGAGGAGACAGGCCCGGTCTGTGTGTGTGTGTGGGGGGGGGGAGACAGGCCCGGTCTGTGTGTGTGTGTGGGGGGGGGAGACAGGCCCGGTCTGTGTGTGTGTGTGGGGGGGGGGAGACAGGCCTGGTCTGTGTGTGGGGGGGAGGGGAGGAGACAGGCCTGGTCCGGGGGGGGGGAGGGGAGAGACACAGGCCCGGTCTCTGTGTGTGTGTGGGGGGGGAGACAGGCCCGGTCTCTGTGTGTGGGGGGGGGGGAGACAGGCCCGGTCTGTGTGTGTGGTGGGGGGGGGGAGACAGGCCTGGTCTGTGTGTGTGTGTGGGGGGGGAGACAGGCCTGGTCCGTGTGTGTGTGTGGAGTGGGGGGGAGAGACAGGCCCGGTCTCTGTGTGTGTGTGTGGGGGAGACATGCCTGGTCCGTGTGTGCGTGCGGGGGGGCGTAGGAGACCAGCTTGGATGGAGACTCAGGGCAGGGGGAGCTTGTAGCTGTAATGGGCTGCCAGGGATCATCACTGAGGGCCAAGGCCACCCCAGTGTCAGCCCTGGTCCCTCCCCCATCTCTCTCCTCTTGGGAGGGCCCAGCAGCCACCTCTGAGGGGAACGTGGCGGTGGTTAGTGGTGTGCACAGGAAGGGAAGGCCAGCCCCGGGAGGGAGGAGAGGGTGTGAGTGTGGGGGGGGGAGAGGCACGTCCCTCTGGGCCAGCAGTGACAGGGAGGTGCTGGGAAGGGCGGGTGGGTGCTCTAGGGCTGCCCCTAATGCGGTTCCTTGGCCTCTTGTTTTTCCAGAGCTCGGTGGATTGCGCTGCTGTGGGGCGCAGGCTGAAGAGTGGGCTGCGCCTAAAATCGTGAGTGTCCCGAGCTGCCTCGGTCCCTGCTGGGGCAGAGCCACACAGGCCTGTGCACCGTGGGCCGGGGCAGAGCTGCGTGGGCCTGGGCACCGTGGGCCGGGGCAGAGCTGCGTGGGCCTGGGCGCTGTGGGCTGGGGCAGAGCTTTGTGGGCCTGGGCACCATGGGCCAGGGCAGAGCTGCGTGGGCCTGGGCGCCGTGGGCCTGGGCGCCGTGGGCCTGGGCGCCGTGGGCTGGGGCAGAGCTGTGTGGGCCTGGGCGCTGTGGGCCTGGGCAGAGCTGCATGGGCCTGGGCGCCGTGGGCTGGGGCAGAGCTGCGTGGGCCTGGGCGCCGTGGGCCTGGGCGCCATGGGCCGGGGCAGAGCTGCGTGGGCCTGGGTGCCGTGGGCTGGGGCAGAGCTGCGTGGGCCCGAGCGCTGTGGGCCTGGGGTGCCGTGGGCCTGGGCGCTGTGGGCTGGGCCTGGGCGCTGTGGGCCGGGCCTGGGCGCTGTGGGCCTGGGCAGAGCTGCCTGGGCACCATGGGCCGGGGCAGAGCTGCGTGGGCCTGGGTGCCGTGGGCTGGGGCAGAGCTGCGTGGGTCCGAGCGCTGTGGGTCTGGGGTGCCGTGGGCCGGGGCAGAGCTGCATGGGCCTGGGTGCCGTGGGCCTGGGCGCCGTGGGCTGGGGCAGAGCTGCGTGGGCCTGGGTGCCGTGGGCCGGGGCGCTGTGGGCAGGGGCAGAGCTGCGTGGGCCTGGGCGCCGTGGGCCGGGGCAGAGCTGCGTGGGCCTGGGTGCCGTGGGCCCACGACGCTGCCTCTCTTCCCTGGCAGGGCTGGGGTCCTGGAGTGGGAGGGAAGTGGGACAGGGCGCATCCGCGTGCATCCTCCCCAGCACCCCGCCACCTGGAGTCCCTCGGACCCTGAGGTAGCCGGGAGGGGGGCTCCTGCCTGCCTCTGGTGCGGAGCTGAGCGCTCTGGGGGTGCCCGTGGCTGCCTGAGGCCAGCACTGATGCTGCCTTCTCTTTGAAGGAGACGTCTCCGCAGCAGCCTCCGGAAGGGGCCCGTGGGCACCCGGCCCTCGGCAGCGGCCTGGCCCACCACCTCCGTCAGCCATGCTCTGCTGGGGAACTTCGAGGTAACCGCGGCCTGGGACGGGGAGGGGCTGGGACGCTGGGTCCTGCCATGGCGCAGCTCCGAGGGTGGGCGGTGCCCCCCGCGGCACAGTCCTGGGCTTGGGCACGTGGCCTCCGCTCTGTGTGTTCCCCGGGGCCAGCTCGGCCCGGCAGGAGGGGGCGGGAGCTCGTGGACCCGTGGGATCCCAGCCCCCACGTGCTCTGCCTTCCCCAGGTAGGCTGAGGGGAGAGGCTGCTGCAGCGACCTTCGAGCCGCAGCCTGGCCCAGCGCCTCCCAGCCTGGCGCTTGCTCCTGGCGCTGGGCCCAGCCCATCCGACAGGCTGGCCTCAGCCGGCTCCGAGGGGGCCCGTGCCCGCATGATAACCAGCGCCCCGTGGGCACTGCTTGGCTCCCTGCCTGGCCCTGTGAGCGGGGAGCTGAGAACTCGCGGGCCCGAGAGGGAGGGAGGCGAATGGTCTGGGGCGGGTACAGCCCACCAAGTGGCTGCCCTCGAGAGCCAGCAGCCTTGCGGTGCGGGCCCAGCACCTCTGGGAAGCGCAGCAGCTGTTCAGCAGCGCAGGGTGCAGCCCGGCCGGCGTGCGAAGGCATCCTGTGTCCAGCTGCCGGGGAGCTCGGGGGTGGACGGCGGGGCGAGGGGGCAACCCTGGCTTGTGCGGAGCGCCCGGGCAGTGCTCAGACCTGTGGGGACAGGTCTGAAACGCAGAGGCCAGGCAGCAGATCAACAGCAGAGCTGGCATGTGAGCCTGCCCCTCCCCTTGTCTCTTCTCCCAGGAGTCCATCCTGAAGGGGCGCTTTGCCCCCTCGGGCCGGATCGAAGGGTTCACCGCTGAGATCGGGGCCAGCGGCTCCTACTGCCCCCAACACGCCACCCTACCCGTCGACGTCACCTACTTCGACATCTCGGAACACAGCGCGCCCGCGCCTTTCCTGGTACGCGGCGCGCAGGGGTCTGCCTGGCTGAGGCGCCCTCCTTCCCGGGCCAGCGTGCCGGGGGCTGCCGGCGGGGAGATGGGCCTGGGCCGTCGCCCCTCCGCTTGGCGTGGTTCTGCTCTGGGTGAGGGGGTTGGCACGGTGGGGCGGGGCTGCTCACGCCGTGATTCGAAGCCTAGGCGTGGAGGGCTGGAGCGTGGCTGGCCAGTCACATCTTACTCTTGGCTGGCAGGGCAGGCTGGGGTCGCCATGGGCAGGCTCAGGGAAGCCCGTTGCTCGTGGGCTGCACCTCCCCCGCCCCCAGGAACTGGCAGGAAAGGCATTTGGCTCTCGGTGCAGAGCAATGCGCCGGTCAGGAATGGGGGGCACCCCACATTACGGGGCCCTCGTGGGCCAGCTGCTCCCCAGCCTGCAGCCAGATCCTGCTGGGGAGGTGCCTGGCTTCCCCAGAGGTGCCGGTGAGCCCCGGCCCTGCTGGCACTGGCCCTGTCTCCCGAATCCCCTCTCTGCTCGAGGGGGGCCGGCGTTCTGCCTGTGGCACGGAGTCCTGTGTCCTGCCGGCCAGGGCGCTGCGGTTCGGTTGTGGGGCTGTGGGCGGTGGCGCACACAGTCCTGTGTCCCGCCGGGGCGCTGCGGTTCGGTTGTGGGGCTGTGGGCGGTGGCGCACACAGTCCTGTGTCCCGCTGGGGCGCTGCGGTTCGGTTGTGGGGCTGTGGGCGGTGGCGCACACAGTCCTGTGTCCCGCCGGGGCGCTGCGGTTCGGTTGTGGGGCTGTGGGCAGTGGCGCACACAGTCCTGTGTCCCGCCGGGGCGCTGCAGTTTGGTTGTGGGGCTGTGGGCGGTGGTGGCCTGCGGCACGCAGCCGGTCAGACTGGATGGCCTCGCGTCTCTCCTGGCCTTCACCTCTCTGCTGTCGCTGCAGGCAGCCCTGGGTGCTGGGTGTGGCTGTGCCCTGCGCCTCCATGTGCCGGGGGAGAGGGGCTCTTGCGAGGGGCAGCAGTCCTCTGGCAGCCTTGTGCCAGGCCCTGTGTGGGGGCCGGGCTGTCCCCGGTGCTGCTCCCTGGCTCATGCGACCTCTCTTGGCCTCGCCCCAGGGAGTGATTGACTTGGAAGCCTTGGGAAAGAAGGGATACAGCGTCCCCAAAGCTGGAACCATCCAAGTGGTGAGTCGGCTCCTGCCCTCTGTGACCTGGGCCCAGTCGGTGCTTGGTGGCGTCAGAGGCACCTCAGGCAGATGGGGCTGTGCGGGCACCCAGGGAGTGGCAGAGAGGGGAGGGCAGTTACTAGGGGAGCTGCACTCGGTGCGGGGCAGGCCCGGGCGCCTGTACAGGAGCTTGGGCAGAGGCTGCAGGGACGTGGCATGGAAAGTGAAGCCCAGAAGGGTTGGGCCGAGGGGCAGGCTTTGCCGTGGGAGGGGGCCTGGCACGCCACCAGGAGACGCCCCCGCTCACCGGCCGGGAGCGCCCATCGCTGGAGGACGCTGTGGCTGAGGAGGAGCCGTGCGCAGCAGCGTAGCCCAGCCCAGGCTGAGCGGGGCCGGGCAGCGGAGGGCGTTGCTGGAGGCAGAGGTCTGGCCCATTGCTGGGGGCGGCTGCAGGGAAGCTGGGGCTGGACACCAGCAAAGGGGCAAGGGGTCACAGGGTAGGACAACAGAGCCTGCCAGGTGGATTTGGGGCTTGGGAGCCTCTCCCCAGGCATCCTTGGTGCACGGACATCCGCCCAGACTGGGGGGCTCCTCTGTGCCCAAGTGCCTGCCCGTCAGCTGTGTCCCTGACCCCAGCCCCCTGAGGGTCACATTCTGTCCCTGGGCTCGGCTCTGCAGCCAGTGCACCTGAGGGGCCTTGCCCACCCACAGCCCCGACTCCCTGACTGTGCAGTGACCCCAGCCTGCGGGGAGCAGCAGGAGGGCCTAAAAAGTCCGTAGGGGAAACAGAACAAAGGCAGAGCCAAGTCCAGGCCCAGAGCCCCCGGCCCCCTTAGTGCCAGCCCAGAACTTCTCTGCTGCCTCCAGCAGCCCACGGGGAACAACCCACCTGGCCCCAGCTTGTCGCACCTGCCAGCCCCTGCCCCCCGGTCTGTGTTCCACCATCGTTAGGGGCTACGAGCCAAACAGCTGGGCAGTTGGAGTGGCCATGTTCTCTCCGACTCCCTGGGTGTGGGCTCCAGGCAGCAGCCAGCCAGGGGTCACTCACACCTGGGTCTCTGCCAAAAGTAAACCACCTGTCACCCAGATGGGCCTTAGCCCATGGGGGGAACTAACTGTATTCATACAGAAACTTGTGGAAAAACTCCCACTTCAGCACACCTTGTGCTTGTCCTATAGCCCCTGCCCCCCAATTTATGCAGGGCCTGGGTACCCCCTGGCAGCCCCTCCGCTCCCCAGCCTCACTCTACAGCCCCTTGCCCCTGGGGTCTGGACCGCCTCCCCCAGCTGACCTGCGCTCTCCCCCCTCCCAGACCTTATTTAACCCCAACAAAACTGTGGTGAAGATGTTCCTGGTGACGTACGACTTCCAGGACATGCCGGCCAACCACGTGACCTTCCTGCGCCACCGCATCTTCCTGGTGCCTGTGGGGGAGGAGGGGCCCAGCGACTCAGCCTGCGCTGGCCTGCCAAGGAGGGTGCTCTGCTACCTGATGCACTTGAGGTAGGGCTGGCGTGAGAGGGGGAGGGATGGCCCATAGCTCCCGTCACCCTGGTGCCAGCCTAGTCCCCCTCTGGGGCCAACTGCTCCTGGGGACGGGCTCCTGCCCCACTCCCCTCCCTTTTCCTGCAGCCTGTTCCCAGGTTTCTGAGCCCGGAGGTGGCCGTTCCCGAGGGCAGCCTGACCGTACCGCTGGGAACAAGGGGAGATGGCAGCCATCTCGACTAGGGCAGCCGCCCATGAGGCTGCCAGGCCAGGGCAGTGACTTTGCCCGGCACAGGCGCTGCCTCCATGGTGCTCTAGGAAAACGCAGTGGGGGTGGAGCAAGCCTCCCCCCCCCACCCCCGCCAGTGACCCTGGCTTTCCAATGCCTCTCCTCCCGGCGGGCTGCGGAGCCGTGGGCTGGCAGCGAGGCAGCCCCCGGAAGGGATGGGGAGGAAGAGGCGGGGGGAGGGGAGGGGAGGCCTGAAGCAGAGGAAGGGGTCGAGCCCTCGCTGGCAGCAGGAGTAGAAGATGCCTGTGTTGCCCGGGGCAGCTCTTGGCTCTGGTGCCTTCCATGGCAGTGGGCAGCGGTGGGGGACAGGCTCCTGAGAAGCTGCCAGCCACAGGGACAGGGGGAACATCCCCACATGTTGCAGGGCTCTGCTCCCCTCCTGCTGCCCCTCCCTCCCCCCCCCGGTCTCTGCCCCAAGGAGCCTTGTTTGCCCTCAGGTTTCACAGCTCCAAGTCGGGGAAGATCTACCTTCATGACGACATCCGGCTGCTCTTCTCCCG
The DNA here is from genome assembly GCA_032595735.1 of Pelochelys cantorii. Lineage (NCBI taxonomy): Eukaryota > Metazoa > Chordata > Testudines > Trionychidae > Pelochelys > Pelochelys cantorii. The sequence goes on along the minus strand of CM064330.1, from coordinate 610,429 downwards.
CAAGTCCATCGAGGTCGACTCGGGCATCCCCTACGAACTGAAATCCTTCACGGAGATGCCAAGGAACCCCTGCTACTCCCCCCGGGCCTGAGGGCGGGGAGCCCCCGCGCTTCCTAGACAAGTAAAGGGCAAGAGAGTGGAGCCGTCTCCTCCCCCCCCCCCACAGTATCAGCCCCCTGAGCGGGGGGTAGGGCCAGACGTGCCTCTCCCTTCACAGCCGCTTGGCGCCTGTGCCAGAGAGAGAGCATGGAGCCAGAGGTGATGGGAGGATGGGGACGGTTGCATTGTGTGGGGGGAGCGGGCTACCACTCTGGCTCCTGCACCCCCAGCGGGTCAGAGGCTCCAAGCAGCGCCCTTCCAGGGAGGCTGGGGCAGGACCCTGGGTCTGCGGGGCTCAGGTCCGGCTGAGCTGGGGGGGCGGGGCAGCCGTCGGAGAGGCAGGTACAGTATTTATTGGTATTTATTGTCTGTGGGGAGCCTGGGCGCAGGGTGCGCGGGGTTGGGCGCAGTGCAGAGCCGGATGGGGCCGGCTGCCCGTGCATGTTACAGGACCCGCCGCACAGCACAGCCCGACAGCAGGCGCTGCACGAGAGGCACCTAGGGCGGGAGGAGCGGGGGGGATGGAGGCAGGATTGAGGGTGTCCCCAGAACTGGGGGTGTGGGGAGGTTGAGGGGCCCTGGCAGGGCTGGAGGGGAGCCCAGGCCTGGACTAACGGGGGCCTGGCAGAGCTATGGAAGGGAGGGGGCTCATCTCTTGCCCTCATTACCCCTCCTGCTCTCCACAGAACCCCAGCTCAGTCTGAGGGGACCAGAGGGCCAGCATGGTCCCAAGGCAAGGCCTCGTGTGGGACCTTGGTCGGGCAGTTGGGGAGCCCCTGGGGAGCAGGGAAGTAGTTGCTGGCCCCAGGCTGCAAGGGGGGAGCCGTGGAGGAAGGGCTCTGTACCCTCTACCTCTGCAGTTCAGCATCCAGGGCAGAGCTCTTGGGGTACCCAAGGTTTCTGTGTTTGCTGCAGATTTGTGTGGGGGTGGTCTCCAGTCCAGAGCCCCCTGTGGCAGGGGCTGCTGGGGGGCCTGGCTAACCGGGCTGCATTGAGACTGGGGGAGGTGCAGAGTCCTAGCAGTGCCTGTCAAGCGGGAGGAAGGGGTGGCTCTGGGGACGGAGGCAAGTCAAACCCTCCAGCCCGGGCAGGCAGCTCCTGTGCTCAGACTGGCCCCAGGCACTGGGTGTGGGCCAAGTGAGGCCATGAGGAGCCATGCAGGTGAGAAGGGGAAGCCAGAGGGTGCATGCGATCACTCGCTGGCAGCACTGCTAGTCTGCTGGATTGCAGGAGGGGGGTCCAGGGCTGGGCCAAGCCCAGAGCTCCCTGTGAGCAGACACACCTGTGAATGCCCCGTCTCCTGCTGGGGAGATGATGCTTCCCTATTGGCCCCTGCCTTGGTTCACCCATGCTTCTCTCTGCTGCCTCTGCCTGTGGAGGGCTCTGAGCCCTGCCTGGCAGCCAACTGACCCTTCCCGAGCCAGGAGCTGAGGCCTCCAGGGGGAATTGTGGCATGTCTCAGCCCAGAGACACCTGAGCTCCCCTGGCTGTGAATGAGCAGCGTGGGCCTTGCTTGGGGCTCAGGGCCGGGCCCTAGAAGTGGCTGCTCGGCATTCCTGCTGCATGGGAGGCAGGGTCGCAGGAGAGGGGCAGGGGCCCTGACTCCAGCCGCATGGCCTGCCAAACCTGGGGAGAGAAGAATGCAAGCAGGGGGCCCAGCCAGGGCTGCATTTGGGACACTCACAGGAATGTGAACAAAGGGTCACGTGGAGCAGCATCGCCCCAGCCTGGAAGAGGATGTTCTGGAGCCCTCTCCTGGCCCCAGACATGAGGGAGGCAGGAGAGTGGGGGTGGCCAGAGAAATGGGGAGCCCATGGCACTCTCGCTTGCCCAGGAGTTGGCCTGAGGGGCCTAAGAGTTGCTGTCTACCCAGGCTCCATTTCACTGCCCCAGGTCTTCAGGGATTTGGGGCGTGGGGGCAGTATAAATATGGCCCTCCCTGAGCCCCTGGGTGGTGGGAATTAAACCAGGACCTCTGAGGATGGAGCAGAAAGACCCTGGCATACACCTCCCCCCAGCAGAAAGAAGCCTGGACTTTGTCGCATGCAAATGGGGCTGAGAAGAAAGTTCTGCAGAGCACAGTTCCTTCCCTAGTGCATACTGGGGTGAGGACTATACTTCCCAGCAGGCTTTGCACCGTTGCCAGCTGAGAGACATCCCACAGCTGGTGGGAAAGGACCATTTGAAATGTAACTTTTAGCAGCAGGCGTTTGTACGGTCTGTGTCACTGCGGGGGTGCTGCAGCAGTCTCACCATTTCAAAAGAAGCTGTCATGCCCCGGAGGGAGCGAGAGATGCCAGCCCACTAACCGTAGGTTAGAGCAGCTGCGGTATGTGTCTCATGGGGAGGCTGTCCTGTCCTCCACGGCCTGGGTAGCTGCTCCGGTAGGCATGGCCCCTTAGCACTGTTGTTCACATGATCTCGCATCCTGCTCCAGAAACAAGTTGGGGGAACACTTACAGAAACTTGAAAATCAAAACAAGAAGAAAAGTAGTACCTGGTATTTCTCCTTTGTAATGTAATAAATGTTTGGAAATGGAACGTGTGTCGTTAGCTTCATTGCACTACCTGCAGAAGGAGGGCCTCTATCCTGGGACGGGGGAGACCTGGAGTCCAGTCCCGCACCAAAGGCTCTTAAGCAAAGTAAGTTGTCATGGGATAAGAGGGAAGGTCCTTTCGTGGATTGATAACTGGCTAAAACACAGGAAACAAAGGGTAGGAATAAATGGTCAGTTTTCAGAGTGGAGAGAGGTAACTAGTGGGGTCCCCCAAGGGTCTGTCCTGGGACCCGTCCTATTCAACCTATTTATAAATGATCTAGAGAAAAGGGTAAACGGTGAGGTGGCAAAACGTGCAGATGATACCAAACTGCTCAAGATAGTTAAGTGCAAAGCTGACTGTGAAAAGCTTCAAAAATATCTCACCAAACTAAGTTGTTGGGCAACAAAATGGCAAATGAAATGTAAAGTTGATTACTTTACGTTTATGCACATTGGAAAAAATAAATTCCAACTACACATACAATATGATGGGGACTGATTTAGCTACAACTACTCAAGTGAGATCTTGGAGTCACATTGTGGATAGTTCTCTGAAAACATCCACTCAGTGGGCAGCGGTAGCCAAAAAAGCAAACAATGTTAGGAATCATTAAAAAAGGGATAGAGAATAAAACAGAAAATATCTTACTGCCTCTATATAAAACCATGGCATGCCCATATTTTGAATACTGCGTACAGATGTGGTCACCTCATCTCAAAAAAGATTGGCATTGGAAAAGGTTCAGAAAAGGGCAACAAAAATGAGGGGTTTAGAATGGGACCCATATGAAGAGAAATTAAAAAGACTTGGACTTTTCAGCTTAGAAAAGAGGAGACTAATGGGGGATATAACAGAGGTCTATAAAATCATGAGTGGTGTGGAAAAAGTGAATAAGAAGAAGTTATTTACTTACTCCCACAATATAAGAACTAGGGGTCACCAAATGAAATGAATAGGCAGCAGGTTTAAAACAAACATAGAATCATAGAATACTAGGATTGGAAGAGACCTCGAGAGGTCATCGAGTCCAGTCCCCTGCCCGCATGGCAGGACCAAATACTGTCTAGACCATCCCTGATAGACATTTATCTAACCTACTCTTAAATATCTCCAGAGATGGAGATTCCACAACCTCCCTGGGCAATTTAGTCCAGTGTTTGAGTACCCTGACAGGAACTTTTTCCTAATGTCCAACCTAAACCTCCCTTGTTGCAATTTAAGCCCATTGCTTCTTGTTCTATTCTCAGAGGCCAAGATGAACAAGTTTTCTCCCACCTTCTTATGACACCCTTTTAGATACCTGAAAACTGCTATCATGCCCCCCCCCTCCCCCCCGTCTTGTTTTTTCTAAACTAAACAAACCCAATTCTTTCAGCCTTCCTTCATAGGTCATATTCTCTAGACCTTTAATCATTCTTGTTGCTCTTCTCTGGACCCTCTCCAATTTCTCCACATCCTTCTTGAAATGCGGTGCCCAGAACTGGACACAATACTCCGAGGCCTAACCAGCGCAGAGTAGAGCAGAAGAATGACTTCTCCTGTCTTGCTCACAACACTCCTGTTAATGCATCCCAGAATGTTTGCTTTTTTTGCAACATCATCACACTGTTGACTCACATTCAGCTTGTGGTCCACTATAACCCCTAGATCCCTTTCTGCCGTACTCCTTCCTAGACAGTCGCTTCCCATTCTGTATGTGTGAAACTGATTGTTCCTTCCTAAGTGGAGCACTTTGCATTTGTCTTTATTAAACTTCATCCTGTTTACCTCAGACCATTTCTCCAATTTGTCCAGATCATTTTGAATTATGACCCTATCCACCAGAGCAGTCGCAACCCCTTCCAGCTTGGTATCGTCTGCAAGCTTAATAAGTGTACTTTCTATGCCAATATCTAAATTGTTGATGAAGATATTGAAGAGAGCAGGTCCCAAAACAGACCCCTGCGGAACCTCACTTGTTATACCTTTCTAGCAGGATTGTGAACCATTAATAACTCCTCTCTGAGTATGGTTATCCAGCCAGTTATGCACCCACCTTACAGTAGCCCCATCTAACTTGTATTTGCCTAGTTTATTGGTAAGAATATCATGGGAGACCATATCAAACGCCTTACTAAAGTCTAGTAAGGTGAAGGCTAGAACAAAAGGAAGCTTTTCTTCACACAGCGCACAATCAACCTGTGGAACTCCTTGCCAGAGGATGCAGTGAAGGCTAGGACTTTAACAGGGTTCCATGAAGAGCTAGATAGATTCATGGAAGTTAAGTCCAGCAATGGCTATTCGCCAGGTTGGGTAGGAATGGTGACCCTCGCCTCTGTGTGGGGTGACAGTAGGATCACAGGTAGGGTTGCCAGATGGTTTCAACAAAAACCCCGGCCACGCTAGACATCCCATCCCAGTTAGAAACACCAGACACTTGGGTTTTCTCCATGTGCTTCCCCGACAGGCCAGAGCTGCAGTACTGGGCTGGGCGGTTCACAGGCGGCCCCCCAGCAGCCCTCGTCCCGGGGGAGTCCCTCGGGGTGCCGGCCCTGGCGGCTGCATGGAGGGTTGGTCCGACCCGGGGCGCCCCTTAGCGCCTCCGCCGACAGCGCTGCCTGGCCGGTCGTGTGCACGCCCGCCGTGGGGGGGCGCCGTGGGGGGGCGAGGCAGGGCCCGGGGCTCCTGCACCGGGAGGGGCGCTCTGGGCACGAGGGCGGGGCCGGCGGGGGGGGGGGCGCTCTGGGCGCGGGGGCGGGGGCGGGGCTGGCGGGGGGGCGCTCTGGGCGCGGGGGCGGGGCCGGCGGGGGGGGGGGGGCGCTCTGGGCGCGGGGCCGGCGGAGGGGGCGCTCTGGGCGCGGGGGCGGGGCCGGCGGGGGGGGGGCGCTCTGGGCGCGGGGCCGGCGGAGGGGGGGCGCTCTGGGCGCGGGGGCGGGGCCGGCGGGGGGGGGGTCTCTCGGTCACCGACAGTCTCAGCTCGGCGCCCGCTTGCCTGCGGGGGGGGGGGGGTCGTTGGGGCCCAGGCGGAAGCTCCTCCAGCGCGCCAGAGCCAACCCAGGCGGCCTAGCCCCTCCCCTTCCGGGCGGGGGTGGGGGAGCCGCCAGGACCGGAAGGCGGCGGGTGTCGCTCTGTCCCGCCGACTCGCTGGTCGCGGCGCCAGGCCGTGGGGGACGCTCTGGCGCTGCCTCTCGCTGGTGGGCGGGGTGTTTCCGGGGGGAAGGGTTTCGGCGGGGCCCGGCGCGCGGGCAGGGGCCGGAAGTGTTCCCGGCGGAGAGGGGGCAGGTCTGACTGGCCGCCCACCCGCTTCCGGTTGCGCGCCATGCTGGGCCGGGCGGCGCGCGGGGCCGGGCAGCTCCTGCTGCAGGTGCGGGACCGGGCGGGGCCTCTGCCCCGGGGCGCGCCAGGACCCTGCCCCTCCCCCACAGCGCCCCCTGGCTCCGCGGCTTGGGGCAGGAAGGGGGGGAGGCGTTGGGAGCGTCACGTGGGCGGGCATTGACCCCCCCCCCCACCCCGGGGGGCTCCCGCTGCCCTGGGCTGAGGCCCCGCCGGAGCCGGGGCAGACCTGGCTGAGGGCCTGCCGGGGTGACAGGCCTGGCGGGGTTGGCTGGGGGGGGGGGGGACAGGCCTGGCGGGGTTGGCTGGGGGGGGGGGGGACAGGCCTGGCGGGGTTGGCTGGGGGGGGGGGGACAGGCCTGGCGGGGTTGGCTGGGGGGGGGGGACAGGCCTGGCGGGGTTGGCTGGGGGGGGGGGACAGGCCTGGCGGGGTTGGCTGGGGGGGGCTAGGACAGATTGGGGCCCAGCTCGACTCTTCCCCTTCTCTCCCCAGAGCTCCTGGCGGCCGGGGGCGGGGCTGGCCTCTGCCCCGCAGCGATGCTCCTCCAGCCTGCCCATGAACACCATGGTGCTCTTCGTGCCCCAGCAGGAGGCCTGGGTGGTGGAGCGAATGGGCAGGTTTCATCGCATCCTGGAGCCCGTAAGGAGCCTCCGTTCTCCCTTGCTGAGTGCTGACGGGCCCCCTGCAGCCTGTGTGAGAGGCTCCCTTTGAGGGGCATTGGCACTTCCAGGGCAAAGGGAATTGTGCTGCCAGCTCCCATTTCCTTGCATCACTCCCATGTGCCAGTAAGAGCAGTAGAGCACGGGACTGGCCGGCTTCGCCGCCTGGCTTCATTCCTCAGCAGTGACCACAGAAAGAAGCCAGTTCCTTTCCTGGGGGCGGGGGGGAGGGAGAAATATTTGCCCTGGTGGCCCCACCTGCTTGATCTGTTGGGCAGTGCAAGTAGGTCTCTGAGGCGAGGTGGGAGGAAGGTTGGAGCAGAGAAATCATAAGGACTCCCCTGAAGGTACAAAGAATGGACCTTCTCCCCCTCCCCCCATACATAAGTATGTCTTCTACTGTGGAGACAGGATGAAAGCTGCTGCAAACTGAATGTACTTGGCTTGTACCTGCCCTTCTGGGGGTCTGCTGGGCATCCTGCCCCAGCTGGACGGTGAGCGTGTGGGGGTTCCGTGTGGGGCTGGCTCTTAGCCAGAGCGAGTGTTCCCTTGCAGAGCACATTGGGCTGTTGGTAGGCTCTGGCCCATTCTATCCCACGCTCCCTGTCTGTCGTAATCTCACCAGTCGCCAGCTGTTGGGAGGGTTGGGAGCATGGGCAGGTGGAAACAGCTGGAAGCATAATGCCCCAAGTGTGTAGAGTGAGTCCATTCCACCCCTACAGCTGTTACAGCACTCCGTCTGCCCACGCAGTAATCTCCAGCATTGCTGCCCTGTTGGTGGGAGCTGGCCCAACACTGTGCTTCTCCCCCACACTCCCCTTAGTGCCTCTTGCTCTGAGGCCAGAACGCTGGGCTTTACTTGCTGCTTTCCCTGGTATCCTCCCAGGGTTTGAATTTCCTCATCCCAGTGCTGGATCGGATCCGCTACGTGCAGAGCCTCAAGGAAATCGTCATCAATGTCCCGGAGCAGTCAGCTGTGACCCTCGGTGAGGAGCCTCTCTGCCCTGCCTACCCCATCCTAGTCCCCTGCCTGCACTCCAGGAGGTGGGGCAGCAGTGGGGGGTGGGAGCCCTAGTGAGCTCGTGCTGCTCTGTTCTCTGGGACCTGGACTTGGCCTGGTTGGTTGCACTGCAGAAGTGGGAAGTCGCGTATCCCTGTGAGCCCCTGCCTGGTGCATCCCTCTGTACAGGGACAGGCTGCAGGTGCCGTTACCTCCCTGCAGAATAGACACTGCCCTGGTGACAGGAAGATTCTCCTCTTCCCTTACAGATAATGTCACCCTGCAGATAGATGGTGTCCTGTATCTGCGGATCATGGACCCCTACAAGGTACCAGCCGGCTCACTGTGGCTGTGGAGATGCAAGGCAGCCACCTCCCACCCTGCAGGCCTCTGCTAATGCTCCCTGCTCTGCACAGCTGGCAGCTGCTCATGCAGAAAATCTGGAGCCGGAGGGTGTCTAGCGTCACTGGAAGGACCAAGGCATAGGGCTCCTCCTCCCAATGCTCCCCAGGGGAGGGGTGTGGGGCCTGACAGGTCCCAGCAGTGATAGGAGAAGCCTTGTCCCAACCTGGCCTTTATGCTTCTTACTGGGCATGAAGGAGCTTGGCCCTGCAGCTCCCAGTGGCCTTGGTATAGCCAGGGTGTAGCCAGCTGCTCTCCCCACTTGTCATCCTCTCATTCCGTGCGGTCTTGGCCCGGCCTCCAGGGGCGCTCTGAATGAGGCTTCCTGCCCCAAGAGCAGTCGGTGCATATCTCTGGGCCCTAGCCCTGCCTGAAACACGAGCTGGGCCTGGGACTAGGCCCGGCGGCGGTGACACGCGGAAGCGATGGCGTGGCCTGTTGGGAGTTGGGCTTTGGACTTGGGCTCCAGTGGCCCTGCCTTTCTTGGCGCCCCAGCTGGGTTTGCTGTATTGGGCATGCTGGCAGGGGCTGGATGCTGATACTCCAGCTCGGGGCCTTGTCTCTGAAGGATCTCAGTGCAGAGACTGGAGGGGTGAGTTTCCGCACTAGGCCTGGCAGAAAGGCCCTGCCCCAGGAGAGCAGCTGTTCGAAGTAGATGCTCTGGGGAGAGAGCCACCCCCTGGCCAGTGCGAGAGGGGGCAGGGAGCAGCCTGCATGACTGCTGGGCTAGCAGGACTCTTGGGTGCTAAGTCTGATCATGGTCCCTGTTTCCTCTTTCCAGGCCAGTTACGGGGTGGAAGACCCTGAGTATGCAGTGACCCAGCTGGCCCAGACCACCATGAGGTCGGAGCTGGGCAAACTCTCCCTGGACAAAGTCTTCCGGGTTAGTCAGGGGCTGGGGCGGGAGCTGCTGGGTTCCTGAGCCTTACGAGTTCTGCACTTGGCTGGTGTCCTCAGTGTGCTGGTGTGAGCGCCCCCTGCAGGGAGGGGGCAGTGTTCTCAGAGGCATTTCACCAGCCCAAGGGCAAGTGGGGTAGGGGCAGGAGTTAAGAGGGAGTTGGCAGCAGCCGCACTTCTGGGCATCGGTGGCATTGGGTCCCTGCAGCCTGACATTTCCTCCTCAAACAGCCAGACTCCCTCAGCTCGTGCACTGCTTGGGCTTCTCCCACTGGTCCCCGAGCCCCAGGAAGGGTCCCAGCCTTGCCTGTCCCTGTGTAACCAGAGCAGTTGGCTAGCCTGCGTGCAGGAGGCAGGGTCATGAGGGGGCCATGTCCTCCTTATGCGGTGGATGCTCTGCTCCCGGACGCAGCTGGCTTGGGAGAGCAGGCCCTGTGGGTGGCTGAGCTGCTCTGACCGTGTCCATGCCTCGGAGCTGCCCTGCAACCGGCGTCCCTGCTGAGGTTTTTGGCTGCTGCCCCGTTCATGGCTGATGCGTGTCCTGGGGTGCCTGCCCTGCCCCTGTCACTGATGATACAGGTGGGGCCAGTCGGTTCTGCTCTCTAGCTGAGAGGTCTGCGGTTCTGGCCACTGGCCCCTCCCCTCTGAAGGGGCAGGGCCCTGCTGCGAGCTGAGCCCCTCACCGAGGTCCAGCGTCCCTGTGCCCTCTGCAGGAACGGGAGTCCCTCAATGCCAGCATCGTGGACGCCATCAACCAGGCCTCCGACTACTGGGGCATCCGGTGCCTGCGCTACGAGATCAAGGACATCCACGTGCCCCCGCGAGTGAAGGAGTCCATGCAGATGCAGGTCAGCGCCCGCCCAGCCCTGGCACGCCCCACAGGCAGGTGGGGCAGGATGGGTGGCAAGGCCGTGAACGCTGCCTGGACAGGCTGGTACCCACAATGAGCACAGGCCGGGGACCCACCGCACTGTGGTCCCACCCTCCCACTGTGCCAGTGGCCTCATCCCCAGGGATCAGCTACTCAGCCCTGAGGCGAAAAGGAGAAAAGCAGGCGCTTGGGGTGCTGATGGTCTTCGCTCTGCACAGAGGGGCGGTGCCACGATGCTCCTTTGGTGGCTGCTGTGGCATCCCCAAAAGTGCTGCAATGGGCAAAGGGCTGGCACCAGGCTTACAAAGCCCCAAGAGGCTCTGGCTTGAAGGGAGCAGCATGGGGGCCGAGCGCTGGCCACCGGGAGCGCCTGGTTGGCAGTTCCCATGGGGTGGGCATAGGGATCGGCAGGAGCTGCTGCCAGTGGGGCTGGGGAGGAAGGGGAGCTGGGGAGCCGGGCCCAGAGCAAGCAGAGCCTGGTGGGCGCCTGGAGCAGCGAGGAGGTCAGCGTGCTCTTGTGGAGCTGCTGTGAGCCGCTGCCTGCGAGCAAGTGCTGCAGCGGCTCCCCAGGGGTGGCCCCGTGGCAGGATCAGTGCCCTTCCGCAACCGGTGCAGGCACAGCCCTTGCTGTGGTTCACTTGGGGCCTGGCAGGAATGTCTCAGCAGCTTGTTAGCAGCTCAGCCTGCCGGGAGGAGGTGCAATGGGCCCTGTTGGTGCCCCTCCCCCGGGAGGGCGGGGGGGCAGTCTGTGGGCGGCTGCAGCACCGGGTGCTTTGGTTCCAGGTGGAGGCGGAGAGACGGAAACGGGCAACGGTGCTGGAATCAGAGGGGACCAGGGAATCTGACATCAACGTGGCCGAGGGGCGGAAGCAGGCCCAGATCCTGGCCTCTGAGGCTGAGAAGGCCGAACGGATCAACAAAGCTGCTGGTAATGCTGGGTCAGGGCTGGGCTCTGCGGCTCTCCCTGCTGCGGAGAGTCGGTGCCTGGGAGTGTCAGACACCGCAGAGCAGCGGGGGGTATTGACCTGTCCTCCTGGCCCAGAGATCGGGGAGGCTGCAAGCGTGGTGTGGCTGCAGCCTCGGCCGCCCGCAGGGGGCACGGTGCGTTGGCGGGAAGCTTGCCTTTGTGCTGCTGGCAGCCTTCAGCCTCACGGCTGAGCATGAAGCTCTCCTGGTACCGAGCCAGCTGCGCCCTGTGGCAGTGAGCCCTATAGCCTGGAGGGAGCTCGCCCGCTTTCCTTTCCTCGCTGTCCCACACCTGATGCCTGCTCTCCTGCCTTTCCCTGCCAGGGGAGGCCAGCGCCATGCTGGCCAAGGCCAAGGCCAAAGCAGAAGCAATTCGGCTCCTGGCTGATGCTTTGATGCAGCAGGTGAGTGCCCGTTGCCGGGGAGGCTGAAGCTCTGCCCATGTCCGGGTGCCAAGCCCTTGCCCTCAGTTGGCATAGAGCAGTGGTCCCCAACCTTTTGGGGCTGCCGGGTGCCTGGGGGCGGGGCTACTCACGTGCCGGGCACCTGGGGACGGGGCCACCCATGCGCTGCACACCTGGGGCTGGCGCCGGTGCCGCTCCTGTGCCACGCGCCCAGGGGTGGAGCAGCCCGTGCGCTGGGGCCGGGACAGCCCATGCGCCACACGCCTGGGGGCGGGGCCGCCACCGCCCGTGTGCTGCACGCCCAGGGCCAGCACCGCCCATATGCCCTGCGCCCAGGGTCGGCACAGCCCTTGCACCGTGCACCCAGGGGCAGGGCCACCCAAACGCTGCGCACTCGGGGGTGGGGCCGCCCATGTGCTGCGCGCCCAGGGCCGACGCTGCCCATACGCTGTGCGGTGACGAGCAGCCCAGGGGGCTGGCACCGCCCATGCGCCGTGTGCCCGGGGGCAGGGCCGGCCCCGTTCACTTGGCGGGTGCAGAGAAATGGCCCGGCGGGCGCCATGGCGCCCGCGGACACCACGTTGGGGACCACTGGCATAGAGGCTGGGTGTCAGGGAAGTGTAAAGGAAGAGGTTTTCCCAGCATGCATTGGGCTGGGTGTGTTACCCGCAAGTGAGCTACGCAGCTCACCCCGGACGCTGCCCTGCAGCCTTCTTCCAGGGCCTGTTACTGCCACAGTCCCAGAGCAGTGGCCATGGGGAGGATGGGCAAGGGGTCCTGCTGGCGGGGTCAGGGCAAAGCAGGGCTTGGCAGCAGTGTCCCAAGGCAGCCCTGCCTTGCCCTGGGGGAAGAATGCTCATCCCACGCCCGTCCTGCTCTGGTCCCCCTCCCAAGCCCTGGCAGTCTGTGCTGGAGACTGTCCAGCTCCAGGCACTGCTGCTGACCCAGCAGTTGGGGGAGGGTGGCTCCGGCTCCTTGGCATTCCAGGGGGGGACTGGCTGGCTTCCCGTTTTCAGACCCAGCTCCAGAGCTCCCTAACCCTTCTCCAGAGCCGCCCCGCCCTGGCCAGGGGTGCTCCCCTCGCACGGGGGTACCAGGGCCCAGCGCCTGCTTGGGGCCGCTCCCATTGGGCTGTGTGCACACTGTGACCCTGCCCCTGTCTCCAGAACGGCGACGCGGCCGCCTCCCTGGCTGTGGCGGAGCAGTATGTGAGCGCCTTCTCCAAGCTGGCCAAGGACTCCAACACCGTCCTGCTGCCCTCCAACGCCGGGGACATCACCAGCATGGTCACGCAGGTCGGTACAGAGCCGCTGCCGGGCCGGTGGGTCGCAGTGCGGGCCGCGGCCGCTGCGGGGCTGGTGGGTCGCAGTGCGGGCCGCGGCCGCTGCGGAGCCGGAGGGAGAAGGAGGGAAATCGGCCAGGGAGCAGGGGAGGGGTTTTGGCCTTGCGAATTCACGGGTACTCTGATCTGGAGACTCCTGGGCAGGGATTCGTCAGGGTGGCGTCCTGTAGCAACAGGGTCTGGGGGAACATTGGCGGGGCACGGGGGAGGCACTTGCTGCCCAGGCCGGAGATGCCAGCAGGCAGGAGCTCCTTCCATGGAGACCTGAGCAAGGCAAGGGCTGAGTTCCTTCTGGTTTCCTGCTGCTCCCTTGGGGTGGGAGCTTTGCCCTTGTCCATCCCTGGGCCAGGCCCCCCGTCGGACTTGGCCCGGGGGCTGTGGGGCACTGGGAAGAGGGGGTCTCAGCTCCCCAGAGTGGCCTTTCCTCGTGCTGGGACGTAGCCCAGCAAACGCTGGGGCGAGAGGGGCTGGTGGTGACACTGGACAGAGGCCTGCCCTGCGGCGCCCAGGCTGGCTCTGCTGTGGCACGCTGGGCAGGGGAGCCCACCCGAGAGCCCTGTGCTGTCACAGGCCCCAGGGCAAGGATGCCCTATGGTGCTGGAGCCCTCCACTGCTGTACTCAGAGCACCCACCGGGTGTTCCTTCCTTCCCCCCCCTTTCCCCAGGCCCTGGGCATCTACAGTGCCCTGACCAAGCCACACGCTGCCAAGAGCCCAGAAGTGACCCCGCCAGCCCTCGAGGTCCCCCGGCCCCCCCACACAGAGCTGCCTGAGGTGGACCCGCGGAATTCCAGCTAGCAGATGAGCCCGGAAGACATGGATCACTGTGAACAAACTGCTGTGGCAGCACCTGGCGAGGAGCATGGCACCCCGGCTTCTGCCATGTGGGGAGTACTGCGGGGTGCCTGCCGGGGGTCATGCCCTGCTGCCCCCCCTCCTCACCCCGGTCGGACTCGTCACCCTGTTTTGGTTCTTATTTTTATTTGGATTTAATCATGGAATAAAGGAGATGGCACCGGTGCCGCAGCACCTGTCCGCAGCCTTGTGTGCAGGAGGGGTGCTTGGGAAGGGCTGGTGACGTAGGACTGGGCAGATGGGATGAGATCTGGGCCCTGTCCAGCCAGTCTCCTCTCTGCCAATGTCTGGCACCAGCTGCTGCTGTGGAAGGTGCGAGAGCCTCTGAGGTCACCTGTCTCCAGGGGAGTCTCCTCACAGCTCCTGGTGGTGAGGAGGGTGTGAGGCCTGAAACCGATTTTGCATCCCACTCAGCACTGTTACGACTTTCCAATTTCCGGTTGTGGGCCCTCACAGAACTGTCCTGGCCCTCTGAATCTGAAGTTCTTGATCTCAGGGATCTCATGCAGCTAGGAGTTCCACAGGCTGATTACGCGTGGGACAGAGAAGGTGGCCTTTCAGAATTTGCTAAGCTGGGAGGAGAGGTGGGGCAAACTAAGAGAAAAGGGATCGTTTCAAATCTTGACAACTTTGTGAGGGAAACCCCCAAGTGACAGCAGAAGCATAGAATAGACTATTACTAAGGCCCTACCAAATTCAGCCTTGCAGAATGCATCCCGGACCATGGAATCTGGCCATTTGTGGACTTCTTATGCGACACTATACAGATTTCGGGGGGGAGACTAGTGTTTCTCCAACTGGGGGTCCTGCAACTCCCTGTTGGGTCAGGGGATCACAAGGTTATTTTAGGAGGGTCACAGTGTGGCCAGCCTGCCTTCAGAGCTGGGCAGCTGGAGGGCAGTGGTTGTAATGTTGGTTTGGGCTCAGCTCTGAAGGCAGTGCCCAGCCAGCAGCAGTGCAGAAGTGAGGGTGGCAACACCATGCCCATGTCGCCCTTATTTCCATACTGCTGCTTTCCGCGCTGGGGGGCCAGTGAGTGGCAGCTGCTGACCCTCAGCCCAGCTCTGCAGGCACCAGCGCAGGAGTAAGGGTAGCAATACCGCAACCCCCCTACATTCGCCCCCACACCACTCCTTATTGGGCCAGGACCCGTAGAATTACAACATTGTCCACATTCAGGTTTAAATTCCCAAATCACAATGTTTTTCTTTTTTAAATTCCTGTAACTGTTACATTGACCAAATGTACCATGAATTTGGCAGAGCCCTAAGTATTACCAAGAACTTGCTACTTCTGGTAATAAACAGTTACCTGCCCCTTAACCTTAGCAAGCTCGTCACTGCAGAGAAGAGGCCTTTTCTCTGTCGGGAAGGCCAGCTCTGCTCTTGCTGTCCTGTGCTTCCAGGCCTGGATCTTAGCTCCAGAACAAGTGTGGGATAGAGCTGCCCACCCTGTGTACCTTGGAAAGCCCAGAGCCAGAGGACCAGCACTGCGCAAAGAGTAGGAAATGGGGGTGAAGGCTGCTTAAGGGCAAAGCTCTCTGGTAGGAAATCTGAGAGCTGCTTCTCTGGCTTGCGCGATGGCTGTACACAACTGAATCCCCCCCCCCCCCCGCTTGCTGAAGAGCTGCTGCTCCCCTCCCACCCCGCTGACCCTCCCAATTTGCTGTCGTGAGACATTTCAGCCACCTCCCCTTTTCTTTGTTTTCTTCCCTTGTTCCTCATTCCTAAGCCCTTCTAAGCTGCCCCACTTCTCCTGAGGCCGCTCATGTGCTGCGTCTGCAGAGAACAGCGGGGTGGCAGATAGAAGGTCTTTGCAGCCTGGCGGGGCAGCCCATGCCTAGGGCGCTTGACCAGGCAGGCTACTCCGACTCGGAGACCCTGTTTGTAGCTAGTGGGCACGGGGCTGCTGACAAACCAGTGTTCTGCTTGCGATGCGGGGTTCCCTTCCCTGTTGGGGTGAGCAGACCAGTCCGGGCAGGTGGCTGTGGGTGTGTCTGGGATGAGCTCTTGGAATCGGAGGCAGCAGTTGGATAAGGGGACAGGCCGGGGTCTGTCCTCAGTAGCAGCGTGGCTCAGAGATCTTTCCCCGGGCTGGGGCAGCCTGCTGCAGTCTGAGTAGGGGCAGCCAGCTGAGGGTTGGCCCTTGAGGCAGGCTTTCCTTAGGGCAGGAAGATGGTCCCTGTGCCGAGGGGAGCAGATGCAGAGCCCTCCTGGCGTGGAGATGGAGCAGGACCTGGATTCCTGGGGGAACTGCCAGGGCGCAGAAGAGCAATGAAAGGGAGATTTGAATGTGGTGGGTGGCACCTCTGCCTTCTCCTGCAGCCTGGGCTCTTCTGAAGGGTTCCCCCACTGCCCTGTCATTCCTGCCTTCCCACCTCCTCCCCCTTTATGGGCATGCAACCCCCCTGCCCTGTGGCGAGGAGTTCCGAGGGTCGACCCGGGGTGCGGGGTGGGGAGCCTGACACCGGGTCTCACCAGGGCTGAACCCAGGGGCTTGGGCAGGGGGTCCAGCTGGTGGGGGAAGGTTTCAGGGGGGCAGGACTGGGGTAGGGGAGACCAGTGGGGGTGGCTGGAAGGGGGGCGCTGGGATGGGGCGGGGGGGCGGCTGGAGGAAGGGTGCAGCTGGGGGGGGCACTGGGGCGGGGGGGCGGCCGGAGGAAGGGTGCAGCTGGTGGGGGGGCACTGGGGCGGGGGGGCGGCCGGAGGAAGGGTGCAGCTGGGGGGGGGCGGTGCTGGCTGCGGGGGGCGGCTGGAGGAAGGGTGCAGCTGGGGGGGGCACTGGGGCGGGGGGGCGGCCGGAGGAAGGGTGCAGCTGGGGGGGGCACTGGGGCGGGGGGGCGGCCGGAGGAAGGGTGCAGCTGGTGGGGGGGCACTGGGGCGGGGGGGCGGCCGGAGGAAGGGTGCAGCTGGGGGGGGGCGGTGCTGGCTGCGGGGGGCGGCTGGAGGAAGGGTGCAGCTGGGGGGGGCACTGGGGCGGGGGGGCGGCCGGAGGAAGGGTGCAGCTGGGGGGGGCGGTGCTGGCTGCGGGGGGCGGGGCCCAGGCCGGGCGGCTCCTCCCGCCGCTGGAGGGCGCTGCTGGCTGGGCCCCTCCCCCCTGCGCGCGGAGCCGGCTCGGCGCTTCCGGGTTCGCTGCCCCGCCCGCAGGTACCGGCCCGGCCCGCGCGGGGGGGCGGGGAAGAGGAGGGAGGCTGGGGGGGGGGGCAGTTTGGGGGGCGGGGAGGCTGGGGGGTTAGTTGGGGGGGGTAGGGAGGGGGGAGGCCCGGGTGCAGTTTTGGGGGCGGCGGAGAGGGGGGAGGCCCGGGGGGCGGGGCGGGGGGGAGGCTGGGGGGTTAGTTTGGGGGGGGTAGGGAGGGGGGAGGCCCGGGTGCAGTTTTGGGGGGGGCGGAGAGGGGGGAGGCCCGGGGGGCGGGGAGGGGGGGAGGCTGGGGGGTTAGTTTGGGGGGGGTAGGGAGGGGGGAGGCCCGGGTGCAGTTTTGGGGGCGGCGGAGAGGGGGGAGGCCCGGGGGGCGGGGCGGGGGGGAGGCTGGGGGGTTAGTTTGGGGGGGGTAGGGAGGGGGGAGGCCCGGGTGCAGTTTTGGGGGGGGCGGAGAGGGGGGAGGCCCGGGGGGCGGGGAGGGGGGGAGGCTGGGGGGTTAGTTTGGGGGGGTAGGGAGGGGGGAGGCCCGGGTGCAGTTTTGGGGGGCGGCGGAGAGGGGGGAGGCCCGGGTGCAGTTTTGGGGGGCGGCGGAGAGGGGGGAGGCCCGGGGGGCGGGGCGGGGGGGAGGCTGGGGGGTTAGTTTGGGGGGGGTAGGGAGGGGGGAGGCCCGGGTGCAGTTTTGGGGGGGGCGGAGAGGGGGGAGGCCCGGGGGGCGGGGAGGGGGGGAGGCTGGGGGGTTAGTTTGGGGGGGTAGGGAGGGGGGAGGCCCGGGTGCAGTTTTGGGGGGCGGCGGAGAGGGGGGAGGCCCGGGTGCAGTTTTGGGGGGCGGCGGAGAGGGGGGAGGCCCGGGGGGCGGGGAGGGGGGGAGGCTGGGGGGTTAGTTTGGGGGGGGTAGGGAGGGGGGAGGCCCGGGTGCAGTTTTGGGGGGCGGCGGAGAGGGGGGAGGCCCGGGGGGCGGGGCGGGGGGGAGGCTGGGGGGTTAGTTTGGGGGGGGTAGGGAGGGGGGAGGCCCGGGTGCAGTTTTGGGGGGGGCGGAGAGGGGGGAGGCCCGGGGGGCGGGGAGGGGGGGGAGGCTGGCGGGTTAGTTGGGGGGGTAGGGAGGGGGGAGGCCCGGGTGCAGTTTTGGGGGGCGGCAGAGAGGGGGGAAGCCCGGGTGCAGTTTTGGGGGGCGGCGGAGAGGGGGGAGGCCCGGGGGGCGGGGAGGGGGGGAGGCTGGGGGGTTAGTTGGGGGGGTAGGGAGGGGGAGGCCCGGGTGCAGTTTTGGGGGGCGGTGGAGAGGGGGGAGGCCCGGGTGCAGTTTTGGGGGGCGGCGGAGAGGGGGGAGGCCCGGGGGGCGGGGAGGGGGGGGAGGCTGGCGGGTTAGTTGGGGGGGTAGGGAGGGGGGAGGCCCGGGTGCAGTTTTGGGGGGCGGCGGAGAGGGGGGAGGCCCGGGTGCAGTTTTGGGGGGGCGGGGAGGGGGGGAGGCTGGGGGGTTAGTTTGGGGGGGGTAGGGAGGGGGGAGGCCCGGGTGCAGTTTTGGGGGGGGCGGAGAGGGGGGGAGGCTGGGGGGTTAGTTTGGGGGGGTGGGGAGGGGGGAGGCCCGGTCCCCCAGAGCCCAGTGCTGGCCCTCACTCTCTCTTGCGCGCAGGATGCAGAGGTGGCCGGTGCTGCTGTTCCTGGCCTGGGCTGGTTCCCTCTTCTTCTGCGGCATCGGCCTGTTCACCAGCGGCTTCCTGCTCATGCGGATCGAGCTCACCAACCTCAGCTCCTGCTCAGACCCGCTGGGCGCCCCGGCCTGGGCCGGACAGGACCCCGCACCTGGCGCCTGCTGGCTGCCCCAGCGCGTCCCCAAGGCCGTGCTGCTCATCATCGATGCCCTGACCTTCGAGTTCGCCCGCTTCGACGCGGCCAAGGAGAGGCCCCGGCCCTATGAGAACAAGCTGGGCTTCCTGCACCAGCTGTCGAGCTCCCAGCCCCGCCACGCCCGGCTCTACCGCTTCCGAGCCGACCCGCCCACCACCACCATGCAGCGCATCAAGGGCATCACCACTGGCTCCCTGCCCACCTTCATCGATGTGGGCAGCAACTTCGCCTCCTACGCCATCCAGGAGGACAACCTGCTCAGCCAGCTGGTGCAGAACGGTGCGTGGCCAGGCTCGTGCCTGGGTTTGCTGGCCTAGTGTAGTGGGAGGGGATTGGGCCAGCTGTGTTGGTGTAACCCTCTGGGGGTGGTGTGTAAAACCCCCAAGCCCTGCCTGCTCCTCAGAGCAGGAGAGCTGTGGCTCTGTGCAGCTCTCTAAGTGCCCAGTCTGCGTGCTGGCATGTTGGCTAAGTGGGTCACGAGTGCAGGGTGTCTGCCCTGCACTGGGAGCGGAGAGAGGTTGGGAGCTGATCGCGGGGCAGGGGGAAGCAGAGAGAGGCTGGGAGCTGATCACAGGGCTTGGGGGAGCAGAGAGAGGTTGGGAGCTGATCGCGGGGGGAAGCGGGTTTGGAGCCAGGGCAGTCAGGCTGATTCCCAGACAGGTGGAGGTTTGGATCTGGACACAGTTGTTGGGAGAACATCCCAGCCAGGCCGAGTGTTGTGGCGTGCCCCAAAACATGTGGGGAAGAGTTAAAATGACTGCTGTCACATGGCTGCGGCTGTCTTAACTCTCCATCTGGGAGGGAGGGAAGGGTGGAGGGTGTTGTCATTCACATCTCACTGCTGGTGCTTGTACCTGGATGGAGTACAATTGGCAGGAGGGCTCAGAGTCTGGGCTGTGGAGGTGCTGTCCTGCCCAGCCCTGTGCCAGGATCACGTTCGACCCTGAGGCTTCGTATCCGACCCCTAGTGCTTTGCCCCGGCAGGCCAGGGTTAGAGAGCAGGAAACAACACCCGTGCATGTGACGATCAGCGTTCATGGTGCTGCTGTGGCGGACAGGCAGTCTGTGCGCCATGGGGTTTACTTGTCAGTCCCCCTGCGACATAATATAATTCTATATAATATATGGAGATATACCATCTCATAGAACCGGCAGGGACCTTGAGAGGTCATCGAGTCCAGTCCCCTGCCCCCACGGCAGGACCAAGCACCATCCCTGACATCAGTAACGCTGACCGCAGGTGAATGTACCCTAGCACAGGGAGCCCGTCTCCACGACGAATTGTTGGCCAGAGATCACTGGCCACCAAGGAAAAGGAGCTTGCACACTGGTGTTTTCGAAGTCAGAGCCGCCAAGCTCGCTTTAATGTGCTCCAGCCCGGCTGGTGCAGCCCTTGCCTGTGGCGGGGGTGCTGCTCTGGGATGGGGGGGGAAGCTCCAGCCAGGTTGAAGCGACCCTCCCAGCCACCCTCCCCTTTAATGGGTTAACCGGTTAACCAGTTAAGTGGGGTTTTACATCCCTCGCTTGGGTAGTAGCAGACAGTATGACAGCAGTCTATTCTCGAAGCAAGCAGGGCAGGACTCACCCTGTGACGTAAGCCAGGAGTCCCTTGCCATACTGTGCAGAGCGTGTGAATCGCTACTGGAGGGATCATCGTGGCAGGGACTAGACCCTTCTGGTAGGTCCCTGAGCAGGCCATCAGGGCAGATGCGGGACTGGTTCTTGAAGGACAAAGCAAGGAATCATCTTTTCTGTTTACAGGGAGCCCTGTCCGCATCCCTCGTGAACCGAAATCCCACTGATACTGTTTCAGGGCAGGCAGTGCAGGGAATCTATAGCAGATGCTTTTCTAGCACACTGAAGCCAGGGTCTAAGGTAGACTTCCCCCATTTCCCCTCGGTCAGAGTATGAACAGCCAGGACAAAGCCAGAGGGTTTTAATGGCCCCCGCGTAGCCCTGGAGGCTGCGGTGTCTGGATTTCATGCATCTGTCAGAAGGTTTTGTGGAATCTTTTCTGTGCACACTGCACTTGCTGGCACAAGTGGAAACGTCTGTGATCCAGACCTTCGGTTCCTTCCCTGCATGGGGACTGGCCCTTTAGAAGACAGCTTTCCACCATACACAACGTCCTGCTAACTGCTAGGCAGGAATCCGCATGAAAGTGCTGCATTCTTCAACAGAAAACGTGTTTATTGATGATTTCCAGGTATGCTGTGGACCCTTCCAGACACCAATTAGTTCTATATTAAAGCACTAGAACAATGCTTCTCCACTTTTTTTTATAAAGTACCCCTTTTAAAAAAAAAAAATAAGTACCCCCAGTACCTACGGTTTTCAGACACACACATTTTTCTACCATTGCAACACATTTGTTTAAACAACTTAATTGTAGCCAGGCGGGGGATGAAATTTTTGGGTGTAAAAAGTATAAAAATAATAAAGCGCTGTAAAACTTAAAACAAAAATTCAGTTTTCTCCAAATTTCAGTTATGTTGATGTACCCCCCAGACTTCTCTCGAGTACCCCTAAGGGTACTCGTACCACTGGTTGAGAAACACTGCACTAGATTACCTTAAGATGACACCTCTTTTATTATATTCAGTTAAGGTTAAGCTCTCAGCCATAGCAGCGTACCTGTATGGGGAAAATCAGTTTTTACTAACAATACAATTAAAAGGTTTTTAAAAGGCCTTAATAATTTGTATCCTCCTTTGCGTTCCTGGGGTCTGAATGGAGTGTTGGCACAAATTGCGAGTCCTCCCTTGGAGCCTCTGGGAAGCTGCTCTGTTTTATCTAGCTGGAAGCCCTGTGTTTCCGATGGCCAGAGGCAGGAGTGGCTTGTGCGCATTGATGGCCGTGCTGCCGGTCGCTGCGTCTCACAAGGACCATCCTTTGCACGCAGCCAGACTCCTCACGGGGAGCCGTCTCTGGCTGCTGCACAAGTGGACGGGTCATTTTACCAGACTCCACAGCTCGGACGGAGACGCTATGTCCCAGACATTTGCTGGGAGGAGAGCGGGGTGGTTTTTAGCCAGGCAGGATGAAACCATTTCGGCCGTGATCTTGTGGACCTAGCGAGAGGGACGGCATTGGAGCTTGTGGCGGGATGGGATTAGTCCTTCCTCAGGGCAGCAGAGCACACGCAAGTCGGTCAGAAGGAGCGCGCCCGGCTGCCCGTGGACGCGTTCCTCTGGGGGGGGGTAGCAGGGCAGCACCCTCGCGTTCTGGTCGCACTCCTCCAGAGCGCTCTTCTGTAGCTTTGGAGCCTGGCTCAGAGGCCCAGCGTGGCAGGCAGCCCTGCCCTCCTTGTTTGACGAGGACTCTGGGCCCCGCATCCTGAGAGCATCCCGCCAGCGTGGCTGTGCCGGGTGCACCTCAGATAGCCCTGGTCCCAGGGGAGCAGCAAGGGAAGGTGGTTCTAGGGGCAGCTGCTGCCGAGAAGGCGGCTCTTAGGCTGCAGGGGGAGACTGAGGGTGCAGTGCTGGGTGTGTGGGGAGGGGCAGGTCCCTGTGGGCATCCTGCTCTCCAAGGCAGGTGCTGCAGCTGGGGAGTCTCTGCTTCAGCCGCCAGGCCTTGCAGGGTCCATGTGACACGCTGCCATCTCCGCGGCCCACTCGTTCCGCAGGTGGAAAGGGAGGCAGCTCGGTGGGGGAACAGGGCGGAGGTCTCCCACTCGCTCCATAGGGGCTCTGACAGCCAGCGGGGGCCGCTAGCTTTTGATCCCTGAGCCGGGGGCGGGGGGAGATGTGCTGGCACTTTGTATCCTGCTGCAGGTCTGGGTAAGGCTGGGCCCCCTCCCTGGCCCCTGTGCTAACCCCCATCCCGCTTTCCCAGGCAGGAGAGTGGTCTTCATGGGAGACGACACCTGGGACGGGCTCTTCCCCCAGAAGTTCTTCCGCTCGTATTTCTTCCCTTCGTTTAACGTGAAGGATCTTCACACGGTGGACGATGGGATCCTGCAGCACCTCTACCCAACCGGTGAGCGGTCCTGCCTGGGGGCTGGGACCGGGGCCTCTCTGCAGCCCGGTGGGGCTGGGTGTTAGCACCCTCGGGTCCCTGCTGCCCAACCGAGAACTGTTCTGTGGCCCAGCCAGGCCGGGAGCCCAGCGTCAGCACCCCAGCACCGCTGCAGCCCCTGCAGTGCAGCTGGGCAGCTTGTCAGGCCCCAGGCTCCCTGCGTGCCCCTCCTCCAAGCCAGACCTGCTGGGCCTTCCCTGCCCGCTCTGCCCTGGGAAGGCCACGCTGGGAGCCGGGCCCAGAGCGGGCACTGAACATTGTACCTGGATTTAACCTTGAAGGGCCCTTAGGAAGCTGGTGCCTGCCTGGCTGTCATTGAAATGCCCAGCGTGGCACATGATGCTTCTGGCACGGCCCAGGTGCGCAGGGGACTGGCGGGTGCCTGAGAAGGGAGGTGTCTCCCCTGGGTTGGTTTGTGTGTAGCTGGACTTTGTCCAGCGGGGGGCCAGGTGCCTTCGACAGCCTGTCAGAGACCCAGCTACATGAATGTGCCATAGCCAGAAAGCTGCCCACAGGCTGGGGGAAGCCACCTTGGGGGGAGTTCGCCCCATACAATGGACACGCATCTCAGCCTGTCTGTAGGGCAGACAGAAGAGGCTGCAGTGAAGTGGGTCCCCCCGGGAGGCACTGGCCTCGGGCAGCGTTTCTCAGCATTTTTGAGCTGCTGGCCCTCTTTGGACTTAAAAAAATCAGGGGCCCTCTGCCTTAAACTCAGAGGTTGGGCTCCTGTCCCACTTGGGGTGCAGGGCTTGGGGCTGGAGCGTGTAACTTAGCTTTGTGGGCCCCCTGTGCCATGGGACCCAGGCAAGTGTCCTGCTTCCTGCCCCCGAATGCCAGCCCTGCGAATAACCCCGTGAGCCCCTCCCAGGCAGGGATGGAAGCGACTAGTGGAGTATCCGCTAAGCAGAAACTTATCAGATAGTCCAGCAGTGACTCGACTGGTCTCGCCCCTGCCTCGCTGCCTCTGTCAGAGACGGGGAGCAGGAGCTGGGAAGGGCCGGCTTAAAAGCTGGTTCCCCCCAGCACCGTCTCCGCTGTGCTGCCCTGCCCGCAGAGGGGGGATAGGGGAGGCTGCTACGAAGCAGCTCCTGTCTGCAGGGGCCCCAGCGGAGAGCTCCGCCTCACCCCATGCACAGGGGCTGCTGCCGCCAAGCAGCCTCTGTTCACTGCAGCCAGGGCAGTCCACTGCGAACAAGAGCTGCTGGATTCAGCGTGAGCCAGGACCAAGCAGTCCCAGCTCGCGCTGGTCCGGGACGCTGCGCCTGGCCCGGCGGCTCTAACTCCATGTAAAATGCAGAGCCGCAGCGCGGGTGGCTCCCAGAGCCAGCGTGAGCCAGCACTGCTCAGTCCCGACCCCTGAGCTACCCCCGCTGCGGCTCTGGAGAGCAGTCCTATCGACAAATCGTATAGTCGATAGAAATTGTATCCACTAAAACGCTTAGCTGGGTAACCGCAATTGAACATCCTTACTTCCTGGTTGAGAAACACCTGCCCAGGGTCAGCCTTAATGGCAAACATCCCCAGTGTCTCTGCCGTTGCGCGCACGGAGCAGAATGTAACCCCTCCCTGAGGAGAATGGAGGACTCCACTGTGACAGACCAGGCCAGGTTTGGGCACCACTGAGGGCGTCTGTTCAGGGCGAATTGCTCAGATTCAGGGCTCCTTACAGCCCCAGACTGGAGACCTTCCCAAACAGGCCACAAACCAGTCCCACCGAGCACTTCAGCTGCCTGCCTGAAGCCTCACAAGCAAAACCCCTCCAACACCCCAGCAATACCCGTGCCCCAGACGGCCCCGGGCTTCATATACAGGTGAGGGGTCTTAGAACCCAATCTCACCTTCCCCGAACAAGTTCTGTCCGGTTCCAAGAAACCAGCCACAGGTCCCAGGTCAATTTACACTCTGGATTTTACTCACAAACCACGCTGAGCCAATCCTTTAGAATCTAACATCTAAAGGTTTTATTACTACAAGAAAGAAAAGCATGAGAGTGAGGTTGTCAAAGTATCATACGTTACATGCATCGAATCTCCCAGTTCCCGATGCAGGCTTGCAGCAGAGATGTTATAGCTGCTGGCTTAAAAGTCCTTGGTGCACATCCTATGCCAGGATGGGTCCATAGTTCTTCCCGGCTCGTGATTCCCTGCGAGGCCGCATCTGGGGTCAGGAGCAGATCTGGAGACAAAGATGGAGTCGGCCACATGGCCTATTTATACCTCCTTCCTGGCTTCTTCCAAGCTGGAGACAGTCACATGGTCTCTGACCAGGCACCTAGATTCCTTCATAGGTGGGTCTCTGGTACTTAAGAGACCTACTGTCCCTGGAGCCTTGCTAATTAGCATGTCCATAGGCCGAGCCCATCGCTCAACCACATACAGAGAAACTTCCAGTCTCCATACAGAGTACATATTCAAAACTCCACACACAGACATTATACAGAGATATGAAGAGCATATACAGAATCAGTAGCAAGTAAGCTTTTGACACCTCACATGGCCCCCTTTGTACCACTTTTGGGATGAACACCCCCCTATGGGTGCAGCAGTGACCCCGCTGCTCCCCTCAAAATCCAATCATGTGACACCCACCCCCACATGGAGCAGAATGGAACCCCGCCCTGAGGAGAATGGGGTATCCCACCCCCACACGGAGCAGAATGTAACCCCTGCCCTGAGGAGAATGGGAGACCCCACCCCCACACGGAACAGAATGTAACCCCGCCCTGAGGAGAATGGGGGACCCCACCCCTACACGGAGCAGAATGTAACCCCGCCCTGAAGAGAATGGGAGACCCCACCCCCACACGGAACAGAATGTAACCCCGCCCTGAGGAGAATGGGGGACCCCACCCCTACACGGAGCAGAATGGAACCCCGCCCTGAGGAGAATGGGAGACCCCACCCCCACACGGAACAGAATGTAACCCCGCCCTGAGGAGAATGGGGGACCCCACTCGCACGTGGAGTAGAATGTAACTCCACCCTGAAGGGAATGGGGGACCCCACCCCTACACGGAGCAGAATGTAACCCCGCCCTGAAGAGAATGGGAGACCCCACCCCCACACGGAGCAGAATGTAACCCCACCCCGTCGGGCTAGCAGTATAAAAGCAGCAGGGGCCATGACACGTGCAACATGAAATGTGAGTGCGCCTATGGCTGAGCACTGAGTTCTCGGAAGTCCCTCCAATATGGTGTGCCTCGGTTTCCCCAACTCTACAACGTGGTGATGGTACCTACTTCGGTAGGGTTGTGCACCACACAAGGTTGGGGAGGGAGGGCTCTGCCAAGGGAGCAGTCGAGATTAGGGTCCTCAGACTGGGTCCTTGCTGCTTCTGCTTAGAAGAGAGATGATGAAGGGGGTGGGTGGGAATGAGACAGAGGTCTGTAAAGTGACTGGGGTGGACACCATGGAAAGTGATTTATCCCTTCATGTAACACACAGACTAGGGGTCCCCCCATGAAACGAACAGGGCTAGCAGGTTTAAAACAGATTAAGGACGCACTTTACACAACATCATATCAACCTGTGGAACTCCTTGCCAGGGGATGTTTTGAAGGGCAAAAGTATCACTGGGTTAAAAAGAATGAGAAAAGTTCCTGGAGGAAGGTCCATCAATGGCCACTAGCTAAGACGGCCAAGGAAGCAACCTTAATGCCCTGAGGGTCCCTAAACCGCGGACTGCCAGATGCTGGGAGTAGACAACGGGCCGGATCACTTGCAGTTGCCCCGTTCAGTTCATTCCCTCTGAAGTGCCTGGCCCCCGCCCCTGCCGGCAGACAGGACAGTGCCCAGAGGATCCTTGCTCTGAGCCAGCGTGGCCGTGATGTCCTTGTGCCTGTGGGAGCGCCCAGCGTAGTGCCAAGGGGAGAGCCGGGCTGATGGAAGACGGGCCCCAGGCTGTCTGGTTAGCAGAGGGGGGCAGCTGTGGTCTGACATGCCCTCTCCCCTGTGCTGCAGTGGATGGCGGTGAATGGGACCTGCTGATCGCTCATTTCCTGGGCGTGGATCATTGTGGGCACAAGCACGGACCTGACCATCCAGAAATGGCCAAGAAACTCACCCAAATGAACGAGATGCTCAGGTGACCAGTGCTCGGGCGGGGGGCGGGGGAGGAGAGGGGGGCTGCCAGCTCGGCCTCCGCACCAGCAGGGGCACCCAATGAGGCTGGGCTGCTGCTTTACTTCCTGCCTACCCTGTTGGCCCAGCTGAGCCCGGCTCTGCCGCTCCAGAGCGAAGGCAGCACCCCCTGGTGGGGGTGAGGCTGGATTGCATTCGGGGAAGCCCTCCAGGAACCTTGCATGGAGTGCGCTGATTGTGCCCCTGCTGGGGGTCCCGGCACAACTGGAGGGGTGGTGGTGAGGCAGGGCTGGCTGGAGCTGACCTGGCTGCTAGGCAGGGCTGCTGCGCGCCCAGTCCTGGGCCTGCTAACCGCTTTCCCAGTGTCCAGCCCCCTCCCAGGCAGGATGCAGCGAGCCAGAGGGCTGTGTCTGAGGGTCAGCTGGGAGCCTGTGTCTGAGTGGAATGCCCCGCCAGCACTGACCTGTGCACCAGGCAGGAGCATGGGGACAGGAGTTTGCTCTCTGTATAATATTTGTGTTTCTAAGGTGCCCATCGGCATAGCATCTGGGCTGCCCCCTCTGTCGCAGGGAAGCAGCCGATGCCTGGAGCCAGCTCACGGTGGGCTCGTGCGGTGCCTGGCCCTGCATTGTTGTGCTCAGAGCCCTGCCTGTGGTTCACCCCCAGGGCGCTGCAGCTGCATCCAGGCATGGGTTGGTGGCCCCTTGGCGGGGCAGAGGCGCTGCAAGGGGTCTGACCGGCCTTGTCTCGGGGGCAGGTCGCTGGTGGATCGCCTGGGGAATGACACGCTGCTGCTCGTGGCTGGGGACCATGGAATGACAGAGACGGGGGACCACGGAGGGGACAGCGAGAAGGAGGTGAATGCGGCGCTCTTCGTGTACAGCAAACGGACTCTCTTTGGAGCCCACCTTCCCGAGGTAACAGGCAGAGCCGGGCTGCGGGGAGGGCTCTGCCAGGGGGGTGAGCCCCAGGGTGACAGGAGCTGGCAGGTGGCTGGCCAGGAACAAGGAAATATGAGCTGAACCCTTCCCTGACCCCCACGCCTCTGTCCTGCCCACGCTGATACCGGGGGCTGCTTCTCAGCCATCTGCACCCTCCCCTCCGGGGGAAGGGAGGTGGGTGGGCCTTTTCCGTCCCATTCGCCCTGGGGTGCAGTCGCCTGCTGAGATTGGGTCCCCTCCCGGGTTCTTCGTCCCCTCCCTGCACCACCAGGCAGGTGGCAGAGAAGCCAAGAGGAGCCGAGCGAACCACCAGCCGTGCTAGGCCTGGGCCCCGGGGAGCCTGAGGTGGCAGGAACAGCTCGGTCCTTCCCTGCAGCTGGCACGTGGCCGCTGGTGGTTCTAGCTTCACACCCCTCGGAGTTGGAGGCCATGGGGTGCCTCAAGCAGGGCCACGTTCACCCCCGAGCCCTGCCCTGGGGTCTGCCTGGCAGGCCCGGTGGGATGGGGCCCCAAAGAGGCAGGGGGTGTCTGAGCCCAAGACCCCCAGCCTGGCCTCCCTCAGCATGCTCGTCCCCTCTGGCCTGTGGGACCTGCTGCCGACTGACCCATCCCTTGTCCTCCCGCAGGAGCCAGAAACCGTCCCGCAGGTGAACCTGGTGCCCACGCTGGCCCTGCTGCTGGGCGTGCCCATCCCCTACAGCAGCATCGGGGAGGTGATGGCGGAGCTGTTCTCGGGGGACGGTGACGCAGCTTCGGCCACACTCCGTCAGCTCTCGGCATATCATGTCAATGCCAGACAGGTAGGGGCGGCCGCCGCTGAGCGGCCCCGGGGAGAGGCCCAGGGAGGGGTTCGCTTCGAGACCCTCTGCAGCCAGGCCTGATCTGCCCTGTCCGGGGCCAGAACTTGTTTGCTAACACAGGCCTGTGGCTGGGCCTGACCTCAGCCACTCCTCCTGCATGCCCCCCTTGTTCCCAGTCACGCAGTCACCCGCTACCCTCAGCATTGCTGGCCTTTCCGCCTGCCCTCCCGCAGTGGGGGGGCAACACAGAGCCAGCAGCCAGACTCGGGGGGCTCCCGGAGCCTGAGCCCGAAAAGAGCTGCCAGAGGAGATGGCTGGTTCGCTGTGCCAGTGTCCCAGAACGGCAAGAGATGGCTCTGGGCCCAATCAGCCAGTCAGCGTGATGCCAGTCCTGTGCCACGTGACGGGGTCACTGGATAGATTTATGGCTGAAGTTTCCAACCTTTTTCCATGTGCAGGCCTCTAAAATATTGCAAATGGAGGTGCAGGTCCTTTGGTCTGCAGACCTCCAGGGGGCCACGGGCCCCCGGCTGAAAAGCGCGGCTGTGAAGGGTCAGACTACAGCAGAGGTCGGTCAGCGTGGTTTGATGGAAGATCAGGCTGGTCAAACAAGCCCGCATCCCTTGGTTGAGGAGATCATAAGTTTGGTGGCTAAAGGGAGCTGCGTAGGTGTGAGAGACTGAGACCTTTGGCCCCCTCTGATGGGTGGTTTAAAGAAACACCAGCGTGATACAATTTGCATCGACTATTCGATTAGCTGATATGGTGCCTCCACCTTGGAAGTGTAGCAACAACCCCAGGGCTTCCAAGGGGGGAGTGCGGGAGGGGGCCAGTGGGGCAGTCAGCCGGGGACCCCGGGCTCCACGTGGCGCTGCCGCTTTGAAATGCTGCGAGCAGCCTGAGGACTCCCCAGCTGGCCCCAGGCTGCACATGGTGCCTTCTGCCGAACGTGGGGCAAGCACAGGCCGGCAGGCGCACCAGCAACCTGCCTGCTCTCACTAACCCCAGTAACGGTACAACCCCCTTCTCCTCCAGGTGGACCGGTTCCTGCACTCCTACTCGCTGGCTGCCCAGGACCTGCCGGCCCCGCGGCTCCGGCACCTGCGGGAGCTCTTCTCGGCGGCGGTGGAGGAGCACGCCCAGCTGCTGGCCCGCGTGCGGGAGGGAGCGCCCCCCTCGCCCGAGCTGCAGGCCAGGCTGGGCCGACTGGTCGGCCGCTTCCAGCATTACCTGCGGGAGGCCCGGGCCGCGTGCATGGAGTCCTGGGCCCGCTTCCACCCCCTGCGCATGGTGGCTGGCTGCGCCCTCATCGCCGCCTCCTGCCTGCTCTGCTGCCTCGCCTCGGAGCTGGCGGCAGCCCTGGACTTCCCCTACCGCCGCCGCCTCCTCTACCCACTTCTTTGGGGCCTGGCGGGGGCAGCTCTGCTGGGGCTGGGCCACCTGCTTGCCAGGGAGGGGCTGGACCTCCTGCTGGTGGCGTCGGGGACGGCTGCTGCATCCCAGCTGGGCTTCTTCTGGCACCTGGGGGGCCGCCGGCCCCTCCCAGCCCGTGGAGCCGGCGTCCAGTCCTTGGGGGCCAGTGCAGGCCTGTGGCAGAGGCTGGCCCTCCCCATGGGTGCCCTCCTGCTGCGCTGCGGCGCCATGTTCTCGGACAGCTTCGTGGTGGCCGAGGCCCGGGTGGCCCCTTTCCTGCTGGCCTCCCTGGCTATCCTGCTGGTGGGGCGGCTGCTCTGGCGTGGCCAGCTGGCTGCTCCGGAGGCCCCCCGGCAGCACAAGAAGAGCTGTCAGGTGCTGTGCCTGCTGGCCACGCTGCTGGCCTGCCTGCGCCTCTCCAGCCTGTTCCACCAGTGCCGCGAGGAGACCCCGCTGTGCCAGCCCTCGCCCCTGCTGGCCCCGCTTGCCGGCCTGCCGAGCACCCAGGCCAAGAATCTCTTCTACCTGCTGTGCGTGGCCTCGCTGGCCGGGCTGGTGTACGCCCTGCGGCGCTGGCTGCGGCACTACGGCAACCTCA
This sequence comes from Pelochelys cantorii, assembly GCA_032595735.1. Classification (NCBI taxonomy): domain Eukaryota; kingdom Metazoa; phylum Chordata; order Testudines; family Trionychidae; genus Pelochelys; species Pelochelys cantorii. Next base: position 580,253 of record CM064330.1, on the reverse strand, counting down.
ACAGCTCCGGCCCCCTGGTGCTCTTTGTGCGCTGGGCCTTCCCGCTGCTGGCCGTCTGCGTGGCCTGCTACTGGGCCGTGGCCTCGGGGGCCGAGGACGCGCTGGGCAAGCTGCAGGAGCTGGTGCAGGTGGCACTGGTGGGCTTCCCCCGGGCTGCCTACGGCCTGGCCTGCCTGGGGCTCCTGCTGGCGCTGTGGGAACCCCTGACGGTCTTTGTGCCGGACAGCCGGGAGTCAGCGGGGGCCATTGTGACCCCTTACCAGGGGGCCCCCGGCTCCCAAGCCGACCTCCTGCACGTCATCCCGCAGATCTACCGAAGGATGCAGGAGTCTCTCAAGAGCCAGCTGGACGGGGAGGCCCGGGGGGCCCCGGTGGCAGCCTACGGGCTGGGGAGTGTCTACTCGGCCGCCCTGCTCGTCATGCTCACCCTGCTGGGCTTCCTCCTACTGCTGCTGCACAGTGAGAGGCTGAGCCTGGCCTTCCTGCTGCTCTTCCTGGAGGCCGTTGTGCTGCTGCAGCTCCATGCCTGTGTCGGGAGACTGGCTGGGGACGCCGGTGAGCTGGGGTGGCCGGGTCTGGACGCCTGTGTTGTGAGCGGCTTGCTGCCCGCAGGGTTTGCACAAGGGGGGAGAGCAGGCCTGAGTCTGGGGATCCCTCTGTCCCCAGGGTCCCTGCTGGAGGGGGGGCTGCTCACCGTCACTGCAGACCTGCTGTGCGTGTGTTCAGCGCGGCGCTGCCCCTGTGCCAGTTCCCCGCGCCCCGTCTGGCGAGAGGAGCTGCCTGGGGCTTGGCCAGGAGGGCACCTACCCTCCCTAGCGCGGGGGCAGAGGGCCAAGGTGCCCAGTGCTGGACGCTTGGTTCCTCCCTCTCCTTTGGGGCGAGGGCCGGGAAGGGGCTAACGTCAGCGTGGCTGAGCTGTGGCCTGCCCGTGACGCCGACCTCTCTCCCTCTCAGAGCCCTTCGTGGTCCCCTGGGACGCGGTCACCTCCTGGGTCTTGGCTGCCACCCAGTTCTTCTATTCCACGGGCCACCAGCCCGTCTTCCCGGCCATCCACTGGAACGCAGCCTTCGTGGGCTTCCAGCAGGGCCACAGCTCCCACCTGGTGCCCGCCCTCCTGGTGGGGGCCAACACCTTCGCCTCCTACATACTCTTCGCAGGTACAGGAGTTCCTTCTGGGGCAGGGGGAGGTGCCTGGGCTGGGGGAGGGAGCCGGGCGCAGGAGAGAGCTGGGGTGTGGGAGGGGGAGGGAGCCGGGCCATGGGCGGGGGAGGGAGCTGGGCGGGGGGAGGGAGGGAGCCGGGCGTCGGAGGGGGAGGGAGCCCGGTGCAGGAGGGAGCCGGGCCGTGGCTGGCGGAGGGAGCCGGGAGGGGAGGGAAACGGGTGCAGGAGGGAGCTGGGTCGTGGCTGGGGGAGGGAGCCAGGCCGCGGGTTAGGGAGCCAGGTGTGGGAGGGAGCCGGGCGTGGGAGCAGCCAGGCCTTGAGGCTCGGCAGCAGGCGCCGTGCAGACGCGCCAGGGAGCCACAGCCACGCTGCTCTCATGGGAGCGCTGAGCAGAGTGCAGCTGGCACCCTCGGGGGTAACGTCCCCGGCTCCGGGCGCCTGGTTACCTCCTGTGCCTTTGTCCTCGAGGCAGTCGGCTGCCCTCTGCTCCTGCTCTGGCCCTTTGTGTGTGAGGCGCCCAGCTCCCCGCGGAGGCGGCTGAAGAAGGAGCTGTGCGAGGAGGAGGAGCCCATGATGGAGATGAGGCTGCGGGAGTCTCCCGAGAGGTTCTCGGCTGCTCTGCTGCAGCTGGGGCTCAAGTACCTCTTTGTGCTCGGCATGCAGGTGGGGGCGGGGGCCCCGCGTGGGCACCAAAGGGTTAATGACGTGCTCCGGGGTGGGGCAGTGCCCGGCAGTGGGTGGAGGCTTGCTGGCAGCCACGCTGGGGCCTGGCCCTGCTCGGTGCCCTGCACTGGGGCCTGGACAACCCCCAGCCCTGCTGCGCCCCTTGATCCGAGTGTGTGTGGGGTGGAAGCTACTCCCAGCCGTTTGCTCACGCCCGGCCCTGCAGATCCCCGGCGTGGAGGGCCTGGGCTGGGCGCTCCCCATCGCGCCATCACCCAGCCGTAGCGCTCTGCAGGCGGGTTCCGGCACAGCGGCGCTGGAGGACTCGCGTTGGCCCTGCTAGGGCTGGGACCTCCCTGTTCTGTAGCTCGGCTGGCCTGGACGGGGGGTCTGAGGGACACCCCAGGCGAAGGGGCGGCCCGTACCTTGTCCCTTTGCCATTGTGCCTGCTCTGTGCAGACGAGGGTACATCTGACGTCACTGGTGTGCCGCCTGTCACCTCCTGGCAAGGTGTAGGACTCCCTCTGTGAGCCTCCTTCCCGGCCTGCTTGTGTGGCTTAGTGTCCTCGAGACCATCCCTGCGCTGGGGTATTGGGCTGGCTCCCCTGTCTCCCCCACTGAAATCCAGGCCTTGGAGCAGCACAGCGTGGCTCCAGTCTGGGAGAGGAGGGGAGGGAGTCAATTCACTTGCTGCCTCGGGCCCAGCGACCTGCCTGGCTTGACCCCCTTTGCTGGGAGCTGGGAGCAGCCTCTCAGGGCGACGTGTGACTTTGCCTTCTCCCGGCCCCTCCCCACAGCTCCTGGCCTGCGTCGGGGCGGCCATGGTCCTCAGGAGGCATCTCATGGTCTGGAAGGTGTTTGCCCCAAAGTAAGTGCCGGGCGCTTCCCTCTGTGCTTGGGGCGGCCCCTTCCTCCTGGCAGCTCGGCAGCTAGAGTCCACGGCCAGAAGGGTCTGCTGGGATTGTCTGGCCTGGAAGGGCAACTAAAATGATGAGGGGTTTGGAACAGGTCCCATATGAAGAGAGGTTAAAGCGACTGGGACTTTTCAGTTTAGAAAAGAGGAGACTGAGGGGGGATATGATAGAGGTCTATAAAATCGTGAGTGATGTGGAGAGGGCAAATAAAGAAAAGTTATTTATTAGTTCCCATAATAGAAGAACTAGAGGACACCAAATGAAGTTAATGGGTAGCAGGTTTAAAACTAATAAAAGAAAGTTCTTCTTCACACAGCGTGTAGTCAGCCTGTGGAACTCCTTGCCAGAGGAGGCTGTGAAGGCTAGGACTATAACAGAGTTTAAAGAGAAGCTAGATAATTTCATGGAGGTTAGGTCCATAAAAGGCTATTAGCCAGGGGATAAAATGGTGTCCTTGGCCTCTGTTTGTCAGAGGCTGGAGAAGGATGGCAGGAGACAAATCGCTTGATCATTGTCTTCGGTCCACCCTCTCTGGGGCACCTGGTGCTGGCCACTGTCGGCAGACAGGCTACTGGGCTAGATGGACCTTTGGTCTGACCCAGTACGGCCATTCTTATGTAAGGGGGGGATGCAGGTGGGGATTTGGGGGCCCCGAAGGGCCATAGCGTTGGTGAAGATCGTACGGTGAGATCAAGGGGGATTGGCCATTGGGGCAGATGGGCAGGGCCAGGGGCATCCTCCCTTGTTTGGGGCCCATGCATCCCAGCTGAGCCTTGCTCCGAAAGATGCACGGTGGGGTGGTGTCAGGGTCCGATGGGATGCCCTGGCCCGCGCTGGGCAGGAGCTCGAGATCTGGCTTTGGGATCTGCGGCCCCTCTGTCTGGGGAGCTGGGTTCGAGGCAGAAGCAGAGCTGTGCGAGCACAGTCCGTGCTGGGCGTGGGGGGTGCCATGGGCAGGGAGGGCCATGGTTCGGGCGGGGGCGCTGGCTGCAAGGCATAACCCCATGCCTGTCCTGCCTGCAGGTTCCTCTTTGAGGCGCTGGGCTTCATGGTGAGCAGCGTCTGCCTGCTGCTGGGGATCTCCCTGGTGCTGCGTGTGGACTGCGCGCTCAGCGCCTGGTTCCAGCGGCTGCGGCCCAGGTAGCAGCCGGGATGCAGTGCCTCGTCCCCTGGCGCGGTGGTGGCTGCGTCCCTGGAGCCGCCGCCACGGACAGCAGCTGGGGATTCTCCCTGCGGGGCGCTCCAAGGAGGGGCGCTGGCCTCACCCACTGTCGCTGGACGCTGAGCTGGCCATGTTGCTGCCCTCCAGCTGGGTGGGAGCCCGCGCCCGGCGCATGGAGCTGCAGCAGGCGGGGCAGGGGAAGAAAGCACCAAGCCTCAAGCGCCCTCCTGGAGCTGGCTGGGGGCGGGGTCTTCCTGCCATTTCCCCACCGCCTCACCTGGCCAGCTGTGAGCTGCCGTGGGTTTAGCTACCTCGCCTGGGCTCTGCTGGTGCCAGAGGTGGGACCGCCCTGTGCTCTGCCTGCCTGCCCGCCCGCGTGGCAGCCTCCCCCCCCTCCTCCAGAGAGGGCAGCGCAGGCCCTGGCTTCTTGGGCTGCTTCGCCCTTGCAGAGGAGGAGCTGCCTGCTGCTGTGTGATGGGGGCACCCGTCTCACTGGTCCTGTCTTGCCTGGTCTTCCCAAGGGCTGCGTCGGTGAGTGGCACGCCGTGCTGAGTGTGTGTGTGTGTGTGTGTGATGTGCCCTGCTGGGTGAGTGTGTGTGTGTGAGTGCATGCACATGTGTATGAGTGGCACGCCCTGCTGGGTGTGTGTGTGTGGGGGCGTGCCCTGCTGGGGGTGTGTGTGCATGTGCGAGCGGCGTGCCCTGCTCTGTGTGTGTGCGCGCGCACGTGTGAGTGGCATGCCCTGCTGGTGGGGGGGTGTGTGCACCTGTTTGTGCATGCAGCGTGTGCGTGTGTGTGCACACAGCAAGGAGGGGAGCTATGCCAGGGCATACAACCGTCTGAGTGTGTCCGGAGAGAGGCCTCAGCTGTAGCAGCCACTGCCCGGCTCCTGTTGCGTGGGTGCCTGGGTCTCTGTGCCCAAGCCCAGGCCGCAATGATGGGCGGCCCAGGCCGCGTGGGAGGCCGGCGAGCGCAGCGGCGTGCCCGCTGGGTAGGAACAGGGCCCAGCATCAAGGCTCCTGGTTGAAGCAGGAAGGGAGCGCCAAGCCGGGCGGGCCGAGCTGCTGGCCATGCAGTGTGGCTGGCGAGCACTGCTCCAACGCTTTTGGCACAGATCACCCCGCAGGATTGCCAGCTCAGCGCCTGCTGCCCCACGGCACCACCCGAGTCGAGGTCGGGCCCCAGCGAGCCTGGCCGTGAGGCTGGAAGGTCTTCACGAAATCCCCGGGTGCTGCAGGAGATGCGGCCAAGATTCAGACCACGGGGCTGGCTGCAGGGCTGACCTGGAGGCTCCAGTGCGGGGAGGCTGCTGCTCTGGCTGGTGGCTTAGGCTCACCCCTCCCCACCCGTTAGTGTCGGGAGACGGGCCCCTCCTTCGCAGGGCGGGGGCGTTTCTGGAAGAGCTGTGAATTGACTTCAGTTCACTGTGCCATGGACGGGGAGTCCTGGGCCCCTGCCCCCCTGCCTCGGGGCCACGTCCCGGCTTACGGAGCTGCGAGGGTGGGCCCACGGATGGGTTGGGTTCGTCTGTGGGCCCGGAGTTTGCCCTCCCAAAGTTGAAGCTGAGCAGGCTATTAGGCAGGGTTACCGGTACCTAGCGGTTCTCTGCTGGAGCCAGCAGATGCGCAGCAGATAGCTGCTGGCCAGGGAGAGCCGTGGGGGCGTGGGACAGGGCAGTGGCTGCTTACCACACTTGAAGGCCGTGTTAGAGCTCCAGGCAACTCACACTGCTGAAGCCAGGGAGCGAACCTCACCATCTCACCTGCGTTTCCCTCATGCGGGCCAATAGCTGCCAGTCTGAACAGCCTTGCAGAGCACGTCTGTGGTCTGGAAATCTATTGCAGCCCTGATGTCCCTGCCATGACCCCAAACTCTGGGCTTTGCGTTCCCCTTCTCCCGAGCATCAGCCAACCTCCATCATTCAGGGGCTTTCCAAGCACGGCCGAGCACTGCCCTGCACATCACTGGAGCTCTCCGCACACTTAGCAGCCTCCGGCCGCCTCCAAATTATCCCCATTTTATAGATGAGGAGACCGAGGCCCTGAGAGTGGGGCCTGGTCACACAATGAGTCTGTGGCTGAGCAGGAAGAGAATGCAGCAGCTCCATGAAAACCACCAAACTCTGCCCCTCCTCCCTGTTGAACTTGTCTCCCCTTCCAGCTTAGGCTGGGGCTGAATCTGACTTGGAAATGTTTAAATCCCAGTAGTCCTGTGGCTTTGGGCTGGGCTAGTGAATTTGCGCACAGGCCTGGGAGCTTGGGCCTCCTGATTTCTGATCCTAGCTCCGCCACAGATGGTGTGACCTTGGGCAAATCACCCTGCCTCTGTTTTCCCCTCAAAATCTAATTCCAGAGACCCGTCTCCGGGCTATCAGGGTGCACATTGGCCCTGGAGAGGGGCTTGTGGAGTCCTTCTATCGTGGTAGTGCCAAGGAGCCCCGGGTAGGATGCTGGGCCTGGTTTCCTGGTCACTTTACAAAGGGGGAGAAGGCCGCTGGCCAAGGAACTGAGGCCAAGCAGCAAGGTGACACGCCACGGGCTATTGGCAGGCTGTTTTTATATGACTGTTCCTAGTTCTGTAGTTTTCCCCAGCTCCCCCTGTAGTGAGATGAAGGCCTAATCCAAAAGCCCATGTAGCACAGGCCTGGTGTGAGGCCTGGCTAACAGTGGACAACACTTGGCTAATATAAAGCAAAGCTAAGCTGGGAGCAAGAGGCAGGCCCTGCTCACAGAGCTTGGCAGGAATGGGGCTGGGAGTGTAACGCTTATTGGCAGAAGGCCTGGGTGTAGAACAGTACCTGGTGCTATGTCCCACCTTTTGGACTGTGCTTTCAATTTATGACCAGGACTGTTCTGCAGTCGGTACCTAGTGCTGTCCAGGCCTGTGCTAGGTGGGCTTTTGTTTTAGGCCCTCATCTTAACACACCCTCAACCTAGCCATGCGGCTGTCATTCTGGTTAACGTGCCAGGAGGCTGGAGAACCCAGAGTGCCAACACCCTTTGAGTAGGGCGCTGGGTGTTCCGTGCTGTCTGCCCCCAGGGAGGTTGTGTGCCAGTGGCTAGCACACGCGGCTGGGATTCAGGAGGCCTGGCTGTGTAGCTTTGGGCACACGGCTGTGGGAACCCGCCTGGAAAATGGAGCCATTTGCACAGCGCCTGGAGCGCTCGGCTGCCCAGTGGTCTGAGGATGCCGAGCCGTGTCGCTTTTCTTTCTGCTGGAGCAGCTCGGCCTGGAAGTGGCTCTGGAGTGTCTGCCAGGGAGTTGAGATGTATAGAAAAGAGACACAAGGGAACCAGCTGGCAGCGGCTGTTCATCTACTCCCCTCTGGCCCGCCCCGACTGTCTGAGACTGTCAGCGACTCCTCCGAACAGAGGAACAGGAAGCCGGTGTTCTTTCCACGCTGGAACTGACTGGCTACGATCTGGGCAAATTGTTTCACTTCCTGTGCCTCAGTTTGCCTAAACCTGGGATAATACTGAGCTACCTCCAGGGCAGGGGGGGCGGGAGGGAGGGACAGCAAGGCTGAGTTGTCTCTGGGAGGTGCACTGGAGGGGCTGGAAATGAATGATTCTTGTTTAATTATATAATTACTAGGTGGTGGGGCAGATTTGCTTTGGGTGTGGCTGTTGCTTTGCCTCACTGCTCCCAGTGAGGTAATGGGCGTGGTTTCTGAGCCCCGCTCTGGGGTACTCCCGTATCTAGGTGATTGCCTGTTAACCTCCTTGCCAGAAAAGGGGAGGTGACAGAATGAATATGGGACTGTAAGTACCGGCAGGAGCCCCCTACCCTTGGTCTGGTTTGGTGCTGTGGCAAAACTGATTATTGCAAATAAAGTGTGAGAGGCACAATGGAGGTGAGAGTGGGCCACTTTGTGTGTGTGTGTGGGGTGGGGAATGGAGGCAGCAGGCTGGCTGGTGAAGGCTGCTTTTCATAGAATCCCAGGGCTGGGAGAGTTCTTGGGAGAGACCCCTCCGTGCCCAAAGCAGGGCCAACCCAGACTCAATCAGCCCAGCCAGGGCTTGGTCAAGTGGGGACTTAAACACCTCTACGGATAACAAAAAACAGGACTATGTAGCACTTTAAAGACTAACAAGATGGTTTATTAGGTGATGAGCTTTTGTGGGCTAGTTTATCATCACCTAATAAATCATCTTGTTAGTCTTTAAAGTGCTACATAGTCCTGTTTTTTGTTTCAGCTAGATTAGACTAACATGGCTACATCTCTGTTACCTCTAGGGATGAGATTCCACCCCCTGCCTAGGGAACCCCTCCCAGTGCTTCCCCACCTGCCTAAGGAAAGAGTTTTTCCTAATCTCCAACCTAGACCTTCCCCACTGCAAAGTGAGCCCATTGCTCCTTGTTCTGCCACCTGCCCCCACTGAGAACAGCCTCTCTGGAACCTCCCTTCAGGGAGTTGAAGGCTGCTCTCAAATCCCCCCTCACTCTGCTCTTCTGCAGACTAAACAAGCCCAAATCTCTCAGCCTCTCCTCATAGGTCATGTGCTCCAGCCCCCAAATCATTTTGGTCGCCCTCTGCTGGACCCTCTCCAATGCGTCCACGTCCTTTCTATAGTGGGGGACCCAGAACTGGACACAATACTCCAGATGTGGCCTCCCCAGAGCCGAATAAAGGGGAACAATCACTTCTCTGGATCTGCTGGCAATGCTCCTCCTAATGCAGCCGAATATGCCATTAGCCTTCTTGGCTACAAGGGCCCCCTGTTGACTCCTGTCCAGCTTCTCATCCAGTGTAACCCCCAGGGCCTTTCTCCTTTTGTGGGCAGGGAGTGGGTATGACCAGCAGCTGGAGGCAAAGAGCAGGTGCATGGTGAGCACTTTGTGGGGGGCTGCACAGCACGGGGGTGGGAAAGGGGGGACCCTGGGCACAGAAGGGGGAGGGCGCTTTGCAGAGGGGCGGGGGATGCACGTCAGGGGGGCGGGAGGGCGCTTTGCAGAGGGGCGGGGGATGCACGGCAGTGGGGCGGGAGGGCGCTTTGCAGAGGGGCGGGGGATGCACGGCAGTGGGGCGGGAGGGCGCTTTGCAGAGGGGCGGGGGATGCACGGCAGTGGGGCAGCAGTGGGGGGCTGGGCGCAGAATGGGGCGCTCCATACCAGCCGCGCGCTGAGTCCTGCGAGCCCCTCCCCCGCCTTTGGTGCCAATCCCCGTCGGCTCCAGCTGGGCCCCGCCCCCGCCCCCTGGCTGCTTCTGCAAATCGGCGCAGCGTCCACGGCCCTGCCCCCACGCGTACAGCGACGCGCGCAGCGCAGCCCCTCCCCCCGTGCCGGGATTGTGCTTTGCCTACGGAAGAGATTGGGCTCCGCTCGGCCGCCGTAGCGCCAGCCAGTGCGCGGGCCCCGCCCGCCTCGCTCCAGCGTGCGCCGCGCGCTGCCCGCACGTGAGACGCACGGCGCCACGTCAAATCTTCCGCTTCGCCGCTTCCCTTAGCAACCGCCGCTTCCGCCCGCCGGGGCCAATCGCCGCCGCCGTCCCCACGCGCCGGCGCCAATGGGCGGCGAGGGGGGCGGGGCCGGGCCGAGGGGGCGATGGCGCAGCGGCTCCAGCCCCGCGGCCGGGCGCGTCCCGCCGAGCGCAGCCGGCCCCGCGCCAGCAAGCGGGCCCGGCGCGAGCCCCCCCCGGGCGCCGGCTGCCTGCGCGCCTGGACGGAGGAGAACGATGGGCTGGCCGGGGGCTGGCGGGTAGGCGGGGCGAGGGGGCTGAGGCGGGCCGGGGGGGTGGGGAGCGACAGGGCCGGGGGGGGGCCGAGGCGGGCCGGGGGGGTGGGGAGCGACAGGGCCGGGGGGGGGTGAGGCGGGCCGGGGGGGTGGGGAGCGACAGGGCCGGGGGGGGCTGAGGCGGGCCGGGGGGGGGGGAGCGACAGGGCCGGGGGGGGCTGAGGCGGGCCGGGGGGGTGGGGAGCGACAGGGCCGGGGGGGGCTGAGGCGGGCCGGGGGGGGGGGGAGCGACAGGGCCGGGGGGGGGGCTGAGGCGGGCCGGGGGGGGAGCGACAGGGCCGGGGGGGGGGCTGAGGCGGGCCGGGGGGGGAGCGACAGGGCCGGGGGGGGGCTGAGGCGGGCCGGGGGGGGGGCGACAGGGGGGAGCGACAGGGCCGCGGGGGGGGCTGAGGCGGGCCGCGGGGGGGGGCGACAGGGCCGCGGGGGGGGGCGACAGGCCCGGGTGGGGGGAGCGACAGGGCCGGGGGGGGCTGAGGCGGGAGGATGCGGGGGAGCTGGGAGCGACAGGGTGGGGGGGCTGCGGGTCGAGCCCGGCCCTCCCCCCCCCTGACAGCGGCCCCCCCCCCCTTCCAGGCCAGTCGCTCCTCGGGCCCCGGCCGCGCGGCGCAGCAGGCAGCCCGGCGCTGCCGACTCGCCTTCGATTCGCTGCTGCGCAAGATCCAAGGTAGGGCGGGGCGGGGGAACCGCGGGGTGGGGGGTGCCCCATGGCTCGGCCTGCCCCGTCCCCCCCTCCCCGGGGCGCGTGTCTGAGCCCGCCCGTCACGGAAGCGTTCCCCGCCGGGCCTGGGGGGCGGCAGCACAGGGGGCTCCCGGACCGAGATAAACCCGCTGTCCCGGGTCACTCTCCTCCCCCCCCCCCCCATACCGCCCGCCTGCGGCCGGAGGGGTGGGATGCCCCCGCGAGCCCAAACGCCTGGAGGGTCAAACACCCGAGTCCCCAACATGTTGGGAGGAAACTGAGGCAGGGGCCCGGCAGCCTGCTGCTTCCAAATGTGGGAGACACTGGTACCCCTGCCTGCGGCCCTTCCCTGCTGTGTGATTGTGGGGCTTAGGGGCTGTAACTGCACGGGGCCACCTGAGGAAGCCTTGGATAGGGATTGCTGTCTGTGCACACTCCGCTGGGCATGCATCCAGCTCCCCTCTTGTGCTGGTCTCTGCCAGGGCTGCCAGCTGCGCTCCCCAGCCTCTCTCTGGAGCTCACTGTCCTCTACAACTCCCTGCTCTTCGCGGTCAGCGAGTCTGATGGCCTTGTGGAGGGAGAAGCTGAGCGAATCAGCCATGGGCTCATTAGAGGTAAGGAAAATGCCCCATGTGGCTGAGAGGCAAGGTCAGGAGGCTGGCTGGAGTGAGGCCGGAGGGGGTGATGGATAAGGAGGGTGACTTCTCTGTGCCTGACTTGAATGGCACTGGCAGGTGTCTGAGGCTAGGGGGGAGTGAAGGTGGCAGCTGCAGTGCTCTCCGAGTGCGGGAGTCTGGAGACCTGGGGCTTCAAAGGGAGCAGCAAAGCTTTATTAAAACCAAGAGTGCAACAAAGCGCCCAGTGAAAAGGCGTGTTACTCTTTTGTGTGCAGCGACTTGGGGTTGAGGGAGCCGGGAGAAAAGAGCAGCGATTCAGGGAGGGAGATACGTGGCGTTCCAGTGTGGCCTCTTTGGGCAGACCTGTGTTTAGTAGGAGTCGGCAAAACTAAACTTGTAGCTTTGACGTTGAGGCTGCAGTACAGTCAAATCTCGAACAGTATAACCTAAGCACCCTTCAGTCCCCCCTCTCTGCATGGGAGAGCCCTTGTTCCCCTCTCTGCTCTTGGGGTTCTCCTCCTCTGGGCTGTAGCAGGGTGGAAGTTCTGCGTTTCTCCTAGCGCCAGTGGAGTTTGCCTGGTCCCTTACGCCATGGCCATGCCTAGTCCCTTCCCAAGGCAGGGCCTCTCTTGTGCTAAGGCGCTGTCACGTCCTGGGATGGAATCTCTTGCTGAGCAGACTGACGTGTGCCCTGTGGCTGTTTTCTTCTAGTTCTGGAGGCTTGTGGGGTGTCTGGGCAGGATCTCAGCACAGAGGAGCTGTGGCAGAAAGTGCTGCAGGATGTGACCACGGAAGAGCTGTGCGTGCCTCTGCATCGACTAGGTGCTCTGCAGGGGGCGGTGTGGCTGGCAGCTAACTGCCTGGGGAGCGTCACTGGTCTCTTCCGGCTCCTGAGTGACCCCAAGGTAAGGCTGTGTGGTCTCTCTCCAGGTGCTTGTACTGCACCTGCCCCAAAGGGCCGGGGCCTAGCTGCGGGCTGGTGTGTGGAAGATTTGCTGTTGTGCTATAGGTCACTCTCCTCTCCTGTTCTAAACTGCCTGCTCGCCAATTGCTGCTAACTCCCACCCCCCGTGTGGCCAGAGGCCTGGTCTTATTGGAGGTGAAGGATTCCATTGTGCCTCTTGCAGGCATCCCTTTGCGCCCGGGAGCATGAATCTGGTTACCTCATCATTCCTATGAGCTGGCCGGGTGTGTGCTCCCCTCTCTGGGACACACCAGGCCTCCGTGTTGATTTTCAACTTGTTCGTGTGGTATGGCCAAGGGGGTCTAAGTGTGCTTCCCTGCAGGCTTCAGTAAATGGCCACAGGTCTGACACAGCCCCAGATTGGGATAGACGTTTGTTGTAAAACACTGTGTCAACAAAAGCCCGTCAGGGCACTCCCCGGTCAGCATGCATTCTTTCCCTGGCGCTCGAACTTTCAGGGTGCACGAAATGGCTCTGAGAGCTGCTATTTGCTCTGGGCTTGTAACACCCAGAGCAGTCGGATTCCTGGCAGGGTTGCCAAACACACTGCAAAGGATGCTCATGCGCAGAGCTGCAGCTTCTGAAGCGCGAGAGTTGCTGACCATGAGTCAGCAGTAACGGTTTCCTGCTGCTTGGAGAGGCAGCAGGGGCTGGTCTTTCAGCAGAGGGGCTGTGTCGGTGGGGGTGAGCTGGGGAGTCCAGCAGGCGTGTGCCCACACGGTTTGTGGGACGAGGGATCTGGCCCCAGGACCCTTGGGTGTTCTGAATGGGTTGCACACGGGTGCTGTGTGCCAGGGGCAGCATTGGAACACACACGGAACTCATCCAGGCAGCAAGGCAGGATGCCACGCTCTTGGGACCATTGGTCCGATCTCCTGCCGGGGAAGGTGGGAAGCCCTTGGCTGCTGCCGCAGAAGGGCGGCAATAGCTGCAGGCCAGAGGGAGGCTGCTGTGGGGCAGGGTCCAGGCACAGGGAGCTCACAGTCTGAAGCACAAGGGGGCAGTCTTTTTGGCTCGGGGACTCCTGTGGCTGTAAGGCAGGCCATGAACATGTGGCTGGAGCAGGGGGTTCGGGAGCAGGCTTTGGCAGGTGCTACGCACTTCTGGCTGGTGGGGCAGCAGTCGAAGGCAGGCTCCCTGCCCCCACCACCTTGATCCTATGCTGCTCCTCGATGCGTCTAGCGCACCCGGGGTGGTTTCATGTACTGCTCTTACTTGCAGGCACTTCCCCCTGCAGCTGCCTTTGGCCGCAGTTCCCCATTCCCGGCCAATGGGAGCTGTGGGGCTGGTGCCTGCCCTGGCAGGCTGTGGGATGTCCCTTGCCTAGCCTGGTCTAAAGGCTCAAGAGGCACAATGCAGTCGCCCTGTCCTGCTCTTTCTCGGGGCTCTCCAGTGTCCAGTAGCCCAGCAATGATCTCTGCTCTGTGCCTTTCGCAGGGCCCGGAGCCTTCACCTGCCCACGGTGATGAGAACGAGCTCCTTGCACTCCTCAAGGCATGGAGTGTGCCGGTCGAGGAGGACACCTCGCCCCTTGTGGTGCAGAGCATCAAGGACTTGAAAGAGATCCTGTGGACCTCGGCTGCCTTCCTGCAAGGTATGCTTAGAGAGTGCCTTCCCCAGCCCCGTGGTGCTGCTGTGCCTCCTCTTCCAGTGCCAACCACCCCCTGTCAGCTGGGCGCAGGGCGGAGTACTCCGCTGGCCTCCTGAAGGGAATGCGGCCCTGCCCTGCCGGCTCTTAGTGGCGTTCGAGTTGAAGAATCGAGCCACAATCTTCTCAGGTGTCCCTGGAACGTCTTCGCTTTGATTTCTGGCTCAGCCCTGCCCGGCGGCCCAGACCAAGCTCTGCCTGGGGGGGGCATTGTGGCTGGAATGCTCCCGGGAGGCTGTGCCCCCCAGAGGAGAGGGAACTGGGCGGCAGTCTTGGGCAGGAGGGATACAGTGTGGGAGGGGCTGAGTGCATACAGGGGTACAAGAAATAAGTGGCCCGGACGCAAGTGGAGCCTTTCCATTAGTGACTGGGAGGGAAGAGGGGGTCGGGCACTAGGACCGTGCAGGCTTCAGCTCCTGCTTGGAGCCCAGCACAGCCCAGCCGACCCTGCCTGCCTGTTCCCAGGGCATGTCAGGGGAATGGGAAATCCTGCTGGGTTTGGTCCACCCTGCCAGCGAGCCTGGCTCTTGGCATCCTCATTGCAGTGGCTGGGAAGTCCCCGTGGTCTGTGTGTGGTGCTGCGGGGGTGAGGGGAGCTGGCAGCACCCGGGCAGTGGCGGGATGAGGGCCAGGCGGGTATAAGTTGGTCTGGGATGCGCTGAAGCAGCAACGCTGGGTGGGGCAGATGGGCAGGGGGTGTGGGTGCTGGGGCCGTTCCAGGCATTGGGATGACAGAGGGGCATGGCGGAGTAAACCTCTCGCCTGTGTGTTCCAGGTCTGCAGGGCCTGGAGGCTGGGAATCTCCCTGCAGCCCTCTCCCTGCTCCAAGCTGCTGCATCCGGCTTCTGCTCCAAGAGGGTCCTGGCCCAGATCTACACCTGCCTTGGCCGCTGCACTCAGCAGATGGTAAGCTGGGGCCTGTCCCTCCAGCAGGGCTGAGGAGGTGCAAGGCCGGGCCCGAGGTGTGACTGTGTGTGGGCTGGCAGAGGTGGGAGGAGACCGGTTGCATACAAGCACTCAGGGTTGCACCAGACAGCAGGGGGCAGGACCTTGGACAGCTGCTGCCCCAGCCAGGGTCTGCTGCCTCCTAGATAGCCCAGCCCCCTGACACCCCAGTGCCACAGCAGGGTAGAGCAAGCCCAGCCTGATAGCAGGGCACCAGAGCTCACCTCCCAGAGCCCAGCCCAGTGGGGAGTCACTGCTCTGGAAGAGGCCAGCTGTGAGGATCGTGGGAACCCCGAGGTAACTCCACTCTCCAAGCAGGCCCAAGTTCTGGGGAGCAGGAATTAGCCTTTCCTGTCTGGACTGAGCAGCTTACTAGGGGGCTGTTGGGAAAAGGAGCGAGGAAACAACGCAGTGGCCCTCAATAAGCAGCAGGCTCATTGGCCTACGTCCAGGCCTCAGGCTCATGGCTGTTCTGCTGGGCTGGGCAGGAGAGAGCAAAGGAGCCCTAAGCTGATAAAGAAGTGGGGGGAGGGCGGGGGAGGAGGAGTCACCACTTGTCAGCCTGGAACCTCAGGTGTGTTCAGGAGGGAAGTGAAAGGTTAACGGTAAGCACCTGGGCGGGGGAGGAGGGGGGTTCCCCGTTCCATGTAACTGGTGGGGGCTGCTCCACCCCGCAGGGCCCGTCATGGACAGGGGCTGCTCCAGCGCCCACTTGAACCAGTTCACTGGGGATTTACACCCCTAGTGTTTGGAGATGAGGAGGGTTCCGAGGCGCGGCTCCCCAGTAACTTGATGGTGGTAGGAGCTGTGTGCCGGCTGCCTCTGGGCGTGGGGCTGAGCTCCCCTCCTCTGCAGCTCCGGTGCTGTCTGTGGGCTCTGCTCAGAGGCCCTGACCCGGCACCAGTGGGCTGGCTGTAGGCAGCCATCTGCCCTGGTGCCTGGGAGAGGGCTGGTGGATCCAGCAGGGCTCTGCAGCTCTCTGGTGTGAGTCCAGTTCCCACTGCCCCACGGGACTCCAGGAGCAGTTTCTTGGGGGGCTGACCCTGCCCTGACACACTGGGAAGCCTGACCCGGAGCTTGGGCCGAGGGGCTGGTTTCCTTCTGATTCTCAGTGACTCAGAGCGGCTGGGTCTGGGGGCTCGCACGGCCCTCACCACTGCAGAGTCGAGTCCCTGCCCCGGGGCCTCTCACTCGCAGACGGAGCTCGTGTGGTCCTCGCGGGGTGGGTGGGCTGCCTGCGACGGAGCGGGAGCGTGCGGGGCTGGGGCCGTGCTGTCCAGGGGCTGGGAAGCAGAGTGGCACAGCAGGGCAGAGAGGGAGGCCCACAGCCATAGGGCAGTGTGGGAGCTTTCCGAGAAGTGCTGAGCAGCAGTGAGGCCTGCGAGCAGAGCCCAGAGGCAGCGGTGGGACTGGAGGGGAGGGCAGAGCAGAGATGGGATGTGACTTTGGAGAGTCTGATGCTTCCTGCCCCAGATCCATCCCAGAGGGCTGTTGCTGTGCTTGGTGGGGGCAAGGACTGGCCCTCACCATGTCCTCTGACCTGGTGGCGGCCACTGGGATGGGGAGGTGGGGGCAGAGGGAGGAGTTGCTGGGCCAGGGAGAGATGTGTCCTAGATGGCAGGCGTGGCTGAAACGACACTGCCAGATGCCAGGACTTTGCTTTCCAGCCCCAGGGGGTGCTGGCTGCCCTGGGCCTCTGATTCCTCTCCTCCAGTCTTAGGGGGCAGGGCCCCCTCCCTCAGCAGCGATCCAGTTCCCTGTGAAGTTCTTGGCCAGGTGCTAGCAGCGTGACGAGAGCTGTGACTGTCTCCCCTCCCGCCCAGGGCAAGCCTCAGACCGCCCTGCAGCACTTGAAGCAGGCGCTGCAGGTGGATTTCCAGTGCCTCTCGGCCCTGTCCCAGGCCGCGCTGGTGTACCGCCAGCTGGGGGAGACGGACGCGGAGCTGGAGGCCATGACTTTGCTGTACAAGGTTTGTCTGTTCCCCAGGTGAGGGGTCACAAAGTGTGATGTCCTTCAGCACTCTCCACCGTCAGCCAGACTGACCTCTATCCCTGCGGCAGGGTGGGGTCGGTCTGGGGGCTCAAAGCCCAGTGGTGGCCGCTCCTGGCTGGGCCCCCAGCGCCCCGTTGCCGGATGATGGGTAATCCAGGGTGGGGCTGTCTGACCAGCTGCAGGAGCCAGGTCCGTTCTACCCAGTATGAGCAGGAAGCTGGTTGCCAGGGTGTGTCAGTGTCGTGCTGTACCCAGTGGGGGCTCTCTGGCACAGGTCTCAGCTTAGTGCACTGTTAATTTTGCGCCTCCTGGTTCTTAAAGTGCTCCTTTGGGACTGAAGATAGCTTCCCCCTAGCCCCTGCCAGCACAGAACAGGGCCGGTCGGGCCCTCAGCGGGCAGAAACTGCTCCCGACCACTGATCTTCAGGGCTCTCTGCTCTGGGTGGCTGTTAGATTCCCCGACACAGCAGTTAGCCTGGGTCCTCTGCGCACTGCCGGGCTCGGCTTGGTCTCCAGGTGGCTGCGTGCAGGGTGTGGGAGGTTGACAGAGGGTGTGGGAGGAGTTCCAGAAAGAGCTAGATAGATGCATGGAGGTCAGGTCCATCAGTGGCTCTTAGCCAGGCTGGGCAGGGCTGGTGTCCCTAGCCTCTGTGTCAGTCGGGGAATGGGGGATGGTTCCCTGCTCTGTTCGCTCCCTCTGGGGAACTTGCCATTGGCCGCTGTGGGCACACAGGACCTGAGCTGGATGGGCCTTTGCTCTGGCCCAGCCTGACCGCTCTGATGAGTGAGCACAGTGGGCTGGCAGGGCCGGGTTGACTCAGGCCCACAGGGATCTCCCATGGGGTCTGTTCCTCCCCCCACGCAGGCTCTGGAAACCCCTGCTCAGGAGGCTATCTCCATCGACCCCTGCTTGCTGATCCGAACAGAACTCCTCGTTCACTCCCCGGCACTGGCGTCTCTGCTTAGCCGTAGCCACCCCACGGAAGTGAAGTACCTGCTGGCACAGCGATGCCTCCAGGCGGGCAGGTACGGCTCCCTCCCTTGTGCGGGGCCCTGGTAGGTCCTGGTCAGTGCCTCAGTGGTGTCGGAGCAGCCCTGCAGTGCGCCCCTCTTCCCCCCCGTGGGAACCAGTGCCCCGGGCGAGAGTCAGTCCCGGGTCCGCTGGCTGCTGCCCCCGGCGGCACCTCACGTCTCTCTCTGCCGCAGGATGGCTGAGGCCGTGGAACATTACCTGGATCTTCTGGCTCTGCTGCAGGAGGGGCCGCAGCACCAGGTAGGAGTCCACATGGGGCCTTGCAGTGCCTGGCTTCCCATCCTGGGTCTCCTGGGACTGGGCAGGGAAGCTCCCTCCATTGCTCCCCGAACTCTGCAGGGGCGGAGCCCTCGCCTCTCCAGGCAGGGCAGCCCATGCTGCATGGAGCGAGGGGCAGAGTGCAGGCTAGTGGCCTGGCCCAGGGTTCAAGAGCAGGGCAGGGAGAGCTCGCTACACTATAGCTGGCCCCCGGGTTTTCCAGCCGGGCTCTGTCTTTGGGCCTCTGCTGTGAGACACCCAGAGGCTGCACCCACATAGCAGCTGAGCGCTCAGCACCCCTCTGGGTCAGCCCCCCGGCCCTGTCCATGCACTCCCCATAGGAGAGCTGCCCCCTGGGCTGTGCCCCACATCTCAGCTGGCTTCGGAAGCCCCTGCACAGGGCCTTTGCAGCCTGCAGCATTCGCTCCTAATTCAGCCTGCAGAGCGGCTGCTGCCGGGCCCCGCGAGGTGCCCCCCAAGGTCAGGGTGATGCGCGCTGCCCCCCCAGGTCACACTATGCGTGCTGGAGCTCTGTGGAGCGCGGGCTCTGAGGGCATCGCTGGGGCTCTCCCTTCCAGGTGCCCCTGCATGGCCGGTCAGCTCTGCCCAGGATCCCGGAGGTGTTCCTGGAAGCGGCGTCTGCCCTGGAGCAGCTGGAGCGGCACAAGGACGCCATAGCCGTGTGCGAGGAGATCATCACTCGAACGGAGGACCTGATCCCAGAGACGCTGCGCATCGAGCTGAACGCCAGCACGGGAGGGGAGGCGCCAGGCAGGGCGGGCTCCCCGTCGCTTGGCATCCCGGCCCAGCAGCGGGAGAGCCTGCGTTGCATCGTGTGGCGGGCGGCTGCCTATCTGCACCAGGGCCAGGCTTGGACCAGGCTGGGGGACAGCAAGGAGGCCATCACACAGTTTACCAGGTGACAGGCTGGGGGTGCCCGCTGTAGCCAACCACGGACGCTTGGCTGGAATGAAGCAGAGTAGGAAAGTAAAGGGTTAGTCGACTATCTGGTAAGCGAATCTTGATCGGATAGTCGGCTGGTCACTTCCTCTGTCCAAGGCTGCAATGCGGGGGAGGAGAGGGGTAGTTCAGTGGCAGCACTGCCCAGAGCCCGGGCTCAGCTGCTCCGTGTGGTGCTGCCGCTTTGAATGCTGCAGGGAGCCTGGTGTCAAGCTCCTCGCCATTTCAAAGCAGCAGCGCCGCGTGGAGCCTGGGCTCTGCTCGGGAGGCCCTCGCTGCCCCCGGGCTCCAGGCGGCGTGGCTGGTTTGAAATGCACAAGAGCCCCCGCTGGGGTTCTGGTACGTTTCCAGGGCGGAATGCGGAAGTGCTTACCGAGCAGTCGATGGAAATTCCATCAACTCCCGAAACTAGCAACTTAATCGCAGCTTAACATCCCTAAAACGGAACAGCTTGTGCCCTGGCATGGGGCGTGCTGCCTCCCCCACCTGGAGCAGAGACGCGGTGCTATTGGCCGGGGGAGCAGGGGCCCCCCACACACTGGCTCTGGGGCAGCCTTGCGCTCAGCGGTATTGGCTGTGGCCCTCTGCTGGCAGGGGGCTTTGGTGTGACGTCGCCGATGGGAAATGGCATTGGAATGACTTGGACCTTTCCCTTTAGGTGCCTTCATGTCCTCCTGAGAGTCCAGCTGGTGAGCACAGGTACAGTATAGCCTGGCCTGCCTGCCTGGCAGGGGGCAGAGGACTGGGAGCGGGCCAGAGCCTGTCCGGGCTCTGGATGTGGGGAGAGCCAGGCTAGCGCTCCGCAGCATTGGGGTGATTAAAGCAGACTTCCGGCCCAGCCTCCGCCCTTGCAGGGAAGCCTATCTCCAGCACTGAGCTGTGGGCAGATCCTGGCCCATGGGGCGGGGAAATCCAGCCCTGCTCTGTTGGTCTCCCCCCCTACTTGCTGATGCCAGGCAGCTGCCCTGCCCTGAGGAGAGGGGAGAATCCGGCTCTGGGGACAGACTTGGGCCTGGTCAGTAAGTGGCTTTTCCTGGAGAGCTCGCGGGTGTCAGAGAACTGGGCTTGGCCCTTGCCTCTCCTCTTTTCCCCCGCCCCGGGCCGGTGGATCTGCGCTCAGTCTGGTGGAACCTTTCCTTCCAAGGCTAATGAGCAGCTTTTGCTGGGGAGTCCGCTCTGCCCCCTCTGCAGCAAAGGGCGGGGGGGCCTCCTGGGAGCCAGTCTTGTCCTGCCCATAGAGCCTAGGGGCAGCGTCTCGCCTTGCAGAGCCTCTTGGCACAGGGGGAGGAGTCTCAGGTGCCCAAACCCCGTTTCTCCTTCCTCCGGCCGTCACTAAGCCACAGCTGATCCCGCACAGGACTGGTCCCTCTTTGCCCTGCGTGTGGCCTGGGCTTCCCTTCAGGGAGGTCCTGCCCAGTGTGACAGGCCTCCCTGGGGCCCCTCCTCGTGCCCGTAAGAGCCGCACAGGAAGCCTTCACGCTGCAGGTTTTGGCTGGGGGTGGGAGCCAGCACCCCCGCAGAGCTCCGGGGGGAAGGGAGTTGGTGCTGCCAGCCTGGCGAGGGGTGCAGCGCTCAGCCCCGTGGGGCGTTCTTTCCATGGCAGCCAGCCTCCGTAGCTGGGAGGAGACGCCGGCGGACGCCCTGCCCGAGGCCAAGGTGCTGCAGAAGATCCGGCTGCTGGCGCTCCTTGGACGAGGCTCCCAGTTCCAGGGGCTGGGCCGGGACAAAGAAGCGCTGATGAATTTCCAGCACAGTTTGCAAGTTTGCCCAGGTACCAGAGGCTGGTATTGCCGGGGGGGGCGTCCATGCTTGGAGCCCAGGTTGCTTCGTTCCCTCGAGTGGGGAAGAAGCCCCTTCTGAGGGACACCTAGCCCCGAGGCGCTGGCAGACGGCAGGGCGGACCAGCGGCCCGGCTCCTGGAGCAACACAGGCATCCCATGCAACCCAGGCCCCTCAAGGATCCAAGGCAAGAGTGTTTCCAACGCTAGCCCATGGGGGAATCCCAGCTTGGAGAGCCCTTGTCCTTTTTTTCTGGGCCCAGCCACAAGTCTCCCCTGGGAACAGCCTGTATGCCCTGCTCTTCTGGCCCTCTTGCAGGCTGAGTGCCTGTCCCTGGGAGCAGGCACCGCTTGTGAGGGGATGTGCCATGTGCGGGGGGGGAGCCTATGGCCTGCAGTGGCTGGGCACCGAGGGGCCAGGAAGCCAGGCTGCTCTGGAGGAGCCAATAACCCGAGGAGCCTGGCCAAGTCTTGTGACGCTCTCCCCAGGAACCGTGGAGCTGGGCTGACCATCCTGAGGTTCTCTCTCAGCTGCTGGGCCATCAAGCAAGGCCGCCTCTAAGCGAGTTGGGCCGGGCCTGGCTGAGTTCAGCAGAGGGCCCGCAGTGCCTGCGGCGAGCTGTCCTTGTGAAAGGTGCGGGCCTGCAGGCCCTGGGGAGGGACTTGAGGCCAGCAGTGCTGCTGGGAAAAGCTCCCTGCCACACAGCTGCTGTTCTCCTCACTCTGCCGCCTCGCCTGGGTCAGAACCCCCCCCGAGCCACCTCTAATCCACACAGTGCCCAGTGCCGGCTGAGCTCCCTCTGCCTTGCAGGTGACCCTGCCGCCACCTCTCACCTACTGCAAGTTCTCTGGAAGCTGAACCGACGGCAGGAAGCAGCTGCTCTCTGGCAGAAGCTCCACACGGACGCTGGCCCGGCGGATGGACAGCAGGATGCCCTGGGGAGGTGTGTAGGGCGCGTGGTGGCGGGGGGGAGTAAGAGCGAGCTCCAGAGCAGGGCTCTGAGGTAGGGATGGAGAATGAAAGGGGGCGAGCGGGAGGGCTGGAGTGCCCCCCTTCCACCACCACGGGCAGGGACTGCCCCAGTTTGGCCCTGTCGGCAGTGGGCCCAGACGACTGGAGCAGCCCCTATCCGCAGCGGGGCCCCACAGGGCTGGGGCAGCCTCCTGTCCTCCAGCAGGCAGGAAACTGCTCCAGGCCCCCCCACTTACCCGGAACCAGTGGGCACCGCCCGCTAAGGGGGATGCTACCAGTTCACCTTTCACACCCCTACAGTGCAGTGGCGCACTAGGCAACTTGTGTGGACCAAGGCTTGCCCTGGGCCTCAGCCTGTCTGGGCTACACCTGCTCATGAGCCCGCCAGCCCTGGCAGGGCATGGGAAGGGCGTGAGAGCTGAGCCCACTGCACCACATGGGGGGCAGGGACATCCTAGCCAGAACCTTTGCAGGCAATGGGGTGTGTCCAGCTCTGACTTGGAGCAGTGCCGGCACGGGCAGCTCTGGGCCATCACCCCAGCATGTGCCCCCAGCCTCCGCTGTTACTGCCCGGCTGAGCCTTCCTGGGGAGCCAGATGTTACTGCACGGAATTCTGTTACGCTCTGGGGGCACCCGCCTATGCCCACTTCCTCGGGCTCATAGCGCAAGGCACCTGGCTCCACTCCCCGGGCTCTGGGCAAACCCCCCCTCCCCCGTGACTCAGGGCTTAACTGTATGGGCTTCCTTACCAGGGAAAGAGTCTTGCACAGTAACATCCTACGTGATCGCTGTCTGTGTCCAGGATCAGGTCCATTTGGGGGACACTGGTTTCGGCGCGGTGCCACTGGCACAGGGCTGGGGTCTGGCAGCTCTGATCTTGGAGCTGTGTCCTGGGGCTGGTTCCCAAAGAACTTCCTTTGGGACCCTGGTTCATACATAGTGACATTTGATCTAGCCTTAACCAGTTCTTTAACTACAATGTCACTAACCAGTTGTACTGCAACAGAATTACCGAACCACTCCGACCCCAACAGCTTAATTGATTTACACCGAGCAAAATAAATACATTTCTGCTGGCTACAGAATTCAAAGTGTGCAGCAAGCAACGAACCAGACCGAGAACATACAGACGAACGGCTGTGGGAGCCGTAACGACCGGACTATAGAGCAGGCTGGTGAAGTTGTCTTGAACCATCTTATGGTTAAAAAAAAAAAAAAAACAAAACCACATGGTCCTGTGGCACCTTAGTTTTGTTAGTCTCTATCATAGAACCATAGAGCTGGAAGAGACCTCAGGAGGTCGTCAAGTCCAGCCCCTGCCCAAGGCAGGGCCAAGCCCAATTAAATCAACCCAGCCAGGGCTTTGTCAAGCCGAGACTTAAATAGTAGCGTGAGCTTAGGTGGGCTGTGCCCACAAAACAGCGCTGGTGACAGCGGCGCCTTTAGGTCGGGGGTCCCCGTAACAGCCTGGTATTACATCGTGATGACGCCATTCAGAGGGGAGGGGTGACTTCCTGCTTCTCAGCGAGTGGTCGGGGTGGATTTCCTGCAGCCAGAGCCTGGACTGAGCCCTAAGCGCTACTGATCCCCACGTGACCGGTCTCCACGCTGGGCTAGCATGGCACCTGCTGCGTTCCTGGCTGCTCGCCCTGTTGGGCAGGAAGCCAGCAGGCGAGTTCGGGAGGGCGTGCCTGTGGCAGAGGGGAGGAGCTGGTGTGGAGCCCCTGCAGGCAGGTCCAGTGTGGAACAGGGTGGGGCTTGACAGCCAGATGGCAGGGCCCTCCCTGTTGTAGCCAGCTGCATTTCCAGGGGCAGCCCAGTGAAGGCAGGCTCGGTTCTGGGGCCCACTCTGCAGAAAGGGCCTCCGTGAATTGGAGTGTGTACTTCTCTGGCTCCTCTCTGCTCCCCAGGGCTGGGAAACCTGCCCCGTAGCAAGGCTCATGAAGCTAGACAGACGGGCTCCCCAATGGGAGGGTTGGGGGGCCTGGCTCAGTTGAAGCGGGGGGCCAGTTGCACTAGTGGGCACTGAACATAAGAATGGCCGTACTGGGTCAGACCAAAGGTCTATCTCGCCCAGTATCCTGTCTGCCGACAGTGGCCAGCACCAGGTGCCCCAGAGAGGGTGGACCGAAGACAATGATCAAGCGATTTGTCTCCTGCCATCCCTCTCCAGCCTCTGACAAACAGAGGCCAAGGACACCATTTTATCCCCTGGCTAATAGCCTTTTATGGACCTAACCTCCATGAAATTATCTAGCTTCTCTTTAAACTCTATCATAGTCCTAGCCTTCACAGCCTCCTCTGGCAAGGAGTTCCACAGGCTGACTACACGCTGTGTGAAGAAGAACTTTCTTTTATTAGTTTTAAACCTGCTACCCACTGCAGTCTCGCAGAGGCAGGCCTAGACGGCGCCCATGGCTGGTCGTGGGAGTTAGGCACACTTGGGATGGAGAACAGTTCCATATTTCAGACAGGGAGGGATGTGCTTCCTGGAACAGGTCAGCAGCCTTTCCCGAGTGGTGTGCCAAGATCTAACCTTCTGCCCTGGGCAGCTGCGCCACTCCCAGGCTGGGGGAGGGGCTCTGTCCACTGCGTGCCCCCCTTGCTCTCCTGCCCTGGGCTCTGCTCCCGCTTTTCCTGTGAGGAGGGGAGGAGCAGCGCCTGCATGCGTTTTCCTCCCCCTTGGGTGCGGGGGGCAGGAGCAGGCTGAGAGCAGGGTGTCTGACCAGGGGGAGGGGGCAGGAGCAGGCTGAGAGTAGGTTGTCTGACCAGGGGGCGGGGGAGAGGCCGGGTCTGGGCAGAACTTTTTTCCCCAGTGTCTGTAACAGGGTTTATTTATTGTATCAGTCACTCCCATGTGGCAGCCAGATGCTGCCCCACACACGGATGCTGTAAGTCAATGGCCCCTGGGCCGAATGTGGAACGGAGGCCTCAGGGGGAGTCCAGCCGCCAGGTCTGGGCGGGCTGGCCAGGATCCGCGCGCTCTCCGGCCGGTGCGAGTGCCCAGTGCGCACGGGTGGCACGAGGCCGGAGCGGAGCAGCAGGGACAGGGCCATGGTAGCAGCGGGTCCTTCGCGGGCAAGATGGCGGCCGGGTCTGCTTTTGCCCCCCGCTGCTCTCAGGCTCCCTGTGCCAGGTGTGGTTCCTGCTGCTCCACTGCGGGATTCTGGGCAACAGAGCAGCGGGAAGAGCCGGCAGGCAGCACGCCGTGCGCTGCTTAGTTCCTCCAGCCGGGGGAGGGGAGCGCGTGCACACGGAGCTGCTCGTGGCTCCAGCTTTCTCCCCGATTGCCCAGCGAGGCTCAGGGCTCTCTGTGCTCCCCCGCGGGCCCCTGCATGTCATCTTGCGTGCCACCCACTGCCAGCCCCATCCTGTAACCATCTCCTGAGGGGTGTCGGCCCGAGCATTCTCTGGCTTGGGCTGTGCCACACGATGCCTGTCTTCTGGCCTTGGAATCTCTGCATGGTGTGCCCCCCGGGCTGCGCAGCCTTGCCTTCTCTGGGGCAAGGGCTGCCTCCCCGGCTGCTGGGACCCTACTGCCCACAGCCCGTGCCGGCCTGCTGAAGCTCATTAGTCACCCCGCTAACCAAGCTGTGGCTGCCGGGTGGGGCTGGGATTTGAGCATGTTCAACCCGCACCGTGACTCTGGCGTGGACACGGCCTGTGTGGCAGCTCTGGCTGAGGGGACTCAGGGTGGGATGCGGCCAGAATTCCCCCCAGCCTGGCCCGTAAGGGGAGCTGAAGCTGCTCCTGCCCTGGGACTAAGGAGGCTGGCCACAGCGTGTGGGATGCACCTGCTGCCTGGCGCCCTTCTCTGGAGGCAGTTCAGCCCGGATCGCTGCTGGGGGAGTTGACGGTGCCTGGGGCAGGCTTCTGAAGCGGTGGTGCTGTCCCTGCGCGGGGCGCTGAGGGTGATCCCCTGCCCTGGTCCCCCTCGCTCCCTAACCTGTGCTCTTGTCTCTTCCAGGCCCTACCCCCTGTACCTGGCATCCTGCCTAAAGCAGGTGAACAGGCCACACGACGAAGCTCTTGCTAAGGATCTGCAGGACTATGTGAGGACCAGTGGCCAGGATCCTTAGAGCTGGCCCCATCCCGCTCCCCACAGTCACACAGCTGCTAAAATTTCCTGCCCTGCAGCGGGGCGGCCTTCTGCTCTGATGGCTTTTCCTGGACTCTGAATGGCCCTTGGGCAGAAGAACTCTTCCTAGCCAAGGCACTGAAGCACCAAGCAGCTATTTTTTCTAATAAAAAGGACATGGGAGTAGCCCAAGCCCGGTGTGTTCGGCTTAGGCGCGCTCCGAACTGAATGTTACAAGTGAAGCCAGGTCTGCCACCCCTGGCTCTGTGCCCTCTTACCGTGCAGAGGGGCTGCCTGCCTGCCACAGGAGACAAGGTGCGTTTCAGCGTGTTGTCGCCCAGTGTAGCCAGCGCCGGCTGTAGTTTCAACGCCTGTTCCCTGCTGGTGGTTACGCTCCTATGAGCTGGAGCTGGCTCTAAACGCGGGCACCCACGCTGCCTTCTGGTCTGAGCCGAAGCAGCTTCACTTGGGGGTAGGTCCCAGGGTGCAGGCAGCTTACAAATGTCTCGGTGGGGAGAGGCGGGGGCAGGGTGGAGAGGGCAGGTTCTCCCCAAGGACTGGCCCAGCGGCTGTGGTCGCTCCTGGAGCGGGGAGCTCAGAGCTGTGCTAGCTAGAGGGATCTGCTCGGCTACGGCTCGGCCCTGCTGGCCCTGGGCTGTGGGGAGAGGAGGGATCAGACCTGGCTGCTCTGGGGGGCTGTGAGGGAGGCAGGGCAGAGTCTGGCATGGAGGCCGGCTTAGCTCCATGTGTAGTTGCTGGGCAGGCGGGCTGTGTGTGGGGTGGGTTGTCCTTTAGTGTGAGGCAGGGCATGACCAGGGCTTGGCTGGCGGGTCTGCAGCGAGCCTGGGGGTGGGCACAGTTCTGGGAAGCAATGGGAGGGGGCCACTGCCAAAGCCTCGAAGGAAGGGGGTGAGACCTCTGGGCAGGGGCTGCCCTGGGGGGAACCCTTCATAGAGTGAAAGGAGTTGCTCCCCTCTACACATGCCCCTAAATTGAGGTGCCCCTGGGCCCTGTTCCCCTTCCCTGCACATCAGGTGGGACTGCGGAGACGCACGCCCCTCCCCCACACGCAGGCCTGCACGGGCTAATCCCCAGGATCTCCCCTGTGTCTGTGTCAGCCCTTGGCTGACGCGGCCGCGGTGCCGTTTCCCGTGCGTGAGGCACGGCTGCAGCTCCGGCAGGTTAAGTGTTCCTCGCCTGTAAATATTTTGCTTCTCTGCCAAAGAACAATAGGGGGGGGCTGGGCAGCTATGAATCGGTTCTGAGGAGAGCCGGCCTTGGGGAGGCTGAACCCGCCCCCTGAATTGCTGATGGAGCCAGCCGCCCTCAGCAGCGGGACCTGCAGTGGAGGGGAGGGCACCGAAGAACATAGGGTCTCACCCAAGCCCTGGGAGTGGGTGGCGTGCTCTGCCACTGGCCGGCAGGGAGGCCCAGAGCTTGGGCAGATTCAGAGCGATGGGGCCAAGCAGGCAGGTTCCGGTCCCCAGGACTCCTGATGCTGCAGGGAGAGCCAGGGCTGGCTCGGAGGGGACAGCTCAGCTTGGCTCACTGAGCCCTGCCTGGGGAGGGGGAGGGTTCTTGCGGCACAGATGAGGGCTCTATGGGGTCCCTGCCTGGGGGGCTGTTAGAGGTTCCAAGGCCAGCAGGGACCCTGTGGCCGTGGGGTCTGACCCGTGTATCACGCCCCTCAGCCTGCCCTGAATGACGTAGCTGCTGTTTGAACCAGAGCAGAGCTCCTAGAGCATCCCAGCTTCCCTTGAGCAAGGCCAAGAACACTCCTAGCCTGGAGAAGTGTCTCCAGGGGTTCATTGCCCCCACTGCTCACATTTGACTCCCTATTCCCAGGCTGATTCTGGCTGAGCAGCCCATGTGCACAGGCCGGGCGCTGCCGCCTTACCGGGCCTGCCTTCAGCTCCTGCTGCCCCCCCCCCGCCCCCCCAGGGCTGGGTCTCCTGGGGGCCTCCCTGCTGCCAAGGAGCCCTCGGAACAGCTCCTCCAAGCCAGCCTGGCCAGGGGTGCCACTGCCACATGTGGGGGCTGTGCCCCTCTGGGGCACGGTGTGGCTGGGCCAGGACTTAGGGCATCTGCTTAGTGGATAGTCCATTTCCCCCTCACCCCCCCCACCCCCCGATGCCTATCTCAGATAGAGGGAGCAAAGGGGGGAGGAGAAGGGGTACTTCAAAGCGGCAGCACCATACGGAGCCTGTACTCGGGCTCTGTGCGGCGCTGCCCCTTTGAAACACTGCCTCGGCGTTTCAAAGCAGGACTGCAAGGAGCTGACCCCGGGCTCCATACGGCGCTGCCACTGTGAAACATCGCTGTGGCGTTTCAAAGGGGCAGCACCGCATGGAGCCTGGGGTCAGCTTTGTGCAGCACTGCTTTGAAATGCCAAGGCAGCATTTCGAAGGGGCAGCACCGTACAGCTGATCCCGGGCTCATCGGTGTGGCGCTGTCCCTTTGAAACACCGCCTCGGCATTTCAAAGCAGCAGCGCCGCGTGGAGCCTGGGGTCAGCAGGGGACTCAGTCCCATGAGGGTGTTTCTGCTTTGAAATGCACAAGAGCCCCTGCTTGGGCCCAGCATTCCTCCTTTGAAATGTCCAAGGGCCCCACCGGGGGCCCAGCAGAGGTTCTTAGGCACTTCCACATTCCCCCTTTGAAGTGTACATCGACTAGTCAGTTAACCACAATTTAACATCCCTAGCTGCAGTAGGGGAGGTCTGGGTTGGAGATTAGGAAAAACTATTTCCCTAGGCGGGTGGGGGAGCACTGGGATGGGTTCCCTAGGGCGGGGGTGGAATCTCCATCCCTACAGGTGTTTAATAACTGGCCTGCCCAAGCCCTGGCTGGGCTGATTGAGTTGGGGTTGGCCCTGGTTTGAGCAGGGGGCTGGACTCGGTGCCTCCTGAGGTCTCTTTCAAGCCTCATCTTCTCTAAGGCTGATAAGCATGAACGGGCTTGGTGCTGTTATGGGGGTTAACACAACAGGGGCTTTTGAAGCATGTGTTGCTGCTGCTGACTTTGTGGGGGGGAGGGGGGCATGTGTTAGACATACAATTGCTCTGATGTGGTGGGACACGTGTGTCAGGCTGGGAGATGCTGCCGTGTAGCACTCAGGCTCCCGTCTGTCGAGGCCGCCTCCTGCTGTTTCTGCCCCTGCCAGAGCTGCACTATTTGCTGCCTCAAATACAGGCTAGGAGCTGGTGCCCGACAGACCTGAAGCCATGGGGGTGGACTGGGGCGTGAGGCCAGCCTGTGTGGGAGGGCTGGGGTGCTGTCTGCATTTGAACAAGTGGCTTGGCTGGCGGATGGCACATGGGGGCATTAAGGATGCTCTTGCTGTGGGGGGCACGGCTGGCAAATCAGCCCCAGAGGGGTGGGGTAGGCCTAGTGGCTAGGGTGGGAGATGGGGGGGCTGGGGCACTGGCTGAGCAGGGACTGAGGTGAAGGGAAATGAGGGGGGTGTTGAGCTGTGCGCACACAGCTGGGGCTGTGGCAAAGGGGGAGCCGGTGTCAGGGATACCAGCCCAGCGCTGGCCCTCCCCTCAGCGTGACTCATCTTGGGCACATGGCTGGGCCTTCGCTTGCCCAGTCGTGTCCCTTGATCCCCTTGAAATTCCCCTTCCTGGGGGCTGGTGGGGCATGAGCAGGGCTTGGGCTGCGCTGTCAGGGTCGCGCAGGCGCTGGGCAATATGGAGTGTGGCTGAGGTCGGGGTCCTCTCGCCAGCATGAAAGTAGCACAGCTGCCCCTCCCCCCATGCAGGCCTGGGCCCCATGCACCCCATGCCCGAGAGTAGAATTCCTGTTCTCCCTGTCCGACTGTCTGCCCCACAGCCAGCTTCGTGCTACAGGCAGAGCAGCCAGTGCACAAACACACCGCACCCGCCCTTGCCCTCCAGGAACAACGCGGTTTGTGTGCAACAATGAATCCACAGCCTTGACCCAGCTAGTCCCCTCTCGTGTGGCCAGTATCCTTGCAGCCTCCCGTTCACCCTGCCCCAATAACAAAGTACATTGACTGCTCCTCCAGCCCCAGGGTCAGAGCGGAGGGGGCTGTGCTGATGAATACATCTTGTTTTACACCAGCGCCGGAGGAGGTGTGTTTTATAGTGAGCCACCAACAGCTCAGCTAGCGTATGAGCCATTCCAGTAGGTCCCATCTCCTGGCTGCTTCAGCCCCAGAGACAGCCCATAACTGGTTTTGCTGGGCAGGGCTCACATCACCGGCTGGAGGGCTGGGCCTGCTGGGGGAATGAAAGCAGCTCTTCTGGGGAGAGACTGGAGAGGGAGAGCTGCTGCTCTTTGAGGGAGGAGGCTGGCATAGCATGGCAGGCTGCACTGGCAGATTTCCCAGCACCCTACTGCATGCAGGACTGGGCCAAAAGTCCTTTTTTTTGGAGGAGGTGGATGTGGCGCTCACAGCCGGCCCAGAAGAGAAGCTGTCATTTGTGTCCCATGGGACCTGACGGAAGGAACACCCTGCTGGGGTGCTGTGAGGTGCACTGGCTGCACAGGTGGCTTGTGGCAGGGCTTTTACTGGGGCTGGGAGAGGCACAGAGCCAACCCCTAGGTGCGCACAGACCAGCTGTGGTGTTGCAGTCCGTGGTGGAATTGCCCTGCCAAAACAGAAAGCCTCTCTGGGCCAGCACCGTCCTTGCGCCATGTCCTGGTTCCCCCTGCCACTGGCCAGGCTCACCCACTGGCCAGCCATGAGCGGGTGATGCCAGTGATGTGCCCTGGCTCAGGGAGTTGCAGCAGCAAGGGCAGAGTGACTGCCTTTCCCAGGCGGGGCTTGGTGGTAACAGCAGGAGAGGCACAGGGTATGCTACACACAGTCACTGGCACAGCTCCGCCAGCCCAGGGTGAAGAGGTGTGAGCCATCACAATGTAGTGGTGCTGGCAAAGGATCTAGTGCCAGTGCCAAGGTCAAATACTAGTTGCAGGCTTGTAGTTTCTGCTAATCATAATCCGAGGGGAGAGCAGAGCCAACCAATTGTGAGCTGGAAAGAAAACAAAGTGGATGGAGACCTTGAGTTTGGATGCCCTTAATCTAGAAGCTTATATGGCTATGGTTAGTAGGAATGTTTTGTTGATGAGTAGTTGATTGAATTAGGAAAAGTGATGACTCAAAGGGCATCACTATGAGCTATGTGTTTTGTAAAAACTAGTTACAAAATCCTTAGCTAATACTGTGGTGGGGAAGCAACCGGCCATTGCTAACCTGCTGCTAATTACTTGATCTCATCTCAGATTGTAAGTAATTTGGGATGTTCTAAATCTATTGCTTATGTCTGTGTGTGCTTAAATCTAATAAATAGTAGTTTTAGATAAGAGCATGCTTACTTGTATTAATTTTTTGTCAGCCGGAAGCACTATGGTTCCACTGATTGATTCCTGACGTTGCTGCGTGAAATAGTTAAGTTGCCACTGCTTTGGGTTCTGAAAACTCTGGGTTACACACCTGTTGCTGATCCTGCATTAAATTCAGCACATCTGTGGTATATCTCTTTGGAAAAGAAGTGCTGTAGATAGTCCATGTCTGGTACAAGAACTTGACCTGCCAGTAGAAGCCCTGCTGTGTATGTGATGTCAAATTAAATTAGGGCTAGAGAATAGAAGCAGAAGGAACAAAGCAACAGAGGTTGCAGGAGCTCATCAACATACAATTCTTCAATGCCCTAGAGAATTTCAGCCTTGGTAGACCTTCAAGATTTTGCATTGTTACAAAATTTCCTAAAGAAATTGGAGATATTTAGGTATCTTCTTTAACTTATGCTATGAAAGATATGCCGGTAAAGGATTGATAGAGCATATCTGTATTTACTAAAGACAGTCACAAAGATGACTATGAAACGGTTTTGGCTATGTTTATGCCTCAGAGAAATATGGGTAATGGAAGAGCATGTTTTTACCAGGGAATTCAAGAACCCAGAGGAAATGTTGAATGTTATATAAGAGCTCTGTGTGCACTGGCTGAAAAGTGTGTTTTTTGGGGGGGGAACTGCAACTATGAAAATATCAGCCACAAGCTGGTTATTGAGTTAACAGACAACAGCCTCTTACAGCAACTATGATTAAAGACTCAGTTAAATCTACCCCCAGCTGTACAGATAGCAAAACTGTCTCAGCCATTCAAACAGCAGAACAAAAGGCAGGAGCCAACATGAAAAACCTGAAACTAGCGTAGAAGCTGTAAGCATACCCAGACTGAGGGGTAAAATACATAAAATCCCTGAGGCAATTTCAAGCGAACTACAGCGCCTTTCAGATGAATGTACAAGATGTGGAAAAGTACATAGCCCACCAGCTGTATGTGTAGCCAGAGGCACATGATGTAATAAATGCACAAAACATGGATATTTTGGCAGCTGTTTGCTGTACCAAGGGAGGTGACTAATAGTACAGACCATGGAGAGCTGTTGTTTCTGGGAACCATTACACATGATGACCTAGATCCTGCCTGGAGAGTGAAACTGAATATTCATGGTGACACTTAGTGCCTGTTCAACAGATGCAGCAGCAGATGTAATCATCTTCTCAGAATCACCTTTGGCCCCTCCCACAGCTGAAATCACCTGACTCAGCTCTGACTAACCATGAAGCTATTCTGAGCTGCACCCCAGAAACCACTTTCAAAAACAAAGGCTCAGAGACCAACAACCTTCCCCCCAGCATGGCAGGGATGATGGGCCGAACAAGAGAGGAGACAACATGACAGAGGACTTGGTGACACTGGACTTTTGAGAGAATATCCCGCACAAATCAGCCTGAGGCACTGCTGAACAGCACCCTCTGCGAATGCCTCTGCCCGGCAGACCTCGAAGAGACTAGCTGCAGGTCTAGAAGGATTCAGAGCACAAGTCACCCAGGCATAGCGAAAGAATGGACGTAAGAGCGAAAAGAGGTTGCACGGTTATTGAGAACCTGAAGAGAATTTTTACCCTTGTGGGTAGGGGCCCTGATTTAATGCCGCAAATTTTTAAGTTGTTCTAAATGAAATGCAATCTTGATCTTAGTCCTAGCAGTCTTCATTACCCCCAAATGAAGGGAGAGGCTAGGAAAACTGGAGACAGCCAAGAAAATCATGGAGCACGGAGAGCCCTTCCTTGCCATCTCTGAGGGGGCACTGGGTCCCTATTAAGACCTGTTGCAGTCAGCACAGCGATGCTGCCAGTCCTGGGGGGGAGGCTGAGACCCGCTGCGCTCAGCACAGCGATGCTGCCAGTCCTGGGGGGGGAGGCTGAGACCTGCTGCGCTCAGCACAGCGATGCTGCCAGTCCTGGGGGGGGGGCTGAGACCCGCTGCGCTCAGCACAGCGATGCTGCCAGTCCTGGGGGGGGAGCTGAGACCCGCTGCGCTCAGCACAGCGATGCTGCCAGTCCTGGGGGGGGAGGCTGAGACCCGCTGCGCTCAGCACAGCGATGCTGCCAGTCCTGGGGGGGGAGGCTGAGACCCGCTGCGCTCAGCACAGCGATGCTGCCAGTCCTGGGGGGGGGGGGCTGAGACCCGCTGCGCTCAGCACAGCGATGCTGCCAGTCTGGGGGGGGGGCTGAGACCTGCTGCGCTCAGCACAGCGATGCTGCCAGTGCTGGGGGGGGGAGGCTGAGACCCGCTGCGCTCAGCACAGCGATGCTGCCAGTCCTGGGGGGGGGAGGCTGAGACCTGCTGCGCTCAGCACAGCGATGCTGCCAGTCCTGGGGGGGGGGGGGGCTGAGACCCGCTGCGCTCAGCACAGCGATGCTGCCAGTCCTGGGGGGGGGGGCTGAGACCGCTGCGCTCAGCACAGCGATGCTGCCAGTCCTGGGGGGGGGGGCTGAGACCCGCTGCGCTCAGCACAGCGATGCTGCCAGTCCTGGGGGGGGGGGGCTGAGACCCGCTGCGCTCAGCACAGCGATGCTGCCAGTCATGGGGGGGGGGCTGAGACCCGCTGCACTCAGCACAGCGATGCTGCCAGTCCTGGGGGGGGGGGGCTGAGACCGCTGCGCTCAGCACAGCGATGCTGCCAGTCCTGGGGGGGGGGGGCTGAGACCGCTGCGCTCAGCACAGCGATGCTGCCAGTCCTGGGGGGGGGGGCTGAGACCCGCTGCGCTCAGCACAGCGATGCTGCCAGTCCTGGGGGGGGGGGCTGAGACCCGCTGCGCTCAGCACAGCGATGCTGCCAGTCCTGGGGGGGGGGGCTGAGACCCGCTGCGCTCAGCACAGCGATGCTGCCAGTCCTGGGGGGGGGGGCTGAGACCCGCTGCGCTCAGCACAGCGATGCTGCCAGTCCTGGGGGGGGGGGGCTGAGACCCGCTGCGCTCAGCACAGCGATGCTGCCAGTCCTGGGGGGGGGGGCTGAGACCCGCTGCGCTCAGCACAGCGATGCTGCCAGTCCTGGGGGGGGAGGCTGAGACCCGCTGCGCTCAGCACAGCGATGCTGCCAGTCCTGGGGGGGGGGGCTGAGACCCGCTGCGCTCAGCACAGCGATGCTGCCAGTCCTGGGGGGGGGCTGAGACCCGCTGCGCTCAGCACAGCGATGCTGCCAGTCCTGGGGGGGGGGGGGCTGAGACCCGCTGCGCTCAGCACAGCGATGCTGCCAGTCCTGGGGGGGGGGGCTGAGACCCGCTGCGCTCAGCACAGCGATGCTGCCAGTCCTGGGGGGGGGGCTGAGACCCGCTGCGCTCAGCACAGCGATGCTGCCAGTCCTGGGGGGGGGGGCTGAGACCCGCTGCGCTCAGCACAGCGATGCTGCCAGTCCTGGGGGGGGGGCTGAGACCCGCTGCGCTCAGCACAGCGATGCTGCCAGTCCTGGGGGGGGGGGGCTGAGACCTGCTGCGCTCAGCACAGCGATGCTGCCAGTCCTGGGGGGGGGGGCTGAGACCTGCTGCGCTCAGCACAGCGATGCTGCCAGTCCTGGGGGGGGGGGGCTGAGACCTGCTGCGCTCAGCACAGCGATGCTGCCAGTCCTGGGGGGGGGGGCTGAGACCTGCTGCGCTCAGCACAGCGATGCTGCCAGTCCTGGGGGGGGGGGGGCTGAGACCCGCTGCGCTCAGCACAGCGATGCTGCCAGTCCTGGGGGGGGGGGCTGAGACCCGCTGCGCTCAGCACAGCGATGCTGCCAGTCCTGGGGGGGGGGGGGCTGAGACCCGCTGCGCTCAGCACAGCGATGCTGCCAGTCCTGGGGGGGGGGGCTGAGACCCGCTGCGCTCAGCACAGCGATGCTGCCAGTCCTGGGGGGGGGGGGGCTGAGACCCGCTGCGCTCAGCACAGCGATGCTGCCAGTCCTGGGGGGGGGGGCTGAGACCCGCTGCGCTCAGCACAGCGATGCTGCCAGTCCTGGGGGGGGGGGCTGAGACCCGCTGCGCTCAGCACAGCGATGCTGCCAGTCCTGGGGGGGGGGGGCTGAGACCCGCTGCGCTCAGCACAGCGATGCTGCCAGTCCTGGGGGGGGGGGGGCTGAGACCCGCTGCGCTCAGCACAGCGATGCTGCCAGTCTGGGGGGGGCTGAGACCGCTGCGCTCAGCACAGCGATGCTGCCAGTCTGGGGGGGGCTGAGACCTGCTGCGCTCAGCACAGCGATGCTGCCAGTCCTGGGGGGGGGGGGGGGGGCTGAGACCCGCTGCGCTCAGCACAGCGATGCTGCCAGTCCTGGGGGGGGGGGGCTGAGACCCGCTGCGCTCAGCACAGCGATGCTGCCAGTCCTGGGGGGGGGGGGCTGAGACCTGCTGCGCTCAGCACAGCGATGCTGCCAGTCCTGGGGGGGGGGGGCTGAGACCTGCTGCGCTCAGCACAGCGATGCTGCCAGTCTGGGGGGGGGCTGAGACCCGCTGCGCTCAGCACAGCGATGCTGCCAGTCCTGGGGGGGGGGGGCTGAGACCCGCTGCGCTCAGCACAGCGATGCTGCCAGTCCTGGGGGGGGGGGGGAGGCTGAGACCCTGCTGCGCTCAGCACAGCGATGCTGCCAGTCCTGGGGGGGGGGGGCTGAGACCCGCTGCGCTCAGCACAGCGATGCTGCCAGTCCTGGGGGGGGGGGGGCTGAGACCGCTGCGCTCAGCACAGCGATGCTGCCAGTCATGGGGGGGGCTGAGACCCGCTGCACTCAGCACAGCGATGCTGCCCCAGCTGGAGCCTCCGGGGGGGGGGAGGGGGTCTTGCTGCGGCCCGGGCCTAACTCCTGCAGCTCGGGCGACTCTCTAGCTGAAGGGGGCGGAGACCGGCAGTTCTAGCCTCCCGTCGGGCTTAAGGGTGATCTGTCAATCACCTTAGTTCCCTTCATGATTGGCTGAGTCCGTCCCGGATTTTACAGTCTCAGCCAATGGTAGCGAGGTTGCTAGGTAGCATCGCCATGAGGGCGGGCCCTGCCGGCTTCATTTTCCCATTGGTGTATTTTTGTGATTGGCCGTACGCTCCGCGTTGCCGGGTAGAGGCACCGCGCTTCCTCGGCGGCTGTGATTGGCGGCGAGGGCGGGCTTGGAGCTTTCAGATTGGCCAGAGCCGGGCAATTTTTCCCATTGGCTGCTCCGCTGCCGAACGAAATTTCCGATTGGCGGGCGCGGCTCGTTGCTAGGCAGGGCAGCCGGCGCGGGGCGGAGCTTGCCTGGCGATGAGTCGGCTGTGAGGTTCAGTCAGAGCCCAGCCCCCGGAGCCGCCGCCAGCCCGAGCCCAGCCCGCCGGGGAGACACCGAGACCCGCCGCCCGCCGCCCTGCCCGCCATGGCCTCGGGACCCGAGTAAGTGCGGGCCGCGCCCCCCCCGGCCCGGGGCCCGCCCAGCGCCTAGGCCCGGCCGGGGGCCGCTCCGCGCCTAGGCCCGGCCCGGCGGCGCCCCGGCGCGCGGG
Organism: Pelochelys cantorii; assembly: GCA_032595735.1. Taxonomy (NCBI): domain Eukaryota; kingdom Metazoa; phylum Chordata; order Testudines; family Trionychidae; genus Pelochelys; species Pelochelys cantorii. Next base: position 543,878 of record CM064330.1, on the reverse strand, counting down.
CCCGATCCTGCTGTGTCACGCAGGCCCCGCCCCCCCTCCCCGCGCGGCCCGTTGGGTGGGGGCGGGGCGGGGCGCGGCCGCGCGGCGGGGAGCCGGGCTCGTGGCGCGGCCCGCGCGCCCGGCACTTCCGCCTGCTCCCGAAATGCCGAGTCATGTGGTGCCAAGATGGAGGCGGCCCGGCCCGAGCCCTGCGCCAGGCCCCGGGCGCCAGCCCCGCCACTGACTGACCCGGCGCGGGCCCGCAGCACCCCAGCGCCGGCGGCCGCCGAACCCGGGGAGCCGGCCCGAGGCAGACCCGGCGTCCCCTTGCGCCGTCCGGCACCCCAGGGGCGCAGCGCTGCGCCGGACGCGGTGCTGGCTTCCCCCTTGCACCGAGCAGCGGGAACAGCTCACCCGCGGGACGCTCTAGTCCGCCCGTCTGTGGCAAAAGGGGGTGAACGGAGGGGCCCCCTGGGTTCCGCCTGCCTACTCCCAAGCGCCACCCCGGCGGGAGAGCCACTGGCGTAGCCCTGGGGACCCCACGAGGCGGCAGCTGTGCGAAGGTTTTGTTTATTGCACTCGGTTGGGGCCCAGAAGAAAATAGATTCTTGGAACTTTGATGGCCATGAGCACCTCCAGCCAAAAAGTCTCTCAGACTGGAAAACCATGCTGATCATCCTAAAAAGGAATTCAGAAAGAAGCATTTTGGGTCACGTTGACTGATTTTTTTTTTTTTTTTTAAAGTAAACTTGCCCCTGTTCTGCTTAGGAAAACTCTTCCCGTCCTGGCTCTTAGCAGACAAATTATTCTTTAACTGAATTAAGTGATGATATTTTAATTACAATTTCTGGGCTCCTATTTATGGCAGCTATCTTGCAGAAGCACTCCTTTGAGCATACCACATGGGAATCCAGTAACTGAATCCACTAGTTCAGATTGTTTAACCAGAAAGTGAATTTACTTGTTCCTATAACATAACTAGGAGTCACCAAAATAAGTTAATAGGCAGCAGGTTTAAAATAAACCAAAGGAAGTATTTCTTCATGCAGTGCACAGTCAGCCTGTGGAACTCCTTGCCAGAGGAGGTTGTGAAGACCAGGACTTTAACAGGGTTCAGAAATGAACTAGATAAATCCATGGAGGTTAAGGCCATCAATGGCTACTAGCCAGGATGGGCTGGGACGGTGTCCCTAGTCTCTGTTTGTCAGAAATCAGGACTGGGTGACAGGGGAGGGATCACTAGATGATTCCCTGTTCACTCCCTCTGGGGCATCTGGCATGGCCACTGTCAAAAGACAGGACACTGGGCCTTTGGTCTGACCCAGTCTGGCCATTCTTATGTTCAGTATTAAATGGGAACTGACTGTCTGGCACTGGGCACCAGTTGTGTTGTCCCACATAACACCTCAGCAAGATGGCTGCCATCCATAGGCAGCTTGTTGATGTGCTTTACTTGGGGAAAAGCACTACTTGCAGCAGGAACGTTCTGGCTCAGTGTGCTAGGACACTGGCCTATCCCTAGGAGTCTGCCAGCAGCAGGTGCACCTGGATCTGTGCTGAACCAGTGTGTGCAGAGGGGCTGAAACTCCTTTCAGATTCATTGTGGAAACATGAGTTTCAATCAAAGGTGCTTGTAACTTTGCTTTCTATGTTAGCAGTAATTGTAAGCAGCAAGTCAATTTCCTAGTGTGGCTGGGACCTCAGAGAAGCAAGCATAGTTGGTACTTGCAGCCTGAGAATTATGTTGTCACAAGTATGCTAATCAGCACTGCAGGTTTCTCTGTGTCCCTGCCCGTTCATGCTGTGTACCACTGTACATGGGCTTCAGGTTTCATCACACATTAAAGCAGCAGGAGCTTTACCATAGGGAAATGATTAAGTGGCATAGACTGGAAAGCTTGTTTTCTTGGCAGACGGGAGACTTGGAAGGTTTCCCTTTGTAAAGGAGGGGAAGCAGTCTTTACAGCTTGGGGGAGTGTTAGTGCTGGGATTTCTCACTTCAGTTGCACCTCTGTACTGGGGAAAACATCCTGGTTTTTGAACTGTATTTGAGAGAGACTAGAGCATGCTGTGAACTCTGTATTTTAATCCCAGCCCCTCAAAAGTACACTAAATCTTAACATAACTTAACTTTTTTGTGGGCCCATGTGAAAGAGGGACTGATCTATTTTTGCTGTGCTCTCTGTAGTCTTAAGGAACTTGTCAAATTCTAAGTAACCTTTCACCTTTTCACTCTTATCTGTAACTACCATGTAGCCCTCTATGACCTTTGTTCCTTTTTTTAGACCTGTTCATTGTGAGGTGAGGAGACTGAAACTGGCCTGCTATGCTAGATGAGCATACACCATAGTTTGAAATAATATCTTCTATTTTTCATACCCTCAGGCCTCTCTCTTCTGGAAGTGCTGCAGCACACTGGACAGACAGCTTCTGTCCGTTAGCCCAGAGGTTCCCAAAGTTTTGTACCTCCCTTACCGATCTACCAGCTGCCTGTGTACTCCTTCCCACTAATATTGTGTGTTTTCTTAATGTTACCTGTCTTTAGCACTCTGCCCCTTTTCACAGTTTCGTACCATGTAGCGCAACTCGTAGAACTGGAAAAAAAATGAGTAAGTTCTGAACTCAGACAGGACAGTTGCAGGGCTCCTGACTCCATGCTGGTGGGTGACTGGCAGAGAGGGCTCTCTGTCAGCAAATCTGTTCTCATTGGTACATCTTGAAATAAATTAACTACTATCTTTTATATAACAAATTCCCAGAGTTTTAAAGCTTTTTCTGAGTAGCCTATTCTGAAAATGCAGTAAACAAAATGATGAATAAAATCTGCCATGATGCACTTTGTCCTGTGTACCTCAGGGGTATGTATATCATAGTTTGAGAACCCCAGCATTAGACTGCATTTTCTCTGAGATCCCTGCAAGTTCAAAGCTCTTTAATAGACCTTTTGCCTCTTGTGAATTAACTTATATTTACCCTAGCTAGATGTCACTTGCCATTGTTTTGCTCATTCCCCCAGTGTATTTAAATCCATCAGAAGTTTCACAGTTTTCCATAGCTTTTTAATTCACAGAACAACATGTTTATAGTTTCAATTCACTGTCCTGTTTCCTCCTCCATTTCACTAATAAATATGCAACAGTAGACCTATTACGAGCCCCAGGCTTCTGCTACTAATCTCCCCACTCTCCTTGCCTTGTAGAATCAGTGCTGCTTTTGCTCCGAGGTTATATATTACTTTTCAAAATGTTGTACTGGCCCTTCTTAGATCTGCTCTCAGTTCTTCCAGTGGCAAAGCCAAGGCCTAGTTTCTGACATCCATCCAGGGCCTCCCTTGGCTCTAGCTTTAAAGCTGGACCATCTCCAAGAGAGGGTGCTCTTTGTGAGGACCTTGCACCTCCTTGTACAAACCTGCTGTTTCACCCAGAGGATCCTATCCTGTCTGGGTGATTTCAGTACTGCCTCTCTGGCTATGCTGAATCTGCCTCTTAGCTGTCACTGGTTGGCACAGTATACTTGTGCTCTAGACAGATTTCAAAACCGTTCCCCCATAAGGCGGCTGCCCTCATGTGATTCCTGTGACCTCTCTTCTGAAGTGGCAGGGAAGGGGCCAGTGCTGCATTCCTGACACCAAGGTGAAATCTGACAGTGGGGGGGGGAAGCAGAGTGAGTGCTCCATTTCCCCATGGTGAGTGGGGGGGGAGGAGATTGAACTGTTGCTGCTGCCCTGCAGCACCCCCGCCCCCCAGGCTGGAGGATGGGGTGCAATGGGAGGGGAGAGGGCAGGGCGGTGACAAGAAGGGGCGGGACTTGAGAACAGGAGAGCTCTGTGAATGCACAAAATTGTGAGGGTCTCCTGTACCTCCCACTTGCCTGTGTGCTGCTGTAACACTTTTCTGCAAGAGCCAGTGGACATGCAAACACAGCAGTGGTCATCCCCAGGCACCATTCCCCAGGACTGTTCATGTCAAACACTGTGCTAGCTTGCACTGCTCACCACCTTCCCCGAGGTTTGTTCGCTTTAAACTGTTGTTCCTTGCCCCAAGGGAGTTAGGCTTTGTCTGCACTTCAAGGCAGCCACAACATTTCTTTAAATTGAATGTGTAGCCATGGCAGGAGCATTGGGAGAGAGCTCTCCCAGTGCTCCGTGTAAACCACCCCCGCGAAGGGAGTGGCTGACAGCACCAGGAGCCAATGTATACTGGCGCTTTACAGTGCTGTAACTTGCTGCATTGGGGGGAGGGGGGGGGGAGTGTTTTCACACCCTTGAGCTGGAAAGTTGCAGTGTGGTAAAGTGGCAGTGTAGATTTAGCCTTAGATAAGTGCCAGCCTGGGGGGGCTAAGACCCGCTGCACTCAGCACAGTGATGCTGCCAGCCTGGGAGGAGGCGGGGGCCTGAGACCCGCTCCCGTCCTGTGTTAATACTGGCATCTTACTAAGGATAAAGCTAAGTGTTGCCTTTTTGTTGGAAGCAAACCAACCTGCTCTTAATATTTATCATTTGTGTCTGGTGTCTCTCAGTTGTCCACTTATGCCAGTCAGCTGTTAAGAAGGGAGCAGTTACCATGCTCTGGTGATGCTGTACAGAACAGCTTGGAACTTCTGCAGGCTCTTGAAGGGTCACTTTGTTCAAATTCTTACTTTAAAAAAACTCATCAGTCCTTTTTGTTTGGTGTGTTAGACATTGAAACAAAACCCTTTACAAATCTGCCTCTTAACCATGTTTTGCTATTCAGTTTAGGAAATGCAAATAAACTGTCCGTTGCATTTCTTGGGATGTCCTAGCGTAAAGTGGGCATGTTCTGTGTTTGAATGCTACAGGGATATGTTTACATCCAAACAAAACTGTTTTCACAGACACTTAAAAGCATTCATAAACACGTGATTAGGTTTGTTAATTTTACCTGACACTCAGAGGGCTAAACTCTTGTAATGCATTTGAACTGTGGAAATGTAACATTGCCCTGTAAATCTTTCTGGGTGTTGTCTGGGATTTGTGACCTAAGAGATTCCACCCTCCTGATCATTTGTGTGAGATTAAGTCCACAGTTTGCATATAAGTACGGGTGATTATCTTGCTACAGTGTCTTTGTTTTTAGGCAAGAGCCATTCCAGGAAGGAGCTGCTCCAGGATCCTGTTTTCCTAAATAGCTTCATCTCTATTTTAGTTTAAGGCTACCAAATGAGCTGAAATCACTTTCTTACCAAACATAACTCTGCTCTCTGACTTAGCTCTCCATGTAGAACTGAACAGGTTTCACCCCACAAGATTCTGTATTTTATTTTTCAAGCAGGTTTAGTTTGTGAAAGAGAAGGTGGGAAGGTAGACAAGCAAGTAGATGGTGGAGACCAAAGCAGGCTTTGTCCAGAAAGGGAGGAGCAGTGTTGCCCAGACTCAGCAGTTCTGTTTCTTTCCAGTTCTAAAGCGGATGACTTATCCACTGCAATCCTAAAGCAGAAGAACAGGCCCAATCGGTTAATTGTTGACGAAGCCATCAATGAGGACAACAGTGTTGTGTCACTGTCCCAGGTGTGTGTCAAGTCCAGTAAGAACTGTGTAGTTAATATGTGAGTGTTCAGTGTCTTGTCCCCTGACACTCACTCCTAGCCCAGTGTTGAACATGCTACACGAATGCCCCAAGGAAACGGCACTTGGGCTGTGATGGGTGAAAATGGTTTGTTATGGGGCTCTTGCCTGTGAGACTTGGGAGCAGTTGTTACTGTTCTTGAATGATGCTAGTGTTCAAGCAGGAGGCCCTGCCCTTGCTATGGGGTTGGCAGTTGGGGGGTCCCATGTCTATTTATGGCTCCTAGCATTGTGAGGTCAGGCTGCTGTCTTCCAAACACTTACTCTCCGGCCTTGTCAAACGCATGCGCTAATGCTATCTCTGGTCCCAGGCAAAAATGGATGAATTGCAGCTGTTCAGAGGAGACACAGTTCTGCTAAAAGGCAAGAAGAGGAGAGAAGCAGTCTGCATTGTCCTGTCCGATGATACCTGCTCAGATGAGAAGATTCGCATGAATAGGGTTGTTCGGAACAACCTGAGAGTGCGCCTTGGTGATGTAATCAGGTGAGGTCTGTTTTGCTAGCTGGGGGCATCTTCCTGAATTTGTGTAGCTGGCTCTGATCAAATTCAGTCAGTAATGGAGATGGGGATTATAGCAAGTGGTCGGTTACCTTTCAGGGGAGTTCTCAGCAGCAGTGTCTCTTGAAGGAGAGTGTCCTGCAGCTGGAATCTAAAATGTGCTGCTAACTAGGAGTGCTTGTAAAGACTGTACAGGGGATGTGTATCCTGGGGGTTACAAGAGGGGTTTTTGAAGAGCTTGGGTGATTTAGATGCACAAGTTCCATCACTAAATCCGCTGTCTTTGAAAATCCCACTCCACATTGCAGGTCGCTCATCTCCCTATATGTAAAGTTGGACTGATGCACAATTTCAGACCTTGTCTCTTCACAATCTGATTATTAATAGAAATGGTGATGGTAATTTCAGTGAAAAGGGCTATTGTTTCTTCCTAGTGTCCGCAGCTTAGGCATGGAACTTCTGCATGAGAAGAAGTTGATACTGTTTGGAAACAAAAGTAAAAGTGACTAATCTGTTCTCATTGTCAAAGCTGAATGAAAAGTGAAACAATCAAATAACATAAGCAGTGGCAAATAGAAATATACAGACCCTTCCCATTTGAATGTGGGCAGTTAGTAAGTCATGTGAATGTGCATGTCCCTTGCTTGAGACTAAAAAGTGGAGCGTGCGTGCCCTGTAACATACATCATCAGAACTATCTTGCATTGACTTGAGGGAGATGAACTAAATCACCTAACAGAGGTAAAACCTGTACGTGGCTCTAAGTCAGAAGTGTCCCTTTGGGTGCACTAACCCAGCGTTCCCCGAATGTGGGGAGGACATCTGAGACTCCTGTCACTTGCATGGGATTTTCAGGAGTGAGAGCTAGTAGATTGTTCAGACTCTGCAAACCATTTGCTTTGCAACCATTGCAGAGGATGGAGGTGCTTTCTAATGGCAGCAGCTCATGGGAAAAGGGGAAATCTGAGCTGATCCGCTTTGTGCAGCTGTGATACTGGCCTTCAGTAAAGATGGGCTGTAAGGGTTAGGGATGTTAAATATTGATTAATTGAATAGTCAATTAACCTCATGAATTCTTATTGGTTACTTGACTATTCTATAGTCCCCGGGGACGGGGATGCAGGCAGTGCGCTTCGGCCCCACTCCTGAGGCACCCCCTGCCACTCTGCGCTGTTGCCTCTGTATCAGAGGCAGCAGCGTGGGTGCCAGGTGGGGTGCTAGGCGGGAGCTGGTCTCTGAGGGGAGCTAGTTTAAAAACCAGAGGCAGCAGCGCGGGTGGCAGCAGCCCCTGTCCAGGAGTGGGGCTGAGCTCCCGGACTTGTTGTGAGCCGGAACTAAACTGAGCCGCCTGCCCACCTGGCTACTAATACATTTTAAATGTAGAGCCACAGCAGGGGTAGGTCCCACACCTGGTGCAAGCTGGGACTGACCTGGGCTGCTGGCCAGCCTCCTAAAAAATTTACTGGCAAGGGGGGAAATGCATGTAGTGCATAGCATTCACTTACAAGCTTTTGCTTATCAGTTAATGGACTCCACTATTACATGCTAAGTAGAGTGTGTAGCTCATGTTTACAGCTGTCACCATTTCTTATGACGTGACCATTCACATAACCCAATAGCTCCTCCCCTAGATCATTTAATCTCTTACCTCCTAACATTTCACATCATCTTTTCCAAATCGTCTGTCTCAGCAGCTAATCGTGTCTCCTTTAGTCCGTTTGTCTCTGCCTGGTCTGTGTCCTGTGGCTCGCTTCAGATTTCGTTCCATCCCCCAGTCACTTGTCTTAACTTGATCCCAGAGGCCAGACCCCTCTGCATCCTCCTTTACCTCTAGGGTTTTCTCTCAGACAGTCCGGTAATTGCATCGTCTGTCCGGTTAAAAAAAAAAACAGAATACCGGACGTGTAAAATGTCTGGTATTTTCTGTTTTTTCTCAGACGGAAGGCTGGTGGGGACATTTTTCCCCTGCCATGCTGGGTGGGGGAAGAGCACGGAAATTTTAAAGGTGCAGCATCTTTTTTAATGCTCAGCAAGTTTGGTCTCTTGTGGGTTTTTTTGTTGGGGTTTTTTTTTTTTCCATCTCAACCAATTTTTTTCCCTGCCATGTTTAGGATTTTTGTGAAGGTATCTGGCAACCTTATTTACCTCTGACTTCTCCAAGTTCTTCTTCTTTGCCTTGACATTTCCTGTCACATTTTTTACTGTGGCCTTGCCTCTGCTGAAATCTGTGTCATGCCTTTATCCCACCTTGGGCTCTATGTTCCTCCTGCTGTTGGGCCATTTGGTCTCTCTCTTTGCTCTTCATCTTAATTCTATCTCTGTAAAGCATTTGGTAACGTGATTTATAAAAGGTGCCATGCAAAGTAAGGCGTTAAAACGCTCAGGTGAATGGTAGGATACACTCTAGGTGCAAGTGTCCCCTAAGTGAAATTGACAGGTCTCTGGTCACTTGCGGATTCTAGTGAGATCTTCATTTCCCAGGTGCTCAAAAGCTTGTGCCAAAGTTATCAGTAAGATGAGCTCAATTTTCTGGTGTTGAGGTGAGGAAAAGAGGGATTTTCTCTGCCTCTCTTTAGTCTTGCCAGCAGCAGGCTTCTTGTTGAAATAGAGTAGCTGTTGATAGAGCCCTGCATGGATACGAAATTCATATCTGCTTCTGTATCAGCAAAAGTGAGCCGCAGATGTCTGCATCCACATCCACAGCTATGAAGTGGATAGTCGCGGATTTGCAGGGCTCTAGCTGTTGAGTATTCCAGCTCCCCGGAATGCACTAGTGACAGCTGGGGGCATGACCAGATACTTGTCCACTTAGCTTTGCTGGTTGGGAAGGCAGCACTGAAAGAACAAGAGCAGGGACTGCTCTCTTCCCCAGCAGCCCTAGTGGGAGGGTGGAGAACAGAGAAATGAGCAGCGTGAAGGACAAGCCCTAAGATAGGTGCCTCAGAGCAGGGTGGCTGCTCGCTGGGGTTTTCATCCCAGCATTGGGAGCGTTTGGTTCCTTCCCTTTCCGTGCCCTGTGTATAGCAGGAGCCGTGGCTTACTTGGATCTGTTGTCTTTCAGCATCCAACCCTGCCCAGACGTGAAGTATGGCAAACGCATCCATGTGTTACCGATTGATGACACAGTGGAAGGGATCACAGGGAATCTGTTTGAGGTCTACCTCAAGCCCTACTTCCTGGAAGCGTACAGACCAATCAGGAAAGGTAATGGCACCGGCTCCTGAAACCAGGGGGAAGAGTAAAGACTGTGCTACTCTTCTTTCATGAGCCTGACCAGGAGGAGACGAGCTCCAGAAACTTGCCTGGATCTGTACATGGCATTAGGGTAGCTTGAGTCTGACTGATACCTTTGTGACTAAGGGTACGTCTGCAGGGCAGCGAAACAGAGAGCCTTGGGTCTCTTGGGAAGCTGGGTGCAAGCAAACAGTGTCCGTTTCAACAGGCCCGAATCTAAAGTTGTGTGCAGAAGACCAAAGAACACAGGCCAGACTGGGAGGGTGGGGGACTCTATCCTGGAAAGCAGCAGCTGTGCAAAAGGACTGGTGCCCATGGTGGATGATCCACTCCTAGTGCGACACTGCCCGAAAGCACTGTGCAGCCCTGGGATGGGTAAGCAGGGAGGTGCCTTCATGGGGAGCAGCATCTTGCTAAGAGAAGGCTCTAGCAGACTGAGGCACAAGGGCTACCGAATTGAGACGGGAAGGAAGGGTCGGGGGCCGTTAACTGTTGGCACAGCTGAGAGGGGGTTGTGGTGAATTTCGTCACTGCCAAGCCAGTGTGCTCACTCCAGCCCTGGGGATGTTGGGGCTCTGAGTCTGATCCAGAGGTCTGACTAGACGCTCACAGTGGCCCCTCCCATCTCGGAGCCCTGGCCTGCTCGGGGAAGGGACTATGCCAAGCTGCGCTATCTGGCCAGTCAGGTTTCACCCCTTCGGGGGGGCACTGCAGGGGGCTTCAGTGCCTTTTGGACAGGGGCCTGTACTGCTCTGGGACCCACTTCCCTGGGTCCTCCTGGTGCTATCGGCTAAGAGTCCCCTCCCCTGACCAGTGCTGACTGCTTGAAGGTGGGAGGGGAAGGACAGCCAGGTGCCACCCTTTAGGGGGAGATGGGCAGAGGCAGGGGAGGAGGGGGCAGGCTGCACTCCCAGGTTTGGGACTTGAACTCTGGCAGCCCCTTGCTTCACAGGCAAGGAAACAAGCTTGGAGCCTTGGCTGGAGTGACCTTCCTCCACTCCCCTCCTCCTCTGCAAGTGTGACGGCGAGCGCTTTGCAGTAGGTTTCTGCTGGCCACTGCGTTGGCGTTTTGGAGTTGGGCATCCTCTCCTCCCGCTGCTAGCCCCTTAGCTTGGCCGACGCTCTCATCCTGGGCCGATTCGCAGGGCACTACCCTCCTCTCTGATCCACAGTGTCTGTGTCGAGGTGGGGGGGGGGGGGGAGGCTGCGCACATAGGGGGCTGGCTCCCACAGAGCCACCTCTCCCCCTTGCGGGGAACTGGCTTATAGCTGCCTGCTCCCCTGTCCTGGGGGGGGGGGCCGCATGTGGGAGCTGGCTCCTGCCAAACCGATTTTCCCCCCTTCCCCACTCCATGCAGCTGCTTCTGTATCAGACACAGCAGCACAGGGAGGCAGGTGGGAGTCGGCATGCTTGGGGAACTGGCTTTTAAGCTGGCTTTCTGCACGTGCTGGTTCCCACAGAGCCACCTGTCCCCCTCCTCACCCCCGCCGCTTCTGAGAGAGGTGGCAGCCTGGTGTGGGGTAGGTGGGAGCTGGTCCACGCGAGAAGCTGGCTTTCAGACTAGCTCCCTGCGCATGTCAGCTCCCATGGAGCTGTCTATGCCCTGTACTGCTGCCTCTGTATCAGAGGCGGGAGGCTGCTCCTCCATGTGTAAACGTATTTTAACATGCCTAGCCTGCGCCACCTCTGGCAAGCCAGGCCCCTGTCCTGGGGGTGTCTCATCACTCACGCAGTGGGCAAGCATGATACGCTTTGCACCCTGGCTTGTGGAACGTGGGATGGCTGCTCTGGAGCCGAGTTCTTACCTGTGCTGGTTTCACTTTCTTCTGAGTGGAGAACTCCGCTGACTGCATTCCTGCTCTGAGCTTTGGGATCGTTGCCCCCCAGAAAGGCGGTTTGCACACTGCCCGTTACCGGGCATGCTGGGTTCAGAAATAACACCCAGCCTTGGTACATGGCAGCCCCAGCACCTCTTTTGCTGATCAGATACATGCAGCCTGCCCCATTGGCCCTCTGGCAGCATGAGGTCTCTGACTTGGTACATGCCCTGGTAGCTGCAGGTCATTGACACGTGCTGGTTCTTCCAGGGGACATCTTCCTCGTGCGCGGAGGGATGCGTGCCGTGGAGTTCAAAGTGGTGGAGACAGACCCGAGCCCTTACTGCATCGTGGCTCCAGATACGGTCATCCATTGCGAAGGGGAGCCCATCAAGCGAGAGGTGAGCTGAGCGAGGGCTCTCCCACACATCCCTTGGGCAGGAGAGACTCGTTTCTGGGCAAGCTGTGGGGATCTCGGGTGTGTCTGTCTTGCTATGCATGTTTCTCGCGTCCCTTCGGAGCCTCTCAGAGTGGCCATGGCCGTACAGTGGTCTGATCTAGCAGCTTGAGTTCGGAGCTGTGCTAGACACTGCACGGCGTGGATTAATGGCTTAGGATGCAGCCATGGCGGCAGGCAGTCACTGGCTTTTCTTGCAGCCACAGTCCCTGGGCTTTTGTTTGCGGGCAGGGGGATAGCGGCACCTCCCTCTTGCTCCTGGATGCACTGTCTTGATGGTCATTGCTTGGGCCACCAGTGGGAGTTGGGCTCTGCCCCCCCCACCCCCACCACTGAGACAACTAGGGCACTACACTGGAGGAGCCAGGGAATTCCCCACCTTCCCAGGGCAGAGGGCCGCAGGCTTTGGGTTTCCGCCCTGGGGCGATGAGGCAGCAGGTCCTGGTCAAGGGGGTTTGGTGTGGTGGCAGGCCCCTGGCTCTGGCGGATCAGGCTTTGGCTGCAGTACGTCAGGCTCCAGCCCCACCACCGCCTCCCGCATTCCTCCACCCACCAGCCTCCCTGGTTCCCGCTGCCTCCCACAACCCTGTATCCTGGGCTTAATTTGTCCCTGTGCTTGGCAGGGCTGCTTGTGTGCTGTGCAAAGTGATGTCTGGTTGTTAACATCCCTTTTCACAAGGGCGTGCATGAGGGCGTTGTGTTTTCCTAAAGCTAATTCAGTAGCTTGGGGACAGTGTGAGAGCAGCCACCTGCTAGAGTTGGCAGCCACGCTTGGAGGCCATCAAAAGCTTAAGACAATCTGGGACCCGCTGACCCTCGAGTTTTGTCCTATGACTGCAGAGGTGTTCGCAGGCTGCTTCCCCCGGGCAGGTCTCTTGCCTTGTGTTAACGCTCTGTGACACTCTGCACTGGCCTACGCTAAAATGCTGCAGTGGCACTTGTCCTGCTGCAGTGCAGACACCACCTCTGCCGGGGGAGGGCTTCCTGGGTCAGCGTCGGCAGCCCACCTTCCCAAGGGCGGTAGCTCGGAGACGAGGGAATTCTCTTGACTTTGCACGAGGGATCGGTCAAGTGAACTGTGTCGTGCAGGGGTGTGGATTTTTATACTCCAGAGCAACTCGTGTTCCAACATAACTTCCCAGCGTAGACCGGGCCTGAATCCCTCTCCCCAGCGTGAGGAAGAGCTCTGGAAGCGCGAAAGCTTGTCTCTTGCCAGAAGAAGTTGGTCCAATCAAAGAGATTACTCCACACCCCTCGTGTTCTGTTCCTGCAGATCCTGTGGTCTGTAGCAGATACTGTACACAAGGTGGCTGATCACATTCAACTCTCCTGTCAGGGAAAGGTGTGAATGTGGCCATTGGAAAAGCCTTCCAAATTTGTCTAGTGCTAGTTCTTTGGTGCCCCGTTTGGGATTCTTAAAGGGGTCTTGTTTTTGGAAGGTACATCCTGTAACTCAGGCCCCTATACAGTGGCATGGCCTGGTTTGGACATCCAAAATTGGAGACCCTCCAAAGCGCTCGTTCCTCTTGGAAAAGTCCTGGCCGTTCTGCATTTAGGATAGGAAACACCGAAGGCGCTAGGCATATGGGCCCCACCTGTCACTAGGCACAGGTGCTTTGAACTCTCATGTAGGAGAATGTAGGGCCTGAGTTCAGCCAGCCAGTGCCGCCCTCTGACCAGCCACGAGGCCTGAAATGCTGCACTCCCCTTGCTACACTGCTGTTAGCTAGAGCTGGCTTTGAGCTTTCTGCAGACTTGGCTGTCCATGCTGTGCCGAGTCTGTTAGCCAAGGGCTTTGAGTGGCTTGACTGAAACTTACCTGCCTAATTCCTGAAACTAGCTGAGCCAGGGCCAGGCACAGTATGGTCCGCGGGCCAGGTCCAGCCTACCTGGCACTTCTGTCTCGCCTGCTGTGACTCTAGGATGCTAAAAGTCCTGCAGCACAGTGGGGCACTCGGGCAGGCTGCCTGCCGTGGCACCATGCAACCACCGGAAGCATCTGGCTGCTCTCGGGGTATCTCCTCACCTCCCCACCCCCACCAGGGGTGTATTGTCTCTGCGTGCTGCCTCTGCCCCCAGTACTGGCCTCATAGCTCCCATTGGCTGGAAACCGGCCAGGGGGAGCTGCAGGGTTGGTGCTTGTGGGTGTGGACTGTGCATGGAGACACAGTCTCTGCCTCCCCACAAGAGGCGCACTGAGACATACCAGCTGCAATTGTCTGCTTCCAGGAGCAGCATGAGGCCATGGCAGCCAGCCTGCCTGAGTGCACCGCTGGCCAGGAGCCACCTGGCCAGAGCTTGCACCCCAATCTCCCGCCCCAGCCCAGAGCTCCCTCCCAGGCCCTGCATCCCTCCTGTACCCCAATACCCCGCCCCAGCCCAGAGCTCCCTCCCAGACCCTGCATTCCCTCCTGCACCCCAGTCTCCTGCCCCAGCCCAGAGCTCCCTCCCAAGCCCCGCACCTCCTCCCTGAATACAATAGAAATGTGCAGCCCAGGACAACTTACCAGAATTTGTGGGATGTGCCCTCCCCCCCCGGTGAAAATTACTGCCCACCCCGAGCTAATCCCTGGCACTGGGGTTCCCTGTCTCATTTCATCTCCAGCTAGTAAGACTAGCGGGTTACGCACTTCGTCTCTTGCAGGGCGTGGGAGGGCCGAGAAGGCAGCCTTTATCCCTGAGCTCAGAGCTTTTTCACAAGAAGCTGCCACTAACCCTCCATTTGATTAACTCAGCTGCCCCTCTGTGCCGTCCATTATCAACTTCCCCTGGACAGGCTCCGTTTGCTGCTGCTTTTCTGACAGTCACAGCAAGCAGTACGGCTCTTCGCCCCGGAGCCTAGAGCGTTCCCAGGATTGGGCACACGCGTCAAGTCCTGACAACCAAGTGCCACCGAATTGAGTGTTGGGTGGCTTCATTTGGCAGCGAGCTGTCCATCTTAGCACGGCCTTTGGCTGATGCCAGAGCCACTCGGCTCAAGCGGTGCTGAGAGAGGACGCTGTCCTGTGAAGGGTCCTCAATGGCCTGCGGGCCCTTCCTGGACCGCTTCCGTTTGACTAGTTGGGGCCGTGCCCTTGGCAGGGGTCCAGTGGGGGCTGACTTGGATCTACGCGGTGCTTGTGGTGCGAGAGCTGGGACAGGCTCTGGGGCGAACATCAGCTCGCTTGATACAAACCACATCCCTTAAAAGCCTCAGTTGTCTCCTGTGTGGTAGGAGTTCTGGCGTATGGATATAATTCTGGGGAGGCCATTGGCGGGAGGAGATGCCCTGGCAGCTGCTGGGTGCAGGGAGGTATCTTAGAAACACTTGTACATTTCCCAGGTGGTTCTGTGTGGCCACAGCCCAAGCTAGCAGCCAGTGGCTCCCTGCGCGACAGGGGAGGTTTGTGGCCATGCTGTGACTGTAGTGTGAGATGGATGCTCCTGAGCAGGGATAGCCTTTTCCTTCTCGACAGGGACTTACAAGCATCGTCCCTCAGCACCTCCCTGTTTTACTGCTCAGGAATTAGACACTGGGACTTGCCAAGGCCACAGACAAATCCATTGGCACCCGTTCCCTGTGCCCTTCTGTAATCCCCTTGGGGGAAAAGAAACCTCCGCCCTATGGGGGATCTCCCTGGGTTCTCCAGCGCCTGCAGGCTCCCGGGTCCTGCTTGGCCAAGGGGAGTGGTGAGCTAAGTCTCTCGTTCCCCTTGTGCACTAACGACTTTGCCTGCTGGCAGGACGAGGAAGAGTCGCTGAATGAAGTGGGCTATGATGACATTGGAGGCTGCCGGAAGCAGCTGGCCCAGATCAAGGAGATGGTGGAGCTTCCGCTCAGACACCCTGCGCTGTTCAAAGCCATCGGCGTGAAGGTAGGGGTGGACCTGCTAGCCCTGCGTGTGCTCAAGTGATCAGCCTCGCCCAGGGCTTGCAGGGCCGCTGGGATCTTCTGTCTGGGCCCAGCAAGGGGTTGGGAGCCCACATGGTGCTGGGAGGTGGGAGGGAGGTAACCTGTGATCTTCCTTGCTGACCACTAAGGTCCCTCTGCCGGCCTAGGAAGCTTCCTTAGGTGTTCAGGCCGCCCCTCTGGATGTGGCATGCAAAGCGAGACGCCACGGTCTGTGGCATGGGGCTTGCCCCGGAGAGCCAGCGATGCGAAGAGCACGGCCGTGCTTTGGGACAGCCCTGTCACCCATCGGGCGGGGGGGCTCTGGGCAGTGCAGAGAGGCACTGGCAGTGGTGTTAACATGCTGATTGCTGCTCCTTGGACGGGCGCCAGAGCCTGGAGTGAGTGCACCCTTCCAATTCGGAGTCCACTCCGACGTTTCAGTTGATCTGCCTAACACAGGCCCTGCTCCTTGTCCCCAGCCTCCCCGTGGGATCCTCCTGTATGGCCCCCCTGGCACTGGTAAGACCCTGATTGCCCGTGCAGTGGCCAATGAAACTGGAGCTTTCTTCTTCCTCATCAATGGTAAGTGGCCTCCTTTGAAATGTGTGTGCAGCTTAGGGTGAGAGGAGGCATCCGTGCTGTTTGCAAGAATTCCCTCCGCCCTGCGCAGCCACCTTGCTATCTCCCCGGAGCTGTGTGGAGCACGCCCCAGAGCGAGTGGAGCCCGTGCTAGGAAAACCCCTCTCCTGTCCATGCGCCGTGACCGACCGTCTCCGCACGTGCAGGAAGGGTTGCACAGGTGTGCTCAGCTCTAGGACCTGGATTCCTTGCGGAGGGCTTGGTAGGGAGGGCTTGACAGAGCTGGCTGTAAACTACATCAGCCTTGCCAGCATGCTGCCCCTCTGGCCTGCAGTGGAGCCCCGTGGGGATGGGATGGCTGCTCCAGCACTGGAGGAGGAGAGCTGGTCTTGCTTCACTTCCCAGCAGCGGGAAGGCACTTTCCCAAGGGCTGTGATATGAGTCTCACAGCCTAAGAAAAGGGGGAAACTCCTTATTAACCACCCCACCTCGCCCCCCGCCTCCAGCTGAGTCAGAGCAGGCCAGGGAGTGTTGGTCTAGCCAGCAGTGGCTGGGTTACTGCAGCGTGTTTGTTGGCTTAGCCTAGGGCCACATGTCACGCCTCGCGTTTTGGGGACTGGGGGGGCTGCGCTTAGGAACGGCTTTTTCTTTCGCTCTTGGCCAGGTGGCACCTCCCTCTGCCCCGGGTGGGTGAAAGCAGCCGACTAGACCATGCAGTATAGTGACCCGGGTCAGGAGCGGGCAGCTCATTAGCTTTTGTGTGACCTCAGGCTGCAGGGCATTGTGGGTAAATGCACTAGCTCTTCCTCGGAGGCTCGAGCTCCCATTGCGTCACAGAACAACCACACAGTAGGTAGTGGCCTGGCCTCTGAACGGGAGGCCCCAAACTGCCGTAGCCGAGGGTGCCACTGGGCAGAGGGGCTAGTCTGGAAAGCCGGTTCTGGGACCCTACCCAAGGAGATTCTCTCTGAGCGTGCAGACAGCACAAACAAAAGGCAGCTGGGGAGTTGGACTCTCTCTCCCTGAGGTCTTTAGCGCGTCATTTGGTCCCTTCTCTTTCAAGTCGGAATGGACCCCAGCAGTCTGCAGTGACGTGGTGAGTCCTGGAGAGAGAGATGGGCTAAGTAGCTGTGAAGATGCCCGATGCTAGTGGTTCCAACTCAGGGGTGGGCAATCATTTTTTGCCGGGCCGCCTCACGGGGGGCGCGGCCAGGATACTTCTGGGTTCCCCACCCCCAGACCATGATTAGTCTGGGGGTGAGGGAGCACCTTTGCCCCCTCCCCCCCAGGTTCCCTCTAGATGCCCATGCCCCTGGTGTGGGAGGAGACGTCCCACCCCCCCAGGCACTGATTGGCCTGGGGGCAGGAGAGCGCGCAAAGTCTCCTCCTGCCCTGCCAGGAGTGTGTGGTGCTTCTAAGCACCGCGTGCCCCTGGCTGGGCGGAGGAAACTTTGTGTGCTTCCCCCAGGCCCTAATTGGCCTAGGGGCGGGGGAGCAGCAGGGTTTCCATGGGCCGGATCAACCCACTTGGCGGGCCGGGTCTGGCCTGCAGAGGCCCTTTTGCCCACCCCTGGTCTAACTGCATGTAGTTAGCTGGGTGGAGACTCTCTAGGCTGGTGTAAAAAGCAGCTTAGTTGCTGCTGTGGATTTTGCGAGTGATCCTGGCCCGGACTGCTCCCAGTTCTGTTTTCTCTGCAGATAGGGAGGTAACTGCTCAGTCACAGGTCCCCTTGGCGACTTGTTGCTTCCCCAAACCCTGTCATCTGGCTGCTCTTTTCCAGGCCCTGAGATCATGAGCAAGCTGGCGGGGGAGTCTGAGAGCAATCTGAGGAAAGCTTTTGAGGAAGCTGAAAAAAATGCTCCTGCCATCATTTTCATTGACGAACTGGATGCCATTGCTCCCAAGAGAGAGAAGGTAAACGGAGTCCCGCCTGCCGCGCTAGCACCACTGGCCGTGCCTATAACAGAGCACTGCCAAAGCCGTGTAGATGCACCCTGCTAGCCTGGGGCCTGGGTTTCAGTCTGAGCTGGGCAGAATCCAAAGGCTGGGCTGGCACGGAACAGTGCGGTGCCAGAACTGGAGAATTTCACTAACGTATGCTGGTGCCCTGGCGTTGCCGACCTGCTCGTTGGACCTCTGGCTGACCTGCTGTTTTCTCTCCGCAGACGCATGGCGAGGTGGAACGTCGCATAGTGTCTCAGCTGCTGACTCTTATGGATGGCCTGAAACAGAGAGCACATGTGATTGTTATGGCAGCTACCAACAGACCTAACAGCATTGACCCCGCGCTCAGGCGATTCGGTAACTGCCCTTGCTGCCTTGTTGTGAGGGCGGCTGTTGCTTGTGACAGGCGGCACCTGAGTTAGGGCTGTGAAGTGACGGATTAGATACTAGCACCTGCCCGAGCATCTCTTCAGGCACTCCCGGGAATTCATTTCTGGCCTCCAGCATTTGGTATCCCTCTGCCTCAGGGTTACCAACTGCAGAAATTGCCAGATGCGGTAGTGATGGTGACTCCTGCGTAGAACTAAATGAGACTCTACTGGAAGCCTTGGGGATGCTTTACGGCTATCACTCGCGCTGGTCACTTCAGGCAGGTTTATTCTTTAACTTGCAGCGAGCCCCAGATTGTTCTACGTTCAGTTTAGGTGTTGAGACGCACCCAGGGAATTCTCAGAACTGTGTGCCAAGCATGGATCTCCAGTTTGCATGAGCAGTTTCTGCCGGATTGCACACTAGTGGAACTTGCATGGGCAAATGGACCATTAATTGCACAACTAGCCGTGCGGGTGCGCAGTTCTGGTGGCACCGGGCCGTTGCTGCATGTTCACATTTTTGCATGTGACTACTAATGTGTATTGCAGTAGTGGCAGTCAGGGACTGGGGCTCCTTCCCCGCCGCTGTAACAGCCCACATTGCGGCTTAGATGGCACCGTGGCCAGTCAGCGGGACCTGAGCTCCCAGTGTGACTCTGGGGCCAGCAGACCAAGTGTGACCCTGGCCTGCGGAAGCGGGGGAATCCAGAGTTGGAGCAGCGAGGCTGTTTGGCACTGGCGCTGGAACCCTGTGTCCTGCTCTGGTGCTCACAGTTCCAGGCGGATGTTGGTAAATTGCAGGGGGGTCAGAGAAGAGCGGGGAACGAATACTGAGTAAGACGCTCTTCAGTCTAGTGTGGAAAGGCCTAAGCAGCGATACTCAGACCGCACTGCTTTGGGAGCCAAATCCACATCAGCCCAACGGGCCCCAGTCATGTGAATCCATTTAGTTTGCTTGCGGTACTTGGCTCTGCCATGAGCGCAGGGCACTGGGCTAGAAGCCCTCTCAGGGCCCCCTCCAGCCCTTTTGCTGTTTGTAGGGCTAGTTAGTCCCCTAGCGACGCCACTGCCCAAGTAGTCGGCAGCTCCTCAGCGTGTCACCGGTCTCCCTGATCCAGTGGGTGGGCGTTGCAGCGAGCCACGGTCAGCCTGGAAATAAGGGAGAGCGGTGAGCTTTGGAGCAAGGGTCGCTGGGGTCGCCATCACTGACCATTTTGAACTCAAGATGGGATGTTTTTTCTGACTGTGCTAGGAATTCTGGGGGCAGAGCACGTGATGGCCGTGGGGCTGCTTCTGTCCGACACAGAGCAGTGCTGGTGAGGGGGACATGCACCTTCCTCACGCCAGAAAAATGGCTAACCTGCACGGTGCTCCTCTGAACTTGGCAATCCCGATTTCCGATTAAGCCGCTGCTCCCCCTTGCCCTGAACAGCTGCGTCCTCTTCCCCTCTCACGTCTCTCTCGTTTGCCTCTTGGGACGTGTACAGTCCTCATATTGCCGTCCAGTGGGACCCAGGATTGGGGAGTGCTGTAATTGGAGAATTGGGCAACTAGGTGTGTTCTGTGCTCCCCAGGTCGCTTTGACAGAGAGGTGGATATCGGTATCCCCGATGCCACCGGCCGCCTCGAGATTCTGCAGATCCACACAAAGAACATGAAATTGGCAGACGATGTTGATCTGGAGCAGGTTGGTAGCAGGCTGCCTGGGGGAGCCGCTGTGTCTGCACACCAGGGTTCTCCCAAAGGGGCTGCGGAAGGGATGGAGTGTGGCAGTTGTGGGGAAGTCATTTATCCAAGGGATGGCAAGGGCAGGATGCTGGGTGAGCAGGGAATTTTTGGCCTTAATTCTACCTAGACAGCTTGTGACCAGAAGTCACTGCCATCCAGGGCTGGCAACAGCCTTCACTGGGCAGTGTGTGGGGGGGAGGGGAGGGAGTGGTTGGCTCTGCCCTTGGAAGGGGCATGGGCTCAGGGGATAGGGGATAGCCTCCCCCAACTAGCCTTCAGTGCGGCCTGGGGTCCAGCTGCTGCTGTGTGTCAGCCCAGAGCCCTGGGCCCATAGATCGCCGGGCCCCAGGACTACTGCCCTCTCTCCCACCCCATCTCATCATCGGCCCTTTTCTGTGCTCTTTCCAACTGGAATGGGTGTGGTGGGGGATGGGCTGCCAGTGCTGCACACACCATTGATTTATCTAGTGGCACTGTGCAGGTTTAGCTTCTTTCTGGCCTCTTCCTAATGCCCCAGCCTTCCCACTCCTGCTGCCACTGATGGAGCTTTTCCGAGAGCTCTCCACGATAGACGTCGTCCTTCTGTGTGTACAGTTGGGATTTCCCACCCCACCGGGCACAAATTGCTCTAGGCCACTTCCAGGGGTGTTGTGCTACTGTATCTTCTGACTCCTCCGGCTGGCAGGCTCCTCAGAAGCCAAGGGTTGAGCGGCCTACAGGCTGAGCTGCCAGGTGTTTGGCTGTGTGTGTGTGTGAAGCGGGCTAGTGGATTTGCAGGATCAGTCGTGTGGAATGAGGCTCATCTCCAGGGCTATCCTGTTTTGCCCCCTTTCTGAGTTAGTCCTTGCTCCAATCTCATATGAAGGTCTTAGCTTACACCTGTACCTCGTATGAACGTAGCATCTCCCTGCCTGCTGCAGGGCTGCTGTATGCTCATCCAGAACTTGCAGCAGAGCATCCAGGTTCCTGTCCCCCAGAGGGGACTGCGTGTCTGGCCAGCTGCAGAGAAGTGGGGCCCGAATTCTGCCAGCATGACGTGTTTGCACCTGTCCTGGTAAGTCACGGCTGATGCTTGGCTTTCAGGTGGCCAACGAGACCCATGGCCATGTTGGTGCTGACTTGGCTGCTCTCTGCTCCGAAGCTGCCCTGCAGGCCATCCGGAAGAAGATGGATCTCATAGACTTGGAGGATGAAACCATTGATGCTGAAGTGATGAATTCCCTGGCCGTGACCATGGATGACTTCAGGGTAATGCAGAACTGCTCCTTTTGCTGCTGGCATAGGTCACTCCCTGCTCTTTGCTTTCCTAGAGCACAGGAGGGCAGCATGTTAACTCCTGTCCCCCTTTCTCTCCTGGCACTAGTGGGCTCTGAGCCAGAGCAACCCCTCAGCTCTGCGGGAGACTGTGGTGGAGGTGCCCCAGGTCACCTGGGAAGACATTGGTGGTCTGGAGGATGTCAAGCGAGAACTCCAGGAGCTCGTGCAGGTGAGAGCTGATGTGCACCATTCCCGGCTCCCAGCTGAATTGCTTCATCAGAAAGTCTCCTGAGAGATCTCTGGGTGGGCTGCACATGGAGACATTTACCTAGGCAGGGGTGTCTGAGCTGTTTGAATCCCACAGGCCTTCCCAAACACTGTCATATGGTGTCTGATTTCCTCCCTCTTGCTGCCCGCCGGGCCTGGCGGCGTGGGGAGAGGGGAGGGCTGGGCACGCACAGGGGAGCGTCGCGCTTCTCTGCCTTCTCCACGAGCAGCTTGCGGGTCAGTGGTAGTGGTGGAAATGCTGGTGTCAAGGGTCGCCAGGGTTCTCCTGTTACCCCGGCCGCTCAGAGCCCGAGTGAGAGAACGGCTGAGGACTTTGTGCCTGCAACCCGGAATGCCGAAAGCCGTCCGTGCTGCGGGGGCGGGAGATGTTGGAGCCAGGGTTTTCAGGTGGTGTGAAGCTTTTTCCGAGAGGAGACTCTGGAAATGCTCTTCTCCGATGGCCCTGACCCTGGCATCACAGGCCTGTCTTGACGTGCCCCTCTCGGGCTGCAGGGCTGATGCTGAAGACCCATCACTGCCCTTTTGTCAAGTATCAATTGGAGACTCTTATCCCCTCTTGTTCTCTGGTTTGACTCCAGCCCATCAGGGGTAACCAAAAGCCACCCCCCTAGCCCTGGCCCATCTCAGTGAATTGATGGGACCCTGGCTGAAGGGGCCACAGCCTCTCCCCCCTAGTGTGATCCCTGCAGGGCCCTGCTCCTCACCAAGCAGTGCCTGGTCTGGGGGCGAACTGGGCTCTCCAGGCCCCAGGACTGGTGAGGGCGAATGCTCTTACAGACATTGCCTTGGAACCGGCGTTAGAATCCAAGGGGCAGAACTAAGATTTGGAGCTTTAGCCTTCCCGGCTGGCAGAATCGGGGTGTGACCCCTTGGTCTGGCTGATAATTCTCTGAGGGCTGATGCTAGATTTCTCCTGCCTCTAGTACCCTGTGGAGCACCCAGACAAATTCCTCAAATTCGGCATGACTCCCTCCAAAGGGGTCCTGTTCTACGGGCCACCCGGCTGTGGTAAGACGCTGCTGGCTAAAGCCATCGCCAACGAGTGCCAGGCCAACTTCATCTCCATCAAGGGGCCTGAGCTGCTCACCATGTGGTTTGGGGAGTCCGAGGCCAACGTGCGCGAGATCTTTGATAAGGTAAGTGGCTTTGTTCCCTGAAAGGGCTTTGATGTGAGGTCCCATCTCCCCAGAGTCTCCCGTGCTGAGCCTCAGGGCCGTCCTGAGTTTGTCACTGTGCAGGGAGATTAACGGCCCGTCCCAGCAGTGCGAGCCCTGTAGATGTAATGGGCTTGTTCGTGCTACCACCTGCACCTCTTGGCTGGTAGTTGCTCAGGTATCACGGCCTTGGGTGCAGGCTAAGGCCCAGAACAGAAGGGAACTAGGCTGTGGAAAAGCCATTAGCCGCCACCTGCCGTCGAGCCTGCCAAACTAAGCGCCCTTCCGCGTGTTCCTACAAGTGCTCAGTCTCGCCCAGCAGTACGCCCGGCTCCTGGGGGCTGCCGCCGCCATGGGGAAATGGGAGCCCCTGCCGAGTAGTGTGCGTGTCTTGTGGCGCGGGTGGCCTGGCTGTGGGACTGGGGGGGCTGGCAGGGCAGTGAAATCTCACGCAGGAGGAGTGCCCGTCCAGCCAGAACGCTTCCCAGCTTTTCTCTAGGCCTGGGGCCTCCCACACCCTGTTCCCAGCTCAGGGCATGGAGCATCAGTGTGGGGCAGCCCCAGAGCTGCTGGCCGGAGTGCCCTGCGGCCCAGCCGCACTTAGCACTTCTCCGAGGGTGGCAGCGAGGGCATGGCCGGTCAGGGCTGAAAGTGAATTCTGGGGTGGTGCAGGCGCTGCCTTGGTGCGCGTAACAGTGGCCACGTGTGTGTGCCTGTGCAGGCCCGCCAGGCCGCGCCCTGTGTGCTCTTCTTCGATGAGCTGGACTCCATTGCCAAGGCTCGAGGGGGGAACATCGGGGACGGCGGTGGCGCCGCGGACCGCGTCATTAACCAGATCTTGACCGAGATGGACGGCATGTCCACCAAGAAGAATGTCTTCATCATCGGTGCTACCAACCGGCCAGACATCATCGACCCGGCCATTCTGCGGCCTGGCCGCCTGGACCAGCTCATCTACATCCCCCTGCCGGACGAGAAGTCACGGGTGGCCATCCTCAAGGCCAACCTGCGCAAATCGCCCGTTGCCAAGGCGAGTCCTGAGCCCTTGGCCACGGCGGGGGCGGTCTTGGGCTCCTCAGGCGGGAATGGCAGCGAGGCGGCTGCTGCTCCAGGCCCTGTGGGGGGCGGGCAGGCTTGGTGTCTGAGTGCCAGCCACTCCTGGTGTCGGAGAGGCTGGCAGTGCATTCTGGGAAGGGGAAGAGCTTGGGCGGGTGGAAAAGAACGAGGTTCTGTGTTGCTGACACGTGGGGGAGGGAGATCCAGCGAGAGCATTGCTGGAGCCCTCTTCTGAGATGCTATAGGCACTTCAAACTCCTCATCTCCAGTCCCACCCCAGAGCCTGCACCTCCTGCGGGAGCCCTCCCCTTCCCCACACCCAGCCCCCCCCCAATGCTCTGGACTCCTCGTTCTGGGCCCCAGCAGAGTTAATCTGGCCCTGCTGTCACACTGAGCCAGCGACTTCAGCACTTTGCCGGATACAGCCTAATGTTGCTCCAGGTGATTCCCGGCCCTGGCACCAGAGCCCTGAGCCTGCCCCCGGACCATGCCGTACCCAGCCACCTTTCCTGGTGGCGCCTGGGGGGCAGGGCGGCTTTGCCTTTGCCAGAACTGAGCTGTGGGATTCTCAGGCTGCTGGCTAATTCTAGCAGGGCAGCCTGTTGGCTTGAAGGCCGGTGACACCTTGGTGTTTGCTGGCAGTGTCCCATGTAAAGTCCGGGTCTCCCTGATTCTCCCGCAGGATGTGGATCTGGACTTCCTGGCTAAGATGACCAATGGCTTCTCGGGAGCTGACCTGACAGAGATCTGCCAGCGGGCCTGCAAACTGGCCATCCGCGAGTCCATCGAGAACGAGATCCGGCGAGAGCGCGAGAGGCAGACCAACCCTTCGGCCATGGTGAGTATGGCAGCGTCTCAGGCTGCTGGCGCTGGTCACTCCCAGGGCGCTGTGTGCTGCTTGTGCCCCAGAGCGGTAGGCTCCTGGCTTTTGGCAGCCCAATTGTTGGGGGGCAGCAGGGGGACTAGGCTTTCCCACTGTCTGCCAAGGGGACCCTTCCCCGGGTGAGGTTACACCTCGCTGCAGTTCCCCTTTCCAGGTGCTCCCTGGCTGTCAGGGCATGGCCGAAAGCGGAGCGCTTGGATGCAGGCTGAGCCGGGCTGTGTCTCTGCTCCGTTGCAGGAAGTGGAGGAGGATGACCCGGTGCCGGAGATCCGCAGGGACCACTTTGAGGAGGCCATGCGCTTTGCTCGCCGCTCCGTCAGCGACAACGACATCAGGAAATACGAGATGTTTGCACAGACTCTACAGCAAAGCCGCGGCTTCGGCAGCTTCAGGTAACGGGCGGGGCGGGCATTAGTGGGGCACTGTGTCCTAGTGTTTGGGGCCCCACCGGTGTCCCAAACCCTGTGCGGTAGAACAGCAGCTTGGCCCGCTGGGGCTGCACTTCAGTGGCAGGCACTTGGAAAAGCGCAGGGGGCAGCAGGGTGGGCGGGGAGCATGATGCCTCAAGCCTGGTGGGGAGGGGGTGAGGCGGCAGCTGCAGGGAGGTGCTTGACTGGTGTTTCTCTTCTCTCCCTTCCCAACGCTCGGTGCAGATTCCCCTCGGGTAACCAGGGCGGTGCTGGCCCAAGCCAAGGCACGGGCGGCGGCAGCGGGGGCAACGTGTACAGTGAGGACAATGACGACGACCTCTATGGCTAACGTGCTGCCCCGGGACCAAACTGCAGCCCAGGCCACGTTGTCCAGGGAAATGCCAATGTTCTGTGGACTCTCGGCTGCTTCGCTCCTCTGTCCGAGCAGGGGCCTGCGCCAGACTTGGGACAGGGGGTCTGTTGCAAACACGATAAAACACAACCCGGGGTGCGCTCGGGAGGAGACCGCAACTTAACGAGGAGGGACCTGACTTAATTTCGAAGACATTTCTGTTCTAGTTTATGTGGCAGAATCAGCAGCTTTAGCCAAGGGTACAACGCTAGCCTGTATAAAAACCACAAAAATTATAAAAAAATAAATAAATCCCATAAAATTCCCAGCAGGCCCCAGCCCTTCCTTTGTGTGACACAGCCGTGGCGCACCCGGCTCACCCTGGGCCTTTTCACCCCGTCCTTGCTCCCTGGGGCCCTAGGGCAGCGTCAGCCTATAGCCAACGTTTGGAAAATAAACTCACCCATGACAAACAGTTTTTAATCATGGGGTGTTGAATAGTTTCTGGGGGGGCCAGAACACGAATTGCGGAGGTGGTTGTGGGCTGCCCCAGAAGGGGTGGGGCCTCGGACGGAGGAGGCGGAGTTATGAGACTTGGCTGCTCCTCTGACTGGCCTCGGGACGGGGCAGTGTGCGAAGTCTCTCTTGCCCCACCCTGCCAGAGACATGGGGGTTCCAAACAGCTGGCGGTTCCCTCTGGTGCCACATGCCCCTGGTGGGGGGAGGAGACTTTGTGTGCTCCCCAGGTCTCGATTGGCCTGGGGGCTGGGGGGGCAGCAGAGCGGACGCGGGGTGAATCCGGCCTGCCGACTCTGTCTTGCCCACCCCTATGCTAACCCAACCCTGGTGAGCGCTGAGTGGCCCTGTGCAGTGGCAGGTCCTCAAAGTCCTTTCTCCGAGCGAGTGCGAGGTGCATCTCGCTGCCAGCTGGGCCCTGTGTTCTGTGCCATGCTGGGGCTCATGGCCCTGTCCGTCGTCTGAGCGCCCAGGGGCCTGCCTTTCGGGGCTGTCCTGCTGGGTGTGACTGACAGGCGTGTCCCACGCATCCCAGCGGGCGCTCTGGGAAGTGGCTGGGAGTGCAGTGTGAAGGGCGCGGGGTAGGGCTTTCTCTTCAGCGTCTCCCTTGCTGCCCAAAGCAGCTGTCCCACACTCGTCAGGCTGCAGGGGGCCCATCTTCCCCTTGGCCCAAACCCACATCTGGTCCGGCCCTTGTCTTTGTGGGGAGGGCGCTGCTCCTTGTGCCCCTTACCAGCCCCCAGGTCCGTCCTTCCTGTGCCTTGGATGGTCTCCCTGCCCCCAGCGTGTCCCCCCTCGTCCCGCAGTGCCAGGAGCTGGCCGAGGCACTGGGTGTGCTGCTGGCTGGCTTGTCAGTGCCCTAGATGGGGGCTGAGTGCCTCTTGGTGCACGCCATGTGGCGCTCATTCCCCTCTCCAGCTAGGAGTGCGGTGGGGGAAGGGAGAACCTGCTCCAGTGTTGAAGGGTGCTGGTAAAGGGAGGGCTCCGGCCTGTCGGGCGCTGCCTTGTGGCGGGGTCACGGGTCTGTCGTAGGCCAGTCAGCTGTGAGCTTGAGCACCTGTCTGCGCTCTAGAGGGGAGCCTGCCCTAGGATGCTGAGAAGCTACGCGGCCCCAGCCCTGTTCCAGCCCCTTTCCCCACAGGCGCACACAAGCAGCAGCCTGGGGCTGTGGAACAAATTGGCTGGGGAGGGGAGGGGCTGTCTGGGGCCAGAGAATGCAGGGTGCGTTCAGAGCCAGGCCTGGGGGCACAAGCACGCTCCGCTGGGGCCCCCGGGTTAGCGCTGGGCGGGGGGGGGAACCCCAACAATGAGCTGGCGCTGCCTCCCGTTAGGCTAGAGCCCTGGGATCCTGGCTGCGGCAGCAGAAGGCCGCAAACCTCCAGGAGAAAGGGGTGGGCAGGGGGAGTGTGGGCCTAGTGGTGAAAGCCCCACTCCTCCAGGCATTTAAATGGGGGACAGAGCTGCAGCTCAGCCTGCCAGGCGCAGCCCTGCACTGCCCCGGCTTGCCTGCTAGCCTAGCTCCACTGCCCTTCCCTGACCCGAGAGAGGCAGGTAGCCTAGGGCTAATAACAGGGCCAGTGCCAAACCAAGCTTTGGGCTCTGCCAGGAGCCAGGCTGAGGGGAGGGGGATGCAGTAGGAGGGAGACAGCTGCTCTGGGAGGGCTGTTGACACAGTCGGATGGTGACAGTCTCACAAGCAAGCCAGGGAGATGGGGTCTGGCTGAACTGCTTCGCTTGTTGAACACCGTCCTCCGAAGCCACTTGCGAGGATTGCGCTCGCTCAGTGGTGAGAGCAGCGGGCAATCCCAGAGAGGCTGGCCTGGCTGCGGGACAAGTCGGCATTCTCCTTACCGCCTGGGCCGGTGCTGAGATGAGTTGCCGAAGGGGCAGAGGGCACCAAGTAGGGCGGGGCTGCAAGCAGACTGCGAACGGGAGCAGGGTCTGACATCAATTAGATGCCAGGCAAGGAAAACCGGGGCCTCCTTCCACAGCCTGTCAGGAAACGGGCCTGGCTGGGCCGGAGCCCAGGAGCCAGTGGTTTGAGTAGCTCACAACGGCTACGTCTACACAGCGTCATTTCGGCGTAACAAAGACCGCATCCACACGGCAAGCCATTCTTCCGGAGTACCGGCGAGCTGGAGGACTTCTCGCTCTGACTCTGGGAACCCTCATTTTCCAAGGAGCAAGGGAAGGTGGGGGGGAGAGCGCTCTTCCTTCCACCTCGTGCTGTGCAGACGGCGCCAAAAGCCGAGTGAAGCCATTTCGCCTTCAGCTCCACACTTGACGTAGCTGAAGCTGCGTAGCGTAATTTGACGTTTGCCCTGCAGCGTAGACGCGCCGAGAGGGACCGTGAGCCGACAGTGGGGCGCTGTGGTGCAAAGGGCAGGGGTGTCGTGTGGAGATGATGGCCCTGGGGAGGGGGCGAGCTGTGAGGAGCTTAATTAGCAGTTAGATTTGAGGGAAAACTGGCTAATGCACAGGGCGGTTAAGCCCTGGACTGGCTGCCTAGGGAGGCAGTGAGAGTTGTAGCATTGCAGGTCTGTAAGACCAAGGTAGGCACCTCCCCAGCAGGGCTGATCTTAATTTCCTTGGCCTGCCCCAGTGCAGGGGGGCTGGACTAGACGGCCTGGCTGGCCTGACATTTCTGGGGCTTTATCCAGCTGTGCTAGGTTAACGCTGAGTTCCTCCCTCAGGATGGCATGCAACTCTCCGTTGTTGGGCTAATTCACATGGAGTGGAAGGGCGCAGGCTGTTCTGGGAAGACAAAGCGGCATGGTATGGGGGGCTGGCTCCATGCCTCCGGGGGGCTGGCTCCATGCCTCCAGGGGGCAGGGCCTTAGGTGGAAGGGGTGGGGCTGAGGGCAGTCTGCACCACTCTCCCCTCTCCAGCCCTCAGCGCGGCGCGGCATGCCCGGTGCAGTGCTCCAGCAGCAATTCAAAGAGGCCCGGGGCTCCAGCCACACCCTCTGCCCCCCGCGGCCGGCGGCCTGCTGATGAGGCTGGAAGAGGTAAACATCCAGGGTGATGTCATGGTAGGGCCTTACCATAGATCACTGCCTCCTCCTGCCCAGGTGGTGAACAACGAACCAAATCAGCCGACACGCTGGGCTTGGGGGGAATAGGGCTGCCTGGACTTGGCTGGGGCAGTGCGTCGCGAGGTGTGGGATGCCCCCGTGATGCTGTGTCACACAAGGTAGAAAAGCAAGCGGGGGGAGCTGGGCTAGCTTCGACCCCGACGGGGAAGAACTGGTTGAGAACTTGGAAGGCGCAGGCGGCTCAGTGAGAGTTGTCTGACCCCGCTCTGCAGGCTTTATGGAACCGGGCGTAAGAACACGCATCACTGCAAGACGCTTCAGGCAAACTGGGTCGCGTGACCCTTCCTTTTTTAAGTGACCGTCTGCTGCCTATGGCTGTCCCGTTTCTGTGCGTGTCACTCTTGGATGAGAAGTTAGGAAGGCCACCTGTGAACCGGTTTTTAATTCTAAATGTGCTAACGAGGTCCGTTAGTGACACTCGGGAAACATAACGGCCCGGTGCTCAAGTAACAGTCTGGGGATGGTTTTGTTTCTCCTGTGAGCCCAAACTGTGGCTGGTCCTACAAAGACATGTGGCCAGGCCACCTGATGCTGGAATCCAGCTTGAATCTTTTCTCAGAGAGGCAGCCATGTTAGCAAAAACCCACCACCCACACCAACCAGGAGTCCTATGGCACCTTAAAAATCAACCAATTTCTTAAGACACAAGCTTTTACTCTAATAGTTGGGTTAGTCTTTAAGGTGCCACAGGACTCCTGGTTGTTTCATCCTGAATCTGGTAGTTTTCCGGGAGAGGGGTTAAAGGGTTCTTGCCCTGGGGAGGGTCTATTTAAGGAACGGAAAGGGATCGGTCTTTTGTCTTCTGCTGGGTTTTGAAATGGCCTCCCCATCCTAGGAGGACGGACACAAAGGACCCCCAGACCAGAGCTCTAAAGCAGCTGTAGGCCAGGCCAGAGAAAAGATCAGCTCTGCCTTGAAGGGTTTTACAGGAGTAAGAAGCAGGGTGCGGATTCGGGACTGGGGGGGGTCTCCCTTAGCCTGCGAGGCTGAGCTGGGTTAGTTATTGTGGCTTAGGAAGTTACTTGGATTGGTCTGTTTTCACGCGCAATCCCCTCAGTCCGACTTTTTACGTTTAAACGAGCGGTTTCTTTATGACCAAGCCCAGTGTAAATAAATGTAACCGGGGGCAGGAGGCGCAGCGGGGCATCTCGCTTTCATTGATAGAGCGCCACCATCCTAGGAGCTTTCTCTGTGTAGGACTGTTATGCCGCGTGAGACAGATTGATGGGGGGCGTTTGGTCCCTTCTGGGGCTGGGTTCAGGGTGCTGTCAAGGCCCTAGAGCTGAGCCCTGCCGGAGCGGAGCTGGTTCAGTGCCTGTGTTGCTCTGCAGGGGGGCAGCTACCCCAGCTCTGGGCCTTGGCTGCGGGAGACCAGAGCTGCTGGCCCAGCAGGGCAGGATGGTGGGAGCCCCCAGGGGCAGGGAGGCAGGCTGCGCGGGGTGAGAGCCCCAAGGGGACCCCTGTGATCAGCCCCCCACACAAGTGATCCTGAGATGAGCAGGGGCTCGTCTGCCCGGTGGTGTGGCATTACCTGTGCCCGTGGGTGGGTCTCCCACCTCGCCCAGCAGCTGTAGCTGGGGGCTGGAAGCATGTTTCCAGCGACCCAGCGCTGTCTGCACCAGTACGGAGGTCAGCGTCGCTACGCCTCTGGCTCATGTAGCTGAACTGATCTGCATCTTTTGGGCAAGCCAGTGTCAGGCAGGCACAGCCCTGGCTTCCTCCAGGCCTGTGGGGGGGGCTGGACCCCCTCTCTGCCCCAGGCCCTGTCCCCGCCGGACCCCTTTCCATAACCCCCACCTTGGTTTCTCCTCTTCCTGCCCCAGCTCCACCTCAGGCCCTGACCCCATCCCGCCCCTTCCCCCAAACCCCACCTTGTCTCTCCTCTTCCTGACCCTGCTACACCCCAGGTCCTGACCCCGTCCTGCCCCTTCCCAGCTGTGTGTGACATGAGAGAGGCACTGGGCTGGAGGGGGAGGAGTTGATCAGAGGGGCACTGGTGGGCAGGAGGTGCTGGAACAGGGGGAGCTGGCTGCCAGTGGGAGCTAAGTGGGTGATTTTTTTTCTGGGGGTGCTCCAGCCGTCAGCAATAGTAGGAGGGAAACCAATGGGATACAGACAATGCACTTCAGCAAACCCAGAGAACTGACAGGGAAGAGCCCAGGGAAGCCAGGCTAACGGGAAAAGGATCCGGAAATGCAGCAGTTCTCTTAGAGACTTCATTAAAGGTGCCAAAGTCATTCTCCTGCTCTCCTCTGCACTCACACCCCCTCAGCTGGGCTGTTGGGCCCAGTTGTGGGCACTATGCAGCAGGAAGGCCGTGTCTAACTGGGAAAAGTCCCAGGGAGGGCTACACGGTGATTATGGGGCTAGAAAATGTCAGCAAAGGAGAGACTGAAAGTGAAACCGGGCTGGGGCCGCCCAGAGAGGAGATGCTGGGGCCGGGGCCATGATAAATCTTCAGCTCCCTGAATGCTCGTGGTGAACAGAAAGGCGATGAGGATGATGAATTGTTCTCTGAACTGCCCAGGCAAAACCAAGCCGCACTGGCTCACCCACTAGCTGTCGGTGAGACCGCGGGAAAAGCTCTTAGCTGTCCAGTTAAGACGTGGAACAGATGAGCCTGGAAAGCTGCAGACTCTCTGTCCCTGGGCATCTCCAAGAGCTGGTTCAACGTGCCCAGCTCTGCCATGGAGCAGCTCAGTCACTCAAACTGCTCATCCGCTGCCGGCTCTGGCGCTCCCGAGATCCGCCTGCCCCCTGCACTTGGCTCCGGACGCCTCTCTCCAGCCCACCCTCGTGTTAGACCCTGGCCTGAGCCGGGTCCCTGTGATGGGGAGGGGGTTGTAAGGCGCTGCCTGACGAGGGGGTGTCCGCATCCCGCTGGGGCGGGCTTCCAGCCTGTGCCCTGTACTAATTAGCGCTCTGCCCCGGGCCTAGTACCAGTCAGCGTGTTACACGCTCAGCCCTGTTCATGCCACATCCTGCGTGCAGGGGCCTGTATTAGCCACGTCTTGGCCACTGCGGCCTAGGTCTCACACCAGGCCTGCGACGGGCGGGCTCCCCTTTCAGGCCCTTGTCTTTCTCCATCCTTGCCAGCCTTCGTGCAGCCCCACTCAGAGACAGGTGCCCCCAGGCCCATCCCCTCCGGCAAACCCTTGGGTCCTGTCTCGGGCTTGAGCCCCACGGTAGCAGCGAAGCCCTTACCCGGGGCCAGCGCGGCTGCCTTCCCAGCCCCCAGGCGGCTTGCCCAGACGCGCTTCCCGCCTGGGGCTGGTTTCCGGTCACGTTTCTGGTCTGTGGTCTCCATGGCCCCGCCCAGGGACAGAGGAGATGCCACCGGGCTGCG
Organism: Pelochelys cantorii; assembly: GCA_032595735.1. Classification (NCBI taxonomy): domain Eukaryota; kingdom Metazoa; phylum Chordata; order Testudines; family Trionychidae; genus Pelochelys; species Pelochelys cantorii. Next base: position 511,456 of record CM064330.1, on the reverse strand, counting down.
CTAATGCCCTAGACGCAGAGCTAGTGAAGGGGCTTGCCCCCCTCCCCCCCCCCGGGGTTGGGCAGTTCTCGAAAGGGGCTTGTGGGCAGGCTGGGAGCTTGGCACGTGGCTGAGAAGGGCTGGATGCCCGGGACTGCCGGGCTTGGCAGGAGAAGATGCCTTGGGGGTGGGGGGAGATTAGTCCCCGGCTGCACTGCAGGGATCTGGGCCCAGGTCCACCTGAGGCACCTGGTGCTGCCCCAGTCAGAGCTGGGCCGTGGCCTGGCCTGCGCCCACGTCCCTCACCAGAGGCTGGGGCCTGGCCTGCGCCCACGTCCCTCACCAGAGGCCGGGGCCTGGCCTGCGCCCACGTCCCTCACCAGAGGCTGGCGTTCACCAGCTCTTTTCGTCCCCTCCCAGCCCCACTTCAGCAGCTGCCACGACTCCTGCCTGGCCACCAGGGAAGGCCAAGTTTCAGGGGGGCCAGAGGGGCCTGAAGGAGGCAGCCACCTGCCCCCACCCTGGCCAGCGAGGGGGAGGTCTTACACCCCAAACGGCTGGAGCATGAGGGTGCCCGGGGCTAGGGGTGCAGCGCTAGCCACCTGTAGGGAGCCGAAGGGGCAGGGCTGGGGAGCCCCGACTGAGGTATGGGAGGCTGGGCGCAGGGCCGGTGTAGTTGCTGTTCTCGGGGTCACTCGCCCCAGCCCCTGCGGCCGTGGCAGGGCAGGCGGGAGGCTCTGGCGGGGGTTGCAGCCAGGTCGCTGGCGAGAGTCCCTTGAGATGCCCCCTTCGAGGGGGGTGGGTTGGGAGCCATTGCTGGTTGCAGAGGCAGGTTTCTAGGAGGCCTCCTAGAATTGCAGGGCAGAGCAGCCCGCACCTTGGCCTGTGCTCAGAGCAGGGGATGGTGCCCTTGAGCCCAGCAGCAGGGCCCAGGCTGGGGCAGGCCACAGGGCTGCTGGGGGTCCCCTGGGAACAGACTTGGCCTTGGCTTCCCGCTATGCGGCCGCTGCTGCCTCCCTGCCGTGGGCGGCTGCCAGGCTGGGCACAGGGTCGGGCAGCCGTGGCACCATGCAGGGGCTGAGCCGGCAGAGCCTGGGCTGCAGGGCCCTCACTGAGGCAGCCAACCCCCCACCAAGCTGGGCGAACCCCCTCCTGGGGCCAGGGGAAATCTGACCCAGGGCGGGGAGAAGGCTGCAAGCTGGGAGGGAGCCAGGTGTGCACTGAGGCCTGTGTTCCCTGGGCAAGGCGAGGGACCAGGAGGGGGGAAGGGGGGGGCTGCTACAGTTGTCAGCTCCAGGGTAGCAGGGAGGGGTACCGTGTTGGCAGGGGGGGGCGGCAAGTGGAGGGCAAAGTGTCAGCAATCACCCCCCACTGCCTGCCCCAGCAGCTGAGATCCCGGCCCCGGGGAGCGTTGAGGGGTGAAGGGGGGGCACCCCATCCCAAGTGGCACAGGAAGGCGAGTGCTGCCGGGGAGCAAGGCCAGTCACCCCTTGGTGCTCGGGGGTGCACTCAGCTGCGGAAGCTCAGTCCTGGCCGGAGCGGTCCCACCCCACTGCTTAGCTAGAGCCCCCGGGCCCCGGCCGGGTCTGGGGCAGGTGCACAGAGCCCAGGGTGTGCAGAGCAGTTCTGGGGCACCGAGTGCAGTGCCGGGGGTGAACTGCGGGGGGCGCTGCAGGGCTGTGCTTGGCCCCTGCCTGCAGGATCGCGCAGCTCCAGCGAGGGAGGCAGAACAGCCACAGCGGGGCTGCCCCAGGCACCTGCCGGCCAAGTCTGAGAGGTGAGCACCTGTGTGGAAGGATTTGCACACCCCCCCCCCCAGTGACTCCTGCAGCCCCCCAAGGGTGCTGAAAGGGGCCACAGGGCTGCAAATGCTGGGCAGGGCCCATTACCTGGCTCGGCACCCCCCAGCACCAGGGCCAAACATGGGGTGCTGTAACGGAAGGGGAAACTGAGGCAGGGCCCTTTGTCCAGCAGGCTGCGGTGTTAGGGGGCTGTTACGCACTCAGCCCTCCTGGGCAGCCAAGGGGTCTGACAGGCGGCTGCAGAGGGCTTTGCACGGGGAGGTGGGCACCCCCTGGCCCAGGGGGCACCGCCAGGCATGGCACACAGGCTAAGCAGGCCCCAGGAGTCCTGCTCCCCCCACCAGGAGGCAGCCCCCTCTCTGCCGCCTGCCCCCCCCCCCCTTTGTGCCAGCAGGGGCGGGCAGCAGAGCTGGGGGCAGCTGGGCCCTGCTGCGGTTGAAAGGCCAGAGTGGGAGAGGGCCCCCCCCCCCCGGTGGGTGCACAGCACCACCCTTGCCGGTAGCTGTGTGCACTGCAGGAACATGGAGTGCCCCCCCCAGGGGCACAGGCCCCCCCCCTTCCTGCTCCCAACACTTTCCCGCCCTCTGAGCCTTTGGTGCCCGCGGGCCAAGGGGCGCCCAGCCCCCACGCCTCTGCCTCAGGGCAGCCTCCAGGGCCACCCCCTGGGGCTGACCGAGCGCCCTGCTTGCCTCAAGTCTGGGGGGAGGCAGGAAACCCTGGTGCCAGGACTGTGAGAAACCCTTTATTCCACTGACCACAAGGCGGGGGCCAGCGGGGTGCAGCTGGGCTCAGCCACAGCAGAGCAGCCCCAGAGCCCCTCCATGCTGAAGGACTCCCCTGGGCCCCCCAGCCCCACCCCAAGAGCCAGGGGCCTGGCTGAGGGGAGGGATGCAAAGCAGGGCCCCGAGCTGGCGGGGGGGGGGGTATTCCTGCCCCCGCGCCATTAGGCCAGGGCCGTGGTGGCGAGGGACCAGCCGAGTGCCTCCAGCAAGGGGTGGCTCTCGAGAAGGGGCGGCCCCAGGGCAGGCTGGGGCTGGGGGCCTTGCGGCAGCAGGGGAGGGGTTGGCTGGCAGGGCCGTGGAGGCAACCAACACTGGCAGGGGGTGGCTGGTGGGGGCTGCAGCGGAGGCCGGAGGGGGGAGGCCGGCGGGGGCTGGAGCGGAGGCCGGAGGGGGGAGGCCGGCGGGGGCTGCAGCGGAGGCCGGAGGGGGGAGGCCGGCGGGGGCTGGAGCGGAGGCCGGAGGGGGGAGGCCGGCGGGGGCTGCAGCGGAGGCCGGAGGGGGGAGGCCGGCGGGGGCTGGAGCGGAGGCCGGAGGGGGGAGGCCGGCGGGGGCTGGAGCGGAGGCCGGAGGGGGGAGGCCGGCGGGGGCTGCAGTGGAGCAGGGTGCTGGGACAGGACTGGCAGCAGGGGCGTGAAATACGCTGGAAGGGGCGGGAGGGGCAGAGGTGGGTCCGGCCCCAGGGGCCCGTCCCGGGCTGGGAGCAGGAGCAGGGGGGCACACTCGTGGGGCAGAGGGGGCTGAGGCCAGTGGCTGGGGGAGGATGGCAGAGGGACCTGCCAGGGCTGCGTGGGCAGGCCCAGTGGGTCAGGCCCTGGCTCTGGGGGGCTCCAGGGTGGGGGGGCCGGCAGGCAGTGCAGGGAGGGAAGCAGGAGGGGCAGGAGTGGCCGGAGGGGGGGCTGTGTGGGAGCGCGCCAGCCCTGCTGCCCCCGGCTCTGCTTTGGCCGGGCCCATGTGGGATCAAGGGGACCCCCTGGCCCGTTGCTCCGCCGAGAGGCTGCTGGCAGCGGCGAGCTTCCCTGGAGGGCTCCCCTGCATGGCTTCTTGGGCAGCAGCCCCGCGGGGGCCTCGGGGCCCTTCCTCTTCCAGCTTGCCACGGTCGTGCCCGGGGGGGAGGCCGGGTGGGCGGCCGGAGCCTCCAGGCCTGCAGGGGAGAAGCCGAGAGCAGTGTCAGGAAGAGAGCAGGGCCCCAGGAAGCTGGGCACGTGGGCGGCCGCTCAGGAGAGATTCAGGTGCTGCCCAGCTGATTAGCCGAGTGCCCCCAGCCAGCAGCCTGTGTTTGTCGTGGTGGTGCACAGCCGCACCTGCCTTGGTGCACAGAACAACATTTATTCTGCACACATGGAAAAGATCAGCGGGAACATTGGTCAGCATCGAGCCCAGCGGCTGGCGAACTGCGCCAGTGCAGGGTGTCTGGCCCTGCCAGGTGCCCCCCGGGGGACAGCCCTGCCCTGCAGGGGCGGGAAACCTTTTTTGGGTCAGGGGCCACTGACCCACAGAAACAAACCCCGTCAGGGGCCACACACAAATGAGAAGTAAAACCAACCCAACCCCCCTCCCTGCCGTGGCCCCCATCTGAGAGGCAGAAAGCCCCTCCCCCCTACATCTCCCACCCCAGCAGATTTTGTGTGCTCCAGTCCTGAGGAGGGGCTGGCTGGAGCACAGGCTGGGGAGGGCCCTGAGCCTCGGGGGCAGATCCAGGCAAGCCAGGGGCTGCATCCGGCCCCTGGGCCTGAGGTGCCCCACCCCTGGTTTACTGCTTCACCCAGGGGGAGGGCGACTGGACGGATGGGACGACCCTACCCCCGGCCCACAGCCCTCGGTAGCTCCTCTCGGCCTAGGCACGGGAACCAGGCGGGGAGCAGTGGGCTGCGGATGCAGGGCGACCCGTCCAGCCCCGCTCCTCCTGCCGGCGACGGGGAGGGCAGGACCCGGGCGGGACTGGCTGGTTTCCCTGCTGCCGGTCGCCTGGAGACCTGGGAAGCTGCCAGCCCTGCCACGCCGCAGCCGGGTGCCTCCCTGCCAGCGGGCACTGCCCGTTCCTGCCCACGGCCCGGGCGCCAGTCCCCAGCCTGCAGGTGACTCCAGGTGCCAGGAGACATGAGGGGGGCCTGCGCTTTGCCCCGGCGCTTGGGGGCAGGGCTGAATCTCTGCTCTGCGAGCCCCTTCCTGCCGCGGTGAAAGCCCTGTGCAAATAGGCGCAAGACGCCCCACCCCCGGGGCTGGTGCCACGGCAGAACCGGAGCCGCTGGCCAAAGGGGCCCTTGCACTCGGGCCCCGGAGAAGCCTGGCACTGGCCATTTTGGGGCAGCACTGGCCTGAGGGGCCTGCCAGACCCCCTAGGCGGAGGGAGGAGCAGGAACTCAGCCTGCCGTGCCCAGCCCCCCCAGCCCTTCGACAGCCCCTCACAAAGCCCCAGGGTAGTTGGGGGCTCCCCGCCCTGCTGCCTGCTTTGCCCCACTCCAAGCCCGGGCCAGGGCCATTGCCTGGGCGGATGTTGCTGGGGGTTGGTGCCCTGGCACGGTGGCCCGCGTGCTCAGGGTTTGCCAGGGCTGGCCTGGACCGACGAGGCACTTCTTCCAGCAGCCTGCGTCTGTCTGGGCTTGGTCCACGCACGGCCAGACACCGCTGCCGAGAAAAGGCAGCCGCCCCCACCCAGCCGCCCCCGCAACGCCAGCCATCTGGCCACCCAGCCCTCCATGCACTCGTGCCAGGACAGAAAGGGCTCGTCTCCACTGGGAAGCTGCTTCAGATTATGGTTGGGTGCACGTTCAAGGCTGAATAGCTCCCCGGGATGACTTACTCTGAGCTGAGTGCTTTATTCCCAGTGTTCGCTTGAGCCACGTCCAAAGCCAACACTTGGAGCAAAGCGCTCAGTTGGCAGTAAGAGCATTTACACAGGGAGCTAATTCGGAGTAAGAGCGTTTCCACAGGGAGTGAATCCAGAATAGCTCCCCATGTAGACAGGCTTGCGAGCGCTGAATGGAGAGCAAACAATGCAGCACCTGCTAGAAACGCCTTCCGCTCTGCTGCTTCTCCGTGGTCGAACTCCTCTTCCAGCAGCTCCATCAGGCTGGCGCTGCCCTCCGAGTGCCAGGAGGGGCCGGGCAGCTCCAGCCCGTATATCCACATGGTGACCTCGTCCCCCAGGACGGCGTGCAGCTCTCGGGGGGCCCGGCGGGCCAAGTACTGCTTCACCACGGCGCTGGCCTTCATGCGGCACTGCTGCGGCGACCACCTCCTGCCGGCTCCCGCGACCGCCCACGACAGCTCCTGGACCAGTGGCAGGTCATGCGCCACCGGGCCCGCTTTCCACACCCGGAGCAGGCTCCTCGTCTCCGCCACCGACCACACTGCGCCAGCGCCGGAGGGAGGGAGAGGTCAGTCATCAGCAGGTGCCAGAGCCAGCTGCTAGCGCGGCCGACCAGCCCGGCCCAGCCTCCCCCCACCCACAACCGGAGCCAGCTGCTGTCCAGGAAGGAGCAGGAGGGGCGGTTCCTCCCCAGCCCTGCTGGTCAGTTGTTGGCTAGGGTCCTAGGGATGTTCCCGCTGCACCTTGTGGCAGTGAGTTCCCCAGGCAATCTGTGCAGCTGCTGCAGGTCTGCCTGCCCTCTGCCCCGGGGTGGTCTGTAATGTGCCGGTTGGGCTTAATGCGTGGGAGCGGGCCTGGGGTGGACAGGGGGTCAGGTCCGACTAATGGGTGGTGTCCAAACGCCTGGCCGCTGGCTGCGAGTGGCTATTTGGCCGGTTGAGTGTGGCTATTTTGCCACGGACGTAGCCATGGTTGGACTCCACGGGACTCGGTGATTCAGGCCTTAAACGCCAGGGCTGTGTCCTCTGAGCCCCGCCCCCGGCTTTTCCCTCCCTCCGTCTCCAGTTCGCCTCGCCCGGCTGCTCCCCCCTGCGCTAGAGACAGGGCGGGCTGCTAGTCCGGGCGGGGCGCTCCAGGGAGCCATGGGACAGCGTTCCCACAGGGCGGTGTCAGCTGAGGACGAGGCTGTAGGCTGGGGGGCTCCCCATTTGCCTGAGCAGCCTTGCCCTGCGGGGCGGCGGGTGCTGGGCACAGGGGGTGGGGACGGGGCACACCCGCTGGGCATTGCCCGCCACAGGCCATCCAGGGGGTCAGGCTTTGGGCACCAGTCCTGATGTTCCGGCTACGTCCCGGGAGGAAGCCAAGCCGCCCTGCCGAGGGGGCCGAGGTGTGTGCCAGCCCAGCGGGCGAGCTCCTCTCCTGGGGGACGGCGGGGCTGCAGGAGGGCTCTTCGCTGAGCATGCCAGAGACCCCTCCGGATCCCCTCCCCATGCCCTCCCTGGCTCGGGGGCTGGCTGTGCCATGGAGTGGCCCGCGTGCTCTGGCCAGGCCTGGATTGCACTGGGCAGGGCCACACCACGGGGCAGGGCCAGGCTACAGGGGCTGGCTGCTGGAAACCTGCCGGTGCCAGCGGGACCGGGGCTCCCTGCACACACCAGGCACCCGGTAGCTCCCTGCCACTCCTAGCCCCCTCCGACTTCAGGGCTCCTGCCAGGGTCTGTGTCCCCCATTTCCCTCCCCCCAAACCAGGCTCCCCCAGTCTCATGCTAGCAGCTGCCTGCAGCCCCTTGCTCTCCCACCCAGCACCCCTATTCTCACCTCCTGGCCTCCTCCCCCAGCAGGGCAGGGCGTGCCCTGGACATCCCCGCCCCACCCTGGGAGAGCAGTTTGCAGGGCTATTGTGCTGGGAAGGTGTGAATGGGCCATCAGCCAGGGTGCCCACAGACAGCCCAGGGAGCTGAGCACAGGCCCAGCCGGGGTGCCTGGACCCCAAGGCAGCAAGGCTCTGGCGGGGGCGCCTGGACCACCCACCGCCCCCCTGGCCTGGCAGCATGGATGGGGCAGCAAGTGACAGGGTTACAGCCCAACAGGCGGGCCAGAGCCTGCAGCCGCCTGGCTCCAAACTCGCTCAGTGCGCCCCGGGCCCCTCGCTGGGGGGCTGGCACAGCAACCGCCGGCCAGCCCCAAAGGGGAGCCCTCTCACACAGCTGGCCCCAAAGGGGAGCCCCCATCCTCCAGCCAGCCCCAAAGGGGAGCCCCCTCCCCACAGCTGGCCCCAAAGGGGAGCCCCCTCCCCCCCCCAGGCAATGCAGACTGGGGCCCCCGGCCCAGCCAGGGCGACATGCTGGAGACAGGGATCCAGGGCTCCCAGTTCATCCCGCAGGGTCTCCCCAGCAACTGGCTCCAGCCTCGGCCCAATGGAGCCAGTGTCCAGCCCCCGTCCCAGCTGGGACAGTGAGAGCCCTGGGCCGGAAGGCCCCCCCCCCCGCACAGAGCTAGCACCAAGCTCCCCTCCAGGGTGTGTTGAGACCAGCTGGGCTGCAGCACCAGCCCCACATTGGAGCCAGGCCTGGCTCCCAGGCCCAGCTGCCCCCCCCCCCTTACCTCTGCCTGAGTCCTCTGCAGCCTGCCCCACCCTGCCCCACACCCGGCTCTTTAAAGCCTCTGGCTCCCCAGACTCCACCCGCTGAGTGAGCCGCCCCCACCCAGCATGGCAGAGCTGGGACCCAGGCCCTGCCCTGGCCATGGCATGGCCCCTTTGGCAGCGCCCGCCCTGGGCCCAGAGCTGATCCACCTGGCGGGGCCTGGGAGCTGCGGGGCTCCACGGGCAGGGCCGTGGGGCACTGGCACTCGTGGGATGCCAGGGGAATGCCCAGCCACCCTGCTTAACCCTCCCCCCTCCCCCTCCAGCCAGGGGGACCCAGCGCGGCCGTGGCGGACGGGCAAATGGGGTGCGATGGAGGGAGAGCAGTGCGGAGCCCCGTGGGGACACTTTGAACTGGGGGTCAGAGGGACTTGGTGCAGCCCAGTTCAAACCTCTCCCTGCTCGCTTGCAGCCTGGCTGCATGGGGCTCCTTCCCCCTCCCCCGGGGTGGGAGCCAAGCCCCCTCTGGGCGTGGCGGGGCCCCGCAGTGCTTGCCCCAGGCGCTGGGTGGCGCTGCTGGGCTGGGGCTGCAGGAGCCGCTGGGCCTGGTGTTGCCCCATTGAAGTCCCAGGGTGCCTGCAGGCTCAGGCAGTGTCGCTGTGGCGCTCACCCCCGGGGCAGTGCCCCCCCCCCCCCCCCGCCATGGGCTCAGGTGCCCTGCAGGCCCAGGCAGTGTGGCTGTCTGGGCTCCCTGTAAGCCGGGTGCTTGGACGGCCCCTCAGGAGAGTCAGACACTGGCTGGCTGATTAGCAGCGCGTCCATAGCGAGGTTTGCATTGCTACGGGTGGTGCACACCTGCCCATGGCTCGGTGCACCAAACAAAATTCATTCCACACATCACTGGCAACACTCCTCCCTGCCTGGAAACGATTGGCGGGAACACTGGGTGCGGGTTGGCTGCGGTCAGGGCCGGGGCCCTGCCGACAGCGAGGGGTCAGGCTCTCTGCCCACGCCAGCAGTGGCCTTACACTCCCAGGCTACCCGCCCCGGCTCCGTGGGCCATTTTCCCAGCTGGTCTTGCTCCCTGGAGTGCTCGAAATGCGCCCGTTAAAGTGCCGGGTGTCCTATGCAGGCCCCCCCCCCCCCCCCCCCCCCGTGACTAAAAGGGAGCGCCGCTGCTGCATTAAGCTCATGACGGCCGGAGCTGGCCCTGGGCGCAGGACTGGCCTGTAGGGCCTGACTTGCCCGGAGCACCGGCATGCTGCTGGGTGTACGGGTGGAGAGCCGTGGCGGGCAGCTGCCCCCCCCCCCTCCCCCCCCGGGTTGCAGGGAGACCAGGCCCTTTGAACTGGCTCTATCCCGCTGGCTGCCGCCAGAGGGCAGCTGAGCCCCAAGGGACCTGGGAGTTGGTGCTTGTTCCCCCCCCCCCCCAGGGCTTGGTGGCTAACTGGCCAGCAAGAGCTTGGCAGGGCCTCTGAGCACCATGGCCTCCAAGGGAAGGGATGCCCTGCGACGGCACAGCAGCCAGTTCCACTGGTGGGGCCTGGGGCGGTTTTACCCCCCCCCCAGTCCCAAGAACCCGGCCTACGACTGTAGAGCAGCCGCTCCCACTGGCCGGGGGTGCAGAGCGTGTGTGTGGGCATGGGGGGGGGGGGGGAGAGGGCATGGCCCAGGGGGGCGAGTGGAGCGGTGTGCGGGCATGCGGGGGGGGGGGGGGGGGGGGAGGGCACGGCCCAGGGCGGGTGGAACGGTGTGCGGGCGGGGGGGGGGGGGGAGGAAAGAGGGCACGGCCCAGGGCGGGCGGAACGGTGTGTGGGCGGGGGGGGGGAGGGGGGAAAGAGAGGGCACGGCCCAGGGGCGGGCGGAGTGGGGGCGGGTGCGGGGGAGGGGGGCCAAAGAGAGGGCACGGCCCAGGGGCGGGCGGAGCGGGGGGCCAAAGAGAGGGCACGCCCCAGGGGCGGGCGGAGCGGGGTGCGGGGGAGGGGGAAGAGAGGGCACGGCCCCAGGGGCGGGCAGAGCGGTGTGCGGGCACGGGGCGGCGGTGGTGAGCCCGGGCGCGGGCTGAGCAGTGTGCGTCAGCCGGGGCCAGGGCGGGCAGGCTGGCACGGTGAGGTCTAAGCAGAAGTGCTGCAGCTGTGCGGAGTCACAGCAGCTCTGCCTGGCCCAGAGCAGGGTGAACGGCCCCGGCCAGGCGCCTGCAGCTGGACCCTTCTGCCCTCCCCAAAGCAGGGGCTGGTTTCAGTGCCCCCCCGGGTGACTGCAATGCTGCCCAGCGGATGAGCAGAGTGGCCACAGCTGGGTTTGTGTTTCTCTCGGTGGTGTACAGTTCGCACATGCCTCATGCATGTAACAAAATTCATTCCACACATGGATAGAAAAAAATTAGAGGGAGGCTGACTCAGGCGCTAGGGGGTGCAGGCTAAGGGGCTGCGTAGACTGGAGGGTCCCAAGGTCCAAATCAGCAGGCACCGGCCAGCCGTGGGTGGAGGTGAGCGCCCCTGAGGACTGGCCTCCACCCAGCCCATGCCTGCCTCTGGCTCAGATCTGCATCCAAGCCCCAAGGCAGCCTGCCGGGGGTCAGGGAGCGCCATGGCCCCAGGGCCTGCCCAGGGTGGGTCGGAGCCTGAGTTCGAGGCTGTGGCCCCGAGTCAGAGGGGCTGCGGAGCAGGGCACAGGCGTGCCTGGGGGGGGGGGCCAGGCCTGGAAACCCAGGTTCACGCTGCAGCACAGACCCTCCAGCGCAGGCGCAGAAACACTGAGGTGCCAGGCCTGGCGCCCGCAGTGTCTCAGGGGCATGCGGACACTCAGCACCGGCGGCATGGGGGAGACGGGCACTGCCCATTGGGGGGGCGGGCGGGGGTGTGTGTGTGTGAGAAGCAGCATCCGGGCACTGCTGGGCCGGCCCAGCTAAACACCATGGGCAGACACCTGCCCCCTTTCCTCCTGCCTGGGGCCCCGGCCCACGCGGCGTTCCCCTGCCCCCCCCGGGCAGCAGGCTCGGTACAGCCCGGGCCGGCGTGGGGCAGCGTGGCTGTGAGTGCCGGGCCGAGGGGTTTGCTCCCGCCCTGGGGAGCACGTGGGAGCCGCCCGCAGCACGGCCAGAGCCCGGCTTCAGGGCAGGGGGCGGCCCAGGGCGCGGCGCTGGCCAGGCGGCTGATGGGCAGGGAGGCTGGTTCCAGCAGCAGGAGCAGCACCCGCTCTACGGGTCCCGGGCAGCTGCTGCGGGCAGGGCCCCGCTGACCGGCCCTTTGTGCTCGGAGCCTGCGGTGAGCCCCGTGCCCTGCCCAGCAGCTCTCTGGGCAACCCCCTGCGTGCGCCCTGGCCCTGGCGGCCGGCGGGCCCGAAGCCTGGGGCGCTGCTTGGCTGGCCTGGGACACTGGCACAGTGCCACGGGCAGCGCTGGGGAGTGGCCTGGGAACCCCCCACTCCCCCCGGCTCCAGCCTCCCTTTGCCCGCCCCAGGAGAAAGGCCTGGAGAGCAGAGCCTGTGAGACCCACTGAGCGCCCAGCTGGGGCCCTCTCAGAAGGGCGGGTGACGGAGCCAGCTGTCCCTTTCCCCTCAGGGACTCCCCCGGGGGAAGCCCAGGGCCGTTGGGAGCTGGGAAACTGCAGCAGGGCAGCACCTTGGCGTGGGGTTGGGGGTGACCGGGGGTGCGGGCGGACAGCTCCAGCAGGGAGCCCAGCCCTTGGTTTGCTGCCTGGCTCGGGCCGTCCCTCTCCCGTCTGCGCGCCCCACGCTGGCCTGTGCGCGGGGGGGGGCAGGTGGCCCGTACCCACGTGTGCTGGCCTCGCTGAGCTGGGGGGGCCTGGCGTTGGGCGGCGACAGAGCCTTAGCTTCTCCCATGCAGACCACGTTCCGGGGCACGGCCCCGGCCTGCCCCAGCCCTGCACGCCAGCCCCCGCAGGGCTTTTCGGATCGCGGGCGGTGAGGGCCAGGCCCTGAGGAAAGGGCACGACGGGAACTAAGGTCCACGCTGGGCAGTTTTACACGGACCCCCCCCCCCCCCCTAGCAGCTGCCCCCCATGTCCAACAGCAGCCGCAATAGCCCCAGGGCCGGGGCCCCACGCTGCCTGCAGCCCTTCTCCGGCTCAGAGCTCCGCCGGCAGGGCTGGGGGTGGCTGACGAAAAGGGGGAAAGAGGCTCACAGGGCCCAGGAGCAAAGTGGCTGGTTGGGGAGAGCAGGGCCAGGCCGGGCCTGCTCCCGCGTCACGCTGCCAAACTGGCCGTTTCAGCGCACGGGGGGGGAGGTAGCGCAGGGGCTTGACAGCCCAGGGGAGCAAAGGTCTCCCCCTCTGCTGGGCAGGTTTCCCGCTCAGCCACGCCTGGGGGTGTTTCCCTGGGCAACAGAAAGACCCAGGCCCGGGGCCCATGCTGGCCTTGGCCTGTCCGCCAGGTGCCCAAGCGGGTCCCTGCTCCCCAGGCGTTTTAGCTGGGGGCTGGTCCCGGGGCCAGGGGAAGTAAACGACCAGAGGGCCGCACAGCACCCCTCTCCCCCTCCCGCCAAGAGTCCGTTTCCTTCACTCAAGGCCTCTGACCAGGCTGCTCGGCTCCGGGGAGACAGGGGCTGCTGCTGGGGTGGGAAGGGGAGAGTCCTGGGGCAGCCCCTTCGGACACCCACCGAGAGCCGTGCGCCCCATCCTGCCCTCCCACGCAGGCTGCCGGCCGCACCCTGTGCTCTGGGCTTCACGGGTTGCAGGGCCGGGGACACCGCGGTGCCTCTCGCTGGCCAGCTGAAGGGGGCCCAGCGCCGTGGGGAATGAGGGACTGGGCCCAGGCTTCCGTTCCAGCCAAGGTGGCCGGCCAGGCAGGTTGGAAGAGGGGGGTTAGGTTAGCACACGGGCCCAGGCCAGCGCGTTTGACAGGCTGCGGCCCCTTCCGGCCAACGCTGGGAGCGGCTCACGCAGCCCTCCTGGGGGCTGTCGGCCTCGGCCAGAGCCCCACAGCAGTGACCGGTTTGGGGGGAGGGGGGGGACGATGACAAACTTCCTGCCATAAAAAGGGCTGGGAGTTCCCCTGCCCATACAGGAAACAGGCTCCCAAGGTTTCGGAGAACCCCGCTGCCCGGCTCTGGGAGGCTGGCGGGCCCGGTGCGGCCCACAGGAATGTAGCGTCCCGCCCAAAGCCCCAAATCTCTGGCCAGCACCCAGGGAGAAGGGGCAGGCCCAGGTCGCAGCAGGCCCGAGTCCCTGAGGGAGGCTGCTGGGCAGGACTCGGGGCGCGGCTGGGATGTGGCGTCATGGCGAACTCCTGCGTGTGTGGGAGCGCCGGGTCCGAGGGAGCCCCCGGCCAGCACACGGGCAAGTCGGCTTATTTTTAAAATACTTTATTTTTCTCAATACTGACATTACAAAAAAAAGAAAAATACAAAAAAAAAAAAACCCCCACTATAAAACATTCAGGATCTCATTGAAACTGAGAAAACCAGCAGCTCCCAGCCTGGCAGCTCCCGGGCTCCTGACCCCGCCCGGGGGGTGGAACAGCCTGGACACGGGACACCAGAGGGAGAAGGCAGTGCCGGGACCAGCCACACGGGCTTGTCCACGACCGGCTGTGTGGAAGTTCCACCTCTCAGACCCACGGCTTGGCACAGAACCCCACCCCACAGACACTGTACAGCTGTACATGGCAGCCGGGCTGCGCCCCGCAGCCGTCGATCCCTCGGGAAAGCCGTGAGCATGAAGGCCGCACACCCCCCCAAAGCCAGGCGCCAGAGGGGCTCGGCCGAGGCCCACCCGGGATGGAGCTCCGTGGCACAGCGAGGAAAGCTCCTGTTTCAAGTCCAGAGGACTCCCGGGACAACGGGCGGAGTCTGCTCCGTGTCCGATAGAAACGCGGCGCTTCTCTGGACCTCCCCGCGGCAGGTGCGTGGCCTCGCTGATGGAGAGCCCGGCCCCGGAGCAACTGGCAAGGCAGGCCAACGGGGGGCCAGAGAAAAATCCTCCCACTGGAAATCGAAGTTTAAGAAAGCGGCGGCACGTGGCCACCAAGCTATGCAAGGAGGCTCCCTGCAGCGCCCTCCCGGAGCGCACCCTGGATTCCCTCTGCCCGGCAGGAAGCAGCGACCCGGCGTTGCCCCTCAAGTGCAGCTCAAACGCCAGCCACGCTCGGCGTCTGCCACGCCTGGTTCCACTCACACAGACACGATGCTCGTGGGGCCAGGTGGATCCCTGGGGAGCTGGGATGAACCACTCCGGAAAAGTCCCGGGGGGGCTATATGGAAAAGCAGCAATGCAAACCCAACACAGCGGAACAAGAAAGCACCCGGCCTGGGCATCCTGCCCTCCCTCCTGCCACCTTCCACGCCCAGCCCAACTCCTCCACCTGGCCTGCATGCTCGGAGGTGGGGAAGCCCAGGTGCCGGCCTTCAGAGGGGAGCAGGGGCCGTGCCGTTGGGCCAGGGAGGAGCAGCAGGTGTAACCCTGGCACGCTAGAAACAGTGCATGCCAGTCACCTAGACCCCATGGTCCCAGGCCGGCCCCACGCCAGGCTGCGTCTGAGCGATGCCTTCGCTGGCCACGCTTGGATCTTGCTCCTCATGGAACCCGAGAGCAGCGAGCAGAGCGCCTAGAGGGCCCTCCCCGGTCCTATGTACACTGCGTGCGAGCTCGGCGCTTCCGGGAGACACTACCAGCCTCCAGCCAGGCAGCTGACTTCAAAGCGTGCGACGTGACAGCCGCCAAGCGACCACAGAGCCCGTGAGCCGGTGCCAGGCAGAAAAGCGAGCCCTGGCGGGAGCCCCGCCCAACTGGACTGTACCAGAGGTCCGCGCAAGCAGGCGCAGGGCGGGGGCTAGCGGCCCGTCTGGAAAGGGGAGGGGGTTTGGCAGGGCAGGGTGACCAGGCCCCGCCGTGCTGGGCAGCTCTGAGGCTGTGGCATGTGTGCTCAAAGTCCTGCGGCGTGGCGGGCGGCCCGGGCCCTAGGAGCAGGGCAGGTGCTGTTTGAGGATCTGTCGCGTCTGCGGCGCTATTTTGTCCGGGAAGCGGACTTTGAACTCTACGATCAAGTCTCCCCGTTGGGTGGGGACCTTGGGGAAGGGCAGCCCCTCCCCACGCAGTCTCTTCACGGTGCCCGGCTTGATGATGTCGTTGCAGGGCAGAGGGATGACCCGCCCATCCAGCGTGGGAATGTTCACGGTGCAGCCGCACAAGGCCTGTGGGGAGAGGAGCAAAGGGTGAGACCAGCTGCAACTGGGGAAGCCGTGTGGGCCAGAGCAGCTCCCTCCCCCGGCCCAGAGCTGTTACCTGCTTCACCGTGACCGGCAATGCAGCGCCCACCCCACGGCCAGGCGGCACCCTGGGCGGATCCCCAGCGACACAGCCTGGGGGGTACCCAGAATGCCCCAGAAGAACTCTCAGCACCCGGGGTGGGGCTCACGGCAGGGGCAGGTGTCCCCAGGACTCGCTCAGGACAAGCTACTTCTCCCACTGCCCCAAGCATGTCTGATCCAAGAACCCCGGGGGGGGGGGGGGAAGAGGGGGATCTGAGTATCGGTCTCCCCCACGGGGCCACGTCGGCAGGGCTGGCCACGCTGCGCGCACAGCACACGGCAGGTTTGGAAGTGGCTTGTTAATAGAACCCCCCCCTTCGCCCCCTCCCTGCCTAGTTCCAGCCACGCAGCGGGTTCGGGATTCCCCATTCACACGGAGTGCAGCAGCCGCTGGCCCTGGACCACAAGGCTCGGGTTGCAGCCTGGCTGGAAACCTCCCGACTGTCTGGACTAGGGATGGAATAGCGGAGTCCGTTAACCGAGAAGCAAAAGGGACGACACGCATTTCCCTCCACTCTCCCCGCGCCACTGAATTTGTTAGCAGCCCGGCCAGCAGCCCAGCTCACGCCGGGTCCGGGACCTACTCCCGCTGTGGCTCTGCATTTCCAGTGTATTAGGAGCCGGGCGGGCAGGCAGCCTGGCTCAGTTCCGGCTCGTGCTGGGTCCAAGAGCTCAGACCCTCCCTAGACAGGGGTTCCTGCCTTTATCAGAAGCAGCAGCGCTGGGTGACAGGCAGCTGGTCCGGGAGAGGAGCTGGTTTTTAAACCGGCTCCCCACAAGGACCAGCTCTCACCTGGCACCCCGCACTGCTGCTCTGATACAGCGGCTGCTGCCCCCAGGGACTATCAACTCGTCAAGTAACCGATAAGAATTCATGAGGTTACTCGACTGTTCAATTCACCGATATTTCCCATCCCTGGTCCAGACCCTTCTCCTGCGGGGAGGCTGGCACGGCCGTGCCTGGTGCCTCGATCCTGCCTCTGGCGCCGCACCGTGCATGCACGACAGCAAGAGCGAGGCGCGAGTCCAGCTCGCCCGGGATAAACTGGCTGCTGTGCAGGGCGTTTCTAACACGAGCCCCTGGCTTGGGGAGCGGCAGAACGTGGCAGACGGACCAGCCCAGGGACAGCATCCGGCTCTGTCCCAGGGCACAGGGCCTGGGCTCTGCACGCAGGCCCATGAGCTGGGCTGGATTCAATCAAGACCCAGCAGCTGTTTTTAGGGCCCTCGTGACGCGCGGGCTGACTTCCAACACACTATAAAAGGCAAGAGCCGGGTGTGCAGGACAAGCACCTTGGGCAGCCCCAGCTCTGCACGTGGCCTGGAACAGCTAGGATTGCTGGGCACAGAATGGCGCCCAGGAGTACTGGTCACGGTTGGGCAGCCCCAGGAATATGGTGCAGCCCCAATCCTTGAGTGCATGTGGGTCACTGCCCGCCCCGAGCAGCCTGGCACCCCCACGGGCAGGCGCTGGCTCCCCCCTCAGGTCACTGCCCGCCCCAAGCAGAAGGGGACTTAAGAGCAGGGGGGAGTGGGGGATCTGTACTCGCCTGGCCACCTGTGGACTTGCTAGACTGTACGGCTGGGGGCCCACTGCAATCCCCGGTGGGGCCTGTGATCTCTACCCCGCGCCGGGCCAGGGCCTGTCGTTACGAAGCGCCTCCAGCTGCGATGCCCTGCGACACAGAATCCACCAGCGCCCGGGCAAGCGGCTCGTCCCCCCTCCTTCCCCCGGCTCCCAAATGGGGCCTTGCTTCTCTTCCGACCGCCTCTAGCTCTAGCGTCCCGCCGGTGGGAAGAGCCGCCTGCCCTCAGCGCTTGCCCCCCCCCCCCCCAAGGCCTGCAGCCTGGGACCATCACCCCGGGAGCCTCCTGCTAGGAGCGGCTCTCCAGATAGGGCTGCAGCCTACAGGACCGTATTGACCAGGCCCCCAGCGCGCCAGGAGCTGAACATCCTTCCCCGAGTCCCGGGGGATGCCCCCGCCCTTCGTGGACGGCCCAGGAGCCTGGGAGGGGGCAGCAGCCAGAGGCCAAGCTGAGGTCACAGCGTGGCCTGGCTGCCCAAGCCCTGGGGAGGTAGCCGACCATTTCTGCAGCTCCCTGGGTGCCACCCTTCCCCGAGCTCAGCAGCTCTGCCCAGCGCTGGCTTTATCTCCAGCACACGGGCCAGGCACCCCTGCCAGCAGCCCCACCCAGCTGTTAAGGCAAGAGCCTGGCATCCCTCCGGCGCCCGCAGCCTCCTGGAAGGGACAGCTCTGGGCCGTTCTCCCCCTGCCTGCAGCAGGACCTGGCAAGCGCGTGGCTCCCAGGCAGCCCCTCCAAGGGACGTGGGCAGGGAGTTTGTGCACCTCTGCCCCGGCTACTTGCCCCCACGACTAAGGGCCTGCAGCCAGAGCACTGCAGACAGCCCCCCGGTGCGATTGGGGGTCTCTAAGGTTCCCCATTCTCCCCCGCAGGCCGCCCTGGCTCCACAGATGGGTCAGGGACAGACGCCGGGCGCCCAGGACCGAGAGGAAATGCCCTGTGGGGGGGAGGTTCGCTGCAGCGGCTCACTCAGGCATTGCCACTTTTAACGAGTTTTGCCTCGTTAGTAAAGGGAACCCACGTGGCTGGCGGCACCTCCCGAGCAGCCAGCACTCCCGCTCCTCCCAACCCCACCCCTCCGCCAGCCAGGCTGCATGCACGTCACCAACCCCTCCTTCCCCAACCAAGCATCTTAGTCCAGGCCCTGGCTTTCCGGAGGGACGCCTGCACAGACCTGGCCTGGGCTGTAGGGGCCATGGTCCAAAAGCCGAAGTGAGTCTCGAGTGTCTGTTCCAGGGACACCTCGGCTCCGAGGGAAGGAAGAGGCAGCAAGGCCAGGGCAATGAAATACAAGCCAGTTTTACAGGGGCAGAACCGCGTGGAAAACAGGCAGGCCAGTCCCGAGCCGGGCAGGGGCTCCGGGGCAGGGAACGGACGTTGGGGCGGCGATAAGAGTGAAAGCGGACGAGGCCCCACAGAGCCGAGAGCGACACGGCCTCGCTGGAGGCTGGAAACCTCCCTGCTAAGGCTCTGGAGCTCTTTGCTCATCCAGGCTGAATGCGCCCAGAGAAAGGACCAGCCTCGCGGGCCATCCCCGTGCCAGGCTGCAGGCAGGGGGCCCCAAGGGACGTATTTCAGAGCCAGCTTTCCTGGGGCCAGGAGGCCACGAGCCGTGCTCCTGGAACACACGTGGGCGTCACTCCAAGGGACGGGTTTTCCACGCAGCCAGCGCCTGCGTGCAGGAGGCTGGGGAAGGGGAAGGGACACGCTTGTTAGCGCGCAGAGGCTCCAGCAATGCAAGGAAGGCGGCAGCTGGGCAATGGCGCTCTGCGGGGTTTTGACATGTCCTTAGTATCGACGGATCCCTCCCCTGCCAGCCCCCTGACACCAGGGACCCCAGGCACTTGCTAGGTGATAGAATCCCCTGGGCTGGGTAGCTGCAGTGGAATGACCCCCCTCTCCCCGGCCTTCCCTGAGAGGCCAGGCAGAACGGCTCTCCTCCATGACAGCCTGCGCCCACCTACCACTCGGTGAGGACAGGGGCCGCTCTGGCCCCTTGCCCATAATCCGGTATTTGGGGGCAGTGCCTGTTTGTTCGGAAGGTGATGCCCACGGCCACGAGTCCCAGCATGCAATGCGCCCTGGAACTGCTGCCTCCACAGTCTGCGTCCCCCCTGACGCTGGCCCTCCTGGCTGAAAGCACAGCGAGTTTCGCGGCTAAATGCTGGGCCAAGCTGTCGGGATTCCCCCCGGCCCTCAGCCTGCTCCCAGCACAGCCAGGCTGGCGCTCTGCCCCCGACTTCTGGGGGGTCAGGACAACTCTGGAGGCCATGAAGCGCCTTCCAGGTCTGCCGGGCAGACGCCCCTAGAACCAGGCCCGGGCAGGCTGGTGTACCTGAGACTCGTGCAGTGACCTCCCGGCTCCCTCCCACAGCAGGTCTGCTGCCTCCCACTGAGCCGCACGGGGAAATTTGAGAAGGGCCCGTTTCCTGCCGCCCACACAACTCCGGGGAAGCCCTCTCAGATGTGCCTCCCACAGGCCTGCTCCCGCGGGGCCCTGCCAGGTGGCAGCGAGCGCCCGGAGCTGGCTTGCTTGCCACGCGTGGACGCGAGCACCTGGAACGAACAGCCCCGCGTCCGGCGGGACCTGGCCTGGGAGACCTGCCCTTCCCGCCCCACTCCGGTCGGCCACGGTTTTATCACGCGAGCGCTCCACGTCGATGGGCTGGCCAAGGCCTGGCAGGGAGGGGCACCGAGGTGCCCATTTGACGAGGAGCCGAGGATGTGGTTCTGCAGCGAAGGGTTTGACCCAACCCTGCCCGGATGGGGAGGAACTGGCAGCGTCTCTGACGGGCGGCCACAGCTCAGGGACAGCAGGACTGGAGTCTGCCAGGCTCCTAGCCAGGCTTCTCGCGCCAGGGCCCGGCCCCCCAAGTGGGTTGCGACCCCATGTTAGTGGCGCTGCTTAGACTTGCTGGGGCCCACAGCCCAAGCCTGAGCCCCCCCATGCGGGGCCAAAGGCCAAGTCTAAGGGCTTTGCCGGGGCGGCCGGGCTCGAGTGACTGGCCCCCGGCCCGCGGCTGAAGCCCTTGGCTTTGGTCCCCCCGCCTAGGCCAGTGGGGCTCGGCTCTGGCTAGGACCCCAGCCTGCCCGGGGCAGGGAGCTCGGAAGAGTGCAGGCTTCAGCCCCTCCCAGGTCGGGCAGTAATGTCCATTGTCAGAAGGGGGCAAGGAAGTTGGGGAACCCGGTTTGGAGGCAGGGGAGCCGTCCCCAGGACCCCACGTGCAGAGCGTGCTCTGGGACTAGCACCACGACTGAGCCGCTCAGCTTCTCCCTAGAGAAGGCATCTGCGGACAGGATGAGATCTGTCTTTCGACCAATCCGCCCGCCACCAGCGCGTCCAAAGACAGACAGCGTGCCAGTCTGAAGCCAGTGGTGAACTGCACCTGCCGGCAATTCCAACGGGAAACGCACCACCATTAACCATGCATCGCACGCACGCGGGTTCCCCTGGCCTGCCTCTCCACTCCTGCTGGACGCGCCTCGCTCGGACTCAGAGCCCGCACTACAGCTCCCCTGCAAACTCCACAGGCCCGAGACCAGGACTCATTTGTTTCCAAAGCACAAAACTAGCTTCATGCGCAGAGCCCTGTGAGGACACAAAACTTGTATCCACGTCAGCATCCACAGTCGCAAAAACGAGCCAGGGATATCCCCATCCACAGCCGCAAAAACGAGCCGCGGATATCCCCGTCCACCGCCCAAAGACGAGCCGCGGATATCCCCGTCCACCGCCCCAAAGACGAGCCGCGGATATCCCCGTCCACCGCCCCAAAGACGAGCCGCGGATATCCCCGTCCACCGCCCCAAAGACGAGCCGCGGATATCCCCGTCCATGCACAGATGCAGATACCCGTGGACATAAAGCATCTGCATGTCGCTGGGCTCTCCTCACGTGCTGCATGGCCTGGGAAGGAGAGACCAGCAAGCTCAGCTCAAGCATGGCACAGTGAGGATCAGGGTGCCAGGCAAAGCATCAAGACGCAGCTGCGCCCACAAACCTGCCACCTCACAGGGACCCACCCCGCTCCCCAGCCCGGCCTCTGAGTGCAGAACTCAGGTGTCAAACAGTGACATGCTCTGGTGTTTGGACACCAACCTATGACCTAGGAGGTGACCACTGAACCCCATGCAAGCTCCCCCCATGGCCTCTGCTCTGTTCGAAGCAGGAGCGCCCCGCCCCACCTCTTTCAGACTGATCATGGCCGTGTAGACCACGTTCGTGCCGTCCCGCTTGAAATGCGCGTGCGGCTTGTCCTTGAGAATGAAGACGATGTCGGCGGGGATGTTGTCGGGCGTGGCGTCGCCTTCTTTGGGGAAGGTGATTTTGGTCCCTTCCTTCCAGCCCCGTTTAATGACAATGTTCAGGATCTTATCCTCAGTCCGTGTGCTTCGCCCGTCCGGGTTCAGGCGCCGGCGGGTGATTTTCATCCTTTTGGTAGAGCCGTGGTAGATCTCTTCCAGGGACACCCTGAGCTCGTGGATGATGGGTGGGTCCTGGACCTTCCTCCGGGAGTGGAGCGGCTCCGGGTGCCGGCGATGGACGCCGTTGATGCCGGTGAAGCCGAAGCGCCCAAAGGCACTGAAAGGGTCGTCGTCGTCGTCCATGTCCACATCGTCCTGATCCAGCCCGTTGAACGCCCGCGAGCGGCTGCTGGCGAAGAAGATGTCAAAGGGGTTGGAGCCGCCGAAGAAGGAGGCGAAGGTGGCGTGCGGGTCCCCATGGAAGGTGTAGTGGAAGGTGCTTCCGGAGCTGCCGGAGGAGCCGCCTCCGGTTTTGAGACCTGGAGCACAGAAAGGCAAAGAGAAAGTTAACAGAGTCCCCGGAAGGTGGCTGCTCCCGTCTGGGCCTGCCTGAGGTATAGGGAGTGCATCAGAATGCGGGCCAGGCCTCCTGGCTACACTGTTGGCCTCCACCCAAGCCACAACCTGCAGCCCTTTCCCACTGGGCAAACCAGCAAGACGGGAGGCAGCCCCAAACATCTCTTCCCTGGCTAGAAGGTGAGCGCCACAACCAGCCTGCGGGGTCCAGGGCATCGCGCTGCAATTCCATCCCCCACCCTGCGCTGGGGCTCACGTCCGCACGGTAACTGGGGCGCCCCTTCCACGGGCCCAAACACGGGAAAGTTATAAAAATCCCATGGAGTAAGGAGAGGGTGTAGCCAGCCAACCGGCCCTCTCCACTCCCAGCGGACGAGTCCCCGCCTGTCTCCCACAAGCACTGGATTGGGGCGCTCTGTGTCCAGCGCCGGCGCCTCTCTCTCTGCCCAGACAGCACAAGGAAAAGACACCCTTATGAGTGAGAGTTTTGGGAGGCTCCCAAACAACCTTCCCGCGTTCCTCCTGCCGCACGGCAGGGAGCAGCTCAGCCCGTGTGCATCGGTTCCCTTGTGTGGCATGGGAATGGCCGGCGTCCAAAGCCCAGGCGGGCGAGGCAGCCGATGGCACTTCCAGACCAACGTAGCGACACAAATGACAAGTCTGAGCTCCCCGAGGCAGTGCTGAGACTTGGGGGGCAGCAGCACACGACGTCCCGAATGCCCTGCGGTCGAGCGCACGTCCCAAGGCGTCTGGACGGGGCCGTGGCCACGGCCCAGCAGGAACACACTTGGCAAGGAGCCGGGGGCACCGCAAAGGCTCACGCTGTCACGAGGGCGTGAGCGTGCGTGAGCCGTGCCTGAGGAAGCGAGCGGTCGCGGACAACAGCTGATGCCCTAAAATTTGTTAAGTCTTTAAGGGGCCACCGGACTCCTTGAACCAGACCGACCCGGCTGCCTCTGACACGCCACCCACGAAAGGCTCTGAACAATGGTTTTGCCAGGGCTTTGGCGCCCAGGCTGATGCGAGCTCAGTGCCGCACGCTGAGCAGCGTCTCCGCCACCAGTGCGCCTGCCCGGGAGAAATGCGCTGGCGCAGAGGGGAGGGGCTACGCAAACGGCAGCAGGGCTCACCCCCCGGAGATGGTGTCGTCGGAGCTCGGTGCTGGGGCCGAAGGCTGCTGGTTTTACACAAGACCTGCTCTCTCCCCCTCCCAGGCCCATCGGTGGCGCGGCGCTCCGGGGCCGAACGCAGAGCGCTTGACTGCAACGATGCTGCAGGTGTATTTCTTTGGGGAACTAGCAGAAGGCGGTTTTAAGCCAGGGCTGCTCTCCGGCCGCGCCCGGGTACGCAGCCTCTCAAAGCCAGAGCTGCAAGAGAAACCCACCGAGGGCCGCCAGGTGACCAGCAGGGCGCACTGGGACAGGGGCAGACGCCTTCCCATGTTCCCTTCAGACCGCCACATGCCTTGGGACTGGGCTCACAGATTTCTGAGTGGAAGGGCCAAGGGGGGGTCAGAGTCCAGCTCAGGGGCTATTTGCAGCTGGATGCAAGCCAGGCCAACGCGAGACGGACGGACCTGCTGGTCTCTGCTGCTGGTCTCGATGGGGGAGTGTGCCTTGGGATGCACAGGCTTGAACAGCCTAGACGTAAAGGAAGGCTCCATCTCGGCCAGCCACGCACCTTCCGTCTCCGCCGCGCCGCGTAGAGAGGACTCGGGCTCGGAAGCACATGCCAGACTAACGTGCTCTGAAACCGATCCTCACCGGATTGGATTCTGTCTGCAAACACTGCGCTTTCCTGCTGCCCAAGGCCTCGGGCGGGGGCTGGCTGAGCCTGCACTGCCCAGACCCAAGAAAGCCCCGGCGCACAGCAGGCCTCCTGCCTGCAGCAGCCTGTTGGAGCAGCTCCAGAGATCCAAGCCTGGCTGCAGGGCCGTCCCTAGCATGGTGGCCAGACAGACAACCCGCCCCCCATCCCAACGGTGCGATGCCAATGCCGCACGTGTGTCGTAGCAACACGCAGGCGTCAGCACTTTGATTCTGCTGTGGAACAGAGCCGAAGGCACGAGCTGGGCTCACGTGAGCAGAGAGGGGCTGGCCCTGCACACGAGGCCGCAGCGGGGACACCGTGATGCAGGGCTTCTGGGCACAGGGCTGCCCGGCACCAGGCCACAGCTCTAGCCCTTCTGCACCCGGTGTGGGAAGGCAGGCGGCCAGGTGCCAGCAGAGAGGGGTCCGCACAAGGCCTGTCCATCCGAGGCACGCACCGAGCCCCATCGCTGCCGTACCGGAGCCCCTCACGACCCACAGAGGGTGGCAGGGCCGGCAGCCCGCTCATGGCATGCACTGAGCCCTGTCGCTGCCGTACCGGAGCCCCTCATGACCCACGGAGGGTGACAGGGCCGGCACCCAGCTCATGGCACACACCGAGCCCCGTCGCTGCTGTGCCGGAGCCCCTCACGACCCACGGAGGGCGGCAGGGCCAGCACCCTGCTCATGGCACGCACCGAGCCCTGTTGCTGCCGTACCGGGGCCCCTCACAACCCATGGAGGGCGGCAGGGAGGCTAAGGGACTTGCCCCAAAGCAGACTGGACCCCTTGCTGCCCAGAAGCCTTGAGAGACGCAGCAGCACGTTTGGTGCCTCTGCAGGGACCCAGGTCTCCCAGGCCCAGATTAGAGCCCTCCCCACTGGACCAACCTGCCTGCCAGCCCCAGGAAGTGCCCAGAGGCGGTGCGGGGCATGCAGGGCTTGGCCTCCCCTCCGGAGAGGGGTGAACCCCACCAGCTAGCGCCGAACGGCCAGGCCCCTCTGCCTTGGTGGGCAGCGAGTGTCGATGTTTGAGTTCAGCCCGCCCCAAGCGGGCTCCCAGTCCAGGCACTGCCTGGGGAACGGCTTGTGTCTCCTCCCCGTGCCCAAGGGAACATATCTCCCCTTCTGGCCGGAGCAGCCGCGCTCTGGTGGCCGGAGGTGCCGACACGCTGGCCCCAGAAGAGCCCTTCACAAGGGGCTCAGGGACGGAGGCTGCTTTGGTTTCTGACCTTGCTGTGATTACTGGGCTGCTCCCGCAGGGCGAGGGACCCTTCCCAGAGCACGGAGAGGCAGCCTGCGTGGGATGCCATGGCCCAGCACAGAGGGAAGAGTCTGCTGGCACCCTGGGAAAGCCCCAGATAGCCGCGAGAGGCCTGTTTGCACGGCTGCTGAAGGCCAGACTGTTTCCACTGGCCCCACTGGTACAAACTAGGAAGTGGATGGAAGTGACAGGAAAACGCCCAGCCCGATCCTACTTCTCCACCTTGCCTAAAGGCTCAGGCGCAGAAGAGCTGAGGCCTGTGTGACGCAGTTGGGGGGGGGGGCTGTCTGCTCTGTGACCCGGGGTTCCCCTGCGCTCTGATGCGATTCCCACGGACTCCCCCACATGGGTATGGCCCAGACACCTAGGCCCAGCCTGAGCAGGTAACAAGGCTCCTCCCGGGGGGAGAGACAAAGGGAGGGAGACGGGGATGGCCACCTGGCTGGGGGCAGGGCCTGGGAGCTGGGCCGTCTTGGCTCGGAAAACATGAAGAGACTAAGCTGAGTACTGGGAGTTCAGGGGGCGATGGACCCCTACCCCAAAGGGTCTGAGGCATCCTGGCCCTGACTCCTGTAACCACATCATGTCTGTGCTGGGCTGTATCCGGGAGAAGCAGTAAACCCCCCTGTTCTACTGGCTGGTGGAGTCTCGTCTTGCTGCGGACGGGGTGCAGAATCGGGGGGTCCCCAACACAGCCTTATTAACCCGGGTCCTCTAAGGCCAGGTAATACCGCTGCGTGCTCTCCCTGCCGTGCGCAGGGGCCGTGTGGGGCCGGCGGGGGGGGGCGATCCAGACCATGCTGGAAGAGATGAAGCCGGACTGAGGGGAGGGAAGAGAGACCCATGCGGCGGCTCCCAAGTGGGGCCGGGAGAGACAGCGAACCCCAGGCAGCTCTGAACGTTCATCGGGTCACAAGCTGCCGAGACCAAGAATAAACTCGAGCTTGGTTACAGCTGCTGGGCGGTTCCATGGGACACACGGCAGCCTTGGCGTCCAACGGGAGGCAAGGACAGCCGCTGCCGACCCGTCAAGGCGCAGCACGCGACACCCAGAAGCGGGGATGGAGAAACAGACGCAACCCAGCCTGCTCCTCCCTGACCCCACAGGGCCCGTGGCCTGCTGGCGTGGCCACGGGCGGAGTCTGGCCCTCTCCAGCAGGCTGGCATGAGGAGCGGGCACCGGGCTGCAGCGCTCTCTGCTATAGAGCGTCGCTGAGGCTTTTGCTGGGGGTCTGAGCAGGGCAGGCCAGGAGCGAGGGAGAGGCAGGGCTGTTTAGCCTCAGGCAGCCCTTCCCTCGGGCCTGGAGGTGCTTCAGGCAGTGCTGGGTGATGGGACTTTCCCGTCTCTCGGCCGAGCGAGCCGCACAGCCAGGGAGTTCCCCCTCAGGTCAGCTGTTCGCCTGTCCGCCGACTCCCACCCCTGCCTAGTTACAGCCCACCCAAAGCAGCGAACCCCTCCCAGAGCACGGGGGTTTCCTGGGGGCAGGCGAGTCTAGCAGCAGATGACAGCGTCCGCCGCAGCAGGGACGCGCTAACTGGCTTCACCGCAGCCAGCGACGAAGAGCGAGACCTGCCAGGCTGGAGATTTTTTAACACCCGAGCGGGCCTCTCTCCCTTGCTCAGCTACACCAGGCCCCCCAGCGACCCCAGCGCTCCACGGAGCTCCCATGCCGGGCCCTGGGGGTGACCGCAGCCCGCCGCGGGGGCCTGGACGGAGCGGGCCTTCCCCTCACGCTCCCCAGGGCAGCTCTGGCTTCTCCTCACACATGCAGACGCCTCTTGCGCCCACGCCCACAAGGAGGGGACCCGGAGACTCCTGCCGCCAGCCATTCCAGCAGCACCATGCGAGGAGCCGAGACACTGGGGGCTCGCTGCGAGACGTCCCCTCCTGCCCCTGAGGCGCACCAGGCCCTCGGCCCCCGTGCTTCTATGGCCATGCCTCAGGAAAGCTGCCCACGAAGCTTCCTGGGCAGAGCAGCTCCTGCAGGCTGAGCAGCCTGTTTACACCAGACCTTCTGCTCTTTTAAGTGCTACACTCGTGCGCTGATTAATGCAAATGCTATTCCCTGCTCCCTTCGTCCTCGGCAAATAGGGTGGCAGAAGCGGCCAAGCTCTACTAATAAGGCTGCACGCGGTGGAACAGCTCCCTGCTCTCTGCCAGCAGGGAGACAACAGCAGCCCCTTGGCTTCAAACCAAGCCTCTGAAACCAGGAAAGGTTGTGAAGCATGTAGGTCAGCATGTACCCGCAAGAACAAAGGACAGGAAGGCAGTGTGAGCTCCGGCACAGACACCCTGAGCCCCAGGGAGAGGAAAGGGGGGGGAGCGTGTGTAGCTGGAGACTGTGTGCCAAGGGGCAGTCAAAGAGGGATTCTGCAGGACGACAGACCCCTTCCATCCCCACGCTCTGAGGGAGCAGTCAGCCTTCAGCATAATGGGGCGCCCATTTCGTTTCCGAGCGGTACGACTGCATTCCCTTAGCTCCCTGGGCAGCCTTCTTCCGCCCCAACCAGCTTCTTTGTCCCACGAGGGCCGGGGCGCCAGGCGGGGCCCGGGAGTCGGGACCACATGCTGACAGCTGGCTGTGCCCAGCCCCAGAAACACTCTGAGAGAACTGGGCCAAGCGACTCTGGCTCGGAGGAGAGGTGGCATCGCTGGGGGCCCTGTTCTCCCAGCTTTGGCAGTAGTGACTTTGTTTCAGAGGCCGGGATGAATCATGGGGCTAATTCCGGACACAGCACCCACGCCTGTGAATATTAGCTGCTCCAGTGTTTAACGCAGAAGCGCTTTCTTGCTGACAGAAGCACAATTCAACCTGTGCTGCTAACTAGGTACTCAGCCGCCACCGGCTTCCCAGGCCCTACCCTGCCAGGCCCTTACCTTCTTCCCCATACTGGTCGTAGACGGCCCTTTTCTTGGGGTCACTCAGGACATCGTAGGCCTCGGCAATCTCCTTGAACTTCTCCTCTGCACTGGGGTCTTTGTTCTTATCGGGGTGATACTTCAGGGCCATCTTCCGATACGCTTTCTTGATCTCATCTTCATTTGCCCCAGACTGGAGCCCCAAGGTCTTGTAATAATCCTTTCCCATGACTGCGATGTTGCCGCCAGTCGAGTCTTTATTCCTGGAAGGATCAGAGGGGTAGCCGTGTTAGTCTGTGATTGAAAGAACGTAACTAGGCCTTGGTGTTTACGGTTTTTTCCTGAAAGGAGACAGACAGTGCCCTGTAATGCCACGGTCACTCCCCAGGCTTGGAGAACCTCTCCAGACTTGCCGCAGACCTCCCATCGCCAGCTCCGATCAGCTCTCCTTAACCTCACCCCCACCTGAATGGCTTTGCCCAACTTACACCTTACTCGTTTTCTGTTAAGGGACCAATCCAGGACCCTGCCACACATTTCAGCAGGTCTAGTGGTCAGAGCAGAGCATCGGGAGGCAGGGCCCCGGGGCTTTCTCCTTTCTGTGCCTCAGTTTCCCTACCTGCGACATGGGGGTTGTGATGCTCCCCCTTTGTGATGCGTACTGAACTTTGCGGGTACAAAGTGCGGAGCTGGTGCACAGCACAATTATTTGGCTGCCATGACTAACAAGGTCACGCAAGGACACAGCTTAACCTACCTGAGTTCTCCCCACCTAGGCATGGGGGTGCGCAAGGGGGAGGAAAGTCTAAACTGAACAGCCCCTCTCCCAAGAGCAGCTGCCTCATGTGACTTCGCTAGTAAGACCCTCAGCATGCCTGGGTCCCTTAGGGAAGGCAGAAACCAGGGCTGTCAATTTCTAATGCAAAACCCAAGCAGAACTTGAACCAAAAGCCAAACCAAGGGGAGGTGGCCTGTTGCCTCGGCGCGAGCGCACTGGGTCGCTCACCTCAGAGGAACTCGGAACGTTTTGTTCTGCGGAGCGATTGGCGCTCATCTGGGGAGAAGTGCTTCTCACCACGCAAGAGCTGTAATTTGTATGGAAAGGAGACAAAGGATGAAGCTGTTAGACACAGCTCTCGGGTGATGTGGGAAGTTATTTATAACGTGTTTGCTAGCCTGGCTGCGACTGCGTTAGAGAGTCTGCAACTAACGAACAGGGATGGCAGCGAGCAGTCGGCTGTGCCACTACCGGAGAAGCACAGTGGAGTGGAGCACTTCCCCACTCGCTTCCCCCCCTTGCCCATGCTGCCTCTGTATGAGAGGCAGCAAGGGCAGGGGACAGGAGCTGGTGCTGGGGGGGAGCCAGCTTAAAACCTGGTTTCTCTCCGTTTCTGAGGTGCCCCCCCCCCACTTGCCCATGGCAAGCCCTGGCCGCCACGAAGAGGGGCTGCTGGATTTGGTGCGAGCCGGGACCGAGTAGTTCCAGCTTGTGCTGGTCCAGGACACCGCACCTCTGCATTTTAGATGGAGTGAGAACCCAGCAGGTCTGACTACACTCGAAATGCAGAGCCGCAGCGCGGGTGGCTCCCAGAGCCGGCACAAGCCAGGACTGCTCAGTCCCGGCTCCTGGCGCTACGTAAAGCGGCCCCTTATCGACCACACGATTCGCCAGGTAACTGCAATTTAACATCCGTACAAGGCAAAGTGTTGCAATGAGCCAGAAATATCAGCAGCCCGAGGCATGGCCCAGTCTCATAGCCTGACCCCGTGCAACGAAGTCAGCTCACTGGATTCACGGTCTCTGGCAGGGAGAACCCAGGAAAGGGACGGGGGCAGGAAACGCTGAGACGCGAAGGCTGTCAGGCTCACGGGGAATGGGGAGAGCAGCTGGAGGGACGCACACATGCTCAGAGACCTGAGCAGGAGTTACAGCAAAGGCTCAGCAAAGTTTACATTTCTCAGACGTCTCTTCCCAACGGCCTGCCCTCTGAAGAGGCACATCCCCGCACCTGCGGGAGGGACCAACTTTTAAAAGACGCGTAGGTCTGTGCCCCCCCCCGCAGCCCTATTTTGGGATACCGGAGGCGTCCCGCAATAGCTATTCCACATCCTTTGAGTGCACACGTTGTTTTGAATTTACAGGCTCGCTATTCCAATGGCCCTGGAAACCTCACTCCGCGAGACACAAGGGGCGTTTCGGAAGAGCGCCGTATTTCCAAACACGTGCTGTGTAGACAGTGCCACATTTCAAAATAAGCTATTTTGAAATAACCTCGAAATACGCTCCGCAATGTGCGTATTGCGTCTTGCTTCGACCTGCGGTGCAGCGTAGATGCACCCTTGGAGCCTACCAAATACACTCAGAGCATCGTGGGCGTTCGTGGACACACCCCACTTCCTCAGCGGAGACGGTCTGGAGGCCAAGTGAGGGAAATGAGTTTGAAGGACCCATGTGCAGAACCGATTTCCTGTTCATCGGTTATACTGGGAACTGGCAATAATTACCCTGTGTGCGGCAGTAGCAGTCACTGGGAGCACACTCAGAATCGCAGGCCTGCACACAAGTGGCGTAGGCATTCTATTGTTAGACACACAAGAAGGCCTAGGGGGGCGTAAAGAGCATCCCACAGCTTTCTCCCAGCCTCGCTTCTAAATGCCAGCACGTTTCCGTACAACACACCCGCACAGCATTCCCACTTCTGTGCTAGCGGCACCTGCACTGCAGCCCACACAAGCATTACCAGGTTCCTTCCCACAACACTGGCCTGGGGGCCCCCCTACGTACAAGGGGGACCCCGCAATGAGCGAAGGTACTGAGCCGAAAGCGTGTTTCCTCGGGACGCAAGTGCTCCCACCGCGGGAAGGCCTCTGATCCGCAGCCTTTCCTCTCCATGCACACACGCAAAGGCTTGTCCGGGCTCTCAGCATCTGCGATCAGACTCCCAGAGCATCCTCCTTTCTGGCTCGGACACTCTCCCCTGGCTCACACCAATTCAAAATGCTGCCAAGGAAACTTTTGTGGCTCCTGGCTTGGGCAAGGCCACCTCTCTCTGCCTCCCTCTGCCGGCTTCCCCTCTCTCTGGCCAGCATAAAGCACTTGTCTTCACTTTCAAGGCCTTTCACGGGTCTCTCCTCCCTACCCATCATCTCTGATTCACCAGTGAGATGTCGGCTCCTGTGTCCGCCTGGCCAGCAATGCCGGCCTTTATCGCCCACGTGCGAAGCCTTCAGACAAGCCCCTCTAGGCTCTCCCCCCATGCTGCCCCTCCCCAGGCCGGTGCCCACTGTCCGCCAACCAGCTCTCCTTTGCAGCGAGGCCTATGACAAACCCACGACCACGCATGACCAACAGTAGGTGCAGCTGCCCATCCAGGTGGAGATGGCCCTTTCGCTGGGTCTGTTCTGTGCTTAGTGTACTGGGCTCTCGGTCCAGCACCGCAGCTTCCAGCTACTATTGCACTGCAAATAAACTGGACAGACAGGCCAGCCATCTCAGATGCTTCAGAGGGAGACAAACTTGCCATCATTCACCCAACCAATGGAGAGCAAGCCACAGAAAGGGAAGCAGCTTTCTTCCTGCCCCCCAAAGCAGGGAGCCTGGAAGCCTTGAATTGGACCCTGATTGCTGTAACTGAAGAGGCTGCGAGTTTCTAAGTGATCTGGTTTAGTGCTCTCACCACTGGATTAGCGGAACACAAAAGTGCAAGTCTGTGGCTCCTATCCAATGCCTCCAGTCCAGCCTTGGGGAGGGAGTCGTCCTGTCAAATAAGACTGAATCGTTCAGTCTCTCTCTGGCAGAAGTTAAAATCCCAGACACACTTTTACATGAGAAAAGGCCAGTGTCAGGGTCCAGTCCCAGAGGCCTAGCCAATACTCGCACTCTCCCAGACTCCTGGTTCCACCACCGTGTATTGGCCCATTCTGTGACTGCACCTCTAGCACTAGCAGTTATGAAAGGCTGTTTGATAAAGCCAGCTTCTACTCTGCTCCGACAATGCTACCGCTGTAAGCTTCGGGGTGGGGGAGGCCTGGGGAAGGGCTTACAGGTCACACAAGAACCTCCTCTGATGGGTAATCACCATGTTCTAGACCTATTGTGGCTGCCTTCTGGAACTGCCCGCATCAGGTGGAGGGAGGTGGGGGGGAGGAAAACGCGCAGCAGCTTCTGAAGCTGCAGTCTTTTGTCTGACTGCTGCCCACGCTCGGAGAAGCTTTTGCAAGCAGGGCAGCCGAGAGAGAGCAGCAGCAGTGATTTCCCCAGAAAGGAGCCCAGAGCAGAGGTGGTTACGTGACCAGCCTCGGAGAATACCACAAAACCTGGCAGGCCGTTCAGTGAGTTAGCCACATTTCTGGCGCAACACTGCACGCGTGTGTTGATAAAACACGACTCCGACCACACATTCGCTCTCCTCCCACCCTCCCCGAGTCAGCTGCCTAGTTCCACAATGCCTGGGTCAGATTCTGCTGGATCACACGTTCTAGATTAGGGATGTTAAATAGCAAGTAACTGACTAATCGAATAGTCGATGCCTTAGGGCTGTTGCTGCACTTCAAAGGCGAAAGAGCTGCATGGAGCCCGGGGTCAGCTGGGGACTCCGCCGCTGACTCCGAGCTCCACGTGGCGCTGCCGCTTTGAAACGCCGCGGGGAGCCCGGCATCAGGCTCCCTGCAGCGTTTCAAAGCGGCAGCGCCACGTGGAACCCAGGATCAGCCGGGCTTCACACAGTGCTACCGCTTTGAAACACCGCATGCAGCCTGGGGACACCCCTGGCCCCGAGCGGCCCGCAGCATTTCAAAGCTGCAGCGCCATGTGGAGCCCAGGATCTGGCCTCAGGCTCCATGCGGCACTGCCGCTTTGAAGTACCCCCTCCTCTTCCCCCCCCTCTTGCTGCCTCTTTCTGATAGAGGCAGCAAGCGAGGGGGAGAGGAAGAGCGGTTAGTCGACTAGTCATTCACATCCCTATTCTAGATGCCCACGTCACGCTCTCTGAACCAGCCGGGAGGCACTCTGGACCAAGATTTTCAAACCAGACTGGCGATTTCATCGGCTGAAACGCTGGCTCCTGGCTGAGACTCTGCAAGTTGGACTGGAGTTGAGAAATGGCTGACCATCCAGCCTTCAAAATCAGGCCCCTTAAAGGAGGTTCAGGTTGGCGACCCAAAAACGGAGCTGCCTCAAATCACTGGTCACTTTTGAAGACCTTGGTCTCAGCCTATAGCATGGTATTGGACAGCACTACCTCTAGGGTCATATGAATGCCTTTTGGTGTTAATCATCCGATCCAATCGCTCTATTCGGGTCATGCAAAGCAGCAGCCCTCCTTGGACGGAGGATGCCATCCCATTTCCCATCCCCTAACTTCTAATGCTGTGCTCATGACATGATGACAACTGACGTCAGAGGCCCGTTCACAAGACAGAGATGGGTGCTGATGGAGAGCTCTTTGCTTGGTAACACATTTGCTGTCATGAATGAGCATTGATGGAGAACACACACGCACGAGACAGGTAAACCGACTTACCGAAACTTTACAAACATATTCAAAGTCCAAGCGCTCATTTTTAAAGGCTCTAACTTTATTTTGAACATCAGACTGGCAATCAATTCTTCAACCCTCGGTGCTGACAGTTACCAAACCGACTTCTGCTCTGCCGCGGCAGTGGTACAGGATGGAGAGAAGAGAAGGACTTGCTCAAAGTACAAGCAACTGCAAGGCGCCCCGCTCTCCCACGGCTATTCTGACAGCGGAAGAGATGCCTCCAGGAAGACTGAGGCATTCCCATCCAGCGCGACAGCGCTGGAGCCCGGCTGAGCTCCGCTCGGAGACCAGCCGACACTGCTCTCAAACGGGAAGGCGGGAAGGGCCGGCGGCTGGAGACAGGACTTCAAAGGGAGCCGAGCGGCTCAGAACACAGCCTCCATGCTTGCTGAGAAAAAGCTTTCCTTTGTGCACTGGCTAGCAGCACTGAGCAGTCCCCTCCCCGCTACAGAACGGGGAAGAAACCATTCAATGAAGTCACTTGACAAGCCGTAATTCTCCCTAATTGGTTTCTTGCTTCTTCCTGAGACTGAACGAGCACTAGTCCTTCCAACTCCGCCTGCAACCCACCATGCACCTTTCCCAGAGTGAGCCCCTCTCGTAGCCAGCTCGGACACCCGTCTCATCTAGAAACGGTGTCACAACGGATCGAGTGCCCCTGGCACTGCAGTGCCAGGGCTCTACCCCAGACCTGGTCAGTCACCCTCCTCTTCTCAGACACAGCCCCTTCTGCAGTTCAGCAGGCAAGAGGGTGGACCCAGCTCGAGCAGGGAATACACCAGCCCTTGGCTTCACCACAAATTAATTGTTCCACAGCTCGACTGCGTCAGTGCCACTGTACCCCAAGGACAAATCAGAGACAGAGAAAAGTAGGGCGAGCGACACTTTTTTAAGTCAGAAAAAAGGCACATTAACCATTGTGGCCCTCCACGTCCTCCCGTTTGACTCCAGGCTTAGCAGGTGCCTGTCCCCTACCTGCCAGCACGCTACGGTCACTGCTCCGTCCCTTCTCCCTGAGGGTGTGCGGGCATGTTCCAAGAGAGGGACTCTCCCAAGTGCCCACGCATCTCTAACGCTCCCAGCACTGGGGCATCTGAGGGATGCGTCTTGCAGACTGGATAGCACAGAAATTCTTCAAAGTCACCCTCCTGCATATGTTTACTGCTCTGACTGCCGGCTACCAGTAACACTGAGTTGCTCCCCTGTCATTCAGGATCTCGCGGATAAAAGACCAAATGCAGGATAATAAACAAAGATTTTCCTTTCCATATACCAGACAGCTGGAACGACCTTTGCTGTCACTCATGTAACAGACAGTTGAGGCTCACTGCTTCCTGCCTCACCTGAGAAAATACTGCATCTGAAATTAAGTCATTGCCCCCAGGAAGTCCCTGACTTTCCTCAGTTGTTAACTCTGTGCTGACACAGGGCTGGGACTGGCACTGAAGTACTGGGACTCCCAGGCAGAGCACTTTGTACATTTGGATATAAAACGGTCTGCAAGTTAGCAACCCCCCTCCCAAACAAACAATGAAACAAAACAACCCCCCTCAAACAACGTGCAATGAACGTTCTGTCCCCTCGGCACAATCCAACACAAACGGCTGAATTCTAGAGAAACCCAGACCCACCAGCTCTTTAGAAGTGGGACAATTTCACGCTGGCTGAACAATTGTTATTTCATGCACACAAAGGACACCGATTACACACAGATCAGCAAGGCAGGCCAGGGAAAGACCCAGACGCCCCTAAGGAATTCAAGAGAACAGACAGGCAGCCCCTAACCGATACATGGGTGTGCAACTAAACACAAAAGTTTCTTCACCCTACGTCTTGGCCATCTGTCACAGCCTTTGAATGAGAGAAATAATAGCCCAGAAGATACCTCTCCATGCGACTCCAGAAGAGCAGAATTGCGGGCATGTCAGCCGAACAGAGTCACCCGCAGCCCGATACCAGCAGGCAAGACCAAGTTTGGTAAGGCTGACAAGACAGCCTCAGCAAGACTGTACCGGGGCAGGGAGAGCCACTAGTGCCCAGGCTGGCTGCCAGCCTGGAGTAACCAGCCAGAAATGTCATGACTACACCAATGAATCATCATTGGTTCCCACACAGCCCAGCCCCCAGAGAGCCCCCCTGCTATGTCATTCCCCCGCATGGAACTGCTGCTGGAACACAGGGTCCAGGGATGGAAGAGCAGTGACGAGTTAACCCTTCCCTGCCACAGCCTCCCACGCAACCCAGGGCAGCATGTCACCGTTGGCAGCCACATCTAGCTCCCAGAAAGAGCAGGTCCCCAGCAGCCCCGGGACGCGGGGGGGGGGGGGGGGGAGACCAGGACAGGGCAACACTCTGCCAACTGCAATGGATATGTGGAGGGAACAGGCAGCTATAACGAGAGCCCAACACTCAGACCTGTCATCCTCCCCTCTGTGTGCCTGGGAGGCCCTGACCCCCACCCTAGTATGTGCCTGGGGGGGCCCTGACCCCCAACCCCGTCCCGTCCCCCACCCCTTCCCGGGTATGTGCCTGGGGGGCCCTGACACCCAGCCCTGTCCTGCTCCATGTTCCCAGGTATGTGCCTGGGGGGGCCCTGACCCCCAGCCCCGTCCCGTCCCCCACCCCTTCCCGGGTATGTGCCTGGGGGGCCCTGACACCCAGCCCTGTCCTGCTCCATGTTCCCAGGTATGTGCCTGGGGGGGGCCCTGACAGGAAGGGGCTGACACCGGGGGGGGGAGAGCCCTGACACTCCCATACCCGCTGGCAGGGGGGGTTGACACGCGGGGGGCAACAACAAGCAGGGGGGGCTGATACCAGGGTAAGGGGCACTGACACGGGGGGGGGGATGTGACACCAGGCAGGGGGGCAACACCAGCCAAGAGTTACCCTGATACGCTGAGGGTGGCGGGAGCCCTGACACTCCCATACCCGCTGGCAGGGGGGTTGACACGCGGGGGGCAACAACAAGCAGGGGGGGGCCCTGACACGCGGGGGGGCTGATACCAGGGTAAGGGGCACTGACACGGGGGGGGGGGTGACACCAGGCAGGGGGGCAACACCAGCCAAGAGTTACCCTGATACGCTGAGGGTGGCACCAGGCGGGGGGGGGAGCCCTGACATGCGGGGGGGGGGGGGTGGCACCAGGCGGGGGGGGCCCTGACACCCCCACACCCGCTGGCGGGGGGGCTGATACCCGGAGGGGCCCCTGACATGCGGGGGGTGGCACCAGGCGGGGGGGAGCCCTGACACGCGGGGGGGGTGGCACCAGGCGGGGGGGCCCTGACACGCGGGGGGGGGGGTGGCACCAGGCGGGGGGGGGCCCTGACACGCGGGGGGGGTGGCACCAGGCGGGGGGGGGCCCTGACACGCGGGGGGGGGGTGGCACCAGGCGGGGGAGGCCCTGACATGCGGGGGGGGGGTGGCACCAGGCGGGGGAGGCCCTGACATGCGGGGGGGATGGCACCGGGCGGGGGTGGCACCAGGCGGGGGGGGGGTCCTGACATGCGGGGGGGGTGGCACCAGGCGGGGGGGAGCCCTGACACGCGGGGAGGGGGGGGCGGCACCAGGCGGGGGCGGCCCTGACACGCGGGGGGGGGTGGCACCAGGCGGGGGGGGGGCCCTGACACGCGGGGGGGGGTGGCACCAGGCGGGGGGGGGGCCCTGACATGCGGGGGGGGTGGCACCAGGCGGGGGGGAGCCCTGACACGCGGGGGGGTGGCACCAGGCGGGGGGAGCCCTGACACGCGGGGAGGGGGGGGCGGCACCAGGCGGGGGCGGCCCTGACACGCGGGGGGGGTGGCACCAGGCGGGGGGGGGGCCCTGACACGCGGGGGGGGGTGGCACCAGGCGGGGGGGGCGGCACCAGGCGGGGGGGGGGCCCTGACACCCCCACACCCGCTGGCGGGGGGGGCTGATACCCGGAGGGGCCCCTGACACGTCGCGGGGGGCTGACACCCCCATACCCGGCGGCGGCCCCGCACTCACCGCTCCGGCCGTCCCGGGGCGCCGCGCTCGCTGGGCTCCGCCGACGCCTCCCCCCCCGAGCCAGCCGGGCCTGACGTGCGGACCCGCCCCCTCCCAGCGCCTCGCCCGGCCCCCGAACGCCCATTGGCCGCGGACGCTGCCAATCTGGACACCCCTCCCCTGTCATTGGCCAGGACGGGGGGGCGGTTCCCTGCAGCACCGCCCTGGGGAACGGCTTGGCGCGCCGGCTCCTCCCCAGGGCGCGATTGGCTCATCTTCGTATCGATCAGCTCTAGTACCCGCCCTCCTCCCTCTCTCATTGGTCGGAGAAACCCAGGACGGCCCAGAACGGCCTTTCATTGGCCAGTCTGTCTCCTGCACATCCCGCCCAGCGCCTTTTCATTGGCTCCTGCCACACGCGGCGCGTGGAATCCCTCTAGGGAATCTTCTGGAAGTCCTGTGACATCACTAGAGTGGGATCCTCTGACGTCACCGGGGTGGAAGCAGAGGGGGAGTGTGACGTCACTAAAACGGAAGGGGAGCCTCCTCTCTAGGTCCAATGGGCTTTTTTTGGGTGACATCCTGTGTGGGGGGCTGCAGCCACGTGGGGGGCCAGGGAGTGGGGCAGGGAAGGTGGCAGCTGGGGCAGCACCAGGAGCCTCCTCTGCAGCCTGGCCCCTGCACCCTAGGGGGGCCCCAACGGGCAAAGGATACATGCGGGGGGCTGACTGGGGCTCTCTGGCCTGTGCCCACGTTTCTCTCCACCGCCCCACGGGACTCAGACGATGGAAGCCGTCGCTGTCGCGTGGTCAGGGTCGCCAGGTGTCCGGGTTTGAACCGGACTGTCCAGTATTTGAGCTTTCTGTCTGGGAAACAAACTGAGAAAATCGAACTGCCCGGTGTTTTCTAACTCAGGTGGACTGTAGCTTGTGATGGAATGTCAGGTGTGTCCGGTATTCTTGCTGAAACCGTCTGGCTGCCCTGCACATGGTAGCGGGAGTCCCGGAGCTGGGGCTCTACTGGAAAAGCTAGTACTGCCCGGCACAGTGAAAATCCTGAGGATTGGCAGCCCTGCGCAGGGCCCTATCAGACCATCTGCTGTCCCCGTCACCTTCCTGGTGCGGCTTCCAACCCGAGTGTGGCCTGACCCCTCTGCCCACCTCGCTTGTCCCCCCTCTTGCTTCACAGCTTTGCCACCTCCCTTCCCTCTCCCCCGCTGCTGGACCTTGTGCCGGCTCATTCCAGGCTGCCAACTCCCACCATTTGGTTTGCATCATAGGTCCATTTTATTTGGCGTCTCACAATACTTGAGATTTTGACATAAAACTCCAGGGCCTGGTGACACGATTACGCAAGCATCTCAGTTAATATTTAAACCAAAAGATGCTGCGCGTGGGTGGTGGGTACCAAAGGCTGGCGGAGGCTGAGCCTCCCCAAACAGCCTGGTGCGGCCCCAACCGCACTCCACCCCAGGCCTCTCCTACTTCCCACCGGCACTGTGGCTCTTCCCCTGGGCAGGGGGGGCGGTTTGGGGCTGGAGCTGGGGCTAGTGGGGGCCAGCTTGCAGCCAGGGACTCTGGGCAGCTGGAGCCAGTGCATGTGCCACCTGCCCACCCAGTCCTCCGGTGCTGGGGGGTGAGGGGGATGTGCCACCCTCCTGGGGCTCCGGCCAGGAGAGGACTGTGCCACTCGGGGTACATGTGCGCTGCCCACCTAGTGCCCAGGGCTGGAGGGACGGGGGCAGCCCAAGGCAGGGGCTGTGGTGGGGTGAGTGTGCTCTGGTTGCAGCGGGGAAGGGGGCAGGAGGGAGGTGGGCTGGGGCTAGTCTGCCTGAGCTACCATTCATCTGCCACCCATGGAGCGCCCGTGGCCTTCACCTGCAGCACCTTTGGAATTCATGTCTTAAGTGTCCCAAATTGGACACCCCCAACCGGAGGCCACCTTTGAAAAGATGGGCCCTACCTGGTGGCCCTGAGTGAACCTGGCTGCACACCGGAGCCATAGCTGGAGCTGTGGGGAGTTACAAACCCGGCGTCGTAGCTGAGCTAAATCAACCACCTCAGCTCTCCTCTGGCCACACCCCGGAATCATTTCAGTCCAGGAAAAGCCAAGATGGGCACGATCCCCTCTCTGTGCCCTCTGTGTTCTGGGAGCACCTGGGGTCTCCTGCTGTCTGGGGCCTGGATCTCTAGGGAAAGAAAGGTCCCGTTGTGACGGCGTGTTGGGGTTCCTCCGACCCTGCAGCCCCGTAACAGCAAGAACAGACTCCACCAGCCAGTAGAACAGGGGGGTTTATTGCTTCTCCAGGATACAGCCCAGCACAGACGTGATGTGGCTACAGGAGTCTGGGCCAGGATGCCTCAGCCCCCTTGAGATGGGGTCCCTGGGCCCCTAGATTCCAGCCCCCTCATTAGTCTGTTTCCTTCATGGCTCCAGCCCAAGACTGCTGCACTCCCAGACCCTGCCCCCAAACCAGGTGTTCGTCTCCACCTCCCTTCCTTCGTCTCTCCCCTGGGGAAAGAGCCTTGTTATCAGGTGTCTGGGCTAATACACATGTGGGTGAGTCAGTGGGAATCACACATCACAGCGCAGGGGGACACCGGGTTACAGAGCAGACAGCCCCCCACTACGTCATACCCATCCCAAAGAAACAACAGCCTTTGGCCCCACTCCTGGAACTGCTCACACACGAGCAGACACCTTCATGGGGGCCCCGCTAACTTCGCTCTGTAGGCAGCCCATGAGAACGGTCACACTGGGGTCAGAGCAAAGGTCCATCTAGCTCAGTATCCACTGCCCAGAGTGGCCAATGCCAGGTGCCCCAGAGGGAGGGAACAGAACAGGGAATCATCCAGTGATCCCTCCCCTGTCACCGATTCTCAGCCTCTGACACACAGAGGCTAGGGGCACCATTCCTACCCATCCTGGCTAATAGCCATTGATGGTCCTATCCTCCTTGACTGTATCTAGTTCTTTTTTGAACCCCAGTAAAGTGCTGGCCTTCACAACATCCTCCGGCAAGGAGTTCCACGGGTTGACTGTGTGCTGCATGAAGAAAAACTTCCTTTTGTTTGTTTTAAACCTGCAATCTATTCATTTCGTTTGGTGATCCCTAGTTATGTTATGGGAATAAGTAAATAACTTTTCCTTATTCACTTTCTCCACACCAGACCTCTATCCTATCCCCCCTTAGTCACCTCTTTTCTAAGCTGAAAAGTCCCAGTCTCTTTAATCTCTCTTCATATGGGACCCGTTCCAAACCCCTCATCATTTTTGTTGCCCTTTTCTGAATCTTTTCCAATGCCTACAGTTCTTTTTTTAAATGAGGTGACCACATCTATACACAGTATTCAAGATACGGGCGTACCATGGTTTTATACAGAGGCAATAAGATATTCTTTCTTAGTCTCTCTTAGATTCCTAACATTCTGTTTGCTTTTTTGGCTGCCGCTGCACGCTGACTGGATGTTTTCAGAGAACTATCCACAGTGACTCCAAGATCTCTCTCTTGAGTAGTTGTAGCTATATTAGTCCTCATCATATTGGATGTAGAGTTGAGATTATTTTTTCCAATGTGCATTGCTTTACATTTATCCACATTCCGTTTCATTTGCCATATTGTTACCCAATCACACAGTTTGGTGAGATCTTTTTGAAGCTCTTCACAGTCTGCTTTGATCTTAACTATCTTGAGCAGTTTAGTATCCAGATCATTTATAAATAAGTTGAATAGGATAGGTCCCAGTATGGACCCTTAGGGGACCCCACTAGTTACCTCTCTCCATTTGGAAACCTACTATTTATTGCTACTCTTTGTTTCCTGTCTTTTAACCAGTTCTCAGTCCATGCCCATGTAGAGCTCTTTGCAGGAGTGGAAAACCAGACATAGCAGACAGGTGAATCATGGAGCCATGGGGCTAGAAGGGCCCCCCAGGGGCATCGAGTCTAATACTCCTGCCAAGATGTAGGGCTTGTTGTATCTAAACCACCCAAGACAGGCTCTCCAGGCTCCTCATGTCACCCGTCAGCACAGGAAATTCCTGTGATAATGGAGCACGTAATTAAGGAATTAATCTGTAAACACCTGGAAGATAACAAGGTGATAGGGAACAGCCAGCATGGATCTGTAAAAAACAATCCTGTCAAACCAATCGGATAGCTTTCTTTGATAGGATAATGAGTCTGGTGGATAAGGGGGAAGCGGTGGATGTGGTATACCTAGACTTTAGTAAGGCATTTGATACATCTTGCATGACCTTCTTATCCATAAACTAGGGAAATACAACCTAGATGGGGCAACTATAAGGTGGGTGCATAACTGTCTGGATAATCGTTCTCAGAGAGTAGCTATTAACAGTTCACAGTCAGGCTAGAAGAGCATAACAAGTGAGGTTCCGCAGGGGTCTGTTTTGGGACCAGTTCTGTTCTATATCTTCATCAACGCTTTAGATATTGGCAGAGAGAGGATGCTTATGAAGTTTGAAGATGATACCAAGCTAAGAAGGGTTGCAAGTGTTTTGGAGGATAGGGTCATAATTCAAATGATCTGGACAAACTGGAGAAATGGTCTGAGGTCAATAGGATGAAGTTTCATAAGGACAAATGCAAAGTGCTTCACTTAGGAAGGAACAATCAGTTTCACACATGCAGAATGGGAAGCGACTGTTTAGGAAGGAGTCCTGCAGAAAGGGATCTAGGGGTCAGAGTGGACCACAAACTAACTATGAGTCAACGGTGTGATACGGTTGCAAAAAAAGCAAACATGGTTCTGGGCTGCATTAAAAGGAGTCTTGTGAGCAAGACACGAGAAGTCATTCTTCCGCTCTACTCTGCGCTGATTAGGCCTCAGTTGGAGTATTGTGTCCAGTTCTGGGCACCGCATTTCAAGAAAGATGTGGAGAAATTGGAGAGGGTCCAGAGAAGAGCAAAAAGAATGATTAAAGGTCAAGAGAACATGAACTATGAGGGAAGACTGGAAGAACTGGGCTTGTTTAGTTTGGAAAGGAGAAGACCGAGAGGGGACATGATAGCAGTTTTCAGGTATCTAAAAGGGTGTCACAAGGAGAAGGGATTAAAACTTGTTCTCCTTGGCCTCTTGAGGACAGGACAAGAAGCAATGGGCTTAAACTGCAGCAAGGGAGGTTTAGGTTGGACATTAGGAAAAACTTCCTACCTGTCAGGGTGGTGAAACACTAGAATAAATTGCCTGGGGAGGTTTGTGGAATCTCCATCTCTGGAGATATTGAAGAGCAGGTTGGACAGACACCTGTCAGGGATTGTCTAGATGGTGCTTAGTCCTGCCGTGAGGGCAGGGGACTGGACTCTGACTCTTGAGGTCCCTTCCAGTTCTAGTGTTGTATGATTCTATCATTCTATGACATCCCCGGGGAGTTTGTTCCCTGGCGTGGCTGTTCCGACCGGAGGGTTTCCTGAGAGTTCATCTAAATCTGCCATGTGTAGTTTGAGCCCATTGCCCCTCGTCCTGCCCCATGGCGAGAGAGAGCAGTTTGTCTCCATCATCCTTATGGCAGCCTTTCCAGTGTGTGACGGCAGCTTCATCTCCTCTTCCCAAGCTAACCCGGCCCAGTTCCTTCAGCCTTTGCTCAGGTGGCTTGTGTTCCAGCCCTTAGATCAGCCTTGTCGCTCGCCTCTGGAGCCTTCCCAGTTTCTTGCCAGGAGAGAGCAAAACCGGCCCCAGTGCTCCAGTGCCGAGTAGTGTGGTACTGTCCCCTCCCAGGACTTGCATGCTCGGCCTCTGTTAATGCAACCCCCAATTGCAATTGCTGCTTTTTTTGCACCAGCATTGCACTGTTGACGCATGTTGAGGATGGGACCCACCACGACTCCCAGATCCTTCTCAGCAGAGCTGCTGCCAAGCCAGTCCCTCCTCCCCCAGTCTGTATTTGTACATTTGGGTTTCCTTCCCTACATGCAGACCCTTCTGTTTGTCTCTGTTAAATTTCTTTTTATCCATAGCCCCGTTCATATCCCTCTGCATTTTAGCTCAGTCCGCCAAAGAGCTGGCAGCTGGCTCTAGCTCTGTGTCATTGGCCAAAGCGACCGGTCTGCTCCTTATATCTACATCCAGGCCTTTGATAATTGTTAAACAGGACCGGACCCAGAACAGGTACCTGCAGAACCCCGCTTGCGACTTGCCCCCAATCCGACACCCCCCCCCCAAGGGCCATGCTTGCGGGTGTTGAACTGACGAGATGTGCACGTCCCGTGCCACTGCCAAGCCCATGTTTCTGCAGGAAGAAATGGAGAGCGGCAGGATGCAGGACGGGGTAACAGCCACAAACAAGCGTGTTCTGCAGGGACTGGCTGCGGGTGCAGGGCCGTAGGTATAATGAGCAGTTCGGTAGCCGTAATCACTGTCTGCCACCCGGCTTGGCCATTCATTCCCCGTCCCACCCACCCACGACATTTCCATTCTCGGACCGAGGAGGCGGAGGGCACGCAGGGAAGTTGGGACAAGCCCCGAGCTGCTGGAAAACAGAATTACAAAAGAGCAGTTCGCTTCTAGGGGGCTGCCTTGCAAAGGAGCTCTCAGACAGGAAAGCGATGCAAACCATTGGGCTCCGCTGCTGGGGAAGTTGGGGTGGGGGGGGCTACCTGAAACTGTGATGAGCATCTCTTAGTTCCATTCCAGCAGTGCCAGCTCAGATCAGGGCCCGGGGCCACGCAAGCCCCGTGTGAGACGCTCTCTGGGCTAGGACGTGTGAATCTAAACAGCCAGGCTGCAGCAGGGAAGCCACTCAGAGAATCCCAGGGCGGGCAGAGACCTCAGGAGCCATCCAGTCCAGCCCCTGCCCAAAGCAGGACCAACCCCGACTTAATCATCCCAGCCAGGGCTTGGTCAAGCCGGGACTTAAACACCTCTAGGGATGGAGATTCCACCCCTTCCCTAGGGAACCCATCCCAGTGCTTCCTCACCCACCTAGGGAAATAGTTTTTTCTGCTATCCAGCCTAGACCTCCCCCACTGCAACTTGAGCCCATTGCTCCTGGTTCTGCCACCCCTGAGAACAGCCTCTCGCCAGCCTCTTTGGAACCCCCTGCAGGGAGTTGCCCCTCACTCTTCTCCTCTGCAGACTCAACAAGCCCAAATCCCTCAGCCTCTCCTCGTAGGCCGTGTGCTCCAGCCCCCAAATCATTTTCATTGCCCTCCACTAGACCCTCTCCAATGCATCCATGTCCTTTCTAGTGTGTGTGTGTGGGGGGGGGGGGCAGGCAGAAATAGACATAATACTCCAGATGTAGCCTCCCCAGAGCCGAATAAAGGGGAACAATCACTTCTCTGGATCTGCTGGCAACGCTCCTCCTAATGCACCCTAATATGCCATTAGCCTGCTTGGCTACAAGGGCGCCCTGTTGACTCATCTCCAGCTTCTCATCCACTGGAATCCCCAGGGCCGTTTCTGCAGAACTGCTGCTTAGCCAGTCGGTCCCCAGCCTGTAGCCGTGCTTGGGATTCTTCCCTCCCAAGGGCAGGACTCTGCGCTTGTCGAACCTCATCTGATTTCTTTTGGCCCAACCCTCCAATGTGTCTAAGTCACTCTGGATCCGATCCCTGCCCTCCAGCATATCTACCTCTCCATCCAAGAGATCTTGTCCAAGGCCCCCGGCAGATTGGTGGCAGGGCAGGGACTAGAACCCAGAATTCTTGAGTCCCAGCCAAGTGCCCAGAGCAGAGCAATCACCCTTCCCACCCCCAGACCTTGGAGCAGGGAGACTCGTGGGGGAGGCTGATTTGCAGGGGCCACGCCTCGGAGAGGCCAAAGGGCTGAACAGCAGCCAGCCCTCGTTGAC
This sequence comes from Pelochelys cantorii, assembly GCA_032595735.1. NCBI lineage: Eukaryota > Metazoa > Chordata > Testudines > Trionychidae > Pelochelys > Pelochelys cantorii. The sequence goes on along the minus strand of CM064330.1, from coordinate 466,583 downwards.
GGGAGGGGGGAGGGTGATTTCTGGTGAGCTTATTACCCGTGTAGGGGCCTTATTGTTTGTGGCGGGGTTTCCGGGGAACGCGTTCTCCCTGCAGACTCAGCCTGCTGGCTTCGAGCCCGCCGGGTATTAGCTTTGCCCAGCGGGCTCGCCTGGGGCATGCTCCAGGAGCAGAGACACGAGGCCGAACTGTTCCGGCAGCACGTCTCCAGCGGGGAAATGGCAGGCCAGCTGGGGAACCGGGCCGCCTGGGCAGACAGGAGGGGGAGGCCATGGCTGGAGCACTGAGAGGAAAGGCTGCTGCTCCGACACTTGGATTTTCCACCTGCAGATGGAACGTCCCAGCTCCAGAAAGTTCTCCCAGGCGGCGCATCTTGCCGAGCCAGCAGCCTCAATATTTTCCATGTGTTGTCAGCCCCGGTTCTGCGTCACCGTGGAATTAAATCACCTCTTATTGTTGTCAATTGTCTCTTTGTCTAGTACACAAAGCCCATGGTGCCTAGGAACCAGCGGAGGAAGCCGGGCAGCCCTGGGAGAAGGGGTAAATAAGACTCCTTCTTCCTTTCTCCACCCCCCCGCCAGGTTTTACAGACCTTTCTCACAGCCTCCTCGGCTCTTCCTCAAGCCGAACAGGCCCAGTCTTTTACTCTCTCCTCCGAGGGCAGCCTTGCCCCCCAGTGCTTTATTGCTTCCCAGCCTTTTCCAGTCCCTGTTTTGCTTTGGTTTTTGCAGAAGGGGCAGCCCGTCCGCCTGCCATGGTCAAGCTGTGGGCAAAGCCGGTTCTCTGGAGAGGCAAGCGGACACCCTCGGTCTTTTCCTCGGCCCCTTCCCCAATGTTCCCTGCTCCCTTTCGCCTTTCTGGCGGCTGCCGCACGGAGCGGGTGTTCGCAGAGCACGCTCCATCAACGGTGCCAAAATGGTGCTGGAGTGGCCACAGCGGAGGGAGACCCTGCGTTTTGTACGGGCAGCCGAGCAATGGTCTCCAGGGCGCTTTACTTTGCATTGCTCAGCGCCGAATTTCGCCTGCCTTCACGCTGCCCTGTTGCCTTCTCAGCATCTTTGCAGTCCCAGACCTTCCCAGGCGCTCTCTCTGCAGGGGGAATGGCTAACATCACCCCCCGTTTGTACGGCTAGTTGGGACACTGGTTTCCTCACTGCCCTCCTCCCCCCCCAGATCCACTGTGGGCCTGCATGGGTTCTGGGGGCTGTGCTTGGCCACCGGCCCTTCGCCCAGGGGCTCGGCTGCCAGCCCGGGGTCCCAGCTGCCGGCCCTGCATGCGAGGTCCCAGCGGCCGGCCCCAGCTCCAGGGAATGTTGCGGGGCACGGACAGGGCTAATGGGTGCAATTCAGCACCCCCACCCTAAGAATTGTTCCAGTGCCACTGCCTGGCTGCCAGAGTGCAGTGCTCCTGCGCCTAGGGATGGGAAATATTGGTGAATTGAATAGTCGAGTAACCTCATGACATTTAATCGACTAGTCTACAGTCCCCGGGGGCGGGGCCGGCAGCTGCCATATCAGAGGCAGCAGTGCGGGGTGCCAGGCAGGAGCTGGTCCACCCGGGGAGCCAGTTTCAAAACCAGCTCCCCTCGTGGACCAGCTGCCTGTCACCCCATGCTGCTGCTTCTGAGAAAGAGGCAGCAGCCCCTGTCTGGGGGGTCTGAGCTCCCGGACCCGGCCCGAGGCAGAACGGAGCCGGGCTGCCTGCCTACTTGGCTCCTAATACACTTGAAATGCAGAGCCACAGTGGGGTAGGTCCTGGATCTATCGCAAGCCAGGACTGAGACATGAACTGGCGGGGGAGGGGGGGGAGGAGGAATGCATGTAGTCTGTAGCATGAACTTAAAAGCTTTTGCTTCTTGGTTAATCCACACCACGGTTACATCCCCACCTGCGCCCAGCTGGCAGTGCAGTACCTGCGCGCGGGCACACATAAGAACGGCCGTACTGGGTCAGTCCAAAGGTCCATCTAGCCCAGTGTCCTGTCTGCCCACGAGGCCAATGCCAGATACCCAGAGTGAGGGACGGAAGAACTCCGGGGGGGGGGGCGGGTCACCCATCGGGTTCTGACAAACATGGGAAGCTTTTCTTACCCTTTGCTAAGCCATTATCCCTCCCCATGAATGCTAGTCTCGCCTGTTAAATCCATAAGAATGGCGTACTGGGTCAGACCAAAGGTCCATCTAGCCCAGTATCCTGTCTGCCGACAGTGGCCAGCACCAGGTGCCCCAGAGGGGTGGACCGAAGACAATGATCAAGCGATTTGTCTCCTGCCATCCCTCTCCAGCCTCTGACAAACAGAGGCCAGGACACCATTTTATCCCCTGGCTAATAGCCTTTTATGGACCTAACCTCCATGAAATTATCTAGCTTCTCTTTAAACTCTATTATAGTCCTAGCCTTCACAGCCTCCTCTGGCAAGGAGTTCCACAGGTTGACTACAGGCTGTGTGAAGAAGAACTTTCTTTTATTAGTTTTAAACCTGCTACCCATTAACTTCATTTGGTGTCCTCTAGTTCTTCTATTATGGGAACTAATAAATAACTTTTCTTTATTTGCCCTCTCCACACGTCCTCGGCGACTTGGGCCAGGACACGCAGGCCCATCCTGCCTCTCCAGATTGGTGCCGGGGGAGGCGGCGTGGGCTCTTCTGCCACACTGGGCCCACGACAGACAGTGCTGCTTCCCGGCTCGGTCCTGGCCCAGGGCGCAGCTCCAGCACCGAGAGAAGTGGGGGGAGAGTGGAAAGTCTCAGCTGAAGAGAGGCGAGAGGGGGCATTTCCCCCCGTTCCCTCGGAGTGACCCAGAGGCATTGCAAGTCGGGGGGGTCCGTTGGTGCTGGATGGACAGCGCTGGGCTTTGGCGTCCTCTCTGTAACCCCATACGCTTGTCAGAGCTCCCGACTCCTTCCAAGGGCACAGGCCCATCCAGAGCTGGCACCTCTGCTGAGAGCACAACCCTTAGGCTGGGCCCTTGGACTGCAGGTAGCGGGGTCCCTGTGGTGAGGGGGGGAACCTTTTATGGGTCAGGGGCCACAGGACAATCAGTTGGGGGCCGCACACACGTGAGAAGCCAAAAACCAACCAAATACAAAGAAACCAAACCAGAGCAAACCCCACCAAAACCGAACCAGCCAAAACACAAAAAGCCCTCGCTGGGGTGGCCCCTGCCTGAGGAGAAAGACCCTCCCCACGTTCCCCTCGCACACCAGAGCCTGGGCGTGCCCCACGAGGAGATGGGGGAGCCCCGAGCCCCAGGGGCCAGATCCAGGCAAGCTGGGGGGCCACGTACAGCCCCTGGTCCCGAGGTTCCCTGCTATAGTGGGTCCAGGGGGGGACCGTCCATGCAGGACAAGCTGCTGCCTGGCCCTGGAGCTCTCAGGGCACTTGTCCTCGGAGCCTCCCCGCCCCCATGGCTGCGTTTCTGCAGGGCTATGGAGCCGCTCTCCGGGGCCGGGGTCCTTTCAGGTAACCACGTGGCAGCAGGGAAGCTGCCCTGCGCACTGAGGATGGTGATTATTTTGTACTGAGCAGGCTGGCCGATCCCTCCTTCCCTCAGCGCTGCCAGCTGAGGCGAGGCAGCTCCACTCCGGCAGGGGGCTGGGCACCTGCGGGGGCGGCTTTAATGAGCCGGATCCTCATTTCAACCCGAGCGCTTCCTTTTCTGGCAGCGTCTGGGCTGCTTTTCTCTCTGCCGCTATTATACAACAGCTCCCAGACGCCGGCAGCCACACGGGCCCACAGCACCCCCCCCGCCGGCCTCCTCAGCTCGCTGTGATCAGCCGGTCGTGGCCTTCGCTGCTCTTCCCGCATCCCCTCGGGTGGGCGGAGAGGATGCGGCCTGCTCTGGGTGGCAGCGACTCGGGCTCTGCGTTTTCGGCCTCAGCGCAACACACCCGTCTGCCAGCCGTGCCGGGAGCGGCCAGCCCCCGGGGGGCTGAGCTGGGGAGAGGGCCCTGCCCTGGCCTGGGGGCCGGGGATTAATGGGGACGGAGCAGGGCCACACCCAGCTCTCCCTGGCAGGCACGGTGACACGCCCTGGGAGGCCCTATTGTCCTTTAGCTTCAAAGGAAACTCCTGGTTCTGAGCCCCCCCGCCGAGTGCAGGAAAGCTCTGCCCCCCATCTGGGTTTCCTGCTGCTTCGGGGCATCCCTGTGGTGCAAGGTGCCACCCACACATCCGCAATCTCAACCCACAAGACAGATTGCGGGGGGGGGGGGGGGGAGTGTCAATTTCCCTATTTACAGCTGTGAACACAATGCAGAGGGGGACTGGTGATCAGCCAGTGAACCTGGAGTAAAGCAGGCAAGCTCCCGGCCCACCCCCGCCTCCCAGGGTCCTGTGGGAGCTAAGTGCCCTCCCTACGGTGGGGGCAAAGGTGTGCAGCCCCCCAGGCTCTCCCCCCCCCCCAGCCAGCGTACGGGGTGCAAGGAGAGAGGGTAGCGCGGCCTCAGCCTTCCCCGCGCCCTGAGAGCTGGCAGCGCGGCCCCAACCTGGGTGGGGTGGATCGGGGGAGACACACTGAGTGGGGGGCGGGAGGGGGCGCAGAGGGCAGGCAGGGTTGGGCTGGCAGTTTGGGAAGGCCTTGCCTTGCCTGCCTCTTATACTCAGCACCCACAGAGGGGACTAACCCAGAGTGCCTAGGGTCTAACCCATGCCAGAACCACCCTGCTCGGCCCTGGGCCCCGTTGGCACCCTGGTGCTCAGCCAGTTTTGGGGCACTTAGGGTGGAGGCAGGACTGAGCTGTGCAGAGCCCAGCCATGGCCCATCCCCGCACAAGCGAGGCAGAGGCGGAGGCTGGCATAGGACTCACAGGTAGGGTTGCCAGATGGTTTCAACAAACACACCGGACACACTGGCCACTCCATCGCAATCGACATGCCATCGGAGTTAGAAAATGCCGGACAGTTCGATTTTCTCCACTTGTTTCCCCAACAGAAAGCGCCAATACTGGACTATGTGGTTCAAAACCGGACACCTGGCAGCCCTAGACACAGCCCGTGAGTAGCACGGAGACCTCCCAGGCATCGGGGAGCAGCAGGAGCTCGGTGTAAGGTGCTGCCGGGGTTATGGCCAGGCTAGGACAGACAGCGCTGGGGGCAAGGCGCTAGCCAGGCTAGGACGGGGCATTGCTGATGGGCTGGGCCTTTCTAAGGGGCTCCGCACGGTAGGGTCAGGACGCTCTGCAGACTCCCAATACCCACCGGCTCCATCAGCAAAGAGGGGGGCATTAGTCACCCCAGCTCCGGGGAGCGTCACGGGCTGGGTGTGCCCAGCCCCTTCTTTGGCTGGGCCTTACGCCTTTCAGGCCTCTCACTGAGTGCGCCGCCCCACGAGCGTCTCAGTCTCCATGGGCAAGGTCCTCTCACTTGGTCCCTGCTCCCCTACAGCAGCCTGGTCTTGTGGCCAGTCAGTACAAGGTTTCTTCTCTCAGGATAGTGAGGTCCAGCAGCCCAGGTCCTTCCCACCCCCTTCCCTTAGGGCAGTGAGACCTAGTGGTCTGAGTCAGTCATCACACGTTTCCCTTAGGACAGTGAGGCCTAACGGCCAGAGCCAGCAGTGGTGCTCCCTATTTCCAGGGCAGTCAGGCCTAGCGGGCAGAGTCAACATCAATCGCCCCCTGCTCCAGGGCAGTCAGGTCTAGTGGCCAGAGTCAATAGTCACAGCTGTAGCGCCCCCCTTGGGGGTTAATGGGGTGGGGCAGGGAGACCCAGGCCCTCCCTCTCCACTGGGTCCCAGCCCAGGACCCTCTCAGTGGGGGGTGGGTCCCACCATTAGCCCAGTGGGGAATCCCCCCACAACACACTGAGCTCTCGGGGCTTTTACCTCCCCACCCTGGGCTACTTCCTACCAGCCTCCCTGATGTCAGCTTCTTCTCCAGTTGTGTCTGGGCCAAGGGTGTCTCCAGCCATTCCCCGCTGCCCAGCCTCCGCAGTTTGGCCCTACCATTGCCCGTCCTGCAGAGCTCTGGCAGCACCTCCTCCCACTCACAGCCACCAGCCCTGACTGAGCGGCTCCGCCGGCCTTTATACCTATCCACCAGCTGGAGCACGCCCAGTAGGGCTGTGGGGCGGGGCTCTCTCGCCAGGCAGTCCTGGTTCACTCTCATGCCCCGTGTGGGTTTGGTGTGCCCCGCCACACAGAGTCCCCGGTGCCCCGAACACAGCGCTGCCTGCGGGCCTGCCACCGTCCACAGAGCAGCTGCCTGGTGCGTGGGAAGCCAGGGCCTCCCAACGAGACAGAGGGCCATGAGCACAGAACATAGACTCATAGAGCACTAGAACTGGCAGGGACCTCGAGAGTCATCGAGTCCAGTCCCCTGCCCTCACGGCAGGACCCAGCACCGTCTAGACCATCCCTGGCAGGTGTTTGTCCAGCCTGCTCTTCAATATCTCCAGTGATGGAGATTCCACAACCTCCCTGGGCAACTTATTCCAGTGTTTCACCATCCTGACAGGCAGGAAGTTTTCCCTAATGTCCAACCTAAACCTCCCTTGCTGCAGTTTAAGCCCATTGCTTCCTGTCCTGTCCTCAGAGGCCAAGAGAACAATTTTTCTCCCTCCTCCCTGTGACACCCTTTTAGATACCTGAAAACCGCTCTCATGTCCCCTCTCGGTCTTCTCCTTTCCAAACTAAACAAGCCCAATTCTTTCAGCCTTCCCATATAGCTCTTGTTCTCTAGACCTTTACTCATTCTTGTTGCTCTTCTCTGGACCTTCTCCAATTTCTCCACATCCTTCTTGAAATGTGATGCCCAGAACTGGACACAATCCTCCAACTGAGGGCTAATCAGCACAGAGCAGAGCAGAAGAATGACTCCTCGTGTCTTGTTCACAACACTCCTGTTCATGCAGCCCAGAGTCATATTTGCTTTTTTGCAACTGTGCCCCACTGTTGACTCATGTTTAGCTTGTGGTCCACTCTGGCCCCTGGATCCCTTTCTGCAGGGCTCCTTCCCACAGAAGCTCATGATCCCATCTGCATGTTTTGCTGCAAGACTATTTGTTGTTTTTCAGTCCTCCCTAGGCAATCGCTTCCCATCCTGGGTGTGTGTGTCTCGGGCTGCAGCTCCACCTCCTGGGGTCACTCCAAGTTGAATGCGGGTGCTTGAGCTCTTGGTTTGGCCCCGTCCTAGCCTGGGTTCAGGGCCACAGCTCCTGTGACGGGGCCGCTGCTCAGGTCTCGTCCCCGGCAGCTTTCTCAGCAGCCGGCACCAAGGCCCATCTCCCCCTGCCGGGCCCGGCCGCAGGGGGACGTCCCAGCTCAGGGCAGGCACCAGATGGCAGCGAGAGAGTGAAATCGCTGGCTGGGCCGTTGAGCAATCCCCCTGGGGACTGCACAGCGAGGGTCCCATCTCCCCCAGCCCGCCCCGCTGCGGGGGAGCACGGAGCTGTTCGCTAGTGGAAGTGAGTCACCGTCCCCCTCCCACGCCGGAGCCTTTCTGTGCCGGCTGCCCGAGGGGCCCCGGGGGACTTGTCACAGCCTCAGCAGCTCCGCAGGGGTGTCATCACGGGGGATCTTAGTCCCAGCACAAACTCTCGTAAGCCTCCTTTGGGCCGCCGCCCGCCAGCGCGGCCGCTGCCAGAGACTGCAGCAGGGAGCTCTCTGGGCCACCCTTTTCAGAGCTCCCGGTTCCCTGAGGTTTTGTTTTTCCTTAAGAATGACTGATGGGCTTAGCCTCCGAATCCGTACAGAGTACGGCCTTGGCGCTTCAGTGCATAAACGACGTCCATAGCAGTCACTGTCTTCCGCTTCGCGTGCTTGGTGTAAGTAACTGCATCTCGAATCACGTTCTCCAGGAAAACCTTCAGCACTCCTCGAGTCTCCTCGTAAATGAGACCCGAAATGCGCTTCACGCCCCCACGGCACGCCAGACGGCGGATAGCTGGCTTCGTAATACCCTGGATGTTATCTCTCAATACCTTCCTATGGCGCTTAGCGCCTCCTTTCCCGAGACCCTTACCTCCCTTGCCATGGCCAGACATGCTCGCTAGCTTTTCAGTCACAGCTGTGGCCGGCTCCTCCGCACGCCTTGGACGGGCTGGTGTCCAGAGTCAGGCTCCACACACTGCGGGAACCGGTGGAGGACCAGTGGGAGGAGAGGCAACAAGGAAACTGCGACTGACTCGTAGTCTTAGGTCCGGGGGCCTGGGCATCTGGGGGACGGGACCCAAATGATCAAGAATTAAAGGGGAGGGACATCATTAATGCCAATCAGCAGGAGCCTCTGGAAAATAGCCCCTGTGTGGCTACCGGGATCCGTGTTTTGGGCGCAATCCCATGACCGGTTGAGCAAGGCAGCAACGCTGAGGTCAGATGCTTAGACTGCTGTGAGTCCTGTGGCCGGGGACCAGCGTGCTCTGGACGCAGGGCGCTTGTGCGGCTGCTGAGGAGGATGCAGATGCCGTCCAGCGGATTAGCAGGGCGCCCACGGCTAGGCTTGTGTTTCTATTGGTGGTGCACGTCCGCACATGCCTCAGCGCACACACAAAATTATTCCGCACCTGGATGGAACCAGTCCGCGCGAGGATGGAAGAGATCAGAGGGGGTGTTGCTTGGTACTGTAGAAACCGTAGAGACCATTTCCTATGTAGCGAGAAGCCACTTCATAGAACAGAAGCCATTTCAGTTTCTTGTGTCTGCACGTATACTAGAGGGAGTGAACTGGCCTTCACCGAGGTGGGGAGAGGCCAGAGGGGTGCGCTGTCGGAATGTGCTACTGAACTATTTTGAGCTGAAGCTCGAACTCCCTCTAAACCTGTTTCTTTCTGTGCTGATAATAATTCCTCTTTGAAGTTCGCTTTGATTTCTTGCCCTGACGTCAGACTTGTTTGGTTAAGGGTATAAAATACTTGGATTGATTGTATTAGCAGCCTCACTGGGTCCAGCTCTGCTGGGACCACGTTTGGCTCACTTTGCTTTTATTGGCCAATAAACCTGTCTGTTTAGCCGCATAAACTGAGTGAGGTTTTTGCTTCAACAGTACCACCTGACATGTCGATTAAAAACCAGAACCACACACCAGTCGCATGGCACAGAACTGGGTAACTGATAACGGGGGAATCATTCCTGAGCGGGGTGGTTCTAATCAGGGCCCACAAGGAAGAGCTCTTGGCCATGTGCTATTTCATTCCACTCTACTCTGCGCTGATTAGGCCTCAGCTGGAGGATTGAGCCCAGTTCCGGGCACCGCATTTCAGGAAAGATGTAGAGAGACTGGAGAGGGTCCAGAGAAGAGCAACAAGAATGGTCAAAGGTCTGGAAGACATGAGCTAGGAGGGGAGGCTGAAGGAACGGGGCTTGTTTAGTTTGGAAAGGAGCAAACTGAGAGGGGACATGAGAGCGGTTTTCAGGTATCGAAAAGGGTGTCACAAGGCGGAGGGAGAAAAATTGTTCTCCTTGGCCTCTGAGGACAGGACAAGAAGCACTGGGCTTACACTGCAGCAAGGGAGGTTGAGGTTGGACATTAGGGAAAACTTCTTGCCAGTCAGGGTGGTTCAGCCCTGGGAAGCAGAGACTAGAAATATTTGGGAGTCTTGGCGGAGAATCAGCCGGACATGAGCTGCAGTGGGAGACTGGCCCAAAGGGCTAACGTGGCCCTGAGGTGCATGGCGAAGGGCATGTTCAACAGCAGCACAGAGGCTGGCCCTGGCGTGGTCTCTGCTGGGACCCTGTGGCCCATTCCCAGCGGGTATTGGTGACTGGCAGAGGGACTGGAGCAAAGCCGAGAAAGACGAAGGGGCCCTGAGATCTATGGGGCTACCTCGGACAGAGTGAACCCAGGGCCTTCAGACAAGCTCTGGGCTCAGCCACCCTCTCAGCCGCCTGAGGGGGAGGCTTGTGAAACAGCCCCTTGGCTCCTGCCTGCCTTCTCGGTGTGGCCTGGCCTGGTCCCATGCTGCCCCCCGGCCCCGCCCCTCCTGCCCCGCCTTTGAGGGCTCGTCCCCGTTCAGCGCTGGGGCAACCGCGCCAGGCCAGCAGCCTGAGCTCCCCGTGACGGGCATCGGCGAGCACGCCTGCACTGCGGCAGCGAGGCTCCTGGCCCGGACTCCGGCGGCAGGGCTGCAGCCAGAGGGCTCGAGGCAGCCTCCGGAGCCCAGCCCGGGGGTGGGGGCAGCTGGAAAGCCCGGGGGGCCACGTCCACATTGCTGGCGCCCTGCCCACACACGTCTCAGCCTGGGCGGGACGGCGCGCTGCCCGTTGCCGTGGCGATGTACCTGATGGGCCCGCGCCGACATGCCATTGGCTGTTCCGTGTGTCCCCCCCCGGCCTTTGGCTGAGGCCCCCTCTCACTCAGCCCCCGGGGACCCAAAGCATCTCACAAGCATTGCAGGATAAGAGCACATAGCGCGTCTCGCCTTCAAAGCCCTTCCTGGGACACTGAGGCACCGAGCGAGCAAAGGGCTAGGTCCGGGCCCCAGAGCAAGTCCTGGGCAGCGCCAGGAATAGCTCAGGAGTTCCTGAATCCCCTAGGCCAGTAATGGGAGTGGGCCTGGGGGTGGGGGGAGTGAGGCAGGGAGCAGGCTCTGGCTGCGGAGGAGGGAGGCGAATGGCCCAGGTGGCCCCAGGAAGGCTGCTGAGGACAGAGAAGCCGATGGGGATGGACAAAAGGCCAGCGCCACTTACCAGCTCAATCGGGCTCATTACCGGAGCATTTGCTGATTGCAGGGGAGCGGCTCGGGGTGGGGGGGGGGACGCAGCGACAAGCCCTGTGCTGGGTGCCAGCAGCCACGCCCAACGCTAAGCACCACAACTGGCCCCCATCCTGCAGAGAGGCTCAGTGGGACTCTTCAGAGCGGAGCCCATCCCAGGCCCGGCGCAAGGGAGGGGCGAGCCGTGTCACCGCAGCGCCGGCGTTCCCTGGGGAGGGCTCAGCGCTGACCCCAGGTGATACCAGCGCCCCAGTTCTCCGTCCAGCAAGGTGACGTCTGGGCCCTTCCCAGCCTCGACCGAGAGCAGGCTGGCCCAGGTGTGTGCGGGGCTTTGCTTAGCGGCTGAGTCTGCCCTTGTGTCGGTGCTGGTGGAACCCCCCCCTCCCCACCCCTGCTGGGTGTGGGTCACCGTCCCAGGGAGTGGCTCTCAGAACAGGGACAGAGAGAGAGGAGTTTGCCCTATGTCCTTTGCCGAGAGCCAGCTGGCTTTTCCCCCAAGCTATAGAGCAGGGCTGGGCAATCATTTCTGATGGGGGATCCCTCCCAGAGTTTGAGAAGTGGTCAAGGGCCGCACTTCTATGGGCGGGGGTTCCGGGGCCTGGGACGGAGTTTGGGTGAAGGAGGAGGGGGCTTGTGACCTGAGGCAGAGGCTTAGGGTGCAGGGTCAGGAGGGGGTATGGGTGCAGGAGAGGATTCTCACCTGGGGGAGGGTCTCTAGGAGGGGGAGCAGGGTCTGGGAGGGAAGTGTGACCTGGGAGGGGGGCGGCAAAGGGGGGCAGAGGGTTTGGGTGGTGGCCTGGGCAGGGGCTTGGGGTGCAGGGTCAGGGAGGGGTGTGGCTGCAGGAGAGGATTCTGCCTGGAGGAGGGGTGTAGGAGGGGGTGCAGGGTGTGGGGGAGAGTTGTGACCTGGGGTAAGGGGGTGCAGAGGGTTTGTGTGGTGGCCAGGCGAGGTAGCTGGGGGAGAGAGGGGGTGGGGTGCCAGAGGCAGGCTCTGGCTGGGAGGCACTTACCTTGGCAGCTCCCAGCCAGCAGCCCTGCAGGAACCTGAGGCAGGCTCCCTGCCTGTCTGCTGCCGTCCCAGGCTGCTTCATGTGGCTTTGCTCCGGGCAGGAGGGAAGGGGCGGAGGCTTCACACGCTGCCCCGACCCCAGCAAAATTTCTCAGCTGCTATTGGCTGGAAACTGGCCAATGGGAGCTGAGAGATTTTGCTGGGGGGGGCGGGGACAGCACATGAAGCCTCACCGGATGTTGTCCGCCGCTGTGGCAGAGGCTCATGCACTTAGCTCCAGAGGTGCCGGGTTCGGTTCCGCCCGCCGGCGTTACACATGGGGGCTTGTCTGGGATTTCAGCGGGAATGCCTCTGAAGCTCAGATGTGCTTCTCCGTCCCAGGGCGTGGCAGTAAGACCACTTGCCAAGAGAGAAGGAGTTTCTCTAAGGCCTTTGCTGGAGCCAGCTGGCTCTTCGCTCAAGCTAGAGGCTGATGCATGAAGCTCCGGAGGTGCCAGGGTCGGCTCTGCCTGCCGGCGCTACGCTCGGTTGGAAGATGCAAGGGCAGTGCTAGAGAGGGTCACGGAGAACCATTGAGCCATCCACCCAGCCGGGGACAGGGGGACACAGATGGGCGAGGGCGGCTGGTGACGGATCGGGGTGGAGGCAGTGCTGCGGGCTGGGAGAGGCTGAAGCCGCTTCCCCGGAGCTGTACAGTCGCTCAGTGGTACCTGCCTGTACCCAGCCCGACACCAAGCTCCGGGAAGAGACTGGCCAAGGAGTGGGCCACAGAGTCTTTGCCTCAATCCAGCTGGCTCGCCCGTGGAGTTCGGTAGCCTGGTCTGTGGAGAGCATCCCCCAGAGGCTGCCCAGACCCACAGGCCCCTGGTGCTCCAGAGGAAGATGGAGAAATCGGCAGGTGGCCAATTGGGGAAGGCGGGTCCCTTCCCAGCAGCTGCCTTAAAACGGCGTCAGAGCTTTTCTCCTACCACGGCACTAGAGCTCCCTGATCGTATCCTCCCCACCACAGGCCTGCGCAGGGAAGCAGGTCGGAAAGAGCAGTTTCTGCAGCGTGGCAGGGTGACGAGCCATCTCCCCCAGCCCCACGCAGGCCGCAGTCAGTAGGCCCGTGCTGTGGGTTTCACGTGTGCGATCCCGCCTCCCTCCAATGGCTGGCTTCGGAGGGGATAAAAGCCTATTGCTTCGAGCGGAAGGAGCTACTCTTGCAGCGCCCCTGGGAAAGGCCTGTGTTTTCAGTGCAGTGGCTGCAAAGAGGGACCATTCCCCCTACTTTGCATGGCTCCCACCAGAGGCAGGCTGAGTGCAAGTGCGCCCAGGGAAGCAGTGGGGCCACGGTGAGCCGAAAGGTTTGTCTGCAGAATAGCTTTGTGGGGTGACCCAGCAGCGACCCCCCATGTGTACCTCTCTTTGGGGACTGCAGAGGGACCCCCTCAGCGCCGCTCTCTGGGCTCGGGGAAGAGCGGAGAGAGGGGTACCTTCTGCAGCCTGTCTGCTCAGCAAGGGGAAAGGGCCGGCTCGGCCTGGCACATGGCTTGCCAGCTGTCATGCCTGTAATGTGACTCCGAGCCGCGGCGAGGCTGCCAGCTGAGGGGGCGGTGGGAGGAGATGGGATGTTTTCCCAGGCACCTCATGGCGGCTTAAAAAAAGAAATTGTTCTAGGAAAAGAAATGAACCGAATCTGCCGGTCCCCCCGCCCGCGGCAGCAGCCTCTCCTGAACCCAGGCAGAGTTATTTAAGGGCAGGCTGTCCCCGAGCGGGCCCTGGGAGAGCTGATCTGGGGAGGGGGCTGCGGGCAGGGCTTGTCTGCTTGCTTGTTTCATGGCTCCTTGCCTCAATGTCAAGTGTGTGTGTGTGTGTGTGCGGGTCCAATGGTGCGTTGTGTAGAGATGTGTGGGCCAAGTGCTCGTGTGTGTGCATTGTGCATGTGTGCTCAAGGACGGCTGTGCATTCAGTTCTCGAGGAAAGGGGGTGGTTTGGGGGCATGGTTCTGCCTCAGCAGGTGGGACGGGAGAAGGCGGCTGTAGCAGGCCAGGTCTGACTCATCAGTGAGGCAGGGGTCCATTTTCAGGCCACAATTTCCTGAGCAGCTGCGCAAGGTGGAGCCGATACGTACAGGAGCAGATCTAATTCCATCCAGTAGCGGGCAGCCGTGCACACACTTCTTCATGCCCTAGACGGCTCCCTATGAACCACCCCCCACACGTACACTGTATGTACACACACATACATACAACAAGAGGATAAAAAGTCTGGGGCTTTTCAGCTTAGAAAAGAGGAGACGAAGGGGGTATATGAAAGAGATCTCTAAAAGCATGATAGGTCTGGAGAAAGTGAATAAGGAAAAATTATGTACTTGTTCCCACAATGTAAGGTTTAAAATAAACCAATGGAAATTTTTCTTCACGCAGCACACAGTCAACCTGTGGAACTCCTTGCCAGAGGAGGTTGTGAAGACCAGAACTTTAACAGGGTTCAAAAAAGAGCTGGATAGATTCACGGAGGTTAGGTCCCTCAATGGCTATTAGCCAGGCTGGGTAGGGAGGGTGGCCCTAGCCTCTGTTTGTCAGAAGCGGGGAATGGGCGACAGGGGAGGGATCCCTCGATGGTTCCCTGTTCTGTTCACGCGCTCTGGGGTGCCTGGCATTGGCCACTGTGGGCAGACAGGACACTGGGCTAGATGGGCCTTTGCTCTGACTCAGGCCGGCCTCTCTCATGTTCTTATGCCTAGACAGGTGCACACGCGCCAGAGGGAACTCAGCCGCGTCAGCGTGTGCGGCTTGTTCGGGCTAGCGAAGGGCAGTGAGCCACACACTGGTCGCCAGCCCGTCTCCCTTCCCGTACCCGGGCCAGCGAGGGGGCAGCCGGCAGCCATTGGTCCCTACCCCGCTAGTGGCCCTAGAGGACGCGGTACAGCCAGTCCCAGGAGGGGGCAGCGGGAGAGGCAGGAGAGTGACTCTGCAGGATGCTCATGTGGGCTGTGGGTTTCCCAGGGAGCCGCTGCTTTTGAATCTGTGTCCTGCTGCCCTTGTTGCCCAGGGCAAAGAGCGGCACTGCATCGGCCTGTTGGGTGGGCAAACCCCCTCAGCCCCCGCACTGCACTGCTAAAAGGTATCCTGCCGGCACAGGCTGTGCCAGCCAGAGTCCCGCAGCGCCAGCCACAGCCTGTCTGAGCCCTGCTCCGGGACCCCGAGCACCCCCAGCCACCACCGAGGGGGCACAGGGACACGTGGGGGAGTTACTGGGGGGCAGGGACACGTGGGGCAGTTACTGGAGGGGTGCAGGGACACGTGGGGGAGTTACTGGGGGGCAGGGACACATGGGGGAGTTACTGGGGGGGTGCAGGGACATGTGGGGCAGTTACTGGGGGGTGCAGGGACACATGGGGGAGTTACTGGGGGGGCAGGGACACATGGGGCAGTTACTGGAGGGGTGCAGGGACCCATGGGGGAGTTACTGAGGGGTGCAGGGACACGTGGGGCAGTTACTGGGGGGGTGCAGGGACACATGGGGGAGTTACTGGGGGGGCAGGGACACGTGGGGCAGTTACTGGAGGGGTGCAGGGACACGTGGGGGAGTTACTGGGGGGTGCAGGGACATGTGGGGCAGTTACTGGGGGGGTGCAGGGACACATGGGGGAGTTACTGGGGGGGGCAGGGACACGTGGGGCAGTTACTGGAGGGGTGCAGGGACACGTGGGGCAGTTACTGGAGGGGTGCAGGGACACGTGGGGGAGTTACTGGGGGTGTAGGGACACGTGGGGGAGTTACTGGGGGGTGCAGGGACATGTGGGGCAGTTACTGGGGGGTGCAGGGACACATGGGGGAGTTACTGGGGGGGGCAGGGACACGTGGGGCAGTTACTGGAGGGGTGCAGGGACCCATGGGGGAGTTACTGAGGGGTGCAGGGACACGTGGGGCAGTTACTGGGGGGGTGCAGGGACACATGGGGGAGTTACTGGGGGGGCAGGGACACGTGGGGCAGTTACTGGAGGGGTGCAGGGACACGTGGGGGAGTTACTGGGGGGTGCAGGGACATGTGGGGCAGTTACTGGGGGGGTGCAGGGACACATGGGGGAGTTACTGGGGGGGGTAGGGACACGTGGGGGAGTTACTGGGGGGGCAGGGACACGTGGGGCAGTTACTGGAGGGGTGCAGGGACATGTGGGGGAGTTACTGGGGGGTGCAGGGACACGTGGCGGAATTCCCTGAGTACGGGGCGGTGGGATGACCACTTGCCTTCTGGGCTGAGGGCACGTGGCTGGTGCAGGGGCTGTGGTGGAGCCGTGTCTCCCTGCTCAACGTGGCCTGTGGCCCCCAGGAGAGCTGGTGCCAGGCCTTGTGCTCAGTTCCCTGCCACCTCCTGGGGCTGGCAGGGCCTGGGCCCCGAGACTGCCCTGGGGCAGCCGGGAGTGTGGGGGAGGCGGCTGCAGCAGAGGCTGAGTAAGGAGTAGCCTGGGCCGGGGGGTGCTTTCCGTGGCACCTCTCCATTCTGTAGGCAAGGGAGCCTGCGTGGTTTCTTGCCTGCTTTGTGCTGTAAGCTCCCGTGGAGCCCACCCCAGCCGCGTGAGGTGGGACGAGGTGTAACAGTTAATTCGAGCTAAGGACTTAGTTGGAATTAACTTTTAACTGCTGCGTGTAGCTGCGGGCAGTTAGTTCGGACTAGGGGGATTTAAAAATGGCGCCCGCCTGGGAACATGCAAATGAAGCCCGGGATATTTAAATCCCGGGCTTCATTTGCAAGTTCAAATGCCTACATTAGCCTCCCTAGTTCAAACTAGGGGGCTAGTGTAGACATACCTCAACCTGGACCTCTCCCACCACAACTTGAGCCCATTGCTCATTCTGCCACCTGCCCCCACTGAGAACAGCCTCTCGCCAGCCTCTTTGGAACCCCCCTGCAGGAAGTTGAAGGCTGCTACCAAATCCCCCCTCACTCTTCTCTTCTGCAGACTGAACAGACCCAACTCCCTCAGCCTCTCCTCATAGCACATGTGCTCCACTGTCTTCACTGAGGGCTTCCAGCTCTGTGCTCCACACAGCTCGTAACCCTCCTGCAGCGACAACCCTGGCTGCCCCTCACTGCAGGTGGGGGGCGCCGCTTCCGCTGGCTGGGCAAGACTCCCTCCGGCGTCCAGCTCAGGGGGGCAGGTGGCAGGGAGTCCCGGTGTGAAGCAGGGGGGCTGAAGGCTTCAAGGTTTGGTTCCAGGAGGCCCAGGAGCCAGGTGGCTTCTCCGAGTGAGAGCCGACCCTGAGGGTGCTGAAGGAGCCTTCCCGGAGACTGTTCCAGAGCCATTCAAGAGCGCCGGAGCTGTGGGTCCATGATACGTGCATGTGAAGGGTGTGTGTGTAGCCTGTTTGCATTTCAGGCATCAGGGGAAGGCCACTAAGAGAATTCACCCCATCAACGTGGTGCTTCTCTGTCAAAGGAAGGAGGGAGCGTGAGTGGGTCAGCGTAGGTGTGTACGTGCAGCTCGGAGTGTGTGTGTGTGTGTGTGTGTGTGTGTGTCAGTGCATGTGTGTACATGCAGCTTGGGGTGTGTGTGTGTCAACTCGTGTGTGCATGTAGCTTGGGGTGTGTGTGTGAGAATGTGTGTACGTGCAGTGTGTGTGCACGCACGTGTGTGTGTGCAGCTCAGTATGTGTGTGTGCATGCGCGCGCGTGTGTGTGTGTGCACACGCTTGGATCGGGGCTTCCGGAGAGGGTTACTGAATGAGGCAATTCAGCCTCGGCTGTGGCCCAATTTCTCAGCGGAGGAAGGTGTCTTTTGGCGCGTGGGCGCTCGCGTGCGTATGTGTGGGGGCGCCAGGTTGCGTGTGCCCGTGGGTGGCAAGGGGGCTTCAGGAGAGATCTGCCACGTCAGGGAATTCACTGCAGAGTCTGCCTCGCCTCCGCAGCGCTCGCTTCCTCGTCTGGGAGATGCACGGAGCAGAGCCGTGTGCTGTAATTTCCGGCTCCCCCGCCGGGTCTCCTCCCCCAGGGAGGAAGCTGGACAGCAGCAAGCCCCGCCGGGGGGCTGAATGCCTTTCCATCTGCGCGGGGAGCAGGGCAGACGGAGAGCGCTCCCCCTCCCCAGGAACAGCCGTGGCTGGCTTCTTCCCCGTCAGCCCCCCGCGCTGCCAGGCACTGCCAGCACTGACGGGTACATCACGTCCCAGCACCCTGCCTCTCACAGCCCGTACAGTCAACAGCTCAGTGGCTTGGTACCGGCACGCCGGGGAGAGCGTGACTGCTGGCTGCAGAGCCAGGCGTGGGCAGCTCAGCCAGGTGCCACCAGACCCGGGGACGCGGCTGAACGGGCAGCGGCCGCAGAATAACGAGCCATTTGCAGGCAGGCAGAGAAGGGCTTCCTAAGGGGCCTCCTCCGAGCACAGAGACGAGGGTGAGGGGGGAATTTTCCTCGGGGATGATTTCACAGAAGAAAGGGCCTGTTTCACACCTTCTCGGAGACAGAGTCAATTTTGCTGAAAATCTTTGGTGGGGGAAGGAAACGCTGGCGCCCCGGAACGCTCTTGCCACGCTCCCGCGGTGCCCATAAGCAGGCAGGTAGAACTATCCCCCGGGGCGTCTCCCGAGACAGCGTGTGGCTGGCACCCCCTTCCTGGAACAAGTCACGTTGCTGATGTTTGTCCTCGTTTCCCCCCACAACCACACAGGTTTTCGCCGGGCTGGGTTTCCACGGTCTGGCCGGCGCTAGTGGCGTGACGAGGCCGGCGCCGCCAGGCTGTGTTAGTCCTGCTCCATGTGGGGACCCCGTCCCCAGAGCTGTGGACTGCATCAGAAGGGGCAGGTCTGGAGGGCATGGCCACGGCCAAGGAGAGCAGCTCCCGTGTCCGGCTGCACTGGAGGAAGGGTGGGGCCTTGATGTGGGAACTCAGCTGACTGACTGAAGACACTCCCAGGGCGCTGAGGCGGAGGGTCTAGGCCGGCTGGGGGTTGTGGTCGGGGCCGAGTTTCTAGCCTGTGGTGTGGTTCTCGGCCTGCTTGTTTCCTGTTGGCTCTGAGCCGTGGCTGGGTGCAGGTGGGAGAGCTTTGGGAGGCACGGCGGAGCAGGCAGCTTGGAAGCCAGGATGCCCCCGCACAATACCACTGCGGGGCCTGAAAATTTGGACACCCTCTCTGGGTACCGAAGGGCCCAACCCTCGCTCCGGCCAGCACGGACCAAGCCACTCAGCACCTGCCGGACTGGCCACGTCCTGCACATCCCATCTGGTGGGTGGGGTAGGAGGTGGGGGACGTGAGACGGCCCTCCCCTGCGGTTCTTCCACCATTATACGGCACGACGCCAGCAGTGCCCACCCCCTGAGCCCGAACCAACATTCACCGCCAGCGGCCCTCACCCCGCCCGCCTGCACGGCCGTCTCCCCTTCTCTAGAGGGGTGGCCAGAGGGCTAAGGTCCCCCTCTGGAGTGTAGGCTCGGGGGGGTGGGCAGGGAAAGGCTGACTGCTGCCTGCCGGCCTTCCCTGAGGATATATAGGGTGAGAAGAGAGATCCGGGCCTAGGGCCTATCCTGAGGGGGCAGGAAGGAGTTGGGGAGGCCGCATCCCCAGCTGAGCAGACAAACTCAGCCCCTCGGCCCAACTGGGGCTGAGCCTGGGCTGAGGGGTCGGGCGTTGGTCCTGCCCAGCCCCGGCTCGGAGAGTTCACTAGTGAATTTCGTGCTGGGACTGTTGCCCCACCAGTTCACCCGCGGGTGCTTCCAGGGACCAGCTGCTTGTCCCAGCCAGCCCGGGGGCCTGCCCGGGCATCCTATCCCCATTCCACAGGCAGGGCTACCCACCCGCTCCCACAGTGACCGGCCCCTGGCTGGCCGCTGCACCCCGGGGCGAGGCCGTCAGAGCCGTGGACACCCAGCCCCCGCGGAGGTGCAGAAGTGAGGGGGGGGACCCACGCTGGGGTGCAGGGGGAACCCCCACCCTCGACATTTGGAGCAGCCGATGCTGCAGGTGCATCTTGAGGCCTGGCATTTTCCCTCTCCCTTGGAAGCAGTTTCCATGGCATCACAGCCGTTGCCATGGCGTCGCAGCCGTTGCCAGGCTACGCTGAGTGTGTCAGAGCAGGATGTGATGTGAGGTGAAGGTGTAGGTTGAGGCCCTCCGACATGCCTCCTGGTGGGTTGTGGGCCTGGTGGGCTGCCTGGCTGTGGCTCCCGGGGCCCTGTGCTCTGTGGAGGGCAGCACGAAGAAAGGGAGAGACCTGAGCTGCTGGAAAAGCACCTGGAGCAGCGCGCTCCGAGGCCGCAGCAGCGCCCGGCGGCACGGCATCGCCGAATGGGGGCGCTGGCCTCGGCTAGCAAGGCCCAAGGAGCAGCCCGGAAGGCCAGCACCACCCGGAACCTCAGCCAGGCCTTGTTTCAGGCCGGTTTCAAACAATGGCCACTGATGCTGGGCACTTGGGGGTCTAGCTGCAGCTGGGGGGCCAGGTTTGGTCCTTAACATCGCCGCGTTGGGCCATCCTGGCTGCTCTTGGAAAAGCCACGAGGGACCCTGTGGCACCTGAGCTTCCGTGGGTAAAAGCCACTTCCTCAGATGGAGTGGAAAGAGCAGAAACCGAGCAATCCAGAGAACAGCAAAAGATGTACCTGTAGGACTGGCACTAATGAGGCTAATTAAATGGGCTGGAAGGGTCCCAGTCCTTGCTGTATCGAGGCAGTTGTTAAAGGTGTGGGGGACACGTACGAAGAGAGCGCTGCACCCCGCTGGCCACCTGCCATTCAGGTGAGACAGGGGCACCGTTGAATGCCCTCGGTCCGACACGAGCTGAAACAATCAGTGGTGGAAAAAGTACCCCAAAAAGTTACTTGAGTAATAGTACGGCTACTTTGAAAAAAATGTAACTAAGTAAAAGTCAAAGAATCCTTCTGGAAAACTACTTGAGTAAAAGTACAAAAGTATCGCATCTCAATTGTACTCAGGTATCCAGAAGTAAAAAGTAGCCGTCCTGTGGCACTCTATGGTTAACCACCCGAGTTATCATAAGGCACCATGGTTTTTCATACACGCAATGTGCATTTTTATATATGTATATACACTTATATGCAGTGCTTTTTTTGTGACAGTACTGCCCAGAACGACGTACCATCACCTATTTCCCAGCCCACAGAAAGGGAATGGGATTTCCCCCGTGTGTACCGGCACCTGTTTTCCTGGGGTGGCTCGGCTCCTGATGGAAGCCTGCTGGGGACGCTCTTAAAGGGGCTGTGACCGAATTGCTGCTTTTTTTTTTTGGCATAACAAGTTTGCCCCAGAGTACGGGCACCCTTTTTCTTACAAAAAAAGCACTGCTTATATGTGTGTGTGTGAAACAACAACAGCCACTGATGAAGAAGATGCTTCTTCTGGAAAACTGTAGATCAGAGGTAGAGAACCCTTTTTGGGTTGGCAGCCATTGACCTATGGAAAAATCAGGTGGGGTCACACAAGGGAGAGGCAACGCCCCCCCAAAATACCCCCTTGGAAGCTGCTCAGTCCCTTGGCTCCCCTTAATACAGGGCTATTGTCTCTCCCCCTTGCAAAGGGAGTTGTCATAGGTTGTCATAGTCCTTGGCCAATCCTTCCTTTCAGAGCTACATGGGGAATGGATTATTGTAGCTTAAATCAGGAGTGGGGAACCTAAGGCCTGGGGTCTGGATGTGGCCCCTGGCTTGCCTGGATCTGGCCCCTGCGGTTCAGGGCTCCCCCTCTAGTATTGGGAGCCTGTGTCAGTGCTCCACCCTCCTGCCATCCCCCCATGGGGCTGGAGCACACAAAATTTACTAGCCTGGGCCCCCCAAGGCTCTAGTGTGTGAGGGGAAAGTCTGTCTTCTTCTCAGCTGGGGGCCACATCAGTGAGGGTTCGGGGGGGGGGGTTGTTTGGTTTTTGTTTTTTTTTTTTGCTTCTCACTTGCGTGCGGCCCCTGACTGATTTTTCTGGGGGTCAGTGACCCCTGACCCAGAAAAGGTTCCCCACCCCTGGATTAAATATTTCCCTCAGATCTGATACACAGAAAGAAGCTGCTGTTTTTGAATCACATCCAGGAGCGGCCCGAGGCGGGCTGCGGCAGCTGGCGCCCCAAGCGGAACGCGCGATTGGCACCCCCGCCGGCAGGGCCGTCAATGGGGTGACATCATCATCGGGCACCCCATGACGTCATCATCGGGCGCCACTGAAGGCGGCGCCCTAGGCGACGGCCGAGTCAGCCTATAGTCACGGGCCGCCCCCGATCACATCAGATTGTGAAATGAAACATGGGTCAAAAATCCTGAGTGGGTCCCTCGCCCTTCAGTGGGTTCTTCCTCCACAGCTGGAGCTGCTCTGAAGAAGCCCCGGCAGCTCCCTTGCTGCACAGCCCTTGCCCTTTAGGGCTGGTGTTTGGCCTGCAGCTCGCGGCGAGCTCCCTGCTGTGAGATGGGGGCTGCATCTTGCACATGTGGTCCTCCTGCAGCCCTCTGGCCATTCCTGACTTGCCAGGGGGGGCCAGTTCAGACTGTGGTGGGGCCAGGGAAGGCAACTTTAACAATTCCAGAGGATACTTAGGCACCTGAAATCTCTAGGGATTTGGGGGTTTGTGTTTGTTTTGTTTGTTTCTTTGCAAATAACTTAGAAATTAGCTGATTTCACAGTCCACAGAAATCCTGAACTATTTCCATCAGTCATAATTAAATTATTTATAGATAGGGAAAGCAAGAAAATGCTTCCTGAGCACTTGTTAGAATTAAAATTCAGTGATATAAACTTCTGACCTGGGCTTGTCACAAATGGACGAGTGAATGACTAGTTCAATCAACAAATCATGTCTGGTGTTAGGATAATTATGTTGTAGATGTGGACATGTATCTTGACATGTGATATGGTGGTTTTTGCTGTTTTGTTGTAGTCATATTGGTGCCTGGCTGCGAGTCACAAGGTGACTGAAGTAACATCTTTAATTGGACCAAATATGGTTGGTGACAGAGACAACCTTTGGACTCCTCAGAGCTCTTCTCCAGGTCTGTGACTCTCAAAAGGGCTAATCTCTCACCAACCCAAACTGTTCCAAAATCATTTAAAAAAAATATTACTTCCTCCACCTTGTCTCTCTCTTTGGGTTTTAACAGCTGTAAAACTTGAACTCTTTGCATCTCCACTTTGTCATTAAAAGATGATCGGACCTCTCTCCATAATTTCCCAATAACTGGGAAAATTATAAAAAGATGAAAAGCTTAAAACATTACACAATGTTATAAAACAAAGAGTGCGTTCCACCGAGCCTTTTTATAAGCCAGAGCAGCCGGGGTGAAGCATTGCACAGGAGATGGGGGGATGGGAAAGAGCCTATATTGCCACTGAGTTCTTCTGAGTTGTATTGCCTCATTGAAACCGCAAGTCACACCAATCACACTCTATCTACGAACCCCAGTGACTTCCAGAGCATGAAGAAGGTTTGCAGGTTAAGATGGGAGCAAAGAAAATTTCCCTATTGTTAATCTTGATGAAAGAACAACACTGCTCTAAAACAGCTTCAACAAAGCCCCTGCCCCGAGAAAGTTCAGCTGTACTGATAAATACAACTTGTAGTGAAAACACAAACAAATCTGCGGGTGTGGATAGGTCATTAAGAATTGAATGGAAGGTAAATATGAACTTTCAACCATCCAGCCAGATGTCACCCACTGTGACTCATTTCCCTTGGGGGGGGCCACATGGGAGGGCTGATTTCAGTAATACTCATCTCCTCTGCACCCACCTGCCTCACATTGGGGAAGCAGCAGCAGCCCCCGCCCCACCCCCACCCCAAAAAAGTAAGCAAAACTTCTGAGCCAGCCAGGGAAGCAGGAGGACAAGACCAACTGCTCATGGGGGATGGGGGGCAATTTAAAGGTCTCCCCAACAACTCAAAGTGTTCTACCCCCCTCCGGAGCCAGTAGCCCAGCCCTCCTCAGTTCCCCTAGGGGGCTTTTACGGGGAAAGGGGAAAAAAGGGGGGGGGATGACCCACACCTGCTCCACACTAACACACACCCATGTAGCAGGGTTGCTCCAAATCCCAGCCAGCCAGCACCCAGAGGGAAGCTGGGCACAGACACAATTCTTCAATCCCCACCAGGCTCAGCTGCCCGCCCCGAGCCTCTTCCAGCATGAACTGCCCCACCCTCTCGCCATAGGGCTTCTATGGGGGGGGGCCCTCTGTCCCAGGGAGAAGGGGGAGCCCCTGCCCTGGGCACCCACCCTGCAGCTGTGCCCACCAGAACAGAGATTTACCTGACACAGGTAAGTGCCTCTGTCCTCCCTGCCCTTGGCTGAGGTGGCTGCCGGGTTTCCCTCCTGTTTAGCTGGCCGGCCCCAGGTAAGGTCACATGAGACTCTACAAATGCCCCCCTCAGCACATTGCCCTGGGCAGGGGCCCTGGGTGCTCAGGTCTCAGGCTGGCAGCGCCTGCAGAGATACTGGGTTGGAATGAAAAGGTGTTCATGGGGCTATTAAAAGGCTTTTTGTTGGCAGGGTCATGTTGTCACGGCTCACAGGTCGTGGCCACACTTGGCCCGTTGGCTCCTGGGCGGACCCCCACCCTCCAGTGCGGCAGCCCCTTCTCGGGGAGCCCACTCCAGTGCGGTGACCCTCTCTTGGAGGGTCACTCTCACCTGGGGGGTCCGCCCCTCCGCCTCCGGGATGGTGCCTCTCAGGGCCTCCAGCCACCTGCCTCTGCTGTGAGCCCCTTTGGGGGGTCCACTCTCTCTGGACGCCCGGGGCCTCCACTCCCAGAAGGAATGGTGCCCCCCTGTTCTCTAGACCACAGCAACTCTCAGCCAGCCCCAAACAGGAGGGTTTATTGAGCTTTGAACACAGCAATGGGTCTCTCAGGCCAGTCGGTCTGGGCCCTCAGCCCACAAGTCAGCCTCCCCCTGCAGCCAGCTGAGCCCTGCCTGCTCTGCCCTCAGTCCCCAAAAACAACCCCTAGTCTCCCAGCAGAGCCTCCAATATCCTCAGCAACAGCCCCTCCCCCGTCCATTGTCTTCTCCCCAGGTAAGAGGGTCGCCGGGGCCCCTCTTCTCCTCTGTCCAATGTTCTCCCCTTGCTGGGGTCCGCTGGGTTGGTTGGGGGGGGGTGTCCCTCTCTGCAGCCCCTTGTCTGTCCTCTGGCCAGAACCGGCCGTGTCCTCCAAGCAGGGTCGGGGTCACCAGGGTACCAGACACCACGGCTCCAACTCTGGGCTGTTCTCTGAAACAACAAACTCCCCCCCTTTGTCACATTGAACCAGTAACTGCTGGGCACGGAGTGCCCCCCTGTATGTAACACCCCCCTTTGAACCCCCAAAACTCCCCACTTCCTCACACATTGTGCTTGTTGATTGGTTATTTTTGGGGGGGTGATTGGGTGCTTGCACATCCAGCTGTGCTCAGGCAAATCAAAATGGTGAAAGCAGTGAGTAACCAAGTGCTTCTGGAAATGCGAGTGGAATAAAAAGTACAAAAAAAACCCCTTACTTGAGTAAAAGTCAAAGTATCATATAAATAAATTGCTTGAGTAAAGTACAAATACCAAAAAAATGTACTGGAGTAGTGTCATGAAGTATTCCTACTTAGTTACTTGCCAGATGGTGTCACAAAAAATACGGATCCCCCACCCCGAAAAAACACCGGGAAAAGATTCTGTTCAGGGGGAAAAAAAAAAAAAAAGAGGACCAGGTCCGAAATGCAGTCACAGCCCCTTTAATTCCCGAACCACTCCCCTCACCCCAGCCAGCGGGAGCTGCACCACATGTCCCAAGCGGCCATCTCTCGGGCGCCCGAGCCGGGCCTCGGGAAAAACAGAAAATACCAGACATTTTAGATGTCCGTTATTTTCTGAATTTTTTTTAACAGACAGAAGGCGCACATACCAGGCTGTCCGGTTCAATGCCGGACACCTGGCAACCCTACTTTCCACCTCTGGAAACAATGCCCCCCCCCCACCTGCCAGGGGCTGGGCCATGTTGTCCCAGGGCTTCCCTGGAGGCCTGGGCACAAACACACGGGCAGAGGGGGCGTGATTAGCTTGCAGCTGAGCTCCGGTGTGTGAGTGGGGACAGGCGAGACGCGGCAGGCGGGGAGGCAGGTCTGTCGAACGCAACGCTGGGAAGCCCAGCGAGCGCTGCTGGGCAGAGTGCTGGCAAAAAGGGGCTCGGAGTGGGGAGTGAACAAACTCTCGCTGGCGTGTGCCCCTGCCGTAGTCAGGGAAGGGCATGGCCCAAAACCCAGCCCACCCCTGAAACACTTGTGCCCCCTAATGAAATGAGCCCCAAGGCCAGCCAACTGTTGGGGTCCAAGGGGGGGGGGAGACCACTCCTCCAGGAAGCAGCTCAGCCTCCAGCTTCTGGACCAGCCTCCCCCCGCTGCAGCCATCTGAGATTTCAGGGGCTGGAATCAGGCTGGGGCTCAGGAGGGCACAAGAGCCTCCCCTGCCCCCCCAAACAGAATCGGAGACAGAACGGGGCCATTTTAAAGCCGCTTTCTCACCCTGTCACGAGAGAGGCAGGTGGCAGCCAAGTCCTGCTCAGCCGCAGGGGCCGAAAAGGGGGGGGGGGAGAGCGGACGCCCGTCGCCGTGGCAGGACGCTAGCCGATGCCACAGTCCCAGGCACTGTGGGCAGGCCTGTTTGCCCTGCCTGCCGCTCTCCCGGGGCCAGGCAGAACCCTGCCCTACGAGGTGGTTGCTAGTGTGTGCCCTGGGCAAGGGGCTCCCAGCAGCTGGGAGATTTGGGGCCCCGATTCTCTCTGGCCTGGCCCCTGGCGTGGTCCATCACGGCTGTGCCAAGGGAGTGCCAAGCAGGAGCGAAGTGCTGCCGAATGGGCTCTCCGGAGCCTCCTGCTTTGCTCGATTCGTGGCCTTCCTCCCCCAGCCTCCCCTGCCGGGCTGCGGGCACACGCCGTGGCAGCAGACTGCCCCGAGCCCCTCAGTCATCGGGCGGGAGCCTCGTGGCAGCTCCAACTCTACTGCCCTTCTCGGGAGCTCTCGGCGGAGGGGCCCGGAGCGGACCCCAAAGAGGCTGGTTCTGTTGCACAAACGCCCCGCCCGCTGCTCTGGCCACACTGGCGACCTTCGGGGCGGTGGCGCTCTGCGCTCGCTGCTCTCTGCTTTGCTTAACCCACGGTGCTACAGCAGCCTCGAGGCCACGCCGAGTTCCACCGCGAGCTGGGCCTAGCCCTTTCATTGCCTCAGGGCACTGGGCGCATGGAGGTGGCTGAACGCTAGGGTGAGGCGTGAGCGATGGTCAGGCCCTGGCCTGCTCCCTCCAGGGCCAGCCTCAATTCCTTTCACTCTGCGCAAGGGGAAGGAGGCAGCATGCCAGGTGCCAGGCTGCCCACAGCATAGGGCTGGCAGAGCCAGGGTGGGCAGCTGACAGTGGCCGAATCCGGGCAGGCCCAGGACGGGGCCCCACCCAGCGTCGCGGGGTAGCTGCTCGCACGGCTCTGGAGTTCTCCCAACCGCTTCGCTCATCTGCCCCGGGAGGCAGCAGCGCGGCCGTCTCTGGGGCTCTTTCACACCCCTGAGCGAGGTAGCGGTGCCAGGCACCCGGCGCCCTCCCCAGTGCTCCCTGTGCCCCCTTCCCTCTGAGCAATGGGTCCATGGAGCCAAGGGAAAGCAACAGCTCTTGGCCCCTGCCCCGCTGCAGCCCAGCATGCGGAGATGCCGCCTTGCCAGCCCTGCTCCCGTGGCTGCCTGGGCAGGGGGGCTGATCTGCATTACACTTCAGTGCCCTCGCTCCCTCCCTTCCCGCTGCAGGGCTGGCCCAGTCCCAGGCCAGGGGGCTCAGGAGGGGACTGGCAGGTGGTGGTGGGGACCGAGTGGGGCAGGAATGTCATGGACAATGGGGATCCTGGAAAGAGCCCGGGTGCCCGCTCCTGAGGCTGGATGGGAAGGGCTAATGAAGCCCCCCCATGTACTGGACCGGGCAGGCAGAGGGCGGAGAGGCTGGGGGTGACTCAGAGGGCCTGGCCCTGCGGCAGGGGGCATGGCCGGGGGCCAGGCAGCGGTGCCCTGTGAGGTGAGCGCGGCCTAGAGGCCCGTCTCCCCGTCGCGTACTCGCTGCCCCGTCTCCAGGCCCAGCAGCGGGCGGCCGGCAGGCAGCAGGCCGAGCAGCAGAAGCCCGGAGCCGGGCGGGAACCTGCCTTTGGTGCGGCACAGGTGTCCGGCGCCACAAGGACGGGCAGCGGGGGAAGCCGGCGGCACACACAATGCCGTGGGGAAGGGCAACAGGACGCCCTGCGGAGCTCGGGCACAGCCTGCTGCTGCCTGCCCAGCACCCAACGGCCTTGCAGCAGCGCAGGAGAAAGCTGAGGCCGGGGAGCAGGCAAACTCCTGGAATGGGTCCCGAGGGAAGGGCCGGGAGCCCCACGGCGAGGGGCACGGGCTGGGGAACGAGCGCCAGGGAGCAATCCTGCACGGGACACGGTGACGGGGCAGCTGGCTGGGCTTTGCTCTGGGCCAGCTCCAGCCGTGGGGCCCCTCCGCGTGGTCCCAGGGACAGGTCTGCAGAGCCTTCCACAGGGCCTGGTGCCCAGGGGGCTTGCTCCCTCTGCTTGCTTTCCCCACACCCGTCCCCGTGCAGCCCCATACCCTCTGCTAGCCACAGGGAGCCCCTCAGCTGGGCCCCTTGCCCCAGGGAAGAGTGGGGGGGGGGTCTGGAGGTGTCCATGCCCCCCACTGCCCGCAGCTCCACCCTCCCCAGCCACCAGTGATGGGGCAGAGGAATGGCCAGAGCCCCACCCGTCCGTGGTGCCAGGGCTCAGGTCCAGAGCAGGAGGCTGACACAGCACAGCCCCCCGCTGGGAGACTATCCAGTTCTCGCACCTGCCCTGGCAGCCCGCTCAGCGGCTTGGCCAGCGGCTCGGCCAGGGGAGGTCTAGGTGGGGTGCTGCTGCCTGCAGCCCTGAGGCTGGTACCCTGGGCTGGGCCCTGCAGGCCGGGTCGCCCTGGCGCTGGCTGGCAGGGGTGGTGGGGCAGGGCCACGCTGCATCTAGCTAGCGTCCCAGGCTCTGAAACGGCGCTTCGAATCGACAAAAGGAAATGGTTTGAGCACCCCGAAGCGGGAAGAAAGCCCTTTCCAGAGGGCTTTGGCCAAACAGCTGTCATGCTGGGACATGGGGGCGGGGGGGGGGTACACCAGGACATAGGGATCATGTCAGGACACAGGGATCACATGGGGACATGGAGGTTACACCAGGACATGGGGATCATGCTGGGACATGGGGGTCATATGAGGACATGGGGGTTACACCGGGATATGGGGGCCAGGCCAGGACATGGTGATCACACCGGGACATGGGGGTCACATGAGGACATGGGGGGACTCCAGCCCTGTTCCCCCAATGGCTCTGCTTTGGGCAAATCTGCATTTTCTGACGACAAAATGTCTCGTCCAAAGCTTCCAGACAGGCTCCAGAGACCATGGCTGGGGGGCAGGAGGTGGTCACTCCCCCGGAGCACCTAGCTGGCCCCTTCCCCACCCCTGCTCCTCCATCCTCCCCCTCCCTGCACACTTCTGGCGCGAACCCCGGGGGGCTGAGGACGGGACCGGCGCCGCCGGGATGTGTTTAGACGCCTGCCAAACGTGTGCCGCACGCCCCTGCGGTTAACGCCCGAGCCCGGCGCAGCCGCGCTCCAGCCGCATGCGAAGGCTCCGAACCGGCTCTGGGACACGCCTCAAGGCGGGACGCTCTGGCCGAGGGGGCTCCGGGCAGGGCCCGCAGCATCAGCTGTCACAGGAGGGGCTCAGGCTGGGGCAGGGAGCCCCTGCTGGGGCTGCCCCGGGGTTCGTCCGGTCAGTAGCCTACACCCCAGTCTGAATTTCAAAGGTTACCCTTAAAACAAGAACTGGGGGTGCTGCTGGGGGTCAGTCAGTGAGCGAAGGGCCGGGCAGCCATGGGAGCTGGGGGGAAATGCCCCTAAGGCCCCCCCAAAGCAGCCTGGTCGGCACCGTTACCCCCTGGGCTGGGGCTGAGCCGGGGCCCCTCACTCCGCCCTGCCCCTGTTCAGCCCCCAGAGGGAGGGACATTTCAGCCGGTTGAGCGTGTGAGCAGGAGAGGCTGCCGGGGCGCGGGACAGGCCTGGGGGGGGTTCGTCCAGGGGCCAGGCCTTGCTGCCCATTGCCCAGGCCTGGGGACCGCGAGGCAGGCGCTCAGGCTGCGGGGAAGGAGCGCAGAGGGCAGGGAGCGGCTCCACGGACACGGCGCAGCACTGACACTCTGTGGCCAGCCAGGGCCCCGCATGCCGCTTTGCCCCGGCCCTGGGTGGCAGAGCAGGGCGAGGGGGAACACAGGCCGGTGCCCAGAATAACCTCCCTGCGTGGCCACCGCTCCCTCCGGCACCAGGGCTACAGAGTCCACAGCCGGGCCCAGGCCAGGAGCCGGTGCTGCTGTGGCTCTGGGCACATCCCCAGCCCTGCTCCATGGCTGCTGGAGAGACCCCCCATGAGACAGGGCCTGTTACCCTGCCCTCTGCCCGCCTCCCGCACGGCCGCAGCCAGACTGGCGCTGGGGAGCGTGAGGGTCCCCCCGGGCCCTCAGTGCTAGGCTGGCGTGGGGCAACGGGACATACGGCCTGTGTCAGGAGCCGGATCGCTTATGCTCTCGGGACCTGCTGCCAGGGAACATGGACCGGGGACAGGAGCAGTCACCCCAGCACAGCTGTCTGCCACCCTGCACTCTGCTCTCACCTCTGGCACTGCCCGCTGCCACCTTGGCACTGCCCACTGCCACCCTGGCACTGCCCACTGCCACCCTGCACTCTGCTCTCACCTCTGGCACTGCCCACTGCCACCCTGCACTCTGCTCTCACCTCTGGCACTGCCCGCTGCCACCCTGGCACTGCCCACTGCCACCCTGCACTCTGCTCTCATCTCTGGCACTGCCCGCTGCCATCTTGGCACTGCCCACTGCCACCCTGGCACTGCCCACTGCCACCCTGCACTCTGCTCTCACCTCTGGCACTGCCCGCTGCCACCTTGGCACTGCCCACTGCCACCCTGCACTCTGCTCTCACCTCTGGCACTGCCCACTGCCACCCTGCACTCTGCTCTCACCTCTGGCACTGCCCACTGCCACCCTGGCACTGCCCACTGCCACCCTGGCACTGCCCACTGCCACCCTGCACTCTGCTCTCACCTCTGGCACTGCCCGCTGCCACCCTGCACTCTGCTCTCACCTCTGGCACTGCCCACTGCCACCCTGCACTCTGCTCTCACCTCTGGCACTGCCCACTGCCACCCGGGCACTCTGCTCTCACCTCTGGCACTGCCCACTACCACCCTGCACTCTGCTCTCACCTCTGGCACTGCCCACTGCCACCCTGCACTCTGCTCTCACCTCTGGCACTGCCCACTACCACCCTGCACTCTGCTCTCACCTCTGGCACTGCCCACTGCCACCCTGCACTCTGCTCTCACCTCTGGCACTGCCCACTGCCACCCTGCACTCTGCTCTCACCTCTGGCACTGCCCGCTGCCACCTTGGCACTGCCCACTGCCACCCTGCACTCTGCT
Source organism: Pelochelys cantorii (assembly GCA_032595735.1). Classification (NCBI taxonomy): domain Eukaryota; kingdom Metazoa; phylum Chordata; order Testudines; family Trionychidae; genus Pelochelys; species Pelochelys cantorii. Next base: position 435,454 of record CM064330.1, on the reverse strand, counting down.
CTCACCTCTGGCACTGCCCGCTGCCACCCTGCACTCTGCTCTCACCTCTGGCACTGCCCGCTGCCACCTTGGCACTGCCCACTGCCACCCTGCACTCTGCTCTCACCTCTGGCACTGCCCGCTGCCACCTTGGCACTGCCCACTGCCACCCTGCACTCTGCTCTCACCTCTGGCACTGCCCACTGCCACCCTGCACTCTGCTCTCACCTCTGGCACCCCTGCCCCGCACTCCACCACCCTGCACTCTGCTCTCACCTGCTCCGCCCGCACTGCCCACTGCCACCCTGCACTCTGCTCTGCACCCTCCCTGGCACTGCCCACTGCCACCCTGCACTCTGCTCTCACCTCTGGCACTGCCCACTACCACCCTGCACTCTGCTCTCACCTCTGGCACTGCCCACTGCCACCCTGGCACTGCCCACTGCCACCCTGCACTCTGCTCTCACCTCTGGCACTGCCCGCTGCCACCCTGCACTCTGCTCTCACCTCTGGCACTGCCCGCTGCCACCTTGGCACTGCCCACTACCACCCTGCACTCTGCTCTCACCTCTGGCACTGCCCGCTGCCACCTTGGCACTGCCCACTGCCACCGTGCACTCTGCTCTCACCTGCTGCCGCACCTGTCCACTGCCACCCTGCACTCTGCTCTCACCTCTGGCACTGCCCGCTGCCACCCTGGCACTGCCCACTGCCACCCTGCACTCTGCTCTCACCTCTGGCACCCTGCCCCACTGCCACCCTGGCACTGCCCACTGCCACCCTGCACTCTGCTCTCACCTCTGGCACTGCCCGCTGCCACCTTGGCACTGCCCACCTGCCACCCTGCACTCTGCTCTCACCTCTGGCACTGCCCGCTGCCACCCTGCACTCTGCTCTCACCTCTGGCACCCTGCCCTGCACTGCCCCACCCTGCACTCTGCTCTCACCTCTGGCACTGCCCGCTGCCACCCTGCACTCTGCTCTCACCTCTGGCACTGCCCGCTGCCACCTTGGCACTGCCCACTACCACCCTGCACTCTGCTCTCACCTCTGGCACTGCCCCCCGCTGCCACCTTGGCACTGCCCACTACCACCCTGCACACTGCTCTCACCTCTGGCACTGCCCCCCGCTGCCACCTTGGCACTGCCCACTGCCACCCTGCACTCTGCTCTCACCTCTGGCACTGCCCACTGCCACCCGGGCACTCTGCTCTCACCTCTGGCCACTGCCCGCACTCACCACCCTGCACTCTGCTCTCACCTCTGGCACTGCCCACTGCCACCCTGCACTCTGCTCTGCACCCTCTGGCACTGCCCACTACCACCCTGCACTCTGCTCTCACCTCTGGCACTGCCCACTGCCACCCTGCACTCTGCTCTCACCTCTGGCACTGCCCACTACCACCCTGCACTCTGCTCTCACCTCTGGCCACTGCCCCACTGCCACCCTGGCACTGCCCACTGCCACCCTGCACTCTGCTCTCACCTCTGGCACTGCCCGCTGCCACCCTGCACTCTGCTCTCACCTCTGGCACTGCCCGCTGCCACCTTGGCACTGCCCACTACCACCCTGCACTCTGCTCTCACCTCTGGCACTGCCCACTGCCACCCTGCACTCTGCTCTCACCTCTGGCACTGCCCACTACCACCCTGCACTCTGCCTCTCACCTCTGGCACTGCCCACTGCCACCCTGCACTCTGCTCTCACCTCTGGCACTGCCCACTGCCACCCTGCACTCTGCTCTCACCTCTGGCACTGCCCGCTGCCACCCTGCACTCTGCTCTCACCTCTGGCACTGCCCGCTGCCACCTTGGCACTGCCCACTACCACCCTGCACTCTGCTCTCACCTCTGGCACTGCCCGCTGCCACCTTGGCACTGCCCACTACCACCCTGCACACTGCTCTCACCTCTGGCACTGCCCGCTGCCACCTTGGCACTGCCCACTGCCACCCTGCACTCTGCTCTCACCTCTGGCACTGCCCACTGCCACCCGGGCACTCTGCTCTCACCTCTGGCACTGCCCACTACCACCCTGCACTCTGCTCTCACCTCTGGCACTGCCCACTGCCACCCTGCACTCTGCTCTCACCTCTGGCACTGCCCACTACCACCCTGCACTCTGCTCTCACCTCTGGCACTGCCCACTGCCACCCTGCACTCTGCTCTCACCTCTGGCACTGCCCACTACCACCCTGCACTCTGCTCTCACCTCTGGCACTGCCCACTGCCACCCTGGCACTGCCCACTGCCACCCTGCACTCTGCTCTCACCTCTGGCACTGCCCGCTGCCACCCTGCACTCTGCTCTCACCTCTGGCACTGCCCGCTGCCACCTTGGCACTGCCCACTACCACCCTGCACTCTGCTCTCACCTCTGGCACTGCCCACTGCCACCCTGCACTCTGCTCTCACCTCTGGCACTGCCCACTACCACCCTGCACTCTGCTCTCACCTCTGGCACTGCCCACTGCCACCCTGCACTCTGCTCTCACCTCTGGCACTGCCCACTGCCACCCTGCACTCTGCTCTCACCTCTGGCACTGCCCACTACCACCCTGCACTCTGCTCTCACCTCTGGCACTGCCCACTGCCACCCTGGCACTGCCCACTGCCACCCTGCACTCTGCTCTCACCTCTGGCACTGCCCGCTGCCACCCTGGCACTGCCCACTGCCACCCTGCACTCTGCTCTCACCTCTGGCACTGCCCGCTGCCACCCTGCACTCTGCTCTCACCTCTGGCACTGCCCGCTGCCACCCTGCACTCTGCTCTCACCTCTGGCACTGCCCGCTGCCACCTTGGCACTGCCCACTACCACCCTGCACTCTGCTCTCACCTCTGGCACTGCCCGCTGCCACCTTGGCACTGCCCACTGCCACCGTGCACTCTGCTCTCACCTCTGGCACTGTCCACTGCCACCCTGCACTCTGCTCTCACCTCTGGCACTGCCCGCTGCCACCCTGGCACTGCCCACTGCCACCCTGCACTCTGCTCTCACCTCTGGCACTGCCCACTGCCACCCTGGCACTGCCCACTGCCACCCTGCACTCTGCTCTCACCTCTGGCACTGCCCGCTGCCACCTTGCACTCTGCTCTCACCTCTGGCACTGCCCGCTGCCACCCTGCACTCTGCTCTCACCTCTGGCACTGCCCGCTGCCACCTTGGCACTGCCCACTACCACCCTGCACTCTGCTCTCACCTCTGGCACTGCCCGCTGCCACCTTGGCACTGCCCACTGCCACCCTGCACTCTGCTCTCACCTCTGGCACTGCCCACTGCCACCCTGCACTCTGCTCTCACCTCTGGCACTGCCCGCTGCCACCCTGGCACTGCCCACTGCCACCCTGCACTCTGCTCTCACCTCTGGCACTGCCCACTGCCACCCTGGCACTGCCCACTGCCACCCTGCACTCTGCTCTCACCTCTGGCACTGCCCGCTGCCACCTTGGCACTGCCCACTGCCACCCTGCACTCTGCTCTCACCTCTGGCACTGCCCACTGCCACCCTGCACTCTGCTCTCACCTCTGGCACTGCCCGCTGCCACCTTGGCACTGCCCACTGCCACCCTGCACTCTGCTCTCACCTCTGGCACTGCCCACTGCCACCCGGGCACTCTGCTCTCACCTCTGGCACTGCCCACTACCACCCTGCACTCTGCTCTCACCTCTGGCACTGCCCACTGCCACCCTGCACTCTGCTCTCACCTCTGGCACTGCCCACTGCCACCCGGGCACTCTGCTCTCACCTCTGGCACTGCCCAGCTGGTGTGGCAAGGTCCTCACACAGGCCCCTGGCCCTGGGACGCCTTCTGGTCCACAAATCAGCTGGAGACCCCTTCTGGGGCAGTCACTCTGGGCCTTTCATTGTCAGTTCCCACCACCTTTTAGTTACAGAGTTATAGATTGCAGCAACCTCAGGCACCCTCTCCATCTTCCCAGGTCACACACACTCTGGCTCCTGACTCCTCACACCTTGCTTGGCTCCTCTCTTTCGCTTCCCCTCCCACTGCCTTACCTAGCCCACTGGCTAATGAGGCCCACAGCTGCTTCCATCAGCCCTTCAGGCCTGGACTTGCTCAGCTGGCTGTAATTGGCCTTTTCAGCCAGGCTGTAGTGGCAGAGCTCTGGCTTAGCCAGCAGTCTATCACATTGGCACTGCCCTCTGCCACCGTCCTCTATTACTGCCTGCTGCCACCCTGTCACTGCCCTCTGTCACCCTGGCTCTGCCCACTGCCATCCTGCCACTGTCCTCTGTCACCATGGCACTGCCCGGTGTCACCCTGGCACTGCACACTGTCACCCTGGTGCTGCCCTATGGCACTGCCCTCTATCACCCTGGCACTGCCCACTGCTACCCTGGCACTGTGCTTTCACCTCTGGCACTGCCCACTGCCATCCTGCCACTGTCCTCTGTCACCATGGCACTGCACACTGTCACCCTGGCACTGCCCTATGGCACTGTCTGCTGCCATCCTGGCACTGCCCACTGTCATCCTGGCACTACCCACTGTCATCCTGGCACTACCCTCTGTCACCCTGGCACTCTGTTCTCACCTCTGGCATTGCCCACTGCCATCCTGCCACTGTCCTCTGTCACCCTGGCACTGCCCACTGCTACCTTGGCTCTGCCTGCTGTCACCCTGGCACTGTCCTCTGTTACCCTGGCACTGTCCTGTCACCCTGGCTCTGCCCTCTGTCTCCCTGCCACATCCTGCTGCCACCCTGGCACTGCCTGTGGGTGTGAAGCTGTCAGTGGCCCCTGGGGCAGGTGGGGTGCTCTGGCCGCCCGGGGTATCGCTGCAGTGCCCAGCTGCCAGGGCAGGTGGGTCGGGGGCGTAAGTGCCAGGAGAGGTGCAGTGCTGCATGGGCTCTCCACGTGGCACAGGGCAGCTGGGCCCGAGCGAGAGGCTGGTGCTCAGAGCTCAGGGGCCATCTCGTCCTCGCCAGCAGAGCGCCAGGCACCGCCGGCCCACGCCAATCACGGGCACCGGGCCTGCTGCCCTCCGCTGGGCACGGGGCAGGCCAGGAGGGGACAGGCAGACCCTCGGAGCAGCCAGGGCTCGTCCCATGGGGACTGTGGCTTTATGGGGTTGTCCCCCTGTGACTCGCACACGCGCTCCCCCAGGGGTGTCCCAGCCTCTGTGTGTGGGGGGGGGCAGGGGCAGGACAGTTCACAAGATGCCCAGCAGGTGGCACTCACAGACCATCTCGCAGCGTTGGGGCGCCGAGGGGGGCAGTGGGGCCCCGGGGCGGGAGGCTGAGCGGGGCTGACGCCGACCCCTTCTCTGTGTTTTTGGGTCTCCCGCTACGCGGCCCCTCAGCTCACCCCCCGCTGCCCCCGTCTGACCTCGTTAGGAATCATCGTTCATCCCGCCCAGCACGGTGGGGCCAGGGGGGGCGGCCGAGCACGGGGCCCATCGCGCCAGGCGCTGCGCAGACCCCGAGGAGCCACCAGCCCTGGGGCGGGAGGGCGGAGCCGGCCGGCGGAGCCAGCGCAGAGGCGTAGCGAGGGTGTGATGCGCCCCGGGGCAAAGGCAAAATTCCCCGGCCCCCCGCCCCCCCCGCTCATCATTTGTTACTCGCCGTGGGACATTCCAGGTGCCCATCTGTGCGGGGAGGGGAACGTGCCAACAGGGTCTGGCCTGGACGCCCCGTGCTGCGCCCGCCCAGCCAAAGTGCAGAATGTGCCGCGTGGGACGCGGGAGCTCGCAGCCCGCAAGGCGAGCGGGGCTGGCGGTTTGGGGGGACCATGAATCGCGCCCCCGTGGGAGGCCGAGGCTGGAGAACTGCTTGAGCCCCGCGCGAGGGCCACACGCTGGGTGCATCCGGCATGTCCGCGCCAAGCCTGACAGCACGACGGCGGCTCGTGGGACGCTCGGGACCCGGGGCTGCGAAGGAGGCTGACGAGGCTGGGCTGCAAAGGGACCGGGGTGAACACTGCCGTGGGGGGGCCTTGCGGTACGAGCAGCCGCGGCAGCGTAGCCCAAGTGGGAGCCGGTCTCTGTAGGGCGCCGAGCAATGATCCCTCGTGTTCTTCGGCAGGGGGATGGGACGTGGAGGGGGCGCGGGGCGGGGATTCCGGTGTCAGGAGGCGGGTTCGGGACGGGGGGCTGGTGTTGGAGGGGCACCGGGGGAGTTCAGGAGTCAGGCAGGGGGCTGGGTTGGGGGGCAGGGCTCAGGGACGGGGTGAGGGTGCAGGAGTCAGGGATGACGGTGGGGGGGGAGGGCTCAGGGCAGGGCACTGGAAGGTGGGGTAGTTTACCGGGGCTGGCCAGTGGTGAGTGTGACGCGGCTCTGGCGGCAGAGCCTCCTGGGGACAAGGGACTCCAGGAGCTGGCCCCGGTTTCCATCTACGCCCCTCCAGCGAGTGGGGAGGCCTGGCTCCAGGGGTCGCCCCCCCCCACAACTGCCCCTGCAGCCCTTGGGGGTTTTGTAGCCCCGGGGTCCGCCCGGCCTGCCGCTGCGCCCCAGCCTCCAGCCGGGCCGGGGAGGGCAGAAGTCGGAGCCAGCCCTGAGCTCCAGCTGCCACCCCTCCACCCCCGAATCCAGGGGCGCCACGGTGGGGGGCTCCGTTCACCCATCTGATCTGCACAGCTGGCTCCTCTCTGCACTTTTACCCCAAGGCCACCTGGGTGGGCTCTGGGGGGTGCGGGGGGCAGCACCTGGGCTCTGCTTTCCCTAGAGTGTGTGTGTGGGGGGTCTGTCTCCCCTGCACAGTTCTGGGTCCAGCCGGGAGCTGGGGGAGGGGTTGCCCTGGATGGGCCCCCACTTTATCCTCCAATTTTCCAACATCCTTTTTGCAGTGTGGACCCAGAACCAGCCCCCGGGTGCAGGCCTGGCCTGGCTCGGCCACAGACAGAGGCGATGCCTCTCCCTGCTCCCACTTAGCAGTCCCTGTGCGGGCATCCTGGGATCCCGGCCGCTCCCTTAGTGACCCCATCGCACGGGGGCTCACGGCCGCTCCCTTAGTGACCCCGTCGCACGGGGCCTCACAGCCACTCCCTTAGTGACCGCGTCACACGGGGGCTCACGGCCGCTCCCTTAGTGACCGCGTCGCACGGGGGCTCACGGCCGCTCCCTTAGTGACCCCGTCGCACGGGGGCTCACGGCCGCTCCCTTAGTGACCCTGTCGCATGGGGGCTCACGGCTGCTCCCTTAGTGACCCCATCGCACAGGGGCTCACGGCCGCTCCCTTAGTGACCCCGTCGCACGGGGCCTCACGGCCACTCCCTTAGTGACCGCGTCGCACGGGGGCTCACGGCCACTCCCTTAGTGACCCCATCGCATGGGGCCTCACAGTCACTCCCTTAGTGACCCCATCGCACAGGGGCTCACGGCCACTCCCTTAGTGACCCCGTCGCACGGGGGCTCACGGCCACTCCCTTAGTGACCGCGTCGCACGGGGGCTCACGGCCGCTCCCTTAGTGACCCCGTCGCACAGGGGCTCACGGCCGCTCCCTTAGTGACCCCGTCGCACGGGGCCTCACAGCCACTCCCTTAGTGACCCCATCGCACAGGGGCTCACGGCCGCTCCCTTAGTGACCCCGTCGCACGGGGCCTCAAAGCCACTCCCTTAGTGACCGCGTCGCACAGGGGCTCACGGCCACTCCCTTAGTGACCGCGTCGCACGGGGGCTCACAGCCACTCCCTTAGTGACCGCGTCGCACGGGGCCTCACAGCTGCTCCCTTAGTGACCCTGTCACATGGGGGCTCACGGCCGCTCCCTTAGTGACCCGATTGCATGGGGGCTCACGGCCGCTCCCTTAGTGACCACATCGCATGGGGGCTCACGGCCATGCCCCCCAAATCCTCTTCAGTGTGGCTGCTGCCCGACAGAGCCCCCCTACCCCGTGTCACTATGACCCCCCCACCCGACACCTGGCCCTGACCTGTGTCCAACCCCCCCACCCTGCCCCATTGCCCCAGCCCCCTCTTCAGCTAGCTCCCCCGTCCCAGCCCAACTGGGGGGGGGGGGTGGGCTCAGCTGATTTCACAGTTTCCGCCAGCTCAGTGCTGAGGACGCTGACTCGCATCGACCTAGAGCAGATCCCCCCGACTCCCCTCTCCCCACTGGGTGACCCCCCCCACGCCTGTCTCTTGTCCCTGCTTGGTAGCAAGCCCCGGGCTTGGCCTGATTGGCAGCTCAGGCAGTTTCTCCAGGGCAGGGGCTAATTCCCCAGGCAGGTTTTTAACCCTTTCCTTGCCCGCCTGGGAGTGGAGCACCCCCCCCACCCCAGTCTCTCCACAGTCAGCCCAGGAGGAGGGGCTGGGGGTCATCTTAACCCCCTAGAGCCCCCCCGCCCCCGCACCCTCCTCACACGATGGGGGCTTTTCGGAAACCTCTGCCCGGGGCGAGTGCGCCAACCTTTATGGAGCCATGGGCTAACGAGGGGGCAGCAGGAAGGGGTGCCTGCCCCCTGGCTCCAGAGACCACACACAGACACCATCTCGTGCCTGGGCCCCGTGTGGCCTGAGCCCGTGGGGCAGGGCCCGGCTCCGTGTTAGCTGGGCCAAACCGGAGTGGCACTGTGGCCCCTCTCCCCACTCGCTTGGATTTGGGTGGGGCGGGCATGGGGCCCGTGGGCCAGGGCTGCTGGGTGGCGAGTGCCGAGGGGGGCAAGAGGAGGGAGGGGTGCGTGCAGAGGGCCTGCACATGGACGCTGGCACCCCACTGCCCTCTGCTCGCTGGAGCCAGACCTGCCTGCCGGGCTGTGATCCCTGGGGCTCCCCATTTCCCCTCGGCCCGCACAAAGGCGCCATCTCTCCAGGGGGAGTGCCGTGCCCTGGGACAGACCCTGCCTGCCTGGCTGCCCGGGGACTGCAGAGGTGGAAGGTGCCACCATGACATGGCGTCCAAGGAGGCACCAGGCTGGTGGCGTCACACGATTCCCCTCCCCCCCCCCCCGTCCCTGAACCAGGCAGCCCCAGCAGCAGGGGTGACATCAGGTCCTGGGGGCAATGGGAGCTGAATGGCTCTCGGGACGTGGCCCCGGGCTCCAGACCTTGACCTGCCAGGGGTGAGCTCCGGCCAGCCCAGGGCATCAGGCATGTGCCAAGCTTGCCCGGTCTCAGCCCAGTTCTGGTGCTGGGATCCATGAGGCACCAACGGGCACTCAGCAGAATGGCAGAGCCTTGCTGCCCAAATGCCCGCCTTGCCCGCACAGAGACCCCACCAGGCAGCAGTGGGCAGGCGGGGGGGTGTGAGGAAGTGGGGAGTTTTGGGGTTCAGAGGGGGGCTGCATGCAGGAAAAGGGGTCAGTGCCCGAGATGTTACTGGTTTAATATGACAAGGGGGGGGAGTTTGTTGTTGCAGGGAACAGCCCAGCACTGGAGCCGCCGTGCCTGGTGCCCTTGGCCCTGCTCAGAGGACACGGTTCTGTCGCTCTGGGCTGGAGAACAGGCTGCGCTAGTCCCCCTGGGAGTGGAGGCCCTGGGGGGTGCAGAGGGAGAGGACCCCCCCCAAGGGGCTCACGGTGGAGGCAGGCGGCTGGAGGCCCAGAGAGGCGCCATCCCAGAGGCGGAGGGGCGGACCCCCCGGGTGAGAGTGGGCCCCCCAAGAGAGGGTCGCCACACTGGAGTGGACTTCCTGAGAAAGGGGGTGCCGGACGGGGGTGGGAAGCCGAGGGGCCAGGTGTGGGCACCACCTTTGAGCCATGACAGGGTTGCTCCGACCATGGGGAATTCCCGCTGCCCCCTGCCCCGGAGATGTGTCCGGGTGGGTGGGAAATCCTGCTGCCCTGTCCCTGGCGTGCTGTAGGGCGGTGCCGGGACGGGGCTGGGTGTGTGCTCTCCATTGTGAGCTGTTTCGTGTATTGCCAGGGCCCTTGCGCCAGGCCTGTAAGCCAGCCCTTGGCACGCAACAGGCTGGCCCGGCCCCAGTCCCGGGGCAACCCAGAGGCACTGTCCCAGAGCCCCGCCTCGGAGCAGGCCGAGAGCGGTGAGTGGCTCTGAGCTGAGCGGGGCACAGGCCTCCCTGGCTGGGACTCAGCACAAGCTCCCCAGGCAGCCTTGGCTTTCTTCTCCTCCGCAGAAGACTCCGTGATGCCACAGCCAGCGAGTCCCACGCACCCTCCCCCGAGAGATGCAGGTGGCACATGCCCACTCCACGGCCCCCCTGCCACCTGCAGACCGGTAACCAGCCGCCTGTCCCCTGGGGCTGTCTTGCCATGCTAGGAGTTCCCTGCTGCCTGGCACGGCGCCCGGCCTGGAGAGCCAGACACCGAGGGGGGTCACGGCTGGGGTGGGGCATTGCTGGGCAGAGCTCCTGGCACCCGGCAGCCCAGCGAGCAATCACCGGGGGTTGGACAGAGCCTCGCTCCTCCATGCCTGCCTCAGCTCCCATCCCCCCGAAGCTGCAGCCGCTGCCCTCCTGGCCCCTTTCCAACAGCCAGCCCAAGGCAGGCACCTTGGTGTCTCTGCCTGAGTCTCAGGGAGGAAGTGGTTGGGGCACTAGCCTAGGATTTACAAGCCCCTGCTCTGCCACTGCCTCCCTGGGTGACCCAGGGCAAGTCCCTTTGCCTTGCTGGGGGATCACTGCCTCGCTGGGCGGCCAGGGCTGGGGTGCTGAGTTTCTGCGGCGGTGGGGCTGGCCTGCGTCTCACCAGGCACAGTGGGAGGGGCCCTGGCTGCCTGTCCTCTGCTCCAGAGGGGCGGGGGCTGGAGGCGCCCACTTTGGACTGTATTGCTGCCAAGGCCTGAGTTCAAGTTCACAGCAAGTCCCCAGCTTCAGAGTGGGTGGAGGGAGCTCTGTGGGGGCGGAGCAGGGCCCTGCCTGGGGCGGGGCCCTTCATCTGGGGAGCACCATGGGCTGGAGCCACTCCATGGGCTGCGCAGGGCCCCTCCGGAGCGAGGGAACCAGGTATCCCCCCGCCCAAGCCCCTGGCACGCGAGGGCAGCCACAGCGCAGCGGCCAGGGACCGCACAGCCTCTGGGACGGGGGAGAGAGTCCCCAGGTGGGGCAGGCCCCGGAGGCGCCGGGCAGGTGCCCTGGGGCAGCAGCCGGGTCTGCGCAGGGCGGCTGCCTGAGAAACCGCACCCCCCGGCGCTGCAGCTGGTGGCTGAGCGACACCACGGACCAGATCTCCGGAGACTGGACACAGCTGTTTAATGACACATCTGGCTGCACAGCCCTGATCACGCCTCGCTGCCCCTCCCAAGGCCCCGCGGCACCGCCCAGCCGGTCACACCCGGCAGCTGCCTTCCCGGCTCCCCCCGCTGCGGGGGTAAAATGCTGCCAGGACAGAAGGGTCCGGCTCTGCCCAGGGAACGGGGGAACCGGCCCCTTGATCCGGCCAGAGCACCCTGTGGGCATCTGGGTACCCCGGGGCTCTACCCACTGTGAGCGCAGCAGCCACGCTGCCCTGCCTGGCTGGGGGCTGCACCCCAGGGGCTTGTCACACAACTGGGGAGCCACGCCAGGCCCCACCTTGCCCAGCCTGCAATGCATGTTGGGACATGTAGTCTCCGCAGGATGCAGGAGGCTGCCGGCAGCTCCGCTTTCTGCAGTAGAAGGGCAGCCTCCCTGGCCCCGTGTTTGGGCATCTTCAGGCAGGGACAAGCCGGCCGAGGGAGGGTCCAGGTGCAGGGCCGCCTGCGTTTCAATGGACGTGTCTAAATCCCCTAGGGGCCTAGCGACAGCGCCCCATTTGGCTCAGGCTGAAAGAACCCGGAAGCCACCTGCCCAGGGCCCTTTGCCCCGACTCCTCTGCCCGTTAACCCACCAGCGAGGCCTCCTGGAGGGCGCTGCCCTTCTGCTGTCCCCGCCTTGTCAGTGCGCCCTCCTGCCGCTGCCATCCCCACACCTGGGTACCTGTGGCAATGCGCCGGCCTCTCCTGCCCGGAGCCGCCTCCCTGGCTGCCCACGCTGCTTGGGGGAGGGACCGGCACTGCTGTGAGTGCCACGGGACGGGACGGCGTGGCCTTGTGGCTGCGTGATGGCCCCGGTAAGCACCCCTCCCTGCAGCCACCTCTCGCTGCCCCGGGCCCCTGGTGGTTTCTGTCTGGCAGCGCCACAGTCCATCCTCCGCCATCGTTCAAAGGGCTGCCCGGGGGGAAGGCTTCTGAAAGCAGGACCCGAAAGGGTCCATGCTCCTGGGACGCCTGCGGGCTGTGATCGAGGGGGCTCTGCCATGCAGAGCTGTGGCACACAGCAACCACGGGCCCCAGGAGCCTCTGCCTTGATCTGGGGGGCACCATGGGCCGGGCAGCTCACCACCTGCCCCTCCCCCGAGGATGGAAGGTGGGCGCAACCTGCTCCGGGTGGCACAAGGCAGGCGTGGTCGGGGCAGGAGCATGTGTGGCAGGTGCAGGAGTGGCAGGAGTGGGTGTGGCAGGCGCAGATGCGGGCAAGGCAGGAGTGGATGTGGCAGGTGCAGGCAGGCGCAGGCGGGGCAGGGCAGGAGTGGATGTGGCAGGTGCGGGCAGGCGCAGGCGGGGCAGGGCAGGAGTGGCAGGAGTGGGTGTGGCAGGCGCAGATGCGGGCAAGGCAGGAGTGGACGTGGCAGGTGCGGGCAGGCGCAGGCGGGGCAGGGCAGGAGTGGACGTGGCAGGCGTGGGCGGTGCAGGGCAGGAGCAGGAGCGGCAGGCGTGTGCGGGGCAGGGCAGGAGCAGGCTTCCTTCTAAACCAGGACAAAGCTGTGGGCAGGGCTCTGAGAAACGGGCAATGGCTGGGGGCCCAATAGGCGTGAAACAAGGCAAACTGGCCAGCGCACCCACAAGAGCTGGAGAACGTGGAGTGAGCTGTAACCCTGGGGCCGCGTCCCAGGAGACAGAGCAATCCCCGTGGCCCTGCGGCGAGCCTGGAGTCGCCGACACTGGGCGATCCGGGGGCGAGGGACCGGTTCCTCCAGCGCAGTCTGGTGCCGTGTCCTCTTGATGCGAGCCGGGCCGGTGGGAAGATCGAACGAAGCGAAAGCGAAAGGATTTGCTGCGCAGGGTCAGACAGCGGGACGCAGCTCCCGGATGCTGCCGCAGGGACCCCGACACACGGCGAGTGCACAGCCGCAGGCGCTGCCCCGGGGGTGGAAATTCCCTGCGGCGCTGCCGGCAGAGCTGTCGGGGGCAGGGCCTGTGCCGCTCTCGCTGGGCCTGGCACGGAGCAGGTCAGGCCTGCTGTAACCATTTTATCTCCGCTCGGTTTCACCGCGACCGATTGCCCTCTCCCGGCAGCTGAGCCAGCACTTCTGGAGCAGCTCGGCCCATATGCGGCTGGCCCTGGGGAGGGCTAAGTGCTTCTCACCAAGAGGCAGGGCCGCCGGGTGGGGAGCCCTCTCTAGTACTCGGTGCAGCTCCCACAGCCTCTGTCCGCACAGGAGAGCTCTGGCTCCGGGAGGCTCCATCACTCACTCCTCCTGCTTTGCCTCCGGAAGAGCCAGGCCAAGAGCAACACTCGGCTCTGCCCAGCCCTGACGCTGGAGCAGCAAGGCCCCTTGCTTCTGACTCGCTGCGCTTGGTGGCCGCTCAGGGGATCCCCGCGGCTCTCATCTCTCAAGCCTCTGGGGTTCTGGGCTGGCTGGAAGTCATGGCCACAGGCTGGCTGCTCGTTCCCCTGGCTGCTCCAGGCCCTCTCCTAGGCACGGGGGCCTGGGGAGTTTCTGTGGGTCAAGTAGCCGGTGAAGGCCCTGGCCAGCTTCCCAATGAAGACACGACTCCAGAGGCCAGTGAGCCATGCTGCCTGCAGCCTGTGCCCTGCTTGGGCACCGCGTTCTTGGCAGGCCGCACCTTCCTGCCAGAGGAAGGGGCTGATCCCTGCGGTTGTGTTCGGGGCGGTTCAGCTGCTTGGGGTGAAAATCTGGCCCCTCCTGATAGTCTCCTGAGAGTCTGCTGATCTTGCATCCTGGTGCGGTAATGGCTTGTCTTTGTAAGCAGCAAGAGGCGCTGTTCTGAGTGAACAGGTGCCGAGTGCCAAGGGGGCCAGCACTGTGCCTGGGAGAGGCATGCAGAGCCCCGAGCGGCACTGCTCAGCCGTGTGTCACAGCTCCTGTGCTGCTCACAGCAAAAGGAGATTCTTCTTTGGCTCCTGCCAGGGCTTTTGGAGCAGGAGGGCCTGACGTCTCTCCTGGCTTATGGCTGTGAAGTCGCATGTGGCTACGGATTCCATAAAGTCTGGGGTGGGCGCTCAGAATAAGCAGGCATGTGATACTGCGCCGCAAAGGCAGGCAGCTGGCATGTGACAGCTTGGACCAGGCACAGAACTCACCCCCCTGCTTCAGGCATGGCAAGGCCAGCTGGGACCCACGTGACCTGTGGCCATGCTCTGCCCCACAACACCTGCATGCAGCCCCACCCTGGCAGGGTAGCTAGGCCAAGTTAGAATCACGGTAATGTGTCTGCTCCTACCACCTCCTTGCTGCAGAGACACTGCGGGGGGGGGGGGGGGTGAGTTAGCAAACCCAACTTGCTTCCCTGGTGCTCATCCACACCAGTGGGGGACCCGGCACCCTGCCCAGCTCTCAGGGCAGTGCTGGTGGGCCCCTTGGCTGGCAGGGCAGCACCTGGTGCCCAAGCTGGGAGGAGGAGCTGCTTGAGGGGTTTCTTTGTGGCTTGCTGAGGCAGCCACAGTGGTGGGCTGGGAGTCTGACAGCCTGAGGAACGTAGCTCCCCATGGGTCAAAGGAACCCCGGCAGGTGGAACTGAACCAGGGCCCTCAGGGGTGCGGTGCCAGAGCCGTGACAGCTTGAGCTACGAAGCCAACAGGCCAGTGACCCTTAGGGGAGGGGAGTTACACCAGCACCTGGGCACACTGAGCTGCTCTGCCTGGTGGCCTCGCACTCAGCTGTCTCGGCCAGGGCAGGACTGGTGCTCCCTCGGGCAGAGACTGGGCCTGACTCGTCTCCCGCAGCCGGGGGTGAAGAGCAGCAGCTCCGTGGTGGGCTCACTGGAGCTGGGGTTTCCAAGCTGGGCTCACTCCAAGCTGGGGTCTCATGGCGCTTGGCTCTCTCCGCCAGGCTCCCCTGCAAGTGGCTCTCCCGCGGGGGGGATCTGGTCACGTGTGGGGGGGCTGGAAAATGGGTGTCGAAGCAGAGCAGAGTGGGTCACGCAGCCCTGGCCTCTGGGGGTGCCCCCTGCCCGCCGTAGCTCCCCACTCTGGAGGGTCTGCCCAGCGGCGCGGGAAGGGAACCGCAGAGACCAGCCCCGAGAGCCTGGGTGAAAGCGCCCGGTGTGTGCCTCTGGGGGGGAGGGAGGGCTCCGGGGAGCAGTGGGGAGGCTGGGACCAGGCCGGAGCTCCGGGACCGCCGCCCGGCCCGGGCTGCCAGCTGCAGGGCGGCCCTGCAGGCCATGAGGGCTCCGTCCCTCCGCTCTCGGTCAGGCGCGCCAGTCCCACTGCCAGACCATGGCGCTCGGGGGCACTCCCGGCCCGCTGCCCTGCAGCAACGGCACAGGGGGCCTTCCACCGGCCAGACGCCTGAGCGGGGGCTCGCACGGGCTCTCTCAGCCAATCAGAAGCCAGGACGCTGCCGGACGGCTTGTGGCCAGTCCTCTCTCCGCCAATCAAGTTGCCAAATTGCGAGGGTGTGTGAGGGGGGGGGCAGCTCCCTCCCAGCCAATCAGAAACCAGAAGTCTGCCGAGCGGGGTGTGTGGGTGGGGTCCTTGCTCTGCCAGTGGGAACGCGGGGGGGCCGGCGACCAGAGGCCCACGAGGGACGAGGCAGCAGCAGGAGGGGCCCCTCCGGCGGGCAGGCAGTGCCCTTGGCAGGGGAAGCGGCTGGCCAGCTCCTCCAGCTGCAAGCGTGGTGAATACAGAACACACTGGCGAGGGTTGGGCCCCGTGCCCCCGGCTGCCTGCCCGCTCATGCATCCTCCAGGGCGGGAGCCCAGCCCGCCCCCGGCCCGGGCAGCGGCTACGCCAGAGGTTTCAGGTGGATGGCAGGGCTGTTGGGGCGGGCGGCGAGGATGTAGAGGACGCTCTCCTTCAGGAAGGTCGGCCAGTCGACAACCCTGCCGGGGAGAGCGGACGAGAGTTAGCCTGGGGGCCACACAGGCAGGGGCTCTGCCCCCAGCCCAGCCGCGTGTGTGACGCTGCGGCTTCTGGCCAGCCCAGCCTGAGCACAGAGCAGCAAGGCATGGGTGGGTCAGACCCCGGCGCCCGGCGCTCCAGCGTTAAGGACCACTGGGGAGACGGGGTCCCCTCGCCGGAGCCTGCGGCGCTGACCTCCAAAGCCGGGGTCTGCATTTCCCATCCGCACAGCCCCTTCCTCCTGGCCAGGGCAGGGGGCTCAGGGACTCCAGCAAAAACCCTGGAACCAAGGTCTGACCGGGCCCCAGGGGAAGCAGCAGCCACGTGGCAAGGCAGGAGCAGCAGAGAAGCTGGATGCAGACAGGATCCTGCAGGAAGAGGCTGCAGAACGCCGTCTGGAACAGGCGGTGATGGCTGGACACCCCAGCTGGGTGCAGGCCTGGATGGCGTGTAGGGGGGCAGCAGCAGGGCAGGGAGATCCCGATGAGACACACCAGTAAGTGACCCTGGCCTGGCAGCTAGAATAGACGCCCCCCGCCCTGGAGGAGATGGAGAGACACCGCCCGCTTCTCTAGGCCTCTGTCCCGAGGGTAACCCCAACCTTTCCTTTCCTACCGGGCCTAGTGACGCCCCCTCCCTTGGCCAGTGTCTGGGAGGTGACAGGGACCTGCCCGCCCCACCACGCCGGGTCCAGCTGCTGAAGTGCTTTTCAGTGTGTGTCTCTGACACACTTGGCAGGCTGCTGGCCCAGAGGCGGGGGGGGAGGGAGTGTAGGAGATGGGGGGAGACTCCCGCCCTGCACAGCTGTGTTCAGGGGCAGCCCTCTCCTGTCCCCCCGAGACCCCTGGTCTGCCGAGCAGCCGGCCCCCAGGGAGGCTGACAGATGGCGCAAGGCAGGGAGCTGCACGTTTTCCAGCCCAGCAGCTGGTTTCTGCCGCGCTTTGCACGGCTCTGGGGGCTCCTGCCCACCCCACCTGCTGCCCCAAGTGCCACACCTTTCACAGCCCGACCCCGGGGCCCGGGGGAGCTGCTTTGGGTGGCTGTGGCTGTGCTGTTGCCATAGTGACAGCTCCTGCTCTTACCCGTACTCTGCTCCTCGCGGACAGGGAATCACCCCGCACCGCGGGGGCCAGGCAACACCCTTCGTGCAGGTGGGGAAGGGGTTTGGGCCATGCAGACCCAGGATTAGACACCAGGAGGCCTGACACGCAGCCCCTGCTCTGCCCACTAGCCCCAGCTCCCTTTTCCTGGCCAGGAGAACAAAGGCGATGAGCAGATTGGCTGGCCAATCCATTTTCAAATGCACTCCCTTGCCTGCAGAAATCGGGCCCCCCAAGAGGAGCCAGACGTTCTGCCAGCGCGCTCCTGCCAGCCTGGGAACGGGACGCCATCCCACTGCCCTGCCCCGGGCGGCAGAGCCCACGTCTCTGGCACACGGGAGCCGGCTCGGCGCTCCGTCCCTGCCGCTTTGCCCCAACGGGGGGCGGCTCATTGCCCGTCTTGCTGGACTGAACGGCATGAAATACCCGGAGCTCCGGCTTGACGAGACCATTTCCCATCCTCAGTCCCCCCGGGATTTTAACTGGAGACAGAACATTGTCTCCCGCCACATGGACGGGGGCATAATTACACCACCTGCCTCAGCTCTCTGCAGAGCTTTTCATGACTTTGAAGACTCCCCGGGTGTTTCCAGCCTGGATCTAAAGCGACCATGTTCCTCTCCCTCCCCCGATGCAGCCACCTCTGGGGGATGTAGCAATAAGTTGGTTGCTGCTGGCCATGACGGGAGAGCATCAGTATGACTCTCCAGGCTGAGGGAGCGGGGTTCTGCTCTCGCTCTGGTGAAAGGGCATCCTGAGGCAGCAGCCGCTTTCTTTGAATTCCAGGAATGTGGCCGACGACACGTTTTCCTGGAAAATGCCACCGCTCTTGCAAAAAGGTGCCTGAGGCTCTGGGGGGGCGATGCCTAGCGCGCTGGGGGAGGCCTGAGTTCTAGTCCTGGCTTTGCCACTTGCCTACAGCGCGACTGGGCAAGTCACTATGCTGCCTGGTGCCTCAGTTTCCCCGTGTGTAAAAGGGGACACGGACACTGCTGATGAAAAGTGCTCTAGCGACCATTGGCCGCAAGGAGGTAGCTGCTCAGGCCCAGAGGGCGGACGGCCCCTCCAGCAGCCCGCCCCGGGGCACTGGCTTCTCGCCAGCGCTGCAGTTAGGAAGGAGACCCCGTGCAGAGGGGCTCACTGGCTGGGCAGGAGCACCACAGCCCCGGCCTGGGGTGCAAGCAGCTCCCCTGTCGAGGGGGTGGGGTGGTTGTGGAAAAGGCGAGTAGTTAGTCATGAGAAGCAGGCCGAGGGGGGACCGGAGAGCAGCCTTCAGCGCTGCCCAGGGCCACTCTATCAGGGCAGGGATCGATTGCTCGGCCCATCCCCGCATTGCTATGGGGACCCCCCGCCACGGAGAGGGCCGCTGAACAAGCCGTGCTGCCCCGTGGGAGCCCACTCAGCCGGGGCCCAGAGAGCCCTGAGCAGCCTCCATCTCCCCCTCCCCCTGCCCTGCTCACCTGGGTTCCTCCGGCTCTGTGGCCAGCAGCGTCTTCTCCTGGCTCTTGCTGCTGCCGCTGCTGGCTGGGCTGCTCTCAGACATGGGCCCCACGTGGCTGATGCTGCGAGGAGAAAGGGCATTTCCCGCCATGGCACCGGTGCCCCTGGGCTGGGTGCGCCGCCGCCCGCGCCCTGGGCGCCCTCACGGCACGCTCACACGGCCAGGACCGGCCAGGCCCTGGCCGTACCCACCCGCTGGGCACGTGGCATCCGGGTGCCGCAGGCAGCCGGGAGGGCAGTGGGGGGACACTGCGGGAAGGGGGGGACTGTTGGCGGACGGGGATCTGGCTGGTGCAGGGCAGAGCTTTTGGGTGGAATCGCCCCACAGACCCCAGGAGCTGGGGCTGGGAGAGGTCTCCTGGTGCTGCCCCGGCTCCGGGCAGGGCAGCTGGCCCTGTTACCTGACGTTGCAGGACGGGGCCTCCTTCTGGTGCTTCCGAAACCACGTGTGCTGGGCTCTCCGGCACTCGGCCTCGCTGATCAGCCCCTGGCTGTCCTGGCTGAGGGGCAGGAAGGTGGCTCGGGCCCGCTCCCGCTCCTTGGCTGTCAGTAGCCGCAGCAGGGAATTCTGCAGGAGGGAGAGAACAGAGGAGGGCTGGAGCTCCCAGGCTTGGCAGGACATGGCGGGGGGGGGACCGGGACACAAGCCAAGGGGCTGGGTTCATCAAGGCGTGCCAGCAGCAGGGCAGGATGTCCTGGCCTGGTCCCACTCCAGCCATGCCAGGCCGGGGCCGGGAACACAGCCCATCCTGCTGCCGGGTGCAGGCAGCGGAGAGGGCCACGGTCACAGCCTGACCCGCACAGGGGGAGGCTGGCCTAATGATCTACCCCATGGGCTGACCTCGGGGTTGAATCTGGGACTCTCAGCTTGAGGCAGTATGAGTGACCCGTCTGACGGCGTCCGGCAGCCAGAGGGCTCGAACACCCAGAGCGTGAGGCTGCGCCCCAGACCGTCACGGCTGACAGCCCCGGTGGACCTGTCCTCCAGGAGCTTAGCGAATCCTCTTGACTCCAGTTATACTGTTGGCCTTCGCAACGCCTCCTGGCAACGAGCCCCACAGGGCACTGGGGGGAGAAATACGCCCTTGGGCTCGTTTGCAACCCGCTGCCTAGCAATTTCCTGGGGCGCCCCTGGGTGTTGTGTTCTGAGGCTGGGTAGATCACCCTTCCCTGGTCTCTTTATCCCCACAGGCATGATTTTCTGGACCTCTGTCATAGGCCCAAAATGGACAATCCCAGTCGTTTTAATCTCGCTTCAGGTGGCAGCTGTTCCATACCCCTCATCATTTTCAGAACCCTTGCCGAGAGATCTTAAAGCACACTAGGACTGGCAGGGCCCTCGAGGAGCCCTCAAGTCCACTCCCCTGCTCTCACGGCAGGACCAAGCACCGTCCAGAGCAGTGTTTCTCAACCTTTTTTTTATAAAGTACCCCTTTTTCCAAAAAAAATTATAAGTACCCCCAGAACCTACAGTTTTCAGACACACAACATTTTTTTTTCTACCATTGCAACACAGTTCTTTAATTGTAGCCAGGCAGGGGATGAAATTTTTGGGTGTAAAAAGTACAAAAATAATAAAATGCTGTAAAACTTAAAACAAAAATTCAGTTTTCGCCACATTTCAGTTGTGTGGACGTACCCCCCAGACTTCTCTCGAGTACCCTGAGGGTACTCGTACCACTGGGAGAGCTACACCGCTCTAGATCATCCGTGGCTGGTGTCTTTTCTATGATGAGGCGACCACATCTGCCCGTAGCACAGTGGGCGCACCGTGGCTTGGTACACTACGCAGTAAGAGATTTTCTGTCTTAGCGTATGTCTAGACTGCATCCCTCTGTCGGCAGAGGGATGCAGATTAGGCAGGTCGACATTGCAAATGAGGCAGGGATTTAAATATCCCGTGCCTAATTTGCATAAAAATGGCCGCCACGTTTTGCCGACTCAGCACTTTGAGCGGCAGTCTAGAGGTGGGTCTGTCGAGAAAGAAAGCCTTTTTTGACAGATCCCTTATGCCTCCTGCAAGGAGGTTTACAGGATCTGTCAAAAAAGGCTTTCTTTCTCGACAGATCCCCCTCTCGACCGCCTCTTTTTGCCAACAAAGTGCTGAGTTGCCAAAACGCAGTGGCCATTTTTATGCAAATGAGGCGCAGGTTATTTAAATCCCTGCCTCATTTGCAATGTCGACCTGCCTAATCTGCATCCCTCTGCCGACAGAGGGATGCAGTCTAGACATACCCTTATTCTTTATCCCTGTCCTAATGCCCCACAATATGTTCACTTTTCTGACAGCTGCTGCCCGGGAGGGGAACGTCACAAGTTCTGGAAGACCCCTTGGTAACTCTTGGCAGGCAGCCGCGGACGCCTGCTCTGCAGGGGGTGCTGAGTGCGGAGACTGGCACTCCAAACGCCTAAGGCAGGTAGAGGGATATGGGGAGGGACACACGGGCAGGCGAATGGGCAGCTCCCTGGGACTGGGAGAGGCACTGGGGTGGTCTCTGGACTATCCGAGGATCCCACTGGCCTCTGGAGCTCCCTGCCCCTCCTCCGTGGCACTGCCCCAGGGGGCCTGGCTTTTGCGCACCCATGGGGGGCTGTCTCGGTACCTGCGGACGGAGCTTCTGCAGCAGCACGATGGACTCGTGGAAGAGGAAGTCTGGCCACTCGGCGTGGCCCTTCCTCTCGGGGTCCAGCGCGGAGAACTGCAGGGCCGCTCGCTCCTCCTGCTCCTCGCTCATCGGCCTCTCGAAGTGGCGCTTGTGGACCAGGTGCTTGTAGTGCAGGAAGTTGTCCAGCGTCAGGCAGGTCTCTGCAAGGCCAAGCCAGGTGCCCATCAGCCCCACTCTGCCCAGCCACGAGCGCCCTCCAAGCACCCACGGCGAGTGCTGTCCTGCCCGGCCACGTGACTCCGTGCGGCCTCCCAAGCACGTGAGCACCGGGACCCTCATCCAGGCTGCCCACAGCCCCTTGGCAGCCACCGGTGGCATCAGCAGCACCACTCCACTTTGCATTGTGCCCTGGGGGGTCATCGGTGTGGCCAGGGAAACACAGCACCCCTGGGTGGGCTTGGGACTGGAATAAAGAAGGTGCAAACAGGGCTCTGTGGACTAGGGGTGCTGCCGGAGTTTGGGGTGCCAGCGTGAGGCTGTAGGTCGCCCACACGTGTGCAGCACGGCCCTGACTCTCGGCCCGCAAACCCTGGCCTCTGAGTGAGAGGAGAAACTCCAACCACTGTCAGCAGTAGCAGAGCTTTTATCTGCTGTGCCCCTATGGGGCAGCAACACCCAGACCCAGGGCCGTTGCTCAGGCAGGGCGCAGGGCAGCACTCACCCGGGATGATCTTGCATTGCTGGAAGGTCTCCATCAGGCTGTACATCTCCTCCTCCGTCAGCAGGAGGTTGAGGTTGTCCTGCCGCAGGGCGAGGCGTCGAGAGAAACCCCCGGTGAGTTAGCTCCCGGAGAACAGCCCCCAGCACTCCTCCCCAGCTGCCTGCAGGAGCCACTGCCCCACAGGGACTTTGCGGCAGCATGTGGGGCCTCCCAAGCGGGTAATCAGGGACACACGGAGCCCCCCCCATCTGTTGCTCCCTTCCCTGAGGGCGGTGGAACGAGCTCCCCTAGCCTGCAGGCTCTGCTCATTTGCGGGAGAGTTGCTGTGCGCTGGGTGTGTGTGGATGGAGCGGGGTGCTGTGTGTGTGCACACGTGTGTGCGTGTGGAGGGCTGTGGAGGCAGTGTGCTGGGTGTGTGTGGATGGGGCGGGGTGCTGTGTGTGCGCACATGAGTGTGCGTGTGGAGGGCTGTGGAGGCAGTGTGCTGGGTGTGTGTGGATGGGGCGGGGTGCTGTGTGTGTACACATGCGTGTGCGTGTGGAGGGCTGTGCAGGCAGTGTGCTGGGTGTGTGTGTGGATGGGGCGGGGTGCTGTGTGTGTACACATGCGTGTGCGTGTGGAGGGCTGTGGAAGCAGTGTGCTGGGTGCGTGTGGATGGGGCAGGGTGCTGGGTGTGTGCACACATGTGTGCGTGTGGAGGGCTGTGGAGGTAGTGTGCTGGGTGTGTGTGGATGGGGCGGGGTGCTGTGTGTGTACACATGCATGTGCGTGTGGAGGGCTGTGCAGGCAGTGTGCTGGGTGTGCGTGTGGATGGGGTGGGGTGCTGTGTGTGTACACATGCATGTGCGTGTGGAGGGCTGTGCAGGCAGTGTGCTGGGTGCGTGTGGATGGGGCAGGGTGCTATGTGTGCGCACATGAGTGTGTGTGGAGGGCTGTGGAAGCAGTGTGCTGGGTGCGTGTGGATGGGGCAGGGTGCTGGGTGTGTGCACACGTGTGTGCGTGTGGAGGGCTGTGGAGGCAGTGCAGTGGGGGGCAGTGAAGGGCTTAGCCAGGGAAAGCTGAGGTGACAAATCTGGTTTGCACTTTGCTCTGAACATGGGGAGGCGGGTTGTCAGGTTACTGGAGGGAGTGCAGGGGCGGGGACGCTAATGTGTTATTATGGGGTGCTGAGAGGGTAGGGGAGGAGATGACACTGCCTGTTTGGGCTGGGGAGTGACGCCACCTGTCTGGGCAGGAGGGCGTGTCACAGTGTCTAGACTGAGGGGGGTGACTCCATCTGTCTGGGCTGGTGAGGATGACACCGCCTGTCTGGCTGGTGAGGATCACACCGCCTGTCTGGCTGGGGGGGTGACGCCGCCTGTCTGGGCTGGTGAGGATGATGCCACCTGTCTGGCTGGGGAGGTGACGCCGCCTGTCTGGGCTGGTGAGGATGATGCCACCTGTCTGGCTGGGGGGGTGACGCCGCCTGTCTGGGCTGGTGAGGATCACACCGCCTGTCTGGCTGGGGGGGTGACGCCGCCTGTCTGGGCTGGTGAGGATGACGCCACCTGTCTGGCTGGGGGGGTGACGCCGCCTGTCTGGCTGGGGGGGTGACGCCGCCTGTCTGGGCTAGCGGGTGACTGTCTAGGCGGTGGTGAAGCAGCCTGTCTGGTTGGGAGCGATGGGGTAACCGGGGGGGGAGGGGCATAGAGCTGGCCCCTAGCACAGCAGCCAGACCGCCCTGCCCCCCCGGGTGTGGCACTCACGCAGTAGTAGCAGCTCCAGCCCGTCTCGGTGTGTGCCGTCTCCGTCACCTCCACGGCGCTGGTGCTGTGCACGTAGCCCATGCGGCGCAGGCAGCCGTCGTGATAGACGCGGGCGCAGACCCTGCAGGGGAAGAGGCTCTCCGCCGTCCACACCTCGCAGATCTCGCACATCTCGTCGCTGACCACCTGGGTGGGGGAGGGGGAGACAGCAGGGTCAGTGGGCAGGGACCCATCACACCCGGGCCTCCTCACACGTCCCCACCCTGCCAGGTGCAAGGCCAGCTCTGCAATGGGGGTGTGTGTGCCGGGAGTAGGGGGCCCAGCGCTTGTGGGGAGGGGACCACAGGAGGGGGCAGTGGATGGAGGGGTGCAGGGGGTGTGGGACAGAGAGGAGTGTGTGGAGGGAGGGAGAGAGAATTGGAATAGCGTGGATATGGAGGGAGGGACAGATGGAGGGAGGGAGAGTGGCAGGGAAGGAGAGAGGGAGGGACAGAAGATAGATGGATGGAAGAAGGGAAAGACGGACAAAAGGAGGAGTATGTATGCAGAGGGATGGATGGAGGGAGGGAAGGATGGACAGATGGACGAGGGCATGCAAGCAGAGGGAGGGAAGGAAGGACAGACGGAGGGGCGTGCGTCTGGAGGGACAGACAGATGGATCAGGGCATGCCTATGGAGGGAAGGCTGGACGGACGGAGGGCCGGACAGATGGAGGTTGTGACGTTACTGGATTTGAGTAGGAACCCCTGTTGTGGGTCTGCCCCAAACGTGCCCTGGCGGGCCCGGCGAGGTATCTGTCGAGCACGGGGTCGCTTTGCGCTCTCTGTGTGCGTGCCGGGTGTGTGCAGTGGGAGCTGTGCGATTGGGCCCTGTGCTGGCGTGCCCAGCATGGCTGGCGGGGGGACTGACAGGCCTCACCCAGCCCCGGGGAAGGGTGGATGGCCACGCCCGTTGGAGGACTTCCGTGCCAATGGGCTGTGAGGGGCGCGATCCACGTCCCGGCGTTTTGCTGGGAACCGGCAGCCCCGCAGGCCCCCCATGGCGGCTGGAAAGGACCCGGGCAGCAGTGTCCCGCCAGGGTGCGCGTCTGCGCGGCTGCACACAGGAAATTCTCCGCTCGCCCGCCTCCTCTGCTCCGGCGGGTGGGGCCAGCTCAGGCCTCGTGTGGGGGGGGCCGCTGTGGGGGGAGGCGGGGCTTCCTCTGGCGGCAGGGGCTTGCTTGGGGGGCTGGCGCCTGCTGTGTGGCGGGGGGGAGACCCTGCGCTGTCCCGGTGGGGAGCCAGGACCTGTTGCGTAGCCGGGCGGGGAGTCCTGCTGCATGGTGGGAGGCCGAGTCTGTTCCGGTGGCTGGGCTGCTCCCGGGGCCAGCTCCAGCCCTTCCCCAGGGGCTGGGGCCCCATGTATCTCCATCCCCCCCTGTGCCTTTCCTTCTCCCCTCAGCATCCCCTGGTCCTCCCCCCGCACACGTTATCGCTCCACCCCCAGCACCTCACTCCCTGCAAA
This sequence comes from Pelochelys cantorii, assembly GCA_032595735.1. Lineage (NCBI taxonomy): Eukaryota > Metazoa > Chordata > Testudines > Trionychidae > Pelochelys > Pelochelys cantorii. Next base: position 410,343 of record CM064330.1, on the reverse strand, counting down.
CCCTGGGCGCTGGCAGCGGCTTTGGGGCTCACAGCCGGCCCCCCGAGGGGCAGCCCGGGGCCTCCCCTGCCCTGCACACCGGCTGCCTAGGGAGCAGCGCTTGGGGGGGCGGGCACGTCTCGCCGTCTCCCCACTAGGTGTGGGGGGTGCTACCTGGGAGAGTCTCTCGGGCAGCGGGTGGCTGCCGCAATGGCCCCCCCCCAAGAAGCGCACGTGGCCTCGTTGTGACAAAACTCACTCCGCTCCTGGACGGGAAATCTCCGGGGGCCGCGGCTGGACGGGGGGCCTGCGCACGAGACCGGTGGGATTCCCTCCCAAGGGGCAGGGGGGTCAGGGGCCTGGAGGCTCCTCCCTTTGTCTTCATTCCCCGCATCCCCACTTCACAGCAGCTTAGCTAGGAGCTGGGCCGGGAAGGGCGCACGACCCACCCTAGCAGAGGACGTGCTCCCGAGACTCGGGACACGGCAGGTGGGTCCGTCTCTGCGACAAGCCTGCCCCGAGGACGCTGTGACTGGGAAAGGAAACTGCATTTCCTTTCTCAAACTCTCCTTCCTTTGCAAATAACCCATTGGGTTTCAGATTCAAAAGGACCCGCACCACCTACTCGGCTGGGTGAGATCCAGGTAGAAATCGCCCTGGGACTGCGGCTGGGCCTTTGGGACTGGGAGAGCCTGCTGGGAGGGGAGGGATGGGTTATAACCTCTCTCCTGTGTAAGGGGGGTGGGGGGCACAGGGAGCGCTGGGGTGTTCGAGGGGAGGTGGGGGGGTGGGTTATAACCTCTCCCCTGTGTAAGGGGGGCTGGGGGGCACAGAGAACACTGGGGTGTCCGAGGGGAGGTGGGGGATGGGTTATAACCTCTCCCCTGTGTAAGGGGGGTGGGGGGCACAGGGAGCGCTGGGGTGTCTGAGGGAGGTGGGGGATGGGTTATAACCTCTCCCCTGTGTGAGGGGGGTGGGGGGCACAGAGAACACTGGGGTGTCCAAGGGGAGGTGGGGGATGGGTTATAACCTCTCCCCTGTGTAAGGGGGGCTGGGGGGGCACAGGGAACACTGGGGTGTCCAAGGGGAGGTGGGGGATGGGTTATAACCTCTCCCCTGTGTGAGGGGGGCTGGGGGGGCACAGGGAGCACTGGGGTGCCTGAGGGGATTTGCTGGGGAGGCTCGTTGCTGGCCAGGGGGGCAGCTGAAGTGCTCAGTGCGGCTGGTTTGGTGTTTTCTAGGGAAGGTTCCCAGGCTTGGGCTGTAAGTAGCCCTGGCTCTCAGCAACTCGCCCTGATTTGGCCCTGTCAGCGTGCACATGGAAACTGTTATATTACAAAGGGCATGCATGAGGAGGGAAGGATGGACGGACGGAGGGGCGTGTATGAGGAGGGATGGATGGAGGGAGGGAAGGACAGACAGACGGGGCATGCTGCGGGATGGACGCAGGGACGGAAGAATGGACAGACGGAGGGGCGTGCATGCTGCGGGATGGACGCAGGGACAGAAGGACGGACAGACGGGGCATGCGGTGGGATGGACGCAGGGAGGGAAGGACGGACAGACAGAGGGGCGTGCATGAGGAGGGATGGACGCAGGGAGGGAAGGATGGACAGACGGAGGGGCGTGCATGAGGAGGGATGGACGCAGGGAGGGAAGGACGGACTGACGGAGGGGCGTGCATGAGGAGGGATGGACGCAGGGAGGGAAGGACGGACAGACGGAGGGGCGTGCATGAGGAGGGATGGACGCAGGGAGGGAAGGACGGACTGACGGAGGGGCGTGCATGAGGAGGGATGGACACAGAGAGGGAAGGACGGACAGATGGGGCATGCTGCGGGATGGACGCAGGGACGGAAGGACGGACAGACGGGGCATGCGGTGGGATGGATGCAGGGAGGGAAGGACAGACAGACGGGGCATGCAGAGGGATGGACGGAGAGATGGAGGGGCGTGCATGCTGCGGGATGGATGCAGGGAGGGAAGGACGGACAGATGGAGGAGTGTGCATGAGGAGGGATGGACGCAGGAAGGGAAGGGACGGACGGAGGGCGTGCATGAGAGGGATGGAGCAGGGAGGAGGACGGACAGACGGAGGGGTGCATGGGCGGGAGCGGGGGGATGGACGGACGACAGACGGAGGGGCGTGCATGAGGGGATGGCGAGGAGGGAGCGAAGACGAGGGGGGCAAGAGGAGGACGAGCGAGGGAGGGACAGCGGGGGCGGCATGGCGGAGGACGCGGAGGAGGAGACGGACAGACGGAGGGCGTGCATGAGGAGGTGGGAGGGAGGGAAGACGGGACGGAGGGGGTGCATGAGAGGGATGGGCAGGAGGGAAGGAGGAGAGAGGGGTGAGAGGAGGTGGAGAGGGAGGAGGAGGACGGACGGAGGGGCGTGCATGAGGAGGGATGGACCGGGAGGAAGGACGAGACGGAGGGGCGTGCATGAGGATGGAGAGGAGGGAAGGGACGACGGAGGGGCGTGCATGAGGAGGGATGGACGCAGGGAGGAAGGACGACAGACGAGGGCGTGCATGAGGAGGGATGGACGCAGGGAGGGAAGGACGGACGGAGGAGGGGCGTGCATGAGGAGGGATGGACGCAGGGAGGGAAGGACGGACGACGGAGGGCGTGCATGAGGAGGGATGGACGCAGGGGGAAGGACGGACGGACGAGGGGCGTGAGAGGAGGGAGACGCAGGGAGGAGAGGACGGACGAGGGCGGAGGGGGGGTGCATGAGAGGATGGACGCAGGGAGGGAAGGACGGACGACGAGGGCGTGCATGGGGGGATGGACGCGGAGGGAGGAGGAGACGGGGGCGTGCTGAGGGGATGGACGCAGGAGGGAGGACGGACGACGGGGGCGGCATGGGGGGATGGGCGGGAGGGAGGACGGAGGACGGAGGGCGTGCATGAGAGGATGGACGCAGGGAGGGAGGACGGACGCGGAGGGCGGCATGAGGAGGTGGACGAGGGAGGAAGGACGGACGGACGGGGGTGCATGAGGAGGGAGACGCAGGGGGAAGAGACAGACGGAGAGGCTGCAGGGGATGGACGCGGGAGGGAGGACGGAGAGAGGAGGGGGTGCATGAGGAGGATGGACGCAGGGGGAAGGACGGACGACGGAGGGCGTGCATGTGGGAGACGGGGAGGATGGACGAGAGACGAGGGGCGTGCATGAGAGGATGGGGGGAGGGAGGACGGACAGACGGAGGGTGAGGGAGGATGGACGCAGGGAGGGAAGGACGGACGACGAGGGCTGCATGAGGAGGTGGACGCAGGAGGAAGGACGGAAGAGGAGAGGCGGATGAGGAGGATGGACGCAGGAGGGAAGAGACAGACGGAGGGGGTGCAGAGGAGGATGGAGCAGGGAGGGAAGAGGACAACGGGAGGGGCATGAGGAGGGATGGACCGGAGGAGGAGACGACGGAGGGGCTGCATGAGAGGATGGACGCAGGGGGGAGGACGACGACGAGGGCTGTAGGAGGATGGACGCAGGGAGGGAAGGACGGAAACGGGGCGTGCATGAGGAGGATGGAGCGGGAGGGAAGGACGGACGGAGGGCGTGCATGAGGAGGGATGGGGAGGGAAGGAGGACAGAGGGGCTGCTGCGAGACGCAGGGAGGAGGACGGACAGGGGCATGCGGGGATGGAGAGGGAGGAGGACAGACGACGGGCTGCAGAGGGATGGACGAGGAGAGGGGAGAGTGCGATGGTGCAGGGAGGGAAGGAGAACGGGAGGTTAGGGAGGGAGGACGCAGAGGAACGAGGAGGCGGCATGGGGGATGGACGCAGGGAGGGAAGGACGACGACGGGGGCTGCAGAGGGATGGACAGGAGGAAGATGGAGGGGCATGCATGCTGCAGGATGGATGCAGGGAGGGAAGGACGAACAGATGGAGGAGTGTGCATGAGGAGGGATGGACGCAGGAAGGGAAGGATGGACAGACGGAGGGGCATGCATGCAGAGGGATGGACGGCAGGAGGGAAGGACGGACAGACAGGGCATGTGGCGGGATGGACGCAGGGAGGGAAGGACGGACAGACGGAGGGGCGTGCATGAGGAGGGATGGACGCAGGGAGGGAAGGACGGACAGACGGAGGGGCGTGCATGTGGCGGGATGGACGGCGGGAGGGATGGACGGACGGACAGACGGAGGGGCGTGCATGAGGAGGGATGGACGCAGGGAGGGAAGGACGGACGGACGGAGGGGCGTGCATGAGGAGGGATGGACGCAGGGAGGGAAGGACGGACGGACGGAGGGGCGTGCATGAGGAGGGATGGACGCAGGGAGGGAAGGACGGACGGACGGAGAGGCGTGCATGAGGAGGGATGGACGCAGGGAGGGAAGGACGGACGGACGGAGGGGCGTGCATATGGAGGGATGGACGCAGGGAGGGAACGACGGACAGACGGAGGGGCGTGCATGAGGAGGGATGGACGCAGGGAGGGAAGGACGGACGGACGGAGGGGCGTGCATGAGGAGGGATGGACGCAGGGAGGGAAGGACGGACAGACGGAGGGGCGTGCATGTGGCGGGATGGACGGCGGGAGGGATGGACGGACGGACAGACGGAGGGGCGTGCATGAGGAGGGATGGACGCAGGGAGGGAAGGACGGACAGACGGAGGGGCGTGCATGAGGAGGGACGGACGCAGCGAGGGAAGGACGGACAGACGGAGGGGCGTGCATGTGGCGGGATGGACGGCGGGAGGGATGGACGGACGGACAGACGGAGGGGCGTGCATGAGGAGGGATGGACGCAGGGAGGGAAGGACGGACGGACGGAGGGGCGTGCATGAGGAGGGATGGACGCAGGGAGGGAAGGACGGACGGACGGAGGGGCGTGCATGAGGAGGGATGGACGCAGGGAGGGAAGGACGGACGGACGGAGGGGCGTGCATGAGGAGGGATGGACGCAGGGAGGGAAGGACGGACGGACGGAGGGGCGTGCATATGGAGGGATGGACGCAGGGAGGGAAGGACGGACAGACGGAGGGGCGTGCATGAGGAGGGATGGACGCAGGGAGGGAAGGACGGACAGACGGAGGGGCGTGCATGAGGAGGGATGGACGCAGGGAGGGAAGGACGGACGGAAGGAGGGGCGTGCATGAGGAGGGATGGACGCAGGGAGGGAAGGACGGACAGACGGAGGGGCGTGCATGAGGAGGGATGGACGCAGGGAGGGAAGGACGGACGGACGGAGGGGCGTGCATGAGGAGGGATGGACGCAGGGAGGGAAGGACGGACGGACGGAGGGGCGTGCATGAGGAGGGATGGACGCAGGGAGGGAAGGACGGACGGACGGAGGGGCGTGCATGAGGAGGGATGGACGCAGGGAGGGAAGGACGGACGGACGGAGGGGCGTGCATAGGAGGGATGGACGCAGGGAGGGAAGGACGGACAGACGGAGGGGCGTGCATGAGGAGGGATGGACGCAGGGAGGGAAGGACGGACGACGGAGGGGCGTGCATGAGGAGGGATGGACGCAGGGAGGGAAGGACGGACGGAAGGAGGGGCGTGCATGAGGAGGGATGGACGCAGGGAGGGAAGGACGGACGACGGAGGGGCGTGCATGAGGAGGGATGGACCAGGAGGGAAGGACGGACGAGGAGGGGCTGCTGGGGGATGGACGCAGGGAGGGAAGGACGGACGAGGAGGGGCTGCGGGGGATGGACGCAGGGAGGGAAGGACGGACAGACGGGGGCTGCAGGAGGGATGGACGGGGAAGGAGGAGAGGAGGGGCTGCATGGGAGGGATGGAGCAGGGAGGGAAGGACGGACGGAGGAGGGGTGCATGAGGAGGGATGGACGCAGGGAGGGAAGGAGGACGGACGGAGGGGCTGCATGGAGGGATGGACGCAGGGAGGGAAGGACGGACAGACGAGGGGGCATGGGGGGATGGACGCAGGGAGGGAAGGACGGACAGACGGAGGGCGTGCATGAGGAGGGATGGACGCAGGGAGGGAAGGACGGACGAGGACGGAGGGGCGTGCATGAGGAGGGATGGACGCAGGGAGGGAAGGACGGACGGACGGAGGGCGTGCATGAGGAGGGATGGACGCAGGGAGGGAAGGACGGACAGACGGAGGGCGTGCATGTGGCGGGATGGACGGCGGGAGGGATGGACGGAGAGACGGAGGGGCGTGCATGAGGAGGGATGGACGCAGGGAGGGAAGGACGGACGACGGAGGGCGTGCATGGGGGGATGGACGGCGGGAGGGAGGACGGAGGACGGAGGGGCGTGCATGAGGAGGGATGGACGCAGGGAGGGAAGGACGGACGACGGAGAGGCGTGCATGAGGAGGGATGGACGCAGGGAGGGAAGGACGGACGGACGGAGGGGCGTGCATAGGAGGGATGGACGCAGGGAGGGAAGGACGGACAGACGGAGGGCGTGCATGAGGAGGGATGGACGCAGGGAGGGAAGGACGGACGACGGAGGGGCGTGCATGAGGAGGGATGGACGCAGGGAGGGAAGGACGGACAGACGGAGGGCGTGCATGGGGGGATGGACGCGGGAGGGAGAGGACGGACCCCCCCCCCCCCCCCCCCCCCCCCCCCCCCCCCCCCCCCCCCCCCCCCCCCCCCCCCCCCCCCCCCCCCCCCCCCCCCCCCCCCCCCCCCCCCCCCCCCCCCCCCCCCCCCCCCCCCCCCCCCCCGGAGAGGCGTGCATGTGGCGGGATGGACGGCGGGAGGGATGGACGGAGAGACGGAGGGGCGTGCATGAGGAGGGATGGACGCAGGGAGGGAAGGACGGACAGACGGAGAGGCGTGCATGTGGCGGGATGGACGCCGGGAGGGATGGACGGAGAGACGGAGGGGCGTGCATGAGGAGGGATGGACGCAGGGAGGGAAGGACGGACAGACGGAGAGGCGTGCATGAGGAGGGATGGACGCAGGGAGGGAAGGACGGACGGACGGAGAGGCGTGCATGAGGAGGGATGGACGCAGGGAGGGAAGGACGGACAGACGGAGAGGCGTGCATGAGGAGGGATGGACGCAGGGAGGGAAGGACGGACAGACGGAGGGGCGTGCATGAGGAGGGATGGACGCAGGGAGGGAAGGACGGACAGACGGAGAGGCGTGCATGAGGAGGGATGGACGCAGGGAGGGAAGGACGGACAGACGGAGGGGCGTGCATGAGGAGGGATGGACGCAGGGAGGGAAGGACGGACGGACGGAGGGGCGTGCATGAGGAGGGATGGACGCAGGGAGGGAAGGACGGACAGACGGAGGGGCGTGCATGAGGAGGGATGGACGCAGGGAGGGAAGGACGGACTGACGGAGGGGCGTGCATGAGGAGGGATGGACACAGAGAGGGAAGGACGGACAGATGGGGCATGCTGCCGGATGGACGCAGGGAGCGAAGGACGGACAGATGGGGCATGCGGCGGGATGGACGCAGGGAGGGAAGGACAGACAGACGGGGCATGCAGAGGGACGGACGGAGGGGCGTGCATGAGGAGGGATGGACGCAGGGAGGGAAGGACGGACGGACGGAGAGGCGTGCATGAGGAGGGATGGACGCAGGGAGGGAAGGACGGACAGACGGAGAGGCGTGCATGTGGCGGGATGGACGGCGGGAGGGATGGACGGAGAGACGGAGGGGCGTGCATGAGGAGGGATGGACGCAGGGAGGGAAGGACGGACAGACGGAGAGGCGTGCATGTGGCGGGATGGACGGCGGGAGGGATGGACGGAGAGACGGAGGGGCGTGCATGAGGAGGGATGGACGCAGGGAGGGAAGGACGGACAGACGGAGAGGCGTGCATGAGGAGGGATGGACGCAGGGAGGGAAGGACGGACGGACGGAGGGGCGTGCATGAGGAGGGATGGACGCAGGGAGGGAAGGACGGACAGACGGAGAGGCGTGCATGAGGAGGGATGGACGCAGGGAGGGAAGGACGGACAGACGGAGGGGCGTGCATGAGGAGGGATGGACGCAGGGAGGGAAGGACGGACAGACGGAGAGGCGTGCATGAGGAGGGATGGACGCAGGGAGGGAAGGACGGACAGACGGAGGGGCGTGCATGAGGAGGGATGGACGCAGGGAGGGAAGGACGGACGGACGGAGGGGCGTGCATGAGGAGGGATGGACGCAGGGAGGGAAGGACGGACAGACGGAGGGGCGTGCATGAGGAGGGATGGACGCAGGGAGGGAAGGACGGACTGACGGAGGGGCGTGCATGAGGAGGGATGGACACAGAGAGGGAAGGACGGACAGACGGAGGGGCGTGCATGTGGCGGGATGGACGGCGGGAGGGATGACGGACGGACAGACGGAGGGGCGTGCATGAGGAGGGATGGACGCAGGGAGGGAAGGACGGACGGACGGAGGGGCGTGCATGAGGAGGGATGGACGCAGGGAGGGAAGGACGGACGGACGGAGGGGCGTGCATGAGGAGGGATGGACGCAGGGAGGGAAGGACGGACGGACGGAGAGGCGTGCATGAGGAGGGATGGACGCAGGGAGGGAAGGACGGACGGACGGAGGGGCGTGCATATGGAGGGATGGACGCAGGGAGGGAACGACGGACAGACGGAGGGGCGTGCATGAGGAGGGATGGACGCAGGGAGGGAAGGACGGACGGACGGAGGGGCGTGCATGAGGAGGGATGGACGCAGGGAGGGAAGGACGGACAGACGGAGGGGCGTGCATGTGGCGGGATGGACGGCGGGAGGGATGGACGGACGGACAGACGGAGGGGCGTGCATGAGGAGGGATGGACGCAGGGAGGGAAGGACGGACAGACGGAGGGGCGTGCATGAGGAGGGACGGACGCAGCGAGGGAAGGACGGACAGACGGAGGGGCGTGCATGTGGCGGGATGGACGGCGGGAGGGATGGACGGACGGACAGACGGAGGGGCGTGCATGAGGAGGGATGGACGCAGGGAGGGAAGGACGGAGGACGGAGGGGCGATGAGGAGGGATGGACGCAGGGAGGGAGGACGGACGGAGGAGGGGCGTGCGAGGAGGGATGGACGAGGGAGGGAAGGACGGACGGACGGAGGGGCGGCATGAGGAGGGATGGACGCAGGGAGGGAAGGACGGACGGACGGGGGGCGTGCATATGGAGGGATGGACGCAGGGAGGGAAGGACGGACGACGGAGGGGCGTGCTGAGGAGGGATGGACGCAGGGAGGGAAGGACGGACGACGGAGGGGCGTGCGAGGAGGGATGGACGCAGGGAGGGAAGGACGGACGGAAGGAGGGGCGTGCATGAGGAGGGATGGACGCAGGGAGGGAAGGACGGACAGACGGAGGGGCGTGCATGAGGAGGGATGGACGCAGGGAGGGAAGGACGGACGGACGGAGGGGCGTGCATGAGGAGGGATGGACGCAGGGAGGGAAGGACGGACGGGACGGAGGGGCGGCAGAGGAGGGATGGAGAGGGGAGGGACAGGGAGGGAAGGACGGACGACGAGAGGGGCGTGCACGAGGAGGGATGGACGCAGGGAGGGAAGGACGGACGGACGGAGGGGCGTGCATGAGGAGGGATGGACGCAGGGAGGGAAGGACGGACGGACGGAGGGGCGTGCATGAGGAGGGATGGACGCAGGGAGGGAAGGACGGACAGACGGAGGGGCGTGCATGAGGAGGGATGGACGCAGGGGAGGGAAGGACGGACAGACGGGAGGGCGTGCATGAGGAGGGATGGACGCAGGGAGGGAAGGACGGACGGACGGACGGAGGGGCGTGCATGAGGAGGGATGGACGCAGGGAGGGAAGGACGGACGGACGGAGAGGCGTGCATGAGGAGGGATGGACGCAGGGAGGGAAGGACGGACAGACGGAGAGGCGTGCATGTGGCGGGATGGACGGCGGGAGGGATGGACGGAGAGACGGAGGGGCGTGCATGAGGAGGGATGGACGCAGGGAGGGAAGGACGGACAGACGGAGAGGCGTGCATGTGGCGGGATGGACGGCGGGAGGGATGGACGGAGACGGACGGAGGGGCGTGCATGAGGAGGGATGGACGCAGGGAGGGAAGGACGGACAGACGGAGAGGCGTGCATGAGGAGGGATGGACGCAGGGAGGGAAGGACGGACGGACGGAGGGGCGTGCATGAGGAGGGATGGACGCGAGGGAGGGGGAAGGACGGACGAGAGGGGAGGAGGCGGGTGCGATGAGGAGGGATGGACGGCAGGGGAGGGAAGGAGGCGGGGGGGGACAGGACGGAGGCGGCGGGGCAGGGAGGGATGGACGCAGGGAGGGAAGGACGGACAGACGGAGAGGCGTGCATGAGGAGGGATGGACGCAGGGAGGGAAGGACGGACAGACGGAGGGGCGTGCATGAGGAGGGATGGACGCAGGGAGGGAAGGACGGACGGACGGAGGGGCGTGCATGAGGAGGGATGGACGCAGGGAGGGAAGGACGGACAGACGGAGGGGCGTGCATGAGGAGGGATGGACGCAGGGAGGGAAGGACGGACTGACGGAGGGGCGTGCATGAGGAGGGATGGACACAGAGAGGGAAGGACGGACAGATGGGGCATGCTGCCGGATGGACGCAGGGAGCGAAGGACGGACAGATGGGGCATGCGGCGGGATGGACGCAGGGAGGGAAGGACAGACAGACGGGGCATGCAGAGGGATGGACAGAGAGATGGAGGGGCATGCATGCTGCAGGATGGATGCAGGGAGGGAAGGACGAACAGATGGAGGAGTGTGCATGAGGAGGGATGGACGCAGGAAGGGAAGGATGGACAGACGGAGGGGCATGCATGCAGAGGGATGGACGGCAGGAGGGAAGGACGGACAGACAGGGCATGTGGCGGGATGGACGCAGGGAGGGAAGGACGGACAGACGGAGGGGCGTGCATGAGGAGGGATGGACGCAGGGAGGGAAGGACGGACAGACGGAGGGGCGTGCATGAGGAGGGATGGACGCAGGGAGGGAAGGACGGACAGACGGAGGGGCGTGCATGAGGAGGGATGGACGCAGGGAGGGAAGGACGGACAGACGGAGGGGCGTGCATGTGGCGGGATGGACGGCGGGGGGATGGACGGACGGACAGACGGAGGGGCGTGCATGAGGAGGGATGGACGCAGGGAGGGAAGGACGGACTGACGGAGGGGCGTGCATGAGGAGGGATGGACGCAGGGAGGGAAGGACGGACGGACGGAGGGGCGTGCATGAGGAGGGATGGACGCAGGGAGGGAAGGACGGACGGACGGAGAGGCGTGCATGAGGGGGATGGACGCAGGGAGGGAAGGACGGACGGACGGAGGGGCGTGCATATGGAGGGATGGACGCAGGGAGGGAACGACGGACAGACGGAGGGGCGTGCATGAGGAGGGATGGACGCAGGGAGGGAAGGACGGACGGACGGAGGGGCGTGCATGAGGAGGGATGGACGCAGGGAGGGAAGGACGGACAGACGGAGGGGCGTGCATGTGGCGGGATGGACGGCGGGAGGGATGGACGGACGGACAGACGGAGGGGCGTGCATGAGGAGGGATGGACGCAGGGAGGGAAGGACGGACAGACGGAGGGGCGTGCATGAGGAGGGACGGACGCAGCGAGGGAAGGACGGACAGACGGAGGGGCGTGCATGTGGCGGGATGGACGGCGGGAGGGATGGACGGACGGACAGACGGAGGGGCGTGCATGAGGAGGGATGGACGCAGGGAGGGAAGGACGGACGGACGGAGGGGCGTGCATGAGGAGGGATGGACGCAGGGAGGGAAGGACGGACGGACGGAGGGGCGTGCATGAGGAGGGATGGACGCAGGGAGGGAAGGACGGACGGACGGAGGGGCGTGCATGAGGAGGGATGGACGCAGGGAGGGAAGGACGGACGGACGGAGGGGCGTGCATATGGAGGGATGGACGCAGGGAGGGAAGGACGGACAGACGGAGGGGCGTGCATGAGGAGGGATGGACGCAGGGAGGGAAGGACGGACAGACGGAGGGGCGTGCATGAGGAGGGATGGACGCAGGGAGGGAAGGACGGACGGAAGGAGGGGCGTGCATGAGGAGGGATGGACGCAGGGAGGGAAGGACGGACAGACGGAGGGGCGTGCATGAGGAGGGATGGACGCAGGGAGGGAAGGACGGACGGACGGAGGGGCGTGCATGAGGAGGGATGGACGCAGGGAGGGAAGGACGGACGGACGGAGGGGCGTGCATGAGGAGGGATGGACGCAGGGAGGGAAGGACGGACGGACGGAGGGGCGTGCATGAGGAGGGATGGACGCAGGGAGGGAAGGACGGACGGACGGACGGAGGGGCGTGCATGAGGAGGGATGGACGCAGGGAGGGAAGGACGGACGGACGGAGGGGCGTGCATGAGGAGGGATGGACGCAGGGAGGGAAGGACGGACGGACGGAGGGGCGTGCATGAGGAGGGATGGACGCAGGGAGGGAAGGACGGACGGACGGAGGGGCGTGCATGAGGAGGGATGGACGCAGGGAGGGAAGGACGGACGGACGGAGGGGCGTGCATGAGGAGGGATGGACGCAGGGAGGGAAGGACGGACGGACGGAGGGGCGTGCATGAGGAGGGATGGACGCAGGGAGGGAAGGACGGACGGACGGAGAGGCGTGCATGAGGAGGGATGGACGCAGGGAGGGAAGGACGGACGGACGGAGAGGCGTGCATGTGGCGGGATGGACGGCGGGAGGGATGGACGGAGAGACGGAGGGGCGTGCATGAGGAGGGATGGACGCAGGGAGGGAAGGACGGACAGACGGAGAGGCGTGCATGAGGAGGGATGGACGCAGGGAGGGAAGGACGGACGGACGGAGGGGCGTGCATGAGGAGGGATGGACGCAGGGAGGGAAGGACGGACAGACGGAGGGCGTGCATGAGGAGGGATGGACGCAGGGAGGGAAGGACGGACGGACGGAGGGGCGTGCATGAGGAGGGATGGACGCAGGGAGGGAAGGACGGACAGACGGAGGGGCGTGCATGAGGAGGGATGGACGCAGGGAGGGAAGGACGGACAGACGGAGAGGCGTGCATGAGGAGGGATGGACGCAGGGAGGGAAGGACGGACGGACGGAGGGGCGTGCATGAGGAGGGATGGACGCAGGGAGGGAAGGACGGACGGACGGAGGGGCGTGCATGAGGAGGGATGGACGCAGGGAGGGAAGGACGGACGGACGGAGAGGCGTGCATGAGGAGGGATGGACGCAGGGAGGGAAGGACGGACAGACGGAGAGGCGTGCATGGGCGGGATGGACGGCGGGAGGGATGGACGGAGAGACGGAGGGGCGTGCATGAGGAGGGATGGACGCAGGGAGGGAAGGACGGACAGACGGAGAGGCGTGCATGAGGAGGGATGGACGCAGGGAGGGAAGGACGGACGGACGGAGGGGCGTGCATGAGGAGGGATGGACGCAGGGAGGGAAGGACGGACCGACGGAGAGGCGAGCATGAGGAGGGATGGACGCAGGGAGGGAAGGACTGACAGACGGAGGGGCGTGCATGAGGAGGGATGGACGCAGGGAGGGAAGGACGGACAGACGGAGGGGCGTGCATGAGGAGGGATGGACGCAGGGAGGGAAGGACGGACAGACGGAGAGGCGTGCATGAGGAGGGATGGACGCAGGGAGGGAAGGACGGACGGACGGAGGGGCGTGCATGAGGAGGGATGGACGCAGGGAGGGAAGGATGGACGGACGGAGGGGCGTGCATGAGGAGGGATGGACGCAGGGAGGGAAGGATGGACGGACGGAGGGGCGTGCATAAGGAGGGATGGACGCAGGGAGGGAAGGATGGACGGACGGAGGGGCGTGCATGAGGAGGGATGGACGCAGGGAGGGAAGGACGGACAGACGGAGGGGCGTGCATGAGGAGGGATGGACGCAGGGAGGGAAGGACGGACGGACGGAGGGGCGTGCATGAGGAGGGATGGACGCAGGGAGGGAAGGACGGACGGACGGAGGGGCGTGCATGAGGAGGGATGGACGCAGGGAGGGAAGGACGGACGGACGGAGAGGCGTGCATGAGGAGGGATGGACGCAGGGAGGGAAGGACGGACAGACGGAGAGGCGTGCATGTGGCGGGATGGACGGCGGGAGGGATGGACGGAGAGACGGAGGGGCGTGCATGAGGAGGGATGGACGCAGGGAGGGAAGGACGGACAGACGGAGAGGCGTGCATGTGGCGGGATGGACGGCGGGAGGGATGGACGGAGAGACGGAGGGGCGTGCATGAGGAGGGATGGACGCAGGGAGGGAAGGACGGACAGACGGAGAGGCGTGCATGAGGAGGGATGGACGCAGGGAGGGAAGGACGGACGGACGGAGGGGCGTGCATGAGGAGGGATGGACGCAGGGAGGGAAGGACGGACAGACGGAGAGGCGTGCATGAGGAGGGATGGACGCAGGGAGGGAAGGACGGACAGACGGAGGGGCGTGCATGAGGAGGGATGGACGCAGGGAGGGAAGGACGGACAGACGGAGAGGCGTGCATGAGGAGGGATGGACGCAGGGAGGGAAGGACGGACAGACGGAGGGGCGTGCATGAGGAGGGATGGACGCAGGGAGGGAAGGACGGACGGACGGAGGGGCGTGCATGAGGAGGGATGGACGCAGGGAGGGAAGGACGGACGGACGGAGGGGCGTGCATGAGGAAGGATGGACGCAGGGAGGGAAGGACGGACGGACGGAGGGGCGTGCATGAGGAGGGATGGACGCAGGGAGGGAAGGACGGACGGACGGAGGGGCGTGCATGAGGAGGGATGGACGCAGGGAGGGAAGGACGGACGGACGGAGGGGCGTGCATGAGGAGGGATGGACGCAGGGAGGGAAGGACGGACGGACGGAGGGGCGTGCATGAGGAGGGATGGACGCAGGGAGGGAAGGACGGACGGACGGAGGGGCGTGCATGAGGAGGGATGGACGCAGGGAGGGAAGGACGGACGGACGGAGGGGCGTGCATATGGAGGGATGGACGCAGGGAGGGAAGGACGGACGGACGGAGGGGCGTGCATGAGGAGGGATGGACGCAGGGAGGGAAGGACGGACAGACGGAGAGGCGTGCATGAGGAGGGATGGACGCAGGGAGGGAAGGACGGACGGACGGAGGGGCGTGCATATGGAGGGATGGACGCAGGGGGGCGGGGCGTGCGGAGGGCAGTGTTTAGCTCCTCCCTTTCCCCGAGCTGAGGTTACAAGGTTATGGGGGTCACAGTACCGCCACCAGAACTTCTGCGCTGCTGCTGCTGCTGGCGGCGCTGCCTTCAGGGCTGGGCAGCTGGTGAGCGGCGGCTGCTGGCTGGAAGCCCAGCTCTGAAGGCAGCGCCACCAGCAGCAACACAGATGTCCGGATGGCCTGGCAGGGTGTTGCCACCCTTCTTTCTGCGCTGCTGCCTGCACAGCTGGGCCCTCCATACCCACCCCTCGCTGGCCAGCCAGCTGTGCAGGCAGCAATGCAGAAGTAAGGCATCCCCATGACCCCATCCCCACGCCTGGTACCCCCACGGTCCCATCTCCCTCCCTGGTACCTCCATGGCCCCATCTCCATGCTTGGCACCCTCCATGCCCCGCTCTTCCTGCCTGGCACTCCTTCCCCTTCTCCCTGGCCTTGGCCCCCAGCTCTCACCTGCTCCCGTTGCTCCAGGCTGATCTCCAGCGGCCCGTCATCATGCAGCTCGCGCGTGGGCCGGACGAAGGCCGGCGGCGTGAAGCGGTTGGCACGGTCAAACTCCTCCGGCTCCACGCCCCGTCCGTCCCGCAGCCTTTCCCAGGCCGCCCGGTTGGCCCGGCTCTCCTCCTGCTGTGCCTGCGAGGGGCCAGCAGCCTCCGGCCTCTCCTCCTCCTCCTCCTGCACTTCCTGCACCACGTGTTCCAGCGTGTCCCGCCGCCCGCCCCACACCTCCGCCTTGCGCTTGGCAGAGGGCCGCTCCCGCAGCCCGTCCTTGAAGGCGGAGACGGCCAAGCTCACCTTCTGCACCTGCTCCACCGTCTGGCGCCGGGACATCAGCACCCCCATGGCTCTGCTGGTAGGAAAGACAGGGTGGGGGTTCAGGGCAGCCTGCCTCACGACTACCAGCTGGCAGCTCACCACCCGCACACTGCTGAAAGCCTGCTGCTGCCGGGATGCACCACAGCAGCTGTCTCTGCAGGACTTACCAGCTTAGAAATGCAGCCACCTCTGGGGCAGGGCCCAGCAGCTGTTTAACAGCGCACAGCAACGCTGCACCACCGAGGAGGCCAGGAGGGGAAGAAGAGTCCTTTGTCCAGTTCAAGCTCCAGGGAGACTGGCAGGGAATCAACCAACCCACGTTAGACTCGGACCAGGGGTTGCACCCAGATTTTTGTAGAACGGGCCCAGGCCCTGCCCTTGGGATGGCTCTGGGCTCAAAGGGGTGCTCAGGGAAGAGGGGAGAAACAGAGATGAGCCATGGGAAAGGCCCTGCTCCCCTGTGGCCCTTCCCCAGCTCTCCATGCTGCTCCCCAGTTGGGTAGCGGCTGGCTCCAGGGGGGCACATCCCACCCCTGCCGGAGCCGCCGATCCAGCTCTGCAATTCCCCACGGGAGACGGGGTCTGCGCCAGGCTGCGGCAGCTCCATGCCCGGCTCAGACACTGGCTCCGGAGCCTCGAGTGTGTCCCTGCAGCCCTGTGCTCGCATCTCCTTCCCCTCGCCCCCCGCGACGTGGAGCCCCGGGGTTCTCCTGGCCCCGCCACGGGGAGGGGGCGGCAGCTCGTGTGTCGAGCCGGCTGTGCCGATGCAAACCCCGCAGCAAATCGCGCCAGCGCTGGCACGGAAACTGGGCGGCGTGTGGCGTCTGGCAGAGAGCCCTGCGCGGGCCAGGCCCTGTTACCCACCTCAGCCCCGGCCCCGGCCCCGTGCTGGCCGTCCCACGCCACACGCACATGCCTGCCTCTCCTGCACACACAGCCCCACATGCCTGTCACATGCCACACGCTCACCCAAACACAGGCACACAAACCTCCCTCTCCTCACAACCCCACAGCTCTCTGTCACACGCAACACAAACATACACATACAAACCTCCCTCTCCTCACAGCCCCACAGCTCTCTGTCACACGCAACACAAACATACACACACAAACCTCCCTCTCCTCACAGCCCCACAGCCCTCTGTCACATGCAACACACACATACACATACAAACCTCCCTCTCCTCACAACCCCACAGCTCTCTGTCACATGCAACACACACACATACAGACCTCCCTCTCCTCACAGCCCCACAGCTCTCTGTCACACGCAACACAAACATACACACACAAACCTCCCTCTCCTCACAGCCCCACAGCCCTCTGTCACATGCAACACACACACACACACAAACCTCCCTCTCCCTTTCCACACACAGCCCCACAGCCCTGTATCACATGCAACACACACACACACGCACTCATGCCTCCCTCTCCAAGGCACAGCACCATATGCCTGTCACGTGTGACACACTCACCCAAGCACAGGCACACCTCCCTTTTCCAGAGACCCCTGGCACGTGCGATGCACACGCAAGCACAGGCACGCTTGCACACGCACACGGACACCCGCGCACTCACACGTTCCTGCTTTTCCCCCAAGACCTTGTCGTTCGGGAGGAGGCTGCAGAACCCCGTAACCCACAGTCCGCCCACCTGTGCGCCCTGTTTTCAGCCCCAGGCTCACCCCCCTGGCTCGGCGCCCCCGGCCCAGCCAACGCTGTGTGTGTGGCTGTCCCGCTCCCCCATGGGCCACCTCACACACGCGTGTGCCCCAGCAGTGCCAGCGCCTGCCCGTCCCCCCTGGGCACTGCCCGTCTCGCCGTGCTCGTGGCTGGCAGGCGCTATTGATTTCCTCCCTGGTTGCCAGGGAAACCCAGGCTCCCGCAGGCCGGGCTGCTAGGTAAGTGATTGGCGGACGCGCTGCTGGGGGATCGCGCACCATCGGCACCCCCCGCTGCAGCATGGCCTGGCCCCAGAGCCCCGAGGGCGGGGAGGGGCCCGGCGCCCCAGGAAAGCAGGCACGGCCCCCTGGGCTGCTGTCGCAAAGCCAGTGCCCCCCTCGTGCAGCCCAGGGGGCCTGCGGAGCTAGGTGGCAGGAATGCGGCGTAGCTGGGGGGCACCCACTGCCGAACGGGCTGTCCCCGGCCTCGCTCACGTCCCCCTGCCGCGCTGCGCCCGGCGACTGCCTCCCAGTGGGGGGTAGCGCCCTGCCAGGACAAGGGGCGCCCCCCGGTGCAGACTGGGCCCTACCGTGGCACTACGGGCCTGCCTCCACGCCCATGAGCCACGTGCAGCTGCTTTGCTCGCTGGCCTCTGGGCTGCCAGCGGGGTGTGGAGAACGGCAGTGTGGGCACAGGGCCCTGGGACAGCGACACGGCCGGCCCAGCCACGAAGTTAGGGTTCCAGGCTGGGGGGCACAGGGAGCGCTGGGGTGTCCGAGGGGAGGTGGGGGATGGGTTATAACCTCTCCCCTGTGTGGGGGGGGCTGGGGGGGCACAGGGAGCGCTGGGGTGTCTGAGGGGAGGTGGGGGGTGGGTTATAACCTCTCCCCTGTGTGAGGGGGGGCTGGGGGGCACAGGGAGCGCTGGGGTGTCTGAGGGGAGGTGGGGGGTGGGTTATAACCTCTCCCCGTGTAAGAGGGGCTGGGGGGCACAGGGAGCGCTGGGGTGTCCGAGGGGAGGTGGGGGATGGGTTATAACCTCTCCCCTGTGTGGGGGGGGCTGGGGGGGCACAGGGAGCGCTGGGGTGTCTGAGGGGAGGTGGGGGGTGGGTTATAACCTCTCCCCTGTGTGAGGGGGGGCTGGGGGGCACAGGGAGCGCTGGGGTGTCTGAGGGGAGGTGGGGGTGGGTTATAACCTCTCCCCTGTGTGAGGGGGGGCTGGGGGGCACAGGGAGCGCTGGGGTGTCTGAGGGGAGGTGGGGGATGGGTTATAACCTCTCCCCTGTGTGAGGGGGGGGCTGGGGGGGGCACAGGGAGCGCTGGGGTGTCCGAGGGGAGGTGGGGGATGGGTTATAACCTCTCCCCTGTGTGAGGGGGGGCTGGGGGGGCACAGGGAGCACTGGGGTGTGTGAGGGGAGGGGGGGGATGGGTTATAACCTCTCCCCTGTGTGAGGGGGGGCTGGTGGGGCGCAGGGAGCACTGGGATGTGTGAGGGGAGGGGGGGGATGGGTTATAACCTCTCCCCTGTGTGAGGGGGGGCACAGGGAGCACTGGGGTATCTGAGGGGAGGGGGGGGATGGGTTATAACCTCTCCCCTGTGTGAGGGGGGGCTGGGGGGGCACAGGGAGCACTGGGGTGTGTGAGGGGAGGGGGGGATGGGTTATAACCTCTCCCCTGTGTGAGGGGGGGCTGGGGGGGCACAGGGAGCACTGGGGTGTGTGAGGGGAGGGGGGGGATGGGTTATAACCTCTCCCCTGTGTGAGGGGGGGCTGGGGGGGCACAGGGAGCACTGGGGTGTCCGAGGGGAGGTGGGGGATGGGTTATAACCTCTCCCCTGTGTGAGGGGGGGCTGGGGGGCACAGGGAGCGCTGGGGTGTGTGAGGGGAGGTGGGGGATGGGTTATAACCTCTCCCCTGTGTGAGGGGGGGCACAGGGAGCGCTGGGGTGTCTGAGGGGAGGTGGGGGATGGGTTATAACCTCTCCCCTGTGTAAGGGGGGGCTGGGTGGGGCACAGGGAGCGCTGGGGTGTCTGAGGGGAGGTGGGGGGTGGGTTATAACCTCTCCCCTGTGTAAGGGGGGGCTGGGGGGGCACAGGGAGCACTGGGGTGTCTGAGGGGAGGGGGGGGATGGGTTATAACCTCTCCCCTGTGTGAGGGGGGGCTGGTGGGGCGCAGGGAGCACTGGGATGTGTGAGGGGAGGGGGGGGATGGGTTATAACCTCTCCCCTGTGTGAGGGGGGGCTGGGGGGGCACAGGGAGCACTGGGATGTGTGAGGGGAGGTGGGGGATGGGTTATAACCTCTCCCCTGTGTGAGGGGGGACTGGGGGGGCACAGGGAGCACTGGGGTGTCTGAGGGGAGGGGGGGGATGGGTTATAACCTCGCCCCTGTGTGAGGGGGGGCTGGGGGGCGCAGGGAGCACTGGGATGTGTGAGGGGAGGGGGGGGATGGGTTATAACCTCTCCCCTGTGTGAGGGGGGGCTGGGGGGGCACAGGGAGCACTGGGGTGTCGAGGGGAGGTGGGGGATGGGTTATAACCTCTCCCCTGTGTGAGGGGGGGCTGGGGGGCACAGGGAGCACTGGGGTGTGTGAGGGGAGGGGGGGATGGGTTATAACCTCTCCCCTGTGTGAGGGGGGGCTGGGGGGGCACAGGGAGCACTGGGGTGTGTGAGGGGAGGGGGGGATGGGTTATAACCTCTCCCCTGTGTGAGGGGGGGCTGGGGGGGCACAGGGAGCACTGGGGTGTCCGAGGGGAGGTGGGGGATGGGTTATAACCTCTCCCCTGTGTGAGGGGGGGCTGGGGGGCACAGGGAGCGCTGGGGTGTGTGAGGGGAGGTGGGGGATGGGTTATAACCTCTCCCCTGTGTGAGGGGGGGCTGGGGGGCACAGGGAGCGCTGGGGTGTCTGAGGGGAGGTGGGGGATGGGTTATAACCTCTCCCCTGTGTAAGGGGGGGCTGGGTGGGGCACAGGGAGCGCTGGGGTGTCTGAGGGGAGGTGGGGGGTGGGTTATAACCTCTCCCCTGTGTGAGGGGGGCTGGGGGGGCACAGGGAGCACTGGGGTGTGTGAGGGGAGGTGGGGGATGGGTTATAACCTCTCCCCTGTGTGAGGGGGGGCACAGGGAGCACTGGGGTGTCTGAGGGGAGGTGGGGGATGGGTTATAACCTCTCCCCTGTGTGAGGGGGGGCACAGGGAGCACTGGGGTGTCTGAGGGGAGGTGGGGGGTGGGTTATAACCTCTCCCCTGTGTAAGGGGGGACTGGGGGGGGCACAGGGAGCACTGGGATGTGTGAGGGGAGGTGGGGGGTGGGTTATAACCTCTCCCCTGCGTGAGGGGGGGCACAGGGAGCACTGGGGTGTCTGAGGGGAGGTGGGGGATGGGTTATAACCTCTCCCCTGTGTAAGAGGGGGCGGGGGGGGCACAGGGAGCGCGGGAATGTTTAAGGTGGTGCTTATGTGCTTTGCGGGACCAGTGTGGCAAACAGCTGTGCTCTTTGTGACTGGTTTGGCCTTACAATGAAGGACGCACAGTTTTGTAAGTAGCCCTGTCTCTAAGCAACTCGCCCTGATTTGACCCTCTCAGCGGTGCCCCCAGACACCTGTTATATTACACACACACACACACACACACTGCATTCATACATATGCATACTGAGAAGCGCACACACACGCCCTCACACATACACACAGGCACTGAGAAGCACATCCTGCCTTTGCACAGAGCAAGAAGACCCCCGTCCACCCCGCATAAAGAGGCGTGTATGTGCACACAAACACAGAGTAAGGAGACACCCCCCTCCAGCACAAAGAGGTGTGTATGTGCACACAAACGCAGAGTAAGGAGATACCCCCCTCCCGCACAAAGAGGTGTGTATGTGCACACAAACACACAGCAAGGAAACCCTCCAGCCCTGCACATAGGTGTGTGTATGTGCACACAAACACACATCAAGGAGATCTCCCCCGCCCTGCACAAAGAGGTGTGTATGTGCGCACAAACACAGAATAACGAGACACATACACCCCTGGCTCCACACAAAGAGGTGCGTATGCGCACACAAACACACAGCGAGGAGACACACACACCCCCGGCCCCGCACAAAGAGGTGCGTATGTGCATACAAACACAGAGCAAGGAGACCCCCCCGGCCCCGCACAAAGAGGTGCGTATGTGCACACAAATGCAGAGTGAGGAGACACACACACCCCTGGCCCCACACAAAGAGGTGCGTATGTGCACACAAACACAGAGTGAGGAGACACACACACCCCCAGCCCTGCACAAAGAGGTGCATATGCCCACACAGACACAGAGCAAGGAGACCCCCCCGGCCCCGCACAAAGAGGTGCGTGTGTGCACACAAACGCAGAGGGAGGAGACACACACACCCCCGGCCCCGCACAAAGAGGTGCGTATGCACACACAGACACAGAGCAGCGCTGCTCTCATGCCCACGCGGCTAATCCGCAGCCAGCGCCATGCGGAGAGCGCTGCAGCCTCGGCTCGCCCCGCCGCAGAGGCCGTGCGCTCAAGGACACAGATATGCTGATTACAAGGCCAGCAAGGAAACCCGTGGTCCCTGGACTCAGGGCTGGCTGCAGGAGCTCATGCACAGCAGGGTCACCGGGGGCTCCCCGTGGAAGGGGGCCTGCTAGCGGGTGCCCCCGGGCGCGGTCCTAGACCTGACGCTTTTCAATCCTCCCCCAGCCGGGCAGACAATACAAAACCCCTGCATTGGTGGGGGCAGCTGCGGGGAGGCCGGGGCGACAGGGGTGCGTGGGAAGCTGGCCCGGCGGGTTTACTGCCTCCGGGCGCTGGCTCATCAGAAGGGAGAGGAGCGGTGCCTCAGAGCGCCTCCCTGGGTAGAAACGCCCAGGTGCCAACGGGGTCCTGTGCCTGGCAGGGAACGGCAAGACAGTGCCTGGGCGCTGAAGCCAGACAGGTTCCAGCAAGGCCCCGATGCTGAACAGTGCCAGGGACTAACCATTGGTGCCCACTGCCCAGGGATGGGGTCTTGGCATCTGCAGGGGGCGCCAGCCAAAGCCGAGTTCCTGGGCTCAGCGCAGGGCGAGCGGGAGAAACCCCGGGGCCAGCCAGCAGCAGGAGGCTCAGCCGAAAGGGTCCCTCGGGCCTCCACAGCGGCTCTCACAGTTCGGGGGCTGGAAGAGTCCCGAGGAGCAGGCGCTGTGGCAGGAGAACACACGGCGGCATCCGCCTGGCTGTGTACAATACGCCCCGGCGCATTCGTTGCTGCGCTAGGAAGTATCATCCAAAATAATTACAGCCACACGGCGCCTGTCACCGTCAACGAGCAGAATACAGCGGGGAGGAAGCAACGCCAGCGTCTCTGTTCGTGTTTGTTCACCGGCTCGAAGGCGGCACCCGGCACGTGCTTCCCGGCTCTGGGGTAGACACAGTCAGACGCACACACCCCCCTCCCACAGATACACACCTGCAAACACAAACACTCTATTGTGCGCAGCTCCCTAGACAGAACTGTGCACACACACACTCAGCCAGGCATACAGCCGCCCCCAAACACTGACTACCGCACGCCCGTGTGCAGACACCGGATCGCACACCCCAGGCAGGAAACACACCCCACACTCAGCTCTCTGGTCACACAGAGCCATGCCAGTGGGGTAATTCCAAAAGCGGGTATGTTCGTGGGCAAACACACAGGCCTGCATTCATTCACACCCCCTCGCAGAGAGGCATTTCATATGCGCACAATCACACACCGAGGTGTGTCTTCCTGCACCCTGCACTCACACAGCAGTGTGTATTCACTCACACAGTCATTTTCACACACTCATGCAGTGGTGTGCATTCACATACATGTACACAGAAGAGTGTTCACACACATAGGGGCATGTATTCATGCATGCACACACAGGCATGTTCACACACAAAGAGGCATGTATTCAATTACACACATAGGTGCGTTCACACACGCACGCATGCACAGAGCCGTGTTTACACACACACACACACACACACACACACACAGACGTGTTCACACACCCAGAGGTGGGGGTTCACATGCACACACAGAGGCATGTTTACACACACACAGGTGTGTTTTCCCACATAGACAGAGAGGCATGTTCACACATCCAGAGGTGGGGGTTCACACGGACACACAAAGGTGTGTTTACACACACACAGAGGTGTGTTTTCCCACATACTCAGAGAGGCATGTTCACACACCCGGGGGGGGGTTCACACGCACACAGAGGCGTGTTTTCACACATGCACACAGAGGCATGTTTACACACACCCAGAGGGGGGATTCACACGTACACACAGAGGCGTGTTTTCACACATGCACACAGAGGCATGTTCACACACCCAGAGGTGGGGGTTCACACGCACACAGAGGCGTGTTTTCACACATGCACACAGAGGCATGTTTACACACCCAGAGGTGGGGGTTCACACGCACACACAGAGGCGTGTTTCCACACACACCCAGAGGGGGGATTCACACGCACACACAGAGGAGTGTTTCCACACACACCCAGAGGGGGGATTCACACGCACACACAGAGGCGTGTTTCCACACACACCCAGAGGGGGGATTCACACGCACACACAGAGGCGTGTTTCCACACACACCCAGAGGGGGGATTCACACGCACACACAGAGGCGTGTTTCCACACACACCCAGAGGGGGGATTCACACGCACACACAGAGGCGTGTTTCCACACACCCCCAGAGGGGGGATTCACACGCACACACAGAGGCGTGTTTCCACACACCCCCAGAGGTGGGGGTTCACACGCACACACAGAGGCGTGTTTCCACACACACCCAGAGGAGGGATTCACACGCACACACAGAGGCGTGTTTCCACACACACCCAGAGGGGGGATTCACACGCACACACAGAGGCGTGTTTCCACACACCCCCAGAGGTGGGGGTTCACACGCACACACAGAGGCGTGTTTCCACACACCCCCAGAGGGGGGATTCACACGCACACACAGAGGCGTGTTTCCACACACACCCAGAGGAGGGATTCACACGCACACACAGAGGCGTGTTTCCACACACACCCAGAGGGGGGATTCACACGCACACACAGAGGCGTGTTTCCACACACCCCCAGAGGTGGGGGTTCACACGCACACACAGAGGCGTGTTTCCACACACCCCCAGAGGGGGGATTCACACGCACACACAGAGGCGTGTTTCCACACACACCCAGAGGGGGGATTCACACGCACACACAGAGGCGTGTTTCCACACACCCCAGAGGTGGGGGTTCACACGCACACACAGAGGCGTGTTTCCACACACACCCAGAGGAGGGATTCACACGCACACACAGAGGCGTGTTTCCACACACACCCAGAGGGGGGATTCACACGCACACACAGAGGCGTGTTTCCACACACCCCCAGAGGTGGGGGTTCACACGCACACACAGAGGCGTGTTTCCACACACCCCAGAGGGGGGATTCACACGCACACACAGAGGCGTGTTTCCACACACACCCAGAGGAGGGATTCACACGCACACACAGAGGCGTGTTTCCACACACACCCAGAGGGGGGATTCACACGCACACACAGAGGCGTGTTTCCACACACCCCCAGAGGTGGGGGTTCACACGCACACACAGAGGCGTGTTTCCACACACCCCCAGAGGGGGGATTCACACGCACACACAGAGGCGTGTTTCCACACACACCCAGAGGGGGGATTCACACGCACACACAGAGGAGTGTTTCCACACACACCCAGAGGGGGGATTCACACGCACACACAGAGGCGTGTTTCCACACACACCCAGAGGGGGGATTCACACGCACACACAGAGGCGTGTTTCCACACACACCCAGAGGGGGGATTCACACGCACACACAGAGGCGTGTTTCCACACACACCCAGAGGGGGGATTCACACGCACACACAGAGGCGTGTTTCCACACACACCCAGAGGGGGGATTCACACGCACACACAGAGGCGTGTTTCCACACACCCCCAGAGGTGGGGGTTCACACGCACACACAGAGGCGTGTTTCCACACACACCCAGAGGAGGGATTCACACGCACACACAGAGGCGTGTTTCCACACACACCCAGAGGGGGGATTCACACGCACACACAGAGGCGTGTTTCCACACACCCCCAGAGGTGGGGGTTCACACGCACACACAGAGGCGTGTTTCCACACACCCCCAGAGGGGGGATTCACACGCACACACAGAGGCGTGTTTCCACACACCCCCAGAGGGGGGATTCACACGCACACACAGAGGCGTGTTTCCACACACCCCAGAGGGGGGATTCACACGCCTTCCAGCCCTGCCTGGAACCCGCCCGGCCGTTGGATAAAGGTCCCAGGGAGGCGTGCGTGGAGAGGAAAGGCAAGGCGGGTGTGTGAGCAGCCATGGCAGCGTCTTCCTGTCTGCGTCTGTGTGGGCAGGCTGCCTCTGGGGATTTCGGCTAATGGGCGCTCAGCAACCTCGTCTCCCCCACCTGCCGCGCTGCGCTCCACAGCAGGGCCAGAGAGACGCGGGGGGGCTGCTGCTCCCATGGACACTGCTCCATCTCCTGCCCTGTCCGGGTGCCTGGCACAAAAGGCCAAACCTGCTGCTGGGAGGGGTGCTGAGAAGGCACCAGGCCCCTGGCTCTGTGGCCACACAGGGAGGGAAAGGGGCAACCAGAGACAGTTACCCAGGTCAACCGGGCCAACGCGATGGCAGCGGGAGGTCAGAGAGCCGTGAGCAACGGCTCCCTGGGGAATGGCACCCCCTGTAACAGCCCTCGGAGTACCAGTAGCCTGAGACACCCCTCCGAGGAATAGAACTACTACCCCAAATAACAAGTACCCCCCCAATACTCCTACCCTGCCACATGGCCCTCAGAGGAACAGAACCACTACCACAAGTAACAAGTACCCCCCCAATACTTGTACCCAGAGACACTGCCCTCAGAGTAACAAAACCAATACCCGAGTAACAGTGCCCCAGTACCAGTACCCCGAGACACAGCCCTCAGAGTAACAGAGCCAAATACCCGAGGAACAGTAAGAGTATGGCGAGTAACAGCACACTGAGTACTGGCGTTGGTATGTTCAACCCGGGTCCTGAGTGCCAGTAGCAGTGCCCTCCACAGCAGGAACGGTGCCACTGGCGGCAGCGCCTGAAGAGCAGCACTCCAAGTACAGTCTCCGTACCCAGACCAATGTGTCTGGAGTAACCACAGTCAGATAACAGCGCCCCAAATCACCCACCCACGCCCCGAGTCACAGTGCTCCACGTGCTCAGAGGGACGGTGCCACCAACCGCAGTGCCAGGCCCCACGGGGCAGTGCCGAGACCCACGGGGCAGTGCCAAGACCCACAGGGCAGTGCCAGGTCTCACAGGACAGAGAAGGCTCTTGCGCTCCTCCCCATCTTCAGCGCTGTGGGCGCAAGAGCCTTCCCTTCCGCAGCACGCGCCCAGGACAGCCTCCCGTCTCTCTACTGCCCTGCAGCCCGTGGCGTAGCACGTGGCAACTCTGCCCCTGCCTGGACCTGCCTGGTCCCTCAGCATGTGCTGACACCTTGGCGTGGGGGATCCGGTGCCGCCGCTCACCTTGGCACAGGCTAGTGCCAGCCTGACCTTGTCTCCTGGCGCAGCCAAGGGGATATTTTTAGGCCTCTGTGGAGACTCCCAATCTGGCAGGAGACAGCTGCAGGCTCCACACGCTGGCCACCTTCCGCCTTCCCACAGGAGCACCAGGCTCCCTGCAAGAGGCTGCAGCATCCCCCACCCCAGCAGTTCACCTCCCACTGGGGGCGGGGCAGGTGCCACCGCCCCACGGGCATGGGGCTCAGCCCTGGGGGCAGGGTGGGCAGAGAAACTGCTGGGCACATCTCATCTCCAAGCACACCCTAGGCTGGAATGAACACATCCTCCCCACCCCGACCCGCCAGGCGGGCCAGCCACTGTCCCCCTTAGTGCAAAAAGGGAAACTGAGGCGCAAGGGTCACCCGCCCATATGTGTCAGCATTGGGCTGGACCTGTGTCAGGGTGCTCTGTGAGACGCTGTGCCTTGCTGGCAGGCTGGTTTGGGGGGCTGGGGACATGCACTGTCCAGCCATGGGCCCCCAAGCCCACCTGCTGGGGTCCCCTCAGACCTGCCCCGCAGCCCCGTGTGCTGCCACTGCTCTCTCCAGCCCCTCAGTCCCAGCTGGCCGCAGCGCCCTAGCCTGCCCTCCCCAGCGATCTCCACTCCGGCGCCGGCCTGCTACCCTACCCAACCCCCTACCCCCGCCCCACATGCTCAGGAATCTCCCACTCCGACAGCTACACACCACAGACCCCGCCCTCTGCCCCAAACCTATGGGTCCTGAGCCCCAGGCCTCCCGCATCAATAAAATCCTTTGCATCACTCCCCCAGCCACACCCTATCCATGCTCAGCCGCCTCCACTGCCCTGCCCCAGCTGCAACCCCACAGACCCCAGTGTGTTGTGCCAGAGCAGTGAGGATGAGCGGGGTTGCTATGGTAGGGCTGTGAGGATGGGCGGGGTTGCTACGGTAGGGCTGTGAGGATGGGCGGGGTTGCTATGATAGTGCTGTGAGGATGGGTGGGGTTGCTGTGGTAGGGATGTGAGGATGGGCGGGGTTGCTACAGTAGGGCTGTGAGGATGGGCGGGGTTGCTATAGTAGGACTGTGAGGATGGGTGGGGTTGCTATGGTAGGACTGTGAGGATGGGTGGGGTTGCTATGGTAGGAGAGGGGGAGAGATAGATATGCTGGAGGGCAGGGATTGGGTCCAGAGTGACCTAGACAGAGGGTTGGGCCACAAGAAATCTGATGAGGTTCAACAAGGACAAGTGCAGAGTCCTGCCCTTGCGACGGACGAATCCCAAGCATTGTTACAGGCTGGGGACTGACTGGCTAAGTAGCAGTTCGGCAGAAAAGGACCTGGGGATTCCAGTGGATGAGAAGCTGGATATGAGTCAACAGGGCGCCCTTGCAGCCAAGAAGGCTAATGGCATATCAGGGTGCATTAGGAGCATTGCCAGCAGATCTAGAGAAGTGATTATTCCCCTTTATTCAGCGCTCGGGAGGCCACATCTGGAATATTGCGTCCAGTTCTGGGTCCCCCACTACAGAAAGGATGTGGGCGCATTGGAGAGGGTCCAGCGGAGGGCAACCAAAATGATTCCGGGGCTGGAGCACACGACCTACGAGGAGAGGCTGAGGGAGTTGGGTTTGTTTAGTCTGCAGAAGCGAAGAGTGAGGGGGGATTTGGTAGCAGCCTTCAACTTCCTGAAGGGGGGTTCCAAAGAGGTTAGCGAGAGGCTGTTCTCAGTGGGGTTAGATGGCAGAACAAGGAGCAATGGTCTCAAGTTACAGTGGGGGAGGTCTAGGTTGGATATCAGGAAAAACTCTTTCCCTAGGTGGGTGGGGAAGCACTGAGATGGGTTCCCTAGGGAGGGGGTGGAATCTCCGTCCCTAGAGGTTTTTAAGTCTCGGATTGACAAAGCCTTGGCTGGGTTGATTGAGTTGGGATTGGTCCTGCTTTGAGGTCTCTTCCACTCCTATGAAACTATGAGGTTGCTATGGTATGGCTGTGAGGATGGACAGGGTTGCTACGGTAGGGCTGTGAGGATGGGTGGGTTGCTATGGTAGGGCTGTGAGGATGGGCAGGGTTGCTTCATTAGGGCTGTGAGGATGGGCGTCATTGCTACGGTAGGGCTGTGAGGATGGGCGTCGTTATGGTAGGGCTGTGAGGATGAGTGGGGTTACTACAGTAGGGCTGTGAGGATGGGCGGGGTTGCTAAGGTAGGACTGTGAGGATTGGCGGGATTGCTACAGTAGGACTGTGAGGATGGACAGGGTTGCTACAGTAGGACTGTGAGACTGGTCGGGGTTGCTATGGTAGGGCTGTGAGGATGGGCGGGGTTGCTATGGCAGGGCTGTGAGGATGGGCGGGGTTGCTACGGTAGGGCTGTGAGGATGGGTGGGGTTGCTATGGTAGGGCTATGAGGATGGGCGGGGTTGCTACAGTAGGGCTGTGAGGATGGGTGAGGCTGCTAGGATAGGGCTGTGAGGATGGGCAGGATTGCTATGGTAGGACTGTGAGGGTGGGCGGGGTTGCTATGGTAGGACTGTGAGGGTGGGCGGGGTTGCTACGGTAGGGCTGTGAGGCTGGGCGGGGTTGCTACGGTAGGACTATGTCTCTGGCTGTACCAGCTGAGTGAAGGAGAACTCTGTGTGTGGCGTTGTTTGGAGAACTGAGGCACCGAGGGGCCCACTGCTGGTGGGGGTCCCACGTGGAGCCAAGACCCGCCCCCTTGTAGCTCAGCGCCAGCTCCTGCTGTGCCATCCCAGTGCCTGCCCTCTCCCCTGCAGTGCCCAGGTGGGACTGCCCCCCAGACTGTTCTGCTGGGCTTTGCTGGGCCCTGCGGCCTGGCCCTGAGCCTGGAGCTCCGTGCAACGAGGCCCCGGAGCAGGAGCGGCCGGACCTGGTTGGGCTGACTGGAGCCGGCTCTACCTGCCCCGTGTGAGGCGCCTGCTCCCTGGCGGGCACAGGGCGTCCCAGCCCCAGGTCTGGCCCCAGGGCAGTCACTGCCTGGCACAGACGTCTGTCACTGGTGCCAGTGATGGCCCAAAGCCAGTGTCTGCCGGGGCCCTGGGGCCCGTCGCTGGGTGGAAGGCGCTGTTCTCGCCTGGCCTGCCCAGCCCCCTCGGGAAAAGCCCTGGGAGGGAGGGAAGCTGGCAATGCAGAGCAGGGCGGCGTGCCTGGCTGGCGGAGCTCTGCGCTGGCTCTGTCAGACACTGGCGTGAGGCCCCTCTGCCGGCTCTGCCACTCCCCGCCACCGGGCGCTGCCCCTGTCTGCCTTGCTGCCGCCGGGCTGCCCGGCGCTGGCGTGTGGCCAAGGGGCTGGCGACAGGGTGTGGAGGGGAGGCTGCTGTCAGGCAGGGCTGGGCTAGGGAGGCCCAGGGGATCACCGGGGGCAAAGGGAGGGCGTCTGCGGAAATGGGGGACTGGGAGCAGTGCCCAAGGCCGGGGCCCCGGGGATGGAAGGGCTGGGAGCAATTTGCCTCAGGCTGCACTCGCTGGATTCCAGCCCCAGCGGGCAGGGCGAGGGAAGGGCTGAGCCGGGCTCCTGGAGCCGGTGAGGCAACCCGCAGGCAGACACAGACAGACAGACAGACAGGCAGGCTCTGGGCGGGGAGAACTCCGGAGGTGACTCCGGACTAGGGCCCTGGAGGGCAGCGGTGTGGGGAGCCCGTGGCTGGGCACAGCCACGGCAGGAGGGACCTTGTCATGCTCTCCTGTGGGGCAGGAGCAACCCTGGGACCAGGCCCCCTTGTGACGGGGGATGGGCTCTTTGCGGGGCCTGATGGCCCCATCTGTGTGCAGGGCAACAAGGGGCACCCCGGGGGGGAGGGGGGGCAGCAGGAGCTGGGGAGGGTACTGGACTCAAGGGGATTCCCCAGGGCCAGGGGGCTGGGAATGGGCTACAGTCTCTTCTGAAGCATCTGGCCAGTCCCCTGGCGACCAGGGGGTGGGCAGCAAGGGCCATGGGCCTGCCCCAGAGTGCAGGGGTAGGAGGCTGGGCAGCCAAAGGGGGGGGAGCTCCCTGCCTGCCCTGCTCCCACTTCATTGGGGCGGGGCCCCGGCTCTGTTCACCTGCCAGGGCCGGGGCCAGGGTGCCGCAGTGTGTGTGTGGGGGGGGGGGGGCCCAGCAGCCGGGCCTGTCCCATGAGCGCCCCCCAGCAGCCGGGCCTGTCCCATGAGCGCAGCTTGTGCCAGGCTGCTGCCCCCTTAGCTGGGCGCGGGCAGGGGCGGGCAGGGGGAGCGGCTGAGCGAAGGCGGGGTCCGGAGGCAGCCGGGGGCCAGGCCGGTCTCTCCGCTGGCAGGGACTGCCCGGGGCCTAGGCACTGCGCGGGGACCCAGGCGGCAGCCTCCGCGGGCACGGGGACAGAGCCAGGGATCCTGGCCCCTGGCTGCCCCCCGGCCCGTCCCCAGCAGCACCAGGGGAAGGGGCGGCGAGGCCTGAGCTGGGGCTTTCCGGGAGCCTGCGGCGAAGCAGCCGAGGGGGCTCGGGGCGGCCCCCGGCTCTGCGGCTCCAAGAGGCGACGAGGCTGCTCTGTCGCACGTCTCCATCTCCCGCAGGGCAGAGACAGACCGAGCCAGCACAGCCCCCGCCCCTGCAGCAAACGCGGCCCCCCCGCCCCGGCGAGACCCCCTCCGCCCAGCGCCCAGCCCGCACCCAGGGGCGAGCGCCACCCGACTGGCCCTGGCGTCCCAGCCCCGCAGCGGCTCGACGGGCTCCGAAGCCCCGGCCCCGGGCCGGCGAGAGGGGGGCCGTTCTGGAGCGGCGCGGGGCGGCAGGGGCAAGAGCCCCGCCCCGTCACAAGCGAGTCCCCGAGCGCTCGGGGCCGGGCGGGCTCCGGGGGACCCAGCGCGTCACTTACCGGAGCGGGGGGCTGCCCTACGGATCTGCTCGCGCCGTGCCCATCGCGCCCGCCCTGCGCGCCGGGCAGGGCTCCCTCGCCGCCCCCGAGGGCGGCCGCGACGAGGCGCTCGGAGGGGCGATGCGGCGGCCGGGGACGGGAGCAGAGGCTGCGGGCGGCTGCGGCAGGAGGAGGACGCGGGCAGCCGGTGGCGGAGGCCAGCGCGCGCGCACGCGGGGAGCGAGCCGGGCTCGGCAGATGCCGCCGGGTTCGCTGGCCCGGTCCCAGCCGCTGCCTGGGCTGCGCTCGGCTCCTCGCCTCGCCGGGGGGGAAGCTGGTGCTTAACCATTCTGACGTGGGCTGGGAGATACCAACACGGCCCTTCCCCGCCTCGCCGGCTGCTCCTCGGGGCTGCAGGCACCCTGGAGACCCGCACGGGCAGCCCGGCCCGGCGCTCCCCGCTCCCCGCGCACCTGGGTGTCCCTTAAGTAGCACAGCAGGCGTGTAGCGCTTTAAAGACTGAGGCTGTTTAGCAGGTAGGGGGTGAGCTCTCCTGGGGCAGAGGCTCAGTGTCTCCTGCCGCCCAGCCCGGCTCTGCCCCTGCCATCTGACAAGCCCCAGGCTGGCCGCAGAGGGGGCAGGAGCTTCAGGGGGTAGCCCAGTTAGTCTGTTAGGCACTACAAAGTTAATTGGAAATAACAGCAGTTATTTCGAATTGACTTTAATAGCGTCTACACAGGCAAACCGCTATTTCGAAAGAAATTCAAAATAGTGGAGCACTTAATTCGAATTTGGTAAACCTCATTCTAGGAGGAGTAAGGCCAAATTCGAAATAGCTATTATTAGTGCTGTGTAGACACTTATTTCGAAATAGGGGGCCTCCAGCCCTTCCCAGGGAGCCCTGGTGGCCACTCTGGGCACAACAAGGAAAACTTACTCTCCTCTCCCCCAGCCCTGGAGCCATTAAAGGGGTAGACCCTGGCCACGGTGCCTGTGCCAGCTCCAAGCCTGCCAGCCCAGAGCCAGCAGTGGCCACCAGAGCCCCTGACCCAGTGGCCCCAAAACATGAGCCAGCAAGCCACTGGCAGCCAGCCCTCAACCGCTTCCCAGGAGCCTGACAGGGGCTGGAGAAGGCGGGCGCCTTCCTGGTCCAGGGTGGGGATCATGGATCTTATTCAGGTCTGGGGGGGGGGATGCCCCCAATGTCCATGATCTCAGCCCTAGACGGAGGAATGCAGCCGTCTATGGCAGGATAGCTGCCAGCCTGGCCACCAAAGGCCACATGCGAACCCAGGAGCAGGTTTGCATGAAAGTCAGGTTGGTCCGGTGAGACCCCCACAACCCTGAGCCCTGAGCTTCCCCTCCCCCTTCTTCCCCTTGCTTCCCCCTTCCAGCTCCCTCCTCCCAGGTTTCCCCCACCCCTCTCCCACCCTCTCTCTTCCCCTCTCCCACTTCCTTTTTCTGGTCTCCCCAGAGGTCCATTCCCCCCCAGTTTTGTTCAATAAACCCAGTTTCTATTTCTGAACATATGTGTCTTTTATTTGACATCAGGAAGGGGGGCTGAGAAGGGGTAAGTGGAAGGATGTGAGGGAGGAATGGGGCACAAGGCCCCGGTGGGGAGGACCGGGGAGGCTCTGAGGGCTCCTCGGGGTGGACGCTCTCCCTCAGGGCCTCCTGGATCCTGACAGCCCCCCGATGGACCCCCGGATGGCAGCCTGCAGCAACTGCAGCCGGGCTGATGGCAACGACCCCATGAGACGCATTGGCATGCCCAAGGCAGCTCTGGCTCCATGTGGCCGAGTGCTGTGGTGTCCCGAGTGCGGGCACCCAGGTCACTCCAAGACAGGACTGCTTTGCTGTCCCTCATCGAGGTAGACAAGCAAGCGGGGAACCCTGAGGACTGTCTGTCCGGGGTGAGGGTAGGGTCCCTTTAAGCACGGAGCTCAGTTAGCCTCAGGCAGCAGCCCCACACACTAAGTCCTAACCTGATGTCCTGCCAGCACTGGTTCCGGCCAGCCTTAACTTCGGTTCAGGGTCCACTCAGTGTGGACGCGCTATTTCGGAATAGCAAAACGCTATTTCAAAATAGTTTTTGTGTCTAGATGCGTTAATTCGAATTAGCTTAATTCAAATTAACTATTTTGAATTAAGTTAATTCGAAATAGTGTTGTAGTGTAGATGTTCCCTGACAGAAAAAAACAACCAATGGTCTGGTAGCACTTTATAGACTAAGGAAACATGTCGATGGGATCATGAGCTTTCATGGCCCATCCCAGCGCTCCTGTGACCCAGTCTGCCCTGGGGGACTGGTCATCAGGGTGGCCGCAGGCGTGGAGCCTGTCTCTAGCGACTCCCCTTCACTTGGGCCTTGCTGCCCTGTGTGAGCATGTACACCATGCAGTACATGTACACCATGTGTGCGTGTGTATGCCAGGCATGTGTGTGTGTATGTACGTCATGTGTGCATGTGTGTGTATGCCCTGTATGAGCGTGTACACCATGTGTTTGTGTGTGCGCATGTCTTGTGTGTACGCTGTGCACAGGTGTGTGGGCAGTATGCGAGTGTGTCCACTGTACGTCTGTGTAGGTTGTATGTGTATGCCATGCTGTGTGTATGGATGTACACTGTGCGAGCACTGTTAGTTTGTGCTCCATGCATCTGTGTATGCCATGCGTGTGTATGCCATGCTGTGTGTGTGTGTGTGTGTGTGTGTGTGTGTGTGTGTGCACTGCACATTTGGGTACATCGTATGTGTATGCCATGCTGTGTGTGTGCGTGCACTGTGCGAGTGCATGTGTGTATGCCGTGTGTGCACGTATGTTGTGCATGCACACGTGTGTGCACTGTGTGAATGTGTACACCATGCATGTGTGAACGCTGTGCGTGTGGATACAATTCCAGTGTGCATGCATTAATGTGTGTGTGTGTGCACACACGTGCCTGTGAGTGTGAGCATGTGCATGCGGGTGTGTGTGAGGCCAGCTGCTTTCCAAGGGGCCCCTCCTGCCCCCTTTGTCCCTGCCTGTGCCCAGCCTGGTGCGGGCCAGGCACTATCCCACAACACTGAGGGAGCTAACACGGGCTCTGTGCCTGCCCCAGAGGGCTGAGGTCTCAGGGGAGCCCACACCTCAGTGATGCCCCCTGCAGCCTGGAGAAGGGGTGCCCGGCGCCCAGGGCCATGCATCGCTGCAGTAATGGCTTCATAAGGCTCTGCGTCCTCTTCATATAACCTCGTACTGAGTCTTCCCTAGATAACCTTCTTTTTCATACAACTCCGGGTTAAGTCCTTTTCTTTAGAAACGGCCCTTTCATATAGAGCATGGAAGCTTTGTAAGTCTTGGTAGAATAGTCCCTAAGAATAATTAAGGTAAGAGAATGTCTTTGTACCAGAGTAGGTCGCTCCCCTTTTACTCACTGGATTGCTCCATGGAAGGAATGAGCTGTGAATGGGTAAGGCGGAAGGCAAGCACCCCGGAGCAGTGACAACAGCTGAAGAGGGGATGGAGGCTGGATCCAAGGACCATAGGACCTGGCAAGCTGGCTCACTGAAAGAAGATCAGATATATCCACGGCCTTAGGGGTCAGCAGCAAGCGCCTGCTTTTGGAAGCCCCCTCTCTGGAGATGAATGTGGCAGCGTTGAGATCCCCCCAGAAGAAGGCACCCCAGATGGCTAACTGCACATGCATATGGTGACACAGATTTTGCATATGCATGGGATGACTAACTGGTGTAGATATGCAGGAGGGGGGAGCTACTATCAGTCTCTTGCAGGGGGCCCTGAGTTTCGTCTTGTCAACATGGGAGCACCGATCCGGATCCGCAGAAGCCCGGCTCCACCCCTTCCCCACCTAACTCACCTGGCCAGTGCAGTCAGGGGGAGCAAGTAGTGTGTGTGAGTGAGTGAGTGTGTGTGTGTGTCAGTGAATGTGTGTGAGTGAGTGTGTGTGTGTGAGTGTGTGTGTGTCAGTCAGTGAGTGTGTGTCAGTGAGTGTGTGTGTGTGAGTGAGTGTGTGTCAGTGAGTGTGTGTGAGTGAGTGTGAGTGTGTGTGTGTGTGTGTGTGTGTGTCAGTGAGTGTGTGTGAGTGAGTGTGTGTGTGTGAGTGTGTGTGTGTCAGTCAGTGAGTGTGTGTGTGAGTGAGTGTGTGTCAGTGAGTGTGTGTGTGTGTCAGTGAGTGTGTGTGAGTGAGTGAGTGTGTGTGTGTGTCAGTGAATGTGTGTGAGTGAGTGTGTGTGTGTGAGTGTGTGTGAGTGTCAGTGTGTGTCAGTGAGTGTGTGTGTGTGTGTGTGTGAGTGAGTGTGTGTGAGTGAGTGTGTGGCAGTGAGTGTGTGTGTGGCAGTGAGTGTGTGTGAGTGAGTGTGTGTGTGTGTCAATGAGTGTGTGTGTGTGTGTGTCAGTGAGTGTGTGTGTGTGTGTGTGTGTGTGAATGAGTGTGTGTGTGTGTCAGTGAGTGTGTCAGTGAGTGTGTGTGTGTGTGTGTGTGTCAGTGAGTGTGTGTGTGTGTGTGTGTGTGTGTGTGTGTCAGTGAGTGTGTGTGAGTGAGTGTGTGTGTGTGAGTGTGTGTGAGTGAGTGAGTGTGTGTGTGTGTCAGTGAATGTGTGTGAGTGAGTGTGTGTGTGTCAGTGAGTGTGTGTGTGTGCGTGTGAGTGTGTGTCAGTGAGTGAGTGTGTGTGTGTCAGTGTGTGTGAGTGAGTGTGTGTGTGTGTGTGTGCGTGTGTGTCAGTGAGTGCATGGGTGGGATATGTCACATGCAGATGATAAAGTAGCGGTTGCTATATGGATTGCCAATAAATGTGGCGTTTTGCCGTATCCCCCTGGAAAAGATCCCATGCAGTTCTTTAAGCACAACAGGGGGAGCTGGGGGTGGGGAGCGGGCCACAGGGCGAAGGGCAGTCCCTTGGCAGAGGGGGGAGCTCTCTGCAAGCCTGGCCTCCATGCATGCCCACCATGTGGCCCCGCTGGCTGGGTCGGGAGTGGCAGCTGGGGCTGCTCCCAGGGGCCCTGCTCCGAACCGAGCAGGCTGCAACTGGGGCAAGGGAACAGGCAGCCAGGAGCAGTGGGCGCTGCCGGGAACCTGCCCCAGGGCCCTGCAGGCGCTAACGGGTGGGGCAGCCCGGGAGAGTGGGCGCGGTCGCCTGCACCATTCAAAGGGCCTGGACTGGCTGGGCCCAGGCAGCGCCCGGTGGCTTTTTACCGCGCTGCCCTCGTTGCTTTCTGGAGACGCCTGCCCATGCCCCCAGGCCATGGGGGCAGGAGGGCACAGCCCCCCATGCTCCAGGGCTCGGGGAAGGGGGTGCAGGTGCCATGGGGCCTGCTACCTCTGAGCTCCGGGAGCTCCTGAGATCTAACCCACCCCTGCTGAGGCAGGCACCACGGCCCCTCGGCTCATTCAGGCTCCCCCGGGAGGTGCATGTGGTATGGCAGAAAGGGGTCTGTGGCCCCACCCGCCGTCCGTCACTCCTCCAGCAGTGCCTGGTGGGTGCCCAGGACAAGACTCGCAGGGGCAGAACATACTGCTCTGAGCCCCAGGAGGGCAGGGGCAGCCCCCTGCCAGCCTCGAGCTATGGCTCCGGCTCTCCCTAGAGCTGCCAGGGGCTTGGGAAAGTGCCCACAGTTCCCAGGAGGTGACAGAGCTACCCCACCCTGAGCCCCACATATACACGCAGCCTTAAGAGACCTGGGTGCCCTTCTCAGGCCTAAGACCCGCCAAACTCGTGTCACTTGTGAACAAAGCTGGGGCAGGAGCAGACTACGTGTGTGTGCCTGTCAGGTCTCGGGGGGGGGGAAGGGGGCTGGCACCCGCAGGCAGGACGCATGCGGGGTCCCCCCCCCCCACAGCCTGTGCCCTGCTGACGTGGGAGCCGAGAGGGGCCTGAGCCAAGCAGGCCTGGTCAGAGGGCCCAGTATGGGAAGTAGCCATGGCAACGCTGCCCTGTAGAAGCATTGACAGTGGGGCTGCAGGAGGCTGCGGGGGCCCAGCGAGGCCCTAGGGCCGGCCCAGGACACTCCCTGGGCTGCTCTCCATGGCTCCCGTGGGAGGCTTGGCCGAGGCGTCTCTCACCAGCGTCAGGACGTTTCTCAGCCTCGGTTTCCCTTTGCTCAGCACCAGCTGCTGATGGTTACACCCCACAGCCCCTCCCCACAGACACGGGCATCTCGAGCCCCCTTGGTCTCCTCTGAGCTCATCGGACGCCCCCACCCCTCTGAATTGCCCCAAATACCCAGCTATGCAGGCTCACTGCCCTGGGGGCAGGAGGGTGTGACACGGGCAGCCCGCGCTCCCTGTAAACTGGGCGCTGGTGCGGCCGCTCAGGAGAGATTGCGAAGCCGCCCAGCTGATGAGTAGCCCACCCTCCGCTAGCTTGTTTCTCCTGGTGGTGCACATTCACACATGCCTCGGCGCACACAACAAAAGCCATTCCACACCTGGGTGGAAAAGAGTAGAGGGAACGCCGCTGGCAGACCAGGTGCCAGCTCATGCCTGGGTCCATCCACACCGGGACGGCACAGAGGACAAATGACTTTGTTGTTCTGCTCTCCCCCCACGAAGATGAGCCTTGCCGGGGCATCCGCAGCTCACAGCACCCGGCAGGAGGGGACTGACCCCCTCTCAGAAGGGACTGAGTAGTGCTGGACGCGGGGTGGGGAGGCGGGGCAGCACGTCACCGGGATAGCCCCAACAGCCACGGTGACGGGTTGTCGCTGCCTCCTGGGGGCTCAGCGGGGGGACAGCTGCTGGCCACTCTTCGGCCACTTGACCTTGGGTCTCTTTCTGGAGCCAGGCTTCTCCGTCCTGAGCTGGTGCCGTTCCCCGTCTGGGTTAGCGAAGGCACTGGAGCAGGGAATCTCGTTCCCAGTTCAAAGCTATCGTCCTCCAGTTCAAAGCTACTGTCACTTCCCTGGTGGTCGGGGGGGGGGGACCTGGGCCTGCCCGCTGCTCTCGGTCCGGCCCCACGTCATGCAGGCTTCCTGCCTGCAGCCGCTCCCAGCTCACCCCTTCCTCCAGGTGCATCCTACCAGGTACTGTAACCCCTTCTGAGCCCCATTGTGTTATGCTTATAAGAAGCACATGGGATCTTTTCCAGGGGAAAAGGCAATACGCTGTGTTTATGGGGAATACAGTAGAAAAGCAGAGAGCATATGCTTTATAAAGACACACACACACACACACACACACACACACAAGTCCTGCAGATGGTGCATAGTTAGCTCAAGTCAGTCTTACTGGCCAGGCAAGGCTGTCTGAAGAATCGGGGTTCCTCTGAGGCTTGCAGAACTGAACCCAGAGTCCCGCTGCCAGAGCTTCCCTTCTTATCCATGTCAGTTCCCATTGGGATCTATGGGTTTTGCAGTGTCATGCTGCCCTCATCCGCCCTGAGGAGGTGTTAATCTGTGTTCTCTGTGTTTGTCAGGAGTTACCCTTGATGGGGATTGTCAGGGTTCCCATCCTGGTCTCTCACTCTTGGTGGGGTCTCTGCCTGTCTCCAGGGTCCCTCAATGCTGCTAATTCAATTCAGCCTCAAGACACAATGCATGTTTCCTTGTTATCGTCAAAGTTTCCCCTTCTTCTTGACCACCTGGGCATCTGTAATGGCTGTCACTCTCACACACCCTCCTCTCACACCGCACAGTGGTGAAGTTTCAGACCAGATCAATAATTACTGAAAAGACACCACTTCGTTTGTGAGGCAGAAAGGGGTACCACTTAACTTGTAATGCTAACAGGGAGCAAGGCCTTACAGTAAACATTATCTAATCATCAACAAATGGTCTGGGAGCACTTTATAGACTAACAAAACATGTAGATGGGATCATGAGCTTTCATGGACACAGCCCACTTCTTCAGATGACCGGAGTTTTGAGTTTAGGATGTGCAGACCCAAAATAAATAGGGGAGAAGAGAGGGGGGGGAGGAAAAAAAAGGAGGGGGGTGGGAAACAAGAAGCTGAGAGTATGAAAATATCAAAGGGAAAAACAAGTAGGCAGAACTGGCAATCTATAAGCATTTTTCATACCCTCTGCTCCTTGTTTCCCGTCCCCCTCCTTTTTTTTCCTTCCCCCCTCTCCCTTCTCCCCTATTTATTTTGGGTCTGCACATCCTAAACTCAAAACTCCGGTCATCTGAAGAAGTGGGCTGTGCCCACGAAAGCTCATGATACCATGTACATGTTTTGTTCATCTATAAAGTGCTCCCAGACCATTTGTTGTTTTTTTCTGCAACAGACTAACTGGGCTACCCCCTGAAGCTCGTTATCTAATCACGAAAGACAGAGAAATAGAAGCTACAGAACTTATAAGCAAGCCATTAGACATGGAATGATACATCATACTTATAGTCTTATAACCAATACTAACTAAAATAGATATTTTTGCTACAATTGGGCCGCAGAGCTAGCTTGTTATAGAAGCCTCCATCACCTTTGTATCTCCTGTGAGCGCCTGTGTTACCTTTGCCCTCGTGAGTAGTTCCCGTCCCTCCTGCCATGACCTCGCCCTGTGCGGAGGGTGGCGTGGGACTGGCCTCAAGGGTGGGCTTTGCGGTGGGACCAAAGGTGCAGCTGGCCCTGGCAGGTGCTGGGATACTGGGTGTAGGGAGCATGCATGACTAGGGCGGGCCCACGGGGCGGTGACACAGCGTGGGCAGCCCAGGGGACCGTCCGTGGCTCGGTGGCCAGGCTGGGACAGCACCTGAAGGGCTGGCTGTGAAATCTCAGGGCAGGACTCCCAGCCCTTGTGGGGTTGTGCCCAGCGTCCTGCCAGCTTCCCTGCGGTGGGTACCTGCGCTCTTGCCTCACCGCTGGCAGCGCTATGCATTGTTCCCTCACAGGCCCAGGACACAGGTGTGGGTGAAATTTGGGGAGGCGAGCGCCCCAGCCTGTGGCCCCGCCCATACTCCCCCCGCTCTGCCCCTCCCCACTACCCTCCCCCTCCCCCCCCCGTCTCCCTCTTCTCTCTGCGCCACCCACTCCAGCCAGATCCCCGAACCCAAATGGAGAAAATGGCATTTGAAAAAATAACCCCACTCTTCTAAAATGTCTTTCTAAAGAAAATGGAGCAGGTTTCCCACTGCCTGCCAGACTGTGCGACTGGACATGCAGAAGGTACTGAATTAAGCATTACATTTGAGAATAAAAAATATCAGTCACGGGTGTTTTGATATGCTCTGAAGTTTGTCAGAGTCTTTTTGCATATACTTTGTAGTAAGGGCAAGTCAGTTGTCCTGCCGCGTACCACATTAAATAGTATGAAGTACAGGGTGCAGCCCATCTCTGTTCTACATTTTCTTCATCGGTATTTCTAAACTGATTTTATATTTCAAGCCTTCATAAAATCACCATTCCAGATTAGACCATACTGAACACTGAAACAAAGACAGTATTTTAATCTGTCAGAACAGGTTAGTGTGTTCATAGCAACGTTTCAGTGCTTTTAGAAAAAGGGAACACTCATTTATTGTGAGTGATTTCCATAACAAGACATGCTTATGAAATGTCACTGTATGTTTATCTTAAAAATATGTTTCCAAAGATTTTAGGCATAGCATAGGATTTTATACCTGAGTAAGGACCTGGTTTTGATGGAGGGTTCTCCTAAAACTAGTTCATCAAATAGCCAGATACATGAGTTTCCCTTTTACTTCTCACTATCTGGAAGAAAAGGAAGGTTGGCCCTTTAGGGGTCTCTCGAAAGGAGGGTGAAAGGAGAGCAGGGATAATAGAAAGGCCAGGAAGACTTTGGAAGCAAGTGTTTGTACTGTCGTCATTACCATTAGAATGTGCATTTTAGGCCAGGCTGCTCTTTTGAAGAATGTATTTAAAAAACTCTGCCCAAGCATTTCACGCTAAAGCCGACCACTTGCATCCTGCCTCTAAATATCCATGCGGGGATTTTGAGAGCTGTGATTCAGCAGCTGAGCAATGAAATATTTAAAGCCCATTTTAAAGGACAGTCCTGTGGAGGATGGAGTAATGCACAGCTGGTTTTGTCAGTAAATTCAGGGTAGGCAGGTGCCTGTTAAACGGCTTCATTACCACTTAATGGCTCTTTCACGGGTTCAGTGTTATGCTAATGGGCCTAGCAATTGACGGGCTTTTTACTTGGAAGTTAACATGCCCTTGGGGGTGGGGGAAGAGTCACCAGTCTGCAAGCTGCACCAGCCTGAGGTGGGAGCCTTTGGGAACTGCCCTAGGGATGTGACAAGGGAAGTAACTGAGCACTAAAACCCAGGGAAGGCTTTGCCTCCCCTTGCCTCTTAAACCCATGGCCCAGGGCCAGCACAAGGCTCCCTGCTCCTCCGCTGGGCCAGACAGGGCTGTGGGGCTGTCCAGGGTATGACCTGTGAGTGGGTATGGATCAGGTGAAAACTCAGCCGGGTCCCAGCCTGGGCAAATGGCCCAGACATGGCAAAAGGGCAGATTGCAAGGGGCAGCCGCTGAAGGGGACTCCTTACTGGATGGGGGTGTTTCCCGGGGGTCAGCT
Organism: Pelochelys cantorii; assembly: GCA_032595735.1. Classification (NCBI taxonomy): domain Eukaryota; kingdom Metazoa; phylum Chordata; order Testudines; family Trionychidae; genus Pelochelys; species Pelochelys cantorii. Next base: position 367,890 of record CM064330.1, on the reverse strand, counting down.
CTAGCCACCGGACTCACCCAGATGGGGCAGTCAACATACGACCCTGGCTGCCCCCACTGGGGCAGTGCAGCCGATAAACATCCAAGGAATTCAGTCAAGCAGGGGCCCCAGGGCTGCTTGCCTGAAAAGAGTGGATCCTGCCTGGACAGGGGACTTGCCCATGGGACCAACTCCTTTTTCGGGAGGGACCTTCGCTCAGGAGAACAGTGGGATTCCCTCTGCATGGGCCAGGGGGCCAAAGGGCCCTAGAGACTCCTCCCTTTGTCTTCATTCCAGCGCATCCCTTCAGAGGCAGCTTTGCCTTGACTTGGGCAGGAAGGACGCACGACCCCCCCAGCAGAGGATGGGCTCCAGAGACCTATCAACCAGCAGATTGGTCTGTCTCTGCAACAAACCTGCCCCAGGGACTTTGGGGCTGGTTTGGTGTCCTACAGAGGACCCCAGGCTGGGGCTGTCAGTAGCCCTGGTTATAAGCAATTCATCCTGATTTGAGCCTCTCAGCAGTGCCCCCAGGCCACCTGTTACATAACAGGCTGTAAATCACACTGAGGCCATAGGGTAAGAGTTTGCATGTAACAAGTTTCTTAATGCATTAGAATTCGCTGGTGTGTTTTATTTTAACTTAGTAACTTACTTCGATCTGTCTGTTTTCACTTGCAATCACTTAAACCCGACCTTTTATACTTCATAAAACCCCTCTATTTATTATCAAGCCCCGTGTAAATAATGGTTCCCGGGGGGGGGTGTGTGTATGTGCAAGCCCTGTGCAGATCTCTCTGTCATTGCTAAAGGGAGCTGACCTTATGAGCTTTCCCTGTGTAAAACTTTAACACTGGCTAAGATGGGTTGATTTGGGGGGTTGGTTTCTTGGGTGCTGCAAATAGCTCAGAGCTGAGCTGGTTCAGTGCCTGTGTTGCTCCGCAGGGGGGCGGTTACCCCAGCTCTGGGCCTTGGCTGGGGGAGACCAGAGCTGCTGGCCCAGCAGGCCAGGGTGGCGGGAGCTCCAGGGGGCAGGAAGGTGGGCAGCAGTGGCTTGATCAGCGCACCGGGGGACAACTCCAAGGGGATTTCTGCGATCCAGCCCATCGCACTTTGGCATCAGGCAGGCTGAGCGCCCACCCCATGACACCTGCATGCAGCCCCACACTTGTGGCTGAGAGACCCCAGCCTCACTTCAAGGACCGTGGTGGATAGAGCATCCTACCTCGGGGGGGGGGGTCTCTGGTGGTCTGTTCCCTCCACGGGGAATCTTCCTACCCTCGGTCCAGCCCGCCCTATGACGAGAGATCTCCTCCACGCCAGGCATGTGTTGGCCAGGATCACGTCACCTCCCAGCCTTCTCGCGGGTGCCCTCAGCGGATCGAGCCCATGGAGTCTGTGGGCCGGAGGCCGGTTGTCCAGCCCTGCGGGCGTGGCACGTGGATTCTTTCTCATAAGTGTCAGTTCTGGGCTGAAGCGGGAACAGGGCCAGCGCTGTTCTGAGCCCCTCATAGCGGGCCAGCTGCCTGGCTGTGGGCCCTGGACATGGCACCTGCATTTCAAGGGCTCAAACCACCTCCACTTCTGGGACGCTGCGGCTCGTCCAGCCCCCTGCACTGACTGGGGGCCTGGGTGGGGCGACGTGGACCCCTCATTTTGTTTTCTGTGGGCTCAGGAACGGGCAGGAGGCAGCCACAGTGTCCCTCGCCTGCCCCTCGTGACTGGGGTTCCAGGAAAACGCTGTATTGATTGTGCTCGCCGCAGCCAGGGCCGGGCGGGCAGCGATGTGCTGCAGCAATCAAACCCTCCTCGTTAATAACACTCTGGGCCCTTCAGCGCATGGCGGCTGTATTCTCTGGGGCGTAATGAAAGCAACAGGCCAGAGATGGAGGGAGGCGCGGGAACAGCGGCCCTGGAGGAGGGGAGGAAGGGTCTGGGGAGGGAGCTGCCCTTGGTGGGCGCTGCAGGACAGAAGGCTCTTGAGCCGGTGGGACGTGGCTGGTGGGAAGGGTGGGTAGGGGCCTGCAGTATACCCTCCACAGGGACACACAAACACCCCCCTCCTTCCACACCAACACACACATATGCACCCCCTTCACAGGGACGCACGGACACACACACCTTATCCTCCACACCAACAGATTCTCACACATGCACCCCCTCTACAAGGATACCCCCACCCCCGCTGCACCGTTCTGCCAGGGGCAGTGGGGCGGGAGGGGCACACTGGCGTTCTTCCTTCCAGCCCCTCGCTGTCTGTCTTTCATCACGCAAGAGTCTGGCTGCCTGCATGTCAGAGATGCAGCTGGGCCCCTCAGAGACCCCCCCAGCCAGGCCCAAGCGTTGCAGCCCCCTCCCCCTGCTGCACGGCCTGGGCCCCTTCTCGCTTTGCTCCTGAGCAGGCTGGGCGCTTGGCTGGGCTCGCAGGCTTGCACAGGAGCTGGATACAAGACAGGGCTCTGGCAGGGACACCCCCTCTCCCCTGCCTGGGCTAGCACTGACCCTGACCCCCACCATCCCCTAGGCAAGAGTTCCAGGACTCCCAGCTCCTCCGCATGGCCAGGCCTGTCCTGAGCCTGGTCGCAGGCCTGGGATTTGGGGGACAAGAACATGAATGTTACCAGGAGAGGCAAACCCCAGACCCAGCACACTGGAGAGCTGGCTAAGGGCTGGGGGCTGCCCCAGCCTGCTGCCCCCTGCACTGGTGGGAAGTGGTGAGACCAGGCAGCACTGGAGGGGGGTGGTGGCGGGGATGGGCAGGTGGGTGTGAGGAGGCCTGGGGGGCTGGCCAGGCAGCGGGGAGGGAGGCAGGATTGTAAGAGCTGCGGGGCAGTGGGAGGGGGCAGAAGAAGAGCACGGGGAGGGTGGGGGCAGAACCCGCAGGAAGGGGAGGCTGGGCCCAGCAGGCGCCGGGGCAGGGGCGCTGGGCAGGGCTACCCTGGAGCCGTCTGTCAGACGTGGGCGAGGGGGAGCCCGCGGTAAGACCCTCGTGGTGGTACAATGCGCTAGCTCCGGGGGCAGGGTGGGGGAGCGGGAAGGGCAGACGAATGGAGCGGGGGGCGCAGGGAAACATGGGGGAGGGGCGTCCCACGCGGGGCATTCTTCCTAATGGGGGCACTGAGTGGCTGCCCACTCTGCCCCACGGGGGGCATTCTTCCTAATGGGGGCACTGAGTGGCTGCCCACTCTACCCCACGGGGCGCATTCTTCCTAACGGGGGCACTGAGTGGCTGCCCGCTCCACCCCACGGGGGCATTCTTCCTAACGGGGGCACTGAGTGGCTGCCCGCTCCACCCCACGGGGGGCATTCTTCCTAACGGGGGCACTGAGTGGCTGCCCGCTCCACCCCACGGGGGGCATTCTTCCTAACGGGGGCACTGAGTGGCTGCCCGCTCCACCCCACGGGGGGCATTCTTCCTAACGGGGGCACTGAGTGGCTGCCCGCTCCACCCCACGGGGGGCATTCTTCCTAATGGGGGCACTGAACACCTGCCCCGCTCCACCCCACGGGGGGCATTCTTCCGAATGGGGGCGCTGAGTGGCTGCCCACTCTGCCCCACGGGGGGCATTCTTCCTAATGGGGGCGCTGAACACCTGCCCCGCTCCACCCCACGGGGGGCATTCTTCCGAATGGGGGCGCTGAGTGGCTGCCCACTCTGCCCCACGGGGGGCATTCTTCCAAATGGGGGCTCTGAGTGGCTGCCCGCTCTGCCCCACGGGGGCATTCTTCCTAATGGGGGCGCTGAACACCTGCCCCGCTCCACCCCACGGGGGGCATTCTTCCGAATGGGGGCGCTGAGTGGCTGCCCACTCTGCCCCACGGGGGGCATTCTTCCGAATGGGGGCTCTGAGTGGCTGCCCACTCCACCCCACGGGGGGCATTCTTCCGAATGGGGGCGCTGAGTGGCTGCCCGCTCCGCCCCACGGGGGCATTCTTCCTAACGGGGGCGCTGAGTGGCTGCCCGCTCTGCCCCATGGGGGGCATTCTTCCGAATGGGGGCACTGAGTGGCCGCCCGCTCCGCCCCACGGGGGGCATTCTTCCTAATGGGGGCACTGAACACCTGCCCCGCTCCACCCCACGGGGGGCATTCTTCCGAATGGGGGCTCTGAGTGGCTGCCCACTCCACCCCACGGGGGGCATTCTTCCGAATGGGGGCTCTGAGTGGCTGCCCACTCCACCCCACGGGGGCATTCTTCCTAACGGGGGCGCTGAGTGGCTGCCCGCTCCGCCCCACGGGGGCATTCTTCCTAACGGGGGCGCTGAGTGGCTGCCCGCTCTGCCCCACGGGGGGCATTCTTCCTAATGGGGGCGCTGAGTGGCTGCCCACTCCACCCCACGGGGGGCATTCTTCCTAACGGGGGCGCTGAGTGGCTGCCCGCTCTGCCCCACGGGGGGCATTCTTCCTAATGGGGGCTCTGAGTGGCTGCCCACTCCACCCCACGGGGGGCATTCTTCCTAATGGGGGCGCTGAGTGGCTGCCCACTCCACCCCACGGGGGGCATTCTTCCTAATGGGGGCGCTGAGTGACTGCCCGTTCCGGCCCACGGGGGGCATTCTTCCTAATGGGGGCTCTGAGTGGCTGCCCACTCCGCCCCAGAGGGGGTGCATTTCCGCCCGGGCGAGGCAATGTCTCTGCCCTGCCACGTGCCCGGCTGGGCTGGCAGCTCTGCGCAGGGCCGGCCCACAACATTTTGGCACCTGAGGCGGGGAGCTCAAATGACCCTCCCTTTTCCCCTGCCTGCCTGTTACGTCTCTTGTGCCCTCCTTCCTCCAGCACAGCACCCCCCAGCTCTGTGCATCTAGAGCAGAGAGGACACACATGCACCAGCAGCACACACACGTTTCTACACTCGGGGTCCTAGTGGTGCCCCCCGCCAGGTCTGGCAGCCTCAGTTCGCCTCATGGTAAGGCCAGCCCTGGCTCTGCGCATCGCTGTGACAGGCCCACGGCAGCTGCCCGTCATCACCGCTCATCCTCTGCGGCTCCGGAGCCCCCCAGCCCGCGGGCCAGAACGCTGCCTCTGCCGGCTGGAGCCCGCTGGGGAGCTGGGAACAGCCCTGAGCCGCGGCCCTGGGGCCGCCCCGTTGGGGGGGGGTGGCAGTCAGCCCGCACCTCCCTCTTCCCCCCCCAGCCTCTTGCTCAGAGGACACATCAGTAGCCGGGCTCCCAGCGGTGCCCACAGAGAAGCCTTGCCATGTGGAGGCTGCTACGTTCCACGGCATGGCCGGGGGGGGTCATGGCTTTCCAGCCCGCTTTGCCAGCCCGAGCGATGCAGGGCCGGGGCAGGAAGGAGGGGAGCTCGGCCTGCGGCGGGGGTGGGAAGTGGGGTAGTGCGATGGAATCTGACAAGGGCAGAGCAAAGGGGCTGGGCCTGGAGGAAGGGGGGGGGAGACGTGGGGGTGAGGCCGGCCCCCCAGGATCTGTGAGGAACCAGCCTTGTCGTAGGAGCACCTCCTCCCCAGCTCTCGCCGTGGGCAGAGCTGGGTCTGCCTAGCTCCAGCTGGCTCCGGAGCTCACGCCTTCCCCGGGGTAGGAGCCTGCTTTCCTCCAGGCACCGTCCCAGGCTGGGTGCTGGCAGCGAGCCCCCATTGACCAGGCAGCCAGCCCGTCCGTCACAGGGCAAGCAGCCATGGCGCTGCACGGGATCCGGGGGCCGTCCCACGGGGGGAGGCAGCCCCGTCCGCCAGCCTGGCGGGAAGGGGCCCCTAGGACGGTGCTAAGGGCCACAGTCACCGGGCAGGGTTCCCAGCCTCACAGCCCAAGGGTCGGCCCCAGCCCGGAGGGAGCGCAGGGCAATTCCTCAAGCCCCTTCCACCCTCAGCTCCTCTGCTGAAGCTGCCAGGCGGTCCCAGGCAGAGAGCCCCACACAGCAGTGCTGGCACAGGGAGGGTGGGCAGACCAAGCCCAGGGAGAAGATTATGTAACAGCCCGAGGGGACCACGCAGAGTCAGGGCGAGCCAAAGGGTCGGAACCACAAGGTCACAGGCAAGAGATCCACATGCAGGACGCCCTGGGCCGGCACCTCTTCACCGGGGGCTTTCCTGCCCGCCCCGGCTTTCTCTCTCCCCCTTGGCGCGCCGCACGTGGCCGGCCCAGAGCCGGAGTTTGCAGACCCCCACGCTGACAGTCCCTCCTCTGCGCTGGTGAGGGGGGCCATTTCTCCTCTGCAGCCGCAGGCCATTGTCTCTGCACGGACAGTAAACACAGGCTGGCTCCGGGCGCCCCCCTTGTCCTCTTGTTGGAGGGGGTCAGCTCTCAGTCTGGCCCCTGCTGCAAGCCCCTAGGCCGTGGTTCTCCCGGCCGCACTAACGCGCTTTCCCTTGCTGGAAGCCCCTAGGTCGTGGCTCTCCTGGCCGCACTAACGCGCCTTTCCCGTGCTGCAAGCCCCTAGGCCGTGGTTCTCCCGGCCGCACTAACGCGCCTTTCCCTTGCTGCAAGCCCCTAGGCCGTGGTTCTCCCGGCCGCACTAACGCGCCTTTCCCGTGCTGCAAGCCCCTAGGCCGTGGCTCTCCCGGCCGCACTAACGCGCCTTTCCCGTGCTGCAAGCCCCTAGGCCGTGGTTCTCCCGGCCGCACTAACGCGCCTTTCCCGTGCTGCAAGCCCCTAGGTCGTGGCTCTCCCGGCCGCACTAACGCGCCTTTCCCTTGCTGGAAGCCCCTAGGTCGTGGCTCTCCTGGCCGCACTAACGCGCCTTTCCCTTGCTGGAAGCCCCTAGGTCGTGGCTCTCCTGGCCGCACTAACGCGCCTTTCCCTTGCTGCAAGCCCCTAGGCCGTGGCTCTCCCGGCCGCACTAACGCGCCTTTCCCGTGCTGCAAGCCCCTAGGCCGTGGCTCTCCCGGCCGCACTAACGCGCCTTTCCCGTGCTGCAAGCCCCTAAGCCGTGGCTCTCCCGGCCGCACTAACGCGCCTTTCCCGTGCTGCAAGCCCCTAGGCCGTGGTTCTCCCGGCCGCACTAACGCGCCTTTCCCGTGCTGCAAGCCCCTAGGCCTGGGGTCTCCCGGCCGCACTAACGCGCCTTTCCCTTGCTGCAAGCCCCTAGGCCGTGGCTCTCCTGGCCGCACTAACGCGCCTTTCCCTTGCTGCAAGCCCCTAGGCCGTGGCTCTCCCGGCCGCACTAACGCGCCTTTCCCGTGCTGCAAGCCCCTAGGCCGTGGCTCTCCCGGCCGCACTAACGCGCCTTTCCCGTGCTGCAAGCCCCTAGGCCGTGGTTCTCCCGGCCGCACTAACGCGCCTTTCCCGTGCTGCAAGCCCCTAAGCCGTGGCTCTCCCGGCCGCACTAACGCGCCTTTCCCGTGCTGCAAGCCCCTAGGCTGTGGCTCTCCCGGCCGCACTAACGCGCCTTTCCCGTGCTGCAAGCCCCTAGGCCGTGGCTCTCCCGGCCGCACTAACGCGCCTTTCCCGTGCTGCAAGCCCTGAGGCTGTGGCTCTCCAGGCCGCACTAACGCGCCTTTCCCGTGCTGCAAGCCCCTAGGCCGTGGTTCTCCCGGCCGCACTAACGCGCCTTTCCCTTGCTGCAAGCCCCTAGGCCGTGGCTCTCCCGGCCGCACTAACGCGCCTTTCCCGTGCTGCAAGCCCCTAGGCCGTGGCTCTCCTGGCCGCACTAACGCGCCTTTCCCGTGCTGCAAGCCCCTAGGCCTGGGGTCTCCCGGCCGCACTAACGCGCCTTTCCCGTGCTGCAAGCCCCTAGGCCGTGGCTCTCCCGGCCGCACTAACGCGCCTTTCCCGTGCTGCAAGCCCCTAGGCCGTGGCTCTCCCGGCCGCACTAACGCGCCTTTCCCGTGCTGCAAGCCCCTAGGCCGTGGCTCTCCCGGCCGCACTAACGCGCCTTTCCCGTGCTGCAAGCCCCTAGGCTGTGGTTCTCCCGGCCGCACTAACGCGCCTTTCCCGTGCTGCAAGCCCCTAGGCCGTGGCTCTCCCGGCCGCACTAACGCGCCTTTCCCGTGCTGCAAGCCCCTAGGCCGTGGCTCTCCCGGCCGCACTAACGCGCCTTTCCCTTGCTGCAAGCCCCTAGGTCGTGGCTCTCCCGGCCGCACTAACGCGCCTTTCCCTTGCTGGAAGCCCCTAGGTCGTGGCTCTCCCGGCCGCACTAACGCGCCTTTCCCTTGCTGCAAGCCCCTAGGCCGTGGCTCTCCCGGCCGCACTAACGCGCCTTTCCCTTGCTGCAAGCCCCTAGGCCGTGGCTCTCCCGGCCGCACTAACGCGCCTTTCCCGTGCTGCAAGCCCTGAGGCTGTGGCTCTCCAGGCCGCACTAACGCGCCTTTCCCGTGCTGCAAGCCCCTAGGCCGTGGCTCTCCCGGCCGCACTAACGCGCCTTTCCCGTGCTGCAAGCCCCTCGGCCTGGGGTCTCCCAGCCGCACTAACGCGCCTTTCCCGTGCTGCAAGCCCCTAGGCCTGGGGTCTCCCGGCCGCACTAACGCGCCTTTCCCGTGCTGCAAGCCCCTAGGCCGTGGCTCTCCCGGCCGCACTAATGCGCCTTTCCCTTGCTGCAAGCCCCTAGGCCGTGGCTCTCCCGGCCGCACTAACGCGCCTTTCCCTTGCTGGAAGCCCCTAGGCCGTGGCTCTCCCGGCCGCACTAACGCGCCTTTCCCTTGCTGCAAGCCCCTAGGCCGTGGCTCTCCCGGCCGCACTAACGCGCCTTTCCCTTGCTGCAAGCCCCTAGGCCGTGGCTCTCCTGGCCGCACTAACGCGCCTTTCCCGTGCTGCAAGCCCCTAGGCTGTGGTTCTCCCGGCCGCACTAACGCGCCTTTCCCGTGCTGCAAGCCCCTAGGCCGTGGTTCTCCCGGCCGCACTAACGCGCCTTTCCCGTGCTGCAAGCCCCTAGGCCGTGGCTCTCCCAGATGCGCTAACGCGCCTTTCCCGTGCTGCAAGCCCCTAGGCCGTGGTTCTCCCGGCCGCACTAATGCGCCTGTCCCTTGCTGCAAGCCCCTAGGTCGTGGCTCTCCTGGCCGCACTAACGCGCCTTTCCCTTGCTGGAAGCCCCTAGGTCGTGGCTCTCCTGGCCGCACTAACGCGCCTTTCCCGTGCTGCAAGCCCCTAGGCCGTGGCTCTCCCGGCCGCACTAACGCGCCTTTCCCTTGCTGCAAGCCCCTAGGCCTGGGGTCTCCCGGCCGCACTAACGCGCCTTTCCCGTGCTGCAAGCCCCTAGGCCTGGGGTCTCCCAGCCGCACTAACGCGCCTTTCCCGTGCTGCAAGCCCCTAGGCCGTGGTTCTCCCAGCCGCACTAACGCGCCTTTCCCTTGCTGCAAGCCCCTAGGCCGTGGCTCTCCCGGCCGCACTAACGCGCCTTTCCCTTGCTGCAAGCCCCTAGGCCGTGGCTCTCCCGGCCGCACTAACGCGCCTTTCCCGTGCTGCAAGCCCCTAGGCCTGGGTCTCCCAGCCGCACTAACGCGCCTTTCCCTTGCTGCAAGCCCCTAGGCCGTGGCTCTCCCGGCCGCACTAACGCGCCTTTCCCTTGCTGCAAGCCCCTAGGCCGTGGCTCTCCCGGCCGCACTAACGCGCCTTTCCCTTGCTGCAAGCCCCTAGGCCGTGGCTCTCCCAGACGCACTAACGCGCCTTTCCCTTGCTGCAAGCCCCTAGGCCGTGGCTCTCCCAGACGCGCTAACGCGCCTTTCCCGTGCTGCAAGCCCCTAGGCCGTGGCTCTCCCAGACGCACTAACGTGCCTGTCCCTTGCTGCAAGCCCCTAGGCTGTGGCTCTCCCGGCCGCACTAACGCGCCTTTCCCGTGCTGCAAGCCCCTAGGCCGTGGCTCTCCTGGCCGCACTAACGCACCTTTTCCGTGCTGCAAGCCCCTAGGCCGTGGCTCTCCCAGACGCTCTAATGCGCCTTTCCCTTGCTGCAAGCCCCTAGGCCGTGGCTCTTCCAGCTGCACTAACGCGCCTTTCCCATGCTGGAAGCCCTTAGGCCTGGGGTCTCCCAGCCGCACTAACGCGCCTTTCCCTTGCTGCAAGCCCCTAGGCCGTGGCTCTTCCAGCCGCATTAACGCGCCTTTCCCTTGCTGCAAGCCCCTAGGCTGTGGCTCTCCCGGCCGCACTAACGCGCCTTTCCCTTGCTGCAAGCCCCTAGGCCGTGGCTCTCCTGGCCGCAATAACGCACCTTTCCCTTGCTGCAAGCCCCTAGGCCGTGGCTCTCCCAGCCGCACTAACGTGCCTTTCCCGTGCTGGAAGCCCCTAGGCCTGGGGTCTCCCAGCCTGTCCCATGCTATGCACCCCTTTGGCCTTGGGCCCCAGTCCCAGCGGGACTCAGGCTCTGATCCAGCCCCCCAGCAGGGCCCTGCGCCTGGACCTGAGTCAGACTGATGAGTGTGTGGATGGAAGTGGGGCTGAGTCAGAGCCGTGCCCCCACCATCCAGACCCTCGCTCTCCTGGTACAACTGTCAGGGCACGGCTACACCTGCCACATAAAGTGCAAACGTCCCGCTTGTGCACAGAACAGCGGGAGCGTCCGCACTTGCCGGTGGTTTTTGGAAGTGGAACTCAGAAGTCAGCCCACCCCACATGCGGCGTGCAGCTCTTCCCGCGGGTCCTTGTGCAGTGATGTGCCAGCAAAGACACGTTCCTCCTGTGTCCACAGCCCTGAGCCGCCGGGCCAGCACCTCGGCTGCTCTGACTCCTGGTCTGCCCCTGCCTCTCTCAAGCCCCGGGAACTTTGAAACTTCCCTTCCTGTTTTCTTGGCAAGGGCTCACTCATCACCTGGCCAGGGGACCACACAGCAAGTGATCCCCTGCTTGGAGCAATGCGGAGCGACTGGAGCTGATCGGTGTTTGGGGAGAGGGGCAGGGACGCAGGGTGCCCTGTGATCACCCTCCTCCCCACCTGGAGAGAGCTGCATTGTGGGATGGCTGCCCTCTGGGCACTGGATGGGCTGCAGATGTGAACGCCCTCCGGGGCCTGTGGCTGCGAGGGGAACACGAACCAGCGCGTCGGCCCCCGGGAAACGGATGGGGAAAAGCCCTGCAATGGAGCCCCAGCCCTGACGGTGGTTTCGCTGGCCTGGTGTTACCATAGCAACCGCAGCGCAGAAACCTTCCTCGCTCACGCACGGGGCCAAAGGGAGCCGCTGCCAGGAAAGTGCCATTCGTCCCTCTCCCGGAGGCAGGACCCTCCCGGCCCCGGTGGGGACGAGTGAGGGAGCGGTGGCCCGGCGGGAGTTTGGTGCAGCGGCTCTCGCCGCATGGCTCCGCGCCGCTCTCCATAGGGGCACAGGGCAGGGAGAGGGAAGCAAGGAAAACGCCGGCTTCTGTCCCGCGGCCTGGGCCGGGAGCGGGACGCAGCCAGCAGTGACGGGCAGACGGATGCCAGCTCCCTTCCCCACGTGGGGATGGCATCTGCCTGGCCCACGCCAGCCTGGCCCAGCCTCTGGAGGCCGGGATGGTGCAGTCTCCGCGCGGCGACAGGACAGCGGAGGCCTGCAGAGTCCAAAGCTGGGCTTGGAGCCAGCCCAGGGAGCGGCACGGAGGGGAAGGGGGCAGAATTGGAGCGGGGATGCTGGTGATACATGGGGCAGGGGACAGAAGGAACCCTAGAGCTCCCGTGCCAGAGGCTGCCTCGGAGCTGGCCGATCCGAGGGCCAAGCCCTGGCTGCCTGCTGGGTGGGGCTGTGGGCTGCACGCAGCGGAGAGTTCCCTGGAGTCAGGGGCCACGGGCTCTCGCTCGGAGATCCCCGGCTGCCACGGGGACCGGACCGGTGCCCTGTGCTGCACTCTGCCTCCACGGGGCCTCGCTCTCCTGTCCGGCCAATTCTCAGCATCCCACTCACGGGCGTCTCTTTCTGCCTGCAGGACTCCCCAGAGCATGGTGGTGCCAGCCTGTGGCACTTGGGTAGCCTGATTTCACCCTCTGCAAGTCAGCTCAGTCCCTGTGGTGCTGGGACCCTGAGCTGTGCTTTGTAGACCCAGTGCTCGCGGCGCTCCAGGGTTCCCCAAACCTCCCGACTGCCATGTGGGGGGCGGGGGCAGGAGGAGACTCGGGGAATGCCTGGCTAGGGAAAGAGCAGGGGATGCAGGGGGCAGGACGAGGGATGGACCACAGAGACCACGGGCACGTTAGCAGTGCAGCTAGGGACCTGCAGGAGGCCTAGTGAGATCATTGCTGATTAAGAGTCCTTCCACACACCAAAAACTCCCCTTGGGATTGCGGAGAACTGTAGCCAGACATGAACCCCATCTTGTTTTTCCCCCCCCCCAGAGAGCAAGAGAAAGGCAGTCAGCCTTTGATGCCCTGGGAATGCAGGTGTGCTGCTTGTCCCTGACTCTAATAAACAGAAACCAGACAGTAAATGGGCTAGCTGATAACCGGAGGGGCCCCCCCTCCTGCTGCCCTGATGGCTAGCACCAGTAATTGACACGCCTGCACTGTCCCAGGAGAGGAATCTTCGCCCATCACATACTAGAAGTGCCCATTGTCTGCAGTTTCCCAGGTGTGAATTATGCTTTGCACCCTTCCCTGGGAAACTTGGCATTCAAAGCCATTTTTCCTAATTGGCCACTTGAGACCAGGAAGAAGCCTACGTGACCCAAGGGGTATAAAGAGGGGTTTAGTAGCCCACCCCATTTGAGCTCCAATCTATACCTGCTGGCAGGTATATGTTGTCTCCCGAGGTCTGTGGGACGCCCAGCCTCGCCCTACTTCTTCCCGAGGGATTGAGAGAAAGACGCTGGCCACGCCAAGTCTGGAACGCAGGGGTGAGAATTATACCTGCAATGTGTTTCTTATGTGTACACTTTAATTTAGTTACTCTATTATAAGTTTCTCTAATCAACCTGTTTCACTTCTATTGTAAACAAGAAAATAAGATTGTGCCCTCATTCACTTTATAAGTTTAAATATATATATTGAACCAAGTTTTCTTTCTTCTTTCTTTTCTTTCTCCTACAAATAAGCAAGTGTGGTTTGAGTTTCTGACTTGAACCCGTGCTGCTGTACCCGAACCGAACACAAACAAAAGAACTCCAGCTGGTCATAAGGGACAGATATAGGGAGAGCTTGAGCGTTGGATCGTGTCGCTTCCAGGGGACAGATCCGTTGGGGCACCTCTCAGCCTCCCCAGGCTGCCCACTGCGACGGGACTTTGTGTCCTAGCAGTCAAAGTCTGAGGTGTAAAGCTCTCCCTGTTAAACTCTGGGGCGTCTGTCAGCCTGTTGGCTGCCCACTGCAAAGGATCCCGATCCTAGCAGTAAAGACACGGACGTTAAACTCTTTGGGGCACCCGTCAACCTCCTCCAGGTTGCCCACTGCTAAGGGACCCCACTCCTAGCAGTTAAAGTCTCGGGTGTATAGCTCACACACACCACTCACTGCCCTGACCACCGGCTGACAAGAACCCAGCCACTGCTTTCCGCTGGAACTGCCTCTCCACCTGGGGCTGTCTGCCTGGGGCACCGTGAGCCACCCGCCTGGGCTTAGCAGCCCCCTCTGGTCCAGCCCCCTGGGGGCCAGGGCAGGACGTCCCCAGGCTGGATTCTACCACGCTTTCTGCACACCAGTTTTAATTGCCTAAGGGAATGAGGCTCCCAGCATCACCCCCGCTCCGGCCAGTCTCCGTCCCAGGGCTTCACTGCCAGTGATGATCACAAGACCAGAGGTTCACCCGAGATTCCCACATCTGCCTGGGGTCAGCTGGGGTCGGGACCAGACTTCCCCCCGGGATCGCCCCGCCTGGCTGCCAGGAAAAGCACCGAACTGGGCTTTGCAAACTGGAGGGAGTCCCGGGCCCAGCCTGAGTTCTGGACAGACACAGGGTAAGCCAATGCCTGCTTCTTGGGGCAGCTCGTCCAGGGAGCCACTCACAGGAGCAGGTTAGTCATGCATGGTGCACAGGATCTGGTCCAGGAGGCGAATACAGCTGAACTGCTTGGTAATAGTGACCCTAATGGAAGTACATGTCACATCCTTGGTGGGGGGGGGAAATACCAAAGCAACCAACCGCAGGAGCATTTCACTTCAAAAAGGGGAACTGCCCAAAAATGAGGAGGCTAGTTAAATGGAAAGTAAAAGGAACAGAGTGAAATGCCTGCAAACTGCATGGAACTCTCTAAAAACATCAGAACAGAGGCTCACACTAAATATATACCGCAAATTAAAAAAATACAGCAAAATGATCAACTCCCCCCCCCCAGGCTAAACAGCCGAGTAAAACAGGCATTTAGAGGTAAAAGGGCACCTTTTAAAACCTGGATGGCAAATCCTACTGAGGAAAATAGGCGCCTAAACTCTGGCAAGTCAATTGTAACAATGTAGTCAGGCAGGCCAAGAAAGAATTTGAAGACTAATTAGCAAAAGACACAAAAATGAACAACAATTTCTTTTAAATCCATCAGAGGCAGGAAGCCAGTCAAGCAACCAGTGGGGCCAGAGGATGATGGAGGTGCTAACAGGAGGCAAAGCTGTTGCCAAGATGCTAAATTAATTCTTTGCATTAATTAAGAGAGATTCCCACTCCTGGGCCATTCATTTTAAGTGACTGTCCCAGACAGAGGTGTCAGTAGAGGAGGTTTGGGTACAATTAAACAGCACCATATGGTACCAGCCCAGAGTTCTGAAGGAACTCCAAAATGAACTTGCAGAACTACTGACTGAGGTGTGTGCAACTTCCCGCATGAATCAGCCTCTGGACCAGAGGACTGTAGGTTCGCCAATGTGATGCTGATTTTTTAAAAAGGCTCCAGAGGTGATCCCGGCAATAACAGGTGTATAAGCCTGACTTCAGTCCCAGGCAAACTGCTTGAATCTCTAGTGAAGAGCAGACTTGTCAGACACAGAGAAGAACATCATGTTTTGGAAAAATCCACAAGGCTTGTATAAAAGGGAACTCACGCCTCACTAATCTATTAGAATTCTCTGGCAGTGCCACAAACATGCGGACAAGGGGGATCCATGGATCTAGTGTACTTAAGTGTCCAGAAAGCCTTTGACAAGGTCCCTCACCAAAGGCTTGTAAGGAAACTGCATGGTCACGGGATCAGAGGAAAGGTCCTCTCATGGATCAGTAACTGGTCAAAAGACAGGAAAAGAGGGGTAGGAATCATAGAATCATAGAATACTAGAACTGGAAGGGACTTCAAGAGGTCATCGAGTCCAGTCCCCTGCCCTCATGGCAGGACCAAATATTGTCTAGACCATCCCTGATAGACATTTATCTAACCTACTCTTAAATATCTCCAGAGATGGGGATTCCACAACCTCCCTGGACAATTTATTCCAGTGTTTGACCACCCTGACAGTTAGGAACTTTTTCCTAATGTCCAACCTAAACCTCCCTTGCTGCAGTTTAAGCCCATTGCTTCTTGTCCTATCCTCAGAGGCCAAGATGAACAAGTTTTCTCCCTCATCCTTATGACACCCCCTTTGATACCTGAAAACTGCTATCATGTCCCCCCTCAATCTTCTCTTTTCTAAACGAAACAAACCCAATTCTTTCAGCCTTCCTTCATAGGTCATGTTCTCTAGACCTTTAATCATTCTTGTTGCTCTTCTCTGGACCCTCTCCAATTTCTCCACATCCTTCTTGAAATGCGGTGCCCAGAATTGGACACAATACTCAATAGGAATAAACAGACCATTTTCACAGTAGAAAGAGGTAAATAGCTGAGTCCTCTGAGCGTCTGTACTGGGACCGCAGCTCTTCAACATATTCATAAATGATCTGGAAAGAGGGGTAAACACTGAGGTGGCGAAGCTTGCAGATGTTATGAAATTATTCAGGATCATTAAGCAGACTGTAAGGAGTTACAAAGAGATCTCACAAAACTGAGCGACTTGGCAACAAAACAGCAGATGAAATTCACTGCTGATAAATGCACTGTAATGCACATTGGAACACAGCACCTCAACTGTGCCTACAGAATGATGGATCTAAATGAGCTGTTACCACTCAAGAGAGGGAACGTGGAGTCACGGTGGAGAGTTCTCTGAAAACACCTGCTCAGTGTGCAACCGCCCTCAGAAAAGCAAACCGAATGTTGGGAATCGTTAGCAAAGGGAGAGCTATTAAGGCAGAAAATATCATAATGCCCGTATAGAAATCCTCATATTGAATACGGCCAGCAGTTCTGGTCACTCCTTCTCCCAAAAGATATCAGAGAATTGGATAAAGCACTGAGAAAGGTAGCCGAAATAATGAGGGGTATGGAACGGCTTCCAGAGGAGCAGTGATTACAAAGACAGAGACTGCTCAGCTTAGAAAAGAGACAGCTAAAGGGGGATATGACAGAGGTCTATTAAATCATGAGTGGTGTGGAGACAGTGAATAGGGGAAGTATTTTTCATAACACAAGAACGGCGGGTCACCAAATGAAATGAATAGGCAGCAACTTTAAAACAAACAAAGTGGCACAGCATACAATCAACCTGTGGAACTCACTGCCAGGGGATGTTCAGAGAATCCCAGGGCTGGAGGAGACCTCAGGAGGTCATCGAGTCCAGCTCCCTGCCCGAAGCAGGACCAATCCCAGTGTCGTGAAGGCTAAAAGTATAACGGGGTTCAAAAAAGAATAGATATGGGAATGGACAATAGGTCCATCAGTGGCTATTAGCCAAGGCATAGGCATCGACTTCCCCTCTAGCTGGGGGGCATGCTCAATCCCCCCCTTCCCCAGGTCTCGTCCCCATTCCACCCCTTTCCCCAAACCCCCACACGGCCTCTTCATCACCCCTTCCCCCTAGCATGCTCTGTCCCCACTCCTTCCTGGAGTTGCTCGCAGCGGGCGAGAGGCACTGGGAGGGCAGGGGAGGCATTGATCAGCAAGGGGTGCTGGCGGTGGACAGGCACTGGAGGAGGGAGGCAGACAGAGGAACCTGGCTGCCCATGGGTGCTAAGCACCCACCAATTTTTCCAGCCCCAGAGCACCCATGGAGCCAGGGCAATCAGGGACAAGGTCCCAGGCTCTGCCCCTACCTCTCTGGCTGCTGGGTCTAAATGACACTCGATAAATTGCCCTGTTCTGTTCATTCCTGCTGAAACGCCTGGCATCAGCCAGAGGCAGGATCCAGAGCTGGATGGACCATCGAGCCAACCCTGTCTGGCCAGCCTGATGTTTACGCCCATGCCCCGGCGCGGAATCTCCCCACATGCAGCGAGGAGCGATCCCGGCCACCGGCGCTCAGCTGGAACCGTTCCTTTGCGCGCTGGCCACGCTTCGCCCCACTGCAGGCGTTGCGGCCCGTTTCCCAGGAGCCCGGGGGCTGCCGATCAACCCGCCCCACGTGTCACAGCCGCGAGCTTCCCTTACCCTGATGCATCTCTCCCTCTGCAAGCTGCTCTGCAGGAAGTGGCAAGACAGGCTCAGCCAGGAGATCAGCAGCCTAATCTACCCACAGCCTCCCCGAGCAGGGAGCAGGCTGTCCTGGCTCGCTCGGCAGGGTGGAAAGCCAGTGACTTATGAAGTGTGTTTCCCGATCCCTCTGGCCTGGGCCTTCCTCAGCCCGGCTTCCTGTGTCCATCCCCCACCAGTCCTGCACCCCCAGTCACCACATGCCCCTGGCTACCACGGCCTCCCTGTCTGCTGGTCCTGCTCGTTGCCCAGAGCCCAGCAATGCCCGGGCTGTGAGCCCATGCAGGGGATCCCCACCCTGGCTACCTGTTGGTCCTGGCCTCCAACAGCAAGGGTAGAATGAAGGAGCATCCTGCACCCAGTTTTCTCTTCCGGGAGGGCAGCAAGATGCAGGCGGGTGAGAGCCATGCCTTGCACTCGGGGCGGGGGAGGCCCTCCCTGGGAGCAGCCCTCAGTCCCAGTAACAACCCAGTGCCCGGTACTGGGAGCTCTGGGTGGGCTGAGCAGACCCCACGAAGGGAGCTGAGCGACTCCGGAGCTGGGCTCTGCCCTGGCGCGGCCTGTGGCAGGATGAAGACTGGGTGATTTCACACTGCTGAAATCCCAGTGACAAGAGTCTGTTGGAAATCACCAGCGGTGCCGAGGGTCCCAGGCTCTGGTCCCTTTGCCACTGCAGGGGAGAGGGCTGGCTGCTGGGCCCCATGTTAGGGTACCAGGGAGTGACTGGCTGGAGCCCCCACCACCCTGCCTGGCATGGACGCTGGCTCTCCAGAGAGGGCAGGGGCCTGGAGCCAGCTCACTGTGCTCCGGGAGGCAGGGGCCCCTCTGAGACGGCTGGGGTTTGCCACAGGGCCGGGTGGAGAGGGCAACAGAGCAGGGGAAGTGCTGCTGTCCCCCAGGATCCCCCCACCTGCCTGGGGGCCTCGGGGCCTCTCCCCTCTCTGAAACCAGGCCCCGCCGTGGGGCTTTCTGCCCGTGGGACTCCTCACAGCGCAAGGGGTGGACGACGGCTGGGCAGCTCCGGAGCATTGCCCGGGCCTGTTTCCCTTCGCGCACTGCCCAAAGCGCAGGCGAGTCGCAGGGCCTGGCCGCCTGTCCTGAGCCCGCCGTTGGAGACGGGCGGGAAGGAGCCGGACGCCAGGCAAGCCCCTCCCCGCCCAGGGTTGCCTCCCACCCGCCCGTTCCTGGCCGTGCCGCTCTCGGTGCGAGACGCGTCCCTGGGGCGCTTAGGCTGGGTGCCTGGCACGTCCGCAAAGGGGGGATTTATGGTAAGTCCTCTGGAAAGCCACTTTGTCATCACTCGCCTGGAGAGCCGGAGCCGGCCTTGCCCAGCAGCTCCCGCGGAGGCCCTGAATAATTCACGGCCATAAATATTAATCATGCACAGCCAGTGTGGCAGGCGTGTAATTGCCGGGCGCACTCGGGAAGCGCGGCTCCCGGCAGGCCCATGAGCCCACAGGCTGGGCCTGCTGCAGAACTCCGTTAACCCTGGCACTGCCGTGTGGGGCACAGCTGGGGGGCCCGGACACGGGGACAAGACCTCACGGCTGCCAGCCGGGGCGCAGGCTGGCAGACCCAGGGTGCAGCCCCGCGCTCGCCGCTCTAGGAACCTCCACCCCCGTGTCAGCGGCGCAAGGGCTAATTGCCAGGGCGAGGCCAACCCTCCTGGTGGGCTGCAGGGCGGGTGTGGCGCCGGCGCCACTCTGGAGCCACAAAGGGACAAAAGACAAACGCGGTCTGATTTCACCAAGCCCCCTGAGGCGCCTTGACTCTGAAACCGGGCCTGCCGCTGGGCATGGGCTGGGCACCGGGCCTGACGCCAGACCAAGCACTGGGGCTGGGCACCGGGTCTGATGCTGGGCTGGGAACCGGCTGGGCACCGGGCCTGACACCGGGCCGGGCACCGGGCCTGACACTGGACCAGGCACTGGGGCTGGGCACTGGGCCTGATGCCGGGCTGGGAACCGGGCCTGATGCCGGGCGTGAGCTGGGGACTGGGCCTGACACTGGGCTGGGAACTGGGCCTGACACCGGGCATGGGCTGGGGACTGGGCCTGACACCAGGCCGGGAACCGGCCTGACACCGGGCGTGGGCTGGGGACTGGGCCTGACACCGGGCCTGACACCGGGAACTGGGCCTGACACCGGGAACCGGGCCTGACACCGGGAACTGGGCCTGACACCAGGCGCCGGCTGGGGACTGGACATGGGCTGGGAGCCTGGAGGTCTGCAGAGGCACAAGCTCCTCGGTGGGCCCCCCTTGCTGCAAGGACTCGCCTGGCTGCTTTAAGCAGGGCCCCCGGGGACTGGCCTCCCCTCCCCCTGCAGCCACTGATTTAGGTTGACAGTCCAGAAATGTGGAGAGCCAAAGCCAATGACGCAACGCCCTGATTTGCATAGCTCACGAATATACATTTCCTCATTTACATGAACAGCAGAAAGCATCCCCGTTCTAACATCCTCAGGTTGAGCGCAAGCCACCCACTGTCTGTCTGTCCTCAGCTCCTCTGGCTCCCACTCCAGCTCCGCTGCTGCCGTTGGTATTGTGCCCAGGAGAGGGCTGGGAAGGGGGGCTTGAAGGGGACAGCGAGTGTTGGGGGGGGGGATCGCAGCCCTGCGTCCCCAGTGCACCTGTCTGTCTCTCCGGGGAGCCGGGGGGCTCAGAGGCGGGGAACGGGGGTGGGCTGAAAGCAGCATCGTCAACTCCCAGCCAGTTTCAGGGTGTCCGGTGGGTTTCTCAACCCCCAGCCCCCGGAGTCGCGGCACGGCAGGAGACTCCAGGTGTCCATTTCCAAACAGAAAAGCCACTTTCTGGCCCAGCGAGTGGTGGGCAGAAGCCTGGAACCGGGACTCCGAAGGGCTCAAGGCAAATGAAAAGGCCCCTATTGATTAGTTTTAGACTGAGGATGTCGGGGCCAAGCAGAGGTGAGTTGGGGGCCCTGCCCTGGAGCTTTGAGCACTCGGCCCCAGGGGTACCTACTCTCCGCAGGAGCTGTGGGCTCAGCCCCCGGCAGGGGCGGATCGCAGCCGGTGCCTTTGCAGCTCTGCGGCTGACCCGAGCACTGGCCTCCCCCCGCCCGAAAGGCCTCAGCAGCAGCTCCAAGGCAGGCGTGAGAGGGGACGGCTCCCTGTGTCAGGGGAGATCCCTCCCGAGCTACAGAGCCAGCTGGTCAGGAAGGGAATCCCCAGCCCTCCTCTGGCTGAACACCCTCCCTGGCTCCCCTGGTGAGGCCCAGAGTGGGCTGGGCTCAGGGCGCCTCTCCCGCTCCTGATGCCGATGCCACCCGGGTTTCGGCCAGGCCGACTCCGCACCCAGGCAAGGCCGCCACACTTCACACCCCCGGCAGTGTGACCCTGCGACCGTGCTGGGCTCTGCGCACTGGGGATTTCTCCCCCCGGGTCTGTGGTCCGCTCGGGCCGGGGCTCCGTCGCGCTCCCTCCTTGGAGGCAGGGATCTGTCCTTGGCGGCTGGAGGCAGGAGCAGCCACGGAAAACAATAGTGGCTGGTTAGCACCCCCATCACCCCCCATCACTTCCTACCCCTCCCCCCCCACATCTCCCACCCACTGCGATCCTCTGTTCAGCAGCTTGCAGGAGGTACCCAGCCGGGGGGGGGGGGGGACAGGAAGAGGTGGGGGAGAGGAGGAATGGGAGTGGGAATGGGTGGGGTGGGGGAGGAATGGGGGCAGGAAGGGGTGGAGGAGGGGAGGAACAGGGGCGGGAAGGGGTGGGGGAGGGGAGGAACAGGGGCAGGAAGATAGGGTATGTCTACACTAGCCCCCTAGTTCGAACTAGGGAGGCTAATGTAGGCATTCGAACTTGCAAATGAAGCCCGGGATTTAAATATCCCAGGCTTCATTTGCATGTTCCCGGGCGGGCGCCATTTTTAAATCCCCCTAGTCCGAACTAACTGCCCACAGCTACACGCGGCAGTTAAAAGTTAATTCCAACTAAGTCCTTAGCTCGAATTAACTGTTACACCTCGTGGAAGGACTTAGTTGGAATTAACTTTTAACTGCCGCGTGTAGCTGTGGGCAGTTAGTTCGGACTAGGGGGATTTAAAAATGGCGCCCGCCCGGGAACATGCAAATGAAGCCCGGGATATTTAAATCCCGCGCTTCATTTGCAAGTTCGAATGCCTACATTAGCCTCCCCAGTTCGAACTAGGGGGCTAGTGTAGACATACCCATATGGAGGAGAGGAGGAACAGGGGCGGGAAGAGGTGGGGGAGGGGAGGAACGGGGGCAGGAAGAGGTGGGGGAGGGGTAGAATGGGGCAGGAAGAGGCAGGGTGGCAATGGGGGAAGAGGTTGAACGGGGGAGAGGTCTGGGGGCAGAGCAGGGGTCAAGCTCCGCCTGGGAACTCATAAGGCTGGTGCCTTTATTTCTCGGCAGCATCCCATTAACCCAGTGACTGGGTAGTGGCGGCAAAGAGGCGAGCGGCGCGGCCACCCGAGGCTGCAGTGAGCGTCCATGGGAGGGGAGTGGAATCCGGCCGGCACATTCGCATGGGAACAGGCTGGCGGGAGGGGCCCATCTGCGGTGCTCCCGCCTGGGTGTGGTGCGTGGGCACCGGGAAAGGCCTTTCCCGTCCGAATTCACCGTCCACTCATGCCAATCCGCTCAGGCAAGGGCGAGGCGCCGGGCGGAGCTCAGTGGCACGGTGGGTAAGGACACTGAGCGAGAGCTACTGCCTTGGAGCTGGGCTGGATGGGCCCCCTTTCGCCTTGCATCATGCCTTGCGTACAGTGGCCACAGGGGCGCTGCAGGGTGGCATCAGTTGCCGCCTCTTCTCCAGAGCTGAGCATGTGGCCCCCACAGCTCATCACTCCCCAGCCCCCACCTTGGTCCAGGAGTGAGCCTGGGGCGGCCGGCAGGTCGTTACAGGGGAGCTGTACATCCCATGCTCTCACCTGGAGACTTGACGTTGGTTCTTTCTTGTTTCCCTTACCTCACATCAAAGCCCGTTTCCACTGGCTGTTTGCATCTGCTCCGAGTGCACGGGAACTTGGACCTGCACCTGCAAGCAGGCCAGAAGCCAGCAAAGGCCCAGGGCGGAGTGCCAGGCCTGACTGTAAGGGCTTGTCGGCATGGGAACGGGTTTTCAGAGGAACTGGTGTCTGGCAGGAGCGTCCCCACACACGAAGCGTTTTCTTAATCTCTCTGGCGGCCTAGCCCACTCGCCAAGCTGTGTTAGAAGCGAGAGAGCCCTGGTTTGGAACGACTGAGCCTGGCAGAAGGTGTGTGCGGCTCCGTCCCAGATTCGCCAGAACGCTGCTGGCAGTCCTCCTGCTGCTATCCCACACTGCATCGCTTCATGTCCTGGTGCCCTCCACCGCTCTGGGCCCCTCTTGAGCAGCTGCCAGTTCACTGCCCCAGGCACAGACCTGTTCTTGCAGCCAGGCCCAGGCACCTGCATGGTCCAGTCTGGCGGTGCTGGAGTTCCTCGCCCTCAGGGGCTAGGAGCCTGGCTAGTCCAGCTGAACAGCAGTCAGGGGCGCCGGAAGGTACAGGAGCAGCTGGCAGAGACATGTGGGAGTTGCAGCAGGGAGCTCTGGCAGAATTATAACCCCCCTCGGCACAGAATGGGACCCGGGGTCCCTCTACGGCTTCCACTTCCTTTTGGGAGCCTGGCATGGGTTTCTGCACAGCTTGGCTGGGGCCCGGGAAGGTGCCAACCAACCATGGATGCCAGCCTGGGGGAAACTGCCCCAGGCAGTCGGGATCTCTTTGCAAGCCCTCACCCTGGCCCCCAGAGTCCTAGAGAGGCACCAGCCAAATGCACCAGGCTCTTTGCAAAGGAAAACTGGAGAGTGTGGCTCCTGCTACGAAACCCTCTGAATCATAGAATCATAGCACATAGAATTGGAAGGGACCTCGAGAGGTCATCGAGTCCAGTCCCCTGCCCTCACGGCAGGACCCGGAACTGTCTAGACCATCCCTGATAGACATTTATCTAACCTACTCTTAAATATCTCCAGAGATGGAGATTCCACAACCTCCCCAGGCAACTTATTCCAGTGTTTCACCACCCTGACAGGCAGGAAGTTTTTCCTAATGTCCATCCTAAACCTCCCTTGCTGCAGTTTAAGCCCATTGCTTCTTGTCCTGTCCTCAGAGGCCAAGGAGAACAATTTTTCTCCCTCTTCCTTGTGACACCCTTTTAGATACCTAGAAATCGCTGTCATGTCCCCTCTCAATCTTCTCTTTTCCAAACTAAACAAGCCCAATTCTTTCAGTCGTCACTCATAGGTCATGTTCTCTAGACCTTTAATCATTCTTGTTGCTCTTCTCTGGACCCTCTTCAATTTCTCCACATCCTTCTTGAAATGCGGTGCCCAGAACTGGACACAATCCTCCAACTGAGGCCTAATCAGCGCAGAGCAAAGCAGAAGAATGACTCCTCGTGTCTTACTCACAACACACCTGTTAATGCAGCCCAGAGTCATGTTTGCTTTTTTTGCAACAACGTCACACTGCTGACTCATATTCAGCTTGTGGTCCCTATAACCCCTAGATCCCTTTCTGCCGTACTCCTTCCTAGACAGTCGCTTCCCATTCTGTGTGTGTGAAACTGATTGTTCCTTCCTAAGTGGAGCACTTTGCATTTGTCCCTATTAAACTTCATCCTCAGACTATTTCTCCAATTTGTCCAGGTCATTTTGAATTCTGACCCTATCCTCCAGAGCACTTGCAACCCCTCCCAGTTTGGTATCATCTGCAAACTTAATAAGCGTATTCTCTATGCCGATATCTAAAGCGTTGATGAAGATACAGAACAGAACCAGCCCCAAAACAGACCCCTGCGGAACCCCACTTCTTCTGCCCTTCCAGCAGGATTGTGAACCGTTAGTAACTCCTCTCTGAGAACGATTATCCAGCCGTTATGAAAGGAGTGTTCAGCTCCAACTCATGTCGGTAACAACCCCCGTGGAATGAAGCTGTTGCCTGTGATGGCTGGATGACTGGAGGGGGGAGGGGGAATTGGAGAGGGAGTCAGGCCTAGTGGTTAGGACAGTGGCTGGGAGCCAGGAATCAGAGCACTGGTAAGATCGCATCTGGGCTGCCACTGCCCAGTTTTGCAGATTAAACGGCTGCTGCCGGGCTGCATGTTTTGTTCCAATGCAAACAAATCTCCCGGGACGTGTCTGTTCTGATGGGGGACACGGCAATGCAGAATAATGGGAGGTGGTGAGGAGCCGGGCAGCCAACCGTGAGCACTGCGGAGGCGCTGGTCCAGCCTGCTGTGGCCCAGGGTCACTGTGGAGCGTGGGGAGAACCTGCCAGTTGCCATGGGGCTTGGAAACAGGGCCATTCCTCTCCTGCCCCCCCTCCAGCAGCCCTCCCTGTATCCAGTGCACTACAGGCCCATAGCTTTAGCCCTGCTCACAGCCCCAACAGGGCAGCATTGGGGCAAGCACTGTAGGACGCTGCAGGGCTTCTGCACCTGGGCTCAGGGAGGGGGCTTGGGAGACCCTGAACAAAGCTCTGAGGCTGAGCAGTGGTAGTGGGGAGGGTGGATGAACCCTGCCCCGGCAGCGTAAGGGCTCAGCCCCTGAGTCCAGTGACCCCGAACCGATCAGCACCCCAGTGAGAGGAGGTTACCGCACCAGCCCTGGGCTGCCGAAGCAGCGAGCGCCTCTTCCTTCGCGTATCCCAAGGCTGAGCTGGAATGCAGGGAGCTCCGTGCCAAGCCATGTGTCTTCTGCGCCCCGCCCCCATGGCCGGGCCAGCTCTGTAGGGGAGCGCACACTGCCCACTGAGGAGTCCTGGGACCAGGCTGAGGGCAGCCAGGCCTCGGGGGTTGGAGCGGGAGTCATGCCTAGTGGTTAGAACAACGGTCGGGAGCCAGGAATCAGAGCTGGAGGCCAGGTGGCAGAGCCAAGGTCTGTCTGCTGACTCCCCCCACCCCTCAGCTCCGGGGATTGTGGGGGGCTGAGGTTTGGTAGCCATGTGACGGGCTCAGTGCTGCAGTTACTTAGCAACCCTTGGGAAGGCTTGGTTTCGGGAAAACTCTGGGGCTGTTTGCACAGCCGGGCAGCTCCACCAGCCCCGCTGCAGGGCCAATGAGACTCAGAGTCCTGCCGCCCTCTGTCCATGGAGCCGTGCCCGTTTGGGGGTTCCAGGCTTGCCAGAGGGCAGCCTGCTACTGCCAGGCTGGGGTGCAGGGTGGGCACCGCTTGCCCCGTGTGCGGACAGTCGCTAGCTGCATCCCTCCCTCCCTGTGCGGAGCAGGCCATGTGCAGCCCCCCACGTGCCCTGGGACCCCTGGGTGGGAGAGCCAAGCAGCTGAGCGCTGGGTGACCCCGCTGGAGCCCGCAGTAGGCCCAGCCCGTGGCTGAGGGAGTGACTGTGCGAACACAGCTGCCATCTAGCGTCTGGCCCAGCTGTGCACCGACGGCCCTGCGCGAGGCAGCGTCTCCAGAACTCGGGATGGCTCCTGGCTCCGTGGGCTGAGGGGGAGGCGCTCTGTGCCCAAACCAGCATCGCCTGTTTCCAAGTCACCCACAACTTGCAAGGAAAGGATCCTGGGTGCATCTGGCTCAGGGTCCTAACAGAGAAAGCACTGGTGCGGGGAAGGGGAGATTTGCTTTTCCTCCAGACCAGCACAGCACAGCACAGTAGGAACAGCACAACCTGCTCCTTACACACGTACCCATAACGAGTGGGGGGAATGTTGTAGCTACAGCTTTCCAGCCTAAGAGCACTAGAGGAGTATGACTATTAGCCACAGTTATTTCCACGCAGCGTGGAGGCAACAGAAGGCAAACAAACCCCATGCTCCAGGGTGTCAACTCTTCACGCACAGGGCGACTGGGAAGAGGTCAGGAAGTTCTGTCCCCTACTCACCATTTCCCCGCATGACAAGCAGCGAGGCCAGCCACCTGGACCAGCTCAGATGAAGTTTCCAAACTCACTACGGCTGCACTTGCAACTGATGGACAAAACTTTTGTTGTTCATGCCTGCTTAAAAAGCCCCTCTGAATGACAAAGGTTTTGCCGTGGCAAGTGCAAGTGTGACTGCTGGCTTGGTCGCGGGAGCTCTCTCCTGCTGGCAAAACGATAGTTGCTTGTGGGGGCTAGAAGCATTTTGTCAACAACAGTGCCGACAAACAGCGTTCACGTGTGCTGACTTTTAGCGACAGGAGAGACCACCTTGTCGCTCAAAGCTGGGTAGTGCAGACATAGCCTCACTCTTAATATAACCTTTGTGAAAAAAAACAATGCTCTTTCATAGCTTAGGTGAGGCTCCTTTACTTAATTGAGGAATCCACTTACATTCTTTTGGAGCCAATTTGCCTGTAAACATTCAGATGAGATGCCTTTCACTAGATATCAAACACCTGCGTGATAAGAGAGTATTACAATTCTCTAAATAACTTTAGAGCGTGGGCGGGGGAAAGGGGGAGGCACGGCACAGTTGGAGCAAACAGGCATCTCACTTTTCACATCCACAAAAGAGCTGTTTAGGCTGCAGGCAGAATAAACTACCACCATATACAATGATCTGGCAATGCTGAAGTCAAGGAACTCCAGAATTAAAACAAGCCAAACTCCAAAGTACAAATGTAACATCTGAGTATAGGTGTACCTGGCCCTGACAAATGGGAGTTTAATTAGAGTTCTCTTAAATAGACATTTCCCAACCTCTCTTGCTATAGTTTCAGAGGGGGAGACGTGTTAGTCTGTAACTGGAAAAACTTAAAAACAACAAATAGTCTTGCAGCACCTTAGAGACTAACAAAACATGTAGCTGTCATCATGAGCTTTCATGGGCACAACCCACTTCTTCAGATGAATGGAGTATAAGGGGTCCAGTTTTCAAATAAATAGCACAGAGAAGGAATGGGAGGGGGGAAAGAGGAGGAAAAAGAAGAAAAAAAGGGGGGAAGAAATTGCCACTCTAAGTACCCTTTGTTTGGTTTTGATGTCATTAGGATGTGGAATGTAGCGGGCCATTCAGCCAGTGTCTTTTTTTAGACTTCTGTTGTAGGAATCAAACTTGTCAATGAAATCAAGTTTCATAGCTTCCCAGTCCAGCTGGTTTTTTAAATTGGTTTGAAACAATATGGTGACTTTGAGATCCATGAATGAGTGTCCAGGCAATTTAAAATGTTCCCCAGCTGGTTTGTTTCTGTGTGTTGCTTTTTCAGATGTCTGATTTGTGTCCATTAATTCTTTCTCATAGAGACTGTCCAGTTTGGCCAATATCCATGGCAGAGGGGCATTGCTGGCACTTGATGCATAGATCATATTAGTGGATGTGCAGTTATATGAGCCTCTGATGTGGTGGTTTACATGGTTAGATCCTGTGATATCGCCTGTATAGATTTGTGGACAGAGTTGGCACCGGGGTTGATTGCAGGGGTGGGTTCCTGGAGGAGTATGATGGAGGTATGCTGTGTGATTATTGGAAAGAATTTGTTTGAGTTTAGGGGGTTGTCTATAGGCGAGGACTGGCCTGTCCCCCAAGGCTTCTGAACGTGAGGGGTCATTTTCCAGGATAGGTTGTAGATTGTTGGTAATGTGTTGAAGGGGTTTAAGCTGGGGGCTGTAGGTGATGACAAGTGGTGTCCTGTTGTTCTCTCCTACTATAGCTGTTATTGAAAGATTGACAGACATTCGCTCACGGATTTCAGGCTCATGCTATTGCAAACACAATAACTTTATCTCTCAAAACAAACTGGAAACACAAAAATACTTTCTGGTGCAGTATTACCTTAATGTTTGCATTGGTCCAGTTACTTGCTCATTTAGGGAACGTCTACACTGCATGCTTATTTTGAAATAGCGCATTTACACTGCAAGCAGGCTTCCCTAATGTAGACATGCTATCTCGATTTAGAGCCCCAGAAGGCAGTGGGGAGGAATAATTTAGAATGCCCCTGGTGAAGGGCTATTTTGAAATGGCAGCAGTGAAGTGTCTACACACACCTTATTTCAAAATAGCTATTTTGGAATAGGCATTATTCCTTGTAGAATGAGATTTACAGATTTCAGAATAAGCCACCTGTTATTTCTAAATTATTTACGGAATGGCTGTGTAGATGCTTCCATAGTTATTTCAAAATAACACCTGTCATCTCGAAATAACGGTGCAGTGTAGATGCACCCTTATTGATCTCTACAGTACTGTATTTTGTTTAGTTGGACTCCTCATATTTAGCTTGAATTAACCATTGACAATAAAGAAAAAAATTATTTTAAATGACTGGGTTCACATTCTCTATTCTCATTTCCCTCCCTTTACCCATGACCACAAACAAATTTATCTAATGAACAACAGTGATGTCTCAGAAATAAGATCATATCTTTGATCTTTGGCACAATACAAAGCCAGCAAACAAAATGGCCAGGACAACCAAAATCCCGAGGCTGACAAATTAAATTTTTCATTATTCTCTGCACATCTTACGTATTGCTGATAGGCACTTATAAATCCTGGATATAGTACGGGACTAAAAATTAAGATTGGTTGTTGACAATAGTTTCCTAAAGGATGATTTTATATATATATATATATATATATATATACACACACATACACACACACACACACACACACACTTACTTTGCGTTCCTTAATTTCTTCAGTGCCATGATTCTGCCAGTTGTGCCCCATGCTGCATTTGGGAGGTATACATTTAGGGAGTAGTTATGGGCTCTCTCAAAAGTGTTAAAGAAGCGGCAATTACCAACAATATTACTAGCTTCCTTACTTCTCTTTGCAGACCTATTAGGCTGCGTCTAGACTGGCATGATTTTCCGCAAATGCTTTTAACAGAAAAGTTTTTCCGTTAAAAGCATTTGCGGAAAAGAGCGTCTAGACTGGCACGGATGCTTTTGCGCAAAAGCACTTTTTGCGGCAAAGCATCCGTGCCAATCTAGATGCAGTTTTGCGCAAGAAAGCCCCGATCGCCATTTTTGCCATTTTGTGCAAAACAGCATTTGCACAAGAGGGCTTATCCTTGAGCGGGAGCATCACAGTATTTGCGCAAGAACACTGACAATCTTAGATTAGATCGTCAGTGTTCTTGCGCAAATTCAAGCGGCCAGTGTAGACAGCTGGCAAGTTTTTACGCAAAAGCGGCTACTTTTGCGCAAAAACTTGCCAGTCTAGACGCAGCCTTAGAGTTTACTCTCTAGAAGACACAACCACCAGCCACCCCAGAGCTCAAGCACCACTCCTGTGATCTTTGCTTTATGTGCAGTCTAGGTGCATTGATGGTACTGAGATGGCAAACTATGGATGGCCGCAGATTAGTGCCAGACAGAGCTCCTGGTCCCTTAGGGTGTGTCTAGACTACAGTGTTTTTTCGAAAAAAGTGACCTTTTTATGAAAAAACTTCCTGTGTGTAGACTGCTGCCGCGTTCTTTTGAAAGTAAATCGAAAGGACGCAGCAGTTCTTTTGACCGTGGAAAACCTCGTTTTACGAGGAATAACGCCTTTTTCCGAAAGTGCCCTTCTGAAAAAAGGCGCTATGTAACGCAAGCTATGCTTTTTTGAAAGAGAGCATCCAGACTGGCTGTAGTCTAGACGCTCTTGACCGTGGAAAACCTCGTTTTACGAGGAATAACGCCTTTTTCCGAAAGTGCCTTTTTCAAAAGAGTCTAGCGCCTTTTTTTCAGAAGAGCACTTTCCGGAAAAAACCTCCCCTGCGTCTAGACTGCTGCCATGTTCTTTCGAAAGAAGGCAGCCGTTTTTTTTCGACGGCGGAAAAAACCTCGTTTTGCGAGGAGGAACATGGCGCTACGTAATGCAAACTGTGCTTTTTTCGAAGGAGCGCCGCGAGACCGCCGGGGTGCTCGCTTTCGAAAAAGCGGCTCGCGTTTCCGGAAGTGCTGGCTGTAGGCTCGATGCTCCTTTGAAAGAGGCTTGCCCTCTAGACCTAGCCTTAGAGTGGCTCTGCTGTCTGCAGCTTGTAGGGACGCTCGCTCCAGCCCCTCGCCCCGGGGGGGGGTTGAACCTCCGCCTCCACACACCGAGACGTTTGCAGCGCTGCCTGAAACGGGGCCTGCTCCCGCCCCTTAGCCGCTCGCTGCTGCTGCCCCCCGCGGCTGTGGTGCCTGCCCCCGTGGAGCGGGTGACTCCTCGCAGAGCCCGCACGGAGCTTCCCCAGGGCTCCGCTCGCAGCCCGGGACTGAGCCCAGCGACCCCCGGCGCGTGCACGTCCGGTTCCCGGGGGGGGGCGCTGCCGAGCCCCGAGCGGCGAAGTCTCCCAGCGGGCCACACTGCAGGGCGCGCCCGGGGGCAGGCGCGTCCCAACCCCTGGGCCTGGACACGCCCGGGCGGGAAGCAGCGGATCCCGCGCTGCCTCAGAGCGAGACCCCGCATCGCCCTAGCAACGGTTGCTACGTGCGAAGCCGGGCATGCGGGGAACTGTCGCCATAGCAACGCTCGCTTCTAAGTGATCCCTTCCGGGGTAAAGCTGAGCGAGTTCCGGGCCATTCGCAGTGAACCTCAGTCGGCATTAGCCCCGCCTCCCGTCCTTCAGCCTCTCGTTTCAGCAGGGCCGCGCTCGATTGGGCCCCTGGCGGGGAAGTCCCGCCCCCACTTCCGGCCGGCCGGGGGCTGACAAGATGGCGGAGCTGCAGGGCCGGGTGGAGGCGCTGGAGCGGCGGGTGTTCGGGGCCGGCCCGGCTCGCGGGCCGCGCCAGGTGCGGGGCTGGGCGGGCTCCCCCCCCTCGGCTGCGTCTGACCCCGGGGCGCGGCCCCTCCCCCCGCGTTGGGCCCGGCCGGGTCACTGGGCCCGAGGGGCGGGGCTGTTTGTCCGGCCTCGCTCCCTCCGGCCCTCCCCCCGGTGCTCCCCAGGGGCCTCGCTCCCCCGCCCCCCGCGGGTGCTTCCCCAGGGGCCTCGCTCGCCCCGCCCCCCCCCCGCGGGTGCTTCCCCAGGGGCCTCGCTCCCTCCGCCCCGCCCTGAGCGACGGGCCCGGCCGGCAGAGCCCCCGGGTGGGGGCGGGGCGGTGCCCTGGGTCCCAGAGCCCGCGCGGGCCCCTCAGTCACGCCGGGGGGGGGCGAACAGGGGCCCCGTGAGCGGCCCGGAGCGACGGCCTGTGGCCGGCCGGGCCCGTGCCCCGACCCCGGGTCCGCTCCTGACCCCGCTGGGATCCCGCCCGTCCGGCCCGCTAAGCCCGCTCTTGGCTTCACCAGGCCCTGCCCTGCCCTGCCTTCTAGGTGGCGGGTGGCCTGGGGCAGGTCCAGCTGGCGCTGGGGAGCATCGCAAGCAAGAGAGAGAGGATTAAAACTTTGTACAAGAAAAGTAAGTCCTGTCCTGCCCCTCCAGCCGCCTTTCGCCCCGCCCCGCATTGCATGTCACCTGGGCTTGTTGGGGGCCTGCCTGGGCTCGCTTGAGTTGTTGGCAGAGAGTTTATAACCAGCCTTCATGATGAGCTCCTTGGGAGGCACAGAAGGGAGTAGACCAGCTGGCGTCTCTCTCCAGGGCTGGGAGTAAGGAATCTGCTTTGGTTGTCAGAGCTCTCAAACCTGCGGCTTCAGCTTGATTCCTTCCTAGGGCTGTGCATGCTAATCACCGGGGTCAGATCCCCCTCAGATCTGCCGGCCCTCGGGCCTGGTGTCATCAGCAAGGGATAGTGCCTGTTTCACCCTGTTCCCGTATATCCACCTGCAGCATTTCCAGGCTCTGACTTCTCGCTGGTATTGAAGTTCATTTCTCTCTCTTGGGTGTTTAAGGACAACTCCGCTTGCAAGCAGCCTTGGGATTTTTGTAACAGAAGGGGGATGTTGCAGAAACAGCTTGCCGTGCCTGGAGGGGGCGCGTTAGCATAACTGATGAGTCTTGCTTTCTGGTGGAAAGGAAAGGCATTTCAGAGGGCAGGGGCAGGGGCAAGAGTCTGCCACAAGTGAGCACTCAGTGCCCTCCCTTCAAGGATGAACTGTGGATTCTGCAGTTGAATTCAAAACTGGCTAATGTGATACATAGCAGGTTAGTGGGACTTTGTGTAAATAACGGGATTTTACATCCCAGTTCACCAATTAAAGGTGGGTGAGCTGCTCCTCTGCCTGCTGCTGGGCTGGAAAGCCCCTGCCCCCCCCCCCCCAACAGGCTTTGCTCTGAGAGCAGTGGAGTGGCCCCTGTCTTGGCGGGCCCCCGTGGGGCTGGAGCAGTCTACCTGGGGCAGGAGGGGAGCTGCTCCAGCCCCACTGGAGAACCATAACTGGTAAGCCCTCACATCCCTAGCAACGTGTGCCTGTTGCGCTTGGGCCGTGTGTGCACACACTGTTTTAAGATCAAACAACGGGTGCAGCAGTGACTTTGGACTGTTGAGTCACAGGCCATTTCCCCACTGAGGAAGTCTCTGCATCTTCGTAGGTCTGAACGGCTGTCTTATAGCCAGCTCAGGTGTGTCAGCTCTTACAGGCAGCGTGTGTCACTCGGATGTTGTATAAAATGCTGTGTGAGTTCATGGTAGTGTAGAAATACTGTAGCTGCTGATTCTATTAAACAAAATCCTGCAGTAAGTAGGAAATTGTGATTGGCAGTGCTTCCAGAACTAGTCACTTCTCTTCTTCTCCCTTTCTTTAACCTACGTCTGATATTAGTTGAAGATCTAATTAAGTACCTGGATCCTCAGTATATCGATCGAATGGCTGTTCCCGATGCCGTGAAACTGCAGTTCATCTTAGCAGGTAAGCCATGGAACAGAAGGGGTATGTTCATTCCCCCAAAGCTCCAAAGGCAAGTTGGGGGTGGGGAATTTTAATGGAATGCAGCTCTCTTCATCTCTCAGTCATGGGCTTAAGATAGAAACGCCTCATTTGGCGTCTAGTCGTCCCCAGTAAACTGGCTACTGCTTCAGTTCACTGGGAATGCACCTCAGGCCATGGAGCCAGTCCCTTGGTGAGGAATGCTGCTCAGGCTATCCCTGAGTGTTTAAGGAGTGACATCGGTTCCCTCTGAGCCTTTTCTCAGAAGCTGGGGGGGAGAGGTGTGTGTGGAATTACTGCTCAAAGTCTAGCATCTGTTGGGGTAACAAAGCTGCTCTATGAACACTAAAGTCTGTGTTCTGTGGCATTGAGTATCCAGGCCCAGAGCTTCTAAACCTGGCCAGGTCTCACAAGGGGCCTGAGTTGCCCCCACTCCCCTGTCGTAGGCATGTGTGAGCCAGTGAAAGAGCAGGCAGCATGTGCTTTTCCCCTGGCCAGCTTAGCGAGGGCCCTCCTGAGTTCTGTTCTTGGCTCTTCCCTTGGCTTCCTGTGTGCTGCCTTTGAGCTTCTGATGACCTGTCTGATGCTGCCTACCCAGAGAAGGGTGTGGGGTGTTTGAGACAGGCACCGAAGCCCTTGGCTGAAAGGGGTGCTAGTAATGCAAAGCCTCATGGGGGTGAGTCTTTGGGCTGCAGGTAGGTTTGATCCCCTGGTGAGAAGGGGAAGCTGAACCAGGCCAATGAATCAACTTCTGTTTTCTAATGTGTGAAGGGCTGAAGCAGGGTTTCCTTACATGTCTCCTGGTCTGTCTTTAACCAGAGGAGCAGTTTATTCTTAGCCAAGCCGCCCTCCTGGAACAGGTGCACAGCCTCCAGCCGTACCTGGACAGCGCCCACATCAAAGGTAACGAGCGCCATCTGCAGCCTCCCTTGCCATAGCTCAGATCAATGGCCCCTCCCGGTGTCCTTTGCACTGAGAGCGGCTGGAAGCGGCGCCTCCAGTCACCACAAGCCAGTGTCAAAGCTTCCAGCTCGGAAGAGGTCACAGCCTGCGAGGCTGGAGGTGCCCAAGCAGCACAGCAGCGTTCAGAGCAACACACAGCGTGGTGTGGCTGCCAGCTTCACAGCCTGGCCTTGAATGGCATGTATCCCTCGGCCGCGGCACTGCCACTAAGTGTCCCCAGGCCCTGCTGGACTGGGGTGCTGGTCCGGTGAGCCAGCGTAATTGTGGAGGCCAACAGGCACTCACTTCATTCTGCGGGGGCCCCAGACTCTGAGGGGGACACTCAGTAGATAGTCTCCATTGGAGTGCAGCGTCCTGGTGGCTGAGTAGCCCTGCCCCATGTGTGCGGAGGTCTCGCTAGCCTCCCTGCACTAGCTGATCAGTAATATCCGTGTATCCACGCCTCTTGGGCGTCTAACCCACAGCTAGGACCCATGGCTCATGCCCCCAGGAGCAGCAGGGGGCTGAGTCTGGGAAGCTGTTTGCAGCAGGTTCTGATCAGCGTGTGCACAGATGTCTAACACGTCGGCATTTCACTTGCATGGCAGTGACGAGGCAGTGACCAGTGGGGCCTGGTGGGCAGCAGTGTTTGTCCTCCAGCCATTCTGAGCTGTGACCGGCTTCACCTGCAAAGCCGCACATTGAATGAACCCCAAAGGGAAGGGTTTCAATACGCTCTGAGACCCTCGTCTCTTGACGTTGGGACCTGCAGTTCCCTGGGTGTTGGGGCGGGGCAGTGACTGACTTGTTCTGTGGCTTTCAGCTGTTCCTGACCATGCTGCCAAGCTGCAGCGACTCACTCAGATCCTCATACAGCAGCAGGTAGGGTGAATACGTTCCATGGCTAATCTACAGTGGGCAGGGATGGGGCCTCTCGTTAACCACAGGGAATGCTGGGCACGAGGGGGGTAACTGGTAGCAAAGGCCAGAGACACTCTGGTTGTGTGGATGGACAGCTTATTTCCATGTCATTGTGTTCAGTTTGTCCCAGAACGTGCTGTGAGTAAGCAGAGGTTTCTGCTCAGGAGCCTCGGGGTACAAATGGCTTTGGTGGCTTCTTAGAAACCAGGCTGGAATGAGTGCGCCACAGTGAAGTGGTAATGGGGCAGGTTTCGCACCACCAGGATTCGGTGACGAGCCAGACAGGGAAGTCGGCGTGTCAGGTAGTTAAGAACTTGGGGAGATGGGTTGGGAGGGGGAGGGGTAGCTCGGGACCGGAAGGGCAGTGGCTCGCCCTGCAGGGAGTAGCAAGGTGGGAGCCAGCCACGGTTGAGGCCCTTGTGCTCGTGGTGTCAGGGCTGGAGCCAGCGCAACCCTAAGGCACCAAGTTCCCAGGCAGGCGGTGATACCTGCTGACTGCTCTGGGAGACCCCAGAGTGTGTGCACTCCTGGGCCTGTCTGGAGGAGCTTGAGCTCTGGCTGGTGCCTGGGCAGTGCCCGGCTAGGGTGGGCTGTTCTCTGTGAGGGGGCATTGCACTCTCTGCCGTCGCGGAGACACTGCCATTGCCTGCCCCGTCCTGCCGGCTCCAGTACTGGGGGCATCTCATGCTTGGTGTTTCCTGCACCTCACTTGCTGGGCTGTTACTGGAACAACCCCCGATCGCAGCCTGGACTGGCAAGGTGGTAAGCTGGGCTCTGCCCTGGGCCAGGCTCTTCCCTTGCCTCGGTTTCCCCAGGATAGTTCCCTTCCTCGCAGGGCTGGGAGGTAGGTGCCTTGCAGGGCTGTGGAGCTGGAAGGGGAGGTATCCAGGCCAGGTGCCACTGCCTGTCTGCTCACTGAGAGCTTCTTCCTGTTGCAGGACCAGGGCGAAGCAGTCACCGAGAATGTCCGGGTGCTCCTGGAAGTCTACAATCAAATGGTATCCTTTAGTCTAGGACCACCGGCACTGCCTCAGCCAGCCCGGGGCGCTGGTGACTTGCAGGGCCATGCTCAGTCTGGATGTAGCTGGGGCAGGGCCATGCTCAGTCTGGATGTAGCTGGGGCAAGCAGCAGACTGGGGCTCTTGGATAGCTGCCTGCTCTGGCCCTGGCTTTGAAAAGGGGGAGCCGCCTGCGTATGGAGCTGTCCCCTCTGGTGCATCTTCTGTGGGGTGTGCGAGACAGCACGGGGGGGGTGTTACCCTGCAGCTGCCAGTGCTCTGAGGGCCCAGCTAGCCCCATCTCCCCTCCCCGGGGGCAGCTCTAGGGGCTCTCACGGGGCTAGAAGCCCTGAGGCCTGATCTCACACAACAGCAGAGGTGATGGGACGTTGGCCTCTCCATTCTGACAGCCCCGAGCCCAGGGCTAATCCTGCCCTGGAGCTGCCAGCCTGGGGGTCGCTTGGGCTGCTGAGCACGGAGAGCAGCTGCTGGAGCTTTGTGGCTCTGCTGCCTTCAGCATGAGAAGTGGGGAGCCTGAAGGAAGGCCCTGGGCCTCTTCCCGGGGTGCAGCAGGGTCGGGGGTGGGCAGTGGAGTTCCAGGGTGTCGGGGGGGCTGTTCTGAGTCTGTACCGAGTCTCGCTGTCCTCTGGGGCCCTAGAAATCCCAGCCCTGAGAGAGACTCCTCAGGCTTGGCACAGTGCTTCCCTGGCCTGCAGTCTGATGGCTGCTCCCGGCTGGCAGTAGCACAGGGCTCAGACGCCCCTGCTCCCGGTCAGCGGAGCCTGCCACAGGTGGCAGCCCCCAGCCAGGCCTGTGCTCACTGCCATATGGGTCAGGCTCTGGCGCTGTGCCAGCCTCTGCTTTGCGGCCGGGTCTGTGCCACCTTCTGCCCCTTCTTCCTTAAAAGCCGCCTGCAGACACTGCTGCTGTCGAAGCAGTTCGTGCAGTGGGATGAGATGCTGTCGCGGCTGGAGGCGGCCAGGCAGGTGACGCCTGTGGTGGAGTGATGGCCGTGCTGTGTTGCCTGAAGAAATGCTGCCTGCCGCCCCAGGGCAGCACCAAGCCGGGGTGTGCTGGGAGGCGGGGGGGAATGCAGCTGTGTTCGCACTGCAGGTCCCAGGATGCACTGCTCTGGCCTGGATGCTTGGAGCAGAGCACTGCATGCTGGGATTTGTAGTCTCTGCAATGAAGATGGAGGTGGCTGCTCGTGCTGCCAGCGGCTCTCGTAGCTCACGTTGGCCTGTGGGCTGCACTTTGTTCTCCTCGACCTTCTCCAGAATGGAGCTCCATGCCCGGTGTCCTGTTAGGACTGGGCTGTCTGCACTGACCTGCCCTTCCAGGAAATACCTTTGCCTTCTAACTTATTCAACCTCCCTGCTCTGCGCGCTGGGTGGGATGTGAGGGAAACTGGGATCCATCACCCTTACTTGTGGTCCAGAATAAAATCCTAAGACCTTGTGTGCATGTGGCTCATTCGCTGTTCCTTGCAAGCTTCCGGAGTCCTGGTAAGCCCAGGAGAACGGCCGGACTGCATCAGACCAGAGGTCCGCCTAGCCCAGTGTCCTGTCTGCCGACAGTGGCCCATGCCACTACCCCGGAGGGAGTGAACAGAACAGGGAATCTTCAAGTGATCCCTCCCCTGTCACCCATTCCCCGCTTCTGGCCAGCAGAAACCAGGACACCATCCCTGCCGATCATGGCTAATAGCCATTGATGGACCTGTCCTCCAGGAACTTAGGGTATGTCTACACTAGCCCCCTAGTTTGAACTAGGGAGGCTACCGTAGGCATTTGAAGTTGCAAGTGAAGCCCGGGCTTTAACTATCCCGGGCTTTATTTGCATCTTCCCGTCTGGGTGCCATTTTTAAATACCCCTTAGTCCAAACTAACTGCCTGTGGCTTCACGCAGCAGTCAAACGTTAACTCGAACTAAGTCCTTAGTTCGAGTTAACTGTTACACCTCATTCCACGAGGTTTTGTTGCCGTTTTCTAACCTGTTTCCAATTCCAGTCTGATGCTACATGTGAGTGCTCCCAGTGATGGGCATGCTGCTGGTGCCACCTTGACAATCCCCTCCCTCCTGTACCTGCAGCAGGGCTCACGACCCGTTTCCTCCCAGCAGGGCTGCTGCACCGCCTGGCAGGAGTGGCCCTCACTGACACCAGGCAGCAAGCTTCAGCCTGGTCTCTGGCAGCGAAAGCCAGTGCCCATCTGCTACTCCCAGGGCTGTGGGGAGGACTAGCCAGCTGCTGTTGCTCCTTCTGCACCTGTCTAATGTGCAGGAAATAAAGCTCTAGCAGTAGGCTGGATTTCACATTGGAGGTTTCATGCAGCCCTTAGGAAAACATCACGTTTCTCAGAATTATCGATAACTTTCTAACAAAAAGCATTAGGCACCCAACACAAGGTAACTACTTTGGGCCTTGTGACAAATACAGATGAATTAAGCCCTGGCCCAGAATTTGCGGGCTGCCCAGGGAGCAGTGCTCATGACAAGAGTACATTCGCTATCAGCCAACAGGACAGTCCCAACCAGTAATGTATATACCTGAGGCTTCAAAAGGGCTAACTTCCCAAAGATGAGGAACAGTGGGCATGAAACCACTTGGAAGGAAACAGGTAGAGAGAAAAATGTGACTGAAATTTCAGAGTTCTAAGATGATTTTCTTTAGAGGGCAGAACCTCATGATTCCACAATTTAAAAAAGGGCAAAAAAGTGGAAACCTTGCAACTGCTGTAAGTTAGAAGGTATGAAGTGCAGAACTTGGCAAGGGAAGTTAAAGGTGGGGAAATCCATAACCGGCAGGCCTAAGGACAGGAAGGGGCTTTCAGTGTATAGCGGGGCAAATGAAATCCCAGTGGTGGTATAAGTCCATTAGTAGATGAAGATGGTCAAATGGTTCATAATGATGCAGAAGAGGCATGAGTGTTCAGTACATATGTTTTGTATTTGGGAAGAAGCAGGATGGACTTGCATCATATGAGGCTCATGAAGTACATTCCAGCCCCTTAGTAACCAAGGAGAATGTTAGATACCATCTCCAGGTTAAACTGTCTTAAACCAGCACCCAAAAGTTCTCAGAATCAGCCGAGGAGATCGCTGGCCCACAGATGGTAATTTGTAATAAATCTTGGCCTATGGGGGAAACCAAAAGATGAGAGAGTGCTAACGTGCCTATATTCCCAAAGAGCAAGCAGCATGATCCGGATACCTACATGCCAGTTAGACTGAGATCAATTCTGTGCAAAATACTGGAAAAGCTGATACGGGATTCAACTGATAAAAAACGGCAGGGCAGGGATATAGTGAATGCTGGTCCCCATGGTTTTATGGGAACTTGGTCTTGTCAAACACACCTGAATTCATATTGAATGTGCTTACAAACGTGGTCGCTAGCGGTAAGTGCATAGATGTAATCTGCTTGAACTTTTGTAAGGTATTTGATTTAGTGCCACAAAACATTGTGACTTGGAAGACGAATGCTTGTACTATTTTTATATTTTGGTTGGTCTCTCAGGTGCTATGGGGCCCTTGTTCTCTGTTAAGTTTTTTCAACAGCGCTAGAACACCTGTGAAATGGGGTCAGGCCGGACTATATCTGGGTCTGGAGAAGTAGCTGTCGGTTGGGATTCAACACTGATTGGGGTGTTTCGAGTGGGGTTTCCATGGGAGTGGTTCCAGGTCTGACCTTATCAACATTTCCTCAACAACCGGAGGGAAACATAGAACCCCTGCTCAGAAAGTGGGCAGCTGGCAGCGTTCAGGAGAATGAGGTCTGGGCTGTCATCAGAGCAATCTGGATGCTGCGTGAGCTGGGTCCGTTCATGCCAAATGTGTCTTAGTGCAGCCGCATGTAACTTCACACACCTAGGAACAAGGCGCGGCGGCTGTACCTACCCACGGGGGCATTGCCTTGGAAAGCAGTGGTGCTGGGAAGGCTTTAGGGCTCCTAGTTAAGGCTCAGATATTGTCATGGGTACTTTTGGGTAAAAGTCATGGACAGATCACAGTCAGTAAATAAATTCATGGCCCATGGCCTGCCTGTGGCTCACTCTAAACACCCCGACTAAATCTTAACTGCCCTGGGGTCCCCAAGGCCCCGGCTAAGCTGGGGAGGGGCCCAGGTCCATCCCCACTGGCAGCTGTCCCCAGGGCCACCAAGCAATGGCTGTTCTGACAGCCCTGGGGACTGTGCTGTGCGTGCCGCTGTAGCAGTGCTGGGACCAGTCCCAGCCATTGTTCTGGCTGCCCTGGGACTGCTGCTAGGGGGCCCCAGACCCAGCCGGAGCTGGGACAGTCCTCAGGGCCAGCTGCTGGGGCTCACCCAGCCACAGTTGGTGCAGCTGGCTGCAGGGCCAGCTGAGCGGCTGTGGAGCAGCACCCGCTGGTGCGGCTGGCCCTAGGGCCGGTGACATGTGGAGCCCCAGTGCGAGCCACACCGGCTGCTGCAGCTGTGCAATTTCACAGAGGCTGGGGGAAGTCACAGTCAAACTCTCAGCCATGTAACCGACCACAAGCTCCCAGCCTGGTGCTGTGGCACACAGCTAGCGTGGTCCCTGGCCTACGGGCAGGGTGTGATTTCACCTGTCTCCAGCACTGGTGGGCCCAGCAATGGAGCTGGGCCAGTTCTGCTGCTCGCCCTGGGACAGGCCGTTGACGAATGGGAGAGGGCACAGAGAAAGGGCCCAGAAGAAAGAGGCAAGGGCTGAGTCTGG
Source organism: Pelochelys cantorii (assembly GCA_032595735.1). Classification (NCBI taxonomy): domain Eukaryota; kingdom Metazoa; phylum Chordata; order Testudines; family Trionychidae; genus Pelochelys; species Pelochelys cantorii. The sequence continues at coordinate 327,401 of CM064330.1, read as the reverse complement.
ATTTCGGCACCGGCTAGGCCCTGTGGGAGGAGCCCTGGCACTGCACGTGGGTTGGTGAGTGGCAGCTGAGACGCCGGCGAGATGGAAGACTTGGCGGCCCCACCATCTATTGTGCCCAGCGTCTTGTCCCAGAGAGCAGCCAGGGCCAGCCACTTCTGGGAAGTTATAAAACCTTCCTGCCGGGCGGGTAGTGACTTGCCTGTGGGGGACGTTCCTGCCCTGCCCCGCCCTGCCCCAGCAGCGAGAGGCTGCTTACGGCAGTGTTTATCTCCTTTCTGCAGTCTGATAAAGCAGGCTGGATTGCAGCCAACTGCAAGTTCCCGAATCGGGAACAAAGCCAGTAGGTCCCACGTCCAGGCTGGGGTTGTCCTGGGCAGCAGGGACTCGGGGGAAGATGTGGTGGTCCTGGCAGAAAGCAAGCGAATGTGAGCTCGCAGTGCGTCGGCTTAGAGCAGGCGTGGGGAACCTCAGGCCCCCCGAGGTTCAGGGCCCTCCCAGTGTTGGTGCTCCTGCCCCACCGCAGGGCTGGAGCAGACAATCTACCAGCCTGGCCCCCTAGCTTCTGGTGTGTGAGGAGCACGTGGCGAGTGTCTTCTCCGCGTGTCAGAGGCCTCACCAGTGAGGGTTTGTTGGGGGCTTTTCCCGCACTTGTGTGCAGCCCCCGACTGAGTTTTCTGTGGGTCGGTGGCCCTGGCTGAGGGCTAACGGGCTCCTGAGGTGTATTGAGTAACTGCAGCCGGCTCCCTCTGCAAACCCTCTCCAGCGTGCTGCGCTCATTTGCTCCAGGGCTCCCAGGCAGGCGGCTCTTTTGCTGGCCTGGGGCCCATGCTCTGGGGTGGGGCTGAGCAAAGAGGCGGCGGGGGAGAGACCTGCGAGCCTGGGCACACAGCGCCCTCCGCCCCAACGCAGACACTTATCCTCTCAGCCCCACGCTGGGCCCCAGCCAGCTCTTCGGCCTCCTCAGGCCCTTCCCCAACCGCGCGGGAGGCTCGGGGGGCTGGTGGGCAGCCGGGCGGAGAGGAGATCCCTGGGGGAAGGGCTGTGCTGTGACGAGGGGGAGCCAGACTCACGCCCCGTGGGACCCCAGCGGACTCTGGGATGGAGCAGCCAGCTCTGAGCAGCTGATGGCAGCTGCAGAAAAGGGCTCAGATCCGTCCCCGTGCTCAGTACCAGGGGCCCATCACCGTGGTATCTGGGACCTCCCTGAGCCCTTCCAGCCCTAGCTGTGCAGACTGTGCCTGTCGGGGCTCCGAGGGGGAGCTCCCCTACGGGAGACGGCAGCTGGGTGAGGGGGGCCGAGGGGGCAGGCCCAGATCCGTGGCTGCATTCCTGTCAGGCTGAGGGGGTTGTGTTACCCACACAGATTGCTCTGTAACTCCCACGCTCTAGGGCAGGGGTGGGAATCTTGTTGGTGTTGGGGGCCTCTGACCCACAGAAAAATCAGTTGGGGGCTGCACACAAGTGAGAAGCAGCAAAAAACCCAAAACAACAACAACAAAACAACAAAACCCCCTCTATGACTGAGAAGGAGAAAGACCCTCCCCTCACACACCAGAGCCTTGGGGGGCCCAGGCTAGTAGATTTTGTGGGCTCCAGTCCAGTGTGGGGACTGTGGGGGGCTGGAGCACCACTTTGGGCTCCCCAATGCTGGGGGGAGCCCCAAGCCTCAGGGGCCAGATCCAGCCAAGCTGGGGGCTGCATCCAGCCCCTGGACCTTAGATTCCCCACCTCTGCTCTAGGGCCACACAGCTTTACCCAGTTCCTAGGGCTCAGGAAGTAGCTTCCTGTGGGTTTGCGGGATCCTTTACCACTGAAACAGCCACACACAGTAAAAGCCTTGCTCTCTATTGCCGATTCCCAAGCCAGCAGAACACACATGCTAAGTGCACGGGGCCCTGTTCACCCGTCCTGATCAAAGCAGGCGAACTTTCCCTGCTGGCCAGGCAAGGTCGGTCTCTCTAGGTCCTGGCTGCTGCATGCCATGGTCGAGCAGGGGACTCTAGGCAGCTGGTCTTAGGCTGGGTCATGGAGGTGAGTCCTTCTTGGTCTTTCCTCCTTCTTCTTCCTGTTTCTTTTCCTGCTGGTCTCCTCCTTGGACGCCAGTTTAGAGAGCGACACTGGAGTCCTGCTTAGCTCTCTTCCTTCAATTATTTTACTACCATGTGACTAGCCAGCCCTAAGCGGCTGCAACAGACTTACCTAACCACTCCAGCCCACCACCTGAGTTGGTTTGCGCCCTAGCAAAACGAATTACGCAGCAGCCAGAAACTGTTACGAGCCAGACACGGATCCTGCCCACAGTAGGAACGTGGAGCCCGTCGGGCTAGAATGACATGCCGTCGGACTAAGTTTTCTTTGGATCCGTGCCTTGGGAGGCAGAGGGGACCACTAGGATGGACTCTCCTTCCGCACAGGCTGGTGTGGCACTAGTGCAATGCACTTTTGGTGGCATGTGAGGGCGTGGCTCCCTGCTTTACAGTGCATGGCTGCAGAGAAAGGCCCTAGGTTTCGGCCTTCCCATAGGGCAGCCGGAAAAGGCCTTCTCCTTACAGTCACCAGGTCTCCCCATAGCCTCCGGCGGGCAGTGCCAGGCCAGGCCTCCGCAGGAGAGGCCCATGGGAGATGTTGGAGCAGCCACGCGGTGGCAAAGGTGGTTGGGTCATTGTCCAGCTTCCCCTCCCCCAGTCCGCAGCTGCGGTTTCCAGATTGGCTACAGCAAAGGGGGGTTCTCGGACAGGGGGTCGGGGCCCCCGAGGGGGTTGGGAGGTTCTCACAGGGAAGGTCATGAGCTGCCTGTCGACACCCGCCCCCCTCTTTGCCTCCAGCGTGTATAATGGTGTTGAACCGTGGTTTGGATTTACAAGCGGGGGGGGGGGGGGTCACGCTCACAGGCTTGCTGGGTGGAAGGGCTCAGCCGGACAAACGCTGGCAAACCACTGGACAGGAGCGTGGCGCGACGGGCCGCAGGGATTACAGATCCCAGCATGCAACATCCCAGCGTCCCTGGCCCCGGTGGCTGCCCCTGGGCTGGAGGGAGCTGCTGGCTGGTTCTGGAGCACACGCCAGGGGCCTCAGCATTCGGCCCGAGGGTCCTACCCGGGCTGCTGGGGGCTCGCAGGCCCGGGGGTATTAGCAGGGGTGCTCAGCACACAGGTCCCATCGGCTGGGCAGGAGATCGAGGCGCCGCTGGTGAAACGGCTTGTGCGGCAGGGGGAGGCCAAGGAACAAGGGGGTGCCTGCGGGGGGCGGCAAAGGAGAGGGCTCCACTTCGCTCTGGCAGCCACCCCCCGAGCTTCATGAAACCCACACTGCCTGTGACGGGGCGGCGCGGCCCCGCACTGAAGCCCAAGGAGCTCCTGGGCATGCTCGAGGGTTAGGCCGGAGATAAGAGCCCGGGTGGGCAGGCAGTCTGGGGGGGAGAGCCGGAGGGGCAGGAGCTCAGGGAGGAACTCCTGAGCTGCCCCAGCCACCCCGGGAGCAGAGCCCCTAACCTCAGACGCCTGGGAGTAGCCCCAGCTTCAGTGGGGGGCACGGAGGGCACCGGCTTGGCCCTGGCCCGGTGAGCAGCCCACAGAGGACCCTGCACAGCGGGGGAGAGGTAGGAAGGAGCCCAGGGCGGAGGAGTGACCTCCGGGAGGTCGGCATGCATCCCACAGCATCCCTGCCGACCAGGCAGTGAGCACTTTTGCTGCCACCAGGGCCCTGGGCTGGGACCCGGTGGAGTGGGAGGGCCTGGGTCCCCTCCCTCCCCGCCCCCCACAATCCAGCCTCCAGGACTTTGAGAGGGGCTCACCCAGGAACTAGGCTAGAGGGCCGTATTTCCCCTGAGCAAGGGGCACTGAACTTTGGGACTAGGCCAGAGGGCCGTATTTCCCCTGAGCAAGGGGCACTGAACTTTGGGACTAGGCCAGAGGGCCGTATTTCCCCTGAGCAAGGGGCACTGAACTTTGGGACTAGGCCAGAGGGCCGTATTTCCCCTGAGCAAGGGGCACTGAACTTTGGGACTAGGCCAGAGGGCCGTATTTCCCCTGAGCAAGGGGCACTGAACTTTGGGACTAGGCCAGAGGGCCGTATTTCCCCTGAGCAAGGGGCACTGAACTTTGGGACTAGGCCAGAGGGCCGTATCTCCCCTGAGCAAGGGGCACTGAACTTTGGGACTAGGCCAGAGGGCCGTATCTCCCCTGAGCAAGGGGCACTGAACTTTGGGACTAGGCCAGAGGGCCGTATCTCCCCTGAGCAAGGGGCACTGAACTTTGGGACTAGGCCAGAGGGCCGTATCTCCCCTGAGCAAGGGACACTGAACTTTGGGACGAGGCCAGAGGGCCGTATCTCCCCTGAGCAAGGGGCACTGAACTTTGGGACGAGGCCAGAGGGCCGTATCTCCCCTGAGCAAGGGGCACTGAACTTTGGGACGAGGCCAGAGGGCCGTATCTCCCCTGAGCAAGGGGCACTGAACTTTGGGACGAGGCCAGAGGGCCGTATTTCCCCTGAGCAAGGGGCACTGAACTTTGGGACGAGGCCAGAGGGCCGTATCTCCCCTGAGCAAGGGGCACTGAACTTTGGGACGAGGCCAGAGGGCCGTATCTCCCCTGAGCAAGGGGCACTGAACTTTGGGACGAGGCCAGAGGGCCGTATCTCCCCTGAGCAAGGGGCACTGAACTTTGGGACGAGGCCAGAGGGCCGTATCTCCCCTGAGCAAGGGGCACTGAACTTTGGGACGAGGCCAGAGGGCCGTATCTCCCCTGAGCAAGGGGCACTGAACTTTGGGACGAGGCCAGAGGGCCGTATCTCCCCTGAGCAAGGGGCACTGAACTTTGGGACGAGGCCAGAGGGCCGTATCTCCCCTGAGCAAGGGGCACTGAACTTTGGGACGAGGCCAGAGGGCCGTATCTCCCCTGAGCAAGGGGCACTGAACTTTGGGACGAGGCCAGAGGGCCGTATCTCCCCTGAGCAAGGGGCACTGAACTTTGGGACGAGGCCAGAGGGCCGTATCTCCCCTGAGCAAGGGGCACTGAACTTTGGGACGAGGCCAGAGGGCCGTATCTCCCCTGAGCAAGGGGCACTGAACTTTGGGACTAGGCCAGAGGGCCGTATCTCCCCTGAGCAAGGGGCACTGAACTTTGGGACTAGGCCAGAGGGCCGTATCTCCCCTGAGCAAGGGGCACTGAACTTTGGGACTAGGCCAGAGGGCCGTATTTCCCCTGAGCAAGGGGCATTGAACTTTGGGACTAGGCCAGAGGGCTGTATTTTCCCCAGAGCCAGGGTGAGTCTGCTCTAGGATCAGGGCTCACCCCCTGACACTGCCCCTGACCTTTCCCCGACAGCCTCCTGAGGTGGTCTCCAGCTGGAATCCCTGCTCGGGCGGCCGTGGCCAGGAGCTTGGCCCTTCCATTACCTCCCAAGAAGGCCAGAGAAAGCTCCTCTTTGGTTTGCCACTCACATCCACCTGGGGCTTTTGGTTCTCAGGGGCAGCAAATGGGTTAAGTGCCCCTGGAGGAAAGCGGCAGGGCCAGGTGCAGGTCAGGCTCACAGCAGATAGAGGCCAGCCACGGAGCTCCCGCCCCAGAGAGAGAGACCCCAGATGTGTTTATTACACAGTCTGCCAGGTGTGGCGGCGGTTAGCTTGGCTCAGGTATGCAGGTGAACAGTATAATACAGATTTATCTTTCCATCACATCTCCCTTTCAGTTCTACATTCCTCCCACGGATCATGTGTTTATCCTGTCACGCTGCCTGCTCAGTGTCTCTGGAGCATACCGGCCGAGGCCTGGGCCCACGTGGTCTTCTGGCTGTGCCCCTGTTACACCTGGCTGCTGCCTGTTGGTAACCCTTGAGTCATCTTCTTGTTCTGCATCTGCCATCTGGAGTGTTGGCTTGGTTGATTGTTCTTTCTGAGGCCCAGTCACTGTGGACAGTTTCTGTTGGTCTTGCTCAGATGTAATCAAGTCTTTGAATTTTTTTTTCGGTGACAACTTGAGGTCTCCATCCTGTTCCTCCATCCGATAGGACATGAACACTGTCACCAGGTTTTAAACCCAGCAGTTTTCTAGCAAGTGAACAGTTGTTGTAAAGACGTTAGTAAGCTCTTTTTGCCTTTTTATCCAGTTCCGCTACTTGCATCAAGTCTGGCTATTTCACAACTAGGTTCTCTTCCACAGTTGGAACAGCAGCTCTGAGTTGTCTTCCTCGCAGGCGTTGTGTTGGGCCATAAGTATTATCAGCTGTTGGTGCTGATCTGTAACTCATGGAAGAGCAAGGAATGGATCTTCCTGCTGTAAACTTTTCTTGGCTGTCTGTACATCTCTCTCAGGCTACGTCTAGATGCAGGCTTCTTTCAGAAGAAGCTTTTTTCGGAAGAGATCTTCCAAAAAAAACTTCTTCCGAAAGAGTACGTTCACACTGCAAAAGTGCATTGAAGAAGCAATCTGCTTTTTCAAAAGAGAGCGTCCATTCGGTGTGGACACTATCTCGCATGTAAGCTGTGATTACTATGGACGGAGTGGCCACCAGGACACCTGTGCTTTTTCCTCTTTCCTCTTCTTCCAAAAGAACTCCCTCCTCCCTGTCCACACACGCAAAAAGGCTTCTTCCTCGTAGAATGAGGATTACCAATGCCGGAAAAACCACTCTGTTCTTTCCATTTTTCTTGTGGAAGAACACAATTGCAGTGTGGATGTTCCTCAAGTTTGGTCGGAAAAACGGCTGTTTTTCCGACCAAACTCAGTAGTGTAGACATACCCTCAGCCTCTCTTCACTTGAGGATGAGCAGGCTGTGACGGACTGGGCCAGGTCTGGGCACAGCTGAGGGCGTCTGCTCAGGGCAAATTGCTCAAATTTGGGGCTCCTTACAGCCCCTGACTGGAGGCCCTTCCCAAATAGGCCACAAACCAGTCGCACAGAGCACTTCAGCTGCCAACCTGGCCAGCCAGAAGCCTCACGAGCAAAACCCCTCTGACACCCCAGCTCTCCCTGTGCCGCAATCAGTCCCAGGTGAGGGGTTATAGAACCCAATCTCACCTACCCCGAACGGGTTCTTCCAGTCCCAAGAAACCAGCCCCAGGTCCCAGGTCAATTTACACTTTGGATCTTACCCACAAGATCACGCTGAGCCAGTCCCTTACAATCTAAAATCTAAAGGTTTATTATTAAAAGGAAGAAAAACATGAGAGTAAGGTTGTTAAAGGATCATACATTACATGCATCGAATCTCCCAGTTCTCGATGCAGACTCTTAGCAGAGATGTTATAAACTGCTATCTTAAAAGTCTCTGGTGTACATCCTATGTCAGGATGGGTCTATGGTTCTTTCCAGCTCGTGGTTCCCTGCAAGGCTGCTCTGGGATTCCGAGCAGAAACTGAAGAACCGCCTCCTGGAGTCTGCCATACGGCATCTTATATCCATCCCTGGTCTCTTCCAAGCTGGAGAGGGTCACGTGGTCATTGGCCAGGTGCGTCTTGTGCATTCAGAGATCTATTGTTCCTGGAGCCTCGCTCATTAGCATATCCATGGGCTGAGCATTCCTCTGCATTGCTCAGCCACAGACAGAGAAGTTTCCAGCATCCATACAGAGTACATGTTTATAACTCCACATACAGACATTATGCAATTACATGAACAGCATATACAGAATCAGTAGAAGGTAAGCTTTTGTTTGACACCTCACATGGCCCCCTTTGTATACACTTTGGGGCAAGCACCCCCCCCATTGGTACAGCAGTGATCTGGCTGCTCCCCTTAAAATCTAGTAACATGACACAAGCTTCTAGTAATATGAGCAGCATCATATTTCATTTGGAATGATTTGAATTCTGCTGCAATGAATGGTTGTGCGTTATCTGTCTCTAGTTGTTCTGGAATATGGATGTGAGTAAAAGTGAACTTCAGTTTTGCGATTACGCAGCAACTTGTTTTTGTCTCTCAAATACGTATTTTCTGTATGTGGGGAAAATAGTCCACTACGACTGGGTAAGGCTATTCTCTGACTAGTCTCTTCCAAGGGCTTTCTGACAGGTGTGTTTGTACACTGCCTGGTCCAGCATTGTTTGTTGAGTTGATTTGCACGGAATGTTCTTTCAAATGTCCAATATTATCAAACCCTCCATCCTTCCACCTGTCTCACTAGGCCCCTCATAGCTGCCACAGTTTTGCTGGGAAGGTTATTGATCTTGGATCACAATCACGTTCAGTTCAAAACTTTTGTCTTTGTATGTCATTTTTGTGGTGAACTGGCCCATGTAGGTTGGAATCCCTCCAAGGCTAATCAAGGCAATGTCAAGCGATTCCAGCTCTGGGAAGGGTAGGTGATTTTCAGTCCTTGTTGCACTGACCGTGAAGTTTGCTCATGAGTTAATTTTAAAGTCAATAGTCTTGCCATGCATGCTCAGTTTCACTCGCATCAGATATGATCAATCCCAGAAACAAGGGCTCTCAATTGTCTGTAATATGGGCCCACTCCCTGATTGCCTTGCCAAACAGCTGCAAAATGTCCATGTTTTTTGCATGTATTACACCTTGCATCTTTGGCTAAACATACAGCTGTTGGACTATTCATTTCCCCATATCTCGTGCATTTAGGCTGAAAGATTTTGAGTTTTGGCTTGAAGTTGTCCCTCTTCGCCTGGAATTCTCTCTACTTGCCTCAAGGGTTTTAGGCTAACGACTTGTAGCCTTCATGCTCTTTACAGTTTCTAAGCTCGTTTCAGGCTTTTAAGTTGCTCTGGCCTTTTGTTCTGCTGTTTGACTAGTTCAGACTGCTTTGCGGTCTGTATAGCTGTGGGTAGGATTAAGCCTGTTTTTAATTGTAGCTGCTGTGGAACATTTTTGCCTGTTAGCCCAATAACCAGCCTTTCTGGGATCTTTTCATGTTTTGCACCCCCCAAATCACACTGTTCTGACAATGTATGTCGGGGTAGAAAATAATTTTTGATGGAGGGCCACTTCAAGATTTGGAAAGTGGTTGAGGGATGCACTCTTCCATGCTATTAATGGGGGAGGTGCGGGGTCTGGGATGGAAGTTGGGTGCAGAAGGGAGCTTGGGGTAAGAGAGAGTGTTTGGGTGAAGGAGGCATTTGTGACCTGGAGCTCTGGACTGGAGTGCAGGAGGTTGGACTGTGACCTAGGGCAGGGAATTGGGGTACAGGAGGGGGTGGAGGGGGTGCAGGGGATTGGGTTATGAGCTAGGGTGGGAGGGGACTGTGATCTGGGGCAGGGGATTGGGGTGCTGGATCTGGGAGGGGATATGGATACAGGAGTGAGGCAGAGGATTTGGGTATGTGGAGTAGGTGGCAGAGGGTTGGGGAAGGGAGGCACTAGGGTGCCAGAGACAGGATCTGGCCAGGAGACTTACCAGCCAGCAGCCCATTCCTGAATCAGCCTCCCTGGCTGCCCCACCCCCACACAGGCTGCAGCCATGTGCTCTGGAGCCCCTTGTACTTTGTGGCTGCCTGTTATTGAAACAGAAACCAGCCAATGGGATTGTGCTGGGGGCAGGAGCATCTCCTAAAGCTTTCTCCCCTCCTCTCCGCACTCACAGTTTTTTAAAGAAAAAACGCCCCGCAGCTGCATTTCTGAGCGGTGTGCGGGTGAGAGGAGGCAAGCAGGGATCCGGTGGCTTGGTGGGCCAGATCTGGCCTTCAGGCCATATTTTGCCCAGGCCTGATGTATGTAGTAGGGATGTGAAGGTTTAACCAGTTAACCAATAAGCTCACTCTTAGCAGGCTGGGCTTACCGGTTAAGTTTAACTGGTGGGAATGGAGCAGCTTCCCACCTGCCACGGGCAGAGGGCTACTCCTGCCCCGTGTGGGGCTCACTGCACACAGGGATTGCCTCAACACAGCCCCCGCCTCCGGGGTGCCCTGGCCCACAGCAGGCAAAGGCTGCTCCGATCGGGACACGATTACGTTTAATTGGTTAGCCAGTGAAATGGGATTTTCCATTCCTACTGTGTAGAGCTCTGATAAAAGAGCCACCATTTTCTCTTGGTTCCTGAATTCCCTGGTGAACGCATCTTTCCTAAACCACGTTTCTCTGCGGTATAAAGTATGCATTGCACATGTCCAGGAAGGCCCGTTTCATAGTCATCCTTATAACTGTCTTCAGTGAAGTCGAAGGAGTGAAAGATATGCTCTGCCTGCTGCCATGTAGTATAAGATAAAAAACCCTGACTATCTCCAGCTTCCTCAGGGAGTCTTGTAGCAATGCAGAATATTGCTTCCAGACTGTCCGTTTGGAAGGTCTATCAAAGCTGAAGTTCTCGGAGGGCATTGAAGAGTAGCGTGTTAATGGGATCTAGCAACTTTTGTTGTTGTTTTCCTTCTGTTTCTGTTCTCTTTGGTTCTAATTTATTCCTGACACCATGTCAAATACACTGTGACGGCATGTTGGGGACCCCCCGACCCTGCCCCCCCATCCGCAGCAAGATGAGACTCCACCAGCCAGTCGAATAGAGAGGGTTTATTGCTTCTCCCGGAGACAGCACAGCATAGGCACGGTGTGGATATAGGAGTCAGGGCCAGGCAGCCTCAGACTCCTTGGGGCAGGGGTATATAGGCCCCTGAACCCCCAGTACTCAGCTTAGTCTGTTCTCTTCATGTTTGCCCAGCCAACCTGCCCAGCTCCCAGGCTCTGCCCCCCAGCCAGGTGGCCGTCTCCACCTCCCTCCCCCTGGGAAGAGCCTTGTTATCTGCTCAGGCTGGGCCTAGGTATCTGGGCTAATCCACATGTGGGTGAGTCAGTGGGAATCTCACAGCCCAGCGCAGCACAGCAAGGTGGGGACACCGGGTTACGGAGCAGACAGCTCCCCCTTCCCCCCACTACGTCACACAGGTGAGCACCTCAACTCCCAGCCCCATGGGGCTGCTGATCCACTGTTGTTGTTCAATCCACACACAGACTTGAACGTGCCTCGCTCCCAGCCTGCCCCAGTCACCGACCCACCAGGCTACGGAGCCAGCCGCACGCTGCTGCCTAGCGAAGTGGTTGCAATAGGTGGAGCAGCTCCGGCAGGGGCGCCGGAGAGAGACCTGGGCTCCCTGCTTGCTGACAAGAGCGCTCAGCCGGGCTAGCGAGGGCGCATCTCCCCAGCAAGCCCGCTCTCCCCCTGGGGCAGCGGGTTTCAGAGCCTAGGCCCCCGGGCTCGGGTGTTGGTCATGTTCTGGCTTGGGCCGGAGCCCGGACTCTGCAGCCGGGGGGGAGCAGATTTCAGTGCCCACGTGGGACCCTCCGCGTGGCTACTTGTCATGCGAGCGCGTGTCCGTAGAGCCAGGTAGCGAGACGCGCGGCGGCAGGTGGGTTTGTGCTGCGTGGACGCGCTCAGCCGACGTCCCGACCCCCAGGCAGGCAGTCACCAGGCCGGTGGGCATGGGGACGTGCGGCTGGTGGCCAGGGGCTTCACTCCCCTTTGAGTCTCCACGAGAAAGGGCCGGTCTGGCCCAGGAGCCTCGCTGGGGCTCATCACATGATCAGCCGGGGACCAGAAATGGCTCTCTCCCCCTTATTATAGCAGTGGGTGTTTTGGCTCACTGGGCCAGGCCTGTCCCAGTCCCCGTGCCCGTCCCACCCCACCCCTCCTGCACTTGCTGTAGGCAGAGCTTCGTGTGACCACACATCCATGGGCAGGGGAGACACAAAAGAACCCCCGAGCAGGGGGCTGTGTGGTGCACAGCAGGTGGCCTGTTTGAGTCCCAAGGGCCAGGGACCAGCGCCGTAACTCGGTGTTTTGCACCCGGGGCAAAATGTTAATGATGGGCCCCCTCTCCCTAGGTGAGCCCACGTCGCGCGCTTTACTTTTCCAGCTTAGTATTGTTACTTATTGCCTCTTTGTGCCCCTGGTTATGATGGGCCTGGGGTGAGTGCCCCGTCTGCCCCTTGTCCTGGCTCTGCCAGAAACCCACCCTGCGGGGTGGCTGGACCTCGCAGCCAGAACTGGGCAGGGACTTGCCTTTGTAATGTGAGCCCTGAGCTGCAGGGCGCCGGAGCTCAGCAGCGGGTTTGCAGCTTGTAAAGGAGGAAAAAGAGTGAAACCCACCCCAGCTGCTGACGGAAGGGAATCAGGCACAGGGCCTAATGCAGCAGCAGCGGCGTAAGCTCTGTGAGGCAGCATGGCCTAGTGGGTAGAGCTTGCCAGAGCTGCGTTCGCATCCCCGAGCCTCTCTGTGGCCCAGCTGCCCGCTGCGGTCACAGCACAGCCCACCTCGCAGTGGACAGATACTTCGCAGCTGGCAGTGACGGGGGGATAGAATCCTAGAGCACTAGAACTAGCAGGGACCTCGAGAGTCATTGAGTCCCGTCCCCTGCTCTCACGGCAGGACCCAGCACCGTCTAGACCATCCCTGACAAGTGTCTGTCCAACCTGCTCTTCAATATCTCCAGTGATGGAGATTCCACAACCTCCCTGGGCAATTTATTCCAGTGTTTCACCATCCTGACAGGCAGGAACTGTTTCCTAATGTCCAACCTAAACCTCCCTTGTTGCAGTTTAAGCCCATTGCTTCTTGTCCTGTCCCCAGAGGCCAAGGAGAACAATTTTTCTCCCTCCGCCTTGTGACACCCTTTTAGATACTTGAAAACTGCTATCATGGTTTTGGAAAAGAGAAGACTGAGAGGGGAACTTAGTTTTCTCTTTTCCAAACTAAACAAGTCCAGTTCCTTCAGTCTTCCCTCATAGGTCATGTTCTCTAGACCTTTCATCATTCTTGTTGCTCTTCTCTGGACCCTCTCCAGTTTCTTCACACTTCTTGAAATGTGGCTCCCAGAACTGGACACAAGACTCCAACTGAGGCCTAATCAGCGCAGAGCAGAGCGGAAGAATGACTCCTCGTGTCTTACTCACCACACTCCTGTTCATGCAGCCCAGAATCAGGTTTGCTTTTTTTGCAACAGCGTCACCCTGTTGACTCATGTTTAGCTTGTGGTCCACTCTGACCCCTAGATCCCTTTCTGCCATACTCCTTCCTAGACAGTCGCTTCCCATGCTGTGTGTGTGAGACGGATTGTTCCTTCCTAAGTGGAGCACTTTGCATTTGTCCTTATGAAACTTCATCCTATTGACCTCAGGCCATTTCTCCAATTTGTCCAGAGCAGTTTGAAATATGATTCTATCCTCCAGAGCAGTCGCAACCCCTCCCAGCTTGGCGTCATCTGCAAACTTTCTAAGTGTCTTCTCTATGCCAATATCTAAATCGTTGATGAAGATATTGGCCAGAACCGGCCCCAAAACAGACCCCTGCCAGGCCCCACTTGTTCTCCCCTTCCAGCCTGGCTGTGAGCCGTTAAGAACTCCTCTCTGAGAACTAAGCAGTTCTAAGCAGCGCTCCCCTCTGGACCAGGGATCCTGCAGCCTTCACACCGGAGGGGAGGGGGAGAGTACACACTGAGTGGGGAAACTGAGTCACGTTTTCCATGAAAATATTGCCCCGAATGCCTGCACAGCTCTGGACAGACAGAAAGCAGGGGGTGCCTGGTGTTCACAGAGAGCCATGCACACGAGCCCTCACTGAGCTGGGCAAGCAGCAGCTGCAGTCCCAAGTAGGATCTGAACGGGACACTCAGCAGTGAAGGCTGCTCCCCGGTGTGGTGATTCCTCACCTTGCTCCTGGTTGCAAAGCTGCGTGTGGCCCAAAATCCTAGCGCCTGCCCGCCCGCGCTTCCCCCAGGACCATGGATTCCAGTTAAATGGCCCCGCCCCTGGTTGGTTTTCCCCACGCAGGCCCCTGCTGGTTGGGTTTGCTTGTCCTCATGGTGATCCTACCCTTGGAGTCCCCACATGGCCAAGCCCGGCCTGGAAATCCCCTGCACAGATGCCATTGGATTTATCGCCAGGCCTGTCAGCTTTGTTTAAAGTGGGAGATGGGGCAGCAGTCACTTACTGGCTGGTTCCACTGCCTCGGCTGACAGCGCTTGCATTCTGGAGCCTCTTGTTTGCAAACCCTTCTAGCTGGGCCCCTGCCTTAATCTCTCCCAGTCGCTGCAAATGGAGAGATCAGCCGAGCAGCTGGGGGACAGGGACAGACACACGGGGTTTTTCTGAACGATGGACACTGTGCGGGAGCGTGGCAGGGAGGTCTGAGACCACATGGCAGGTTTGTAAGCACCGGGAGGAGAATAAGGTTAGAAGGAATATCCAAGGTGGATTTGCCAAGAACAAATCGTGCCAAACAAACCCATTTGCTGTGTCTGATGGTATCACTGGCTTAGTGAATGGGGGGAAAGCAGTAGACGTGCTGTATCTTGATTTTAGCATGACTTTTGACACGGTCTGCATGACAGTCTCACGAACAAACTAGGGAAATGACGTCCCGGTGAAATTACTCTCAGGTGGATGCACAACTAATTGAATGATGGCAGCCAAAGAGTGGTTGGACAGTTTTACTAGAAACAAAACAGCTCCCCCCCATGTTTTGGGCCTCTGGGTACCTATTTCACCGGCAAATAACCAGGAGAAGTCTGGTGTCATCAATAAGTTTGCACAGCTTGGGAGTTAGCCACACACGAGGCAATCTCAGGATGTAGCAGATCCACACAGATCACTTCCAGAAAAGACTTGCAGGTGACAGCTGGGGCGTAGCGTGTGATGTGTTCCTGTAGGCAAGGAAGAAATTGTTCAGTTTCTGCTGGTAACTCAAAATAGACTTGTCGGCTTTTCAGTCACACTCCGATGTGAGTGCAAAGTGTTGCACTAGTCCACTTGCAGCAGGATTCATAGAGCACTAGAACTGGCAGGGACCTTGAGAGATCAAATCCAGTCCCTTGCCCTCATGGCAGGACCTGGCACTGTCTCAATTATCCCTGACAGGTGTCTGTCCAACCTGCTCTTGAATATCTCCGGTGATGGAGATTCCACAACCTCCCTAGGCAATTTATTCCAGTGTTTCACCACCCTGACCTGCAGGAAGTTTTTCCTAATGTCCAACCTAAACCTCCCTTGCTGCAATTTAAGCCCATTGCTTCTAGTCTTATCATCAGACATTAAGGAAAATATAGAATCTCTATGAATTCATGTCCCAGGGATCGGAGGTCACAAGCTGGGCCAGCATCACACTAAATTTGCTGTCCCATAGAACAGCACTTCACTTTCCTCTCAGTATCATTGATCCCCGGCCACCAGACCTGCCTACGGCCTTCGTCAGTTCCATGCTGGAATGACCTTGGGAAGAGCTTCCAAAAACTGAGTGGACAGGACGCTGGGCGTGGCCGGTGACAGCCAATGTCCATTGCTGTGCTGAGTCCTTTTACGGACTCGCATAGTACGGCAATGAACTGAAAGTGGCGATGCCCATTGTTGCCCACAAGCAGCAGCTACTGACAGAATTCAGTGTTTCGGCCCAACCTGGAAGTCACAGGCGGTGATTCGTCAGCAAGGTACAATGGCTGATATTCGGGGGGGAGAAGGGGTATGGAACTTCCGAATTGGGAAGATAATCCTGGGAGCTTCTCGCTCTTGTTAGGCGTTGTTCTCAGGCATGGTGAGTGTTCGTGATGCAAAGGCAATTGCTTTCCCCACCTCCTCCGGAAAAACATGGAGGAGCAAGACGCCCAGCACGTGTGGTGAAACATCACAAACCAACTGCCGTTGTGTGTGCCTGGACTGTGCTACCAATGCTTCCCGTCCCTGGTGGCACTGGTAGAACCGACCTGGTTCGGCTGTCATCGTCGGGACAGGCGAGGAACATTCCTGCGCTGCTCAGTGACTGGGGCACAGGCGGTGGTGGGCGCAGTTGGTGACAACAGGGCGTGCAGCGGTCCGGGTGCCTTCGGGCCCATCACTGACAGCCAGGCAGACTCGTCCCTGTGGAATGGGGCTGCGGGTTACAAACTGCTCGAAATGTTCCAGATGCACCACCTGGAAGTCCAGGCACCATAACAGTTGCCACTTCTCAGCTCTCCTGTTGGCCTCTGTCACATTATTGGATTTTAAAGATCATTGCTGCGCCCATGGGGGGAGGGGTGTTTGCCCCAAAAGTCTGTACAAAGGGGGCCATGTGAGATGTCAAATGAAAGCTTGTATTCTCCTGATTTTATGTATGTTACTCATGTACTTGTGTGATATCTGTATGTGGAGTTATGAATATCTACTCTGTGTTAATGTCCAGTCAGTGACTATGCTAATTAGCAACGCTCCAGGGACAAGGCTCTCAGAAAGCCCAATACACACCTGAGGAATGTGTCTGGAAATCTGGATACCTGCAAACCAGCCAGGGCATAATGGCTCCCAGCATCTGAAACAGATGGGTCACTCGACCACGTGACCTGCTCTGCTCAGGAAGATGCCAGGGGAGGTATATAAGTGCCATGTGGCACCCTCCATCTTGTCTTGAGTTCAGCTCCTGATCCCAGATGCAGCCTTGCAGGGAACCACAAGCCGGAAAAGAACTGTGGACCCATCATGACATAGGATATACACTAGAGACTTTTAAGCTAGCAGTTTGTAACATCTCTGCTAAGAGCCTGTATCGAGAACTTGGTGATTCGATGCATGTAATGTATTCTCCTTAAACAACCTTACTCTGATGCTTTTCTTTTGTTAATAAACCTTTAGATGTTAGATTCTAAAGGATTGGCCCAGCATGATCTTGTGGGTAAGATCCAAAGTGTAAATTGACCTGGGATCTGTGGCTGGTTCTTTGGGACTGGAAAGACCTGTTCAGGGTAGGTGGGATTGGGTTCTGTAAACCTTCACCTGTGTGCAGGCCCGGGGCTGATTGCGGCACATGGGGAGCTGGGGTGTCTGAGGGGTTTTGCTTGGTGTGACTGGTTTGTGACCTGTTTGGGAAGGTCTCTGGTCTGGGGCTGTAAAAAGCCCTTGTTCTGAGCAATTCACCCTGAGTGGACGCCCTCAGCAGTGCCCAGACCTGGCCCGGTCCGCCACAGCCTCCACACCCCTGTAGGCTTTCTCCGCCACCGGGAACCTGTCTTCTTTGTTCCTGTACCATCTGCGTGCGACCTGCCTCCTCAGACTGCACCCAGCATGGCAGACAGCCAAGTCCTTCCTTTGGCTGGGCCAGGGCTCCCTCTGCAGGCAACCGTCCCTCTGTGCGGGCCGTTTGCCTGCTTGCTTGTGCGAGGCCCCCCAAAGATGGTTGCTTACGCCCACCTGCTTGCTTAGTCTGCAGTAGCCTGTTCCGTTGTTCTGTTGCCAATGGCCAGTTCCCCCTCTCCCCACAGCGAAAGCACCCGTCGGACACCGTGTGCCTCCAGGTGCCCCTTCCCCCTTTGGGGCACTTTTTGCTCAGAACAAGACCAGCCACGAATGGGTGAGTCCCTCCTTTATCCAGCTGTGGGCCTCTGATCTTTAGAGCCGTGATTAGACCTTCCGTCAGACATGGGTTTCTCCTCAGCGCCTAGCACCAAAACGTTGAGTCAAGAGGTGGAGAATTCGCATTCCCTCTGTGACGGGGGGCGGTCACAGACGACCTCTCGGGGTGCTGGCACGGCCACTGCCACTCGCCTTCCCGCTCTCTGGGGCTCCTCACCACCCGGTCCTGCTGGGCCAGCTCCGCTGGTCTCCCCCAGCCAAGGCCCTGAGCTGAGGTCCCTGCCCCCCCCGGAGAAGCAGCACAGACACTGAACCACTTCAGGTCCAAGGAGAGTGCAGTTTAGGGCCCAGCCTCCTGGGAAAGCACTCCCCAGATGGGATCAAACCCCAAAGAATTAGGTAAGCCCCTTTAGCAATGAAAGGGGGAATGTGCACACTGGTTGCCCCCCCAGGTAACAGTCGTTTACACTGGAGTTGATAGAAAATAAAAATGGCTTTATTAAGTTGAAGCAGTAGGATTTAAGTAGTAATAAGAGAAAGTAGGTTACAAATAATCCAAAGAAACAAAACTGCTTGGCTAATTCTCCACTGAAACCTCAGTGCAAACTTAAACTCACCCTAAAACCTCTTTTCCAGCTGCCCCTCCAAACCAGGGCTCTCCTCCCCACCCTGGGGTCTCCGGCTCCTTCCTTCAGGTTCAGCCCAGCCAAAAGACCCAGGCCTCTGCTTTCCTATTCCTTTTGTTAAGGAGTTGAGGCCCCTCCCTACCAGCCACTGCTCAGACTTAAGGACAAAAGATTGTTTAACAGGGGCTCATCTAGAAGTTGCAGGTTAACACCCTCCATGTCTCCCATTCACACATTTGAAACTCACCAAGTATTCCCCACTCCATGGCTACGTCTACACTGGACGCACTCTTGCGCAAGAAAGCTCTGATGGCCATTTTAGCCATAGGGCTTTCTTGCGCAAGAAACCCCTGCCGCACGTCCACACTGACATGTAGACATAGCCCAGTGTAGCCATAGCCCATGTGTCTAATTTTCTACGCACAAATGATACATACCACAGAGTAAGATAAACAGAACCAGCAGATCATGACATGAAGATCGATGGGTTACATGAAATAATTTGCTCAAACCACCTTTGAGTTATGTATATTCATGTCCATGAGTCCACTTCATAAAGCATGGGGGGGGGGTGTCCGTCACACCCTCCCTCGGACATTTCTTACAAAACCCACTTAATGTTGCTTGCCCCCCAAATGCCTTCCCGTCTGGACCGTTTTGGAGTGCTGACTGCTTCCCAAGATTTACCTTTATCAGGGCTCTCCCCTCAAGATGTTACGCACCCTCCCACAGGAACACACGAGCCTTTGCACTTTTCGCACAATGAACACAAGACACGTAGATAATGAATTCAATCAGTGCTCACTCAATCTGGGACGGTGTGTCCAGGCTGCCATGTGAAATTGCCATATCTGTCGGAAGCGCACCAGTCTTTCCGGTGACCTGGCCCGAGCAGGCCGAGTCAGACCGTAGCAGAGGGCTGCGAGGTACGGCTCTTGGGGTGGGTCACAGAAATCCCCCTGGGTTGTCTCCTGATGTGCTGGTCAGGTCACTGCTGCCCGTCTTCCTGCCCCCTGGGGTTCCCACCACCCTGCCCTGCTGAGCCAGCAGCTCTGGGCTCCCGTGGCCAAGACAGAGAGTTGGGCTTACTGCCCCCCAGCAGAGCAACACAGATGCTGATCCACTTCAGCTCCGGGAGGACTCAGCTATAAGGCTGCTTATAGCACCCAAACCCCAACCCCCAAAAGGGACCAACTCCTCAAATAAATCCATCTTGCCCCGTACAAAGCTCATAAAGATGTTCACCCCCTTTATCAATGAAAGAGAGATCTCCCCCGCCTGCCCCGCCAGGCATCCATTATTTACCCGGGACTTGATAATAACCCAACATGTTTTTATTCAACTTAAAAGGTCGGATTTAAGCAATTGCAAGTGGAAACACTCAGCGCAAAGTGAGTTACCAGCAAAAGATCCCAGCTAATTGTAATCCACCAAGACACTTGTTACAGGGAAATTCTTATCCTAACAGCTGTTCTTATCTCAGGTAAAAGGCTTCAAGTCAGAGTTGATCTTTACCCTGGCCTGGGTCAACAGCTTTTCAGAGTTCTTTAGAGCTCTCTGTGTTCGGCTTTCTTCGGTGTATCTTCTTAGGGTGGGTGAGGCAGTTTCAAAGGCCTGCTGAAGACAAAAAGCTGATAGCTTTCCGTTCCTTAAATAGAAAAAAACTTAAAAACCAACAGACTGGTCTTGCAGCACCTTGGAGACTAACACATGTAGATGGTATCGTGAGCTTTCATGGGCACAACCCACTTCTTCAGATGAATGAAATCGACTTTCCCCAGGACGGGAGCCTTTTGTTTGGTTTCCCCATCCCCATGGAAAAGTACGAGATTCAAAATGGATTCCAGTACCAGGTGGCATGGTCACATGTCTTTCTAGCACCAACCACAATTTGGGCTTACAAGACAAATCATGATAGCTGTAGAGAAAGTGAATGAGAAAGTTATTTACTTGTTCCCATAACTTGAGAACCCCAGGGGTCACCAAATGAAATGAATAGGCAGCAGGTTTAAAACAAACCAAAGGAAGTATTTCTTCATGCAACGCACAGTCAACCTGTGGAACTCCTTGCCAGAGGATGTTGTGAAGGCCAGGACTTTAACAGGGTTCAAAAAAGATCTAGATAAAGTCAGGAGGTTAGGTCCATCAATGGCTATTAGCCAGGAAGGGTAGGAAAGGTGTCCCTAGCCTCTGTTTGCCAGAAGCTGGGAATGGGTGACAGGGGAGGGATCACTTGATGATTCCCTGTTCTTTTCATTCCCTCTGGGGCACTTGGCATTGGCCACTGGTAGCAGACAGGACATTGGGTCAGATGGGCCTTTGGTCTGACCCAGTCTGGCTGTTCTTAAATTCTTATTATGTTCTTATGTCAAACAAGACCATTCACAGGTTGTTGATTTGAGTACTGAGCCATTCAGTTCCTAAAGTCTCACTAGTGGCTCTCATTAGCAGATTTAGAATTAAAACCAGATTCACACTTCGTATTCCTAACTTCACATCCAAGAGTGATAGGCGCACAAAATGGGATCAGCAGATTGTCACTTTAAAAATGACGGCAAATGACCTGTTTTGCCTAAAATATCTTCGAATTATACATATTAATATTCACAAGCCAATTTTTATAAAGCATGGGGGGGCGGGGAGCACGACAGCATGCACCAAGTTAAAAAAAATCATCATCAGACGCTACAGAACTACCTGACAGATCTTGGCTGTGGATTGCCGCATATTTGTTTTGCTGGAAAGGATAGATACATTATTGTACAGAAAAAAGGACACTACCTAAACTGCTACATGCCTCAGGATATTTCACCTCTGGGACCCTCAAGTCACCTAACAACATTGTCAACCTATCCAAACACTCTCTCAGCCTGGCAGAAGAATCTGTCCTGTCTCGGGGACTCTCTTTCTGCCCCACCACCTCCACACATATGATTCGGTTTTGTGATCTGGAAGCCTATTTTCTCCACCTCCATCTAAAGGAATATTTCCTACACACCATGGGACATCCCGCTGACCCTTGGGATCCCCCCGCCAGTCCCACCAGAGGAAGGCCTGTATGTGGACCCCCCAGGCAGTCGGAACGACAATCTGGACTGCTACATCGATTGTTTTCGCAAACGTGCATGGGCTGACAACGTTAACAACCAACACCATGTGACCTACAACCTCCGCCATGCAGAACCCAGTGCTCTCCACCAGTGTTTCTCACCCAGTGGTATGAGTACCCTTAGGGGTACCTGAGAGAAGTCTGGGGGTACGTCAACACAACTGAAATGTGGAGAAAACTGAATTTTTGTTTTAAGTTTTACAGCGCCGCTTTATTATTTTTGGACTTTTTACACCCAAAAATTTCATCGCCCGCCTGGCTACAATTAAGCTGTTTAAACAAATGTGTTGCAATGGTAGAAAAAAATGTTGTGTGTCTGAAAACTGTAGGGTCTGGGGGTACTTGTAATTTTTTTTTTTGAAAAAGGGGTACTTTTTAAAGGGGTACTTTTGAGAAATGCTGCTCTGCATAGCCTTAGAAACAATTCAAACAGTGTCATCAACGAGGCTGACAAAGGGGGCGCTGAAGTCATTATGAACCGAACAGGTTACGAACCGGAGGCCGTCAGACAACTCACTGACACCAGCTTACTGTACTCAATTGTTTCTCCGGATTTATTGCCTTGGCTACATTTACAAAGACCTCATTGGCACAGGCCAACCCGAAACTAAAGTCAATATTTGCAAGATGGTGAGTTCTTGAAGTCCTCCCGTCTGAGAGCGGGCATCAGACCTCTTATCTCTGACACATTCCGAGCATTTGCACAAGGCTTTGATTTTGAACGTTGCCCTAGTTGTCCCCATTAGCCCCAGAGCAACAGGGAGGTGGAGAGAGCAGCAGACTTTTAAACAACTTCTACACATTTCAGGGGACCTAAATAAAGGCCTCCTAGAATATTGTGGATGACCACATCAGAATGGCCAGGCTGGGTCAGACCAAAGGTCCATCCAGCCCAGTGTCCTGTCTGCCCACAGTGGCCAGGGCCAGGTGCCCCAGAGGGAGGGAACAGAAGAGGGAATCCTCACGTGATCCCTCCCCTGTCACCCATTTACAGACAAACAGAGGCTAGGGACACCTCTTAGCCATTGATGGACCCGACCTCCATGAATTTATCTAGCTCTTTCTTGAACCCTGTTAAAGTCCTGGCCTTCACCACCTCCGCTTGCATGTGGTCTCTCTCCAGTAGGTCTTATGGGGTGAAGCTTGCGGATGCCTTTTCCTGTGGCACGAATTAAGGGGCCTGACCTGAGGGAACTTTGAAAATGGGATGCTGAAATAAAAGTTGCGCAGCAAGAAAACATCAGAGTTCGGCACAGAGCAAAAGCATTTCCTGGCCTGAGCCCGAAGGACCAAGTTTGGCTCAGAAGCTCCCAGATGTTTGGAACGGCAGAACTTGGCAGAGATCCTACCTAGTAGAGACTCTGAAAGGATTTATCTGGTGGGAACCTAACAACTCTGACTGCAACTCCACCAGGAGAGAATCTGGGAGCTGCAACCTCTCTGTCAGGAAGTAGTTCCCCCCCCCCCTCCCTCCCCAGGGATCTCCGTATGCAAACGTGTCAGATGTGAGAACTCAATCTGGACTGGAAGACTCTCGGACTCCTTCAAAGACCTGGTTGCTCGGATGCCGCTCGGGGCTATTTCAATGCAATCGTTCAGGAACACGGGAGTGTAAAGAAGTTTAAGAAATGTGACATTTATTTTGAATTGGGCTGTGTGTATTTATACCCCACTTATTGTTTACAGTGGTTTAATCTTTTATTAAAAAGGAAGAGAGATGTGTCAGGGTTATAGAATCCTAGAATCCTAGAACGCTAGAACTAGAAGGGACCTCGAGAGGTCATCAAGTCCAGTCCCCTGCAAGCACTGTCTAGATCATCTCTGACGGGTGTCTGTCTAACCCCTCCCTGGCTACCAGGATGCATTGCAGAGGGAGCTTAATAAACAGAGGGATGCCCCCATCAGGGAGTTCTCTAGTTACTATGGAAGGCATAGTGCTTTGTCCTCACACTGCAGGGTCTCCATCACTGGTCATGCCAAGCTCCAGTTCGGGTGTTTTTTCTAAAAGATCCGCTCCACTTCATGCAGGACCATCCAGTTTGAAAGAAGGCGAGACTAAGGATCTCACCATTATCACAGGACATAAATTCCCCAAACCACATTCATCAGCCACTGGGATGGACTGGAACAATGAAGCCATCCAGGAACAAACAACCGAGATGGCTGCTTTCCCGAAGACCATGAATTCAGGGTAGTAATTACCTGTAGTAATTCTCTAAATTGTGCTCAGCATATAGGACAAGTGCGAAAGGGTTCCCAGAGACACTGTCCAAAGGCCAATGGGGAAACTTCAGAGACAGACGTGTTCATCATGAAAGCATGGTGGCCGAGCCCACCGGGCAAGAGAGAATCACATGTGAGATCAGTGTCAGGAATCAGGGAATGAGAGAAGGTCACTTCTGGTGCGACAGGAAGTGGAGATCCAGGAGACGCGCTCCTTTTGCTGACTCAGAGGAAATGAACAGCTTTGGCAATGTCCAAAGTGTCTTCGGGAAATGTGGTCCAAGGAATTGTCAATTGCAGCACTAGAGAAAACACAAAACTATTTATCAAGCCCAGCAGGACGGTCATTAGCCACTGGATTCAGTGCTTCCCCAGAGCGCCAATGGAGGTGCTCCTAGACAGCCAGGAGAAGTTGCCACATGAGTTGGAAAAAAGTCTTTAGTGCATGATGCCAATGGTAGGAAAGCAACAGCGTCGTGGGAGCCAGCTGCCGGGTCCTAGCGCTAAGCAATGGAAGGAGGACCTTCTCCCAGAGCTGGACGTGAGCTCCGCCGATGAGCTGCCGATATCGAAGGGACACGATGCCAAAGCGGTGAACGGCTCTACAGTCCCTTGTCATGGTTGGGTTGATGGAGAATCGTGCTCACCACCAACTGTGGCCAGTCTTAGGACACAGGCCCGAATCGCTTTGCTGGGGCGTTTGAGGAGACCGAACAAACGGTCGTAGGGTTCAGCATTGCTCAACAGCTCATTAGGGTGACTCAAGGAAAGGCGAGTGTCCCTTTCTCACAACATGGGCCGCTCCGAACCTCAGCTCTTCATACAGAGCAAGAACCGCCCCGGGTTAAATACACCAGAGGGCCAAAGGGCAAGCGGGTATTTGCCCGGTCAAGAAAGGAGCCAGGGCTGTCACTAGTGCGAGAGGAGAAGCAGCTGCAGTGATGTGACATGCATGAACCGATTGCATGGGGGGGAGGGGGGGCAATGGCACTATTTATGCCAAATGAAAGAGCGCTCCGGGTGTCACACCACCCGCAAGGAAACACTCATCACACAGGCGTAAACATCCGGCGCATCACCAAACAGGGAGAGCGACGTCAAGGAGGGTTCCCGCTCTGCCCGCCCTACCCAGATTCCCAGAGGCCATTCCCCTTGCACACTGTGTCTGACAGGACGGCCTGGCGATCGGCGAGGGGAGGGAGAACGCCCGGGGATTGCCTTTGGATCCAGAACTCTGACACCGGCTGGGAGTTTTGTGCCCGGCCACGCAGGCCTGCACCTTAGTGGGAACTGTGGACCCTGCTGAGAGCCAGGAACTAGCCGGTTGTCATGGTTCTTGCAAGATGTTTGCAAGGGAAACAACTCTCCAGCTCTGAGCTATAGGATGGCCTGTCCCAAACCTGGTGGGAGGGAGATTTCTCCCCTGAGTGGGGTGGGGGGAGATCTGAGAACAACCCCCCCCCCCAACATGAGAACCAGGGGCACCCTGGAGCCCGCCCAGGACTGCTCTCTGGAGAAGATACAGGCAAGACATGTACACGTGGTTCCCATCAGTGGGGTGCGGAGGCCACTCGTGGCGGACGGGGGCTCCTTTCGGTGGATCCCAGCCTCCTGGGCTGGCCACTTGCGGTGCACGCGAAGGGGTGGGTGTGAAAGCTGGGGCAGGCAGGAAAGCCCCCTGTGAACAAGAGCCAGCCCTGGGTGGCCTTGCACATGGTTCTCTTAGAGGTGACCTCGTATTTCCGAGCCCTTTTGCTCGCCCCGATGCTGAGTGTTCCTGCAGGCGCCATTTACCCTTGCGCCGGGCCTGCTCCCACCTGGCGCTGGGCTCAGGAGAGCATGGCCTGGGGAGACCCGCCAGCTGGAGCCTCCATGGCGACAGCCGATTGGCGCTCACTGCCCGTGTCTGGAAAACGAGGGACAGGGCACTTGAGGGTAACACACGGTGTTTGGGGGGCTGCAGAGCCCGGGGGGGTGCTGGGCTATCTGCACTCAGGGTGTTATGTGTATAAGAAGCAGACGGGATCTTTTTCAGGGGAAAAGGCAACACACCGTGTTTATTGAAAGCACAACATGGGAAGCAACACACACACACACACACACACACACACACACACATCCTGCAGATGGTGTATACCAGGGGTGGAGAACCTCAGGCCTGGGGGCTGGATGCGGCCCCCGGCTTGCCTGGATCTGGCCCCCGAGGCTCTGGTGTTCCAGCTCCTGCCCGCACTGCCCCACCATGGGGCTGGAGCACACAAGATCTACCAGGCTGGGCCCCCCAGGCTCTGGCATGTGAGGGGAATGTGGGGAGTTTCATTCTGCGTCTGAGTTGGGGGCCACGTCAGTGAGGGGGGTTGGGTTTTTTTGCTTCTCACTTGTGTGGCCCCCGATTGATTTTTCTGCGGGTCCTTAGTATCATAGTATCACAGAGCTGGAAAAGACCTCAGAAGGCCATCAAGTCCAGCCCCCTGCTCTAGGCAGGAGCAATCCCAACTAAATCAACCCAGCCAGGGCTTTGTCCAGCCTCTAGGGATGGAGACTCCACTACTTCCCTAGGTAACCCATCCCAGTGCTTTACCACTCTCCTAGTGAAATAGTTTTTCCTAATATCCAACCTGGACCTCTCCCACCCCAACTTGAGCCCATTGCTCCTTGTTCTGCCATCTGCCCCACTGAGACCAGCCTCTCGCCAGCCTCTTTGGAACCTCCCTTCAGGAAGTTGAAGGCTGCTCTCAAATCCCCTCCTCACTCTTTGCTTCTGCAGACTAAACAGACCCAACTCCCTCAGCCTCTCCTCGTAGGTCGTGTGCTCCAGCCCCCTCATCATTTTGGTTTCCCTCCGCTGCACCCTCTCCAATGCGTCCACATCCTGTCTGTAGTGGGGGCCCCAGAACTGGACACAATACTCCAGAATGTGGCCTCCCCAGAGCCGAATAAAGGGGAATAATCACATCTCTGGATCTGCTGGCAATGCTCCGAATGCACCCTGATATGCCATTAGCCTTCTTGGCTACAAGGGCGCCCTGTTGACTCATGTCCAGCTTCTCATCCACTGTAACCCCCAGGTCCTTTTCTGCAGAACTACTCCTTAGCTGGTTGGTCCCCAGCCTGTAACTATGCTTGGGATTCTTCTGTCCCAAGTGCAGGACTCTGCACTTGTCCTTGTTGAACCTCATCAGATTTCTAGTGGCCCAATCCTCCAATTTGTCTAAGTCACTCTGGACTCTATCCCTGCCCTCCAGCGTATCTACCTCTCCCTCTAACTTAGTGTCATCTGCAAACTTGCTGAGGGTGCAATCCATCCCCTCATCCAGGTCATTAATAAAGATATTGAACAAAACCAGTCCTAGAACCGAACCTTGGGGCACTCCGCTAGAAACCGACCGCCATCCAGACATCGAGCTGTTGATCACTACCCGCTGGGCCCGGCCTTCTAGCCATCTTTCTATCCATCTTACCGTCCATTTATCTAATCCACATTCCCTTAACTTGATGGCTAGTATATGCTGGGAGACCGTACCAAAAGCTTTGCTGAAGTCAAGGTATATCACATCCACTGACTTCCTCATGTCCACAGAGCCAGTTACCTCATCATAGAAGCTAATCAGATTGGTCCTTGCCCTCCTCGACCCAAAAAAGGTTCCCCGGCCCTGGTGTATAGTTACCAGTCTGGCTCAGATCAGTCATACTGGCCAGGCAAGGCTGAGTGCATGAGGAGTTGGGGTCTATCGATTGCGATTCGAGGCTCCTCTGGGGCTTGGCTTGCAGGACCCAACCCCGAGTCTAATGGCAAAAGCCCCCCACTTTATCCACGTCAGTTCCCATTGGAGTCGATGGGCTTTGCAGTGTCCTGCTGCAAACATGCATCCTGCCGTGGTGTTCATCTTGGGGTTTTGCCCTTTGCTGGTGATTGTCTGACTGCCCATCGTGGGCTCTTGTTTGCGTCTCACTCTTGGGGGGAGTGGGCGCCTTTCTCCAGGTCTGTCAATGCTGCTAATTTAATTCAGCCTCAGACATGATGGGTGTTTCCTGGTTATCTTCAAGGTTCCTGCTTCTTCTTGGCCAGCTGGGCATTGGTTGTGGCTTTCAGTCTCACACACCCCTCCACTCACAACACACAATTCTGCAGAGACAGGTGGCCAAGGGTGACATAGTTCCCGGAAGACACAACTTAGTGTGCAAGGCCGACGTGAGGTACAGTCAATGTGTAATGCTAACAAGTGGCAGGACCTCACAGCAAATGTTGTACAGTCATGAGAGATGGAGTGAAACAGAAGCCAACAGAACTTACAAGCAAATCACACAGGACTTGTTACTGGCATTATACTTGTATTCTTACACCAACACTAACATACTATGTTTTAGCTACAAAATGGCTGAGGATTCCTGCCGATGGGGAGGGGACAGCTGGCAGCCAAGGCTGAAAGGGCCCCCCTTGCAGAGACCCCAAGGGGGAGAGGTGCCGTTAACCCGGAGCCACAAGGAGGCGCTGGTTAGCCCTTGTCAGGGGCCCTGCGTGCCGATCTGGTCACCGTGTGCCAGAGAGGTGGGTTCAGTTTGGAAGTGGCGCAGAGAAGGAGAATGGGAGGGCCGTCTGCTGGGCGGAGACCAGCAGAGCACGGTTGGTCTGCGCTAGCCAAAGGGAGGCGGGGGCGGATCTGTGTAAATTCAGCGGGGAGCACACACCAGGGAGCTACAGCACAAGGCTGGCACCAGGACAAAAGGGGATAAACAGGTGATGAGTGAAGCTAGGCTGGAAATTTGATGCTTTCCAGCCACCCGGGAAGGAAGGCTCCGGAACAGCCTCCCACAGCGGTAGGGCAAACCACCAGACTCGTTGGACGCTGGAGCTTGCTCGGTTTGTGAACGGGGCCAGTTGCTATAGCAGGGGGCTGGGCTCGTCCAGTCCTGTGTTCCTATAACTGGACCCCACGCTTCCTTCTGAGCTACAGTCCGGTGTCCCTAGCCAACAGACCAAGCTGCTTCCCCACTGGCTGTAGCAAAAACAATCTCCAGGGAAAGTTGCTCCTTTCCTCCCTCCCATCGCAGGGATGGAAAGAGAGGAAGTTCTGTGAAGCACAGCTGTAATGCTGGGAAGCCTAGAGGACTCCTGTACAAGCAACAATGCCGACTGTTCCGCTTAGAGAGTGACTAAGAGGAAACATAATTAATAGATTTTATGTCCAGAAGGGAGAACAAGGGTTATCCAGTCAGATTTTCTGCCTAACCCAGGCCAGAAAACCTCACCCTACTTCAGGGGATGGAGGTGACGTTCCCAGGGGGACTGTGCCAATGGTGATTTGGTTTTGATTTCCTGGTCAGAAACGTGCCTGCTCTTTACTAAATGAATGTATCTAGCTTCAGTTGCCAGCCACTGGACCTGTACCAGCCCTGGGGTCCCCAGGCAAGGTAGGAGGGGTTGCAGTATTGGTCCCCTTACTTCTGCGCCGCTGCTGGGAGAGCAGCAGCTGCTGGACGAGACCCCAGCTTTGAAGGTAGAGCCAATGGAATGGCCTGGCATGCTGTTGCTATCTTACCTCTGCGCTGCTGCCTGCAGAGCTGGGCCCTCAGCCAGCAGCCAACGCTCTCCAGCTGCCCAGCTCTGAAAGCAGCAGCGCAGAAGTAAGGATGGCAATGCTGTGACCTCCTAAAATAACCCGGCAACCTTCCCATCCCCCACAGCTGCTTTTGGGTCAGGACTCCCAATCTGAGCAACGTTGGTCTCCCCCATTAAATCTGCATGGACTAGGGTAAAACACACAAATGGCCACACTTCACAGCGGGGGAGACCCGATTTCACAGCCCATGGCCAGGAATGTGGCAGGGCCTTCCTTGTAGCCCAGTGCTCATACCCAAGGTGATCCAGATGGAACTGGATATCTCAGTCTTACGACTTTATGCAGTTTCTCCTACATAAAGCATCAGTCAGATCTGAGATGAAAGGATTTGGTCCCAAGAGTCTTTTGTACAGTTGTCTAGCAGCTCTGGACTATCCAGTCCTGGGTGAACAATAGGCTTTTGAAGGAACCTTCTATTTCCTAAACATCCCTGGTAATTAACTACATGGATTAACACAAGGTA
Organism: Pelochelys cantorii; assembly: GCA_032595735.1. Taxonomy (NCBI): domain Eukaryota; kingdom Metazoa; phylum Chordata; order Testudines; family Trionychidae; genus Pelochelys; species Pelochelys cantorii. Next base: position 298,108 of record CM064330.1, on the reverse strand, counting down.
ATTTATCCATTAAGCAATTTATGGCAAACTTTAACAAGACATATAGAGAATGACATTATTATACCCAAGATTCGTCTAAATGTGACTGTTCCCTTTTGTCCGCTGAATCAATAGCTATAGAATAGCCAGGAAGTGTCTGTTTACATGGCTGACATCTCACAAGACATAAGTAAACACAATTAGCATCCCCTCTAATTCTCTAACAATACAGGGTTGTATTTCAATGTTCTAGCCCATCGATCATGGAATGGGCCTAATTGCCCTTTACACACTTTTCTAACACATCTCGAGAGGTTTAGTCTCAGTCCATTAGCTTGCGAGCGACTTAACCCTTTGTGGCCATGTGTCAAGGGACCAAGGCCACTTTTTGAACAAGGCAATGGTTATTAGTCGCCTGGGAGCAGAGTCGGAAAGTCCTTAGCACAGAGGGGCATCACTGGTGTTGTTGAAATGCCCGTAATGATCCTGGGAGAGCCCGCCAAGCCCTTATTCCCCTAGCTCATGAAGCCGAATACCAGCCATCTCCTCAGCACCAGGGAAAGAGTCAACTCCAGGCTCCACAAGTGCAGGAGAGTGGAATGTGCTTTTGATCGACTGAAGGGGCGCTGGTGCTGTCTGATCTCCAGACTGAGTGCGGTATGAAAAATATCTCAATGGTTATAGCTGCTGGTTGTGTCCTGCATAATATCTGTGGTGGAGGCGCTGCCAGTGGGGTGAAGGCGGAGCGGCTGTTTGCTGAGTTTGAACAGCCAGACACAAGGGTTATGGGAGGAATTCAGCGAGGAGCTATGTGGCTTAGGAAGGGTTTGAAAGAGCCACAGGCGCATGGTGTGGGGCACTGTGCTCAGGCTGGCTCTGTGGTTCGGCGCTGTGGTGTGTGTGGCAGAATCACGGCCAGCATGCCTACGTGTGATGTAGGTGCATGAGCCTGACACTGTTTGGCGCTGACCCTCCAGGTTGTGAGGGGACGAGAGCGCTACTTCCCCTCCCTGCAGGCATTATGCCCCATGTGCTGTAAACGAAGAAAGACGCATCACTTTCAGGAAAAAAACGTTTTGTTCACTTACAAAAATAGCTCAAAACATTGGATGAACTTCAAAGTAAAAGCATTTTAACTGAAAAAAAAAACAAAAAAAACCCAAAAACCCATAAGGAACCTTAATAAATCAACCCGAGGAAGGAACCTTGGTGTGAGTTGTAGCTACATTACATCTGCCGTGGCTCTCCCAGGAAGCTGCAGCTGTTTGTGCTTTCCCTGGTGTGCGGTGGTAGGTGGGCTGGCCCTCAGGCTAGGGAATGCCGAGCGGGCCTGCAGGGAGGTCTGAGCTGCAGTTCCACACTAACTTGCAATGACAGTCGGACCCAGAGCTGTTGACCCTGGAGGTCCACAAGAGGCTGGAGCAGCTGCGTTTGCTGCCTGCAGAGCCTGACTCTCGAACCCCCAACCCTCCCCAGGCAAATGCCCTACCCCATGGCCACTCCAGAACTCACCCCACCTAGCTACCTTCCGGTCATCCCTTATGCTGCCTTCTGAATGCTAGAGCCAGCTTGAGCTCTGGGGCAGCCTGTGTTGGCCATGCAGCTGCTCCCAGGCGGGGGGGGGGAGAGGGGGGAGGAGGGCGGGACTTGAACCCAACACCCTGTTTTGGTGCATCTCCCTTTCCTTTTGCTGCCCCTTTCTCCTCTCGGCTCTTTCCTTCTCCATGCAGCCTGCAACATTCCCCCCTCCAGGTGCTCTGCTGCAGGTCTGATGGGTTTGTAGTGCAGGCCAGGCTTAGTCTGCTGTGGGAGCAAGTTCAACCTTTTCCCCCACCCTGAGTAGCAATCACAAAGTATAGGGGGGAAACTGAGGCACGGATTGGCTTCATAAGAAATATTTTAAAAAATCCCACTTCATCAGAACCTTCTCTTGGATGAACTAAGTGGAAGGAGTTGATCTAGTCCAGGGCTACTCAACTGTGGAAGCCCCGGGGGGCCACAATGATACTCACAGCGCATGCTGAGGGCTGCATCTTAAGTGTGGTTGCAAATGTATATGCAAATATATGCAAATAACTTTTCACACTTTTCACAGGCATGAATACAAAGATGAAGGCAAGACCACACAACATGCAGGCCCCATTTAAGTCAGTTCTGCTGATATGAATAAAAGGCAATATTTACCCAATTTCCAGCCACATGACAGCACTTTTACTGAGCAATGACAGTCTACTAAAACACACAACAACAGAAGACCATTATGTTGACTCACCGTTGTGGAGCGTGTTCCCAGTGGAGGCCATGTTCAAAGGATCCTGCCCGTGGGTTGTGTGTTGAGCCCTGCGTAAACCGCACTGCAGGCTGCAAACAAAAGGGCCCTGCTCTAGTCTCTCTCTGTGAGGCCAGTTTTCCAGCTTTGCCTCTCTGCTTCTTCGGGACACGCTCCTGCTTTTGTGTGACCTGCAAATTTTACCGGTATTGATTTTGTATTTCCTTCCATGTAATTGGGAAAGCTATTGACTAGCAATGGGCCAGTGTCAGAACCCTGCAGCCTCCACTTAAAGCACCCCCCCGTGTGACAATTCCCCACTGACTATTCTTTCTGTGATCTGTTAGCCGCTTTTAGTCCATTGAAAATGGGGTGCACTGAGACTGCAGAGCACTTGCTCTTTCACGAGCAGTGACGTTGGACCATACAGAAATCAATGGGAGGGAGTAACGTGTGTGCAGCGCGGGGCTAAACACGGCCCCTGCAACTGAAATCATTCATCACACAGCTGCTGCTCTTTGCCTTGGCCAGCCAATGACACTGAAAGACCACAAACGTACATATGAACATCAGAACGGCCAGGCTGGCTCAGACCAAAGGTCCATCTAGCCCAGTGTCTTGTCGGCCGACAGTGGCCAATGCCAGGCGCCCCAGAGGGAGTGAACAGAACAGGGAATCCTTACGTGATCCCTCCTCTGTCACCCATTTCCAGACAAACATTCCTACCAGCCCTGGCTAATAGCCATTGATGGACCTAACCTCCATGAATCTATTTAGCTCTTTTCTGGATCCTGTTAGTGTCTTGGACTTCACAACATCCTCTGGCAAGGAGTTCCACAGGTTAACAGTGTTGTGTGAAGAAATACTGCTTTTTGTTTGTTTTAAACCTGCTACCTATTCATTTCATTTGGTTATCCCTAGTTCCTGTGTTATGAGAAGGAGTAAATAACATGTCCCTTCTCCACATGAGTTTATAATCCTCTATCATATCCCCCCTTTTTCATTTCTTTTCCAAGCTGAAACATCCCAATCTCTACTCATACAGCAGCCATTCCAAATAATTTTTGTTGCCCTTTTCCAATGCCAGCGTATCTTTTTGGAGACGTGGCGACCGCCTCTGCACGCAGTTTCCAAGAGGTGAATGTACTGTGGGTTTATAGAGAGGCACGAAGAGATTTTATCGCTTAGTCTCTGTCCCTTTTCTTCATGATTCCCAGCATTCTGTTTGCTTTTTTGACGGCCGCTGCCACCGAGTGGGGGTTTTCAGAGAACTGTCCACAGTGACTAGAAGATCTCTCTCTTGAGTGATAACAGAGCTTGTTGCAGGGTGGGGAGGGAGGTTTGGCACTGGGCAGTAGCTGGCTAGAGCCGATGTCCCGGATGGGGCTTGTCAATGTTCAGCGCCTCAGTTTCCCCTTGTTGCATGGGGGTAATGACACTGCCCTGGCTGGGGGACGCCAGCTCCGTGCCCAAAGCGTGTCGCGGGCGCTGGATGACAGGCATGAGAGAAAGGCAGTTTGCACCCTCTGCTGCTAGTGGATTCTTTTGGCAGGCAGGGGAGATGTCCCCAGCAGCGAAGGGGTTAACTCCTCTCTTTCCCAACATCCTGCCTGCTCTGGAAGTGTGTGTGTGGGGGGGGGGGGAAGGGGGAGCGGGGCAGGAGGGATGGGGAATCCCTCTGTTTCTCTAAGGATACAGCCCATTTACAGCCCAGGAGCCGGCAGTGGACAAGGCCATGCCCTTGTAACACATGCAGTTTGGGATGGACATCCCCTGCTCCTCCCATCACCCCATCTGCCAGCTCGCCCTGGGGGTGCGGGGAGTGGGGCCTGGCAGCAGAGCACAGGCAGCCTTGCCTTTCCCGCACCTCCCCTCTGGCTGTGGGTCAGGTCCGGCTGTGTCGTGGGCCTGGGAGGCAGCCAGCCCGGGGGTTCCTGAGCGTGGGGCTTTCCGAGGCTGAACTCGCACCGCCTTGCTCACGGGCCGTGGGGAGGGGGCCGTGGCAGGAAAGGAGTTCAAAGAGCGAGGGGCCTGGCCATTCCTGGTAGCAGCGGTGCCCTGATGGGGACACAGGGCCCCGGGCCGGACGAAGGGATCTGGCTTTGGAAATTCCCAGTGCCTCATCCTCCCTTCCTCCCCCTCCCCCTGAGCCTGCTCCCTGGGGCCCCTGCTCCTGCAGGGAAGGGAGAGAGCAGAGGGGAGGAAGGGAAAACGGGCCCCGGTTTGCCAACAGGCAGCGTCCACACAGTGGTGGGGGCTTGCGGGGCAGCAGTGGAGCTGTGTGCATGTGTGTGTGTATGCATGTGTGTTTGTGTGGCTGAGTTCATGCATGTGTGTGTATCTGTGCGTGCGCTTGTCTGTGCGTGTGCACATGTATATGCACATGTGACTGTGATTGTGCATATGCATGTGAGTGTGTGAGCACGTGTGTGTATGTGTGTGTATATATGCTTGTGTGCATGCACACATGTGTATGCCATGTGTTTGTGTGTCTGAGTCTGCATACGTACGTGTATGTGCACGCATGTGTGCACCTGTGTACATGTGCTTGTCAGTGCACATGTTTGTGTCAGTGTGCGTGTGTGCATGTGTGTCCATGTGCACGTGTCTGTGTGCGTGTGTGCGTGTATGCATGTGTCTGTGTGTGTGTTTCTGTGTGTGCATGTGTGTAGGTGCACGTGTGTGTATCTGTGTGTATCTGTGTGTATATATGCTTGTGTTTGTGCATGTGCACATGTGTATGCTGGGGGTTTGTGTGTCTGAGTGTGCATATGCATGTGTGTGTCCGTGTGTATTTGTTTGTGTGTCCGTGTGCATGTGTCTGTGTGTGCGTGCAGGGATCCCAGGACCGGTGTATCAAGGGATGAGGCTTGGGACCCCGGGGATCAGCTGAGCTGGGGGCCAGGCCTGGACCAGGAGGGTGGGACGGGGTGAGGGGAGCGACAGCACAGGTGGGGGTGTTGCCACCCGTGGGCTCCCGCCCTCTCCCAGCTGGCTTCCCAGACCCTGGGGGTCTTTCTCTGCTGGGCACCCTCGGGGCAGGGCCCGATCACTGCAGCCCTACTGGGCTGCCACAGCCTCTGGGCCCCAGCACAGTCCCAGCCTGAGACAGGCGCCCCAGGGCGAGGTGCAGTGGGGACCTGCCCCGAGGGAGCAGCCGTGGGCAGACCGGGGCTCCCTGGTGGGCTGAGGAGAGCCAAGGTGGCTGCTCCTCCAGCGTCGGGCTGTACGGCCTGGCCCACAGCGGGCCTGGGGCAGAGGAGTGTTCCCTCGCGACGGGGTCTGGAGAGGGCTGGCCCAGCGCTGACACGCTGCCGCAGCCCGGTGGCAGCTCCGGCTGCACGCAGGAATGCGCCTCTGCTGCCCTCTGGTCCCCCCCCCGCCCGGCTGGGACGAGGCCGCTGGCACTGCTCTGGACTGCCAAGGGGGATGAGGAGCGAGCGTGGGATTGCACAGTGCAGGAAGCGGGCATGGCGGGGACCGGGCAGGTCACCCGAAGAGCTCGGCAGCACAGCAGCCGGGGGTGCCGAGTGGGGCAGATCGCTGGGCACCTCGGAGGCAGCGGGTAGCATGGACGACGGCAAGGGTGACACTAACTCCCCCAGGCTCCCGGGAGACTCCGAACCCCCAGGCTCGCCCCTGCCCCCTTCTGAGGGGCCCAGCAGCTTGGGCCAGGGGCATCAGCCCATCCAGAGACCAGTAGAGCCCTGGGTCCAGACTGTGGGGACAGAGATCGCACAGCCATCGCGTGCAGCGCACTCAGGCTGGAGGGCTGGCCCCGCACCAGTAGTAGGGCTTTTATCCTCAGAGGGTCTCAAGCCACTAGGGGTCTCTCGTGCACACACGCACCACTGGTGAGCTGCTGGCTGGTCCCGTGACCAGCAGCCCCGGTCTCTGCACCTCCCTGGGTCTGGGGGAGGCCCCTCCAGCTTGTCTTGGCAATCCCCCGGCACGGTGCGTGCTCCCCTGCACCCCAGGCCCTGTGGCCAATCCACGTGGGGAGTTTGCTGCTGCAGGATGTTCCCGAAGGGTCGCTGGGGGAGGGGCTGGAGTCAAAGGGCACTTTGCAACGCCTTGAGACATGAAAGGCTCCTGGCCTTTCAGGAGCCAGGGGATGGAAGGTGCACGTGCCTGCACAGACACACGCATGGCACCCGACACATGCATGTCGTGATGCCCACACAGGCGCATGCCCTGGTGCTCTCACACGCACGCCCTGGTGCCCCCACACGCACGCCCTGGTGCTCTCACACGCACGCCCTGGTGCCCCCACACGCACGCCCTGGTGCCCCCACACGCATGCCCTGGTGCCCACACATGCATGCGCAGACACATGTGCACACAATGACCCTGCTCCAGTTGGCCTGGCCTGGTATCTGCCGTGGTGCAGCACCCCCTGGTACTCTGGATCCTCTGTCCCCAGCTGTCCCCGAGCGAGGTCGCTCGGTCCTGGAGCAGCAGCCGAGTCCTTCAGGGAGGCCCTGGCTCCGGGCCAGCAGGAGCTGATTATCCTTCCCGACAGCGCAGGGAGACGTTCCAGGGTGGCCCGTTGCCAGACCAGGCTGTTTAGAAACATGAAACACGAGAGCCACATGGGCCCGTGCAGGGGCTTTCCAGCCCCTCTCTGCCCAGCCCTGGCTGGGGACAGGCCTCCCCTCACCGCGCTGCATCTGACTCTCAGTCTGGCCCGGGGTTGGCAGGGCTGGAAGAGGTCCTGCCCTGCACAGCCCGGGGCTCCACGCCCCTGGTCCTCTCTCGCCAGTCTGTACATCTCATCGCCCGCCCTGGCTCCCCCCACAGCCTGGCCCACAGACCACGGGGCCAGGGCTGAGCCCCTGGATGGAGAGAGGCAGGGTAGGAATTAGTGACGACTCAGGGGTCTGAAAGTGTGTTCGGCTGGCTCCCCCCTGGCTGGCTGCTCTCCCGGCTGGCTCCCCCCTGGCTGGCTGCCCCCTGGCTGGCTGCTTGGCAGATCTCTGACTGATGAAGACTCCCTGGGATTTATACCTGGCTCCTGAGCCTTGTCTACACTAGAGACCTTGTGTGGAAAATTCCCCTCTCCTGTTGCTGGCCCCATCTAACATCCCCAGGCCTGAAGCAGCCAGGTGGGCCAGCCTTCTACGTTTCCCCCCACTGCCCTCCTCAGACACCCTCAGCCTGCCTGCACTAGGCCCTGGGGAGCGGAGACCAGGGCAGCTGGGGGGCAGAAAAGGGCCAGCAATGCCTCTGCAGCTCCGCAGGCCCCACTGCAGACGGGGGGCAGAGAGGGGCCGGCAGTGCCTCTGCAGCTCCGCAGGCCGTTCTGAGGGCCCTGGCTGTGCAGCTCTAGCTGAGACCATACAAAGGGCTTTAGGAGCTGCCCTGGCGAGGTGCAGGCCCATGGGCCTTGGCTGCACCCGGAGCAGGTCCCTACGGCCCTACCGTGCAGCCACTAGCCATGCAAGGGGCGGGCTCAGGCCTGCAGGGTGCGGAGTGCCAGAGGTCTGCATAGGAGGTACCGTCGCCGGTCCTTGCCCTGGCCCTGCGCCCGGCAGAAGGGGCGGCTGAGGGAGGGGCTGGGTGCATAGTGGGGGGTGCGGGCCCCAAGGGGGGTTCAGAGTCACGCGAGGGAGGGTGCGTGGGAGCCCAGAATCCATAGCGATGCCTGAGTGGGGTGGGGCCTTTCCCAGCCCCCAGGCCGGCAGCCTGCCCCACACCTGCCCCGTCGGACTGTGCAGAGGCAGAGCTGCTGTGACCGGCCGCGAGCGCCTCGCACCAGCTGCCAGCACAACAAGGAAGGGCAATGAATTCTCCCCTGCAGCCCTTGTGCCGGGCTGGAGCCAAGCGCTGACTGATGGGGGCAGCCTCCGCATGGACCTGGGGCCTGGCCCCTTCTCTCTGAGGCACCGTGGGGCTTGCTACAATGACCCAGGCTGGGCCCTAGACTCTGGAGCCAGAGGGGCCCGGAGCGAGCTCTGGCCCAGGACAGCGAAGGACACCTCTGACCCCTGCTTGAACGCGGGCAGTCCGTTCCGAAGAGCTGCCCGCCCTCAGCACGCGCCTCACGAGGGCGGCCGCTTCGGGCCGGTCCCAGCCGCGGCTGGCCATGGCTGTGCCGATTTGCATGGCCACACGGCCCCTCCACGCGGGGGCCAGGGGCCGGGGTCTGCATGGGCCGATCCTGCACGCTTCCTGTCCGGGCCGCCTGCTCCTGCAGCACCAAGCGTTTGGCGAAGGCTGGGCCCGGGCTGGGCATGGCTCCATCTCTCACCAATGCGACGCACCAGCGGGCCTGGGGGCCTCGGCAAACACTCCAGCTCCTTCTCCACCGCCATCGGGGTCTGCCCTGAGGAGCGCCAGAGGCCGCATCATGCCAGGACTTGCTAAGCCACAAGGCTCTGCTTGGTCCCCACTGACTCGTTGTCTTTGCTCGTCGCTGGTGAGGGCCCTTGGAAACTCCTGAGGCCTTGGAGCCGCGTCTCACTGGCTTTTCCCAACACCCTGGGCACCATCTTCCCTCCCGGGGCAGTTTTTCCAGGCAGCTCCCACTGGCCCAAGGCCTCCCTGGGCTGCCTGCGTGGTCAGGGTCGCGGGAGCGACTCTTCCGCATGGCCTGGATGCTTGTTGGGCCGAGATGGGTTATAACCTTTCTCTGTGTAAGGGGGGGCTGGGGGGCACAGGGAGCGCTGGGGTGTGTGGGGGGGGTGAGGGGATGGGTTATAACCTCTCCCCTGTGTGAGGGGGGTCTGGGGGGCACAGGGAGCACTGGGGTGTCTGAGGGGAGGCGGGGGATGGGTTATAACCGCTCCCCTGTGTAAGGGGGGCTGGGGGGCACAGGGAGCACTGGGGTGTCGGAGGGGAGGTGGGGGATGGGTTATAACCTCTCCCCTGTGTAAGGGGGGGTTGGGGGGGCACAGGGAGTGCTGGGGTGTCAGAGGGGAGGTGGGGGATGGGTTATAACCTCTCCCCTGTGTAAGGGGGGTCTGGGGGGGCACAGGGAACACTGGGGTGTCTGAGGGGAGGGGGGGGATGGGTTATAACCTCTCCCCTGTGTAAGGGGGGGCTGGGGGGCACAGGGAGCACTGGGGTGTGTGAGGGGAGGTGGGGGATGGGTTATAACCGCTCCCCTGTGTAAGGGGGGCTGGGGGGCACAGGGAGCACTGGGGTGTCGGAGGGGAGGTGGGGGATGGGTTATAACCTCTCCCCTGTGTGAGGGGGGCTGGGGGGCACAGGGAGCACTGGGGTATCTGAGGGGAGGTGGGGGATGGGTTATAACCTCTCCCCTGTGTGAGGGGGGCTGGGGGGCACAGGGAACACTGGGGTGTGTGAGGGGAGGTGGGGGATGGGTTATAACCTCTCCCCTGTGTAAGGGGGGCTGGGGGGCACAGGGAGCACTGGGGTGTCGGAGGGGAGGTGGGGGATGGGTTATAACCTCTCCCCTGTGTAAGGGGGGGTTGGGGGGGCACAGGGAGCGCTGGGGTGTCGGAGGGGAGGTGGGGGATGGGTTATAACCTCTCCCCTGTGTAAGGGGGGGCTGGGTGGGGCACAGGGAGTGCTGGGGTGTGTGAGGGGAGGTGGGGAATGGGTTATAACCTCTCCCCTGTGTAAGGGGGGCTGGGGGGCACAGGGAGCACTGGGGTGTCGGAGGGGAGGTGGGGGATGGGTTATAACCTCTCCCCTGTGTAAGGGGGGGCTGGGGGGGCACAGGGAGCACTGGGGTGTGTGAGGGGAGGTGGGGGATGGGTTATAACTGCTCCCCTGTGTAAGGGGGGCTGGGGGGCACAGGGAGCACTGGGGTGTGTGGGGGGGTGGGGGATGGGTTATAACCTCTTCCCTGTGTAAGGTGGGGCTGGGTGGGGCACAGGGAGCACTGGGGTGTCTGAGGGGAGGTGGGGGGTGGGTTATAACCTCTCCCCTGTGTAAGGGGGGGTTGGGGGGCACAGGGAGCGCTGGGGTGTCGGAGGGGAGGTGGGGGATGGGTTATAACCTCTCCCCTGTGTAAGGGGGGGCTGGATGGGGCACAGGGAGTGCTGGGGTGTCCGAGGGGATTGGTTGGGTGGTTTCTGGTTAGCCAGAGTGGGGAACAGCAGTGCTGGGTGTGGCTGGCTTGGTGCTTTCGGGGGAAGGACCCGTCTTAGGCCATACGTAGCCCTGGTTCTAAGCAATTCATCCTGATTTGACCCTCGCCGTGGTGTCCCCAGACACCCTCTCGTGCGACAGGCCCTTGTGAGGCCGGCAGGGGGAACCACACTTGGGAGCTCGAGAGCGCCGCGCGCGAGCCGCTGCAGCTTGTGCTGCAAGCCGGCTGGCTGGGGGCTGCTCTCCCTGGCTGTGTCTGGGTGGCGCTAGGCGGGACGGTGCCACGCCCAGCCGGGGTGCGGGCTATGCCGAGGCAGCGGGAAAGCTGGCATGGGGCTTTGCCTGCTCCCGTGCTGGGGATGGTGGAGTCACTGGCTTGGCGCAGCCAGCCCCAGACGCCGGAGCCTCACGCCCCGGTGGGTGCACCTAGGCGGCTCCGTGTCGATCCCAGCGATCTTGGTTGCTGAGCGAGTCGCCCGGCCTTGGTCTGGCTCCCAGGGCACTAACAGGGGCAGCCGGCGGCCTGGGGCTCGGGCCCAGCCTGCGCAGACAGGAGGGGTGTGCTCCCAGGGTGCTGCGTGGCCACTGGTTTGCCAGGGCTGTGCTGCGGTGGGCTGGGCCCTGGGCACACTGACGGGGGGCTGGGCTGGGAAGTGCCCAGCGGGGAGAGCCTGAAGGGGGGGCTCCGCTCTGGGGCGGAGGGGAGAGCCCCGCTGGCAGCCTGGGGGGGCTGCAGTGAAGCCGGGCACGGGGGGATGGGCGTGCTCAGCGGCAATCGGTCCAAACCGCGCGGCGCGGACGCTCCAAATGGCATCAAGTTGCCTGAGCCCCCAGCGAAAAGAATCTGCATTGTGGGAACTAAGCGTCCAGACTCACCATCCAGGGTGCTGCGCTTGAGAAGAGCCCGTCTCGTCCTCAGCTTGCGGTGCACCACCGGCCGCCCGGGACGGCCCTGAGCCCCACGGGGGTGGGGGGCACATGGGAACGGCGCTGAGGCCCACGGGGGTGCGGGGTGCCCACAAAAGGGGCTGAGCCCTGCGGGGGTGGGGATGCCCAGGAAGGGGGCTGAGCCCAGAGAAAGAGGTCTCAGGCTGGGGGGGGCCGGCGGTGGGGGCTTCAGCCCCATGTCCCAGACAGGCTGGCGGACCCCCCCTTTAGGGGGCACGGGGAGGGAAGACACACCCGCTCCTACCTGGTGGCTCCCTCAGCTCCCTGCCTGGCTCTACACCGTGCACTGGGGCCTGGTTTCCCACCAGCCCTGAACTGGAGGCTGCTGGGCACTGACTGGGGCCTCAGGGACCAGCGGGGCGTGCGCAAATACGGGACATTTTGCCTCTTTTTAAAACCAGTCGGGATGCCTGGGAGAGAGCTCGGGGCATGTGCCCGTTGGGGTCTGCCCGCTGCAGAGTGGGGGGGCGGGGCTGTGCCAGGACAGGCTGGGGGACACCAGGGGATCCCATGGGGGGTGCTGGGGGCTGCCTGAGAGACGCCGAGTTCAGGGCTTGGATAAGGCCCCAGGGGCTTGTATCCTCATGGCACGGGACCGGAGAGCACTCGGCCCAGTTCTGGGGAGCCCTGAAAGGTTGGGGAGGCTCTCGACACAAGGCAGGATGGGGGGGGGCTCCCGGCACAAGGCAGGTTGGGGGGCTTCCGGCACAAGGCAGGATGGGGGGGCCCTGGCACAAGGCAGAATGGGGGGGGGGCTCCCGGCACAAGGCAGGTGGGGGGGGCCCTGGCACAAGGCAGAATGGGGGGGCCCTGGTACAAGGCAGGATGGGGGGCTCCCGGCACAAGGAAGAATGGGGGGGGGCTCCCGGCACAAGGCAGGTTGGGGGGCTCCCGGCACAAGGCAGGATGGGGGGGCCCTGGCAGAAGGCAGGTTGGGGGGCTTCTGGCACAAGGCAGGTTGGGGGGCTCCCGGCACAAGGCAGAATGGGGGGGCTCTGGCACAAGGCAGGTTGGGGGGCTCCCGGCACAAGGCAGGATGGAGGGGCCCTGGCACAAGGCAGAATGGGGGGCTCCCGGCACAAGGCGGAATGGGGGGGCTCCCGGCACAAGGCGGAAAGGGGGGGGCTTCCGGCACAAGGCAGGACGGGGGGGCCCTGGCACAAGGCAGAATGGGGGGGGCTCCCGGCACAAGGCAGGTTGGGGGCTCCCGGCACAAGGCAGAATGGGGGGGCTCCCGGCACAAGGCAGGATGGGGGGGGGCCCTGGCACAAGGCAGGTTGGGGGGCTCCCGGCACAAGGCAGAATGGGGGGGCCCTGGCACAAGGCAGAATGGGGGGGGCTCCCGGCACAAGGCAGGTTGGGGGGGGCTCCCGGCACAAGGCAGAATGGGGGGGTCCTGGCACAAGGCAGGACGGGGGGGCCCTGGCACAAGGCAGGTTGGGGGGGGCTCCCGGCACAAGGCAGAATGGGGGGGTCCTGGCACAAGGCAGGTTGGGGGGCTCCCGGCACAAGGCAGGTTGGGGGGGGCTCCCGGCACAAGGCAGAATGGGGGGGTCCTGGCACAAGGCAGGTTGGGGGGCTCCCGGCACAAGGCAGAATGGGGGGGCTCTGGCACAAGGCAGGTTGGGGGGCTCCCGGCACAAGGCAGGATGGAGGGGCCCTGGCACAAGGCAGAATGGGGGGCTCCCGGCACAAGGCGGAATGGGGGGGGCTCCCAGCACAAGGCAGAATGGGGGGGGCTCCCAGCACAAGGCAGGTTGGGGGGGGCTCCCGGCACAAGGCAGAATGGGGGGGTCCTGGCACAAGGCAGGTTGGGGGGCTCCCGGCACAAGGCAGAATGGGGGGGCTCTGGCACAAGGCAGGTTGGGGGGCTCCCGGCACAAGGCAGGATGGAGGGGCCCTGGCACAAGGCAGAATGGGGGGCTCCCGGCACAAGGCAGAATGGGGGGGTCCTGGCACAAGGCAGGTTGGGGGGCTCCCGGCACAAGGCAGAATGGGGGGGTCCTGGCACAAGGCAGGTTGGGGGGCTCCCGGCACAAGGCAGAATGGGGGGCTCCCGGCACAAGGCGGAATGGGGGGGGCTCCCGGCACAAGGCAGGACGGGGTGGGGGCCTGGCTGGAATGTCTCCACCCAGGCGTGCGGCGGATTTCATGCCAGGGTGCACAGGCCGGCCCGGCTGGCGCGGTCACACCGGGACGCGGTGCGTTCGGACGGGATGGCTGGGCCAGAGCCAGAACTGGCTGGCGCTGGGCGCAGCGGGTCCCACTGGGAAAGCAGGAGCGATGCTGGGCTCTTTGCTCTGGGGCGCCTACGCCTGCGCCCGCCGTCTCCACAGCCCCCGGCTCTATCCCTGGCCTGGGGCCAGCCAGAACTTGCCAAAACAACTGGGAGGAGGGGAACAGCTCCTGCCAGGAACCTGGCCCCCCCTCCCACCCAGCTGCGCTGGAGCGAGCCGGGGGGGGGGTGGGCGGGGTGGGAGTGGGCCCCCGGCCAGGATGTTGCAAGGGAGGAAAACGAAAGCTGGCCGCTGCTGGGGATAAATACAGGCAGCCGGGACGGGGGGCAGCATCTCGGCTCTGCCTGCTCCAAGCCCTCAGACGCCTCCACCTGCCTGAGCGCCCGGCCCTGTCGCGAGCCAGAATGAGCCTCCGCGTCCTGCTGTTGCTGGCGGCTGCCCTGTGCCTCTGCCAGGCCCAAGGTACGGCGAGGGGCAGGAGGCAGGGGGCCCTGGGGTGGGGAAAGGGGCAGCCGGACCATGTGGGGGGTGCCCATGCTCTGGCTGTGCCCAGGCAGCTCGCCCCTTTGCAGCAGGTGCTCTGTGTGAGGAGGGGAGGGCGAGGGCCGGCAGCGTCTCCTAGTGGTTAGATCAGGCAGCTCATCCTCCAGAGACCCCCAGGCCCTGCCCTGCAAGGCTCAGAGCTGGATGGAGGCTGCTGGGCTCAATCTGTTTGCTCCCCGGTCTGCCCTGGCCCCGGCTTGTGCAGAGCTTAGCCTCCACTCGTGGGCTGTGAGGGGAGCTCACCTGCCTGCCCCCTTCATCGGGATTCCCTGGGAACTGGGTTGGTCGAGGCACCCAAGTCAGCAGATTAACATAGCGGGGGGTGTCCCAGAGCACGGCCGCCAGGCGTTCGAGCCCCAGCTGATGCATTGGAAAAGCATCAAACAACCCTAGAGAAGCTTGAGACTGGGCTGCGGGTCGGGAGTGAGGGCACCGGCAGGGCTGGGCTGGCAGGGGCTGTGGGGCGCGAGTGAGGGGCACCGGCAGGGCTGGGCTGGCAGGGGCTGTGGGGCGCGAGTGAGGGGCACTGGCAGGGCAGGGCTGGGCTGGCAGGGGCTATGGGGCGCGAGTGAGGGGCACCGGCAGGGCTGGGCTGGCAGGGGCTATGGGGCGCGAGTGAGGGGCACCGGCAGGGCTGGGCTGGCAGGGGCTATGGGGCGCGAGTGAGGGGCACCGGCAGGGCAGGGGCTATGGGGCGCGAGTGAGGGGCACAGCAGTGCATGAGAAACTCCCAGCGCGCTGCCGGGGCCAGCCCGCCCTGTGCATGTGTCAGTGCCCACGCCCCGAGTGCCCGGTGAGGCTCAGGCAGGGCGCGGGGCCGGGGCTGGCATCTCGGGTTCGTCTGCGTCTCACCGTGGCCTTGCCTGCCCACCAGGGAGCGAGAACCAGACCTCCGACTGCTGCCTGAGCCACAAGAACCACCCCATCCCGCTCAAACTGCTCTCCTCCTACAGACTCCAGGGCCCCGAGACCGGCTGCCGGCTCCCGGCCATTGTGTAAGTAGCCGGTCCAGGGACTGTGACCCTGCCTTTCCCCGGGGGGAAGGGGGGAGGAGCGGGGATCTGGCTGCTTGCAGCTGGGTCCCCCCCACACAGCAACTCTTCTGTTGGGATCCAGGTTCGTCACCAAGAAGAACAAGAGTCTCTGTGCCCCGCCCAACGCCAAGTGGGCCCAGGACCTGATAGGGAAACTGGAGGTGCTGAAGGCCCAGCCTGGGAAGCAGCCCCGGCGGAAGGGGACCAAGCCCCGCAAACAGAGGAAGCCCCAGCAGTAAGAGGTGAGGCCGGCAGAGCCCCTGGGGCCGGGCGCCGGGAGGGGAGCAGAGTGCGTCAGCCTGGGCCAAACCCTGCCCTGCCCCGCCCCATGGACAGCAGGGGGCGCTGCGCAGCCATGTGGGGGCAGATAGCTTGGCTGGGAGGGGGGGATTGGCAGGCGAGCTGTGATGTGCCAGGGGCGGTGCCCCTGGCTGCCCGGTCACTAATGGCACATGGAGGTGCCCCAATGCCATAGCCTGGGGCTGGGGATGGCTGCTGATTGGGGGCTCTGGGAAGTGGGGGTGGCACGGGGGAGGGGCGCAGGTCTCCCCATCCTGGGGCAGGGCAAATGCACGCTCTTGGAGCCCAGAGACCCTCCCCTGCTCTCTCTAACCGCTCTTTCTCCTCGCAGGGCAGCTGCCGCCCCGCCCAGGAGCCTGCCTGGAGCCCCCCATGCTGCAAGCAAAGACCGGGCTGCATCCGGACCTGGGTGGGGAGGGCTTGGCGGGGGCGAGCGGGCGAGACTCTTCTCCGCGTCCCCTGCGGCTGCTGACAGCGTTGCGTCTCCTGCTCAGCGTCCGTGACCCGCTGTCTGGCGGCGCGTCCCACCCCCGGCGCCTGCCCCGGCGCCTGCGTCTTGCTCCCTCTGCCTCCCCCGCCAGCCCTTCGCTGGGCGCCCCTCCTCTCAGGGCCCGCTCCCGCGAGGTCACCTGTCCCCAGACCTCCGGGGCGCTTCACCCCCGGGCATCCCCGTCGCCCCAGCCTGCCTCCCACCAGCCCCGCTGCCCGTGTGCCGCCTCTCGCTGTGGGCAGGGCCAGTGCCTCTCTCCGAGGGAGAGAGATTTGCCCACAGGCATGGCCGTTGGCTCGTTACGCGCGGCGCAGATACGAGGCTGTAATAAAAGATACCCAGGGCTGGGGAGAGCTATGGCAGGCCCGACGGCCGCGGCCTGGCAGATCCTTATTGCTTCTATCGAGCGCGCTTATCGGGGCTGATTGCTTTATTGGGTGGCGCTTGCAGACTGTCTGAAGAAACTGTGAAGTCCTCTCTGCGGGCCGGGTCCGCCCATGTGCGCCGGGCTCGTGCCCCTCCCGGACCCCCAGCCGGGGGCAGGCTGAATTTGAGCCAATAAAAACCATTTAAGCCTGAGCCTGACGTGTGCCGGTGCCGTTGGGGTGAGCTGGGCACCTGGCCAAGGCGGGATGGGAGCTCCAGGGGCGGGACCCGCGGGTGGGTCTCACCCCGTGCCCAGGGGCTGACCGGCTCGGGGGGGGGGGGGGGAGGGAGGAATTTGCCCCGGGCCAGACTGACGGGCACCGGGGGTGGGGTTTGCCTTGGCAGCGTGGGGCAGGTTTGGGCCTCACTCAGTGCTGGACACTGTCGCTCACGGCAGCAGCGGTGCGGGGTCTGTCACCGGGGGCCCGGGCGAGGCGCGGGCGCTGCGAGGAGCAGGAGCTCCCTTTGGACCCGAGGGTCCCTGAGTCTCCGGTCTGGGTTCTACAGGAGGCCCTGGGGGTCCCGGCTGTCCGTGGCATTGCCCACTGGGCTGCCTCTCGAGGGGGCGTGTGAGAGCAGCACCGAAACAGCCTGGCTTGTTAACGCTCCTGTGCGGGGCCCTTCTCCAGCACCCAGCGAGGCAGCAGGGCCTAGTGGGTAGCGCTACTGGAAAGGCGCTGGGGCCCGAGCGGGCAGAGGGTGAATCGGGTTCAGCAATGTGTTGCTGCAGGGGGGCGGAAGAGGCTGAGGATCTGGGGGGGGGTGCTTAGAGCCATGTGTCTGTTCCACTTGGGAGGGAACTGGCCCCTCTACGTGGCCCGGGGGGGCCCCAGCAGAAGCCCAGCACTGTGCCCCTGTGGGCCCCTGCATCACACCCCGTGGCAGGACAGGGATGCCAGGTGCAGAGCCAGGGGCCCCGGGTGAATCCAGAGGCAACTGAACCCTGCTGGGCTCCAACTGGGAGGGGCTGGAAACCCCTTCCCCTGGGTGCCTGCTCCTATCTGTGCAGCCCCCCGCGGGCCTGGTCCCTGCAGGACGATGGGCTGGTAGCTCCCTCCTCTCGGATCTGGCCAGGCGCTTCCTGCTGGCCCCCACCAATGGTCCCTTGAAATTTTTCCATATATGTGCGGAATAATTGATGCGCACAGAGGCACGTGGGAATGTGCACCACCAGGAGAAACAAAACCCAGCTGTGGGAGCCCGTTAATCCACTGGGCAGCATTGGAATTTCTCCTGGGCAGCCACACAAGCGCCCCGCTTACAGGGAACCCTAGCCCGGACCAGCCACTGCAGGGGGAAATCCTGCTTCTGCATCTGTGGCTGTAAGCCTTCCCTGGGCCCCCATAGGCTGCCGCACGGCTTCCTCCTTGGGCCTCACGGACACGTTTCCTGGGCCTTGCCCCTCAGGCTTCTGGCCCTGCCTGGAAAGGCCCCCTCCCCCCGACACCCCCTCAGCTCAAACAGGGAGTGACGGGCAGGGGTGCTCTCCTCCCTGGCTCTCAGGGTGGAGGGAGCCGGCAAAGTGCCCCAGGGCTAAATAGTGCCACACAGGACCCCACAGGTTAACAAGGAGAGAGCTCAGGACGGGGGGGGGGGTTGCTCATAGGCCCCGACTAGGCAGCAGCTCAGGCCATTGTGACAGACCTGGCAGACGTCCGGCTCCTTGGGACCCAGGGCCCAGCGGCTCAGCCAGCCCCGTGGGGCCCAGGGGTGGAGGCAGATGGGCTCCCCCATGTCCTGCTGGACCCTCTCGGGCTCAGACACATCTGAACCCCACGGGTGGTGAATGGGGAGACATTCTTGGGGGGGGCTGCAGAGTCTGGGGCAGCCAGACCCCTGGACACCCCGCGTGTGGGGCAGCCCCATGGAGTGCTGCAGGGCTGTGACCTGGGGTAAGGCCCCCTGTGGGGAGTGTTTGCCCTGCCCAGGGCAGACACAAGAGGGGTTGGGGGGGCGGGGGGGCTGGTCGCTGGGCTTCTCCCGGATCCCAGCGGTGATGCCTTTGGGGAAACGACTCTCACTGTGAGCCAGGAGGCTGCAGGTGTCAGTGAACCTGCGAAGATCCCGGCTGGCAGGGCCAGGGGATCCCCAGAGGCTGGCAACCCACAGGGAAGGCTGCTGAGCCCACGGCCCCTGCCTGTCTGGGCCCAGAGCCCGGGCTCTGGCGGGGCAGAGGCAGGGCCCCCGCCCGTCACCGTCAGTGGCTTTTTGAATGTGAGCAGCAAGACTTCGTCTTGCATGCTACGAGAAAACCGCGGCCCCTCCTCCTGCAGAGCGGCAGGCCGGTCACATAGGGGTTAGCGCGGCAGGGAGATGCTTTCATGCTACGTCTGTCCCCAAGAGAAGCTCCAGGATGGGGACGGAAGAGAGACACAATCATCTCTTCCACCGTCTCACCCACACAAGCAGGTCCAATGACATGACCTCCCCCAACTTGTCTCCGGGGCAGGCCGGGCTCCAACAACACTGCACCCAAAAAGCGGACGGGGGGGGTGGAAATTTGGGCCCACTTTCTAGCATACTCCGAGGAGAAGGGCCCCCCAGCCAGCTGCTTTGAACATTCAGGTTTGTGCCCGTGCCAGCATCAGACCAAGGGGGAGGGACACGCAGGACTTGTCCCCGAGTGAAGACGTGGCAGACCAATGCTCCCGGCGGTTGCCAGACAAGTCAGGCGTTAGCTCGCTGCGCTGAAGGGCTGGCCGTTCAGATGCCGCGGCAGAGGGCAGTGCAGGCAGTGAGCAGGTCATGGCGAGGATTTTGCTGAACTCACCTTTCAGGCAGGGCTTGGGAAGACAGGAACGGAGCTGGGCTATTGGGCTGCCTTGGCTCTCGCTTTTTCTTGGGCCCAGACACTGAGCGAGGGTGGAGAAAGAAGACCCGATTCTCGCAGAACTAAATCTTCACGGTCGCTTACGCCCAAGTGAACACGACTTGATCCCCTGTGAATAAAGTCCGGCGCATTCATAGGGCCTGTTGCACTAAGCTGGAAACAATGCTGGCCCAAAGCAGCTGACAGGAAGAATGTTAAAAATGTGACAATTGGGAGCCTTGAAGGACACTTTATTGGGTGTCCCAAACCCACAATCCCACAGCAGAGGAAGGCAGCTGTGCTGACACGAAACCAGTGTGGTTTAGCGGTGAAGTGATGGCAGCTGTAAAACACAGAGACTATAACACGAAGGGAAAAAAGGGGAAGTTGAGAGTAATGAATATAGATCAGAATGTAGGGATCATAGATTGATAAGAGAAACAAAGGGCTATGACCAGCAGAGTTAAGGACATAAGGAGGTTTCTAAATATTATGGTATCAGAGAATGATAGAATCATACAACACTAGAACTGGCAGGGACCTCGAGAGTCATCAAGTCCAGTCCCCTGCCCTCACGGCAGGACCCAGCACCGTCTAGACCATCCCTGACCAGTGTCTGCCCAACCTGCTCTTCGATATCTTCAGAGATGGAGATTCCATAACCTCCCCCGTGCTTCACCATCATGACCGGTAGGGAGTTTTTCCTAATGTCCAACCTCCCTTGCTGCAGTTTAAGCCCATTGCTTCTTGTCTTGTCCTCAGAGGCCAAGGAGAACAATTTTTTCCCCTCCTCCTTGTGACACCCTTTTAGATACCTGAAAACCACTCTCATGTCCCCTCTCAGTCTTCTCTTTTCCAAACTAAATAAGACCAATTCTTTCAGTCTTCCTTCACAGCTCATGTTTTCTAGACTTTTCATCATTCTTGTTGCTCTTCTCTGGACCTTCTCCAGTTTCTCCACATCTTTCCTGAAATGTGGTGCCCAGAACTGGACACAATGCTCCAGCTGAGGTTTAATCAGTGCAGAGTAGAGCGGAAGAATGACTCCTCATGTCTTGCTCACCACACTCCTGTTAATGCAACCCAGAATCATGCTTGGTTGTTGCAAGAGCGTCACACAGGAACCATGGCAATAATAAGGGTCAATTACTAGACGGAAATGGCAGCAATATACATAATAATTTAGAAAAGGCAGAAGTGGTCAATAGATATGTCTGGTCTGTATTTGGGGAAAAGCCGTCTCATCATATGGTGAGATGATCACTTTTTCTATTCCACTAGTATCACCTAGCAGCAGCTGCCTATGCAGACATTTTTAAATTAGCAGGTGCAGAGAACTTGCATCTGGGAGTTTCAAAAGAGCTGGCTGAGGGCTGGCTGCACCGCTACGGTACACTTGGGAGGCTGCAGGTCACAAAGACAGTTCATGTGCTGATTTTAAAATGGTAAATGGGACAAGCCAGGTAACTCCAGGTAAGTCAGCCAGACACTGATCCTGGAAGAGAGAATGGAATGGCTGATACGGGACTTGATTAACAAAGAGCTAAAGGAGGGGAATGTAATTAATACAAATCGACGGGGGTTTATAGAGAATAGACCCTGTCGGTCTACGTTGGTATCTTTTTTGATGGGATTCCAAGTGTGGCAGATCAAGGTCAGACTGTCAACATCAGAGACTTTTGTGAGGCGCTGGGTGTGAACCCGGAACTGACAGGGTTTGATTAAAAAGCAGAATGAACTAAAATAAACGCGGCACATTCAGTGGACTGAGAGCTGAATGGGGGAATTGTTATCCAGTGGGCTCATTCCCAGTGAGGCCTCTCAGGGCTTGGTTTTAGGCTCAAGATTATATTTTCTTTTTGTCAATGAGCGGAAAGAAAACCAACGCTGGCAGATGACACCGAATTGGGGCAAGGTAGCTCACAAGCAGCACATGTCACTGACACCGAGCAATCCAGAGAAGCGGCTCTCAGCCTTTCCTGATGGCTGCGCCCTTTTCGGAGTCTGATCGGTGTACCCCACGTTTCACCTCACTGCAGAACGACTGACTGAAGGACCAGCTGCACAATTAGTGACAAATTGCTGGCTTGCTCATTTTTACCACCCTACTATGTACTGGAGAGAGTGAGTGAGTGTGTGTGTCCAGTGGGGTTGACAGGCACCGTGGGCCCTGGGCATGGAGTGTGTGTGTGTGTGCGGGTGGCTCCGCGCCCCTGGAAGGGGCAGAGGGTGGAGCTGAGGGCAGTCAGCCCTTGGCACTGCCCAGACCGTAGTGCCCCCCCACAGAGCCCCACGGAGTGATGCTCCAGCAGCAATTCAAAGGGGCCTGGGGTGCTGGCTGCCACCGCAGTATTGCCATAGGCAGCGGCTGGGAGCTCTGAGCCCCTCTGAATCTCTGGGCCCTGGAGCACCTCCCCCCTTTGCCCGCCCCATTGGGGGGTCTGCGAGTGTCTGTCCGTCTGTGCGTCTGTCGGTCTCGGGCCAGTCCCCCTTCCCACAGGGTGTGGGCCTTGGGAACGGCCTCTCTCGGTGAGGGGCGCCCTGCCCTCTCTTTGCTGGCCTGTCTGCTCTCCACATTCGGGCGTGGCACAAGGCCGCACCAGGCACTGGCTGGGCCGCATGAGGGAGGCTCTGGGTGGCTGGTCCGAAAGGCGGGCGAGAGCTGGTGGAATGGGTGTTTCTGCAGCCCTCGGGGTGGCTGGTCTGAAAGGCGGGCGAGAGCTGGTGGAACGGGTGTGTCTGCAGCCCTCGGGGTGGCTGGTCCGAAAGGCGGGCGAGAGCTGGTGGAACGGGTGTGTCTGCAGCCCCCGGGGTGGCTGGTCCAAAAGGCGGGTGAGAGCTGGTGGAACGGGTGTGTCTGCAGCCCCCGGGGTGGCTGGCCCGAAAGGCGGGCGAGAGCTGGTGGAACGGGTGTGTCTGCAGCCCCCGGGGTGGCTGGCCCGAAAGGCGGGCGAGAGCTGGTGGAACGGGTGTGTCTGCAGCCCCCGGGGGAGCTGGTCCGAAAGGCGGGCGAGAGCTGGTGGAATGGGTGTGTCTGCAGCCCCCGGGCGGCTGGTCCGAAAGGCGGGAGAGAGCTGGTGGAACGGGTGTGTCTGCAGCCCTCGGGGTGGCTGGTCCGAAAGGCGGGCGAGAGCTGGTGGAACGGGTGTGTCTGCAGCCCCTGGGGTGGCTGGCCCGAAAGGCGGGCGAGAGCTGGTGGAATGGGTGTGTCTGCAGCCCTCGGGGTGGCTGGTCCGAAAGGCGGGCGAGAGCTGGTGGAACGGGTGTGTCTGCAGCCCCCGGGGGAGCTGGTCCGAAAGGCGGGCGAGAGCTGGTGGAATGGGTGTGTCTGCAGCCCCCGGGCGGCTGGTCCGAAAGGCGGGAGAGAGCTGGTGGAACGGGTGTGTCTGCAGCCCCTGGGGTGGCTGGCCCGAAAGGCGGGCGAGAGCTGGTGGAATGGGTGTGTCTGCAGCCCTCGGGGTGGCTGGTCCGAAAGGCGGGCGAGAGCTGGTGGAATGGGTGTGTCTGCAGCCCTCGGGGTGGCTGGTCCGAAAGGCGGGCGAGAGCTGGTGGAACGGGTGTGTCTGCAGCCCCCGGGCGGCTGGCCCGAAAGGCGGGCGAGAGCTGGTGGAACGGGTGTGTCTGCAGCCCCCGGGCGGCTGGTCCGAAAGGCGGGCGAGAGCTGGTGGAACGGGTGTGTCTGCAGCCCCCGGGGGAGCTGGTCCGAAAGGCGGGCGAGAGCTGGTGGAACGGGTGTGTCTGCAGCCCCGGGGGAGCTGGTCCGAAAGGCGGGCGAGAGCTGGTGGAACGGGTGTGTCTGCAGCCCCCGGGCGGCTGGTCCGAAAGGCGGGCGAGAGCTGGTGGAACGGGTGTGTCTGCAGCCCCCGGGGGAGCTGGTCCGAAAGGCGGGCGAGAGCTGGTGGAACGGGTGTGTCTGCAGCCCCCGGGCGGCTGGCCCGAAAGGCGGGCGAGAGCTGGTGGAACGGGTGTGTCTGCAGCCCCCGGGCGGCTGGTCCGAAAGGCGGGCGAGAGCTGGTGGAACGGGTGTGTCTGCAGCCCCCGGGGGGCTGGCCCGAAAGGCGGGCGAGAGCTGGTGGAACGGGTGTGTCTGCAGCCCCCGGGGGGCTGGTCCGAAAGGCGGGCGAGAGCTGGTGGAACGGGTGTGTCTGCAGCCCCGGGGGCTGGTCCGAAAGGCGGGCGAGAGCTGGTGGAACGGGTGTGTCTGCAGCCCCGGGGGCTGGTCCGAAAGGCGGGCGAGAGCTGGTGGAACGGGTGTGTCTGCAGCCCCGGGGGCTGGTCCGAAAGGCGGGCGAGAGCTGGTGGAACGGGTGTGTCTGCAGCCCCCGGGGGAGCTGGTCCGAAAGGCGGGCGAGAGCTGGTGGAACGGGTGTGTCTGCAGCCCCGGGGCGGCTGGTCCGAAAGGCGGGCGAGAGCTGGTGGAACGGGTGTGTCTGCAGCCCCGGGGGCTGGTCCGAAAGGCGGGCGAGAGCTGGTGGAACGGGTGTGTCTGCAGCCCCGGGGTGCTGGTCCGAAAGGCGGGCGAGAGCTGGTGGAACGGGTGTGTCTGCAGCCCCCGGGGGGCTGGTCCGAAAGGCGGGCGAGAGCTGGTGGAACGGGTGTGTCTGCAGCCCCGGGGGGCTGGCCGAAAGGCGGGCGAGAGCTGGTGGAACGGGTGTGTCTGCAGCCCTCGGGGTGGCTGGCCCGAAAGGCGGGCGAGAGCTGGTGGAACGGGTGTGTCTGCAGCCTTCGGGGTGGCTGGCCCGAAAGGCGGGCGAGAGCTGGTGGAACGGGTGTGTCTGCAGCCCCCGGGGGGCTGGCCCGAAAGGCGGGCGAGAGCTGGTGGAACGGGTGTGTCTGCAGCCCCCGGGGGTGCTGGTCCGAAAGGCGGGCGAGAGCTGGTGGAACGGGTGTGTCTGCAGCCCCTGCGGGTGGCTGGTCCGAAAGGCGGGCGAGAGCTGGTGGAACGGGTGTGTCTGCAGCCCTCCGGGGTGGCTGGTCCGAAAGGCGGGCGAGAGCTGGTGGAACGGGTGTGTCTGCAGCCCCGGGGTGGCTGGTCCGAAAGGCGGGCGAGAGCTGGTGGAACGGGTGTGTCTGCAGCCCCCGGGGCGGCTGGCCCGAAAGGCGGGCGAGAGCTGGTGGAACGGGTGTGTCTGCAGCCCCCGGGCGGCTGGCCCGAAAGGCGGGCGAGAGCTGGTGGAACGGGTGTGTCTGCAGCCGCCGGGGGTGCTGGTCCGAAAGGCGGGCGAGAGCTGGTGGAACGGGTGTGTCTGCAGCCCCCGGGGGAGCTGGTCCGAAAGGCGGGCGAGAGCTGGTGGAACGGGTGTGTCTGCAGCCCTCGGGGCGGCTGGTCCGAAAGGCGGGCGAGAGCTGGTGGAACGGGTGTGTCTGCAGCCCTCGGGGTGGCTGGTCCGAAAGGCGGGCGAGAGCTGGTGGAACGGGTGTGTCTGCAGCCCTCGGGGTGGCTGGTCCGAAAGGCGGGCGAGAGCTGGTGGAACGGGTGTGTCTGCAGCCCCCGGGCGGCTGGCCCGAAAGGCGGGCGAGAGCTGGTGGAACGGGTGTGTCTGCAGCCCCCGGGGGAGCTGGTCCGAAAGGCGGGCGAGAGCTGGTGGAACGGGTGTGTCTGCAGCCCTCGGGGTGGCTGGTCCGAAAGGCGGGCGAGAGCTGGTGGAACGGGTGTGTCTGCAGCTGCCGGGGTGGCTGGTCCGAAAGGCGGGCGAGAGCTGGTGGAACGGGTGTGTCTGCAGCCGCCGGGGTGGCTGGTCCGAAAGGCGGGCGAGAGCTGGTGGAACGGGTGTGTCTGCAGCCCCCGGGGCGGCTGGCCCGAAAGGCGGGCGAGAGCTGGTGGAACGGGTGTGTCTGCAACCCCCGGGGTGGCTGGGATTCCCGGCTCGTTTCATGCTTTTACCAAAGGTGACATCGTCGAAACACCGATGGGCAGGAGTCTCCGCTGTGCTCAGCTCCGGAGGGGTCTCGGCACGGGGGCTGGTTCCAGGGCTGGGCCGGTTCCTACGCTAACCTCCGAGCAGACTAAAGCAGCCTTGAGGCTGCTCTGAACTACACTGTCTGGCTGCAGCACCTGGGAATCCCCAGCCAGCAAACTGCCCATTCATGCCTCCCTGCTCTCTCCCTGCCGGGGCCTGCAGGCGAGTCGCACAGGCAGGCAGCCTCCATGTGCAGGAGGCAAAGGCAGCGGAGCCAGCTGGAGGCTCAGCCTCACATCCGCAGAGAAGACCTTGGGAATGACAGTGGCTGAGAAGCTGGAGAGGAGTCAACAAGGCGCCCTTGTAGCCAAGCAGGCTAATGGCATATTTGGCTGCATTAGGAGGAGCGTTGCCAGCAGATCGAGGGAAGTGATTGTTCCCCTTTATTCGGCTCTGGTGAGGCCACATCTGGAGTATTGCGTCCAGTTCTGGGCCCCCCACTACAGAAAGGACGTGGACGCATTGGAGAGGGTCCAGTGGAGGGCGACCAAAATGATTTGGGGGCTGGAGCGCACGACATAGGAGGAGAGAACCGTCCCTCGCGGGGGATTCGCTCTCCCCACCTTGGCTCCGTGTCTCGGTTCGGAGGGGAAATGCTCACCCTGGTGCACCCCCCTGGGGGAGAGCAGAGGGGCCAGGCCCGGGAAACGCCGCTCCAGTCAGACTAGCAGAATCTGCTGGCAAAGGGCGGGAGGACTTGGCTGGCTTCCAGCAAGCGTGTCCCATCCCAGCCTGCGTTTCTGGAACAGATGGGCCGGGGGGCCCCTGCCGGGGGTGCTGAGGAAACCACCAAACCCAACAGCCCAAGGAGGGGGGGGGGCAGCAGAACAAGGGGCCCGACCCTCTGCCCCACGGCTCACAGGGCACAGCTGCCCCAGTAGGCAGAGCAGGACATGGGGCCCCGGGGGCACTTGCCATGGGCCGAGGGGTTGAGTGTCTGATGGGACATTTCTGTCTGTCAGTCAGCCACAGCCACAGCCACACCGGAGTCAATGGGCCAGATCCTGCTAGTGTCAATCAGCCCTGGCTCCATTACAGTCGGTGGGGCTGGATCTCAGCCAGTGTCCCACAGCCCTGGCTCCATTATAGCCGGTGGGGCCGGATCTCAGCGGGTGTCCCACAGCCCTGGCTCCATTACAGCCGGTGGGGCCGGATCTCAGCCGGTGTCCCACAGCCCTGGCTCCATTACAGCCGGTGGGGCCGGATCTCAGCCGGTGTCCCACAGCCCTGGCTCCATTACAGCCGGTGGGGCCGGATCTCAGCCGGTGTCCCACAGCCCTGGCTCCATTACAGCCGGTGGGGCCAGATCGCAGCGGGTGTTCACAGCCCTGGCTCTGTTCTAGTACAGGGCTGCAGGTGGCTGTTGCCAAGCTGGTAGCCTGCTGTTGAGACTCTGGTCCAGAGGTTGTGGTGCAGGGGGCGGGGGGGGGGGAGATGGACTGGGCACTGCCTCCCTGCCCGCCTGCTGCCCTGAGCCATCCCCCCATGCAATACTGCCCCAGCGCTCTGCTGCGCCGACCTCTCCCACCAGCACCCCTGAGAGGAAGGAGCAGGGGTGAGGGCAGGGCAGGGGGGTCCGAGCAGTTCTGGGGTCTGTGGGGGAGGGTGCCAGTGGCATAGTGAAGGGGCTGTGTGTGGGGGGGGCAGTGGCCAATTTAGTCCCCCTCCGCTCCCCCTGTCATCCCTCGGCTCGCCTGTTCCTCCTCCGCCTGCCGGCTGGAGCCTCCTCCCCGCCCCCAGCCCGACCTGCCTCCATCGCGGCCGGCGGGTTAGTGCATGCAGGGCCTGGCCCCAAACTGGAGGGGGCGGGGGAAGACGTGGTACAAGCTCCCCCCGCCACCTTCGGGGCCCTGCGGTGCAGCGGGAGAGGAGGAGGGGGTTCAAATGTTGCCTTTGCCCCCGGGCGCGTAACACCCTCGCTACGCCTCTGGCGGGCGCTCCTGCCAGGGGCTCCGGGCTCTGAGCCGGGGGGAGCAGGACCGGATGGGTGAGGCGCGACACGGAGCTCTGCCCGCAGGGCACTGCAGGCTGGAGGCTGGGGAGTCGGCAGAGGGTCTGGGGGGGGACAACGGGGGGGGGGGGCCCGAGTGGTGGGACCAGGAGTCTGCCATTTGCCCTGTGGCCACCACCCAGCTTTGGCCACACATGAGCCGTGCCCGCTAATGGGACCCCTTGGCTCCCCCCTCCCAGACGTGTGGGTTCTCTGGCCCAGCCCTGCAGCAGCCAGGCCTGGCCGGCGTGCGCCTCTCCCCACACCCCCGGGGGCAGGCAAGCCCCGGGCTACAGACGGGGGGGCGAGGCCGGGAGGGAGAGGACGCGACTCGCCCAAGCAGCCAGGGGCAGAGCCGGGAATGGTGCCTGCCGGGACCGCGAGCCCGTCTTGGCCCAGCCTCCCCTCGCCAGCTGCCAGCAGCCGCCCGCGACCACCGGGGAAAGTCCTGTGGCAATCCCAGCCCCTCTGGCCCGGCCGCCCTGGGTGGGGAACGGCCTGTGGTGCTCCGGTGCCGGGAACTGTCCGAGGGACGCACGTGGGTGGCTCCGGCAAGGGGAAACTCGCCCAGTGCAGGGAGCCAGCCCGGGGCCTGGCAGCCGCGGCGGCTGCTTTCGGCAGTAGGATGGAAGGGAGCAGGCAGATGGGGGCACCTGGGTCTTGGGCTGACCCCTGCATGGGGTGAGTGTCTCCCACGGGAGCTGGCCAAGCCCTGGGCATTGTTCTGCAGCAGGGGTGGGGAACCTCAGGCCTGGGGGCCAGATGCGGCCCCTGGCTCACCTGGATCTGGCCCCCAAGGCTCAGAGCCCCCCCCCCCCCCCGCCCTCCATGGGGCTGGAGTGCACAAAATCCACCCGTCTGGGCACCCAGGCTCTGGTGTGGGAGGGGCGGGCGGGAAGGGTCTTTCTCGGTCGGGGGCCACCTCACTGAGGGGTTGGGGTTTTTTTGCGTCTCACTTGTGTGCGGCCCCCGACCGAGTTCTCTGTGGGCCCGCGCCCCCGACCCGAACAAGTGTCCCACCCCGTCGGGCACTGGGCCGTGGAGAGTGCCAAGGGCCCGTTTCGGTTCTGTTCGCCAGCCTCCTGCAAGCGCTTCCTGATTCCCCCGGCGGGGCTGAGCGCGCCCGACGGGCCAGATGTTCCTTTCACAACAAGCAGCTGTGGCCAGCGCCGGAAAGCCCCTGCCGCCGGCTGCACGGTTGTTCCTGCAAGCGGCAGCCGGGGGCAGGCGCAGCCCATGCAATCTGGCCCTTGACCCACTTGGCCGGCAGTGGGGCTGCTTAATCCCTGTTTGTTCTGGCGCAGGGACAGGCCGGGATGAGTCTCAGGAGAGCCAACATTGGCTCCCGGCTCCGTTCTCACGGCTCGGGGCGTGCTGCGCCTAGGCCATGGGGCAGGCACAGGCAGGCTGGGCGTGGGGGGAGAGGGTGCCGTTCGCTGGAGGGGGGGAGAGGTGACGGCCAGGGGAGTGGGTTGCTCCGGGGCTGGCGAAGGGCAGCGGACCCGTAGCTTCCAGGTCATCGATCTGACTCGCCACCCGGCTCCGCGCTGACCCATGGTGGCTGAGCCATGGGGTCTCATGCCGCACGCCCGCCCGGCAGAACCCCCCAGCCCTGCTGGCTGCCCCTTGCTGGGCGCCCCACAAAGCGAGCCGGGACACAGCTCAGCCTCCCGGAGCCCGCTCCATAGGCAGCACGCAGGTGCGGCTTGCCGCACTCACAGCCCCGGCCCTGCCTGGCACCCCCCTGCCAGCTGCCATGGCCCACGGCTCAGCACTACCGGGCCGTCAAAGGGCCAAGGGGGCACCAGGCTGGGACTGATCCTGTGATGGGATCCTGCCCCAGCCGTGTCCCCGGCAGGAGTGGCGCTGGGTGGGCTTCCCGGAGGGTTCAGACCTGTCCCTGAGCCAGCACCGCGAAGCCGGCCCCATTTGTGCAGGGAGAGGGCGCGCAGAGAGACAGGCCGGGGGGTGGGCGAAGGGAGTCTGGCCAGGGTGGGTCGGCTGCTACCAGACTCGGGGGAGAGGAGTGCTCCTCTCAGTTCTTGGGGCCCCTAGGGGACCCCCTTTGTGCCCTGCACCAGCAGGCACTGAGGGGAGAAGGCCTGAGCTGAGCCAGTGGGTCCGGCGTCTCCCGGCCTCTGCCGCCCCCAACACAAGCTCTGCCCCGTGAATGGCCGGGGTTTCCTCACCTGGCCGGGGGAGGGCGAAGCCCGGGAGTGGGACCGGCGGCCATGTCAGTCCCGGGGATGCCCGGGGAAAGGCGCTGCGCCGCCGTGCCCCGCACTGCAGCGGTTAATGTGGCTGCCTCTTATCTTTGCTCCCTGGACTCACCCTGGTGAGCGGCGGGGCCAAGTTTCCTTCAGATAACGAGGCTTAGCGAGGTGATAACGCAGGGCCGGGCACCAATTCGCGTTAAGCCAACACATCCTGCTTGGACGGCCCTGCCCCTGCGCGCCCCACTAGACTTTGCTGCGGGGCTGTCGGCGCGTCCGGGCTGGAATGCCCCGGCCTGGGGGGAAGCAGGCTGGGAAGCTGTGCAGAGCAAACAGTGCGAAAGCCAGTCACGGGCCCTGGGCTTTAAGAGAAACGAAACTCTCCGGGGTCGGATGCGAGGAGGGCCAGCTGCCAGCCAGACACGGGCTCGCGGACCCCTGGGAAACCGGTGTGTCAGCAATTGGCCGGGTGCGAGGCCGGGTTGGAACTTGCTGCAGTGTGTGCGCGAGCCCAGAGGCCGGGGGCCTGCTTGGGGGCCAGACGACATGAGGCAGAAACGGCTGAATAAAGCGGGGCTGCCTGCCGGGGGGAGGGAAACGGGACCAAGCGTCAGGCGACCGGCGGCAACGCCTGACGAGCAGATACGCCACTGATGGGGCTAGGGACAACCCTCAGGGACCCGGTTTTTGTGGCTTGGGCTACCCTCGCCCAGCGGTTTTCTAACGACAGGTCGGACCCAGCCCTGGGGGGTGGGATGGCGGGGCTCGTGGCTGCAGGGGGATCAGGTGAGCAGGGGGCGATGGGGGGGGGGCTAAGACAGCTCCCTGCCTGTCCTGCCCTGCAGACTGCGCTGCGCCCCAGAAGCGGCCGGAAGCAGGCCTGGCCCCTAGGTGTGTGGGGGGGAGCACCCAGGGTCCATTCACTGCCCCTGCCCCAAGCACTAGCTCTGCCACCATGGGCTGGGAACCTGCTGCCGACTGCGTCTGGGGGCAGCACGGTCTGCAGGGCCAGGAGAGGCAGGAAGCTGCCTTAGCCCCCCCCCCCCCCCGCTGCCCCAGAGCCACTTGAGGGAAGCCCCTCCTGCTCCAGCCCTGCCCCCCAAAGCCGGAGCCCCCTCCTGCACCCCAAAGCAAACGGACGAGCGGCTCCGTGGGTGGGATGAACGCTTGGCAGCGAGTCGCTCACGGCGAGCGACCAGGCGGCTCCGAGCGGACGGGCGCACGTCTCCTGTGGTCCCCGGGGTGTGGAGACCCCCCTCCCTCCCGAGGTCCTGCTGTCCCGGGGGCTGTGCGTGCCCTAGGATGAGACGGCGCAGCCCAGAAGACCTCACCATCTCGGGATTTCACACGGGGAGAACGAAGAGGCGAAGTGACGTCCCCGAGTCAGGAGCAGAGCCAGGCCTGGGACCCAGCCGGCCCAAAGCCACCCCCTCCTCTCTGTGCCTCACGGGGCTCTGTGAGCCCTGCGGGGGCGGGGAAGGGGATGTGAAAACCACTGAAAGTATCTGCGGGGAGGGGGGAGGTGCTGCACAGTGCCAAGGAGGCGAGTTTCCCCAAACTCCGACCCCCGTCTAGCAGAACAGCCTCCCGGGGAGAAGGGCAGAAGCTGCGTCAGTGTAAGCACCACTCACAGCCGGGCCAAAGCTTCCGCCTGGGGCCCTGGCCTTCCTGGAGCTGTGAGTGGGCCCCAGATGGGGTCTAGGAGCCAGTCCAAGGCATGACTTTAGCTGAATGGCTCGTCGGGGGAAATGCCCCAGAAACCCACCCGCTCAGGCCTTCCCTAGCACAGGGGAACTCCAGCGGGCGAGGAGGCCAGTTAAAGGGAAGCTAAGACCAGTCCCAAAAGCCCTGTGCCCCTGAGGTTCCTGGAAGTGGAGTCAAAACACCCCCTGGAGACTCACCCAATGTCCACCCCCTGTTCAGAGAGAGACGGAGTCCCACGCCGGGCTAAACAGCAAGGCGAGAGGCCTCCTTCCCGCATGGACAGAGGAAAAGAGACAGGCCCGTCAGCGCTGGCCCCTCGGCCGTAGCTGCGTCGACTCAGGCAGGCCCACAGCGTGTGCAAACAGCGAGCGACGGACCCAGTGCCGAGCAAGAAGAGAACGTTTCCATCTGGCAGAAGCAGGAAGCTGGCCAAGCGGCCAGTGGGCGATGGAGGGGAGGCGAGGCCAGGGCAGAGTCCCGACAGGAGTTCTCTGCGTTGGCGAGGGAGACCCCCACCCGGGCGGTTCTGTTCCGCCGGCCGATCGGCAGACATGCCCCAGGAGAGGAGGTTTTGGAACAAACCGGCCAATGATCCAGCACAGGATGAGATTCCCCCCGGAGTCTGTGGGCGCAGAGTCAACATGGCTTTTGTAAAGGGAAATCGGGCCTCTCCAGCCTATTTGGACTCTCTGAGGGGCCAGCAAACATGTGGGCAAGAGGGATCCCGAACTTGGACTTCCGGAAGCCTTGGACAAGGCCCCTCGCTACGGGCTCGTAAGCAAAGTGAGCTGACACGGGGGGGAGAGGGAAGGGCCACTCCTGGACACAGGACTGGCTAAAAGGCAGGAGACAGAGGGCAGGGCCTCCCGGCAGGTTTCAGATGGGAGAGAGGTGACTTGCGGTGCCCCCAGGGGTCTGGCGGAGAGGAGGCTGGTCTAGATGGACCTTTGGTCTGAGCCAGGCTGGTCGTTCTGAGCCTGCCCCGGCTGCCGGGGGCAATGCTGGTGTGACGGACCGGGTCGGGTCTGGGCACAGCTGAGGGCGTCCGCTCAGGGTGAATTGCTCACTCAGGGCTCCTTACAGCCCCAGACCGGAGACCTTCCCAAACAGGCCACAGACCAGTCCCACCGAACGTTTCAGCTGCCAATCTGGCCAGCCGGAAGCCTCACGAGCAAAACCCCTCTGACACCTCAGCTCTACCTGTGCCCCAATCAGCCCCGGGCCTGCCCACAGGTGAGGGGTTTTAGAGCCCAATCTCACCTCCCCCGAACGGGTTCTTCCGTTCCCAAGAAACCAGCCACAGATCCCCGGTCAATTTACACTCTGGATCTCACCCACAAGATCAAGCTGAGCCAATCCTTTAGAATCTACAATCTAAAGGTTTATTACTAAAAGAAAGAAAAGCATGAGCGTGAGGTTGTTAATTACATGCATCGAACCATCCAGTTCTCAATGCAGGCTTTTAGCAGAGATGTTATAAACTGCTATCTTAAAAGTCTCTGGTGCACATCCTATCTCAGGATGGGTCCAGCGTTCTTCCTGGCTCGTTGTTCCCTGCAAGGCTGCATCTGGGATCAGGAGCTGAACTCAAGACCCAATGGAGGGTGCCACATGGCACTTATATACCTCCCCTGGCATCTTCCTGGGCAGAGAAGGTCACATGGTCCAACAACCTATCTCTGTGTCCCATGCTGGCAGCCCTTTGGCCCTGGCTGGTTTGCAGGTACCAGTCACGTTCCTGAGGGGTGTATCGGCACCTAGAGCTTCATTGTCCCCTTGCTAATTAGCACAGCCATTGGCTGAGCATTCCTTGCCCATTGCCCTGCCTCAGACAGAGAATTTTCCAGCATCCACACAGAGTCCATGTTTATAACTCCACATACAGTTATCATACAAGTGCATGAATAGCACATACAGAATCAGTAGAACACAAGCTTTCCTGTGACACCTCACATGGCCCCCTTTGTATCGACCTCTGGGGCAAATATGCCCCCCATAGGTGCCGCAGTGATCTGGCTGCTCCCCTTAAAATCCAGTAACGTGACAGCTGGCTGCTCTGCCGTGCCGGGCGTGCTGGGATTGCCACGGCATTCAAGCATTCTCTGGAGAGCCCGATAGCCCCAGTTCCAGCAGAGCACATGTGAAACTCAGCTGGTGTTTGTGCTAAAAGATAAAAAAGGTGCGTGCAGTGAGGGGAGGTGAGTTGCATGTGGCAGGGTAAGGTGCGTGGGGCGTGGTGGGGCGAAGCGCATGGGGCAGGCAGAATGAGCGTGGGGCGCGGTAAGGTGCGTGGGGCAGGCGGGACAAGATGTGTGGGGCGTGGTGGGACGAGGTGTGTGGGTCAGGGTGAGGTGCGTGGGGCGGGCGTGGTGAAGTGCGTGAGGTGGGGGGGCGAGGTGTGTGGGGCAGGGTTAGGTGCATGGGGCATGGCGGGGCGAGGTACGTGGGGCAGGCGGGGTGAGTGCATGAGGAGTGGCGGGGCGAGATGCGTGGGGCGTGGTGTGGCGGGGCGAGATGCCTGGGGCGTGGTGGGGCGAGGTGTGTGGGGCGGGCGGGGCAAGGTGCGTGGGGCGGCCGGGACGAGTGTGTGGGGCAGGCGGGGCTAGGTGCGTGGGGCATGGCGGGGCGAGGTGTGTGGGGCGGGCAGGGCAAGGTGCACGGGCTGTGGCGGGGCGATGTGCATGGGGAGGTCGGGGTGAGGTGCGTGGGGCGGGTGGGACGAGGTGTGGGGCGGGCGGGGCAATGTGCATGGGGAGGTCGAGGTGAGGTGTGTGGGGTGGGCAGGGCAGGGTGTGTGGGGCGAGATACATGAGGCAGGCGGGGCAAGACCTGTGGGGCAAGGTGTGTGGGGCAGGCGGGGCGAGGTGTGTGGGGCGAGGTGCATGAGGCAGGCGGGGCAAGGTGCATGGGGCGTGGCAGGGTGATGTGTATGGGGAGGTCTGGGTGAGGTGCGTGGGGCGGGCGGGACGAGGTGTGGGGCAGGCGGGGCGAGGTGTGTGGGGCAGGCGGGGTGAGTGCACGAGGAGTGGCGGGGTGAGATGCATGGGGCGTGGCGGGGCGAGGTGCCTGGGGCGTGGTGGTGCGAGGTGTGTGGGGAGGTCAGGGTGAGGTGCGTGGGGTGGGTGGGACGAGGTGTGGGGCGGGCGGGGCGAGGTGCGTGGGGCGTGGCGTGGTGTGGCGGGGCGAGGTGCCTGGGGAGGTCGGGGTGAGGTGCATGGGGTGGGCAGGGCGAGGTGTGTGGGGCGAGGTGCATGAGGCAGGCGGGGCGAGATGTGTGGGGTGAGGTGTGTGGGCAGGCGGGGTGAGGTGTGTGGGGCGAGGTGCATGGGGTAGGCGGGGCGAGATGTGTGGGGTGAGGTGTGTGGGCAGGCGGGGCGAGACCTGTGGGGCGAGGTGCATGGGGTAGGCGGGGCGAGACGTGTGGGGCGAGGTGCGTCAGGCAGGCGGGGCGAGACCTGTGGGGCGAGGTGCATGGGGCAGGCGGGGCGAGACGTGTGGGGCGAGGTGCGTGAGGCAGGCGGGGCGAGGTGCGAGGTGCGTCGGGCGGGCGGGGCGAGGCGCATGGGGCAGGCGGGGCGAGGGGCGAGGGGCGAGGTGCGTCGGGCAGGCGGGGCGAGACGTGTGGGGCGAGGTGCATGGGGCAGGCGGGGCGAGGGGCGAGGGGCGAGGTGTGTCGGGCGGGCGGGGCGAGACGTGTGGGGCGAGGTGCATGGGGCAGGCAGGGCGAGGGGCGAGGTGTGTCGGGCGGGCGGGGCGAGGCGCATGGGGCAGGCGGGGCGAGGGGCGAGGGGCGAGGTGCGTCGGGCAGGCGGGGCGAGACGTGTGGGGCGAGGTGCATGGGGCAGGCGGGGCGAGGCGCGAGGGGCGAGGTGCGTGGGGCGGGCGGAGCGAGACGCGTGGGGCGAGGTGCGTGGGGCGGGCGGGGCGAGACGTGTGGGGCGAGGTGCGTGGGGCGGGCGGGGCGAGACGTGTGGGGCGAGGTGCATGGGGCAGGCAGGGTGAGGGGCGAGGTGTGTCGGGCGGGCGGGGCGAGGCGCGAGGGGCGAGGTGCGTGGGGCGGGCGGGGCGAGACGCGTGGGGCGAGGTGCGTGGGGCGGGCGGGGCAAGACGTGTGGGGCAGGCGGGGCGAGACGTGTGGGGCGAGGTGCGTGGGGCGGGCGGGGCGAGACGTGTGGGGCAGGCGGGGCGAGGTGCGAGGGGCAGGGGCTGGGGAGGGTCCGAGGGGCTGCGGAGACATCTGGGACGTGGCCCTCATCCTGCAAGCGGGCCTGCTGGGCACAGCCCTGGCGCGCTGCCCGACCCGTCCCGGCCTCGCTGGGGCGCTGCCGGAGAGTGGCAAGGAGGGGACCGGCCTGCCCTGGCCGAGGGGCTCAACCACCCTCGTGTCTCCCCCGGGCCGAGTTCCCCTCCGGCCTCCCTGGGCACCTTCCTCCGTTTCCCTCCCTTCCCTCAGCGGGGAGCAGGCTGGCCCAGGGCAGGGGGTTCGGCAGGCGACCCGGCCGCCCCAGGCAGCCCATGCAGCCGAGACCCGGGCAAAGGGCCGGGGGCGAGTTCCAGCCGCCCTGGGTCTCAGCTGGCATCTCCCGCAGGCTGGCGATGGGATGGGCTGAGAAGCTGGGCTCTCACTGGACGCAGCAAGCAGCCTGAATGGCATTGCAGCGTGCCAGCCTCGGCGCATGGGCCCCCTGCCCCGTGGGTTGGGGGGGCGGGGGGGGGCCAGGACAGCTGCTTGGGGAAATGCCCTGGGCTGGCGTTCAGCAGGGCCTGCTCAGAGGGGAGCCGACTGCAGCCTGCCACCCGGGTGGGTGCGGGGGGTTTCCTGGGCATGGCAAAGATCCCTTGGCTGACCTACATGGATCCTTCCCTGTAGACTTGGCTCCGTGCTAACCCCAGCCTGCCCCACGGCTCACAGGGGGGCCTGGGCCCCTGCTAGCCCAGTGCTGGGGCCGCGCCCCCCTTCGCCAGCCCACAGGTGCTGCAGAAGCAGCTGCCCCGTGGTGTGGCCCCCTCTCCGCGGGCGACGCGCCGGGAGCCCTGCCAGAAGCCAACAGCGGCAGCGGGGAAGTGAGCCCGCCTCTGGGAGAAGTGAAAGCGAGAGCAGGGAGGTGGCAGGATAAATAGAGCCGGAGCAGCCGGGCTCCGGGAGCTGCAGCCAGCCCCGTGCCGCGTGTGCCCACCAGACTCCCTCCTGCAGGTGACTCCGGACTCCCCGTCTGCGCTGCACCATGAAGATGGCTCGGAGACTGGTTCTGCTCTGCCTGGCCGCCCTCTTCCTGCAGAGCCTCCTGCAAGGTAAGCTGGACAGCTCCCGCCGGGCGCGCTCTGGCAGCCCTGCGGCTCTGCCCATGAAGCGGGCTGGTTCCTGGGGTTAGCGCGCCGGGGCTGGGGGTGCTGCTGGCTTCCGGGTATGGCACCCCCAGGGCTGGCGCCAGGCACCCCGGCATCGGTCTCCGGAGTGTTTCCCCCCGCCCCCGGGAGCTGGCTGGAGGGACCCTGCCCGGTCTCCCAGGGAGCAGGGAGTCACACCTGGCTCTGCTGAGCTCCACGCTGGCCATCCTGCCATGGGGCCACTCAGCCTCCCAGCGCTCGCAGCCTGGCCCCGTGGGGGTGGAGATGCCCTGTCCGTCACCCGCTCGGGCTAGTGCCAGTAGGTCCCTGTCCCTGGGGGCGATTGCTCCCTGCACTGTGGCCAGTTTACTCCGAAATCGCTGGGGGCTGGGGCAAACTCCCTCTTGCTGTATGGGCTGGCATCGACCTGGGTGCAAACGACGCCCACGCTGATTGCAAAGCAAACCAAGGCGCTGCCCCCCGCGTGCCTGGTGCAGTGAAATCCTGCGCAGTGACACTTTGCACCCTTCCCTGGCTTGTTAATGAGCCTCCTTCGTCACACCTCAGAGGCTGCTGCCAGTACGCTCCTAGCGCAGGGGGAAACCGAGGCACAGAGACGGCTGGCCCAGAGCCAGACGG
Source organism: Pelochelys cantorii (assembly GCA_032595735.1). Lineage (NCBI taxonomy): Eukaryota > Metazoa > Chordata > Testudines > Trionychidae > Pelochelys > Pelochelys cantorii. The sequence continues at coordinate 261,181 of CM064330.1, read as the reverse complement.
CACGGCCGCAGTAGGCTGGCGGGGTTTGATGGCACAGGACAGGGCGAGGATCAGGCCCTGGATGCTTGGGCACACGCTGTGGGCTGTCCGCCTGAGTTTGCGTGTGCGAGGCTCCATGTTGAGGGCTCAGGGGAGAGAGATGGCGGTGAGGGACCGGTCTCCGGGCTTCTCTGGGCTTTGGGCAGCACCTGGAGTGTCGTGGGCTCTGCTGGAAACACACGGGCAATAATCGTCTTCTGTAAAAGCAAACAGATCCCAGCCGGGCGGGCGACGAGACCCCTGCAGCCAGTCGCTTGGATCCCGAAAGCAAAGGGCCCTTCCCAGCCTCCTTCCCGGGTTTCCTCTGGGACAGGCGGAGCGTCGGGGTGTGGGGTGTTCTAGGGTCCCCAGGGCCTGCGCGCAGTGTCGCTGCTGTCGGGGCTCTTGGCTAGTCCGATAAGAGGTAGCACTGCCCCTTCCTTGGACCTTCAGAGACGTTAAGGTCAGAAAAGGCTGCTCAGCTGACTGCCCATTACAGGCCACAGCCTCACCCCCGCCCCTGGAACAGACCCTCTATTCATGATTCAGAAACTTAGACTCACAGAATCCCAGGGCGGGCAGAGATCTCAGGAGTCACCGAGTCCAGCCCCCTGCCCAGAGCAGGACCAACACCAACTCAATCAGCCCAGCCAGGGCTTGGTCACGCCGGGACTTAAACACCTCTAGGGATGGAGATTCCACCCCCGCCCCAGGGAACCCCTCCCAGCGCTTCCCCACCCGCCTAAGGAAATAGATTTTCCTAATGTCCAACCTAGACCTTCCCGCACTGCAACTTGTGACCATTGCTCCTTGACCTGCCCCCACTGAGAACAGCCTCTCGCCAGCCTCTCTGGAACCCCCCTTCAGGAAGTTGAAGGCTGCTACCAAATCCCCCCTCACTCTGCTCTTCTGCAGACTGAACAAGCCCAAATCCCTCAGCCTCTCCTCGTAGGCCGTGTGCTCCAGCCCCCGAATCAGCGGCAGAGACTCCACCACTGACATTAGATCAAATGAACAAGCCCCCAGGCCCACACTGCAGAGGGAGGTGAATCCCACCCCACAGGGCCTTGGCCAACCTGACCTGGGGGAAAATCCCCCCCCCTTCCCCCCAGACTGCAGTATGGCGACCAGTCAGACCCTAGGCCTGGGCCACCAGCCAGACCCCCGGGAACAATTATGTGCAGCAACTCAGAGCCCTCCCTGGGGAGCACCCGGCTCCGGCTGTCGGAGACACTGGCTAATGGCATCCAGCCGTCTCCTGTGTCCAGCCCAGGACAGGGCCCGGTGCAGCTCCCGCCTGCGTTTACGAGCAGCAGGGGCCCAGTTGAGTTAAATGGGGGGTTATGAGGGGAACTAAGGGAAGGGCCAGGCAGCAGGCGGGCGGGAATGAAACCCACGCGTCTCCACAGCAGCTGGGGGACCCCAGCGTGTGCCCCGTCTCTCAGGCTCACCGACGGCCCCCAGGCCGGCCGGGTATAGGCAGGGTGCAGCATCCCAGCGACACGCCAGCCGCCCTTTACGCTGCGGGGCCGCTTCTCTGTAGGCAAGCCTGGCCCGGCAAGCGCCGAGCGGCCGCGTCCCCCCAGCGCAGAGGGCTGAGGACCTGCGCTCTGGGGCAGGTGATGGGCCTAAGAAGGCTCCTGTGTGGGGAGAATCGGGCCCCAGGCTCTGGCACAGGCTTGCTGTGCAAATCGGGGCAAGTCAGATGGCTGCTCGGTGCCTCGGTTTCCCCTGCGGTGGGTAGTACCAAGTCCTGGCGCACGGGAGGTGCAGTTGGCTAGCATTCGACACGGGCTTTGGGATCCTTCCGTGGCAGAGGTCGGGCGACATGCTAGGGCAGTGAGCAGGCCTTCTCCCCATGCCTCTCCTGCGCCCCCCCGCCCCCGGTCATGACACCCACCTCCTACAGGGCAGCCTGTCCAGGCGTTGCTCCTGGCCCTGGCTCCAGGGGCCATGCAGGGGGTCGGCCCTCGTGCCCGCCAGCTTGTCCAGCCCCCTTTGCTGGACTCCTGGGCTGCGTCTAGACTGGCATGAATTTGCGCAAATGCTTTTAACGGAAAAGTTTTCTGTTAAAAGTATTTGCGCAAGAGAGCGTCTAGATTGGCACGGACGCTTTTGCGTAAAAGCACTTTTTGCGCAAAAGCGTCCGTGGCCAATCTAGACGCGCTTTTGTGCAAGAAAGCCCCGCTCGCCATTTTAGCCATCGGGGCTTTTTTGCGCAAAACAAAACTGAGTTGTCTACACTGGCCCTTTTGCGCAAAAGGACTTTTGCCCGAATGGGAGCGTCAAAGTATTTGTGCAAGAAGCACTGATTTCTTACATTAGAACGTCAGTGCTCTTGCGCAAATTCAAGCGGCCAGTGTAGACAGCTGGCAAGTTTTTGCGCAAAAGCAGTTGCTTTTGCGGAAAAAGTGGCCAGTCTAGACACAGCCCTGCTGTGCTCCAGCTGCTCCCACCCCACCCCCGCCCACGGCATCCAGAGCCCAGGGCACCCGGAGCCCAGAAGAACCAGAGCCCAGGGCACCTGGAGCCTAGCCCTCCCACAGCTTTTCTCTCCCAGTGTCCGGCACCAACAATGCCCTGGACTGCTGCTTGAGAACCAGCTCGGTCCCCATCCCACGCAAACTCCTGCTGGGCTACGAGGTGCAGCGGTGGCAGGACGGCTGCCCCATCCATGCTGTAGTGTGAGTACCCCTGCCAGGGTGGGGGAGGGAGTCAGGGGGCTGCTCGTGCTGGCGGGCGGGGGGCAGTCTGGCTGGTGGCTGCTGGGGAGGTGGGGATGAAGCAGGGCAGGTCAGACACCAGGGGGATGGGCGCTGAATAGACCCTCCCAAACCTGGGACGCGTGCGTTACATGACATTGATCGCCCTTACATTTCATTTGCCATTTTCTTGCCCAATCACTTAGTTTGGTGAGATCTTTGTGAAGCTCTTCGCAGTCTGCTTTGGTCTTCACTCTCTTGAGCAGTTTGGGATCATTGGCAAATTTTGCCACTTCCCTGTTTACCCCTTTCTCTAGATCATTTATAAATCAGTTGAATAGGATGGGTCCCAGGACAGACCCTTAGGGGACCCCACTAGTTACCTCTCTCCACTCTGAAACCTGACCATTTATTCCTACCCTTTGTTTCCTGTCTTTTAACCAGTTCTCAATCCACGGAAGGACCTTCCCTCTTATCCCAGGGCAACTTACTTTACTTAAGAGGCTTTGGAGAAGGACCTTGTCAAAGGCTTTCTGGAAATCTAAGTGCACTATATACACTGGATCCCTCTTGTCCACAGGCTTGTTGGCCCCCTCAAAGAACTCTAGCTGATTAGTAAGGCAGGATTTCCCTTTACAGAAATCACATTGACTTTCCCCCAACAAATTATGTTCATCCATGTGTCTGACAATTTTATTCTTTACTATAGTTTCAACCAGTTTGCCCAGTGCTGATGTTAGACTTACCGGTCTGTAGTTGCCGGGATCACCTCTAGAGCCCTTTTAAAATATTGGCAGCACATTAGCTATCTTCCCGTCATTAGGTACGGAAGCTGATTTAAAGGATAGGTTACAAACCACAGTTAATAGTTCCGCAATTTCCCATTCGAGTTCTGAAAGAACTCTCGGGTGGATGCCATCCGGTCCTGGTGACTTGTTACTGTTAAGATTATCAATTTGTTCCCAAACCTCCTCTAATGACACCTCAATCTGGGACAATTCCTCAGAGTTGTTACCTACAAAGAACGGGTTGGGAATCTCCCACACATCCTCAGCCGGGAAGCCTCCACGGGGTGGCTGCAGGCAGAGGGTGGGCAGAGCAGTGGCAGGGTGCAGGGGGTAGCTCGTGTTAATTGGCACCTCTGTTTCCTTGCTGTGCGTTAGGTTTATCACCATGAGAGGCCGGCGGCTCTGTGCCCCTCCCCATGCCTACTGGGTGCACCGTCTGATGGAGAAGCTGCGGGAAGCCTACCAGAGCAAGGTAAGGGCAGAGCTGCACCCCAGGCAAAGCCCGTGGGCTCTGGCAAGCAGCAGGGGCACCGGCTAGTCAGGCCGGGCAGATGTGGGTGAGGAGTCGCCTCTTTCATGCTGGGCACAGGGTGCCCCCCTGGATCCCAGCGGCTCACCTCCCCATGCTGGGTCAGCCTGCTGGGACCCTGAGCCCCGTTCCATTGGTCGCTGGAGCCCTGTGCCCCCCTGCTGCCATCCCTGGCCAGCCCATTGGTCGCCGGAGCCCTGTAACCCTCCTCTCATCTCTGGGCAGCCCGTTGGTTCCTCTGGTCTAGGACTCACCTGTGGGCATGCTGGGCCAGGGCACCTAGTCCAGTGTCTAGTCTCCATCTCCTGCCTGGGGCAGGCCCGGAGAAACCAGGGCGGACTCAGGGGGTTGTGGCCTTAGCTAGCGTCTCCGGCCCTGGGGCGTTCAACCCGCAAAGGGATGGGAAATGTGCCGGTCACCCCCTCATACCTTTTACTTTTATCCCCCAGTCCAGAGAAATTAGCCAGGCAGGCAGGGAGGGTGTCCCTAGCCTCTATCTGTCATGGCTGGGAACAGGGGACAGGGGAGGGATCACTGGAGGATTCCCTGTTCTGTTCCCTCCCTCTGGGGCACCTGGCCCTGGCCACTGTGGGCGGACAGGACGCTGGGCTGGATGGGCCTTTGCTCTGACCCAGCCTGGCTGCTCGGATGGTCTCATGTCCGTGCATGGGCCATTCACCCGGCCGTGGCTTTGGGATGCTCCGCGACGGCCCGTTTAACCTGGACCAGCCTCCTGGCTGGGCAGGGGAGACGCGTCTCAGGCCTGGATTCCCACCTCCCGCGGGCCTTTCCCCAGTGATGAGAGAACCGGCCTGTTCCCTCGCAGGGCTTAGCCGACCCCTCGGGCCGGGGGCAGAGCTGGCAGCAGGCAGACGAGCGTCACCCTTCTTCTCTCATTCCTAGGATGGCCAGTGGCGCAAGCAGAGCCCACAGCTCCTTCGGGTCTGACTCCGGTGGGACGGTCCTGCACCCCCGCGGAGATCCTCACTTCCTGCTCTCTGCTCTGCCCGGGGAGTCTCCCTGGACTCTGTCACGCCGCGTGCTGCTTTGCTGGGACCGGGCCGGGCTGTGCCCAGGCCTGCCAGGCGCGTACGGCACAGACCACGCCGGCTGTCACTGCCCCCGGCCTCCCCGTGCCAGGCAGACGCGCTCCGGCAATGAGCCGGGCACCTCGGCAGGTCCCCCTGGAATTCGGGGGCTCTGCACTCAGTGGCAACCTGGCTGGCTGGGCGGTGGCCACGACGTGAGATGAGTGTGGTGGGTCTCAGCTTCGCCCCTAGTGACAGGTGCCTGTATTAGACAGACCACAACTGGCCCGGAATGACCCCTTTGCCAGAGGAAAGACCCTCCTCCCTCCGCTGTCAGCCTGCTGGGCACTCACACGGGGAGGGGGCCGTGTGGTCCAAGTCCAGGTGCTGTCTGTCTGTCCTGTCCTTGGTCTCCTGCCCAGCCCCCTTCGCCAGCCCCACCCGCCAGGGGCCCTGGCGTAAAGCAAATCGGGTCCGTGGCACCCAGCCTGCGCTCCTGCGACGGATTCTGTGCCAAGCCGCCCGGGCAGTGCCAAGGGAATTGCTGAGGGGGGGCCCAGGGGGCAGGTTTGCTGGGAGGAGCGCGGGGGCGCTAAGACTGGGCGCTGGGCCGGGGGGTGGCTGCAATGGGGGGGGGGGGGAGCGGTTCAGCTCCGTTCTGCTGGGCTGCGTGGAGCCAGCCTGGCCACGCCACGGGGGCAGAGCCCAAGGGTGAGGAGAGGAGCTGAAGCACGGCGAAAGGCAAGCCAGGCCGTCTCTTTGGCCACCTCTGCGGCGACGCGCTGGGTGGGGGGCTTGGGGACAGACCCATCGCTGGGGGAAACGTGGGCCAGGCCCTTCCCTCGGCCAGCGCTCACAGGGCAGGGTCAGAGACCCCTTGCACAGGGGGAAGGGCAGCTTGGCAGAGTGCCACGACCTGGCGTTCTTTGGCGCTTCCTTCCCACCAGAGTCTCCGGGACCCCCAGAGCCCCTCTTCTTTTCCGAATCAGGCCGATCCTGTGTCTAGACACCCCCGGGCGGTGGGAGCAGTGGTAACATCAGCGAGGTCCATGCGTGTGCCACGGAAGCTGTTTGCTGCTGTGAATTGCAGTGGAATTTGTGCTGCCTGTCTGTCTGTCTGTCTGTCCCCTCTTTCTTTCAGCTGTGATCAAAATATTTTAAAATAAACCCCCCAGAAATGTGCGACCCTGCCTGGCTGTGTATGACACATGAACCCCGCGGCATTGAGGGGAGGGGAGTTTCGGGGCTAGGACGGTCCCTGCCTGTGGCAGGGAACGGGGAATGCAGGAAGCACTGATCCGGATCTGTGGTGAGGCCACAACTCCCATATGTTCTGGGCACCTCCCTGCCCTTTGTGCCTTTGAAAATCTCTGGCACGTTAGTGCCAAGTGCTGGGCAAATTGTTTGCACCAGTGTTCGCAAAATGGCTGCTGCTGCTGGGTTATTTATGACTTTAACGAAGCTCAGCCATAGCTAAGGTGCCACTTAAGATCCGCGTGAGCCCCAAGTCAGCCAGCTCCGTCATTCAGCCACTGAATTTGCGAGTGTCTCTTTGTTACTGCCTGGCCCAAAACACGTCGCCCGCCTGGACAGGGGAGCGGCACCGTCTGACTTGGCGCCTGAGAGGGGCTGGCTGATGATACAATCCCTTTGGTATATATGATCATGCCAATTTTCTTCACAATTTGATCTGAGGAAGTGGGTCTGGCCCACGAACGCTCATCACCTAATAAACCCTCTTGTTAGTCTTTAAAGTGCTGCATAGTCCTGTCTTTTGTTTCTGCAAGCTTAAAAGTCTCTGGTGTCCATCCTATGTCAGGCCGGGTCGACAATCCTTCCTCGCTCGCTGTCCCTCGCAAAGCTGCATCTGGGGTCAGTAGCAGAATTGAAGACAAGATGGATCCCGCCTCATGGCACCTTTACGTCCATTCTTGGTACCTTCCAAGCTGGAGCGGGTCACATGGCCCAGTGACCTGTCCCTGTGTCCCATGCCAGCAGCCATTAGATGCTGACTGGTCTGCAGGTTTCTAGATGCATTCCTCAGGTGTGTATTGGGCACCTAGAGAGCCATGGTCCTTGGGGCCGTGCTAATTAGCACAGCCACCGACTGGACATTCTTTCCTCATAGCAGGCAGCCCAGGCCCACGGCTCTGTCTCAGGCAGAGAACATTCACAGTACAAGCTGTGACGGACCGGGCCGGGTCTGGGCACAGCTGAGGGCGTCCGCTCAGGGCGAATTGCTCAAACTCAGGGCTCTCTGACTGGCGGCCCTTCCCCAATAGGCTACAAACCAGTCCCACAGAGCGCTTCGGCTGCCTGCCTGGCCAGCCAGAAGCCTCACGAGCAAAACCCCTTCGACACCCCATCTCTCTCCGTGCCCCAAACAGCCCCGGGCCTGCCCACAGCTGAGGGGTTTTAGAGCCCAATCTCATCTGCCCCGAACGAGTTCTGTCCGGTTCCAAGAAACCAGCCACAGATCCCAGGTCAATTTACACTCTGGATCTTACCCACAAATCATGCTGAGCCAATCCTTTAGAATCTACCATCTAAAGGTTTATTACTAAAAGAAGGAAAAGCATGAGAGTGAGGTTGTTAAAGTATCATACGTTACATGCATCGAATCTCCCAGTTCTCGATGCAGGCTCACAGCAGTGATGTTATAACTGCTGGCTTAAAAGTCCTTGGTGTATATCCTATGTCAGGATGGGTCCACAGTTCTTTCTGGCTCGTTGATCCCTGCACGGCTGCCTCTGGGATGAAGAGCTGAGCTGAGCACAAAGATGGAGTCGGCCACATGGCATATTTATATCCCTTCCTGGTCTCTTCCAAGCTGGAGACAGTCACATGGTCAGTGGCCAGGCACCTAGATTCCTTCCCAGGTAGGTCTCTGGTACTTAAGAGACCTATTGTTCCTGGTGGATTGCTAATTAGCATGTCCATAGGCTGAGTTTTTTTCGCCCATTGCTCAACCACATACAGAGAAACTTCCAGTCTCCATACAGAGTACATATTCATAACTCCACACACAGATATTATACAGGTATACGAAGAACATATACAAAATCAGTAGACAGTGAGCTTTCGTTCAGCACCTTACATGGCCCCCTTTGTACCAACTTTTGGGGCAAACACCCCCCCATGGGTGCAGCAGTGACCTGGCTGCTTCCCATAAAATCCAGTAATGTGACACAAGCCCAGAGTCCATATCCATAACTCCACACACAGACATCACACTAATGCATGAGTGGCAGACACAGAATCAGGACACAAGCTTTCGTTTGACCCCTCACATGGCCCCTTTGTACAGACTTCGGGGCAAGCACCCCCCCCCGTGGGCCCAGCAGTGATCTGGCTGCTCCCCCTACAATCCAATAACGTGAGAACCGGCGCTTTGCAGCACTGTCACTGTCTGGCTCAGGGGTGTGAAAAAACACCCCGCCGGCCGAGCGCCACAAGGGACTGGGCTGTGGCGCCCCAGTGTGAGCAGGCCACAAGGCTGGGGCCGCATGTCACTGTGACGTAGTGGGGGTACCTTGCTGGTTGCTATGCTGGGCAGTGGGCTGCGGGTGATCTCCGCTGGCTGCTGTCTGTAGCACGGCCCAGCAGGGCAGGGGATGAGTCACGATGCAAGGGGGCTCTGAACCTGTCCGACGAGTTATCCCCCAGGGAGCGGAACAATGGGAAGGAGGGGAGTGGAGCCCTGGCTGGGGGCAGGGCTGGAAGGAAGAGTTAGGATCTGTCTGGTATCATGGAGGAAGCAGCCTAGGCAACGGGCTGGGATTTAGGGGCCCAGTCTCCCCCAACTCAAGGGGGGCTGAGGCATCCTAGGCCTGGCCCTGTAACCAGATTATATCTATGCTGTGCTGTATCCTGGAGAAGCAATAAACTCCCTCTATTCTGCTGGCTGGTGGAGTCTGTTCATGCTACTACGGGGGTGCAGGAGTCGGGGGACCCCGACACGCCATCACAGTCACGTTATTGGATTTTGAGGGGAGCAGCAGGGTCACTGCTGCACCCATAGGGGGGTGTTCGCCCCAAAAGTGGTACAAAAGGGGCCATATGAGGTGTCAAACAAAAGCTTACTTTCTACTGATTCTGTATATGCTCTTCATCTATCGGTATAATGTCTGTGTGTGGAGTTATGAATATGTACTCTGTATGGAGACTGGAAGTTTCTCTGTATGTGGTTGAGCGATGGGCTCGGCCTATGGACATGCTAATTAGCAAGGCTCCAGGGACAGTAGGTCTCTTAAGTACCCGAGACCCACCTATGAAGGAATCTAGGTGCCTGGTCAGAGACCATGTGACTGTCTCCAGCTTGGAAGAAGCCAGGAAGGAGGTATAAATAGGCCATGTGGCTGACTCCATCTTCGTCTCCAGATCTGCTCCTGACCCCAGATGTGGCCTCGCAGGGATTCACGAGCTGGGAAGAACTGTGGACCCATCCTGGCATAGGTTGTGCAACAAGGACTTTTAAGCCAGCAGCTATAACATCTCTGCTGCAAGCCTGCATCGGGAACTGGGAGATTCGATGCATGTAACGTATGATACTTTGACAACCTCACTCTCATGCTTTTCTTTCTTGTACTAATAAACCTTTAGCTTGTAGATTCTAAAGGATTGGCTCAGCGTGATTTGTGGGTAAGATCCAGAGTGTAAATTGACCTGGGACCTGTGGCTGGTTTCTTGGGACCGGACAGAACTTGTTCGGGGAAGGTGAGATTGGGTTCTAAGACCCCTCCCCTGTGTATGAGGCCCGGTGCCATCTGGGGCACGGATATCGCTGGGGTGTCGGAGGGGTTTTGCTCGTGAGGCAGGCGGCTGAAGCGCTCTGTGGGACTGGTTTGTGGCCTGTTTGGGAAGGTCTCCAGTCAGGGGCTGTAAGCAGCCCGGAATTTGAGCAATTCGCCCTGAGTGGACGCCCTCAGCTGTGCCCAGACCCGGCCCGGTCCGTCACAGCACGCTCCTGGCGCTGTTCGCTACACCCCTGGCGGAGGTGGGTTAGCTGGAGCACTGGGAAGCTCTCCCGCCACACGCCTGCCGGGGCCACGCTTCCCGTTTACAGCCCTGCTGCGGTGGCTGTGCGTTAGCCCGGTGAGGGCAGGCAAAGCCGGAGTCTGGATGCGTCCTACGCCAGTGCAAGCGCAGGGCTGCCTCTCCGGCAGAGGCTGGGCCTGGCTGGGCGGTACAGAGCTAGTGCTCCAGCTCACAGAGCGGGGGAGAGCCAACGCCTGGCAGAACCGCTCTGGATCCTGCAGGCTTCCTTCCTCCCCAGACGGGTACAGCCCAGCCTCCTGTACCCTGCCCTGCCCTGGCCCATCCCAGCCGGTCCGCCCCATCCACAGAGCATCGCCTCCAGGCCTGACAGGGCCGCCCTGACTCTGGGGCTTGCCTGATCGTGGGGGCCACATTAATGGCAAGAGGGACGAGAAGACGTGGCCGCCTGCCTCGCTTGCATCCGAGGGGCTCCCCCAGGGCCCATTTCACTGTAACCGAGTCCTGCCGTTGGGGCGGAAGAATCCCAAGCCCTGCTACAGGCTGGGGACCGACTGGCTAAGCAGCAGTTTGGCAGAAAAGGGCCTGGGGATTCCAGTGGATGAGAAGCTGGATACGAATCAACAAGGCGCCCTTGTAGCCAAGAAGGCTAATGGCATATTAGGGTGCATTCGGAGGAGCATTGCCAGCAGGTCCAGAGAAGTGATTATTCCCCTTTATTCAGCGCTGGGGAGGCCACATCTGGAGTGTTGTGTCCAATTCTGGACCCCCCCACTACAGAAAGGATGTGGACACACTGGAAAGAGTCCAGTGGAGGGCGACCAAAATGATTCGGGGGCGGGAGCACACGACCGACGAGGAGAGGCTGAGAGATTTGGGCTTGTTTAGTCTGCAGAAGAGAAGAGTGAGGGGGGATTTGAGAGCAGCCTGCAACTCCCTGAAGGGGGGTTCCAAAGAGGCTGGAGAGAGGCTGTTCTCAGTGGGGGCAGGTGGCAGAACAAGGAGCAATGGGCTCAAGTTGCAGTGGGGGAGGTCTAGGTTGATAGTAGGACAAACTCTTTCCCTAGGCGGGTGGGGGAGCACTGGGATGGGTTCCCTAGGGAGGGGGTGGAATCTCCATCCCTAGAGGTAAGTCCCGGCCTGACCGAGCCCTGGCTGGGGTGATTAAGTTGCGGCTGGTTCTGCTTGGGGTCGGGACTCGATGCTTCCTGAGGTCTCTGCCCGCCCGGTGGCTCTAGGATTGTCTGAACGGCCGTTCCCGAGGAGCCCGTCTGGTTTTGCGGAACAAGGCTGTGAGGGATTCCAAGTAGAGTCCAAAGGTTCGGCCCCCCATCGGCTCCCCAGCCCTGCTGCGCTAGGAGCAGGACGCCCGGGCCCCCAGCAGTCGGGGCATGTGGCGGAGAGGTGGGGGGTTTGTTAATTAGAGGAACAAAGATGCACCGTGGGAGGTTCCCCGCCCAGCCAACCCTTCCTGAGGGGAGAGCTGTTTACTGTCAGGTTACTGAATAACCCGGGGCACCAGGGGTGCCCCCTGAGGCGAGAGGGGAGGGCCGCCAGCTGGTGCTTTCCGCATGGAGACAGGCCAGGCTTTCCGCAGCCCTTGCACCGCACCGGTGCTCGGGAGAGGCCCACAAAGACACGTCAGCTGGGAGTGGGTCACAAGCCCCACACGGCCCAGGCCCAGCTTGTCACCCGGTGGCATCTAACGCCAGAGCCAGGCCTGCCTCTGGCACCTTCCCCCGGAGGAACCGGGACACGGCGCACATCAGCCGCCCCGGCTCACACCAACCAAGCGTTAGCGGGGCAGAGGGGGCCAAGGCTGGTCTGCTTGGGCAGGGGTCCGCGGCTCACCCCCCTCGGGTGGAGATAACCCACTCCTCCCGGTGCTCGGGGGCGCGACTGGGCCAGGGAGGCCGAAGTGCTTGGCTGACAACATGGGGGCAGGCAGCCCTCTGCTTTGGGCGCTGGCCAGGTGAAATGGCCCCCGGGTGCCCTGCATGGCTTCTTCCTGCCCCCGGAGCAGGCGCCCAGCGAGGGCCAGCCCGACGCCCCTGGGCCAGAGCGGCGCCTGTGTTGACGCCCGAGTTAATGTGTGACCAAAGCAACGCCCGCAGAAAAATCCCCTTTCCCACTGTGCGAAAGAGAAAGTAAATAGCCAGGGTGCTGGTGCAGGGCTGGGGCCCCGGGCAGGAGGGAGGCTGGGGCAGGGCCGGCCCCGCCGTCACGATAAAGCTGTGCCAGCGAACCCGCCTCCTTCCACCATGGCCCCGGCTCCCCGCGGTGCTGGCTGGGTACAGACCTGCCGCAGGAAAATCACCCCCCCCACCCGCGGCTCCAGCAGCACAGAGCTCTAGGGGCGGTTTAGCACCATGGGCCCCTCTCCTCGGCGAGGGGCTGGGTGCTCCGGGGGGCTGTATGGAAACCTTCCTCCTCCCACAGAACCAGAGCCAGCGAACGTCTGGGCATCTCGGTGCGGCCATGGGCCAGCAGCGCATGGCCCTGGCCCCCCCGCTGAGCGCTCTGCCCCTCCCCAGCCGCTGCGGGGCCAGGGAGCCATGCCTGGTGCTGGCAGGGGGAGGGGAGCTGGACGAGGGTGCTCCTGGGACACGGGGCGGCTGAGCTCGGCAGGCGGAGGGAGGGACCGGGACCATCCGTCCCTGGCTGGAGAAGAGCAAACCGGGAAGATCTCAGAGGGCCTAAGTGCATGGCACTACAGCTCTGCCCCCACTCCCATTCCCTTACCAGGGGCAATGAACCCCTGAGTCCTGGGCCCCCCCGCACCGCCCTGCCATGGTCCCCAAGTTGAATCCAGCCTCGGGCAGGAGACATGACCCTGACTGTGGTTCCACGTGTGGCCGGGCTGGTCCCTGTGGCCTCCAGGGCCCGTCCCAAGCTCCTGCCTTCTAGAGCTGGCAGAGAACATTTCCTGGGGGACACGGCCTTTCCAGAGCAGCCCGGGATGGCCCAGAGCGCGCCCAGTTCCCTCCTGCACCCGGGCGGGGCTGGGAATCGAAGGGACGGTTCGGGTTTCGATGGGGAACCACTGAGCAGATCACCAAGCCAGCAGCATGTGAGCTCCCCGCATGGCTCTGTCCAGAGAAACCATCCTCCTCCCTTCTTCGATAGCATGCGTGGCCTCCTCCCGGCTCTAGAGCCCCGGCTCTAGAACCCTGGCTCTAGAACACCCGGCTGCCCCTAGAAGCAGCCCTAATAAGCTCAGGAGACACTGGCCACCGCCTGCTGTGAACACAGACCATGGGAAGTCCCGCCTCTGGGGCATGACAGACAGCAGCCTCGCGGCTTCTGATTGGCTCCCTGCCCTATATAAACCCGAGGGGCCTTGGCTTTGGATACTGTGTCACACGAGCTTTTCATACCCAAGCTAGGGAGGTCCAACCTCCATGGAGCTGCTCTGAGCTGGGTGTGAAGGGGGCCGGGTCGCCACACCCAGTAGTTACCAGTGGCTCCCAGTCTAGCTGGAAGAGCACATCGAGTAGAGCCCTGCAGGGATCTGTCCTGGCTCCGTTTCTAGTGCAGATCCTCCTCCCGGATTTGGAGACGAGCTCCGAGAGGGCCCCGGGGAGGTTTGCAGCAGATTCCCAGCTGGGCGGGGGGCCCAGTGCTTTGGAGAACAGGCGTAGGGCCCCAAGTGAGCTGGACGAACCGTCGACATGGTCTGAAATAAAGGGGGTGAAATCTGACGAGGGCCAAATGCAACAGGCGCCACTTTGGGAGGAGCAAGCAGCCGCCCACGTCCAATCTGGGGCTGACGGGCGAGGGAGGAGGGCTGCAGGAAAGGGCCAGAGTGAACCGAATAGGAGGCTGCACTAAAACCTTGCTGCCAAAGCGAAGGGCAGGCGTCCTTGTGAGAAAGGCAGGAGAGGGAATCCTTCCACGCTGCTCCCGCCCGGGAGGCCTCAGCCCGGCATCACGGCCGGGGGACAGATCGGGGGAGATCGGGGCGAGCAACCAAATGGATGACTGGTCTAGAGCAGCTGGCCGGCGAGGGAAGGTTGACACCCCCGGGCTTGTTTCTTCTGGAGAAGACCAAAAAGGAGGCGGGTAACCATCGTCACGTGCATGACGGGTTATCAAGACCGTGAGGGTGCTTTCCATTCTCAGGGGAGGGGAAAAGAAACCCAGCCACGCCCAAACCCTCACAACATAGGAACGGCCAGACTGGGTCAGACCAAAGGCCCATCTAGCCCAGTGTCCTGTCTGCCGGCAGTGGCCAATACCACATGCCCCAGAGGGAGGGAACCGAACAGGCAATCACCAAGTCATCCCACCCCTGTCACCCATTCTCAGACTCTGACAAACAGACTAGGGACACCATTCCTGCACAGCCGGGCTAATAGCCACTAATGGACCTAACCTCCATGAATGTATCTAGTTCTTTTTTGAACCCTAGTAAAGTCCTGTTCTTCACAACATCCTCTGGCAAGGAGTTCCACAGGTTGGCTGTGCGCTGCATGAAGAAAAACGTCCTTTGGTTTGTTTTCAACATACTACCTGTTCATGGGAATTTCCCCTCATTTATGGGAGTGAAAGATTTTTTTTTCTCACTTCATTGCAAAGCGGAAAAATCCCATGAAAAGTGTTGAATGAAATGAAATATTCAAACGTGGTTCAAAGTTCCACCAAGAACAGGCATGGTCCCTCCCGGGGGGGCTCTAGTCAAGATGCAGGGGGGCAGCCTGTGGCTAACAGGAGGTGGAGCCACCAAGGGCAGGAGGGCCGGAGAGGGGCAGACGGAGCAGAGTGGGAGGGGGGGCCGGAGGGGGAATAGGGTTGAGGGCAATCGCAGACGGGCTGGTTGAGTGGCTTTTCTCTTGGCCATGTGGTGATGCTTCCTGGTCTCTGGGGGATGCTTGGCTCTGGGTGCCATCTGGTTCTGAAAAGAGGAAACTGGATTTGGCCAGAAGGAAACTCTGCTTTCAAGGGAAATCGTTTGAGGAACTCCACGGTGCTGCCCACAGGATGGGGGCGGGGATTGTCCCAGCTGGCAGCCTTCCCTGGACAAGGCCGCTCGCACCAATGCAATACAAAACCCAGGGGGTGCCCAGTGAAAGTGAGGCAACAGGGCTCGTGCGAACACGAGGACGCACTTTTTCACGCCGCGCCCCACTGAGTGGCAGGACTCCTTGTCCAGGGAGGTCATCATTGCCCAAAAGTGTAACGGGGTTCAAAAAAAGAATTGGGTGAGTTGCTGGAGGAAGGTCCATCGATAAACTCGTTAGCCAAGATGGTCAGGGGGTGCTAAACCTCTGACTGCCAGAGAGGGGGTGCTGCACACTGCTCCCAGAGCGGGGGCATGGCTAGGATGCTGGGGAAGGTGGACCATGCTCTGACCCAGTCTAGCAGCTCCCCAACAAGGCCCTGCCCAGGTGGGGCTGGCTGGCTTGTTCTGACATGCATATGCTGGCCCAGGAGCAGAGTCCAGGGACACAAAAGCCGAGGGCGGTGGTGGAAAAGGGGCTGGATCTCCGAAATCACACCCCAGTCCCAATCGTCCACCTCAGGCACACGTCTGAGCACCGAATCCCAGATCTGCATGTGCGCCCGAGGCCGAATGCTGGGCTTTCCCCCACCTTTTAACGTTTGCTACTTTGATGGTCTCACGGCTGCGTGCCCAAAGATACAGGGTGCTGCATTTCCCACGGGCAGCCAGAGCCCAGAGCACGGCCAGGAGAGCTCAGAAATAGAGCTCAGGACTTGCTGGGGAGAGCATGCCCTTGAAGGACAGTCCTGCTTCAAACGCCTCTCCCGAGAGAAGAAACACGAACAGGCTCCCTGAGGGAGGCCCAGCCTCACCCCTGCTCCTCCTGCGGGTTACAGAAGAGGAGGCACCGATGCTCCAGACTCAGGCCTGGTCTGCACTAGAGCAGAAGGTCTACCTAATATACGCAGCTCAGGCGACGGCAATTCCCTAGGTGGAGTCGATGTATCTTCAATCGCTGCCAGCCAGTGGGAAGGCGACGGGAGCCAACGCTCCCCTCGGTTTCCCTTATTCCGCATGAGGAGCAGGAGAACTGGCTCCGGCGGGGGTGCACTCTGAGTTTGATTTAGCGGGGCTTCACTAGACCTACTAAATCGAACACCGGGAGATCGATCGTGGCAGCGTCGATCATCTGCCTAGTGCAGACAAGGCCTCCTGCAGCGGGGTGGGACTGGAGGCATGTACCTCAGGATAATTATGCCTGCTACGGAGGGGGAACGGGACCCCGGAAAAGGGTCTGAAGTGCGTGCCTGGAACAAAACCCAGTGGGCATCACAGCCTGTCCTTCCAACACCCCGCCTCCTGTGCGACACAGAGAAGGGTGAAGGGAAAGACACCCCACTGCCTGCCCCAGGAGGGCTGTTGGAGTTTCTAGAGCAGTGGAGCCCCGTGTCTGCACAGCGATGGGGATCTGCGTTCCTAGGCACAGAGTGGTGGGAGAGCAGCCTCGGCGGCGGGGGGGGTGGGGTTTGGATGACGTGGGCACGGGATCCCGGCTGCATACAGCGCGACCGCCCGTGCAGCAGGCAGCCTTGCTGGGGGTCCGTTGCTTGTCTGAAGACCCTCATGCAGCCCAGTGTCTCTCATAAAGATGCCGCTAATTGGGGTGCTGCTGCAGAGAACCCATTCTTGGCAGGTCCAGGCATGCGCCCTGCTGGGCCCCGCAGGAACGCTGAGGTGAGCGGCAGGAGGCAGGACGTCATGCGCTGAGCAGGCGTCTTTGATTGTTACAAAAAGCAGCGCCGGGTTCCCAGTGCACATGTTTTCAGTTTCCTTTCTCCAGCAAGGCTGACACCGTGCTGGCAACGCGCCCCTTGGCCACTGCCAGGGTGGATCAGCGAGGCCCAGATGGCTTCGGGGAAAAGAGAACTAGTTCCCATCACCCCCCTCCTGCTCTGACCCCATTTTCCCCCCCGTCACGTTACTGGATTTGAGTGAGGCAGCCAGATCATTGCTGCACCCATGGAAGGGGGGGGTAGTTGGTCCCAAAAGTAGTATTTAGGGGGCCATGTGAGGTGTCAAATAGAAGCTTACTGTCTGCTAATTTCATATGTGCCATTCATGTAAATGTATAATGTCTGCGTGTGAAGTTATAAGTATGTACTTCGTGCGAGTATTAAATATTTCTCTGTGTGTGGCTGAGCATTGGGCAGAGCTCGGCCTATAGACATGCTAATTACTGAGGCTCTGTGGGACAATAGCACTCAATGGGCCAAGGACATGCCTCGGGAATGAGGAAGGACACCTAAGGGCTAGCAGCAGGGGACACAGGGATAGGCCGCTGGCCAGGTGACCTGCTGCAGCCAAGAAGAGATCAGGAAGGAGGTATAAATTGGCCATGTGGCCATCTCCATTTTGGACTCAGCTCAGCACTTCATCCCAGAGGCAGCAGTGCAGGGATCGAAGAGCCGGAAAGAACTGTGGACCCATCCTGACCTAGGAGGCGCAACAAGAACTTTTTAGCCAGCAGCGGTAACATCTCTGCTAGAACCTGCATCGAGAACTGGGAGACTCGATGCATGTAACGTATACTTGCATCCTTGCTCTCATGCTTTTCTTTCTTGTAGCAATAAACCTTTAGCTTGTAGATTCTAAAGGATTGGCTCAGCGTGATTTGTGGGTAAGATCCAGAGTGTAAATTGACCTGGGATCTGTGGCTGGTTTCCTGGAACTGGACAGAACTTGTTCGGGGAAGGTGAGATTGGGCTCTAAGACCCCTCCCCTGTGTATGAGGCCCGGGGCCATCTGGGGCACGGATATCGCTGGGGTGTCGGAGAGGTTTTGCTCGTGAGGCTTCAGGCAGGCAGCTGAAGCGATCTGTGGGACTGGTTTGTGGCCTGTTTGGGAAGGTCTCCAGCCTGGGGGCTGTAAGGAGCCCGGAATTTGAGCAATTCGCCCTGAGAGGACGCCCTCAGCTGTACCCATACCGGCCTGGTCCATCACACCTCCCCCCCCCCCCGCCTCCCATGCTGTGCGAGGGCACTGGGGTCAGCACAGACTGCCAGGGCAGAGCTCCCCCAACTTTCCCACCCGACCCCCCGCTTTACGCTCTGACCGGAACCAGGACGTAGCTGGGGGTCTCGGCCTCTCGGAGCCGCCCCAGGCCCGGCTGGGGAAGAATCCCAGCTCCCGTACACCGAGCTGAGAAGGGAGCCGCTGCAAATCCGGGCTGGCTTGGTCACGGCTCCCCAAGCATCCGTGGGCTCCAGTCGGAGTTCGGCCTGGGGATGGGACGAGAGGCAGCGTCGCGCTGCGCCTGAAAGTGAGCTGAAGGGACAGCAAGCAGGGTCCACAGTGGGAAGGCAGCCAAGGGGGTGAATGCCGCGAGGAATGAGACGCAGGGGGTAGCGTGTGGGCCAAAGGCTACAGAGCCCAGCCCAGCGGGTGCCTGGCACACATGCCCCAGCTCTCCGGACAGAGGCCGGAAGCTCGCAGCCTGTTCCGCGGCCGGTGGCCTGGCCAGTTCTCAGCGCAGGGAGCCCCGGTCTCCAACAGGCATTGGGGTTGAGGCCTCCCCATGTTGCTGCCCGAGAGGGAGCCGTGCCAGCCCCGTGGAGACAGAGGGAGGTGCTCTGCTAAGAGCGTGGGGTCCGCTACGGCGCAAATGCCTGCCTTGATCGGCAGCAGCAACGACGCCCAGAAGCCTTGGCCGGGATCAGGCCCCACGGCGCTAGGCGCAGAACGGTCATGCCATGAGAGACAGCGGCCTGTGCGGGTGTCTCCGAGCCGGCCCTTTGCCGGACCCCCCGCACCGCGCCAAAGGCCAGGCCCCTCTGGAGGGAACTAGTCAGAATATGGCCGCCGGACTGGGCAGGTGAGGCTCTGAGGCACTCTTAGAAAGCCTTAAATGGCCCGTCCTCCGGCCCGCCCTATACCGTTCCCCGGTGGGAACGTGTGGGTGGTGACACGATGGGGCAGCCCGACGCGGAGGGCCCTGTCCTGTGGGCGGGAATGGCCCCCCTGGGCCAGCCCCCGCCCGTGCCCAGCGATGTCAGGCCACGCGTGCGAGGCGGGTCTCCCGTGGCATTTCCGTAAAGCCTCTGGGGTGGCAGCGAGGACATGGCCGGGGCGTCTCCCCTTGGCTGTTTCGAAAGGCCTCGGGCTCAAGCCAGAGCGCCCGCAAGCTCTGAAACCAGAAGCCGGGAGGAAGAACCGGCACTCACTGGCTTTTCGGAAAAAGTTCCTGGCTTGTAAGCCAGCCCTGGTCTATTTGGGGGGGCCTGGTTCATGGTGTTTGAACAGCTGGAGTTGGCAACACTGCAGAGGGGGTCTGGCCTGCCTGGGTCCCATAGGGTGCAGTCGGGGGGGGGCAAGAGGGAGTCTGGTCTGCGTGGGACTTGTAGGGTGCAGGCCCTGGAGGGGTGTCTGGCTTGTGTGGGACTTGTAGGGTGCAGCCTGGGGGGGCGGGAGGGTCTGGCCTGCGTGGGACTTGTAGGGTGCAGCCGGGGGGCGGATGGAGGGGGAAGTATGACCTGTGTGGGGCCCATAGGGTGCAGTTTGGGGTGGGGGGGTGTCTGGCCTGCGTGGGACTTATAAGGTATGGACGGAGGGGAGGGGGTGTCTGGCCTGCGTGAGACTTGTAGGGTGCAGGCCCTGGGGGGGGGGAGGGGGAAGTATGACCTGTGTGGGGCCTATAAGGTGCAGTTTGGAGTGGGGGGGTGTCTGGCCTGTGTGGGACTTGTAGGGTGCAGCCGGGGGCGGGGTGGGGAGGATGGCCTGTGTGGGGCCCATAGGATGCAGTTTGGGGTGGGGGGGGAGTCTGGCCTGCATGGGACTTGTAAGGTATGGACGGAGGGGAGGGGGTGTCTGGCCTGCATGGGACTTGTAGGGTGCAGCCAGGGGTGGGAGAGGGGGAGGATGGCCTGTGTGGGGCCCATAGGGTGCAGTTTGGGGTGGGGGGGGGGTCTGGCCTGCGTGGGACTTGTAGGGTGTGGCCCTGGGGGAGGGGCGGGGGGCTCTGGCCTGTGCGGGGCCTGGAGAAGGAGGAGGCCTTGTGTTTTTCCTGTCAAATCAGCCGGCATGTCTTGGGGACCCCCCCCCCCCGGCCCAGTGGCGGGACGTGTTCCCTGGGAGCACAGGAGCCTACGCAGTGATAGTGAAAACAGAGCCAGGCACGTCGGGCCCCAGGGCTTGGGGCACGCTGATGCCAGGGCAGCAAGAGGCAGGAAGGAAGGGCCTGGCACGGTCCCAGGGGAGCCAGGGTGAGTGACAAGAGAACAAAGCCACAGGTGGCCGGGGCTGACAGCTGGGAAGTGTCTCCAAGAAAAGGCAGACTCCAATCCCTGGGGCACAAACAAACCTACAAGGGTCGGGGTGGGGGAGGCAGGAAAAGCCCAGTTCCCGGTTTGCTTTTCTTGTGCACGACCGAGGCCCCTTCTCCCTTCGGTGCCCGCTCCGGGGTGCCCGCTGCGCCTTGCCAGCCAGCCTGGGTCACCCTGTCTCAGACCAGACCTTTGTGCCGCCGTGGCTCCCGGCCATATCGCCTTGCTGCACCGTGGGTCACCGGCGCGCCCCTGCAGCTCGGCAGCTGCGCGGTGCCAGGCCAGGCCTGCGCCCGGGGGCTCCACGAATAGGAACGATTCTTGGCACCGTGTAACGGAAACCGCAGCGCCCCGGCCTGATGCCAGCTGGAGTAGTTCCTGCCCCTCACCTGGAAATCCCCTGCGCCATGTCAGCTGGGCATCACAACGGCGGCGTGGCCTGCGGGGGGGCCTACCACATGGCTGAGCTGCTCCCCCCCCCGAAGTAGCCGCGTGCCCCCGGTGAGCGGGGTGCACGTCTCCTCGCGGCACGGCGGTCACATGTGCCCGGAGCTGTTCATGGAGCGGGTTGAAATCAGTGGCGCTGGGGGGGGGGAAAGGGCGGCGTTTCGCTGTCCGGCGCTGTCTCTTGTTGCGGCGGAGGCGTGGCCTCACCGTACCACGTCACCCTGCCCGGGTCCCCCTCCGCCGCTAACTCGGCTGCGCGGTGCCCGGCCGGGCTGAGCCTGGGCTGCGGACCGACAGCCAGGCATTTCCAGCCCCTGCGCCCTGCGTCAGGCTCTCTCTGCCTCAGCGCGAAAGCGCTTCTGTCCCCGGCCCAGCCCGGTGGGCATCGGACCCCCGGCGCAGGGCCTGGGCCGGAGGGCTGGGCTCCAGGCGGCTCTCACGTGGCGGGGACACGGGAACCACGCAGCCGTTCCCACGGGAGGTGGCTCACCCCCCCCGGCAGAGGACGTCGCATCATTGCGCTCTGAGCAGCCGTGAGCAGGGAGGAGTCCAAGGCCAGGGGACACACCCTGGGCTGAAGGTGGAGGGGCCGGACCGTTCTTGGCCTTTGCTCGCCACCTTCTCAGTGGTCGGGGGGAGGGTGGTGCTGGGGCAGGAGGGCCGAGCGTAACTCACCTGGGAGCTGATGGGGCCACGGCACGCCTCAGCCTGGCTGGAGCTCTGCTCTTGGGCCAAGGAGCCTTCTCCTTCCATGGGGCACAGAGGCCTGCCCCCCAGAGCGCGACGTGGGCCTTCCTGCGGGTCCCTCGGAAGGATGGAGCCAGGCTCCGCGGGGGGTGGGCAGGGCTCCCCGCGTTAGCTCGCTCCCTGGGCCCTGCTGTTCTCACAGCTACTAGGGGACGGGAAGGGCTAAGGGAGACGTGAGCCCAGCTTTCTGCTGTCCCTGCTCGGCCCCCCCCCGCGTGTGACTCGTGCACTCACGCGTGGCTCCCTCATGCCACGTGGAGTGGGGTCTCCTTGGCACACGCAGCCCATCACGCTCACTAGCGGGAAAGGGGGCCCCCAGAAGGGGGGTTTCAGAGCAGGGGGGTTAGAACGTCTCCCGTTGCTGCTGTCGATGGGATGCGGGGCGGGGTTTTGAGCCACGGCTGCCCTGGAGCTCTGCCCTGTGCCAGTGACCGAGGGGGGGAGGAGAGCGGACAGCCGCCCTGCTGCGCTAGCTACTTGGCGCCTGGCTCTGGAGGCTTCCAGGCCACAGGCCCCTCTTAGCTGTCGCATCACTGCCTGGAAGGGGGGGGCTGGGAGACTTGGGGTCCCCCAGCAGGCTAAGCAGCAGTTTGGCAGAAAAGGCCCTGGGGATTGTAGTGGATGAGAAGCTGGAGATGAGCCAGCAGGGCGCCCTTGTAGCCAAGCAGGCTAATGGCATATTAGGGTGCATTAGGTGGAGCGTTGCCAACAGATCTAGAGAAGTGATTGTTCCCCTTTATTCGGCTCTGGGGAGGCCACATCTGGAGTATTGTGTCCAGTTCTGGGTCCCCCATTACAGAAAGGATCTGGATGCATTGGAGAGGGTCCAGTGGAGGGCGACCAAAATGATTTGGGGGCTGGAGCGCATGGCCTACGAGGAGAGGCTGAGAGATTTGGGCTTGTTTAGTCTGCAGAAGAGCAGAGTGAGGGGGGATTTGAGAGCAGCCTGCAACTCCCTGCAGGGGGGTTCCAGAGAGGCTGGCGAGAGGCTGTTCCCAGTGGGGGCAGGTGGCAGAACAAGGAGCAATGGGCTCAGGTTGCAGTGGGGGGAGGTCTAGGTTGATAGTAGGACAAACTCTTTCCCTAGGCGGGTGGGGGAGCACTGGGAGGGGTTCCCTAGGGAGGGGGTGGAATCTCCATCCCTAGAGGTGTCTAAGTCCCGGCTTGACCAAGCCCTGGCTGGGATGATTGAGTTGGGGTTGGCCCTGCTTTGGGCAGGGGGCTGGACTCGGTGACTCCTGAGGTCTCTGGCAGCCCTGGGACTCTCTGCCAGGGAGGGGCGAGCAATGAGTTTGCCCATGTCCACCCCAGGATCAAAGAGCAGTTCCCTTCTCAGGCTGGTTGTGATCTCCCTGGTCCCGATCTTCCTGGTCCAGAACCGATGGACCGGAGTGACTCCAGGGGCAGCCCGAACATTTACCGCCCTGCCGGCGGACGCCCCCACCCCGTCCTGCCAGACGCACGCTCCGTCTCAGACTCCCCCGCGGGATGCCGGCTGACACCCCCACCCCCATCCCGCCAGACGCACGCTCCGTCTCAGACTCCCCCGCGGGACGCCGGCCGACGCCCCCACCCCCGTCCCGCCAGATGCACGCTCCATGTCAGACCTCCCCCGCGGGGGACACCGGCCGACGCCCCCACCCCCGTCCCGCCAGACGCACGCTCCGTCTCAGACCCCCCCGCGGGACGCCGGCCCACAGGCCAGAGGCGAGGCGGGAGGAGAAAGCGGCGCGGAGAAGGCCGCGAGGGCATCGCTGCGGGGTCAGAGCCGCCGGTCGCCTGCACTGTGGGGTGGCCTGTCGCGCCTGGGAGAACGGAAAGGCAGACGGGATGCGCGTGGCTGAGCGGGAGAGACCAGAGACAGCCAGACAGCGAGGCCACAGGGCACGAGAGGGGGCCGGCAGGACAGAGCTGCCAGGCAGAGGGGGCCGGGGGAGGAAGGAAGCAGGGGGGGACGTCCCACTGGAGAACAGCGTGTCCCAGCCCAGCACTGCTGCACTCCATTCCCTGGGCGCAGCGGCAGGGCGGCGGAAAGTCCCTGGCCCTCGGCTCCGTGGTGACGATTCGGCTATTGACCATGCTGATACGCTGGCCTGGCCCGGTGCCAAACAAGGAGCGGTTTGTCCCTGGGGCCTTTTGACAAGAAGCGGAGGAGAGCAGCTGGTGCTTAACCCCTTGGTGGGGCGCCAGGAGGAGCCGTGGAACTCGCGCTGCCCCGGGGGCCGGGGGCCGGGGGCCGGCTCTAGGGGATCTCGCGCTGCCCCGGGGGCCGGCTCTAGGGGAACTCGCGCTGCCCCGGGGGCCGGGGGCCGGCTCTAGGGGATCTCGCGCTGCCCCGGGGGCCGGGGGCCGGCTCTAGGGGAACTCGCGCTGCCCCGGGGGCCAGCTCTAGGGGAACTCGCGCTGCCCCGGGGGCCGGCTCTAGGGGAACTCGCGCTGCCCCGGGGGCCGGGGGCCGGCTCTAGGGGAACTCGCGCTGCCCCGGGGGCCGGGGGCCGGCTCTAGGGGAACTCGCGCTGCCCCGGGGGCCGGGGGCCGGCTCTAGGGGAACTCGCGCTGCCCCGGGGGCCAGGGGCCGGCTCTAGGGGATCTCGCGCTGCCCCGGGGGCCGGGGGCCGGCTCTAGGGGATCTCGCGCTGCCCCGGGGGCCGGGGGCCGGCTCTAGGGGAACTCGCGCTGCCCCGGGGGCCGGGGGCCGGCTCTAGGGGAACTCGCGCTGCCCCGGGGGCCGGCTCTAGGGGAACTCGCGCTGCCCCGGGGGCCGGCTCTAGGGGAACTCGCGCTGCCCCGGGGGCCGGGGGCCGGCTCTAGGGGAACTCGCGCTGCCCCGGGGGCCGGCTCTAGGGGAACTCGCGCTGCCCCGGGGGCCGGCTCTAGGGGAACTCGCGCTGCCCCGGGGGCCGGGGGCCGGCTCTAGGGGAACTCGCGCTGCCCCGGGGGCCGGGGGCCGGCTCTAGGGGATCTCGCGCTGCCCCGGGGGCCGGCTCTAGGGGAACTCGCGCTGCCCCGGGGGCCGGCTCTAGGGGAACTCGCGCTGCTCCGGGGGCCGGCTCTAGGGGAACTCGCGCTGCCCCGGGGGCCGGCTCTAGGGGATCTCGCGCTGCCCTGGGGGCCAGCTCTAGGGGAACTCGCGCTGCCCCGGGGGCCGGGGGCCGGCTCTAGGGGATCTCGCGCTGCCCCGGGGGCCGGCTCTAGGGGAACTCGCGCTGCCCCGGGGGCCGGGGGCCGGCTCTAGGGGAACTCGCGCTGCCCCGGGGGCCGGGGGCCGGCTCTAGGGGAACTCGCGCTGCCCCGGGGCCGGGGGCCGGCTCTAGGGGAACTCGCGCTGCCCCGGGGGCCGGGGGCCGGCTCTAGGGGAACTCGCGCTGCCCCGGGGGCCGGGGGCCGGCTCTAGGGGAACTCGCGCTGCCCCGGGGGCCGGCTCTAGGGGATCTCGCGCTGCCCCGGGGGCCGGGGGCCGGCTCTAGGGGAACTCGCGCTGCCCCGGGGGCCGGGGGCCGGCTCTAGGACCTGCCGGGCGAGCGAGGGGCAGATGTGCCCACTGGGGCAGGCAGGTAGCTCTGACCAGGGCTCCAGGAAGGATGCTCCCACCAGGCTCCGAATCGGCGCCATCGGTATGGAGAATGAAGAGCGATGGACAAATAAAAAGGGAGCGGGGCTCTGACAGCCCCAAAATCGTCGTGATCCCCCCTTGCCCCCAGGGAAATGAAGATGGCCCAGGAAAGCTGGTGTGAGTTCTGAGAGCAAATCCACCTGGCTCCCCCTTGCGATGATCTCTCTTATGGCAGGTGTTTGCTTGCAAGGTATTATTCAGAACCTCCTGTCCCTGCGTGCTCTAGCAAAGTCCAGACTGGTGAACAAGAGAGACCAAGATGGAAACAATCTTCCTGCTGGAGGCTGATCTTACTAAACTTTCATTTCCTGACTTTTTTTTCAGGTTCTCTTGCACTAAATTCATCATAACCTGTACATTCTCCTTAAAACAAGTGACATGCTCCCCTCTGGGCTGTCCTGTTTTCTCTGTACAGGTTGAACCTCTGTAAACCAGGACTCCCTGATCTGGCAACACCTGCGATCTGGCAGGACCAAGGATGTTCCAGGACCAGAAAGTCCTGGTGGAGAGCTGGCGGCTGGGGTCCCCGCAGTTGGGTTGCCTGGCGCATCACAGCTGGGCTACCAGGAACAACCCAGCGGGGCTGCCCGGCATAGCCAGGAAAGGGGTGGGGGGGACCAGCAGGGCAGTGAGGCTGGTGGCCAGTCCAGGGCTGGGGGGGTGCCGGTAGCAGGGGGGCCAAAGATGACCTCCCTCAGTCCTGCAAAATCCCTCATCCAGGACGGGTCCGGTCCCCAAGTGCCGGACTAGAGAGGTCCAATCTGTACTACTCTCCTAAGAGTCTTGAATCTAATCTAGGGGTCCCCCCACCTCCCCCACAGCAGATCCAGCCCATAGATTGTGGAGAAATGTGTCTGTACTCAGACAGAGGGTGAGGGAGAAACACATCCCAGCCGCTCTCACGCCTGGGCACGCACGTTTTTAGCATCGCTTTTAACGTTCCACGAACTCTTTCCAGCCGCCCCCGCGTGTCCATGTGGGGCCCTGTGGGACGGCTTCGGAGGGGCTGTCGAGGCGAGCCTCTCCCTGTTGGCGCTGGCCCGGTGTCGCCTTTGCCGCGGTGACCAAAGCAGCATGTCTCGCAGGGGCGGCAGCGTTGTGCTGGCGCGTCCCGGGAGTGAGAGCTGTGGCTAAGAAGAGACGCTTCCCGAGTTAGGGACACGGAAGCACAGACCCAAGACTGGAGTCTGGTCTGGAGTGTGGGGCCAGTTCCCTCTGGGACCCAGGGGCCAGCATGGCGTTTACGGTGGGGGTGGCGGGTGCAGACTGGGGGTGACATTACGTTTGGGGCAAGATGGCTTTCCATGGCCAGGAGCCTTGTGGTGCCTGCCCCCCCCTCAGGGCGAGAGGGCTGAGAATCAGGGCTCCCTGGAGGTTTTGTAACAAAGTTGGGGGGGGGGCGTTTATTCCTAGAACCCACCTCCCTCTTAACCTGGGCCGCAGGGGAATTGCGCTTCCCCTGCAGTGTGTGCCCCTCCTGAGCCCTTTGCTCAACGGATTCATCAGCAATTTAGCTGCCTCCAAAGCTGCCGGGGGCGGGGGGGGGGGGGCGGTTGCCACAGAGGGCCGCTGTTACCTCCTCTGCGACTGCCCACAACAATTGCTCTTGGGCCATCAAATCAAACGGCTTCCCGTCATGGCCGCCAGCCCGTTTTCTCATCTCGCGGCCCGTCGCAGCCACATATGCCACACGAGGGACTGTGTCGAGCGTTTGAAGGTTTCCGTCTGTCGGTCGCCAGGACCCGGGGTGATCTGGGACCTCGCGGTACATTTTCTGTACATCTCCGGTACCCCTTCGCCTCAGCCTCCTCCCCAGCATGCACAACGGGTCCGGGGTCCCCAGTCAGCCCGGCTGAGAGGATGGGCATCCATTTACCCACTAGAATCTTCCGGGTTGCGCACGTCTCTCCAAGGTGGGCAGGAGCGCCTCGGAGCAGACAGGCTCTTGCTAAGCCGGGCTCTCTCCCCCATCCTGTGAGAGACAGCTCGGGCTCCCAGCCACAGGGTGCTCCGGGACTTGGAGCTTCAGTGCACGCCTTCTCCCCTCAGCTGCCAGCTGTTCCAGGTGGCCTGGGTGGGCTTTTCCCTCCATTCTGGCGCTGGCTTTGATGGCTGCCGCATGTTCCATGAATCTTCAGGAGGTGCTCTCCTCTGCCTCAGTTTCCCTGATCCACAGCTCTGACACCATTATTTCGTGCTCACGTTCTTTCTGGGCCTCTAGGAGTTGCCATCAGGCCAGTTCCTGTGCAGTGTCCAGAGCTGCGGGGCTCTGGGACACCAGGTGGTAGTTCCTGAGGAAAGCTGTCTCTTGCTGGTTGGAGGTTTTCCTCCTACAGGATAATCCTAGAGCACTAGAACTGGAAGGGACCTTGAGAGGCCATCAAGTCCAGTCCCCCTGCCCTCATGGCAGGACCAAGAACCATCTAGACCATCCCTGACAGGTGTGTATCTAAACTGCTCTTAAATATCTCCAGAGATGGAGATTCCACAACCTCCCTGGGCAATTTATTCCAGCGTTTAACCACCCTGACAGGCAGGAAGTTTTTCCTAATGTCCATCCTAAACCTCTCTTGCTGCAGTTTAAGCCCAATGAATCTTGTCCTATCCTCAGAGGCCAAGGAGAACAATTTTTCTCCCTCCTCCTTGTGACACCCTTTTAGGTACTTGAAAACCGCTCTCCTGTCCCCTCTCGGTCTTCTCTTTTCCAAACTAAACAAGCCCAATTCTTTCAGTCTTTCCTCATAACTCATGTTTTCTAGACCTTTAATCATTTTTGTTGCTCTTCTCTGGACCTTCTCCAATTTCTTGCAATGCAGTGCCCAGAACTGGACACAATCTTCCAGTTGAGGCCTAATCAGCATAGAGTAGAGCGGAAGAATGACTTAGGATGGTGAGTGCCTGCCTCTGGGCAGACTGTCCGAAAACAGGGCAGGCACCCCAGGCTGGGACAATGTTCTATAGTTAGATATCACCAAGCCAGTAGCAAACGAGACTGCCTAGGTCATTAGACCAGTCTTCCCAGGCAGTCACAGACAGTGGCCTTAGACTTTGCTGTTGTGACGTAGTGTGGGTACCTTGCTGGTTGCTAGGCTTGGGCTGTGGGTGACCTCCGCTGGCTGCTGTCTGTAGCACGGCCCAGCAGGGCAGGGGATGAGTCATGATGCAAGGGGGCTCTGAACCTGTCCGACGAGTTATCCCCCAGGGAGCGGAACAATGGGAAGGAGGGGAGTGGAGCCTTGGCTGGGGGCAGGGCTGGAAGGGAGTAGTTAGTTAGTTGCTGTCTGGGATCATGGAGGAGACAGCCTAGGGAAGGGGCTGGAATTTAGGGGCCCAGTCCCCCCCATCTCGAGGGGGGCTGAGGCATCCTAGGCCTGCCCTGTAACCAGATTACATCTGTGCTGTGCTGTATCCTGCAGAAGCAATAAACTCCCTCTATTCTACTGGCTGGTGGAGTCTGTTCGTGCCACTACAGGGGTGCAGGAGATGGGGAAACCCCAATGTGCCGGCATAGCCGTCAAGCTGGACTTAGTGTTAATGGTCACTTACACCAAAAATCACACCCCATGTAGATTGCTCCCAGTCCGAGATGAGTCACTTAACCCAGGTCCACTGGTGTCCTCAGTGTCACACCAAAGACTGGCAGCCAGTTCTATAGAGAACGTTGTGGAGTCTATTAGCTAGATAAAGCAACAAGAGCTACTGAGAAGTTAAAGCAGATAAAATACATACACCGGTAAGTCGCAGTTTGTAACTCCAAATGGTGACAGTCATGTAATAAACTTCCAGTCCCACAGAAGTCTTCTCATGGTACCCAGTTTGTCCGTGGGGCTCTCTGTTTTGCATCCAGTACCTTTCCTATAAGGGTACGTCTACACAGTCTACACTACAAGCCTTTATTTTGAAATAATGTCGAGCTGAAGGATCTCTTACTCTGACTCCATTTCATGAAGCCTCATTTCATGAAGAGTAAGAAAGTCGATGGAAGAGTTTTCTTTCTTCGACTTCCTGCTGTGTAGACAGCGCCAGAAGCCAAATTAAGCTCTTTCGACTTCAGCTCCGCAATTGCCTTCTTCATCTGCCTTCCAGCAGGCTTCTCTCTCGTCCGTGGGGTTATTCAGTTACAAGGGTGTGCACCATGCAAATGTGTGCCCCTACCTCGTAACAGGATACAGATACATGAAAACAACGCATGTGGCATCCCAGTAGTTTTCATGAAGTTCAAACCTCAAATGCGCTCTGTTCAGCCATCCCTTTGATCTCTGCTGATGCACCAGCCAGCCGATGGGGCTGGCTCCCAGATGTGCATTCGCAAGCATTCGGGCAGGCCTGGCGTTTTGGCATGAGCTGGCATCTAGTCTGCCAGCATCACACATGCTTCCTGCGCAAGGGCTGCCAATCCGGTGTGTTGTGCCGAGGGTGGACGAGGCCCAGAATAAACCACAGCCCTGCCATCCAAGCGCTCACAGTTGGGGCAGGAAACATAGAAGCACATGGGGTGGGGGGGAAATTACCTTGTTAAGGCCCCCAAATCACTACAACAGGGAGCCGAGCTCGGGGGGGGGGGGTGAGGCTGGGATAGCCTCCACCCCGAGCTCAGGGGGGAGGTGAGGCTGGGACAGCCCCCACCCCGAGCTCAGGGGGGAGGTGAGGCTGGGACAGCCCCCATCCCGAGCTCAGGGGGGAGGTGAGGCTGGGACAGCCCCCACCCCGAGCTCAGGGGGGAGGTGAGGCTGGGACAGCCCCCACCCCGAGCTCAGGGGGGAGGTGAGGCTGGGACAGCCCCCACCTCGAGCTCAGGGGGGAGGTGAGGCTGGGACAGCCCCCACCCCGAGCTCAGGGGGGAGGTGAGGCTGGGACAGCCCCCACCCCATGCCTAGGGAGCGCTTGTTCCATCCCCAGGCAGCCGTTCCAGTGCAGAGTGGCCCAGGAGAGCTGCCAGAAGTGGAGCTTGCTGGTTATGAGGCGTTGTGGCCTGGGGACAGCGAGGTAACACCTGGGCCCAGCCACGCTGAGACCCCCCCCCCCCCCGAAGCCCCCAGAACGGCGCTTTCTCCCTGCGTTTGGGGGGCAGAACTCAAAGCTCTCCTGCCTCCTGGCAGCGCGGTGGGCACCTGTCCATCGCCGAGCCCAGCCAGGAGCTGAACCCTGGGAAAGAGCTTGCCTGCCCACCAACCCCGGGGGCCTGCGGGTGGCTGTGAAGCACCCTCGCCAGCGCCACGGGAGCTGAGGAGAAGGGTTGTGCAGTGGGGTGGCGTGTCCAGCCAACTCGCCCTGGAGGGGAGACGCTCGACACCTGAGCCGAACGGGGCCCTGGGGCCAGGCCAGGCCAGGTCCCACTGCAGCTGCGAAGAAGGCGTGTTCTGCAGCTTTGTTTGGTGTAGGCTGGAGGCTCCCCCTTCTCCGCCCACTCTGAGCGCGGGGCCTGGTGCGGGCTGGGCCGAGCGAGGTGCCTACGAGCCGATGCCGCAGCCGGAAGGGGCCGTTCCGATCAGCTCCTCCGGCACAGCCCTGGCACCTCCCACCAGCGCCTGCCGCCCTGGGCGCTTGTGGGGACGGTTTGATCCTTTCGAAAGGCGGCCGAGCTCCCACCCATCCCAGCCTCTGCCGCGGCCCCCGAGCAAGCGCACTCCCCTGCCCGGCGGGCCCTGGGCTCTCATGATGTCAGCCCCCCAGGGGGCACGGGGTGGCTGCCCACGCGCACACAGGCACGCAGCGTGGGGAGCGGGCTGTACTTGCAGATTCCTGCCCGGTGCCCGTTCTAGACTCTGTCAAAGAGCCAGGCTGGGTTTCCAGCCTTGGGCCTTGGTTCCATTCCTGGCCCTGTCGCCTCGTCTCTTCCCTAGTGTCCACAGGGAGAACGTTTCTATTCTCCTCCTCTTTGCCGGATGGGAAGCGCCTCGGGGCTGGGCCTGCCCCCCCGCTGTGGGGCTGCAGTGGGGCGGGGGCTGGCGATGCCACGGGAACAGAAAATCGGAGGCAATGACCCGTGGCAGCAACAGTCATGGAGATCAAAGCGAGGGCCAGGGAAACCGGCCCCCTTGGGAAGGCGGTTTCTGAAGTGGTGCCGCCGGGCAGCCGGCTCCTTCTGCCTCCCCCACGAGGCTGAAAATTAACTGCTTTTCAGTCCTGTGTCCCTCCAGCTCTGGGGGACTGAGCTGGACAAGGGGCGGCTGGACACAGACTCCCTCGTGACATTTCCTGGCCTGTCACACACGGGGGTCAGGACAGAGGATCAAACGGTCCCGCCTGCCTTTGAACTCTGCGAATCTAGGACAGCAAGGAGGGGATTTTCAGCATGGCGGGTGCTTGCCTTGTAGTTTGTCCTGTCTGCCTGCAAGGAGCGGTGACAGCCGGTATCAGCAGCCTTCATGCAACAAGCCTGTGGCCAAAGCCCCAGGGAGCCGTGAAACTGGTTTCCTGGGGCTGCGCCATCAGCGTCTTTCGTTAGTTTCTCCGTTAATGCTTGAATATTGCCCGTGGGAAGCTTCTGGCTGGCCGGCCACACGGCGGCCGATCCCTGGGCTTTTAATGTCCTGACTGGGTTCAAGACACGCCCACTCGGAAAACGTTTTCCAAGAAACGGAAGAAATAAAGTTGAAGCGTTGACGCCGAGCTCGCTGGAATGCTCCTCATGCCGTAACGCGGCGCCCCCGCTGAACGGCGCACTGGCATGGAAGGCCCAGGCGTCTGTCTGCTCTCGCTTTTCCATTCAGATCCCCTCCCTCGGCTGATGTCGGCGGCGCAGATCCTGAACCACATTTTGGTTGAGGCGGGAGAAGAGCATCCCAGCACCTTTGAGGATCTAGGCTGGAGTGCCTCTCCTTTCCCAAAGGACGCCCTGCCCTGCTCTGGGATGCCTACAGCCAACCCTCCAGCCGAAGCAAATGCCTTCCAGCAACCACACAGCACACCTCAGACACCCTCACCCAGGGCCCCGCCCCTGCAATAAACTCTGGTGCCAACTCTGTCCACACATCTACACAAGCAACTCCATCACAGGCTGTGACGGCGCGTCGGGGACCCCCGACCCTGCACCCCTGTCCGCAGCAAGATGTGACTCCGCCAGCCAGTGGAATAGAGAGGGTTTATTGCTGCTCCGAGACACAGCACAGACCGGGTTCGGTGTGGCCATCGGAGTAAGGGGCAGGCAGCCTCCGACCCCGTGGGACACAGGCCCCTGAACCCCCAGTACTCAACTTAGTCTCTTCTCTTCATGTTTGCCCAGCTCAGACTGCCCCTTCTCCAAACCACAGAACACTCCTCCCCCAGGCAGCCCCCCCCCGTCCTTTGTTTAAACCCCTTCCCCTGACCACATGAGAAGTTGCCTACGTGCCCTGCCCCCAAGGACTGCCCCCCGCTGGGCAGTGCTTACAGACACAGGCCAGTAGGGGTCACCCACAGCACAACACAGCAACCAGTGACTGCCCAACCAGAGTGGACCCAGGGCCACAAGGGTGTACAGCGCCCCCTCCCCAGAGTGCACAGCCCCCCCACTACGTCACACAGGCCCTAACCACACAGCCACCACATCAGGGGCTGGCACTCAGGAATGGGTCTCAAAGTAGCCCGCCTTCTGCCAAGGAATTTCAAAGACGAACTACGGAGAGAAACTGCAGGACTGGCCTTCATCTGCACATTTGACGCTGTCGCTCACGGCCTGGGCAAAGACCTGAACGGGAGGGGCCGTTATTCAACACCCAACTGGCATCAGACCCTACGTATGGGACCCTTCCAGCCCACTCCATTCGCCTCCTCAGCACCGGCCCTACAACTGACAGCTACTTCCCCCCTTCTTTTTCTGTTCCCCCTTTTCTCTCCATCCTGCTCCTCTGAAGAAGTGGGTTTTGCCCCCGAAAACTCATGATAAATAATTATATAATCCTAGAACACTGGAACTGGAAGGGACCTCGAGAGGTCATCAAGTCCAGTCTCCTGCCCCCATGGCAGGACCAAGCACCATCTAGGTTGCGTGTCCAACCTGCTCTTCAATACCTCCAGGGATGGAGATTTCACAACCTCCCCAGGCAATTTATTCCAGTGTTGAACCACTCTGGCAGTTAGGAAGTTTTTCCTAATGTCCGACTTAAACCTCCCTTGCTGCAGTTTAAGCCCATTCCTTCCTGTCCTATCCTCAGAGGCCAAGGAGAACAATTTTTCTCCCTCCTCCTTGTAACACCCTTTTAGATACCTGAAAACCGCTCTCATGTCCCCTCTCGGTCTTCTCCTTTCCAAACTAAACAAGCCCAATTCTTTCAGTCTTCCCTCACAGCTCATGTTCTCTAGACCTTTCATCATTCTTGTTGCTCTTCTCTGGACCCTCTCCAATTTCTCCACGTCTTTTCCGAAATGTGCTGCCCAGAACTGGACACAACACTCCAGCTCTCTCTCTTAATCTCTAAGGTGCTACAGGACTGCTCGTTGTTTTTTTAAAGCTGCAGACGAACCCGGCCGCCCGTCTGAGACTGGGATGCTAAGAGCACTTGGGACCTTCCATCCCGTGGGTGGGCAGGCCGGGGACTTGCAGAAGAAAGAGGTGGAGATCCTGTCACCGATGCCTGTGTCTCGATGCATCGGCTCCAGGCGGCCGAATGAAGTTGCGCAGGCGGCCTTCCGGCTGCACTTTCTAACTGCAGACTCGGCGGCTGAAGCCGGCGCCTTTGAGCACTGGCATTGGTGCATGTAATATTAATACAGACAGAGCCGCGTTCCAGGGCACCTGCATTCAGGGTGAACCACGAACGTCGGATGTGCTGCCGGATAGTAGCTCCCGTGGCGGTTCTCAGTCCCCACCCCTTGCTCTGCAAGCCTGTGCCAGCGTGTACATGCGCCTCGGGGAACTCCGCCCCGCACCCCGTGGGGCAAGGAGCAGCAGCTAATTACGATGGAACCCGTCGGAAGAGCTAGCGCCAGCTCCTTCCGAACGGCCGCCTCTCTTCGCTGGCGGACTTCAAAGCGACGTGATTCATCCCAGCTCTGCGCCGCTCCCAAGCCCCGCACGCTCGTTGCCCAAGCCTGCCCTTTCCTGCTGGAGGCCGGTGTTGTCACCCCCTTCAAGAGCTGGGAACCTGAGGCCCGGAGTGGTGAGGTGACCTGCCCTGGGTCACACAGTGAGTCAGTGGCAGAGGAAGAATTAACACCCCAGGGGCTGCTGCTTCCCAACCCTGAGCTTGATTTGCACCATCTCTCCACAGCACCTGGTGTGTCCTCCGGCAGCCGGGGCATGTGATGACCCCACCACATGGGCCCCAGCTGGGCTCCGGCATCAATGATTTAGAGACTGGCCTAGAGAGGACGCTTATTAAATGTGCAAAGGGTACCAGGCTGGGAGGGGTTGCAAGTGCTTTGGTGGACAGGGTCATAGTTCAAACTGATCTGGACAAACTGGAGAAATGGTCTGAGGAAAACAGGATGAAGATTTAGTTGGGATTGGTCCTGCCTAGAGCAGGGGGAGGACTTGATGACCTTCTGAGGTCTTTCCAGCTCTATAGTTCTATGATTCTATGAAGTTTAATAAGGAGAAATGCAAAGTGCTCCACTTAGGAAGGAACAATCTGTGTCACACACACAGAATGGGAAGCGACTGTCTAGGAAGGAGCACGGCAGAAAGGGATCTAGGGGTCATAGCGGACCACAAGCTAAATGTGAGTCAACAGTGTGACACTGTGGCAAAAAAAGCAAACACGATTCTGGGAGGCATTAACAGGTGTGTTGTGAGTAAGACACGAGGAGTCATTCTTCTGCTTTGCTCTGCGCTGATTAGGCCTCAGTTGGAGGATTGTGTCCAGTTCTGGGAGCCACATTTCAAGAAAGATGTGGAGAAATTGGAGAAGGTCCAGAGAAGAGCAACAAGAATGATGAAAGGTCTAGAGAACATGAGCTATGAGCGAAGACTGAAAGAACTGGGATTGTTTAGTTTGGAAAGGAGAAGACTGAGAGGGGACATGATAACAGTTTTCAAGTACCTAACAGGGTGTCACAAGGAGGAGGGAGAAAAATTGTTCTCTTGGCCTCTGAGGACAGGACAAGAAGCAATGGGCTTAAACTGCAGCAAGGGAGGTTTAGGTTGCACATTAGGAAAAACTTCCTGCCTATCAGGCTGGTTAAACACAGGAATAAATTGCCTGGGGAGGTTTGTGGAATCTCCATCGCTGGAGATATTTAAGAGCAGGTTGGACAGACACCTGTCAGGGATGGTCTAGAATCTAGATGGTGCTGGGTCCTGCCGTGAGGGCAGGGGACTGGACTCGATGACTCTCGAGGTCCCTGCCAGTTCCAGTGCTCTAGGATTCTGTAATTCCAGCATTTGTGCCCTGGGGGTCCCACGGCAGATCACCACTGGTAGCTCAAATGAGGTCACTGGTTCTAATCCAGCCTAGGTCAGTGGCCAATCGAGCTGTGCCCATCTGATGGCTGTGCAGTGATCCCTGGGAGAGGCAGCAGTGGGGCACCACCTGGTTCTTAGGGGACCATTGCCCAGAACTCTGCTGTGTGGCTGGCACTCATTGCCTCTCCAACTGGCAGCTGAGGAGCAATGGAGTAAAAGGCTCCTGCATCACTGCTGGGCCTGGACCATCAAGCCAGCCCAGACACCTCTCAGCTAAGCACGGCTGTTTATCTGAGGTGCCTGCTGCCCCTCACCATGGGATCTAGGGTTGCCAGGTGTCTGGTTTTTGCCTGGACAGTCTGGTATTTGTGGCCCTTATCCGGTAAACACCCCCCAGAAAATACCGGTATTTTCTGTGTTTTTCGGATGGAAGGCCGGTGCGGATATTCTTCCCCTGCCACGTTGAGGGAACGGGGAGATTTAAAGGCGCAGTGACCTTCCCCCCCCCCCAACAAGTTTGGTCCCCCATTTTTTTTTTGTTCAACCAATTTGCCCTGCCATGTTTGGGATTTTTGGTGAAAATATCTTGCAACCCTACTCCTGCCCCAGAGACTCAATAGCGATAGTGAACTGCAGGAA
This sequence comes from Pelochelys cantorii, assembly GCA_032595735.1. Classification (NCBI taxonomy): domain Eukaryota; kingdom Metazoa; phylum Chordata; order Testudines; family Trionychidae; genus Pelochelys; species Pelochelys cantorii. Next base: position 225,091 of record CM064330.1, on the reverse strand, counting down.
GTGGCCCATTTTGAGTCAGGTCAGAATCCGCGGACGGATGAGGAACTACAGGAGAGGAGACTGGGCCTTGCGGTAGTGTGAGACTCCCACTTTCTTTTCTTGTTCACCTGCGGGGGCGAGGCGAGGGTCGCCAGCTGTCTGGTTCTGAACCGCACTGACCAGTGTTTGAGCTTTCTGTCCGGGAAACAAACTGAGAAATAGAAATGAGAAAATCGAACTGTCCGGCATTTTCTAACTCCGATGGCATGTCGATTGGGATGGAGTGGCCAGTGTGTCCGGTGTGTTTGTTGAAACCATCTGGCAACCCTAGGCGAGGCAGGGACATGACAGCTGGGGGTTACAGCCACAGAGCCCGGGGTGAGAAGGGCCGCACAAGCCGGCCAGTCCACCCCCTTCCCCCTGCAGGATTTTTCTCTTGCTCCCTCTGCCCCGGCCCTGCCTGTCTTTCAAAGGAGACCGGAGCAAAGGCATTAATGGGCCTTGGAGATCAAGCCCCAGGGCAACTGCTCCTTGTGCTGGGAATTGTGGTCCGGGAGGAGAGAAGTGCGGGTGGACGGGGAATGCCTGGGCTGCTCTTCAAGCAAGATGCAACCAGAGCTTCTGGGAACCAGAGCTTCTGCATGTGCTGTTTGCCCGGCCCCCCCTTTGCCTTAGCCTGAGCGGGGAAGTGGCTGGAGCCGTGGCTTAGGGGCATAGTGTGAGCTCTGCAGGCTGGCTGCACCCACCCTGAGCGTGTCAGCCCCACTCCGAGCCGGGGGAAACACATGGAGCTGCAGTGTAAACTGCCCCCTTTCATGCACACGCACACGTGCACACACACACACACACATGCACACAAGCATGCATGCACACACAAATGCATGCACACATGCACCTGTGCATGCATGCACACACATGCGTGCACACATGAATGTGCACACAGACATGCAAGCGTGCACACATGCACACACACACGCGCGCACACATGAGCACATGCACCAGCACACACACACACACGTGCGCCCAGGCACACACATATGCACATAAATACATGTGCGCACACAAGCACACACACACATGTACACACACACACACGTGCACTCACATGCACACACACATGAATGTGCTCACAGACATGCAAGCGCACACACATGTACATGCACACACATGCTTTTCCCAGTCCTATCCAGGAGGACAGAGAGGAGAGTTCATTTTCCCTCTGCCCTATCCTGGGCTTCTCTGTGCAGGGCAGGGGGCTGGCTAGCGCGCACTGGGAAAGGAGACCCCAGCAAACCCACAGCACGAAGGCCACTGGGCCAAATCCTGCTGATAACGCCACCTGCCTCCAGCCCCCTGGGGTGCACCCGAACCCGGGACCTAGCGGTGAGCAGCTCCACAGCCTGCCCCCTTCAGGCGCCTGTCCTGGGCTCCTGGCTCTGGCCCCACCACACGAGAGACCCAAGAGGGGCCAGCCCCGCACAGACGTGAGCCAGTGCCGCTCCGCCACGGCCGCGGTGCCCCGGCTCTGGCCCAGCCTCTGCGAGCTGTGTCGGGAAGCCATGCCCGCCCACAGGCAAAGGGCAGGGCGCGCCGGGACACCGCGCTCTGGGCTCCCCACGGCCCAGGGGAGCCGGGCGGTGCGGTACACGCGGTCAGACGCACGCATACAAATGGCGCCATCTGGCCAGAACACCAGTGCCTCTCCGAACTCCCTTCCCCCCGCCACTGCCAGGCAGCCACCGCTGGGCTGGGCTGCAGCAGCTGTTTCAGGAGAGCCTGTGGCCCCTGTACCATGGCCCCTGCAGGAGGGGAGGCTGGGAGTCCCAGTGCCAACCAGCCGGAGGCTGCTGGGGCCCGGCACTTAGACTCGGACCTTTGTGGGCCATGGCTGAAGGGGCCCTGCACCAGTGCAAAACCCAGGGGCTGCTGGCACAGTCTCCTGCTCCTTCCCCGGCTCGGGGGGTTTTGCCTTCCCGTCGGAGGGGTGCACGTCGGACCCCTGAGCGCTGCCTGGGCCGTGTCGGCCAGGCCAGCCTTTGCACTGGGGGGGGCTGCCCCCCCCCCACCAGCATGGGTTAGTAGGGAGCTGGCGGGGGTCTGTGAGGGGCCCCAGGGGGCCCAGCCCGCGCTGTTCCCGGCTGCACTTCGTCCGAGGCTGGGCTGGCTGCTGCAGAGAGTCGGAGCTCTCTTGGCCTGCTGCCAGGGCCGAGCCGCGCTAAGTTTCAGTCTGAATCCAGCCTGCGAGTCAGTTTCTGTTCCCCGGCGGCCCGGCCCCTTCCTCCCGTTTACAATAAGGAGCGGGGACTTCCCGCGGGGAAGGAGCCGTCCTGCGGCCGCGCGCGCCCTCTCTAGCGGAAGTGGGAGCGCCGCTCGCCCAGCCTTCCCGCTCAGGGCTCAGCGATGCTAAGGACCTGCCTGCCGCCAGAAACGGCCGAGGCGAAGACTTGAGCCTCGGAAGCATCACAGCCCCGGCTGCCGGCAGGGCCCCCTGGCCGTGCTGCGAAGGGGCTGCGCTGGGCGGAACGGCGCAGGGGGGTATTAGCTCACACGAGCCGGCCCCGGGCAGTGCTTCGAAAGCAGAGCCTGGCTCTCCCTCGCTGCCAGGGGCTGTGCTTCGGCATGAGGTGCGGCTCGCTGCACAGCAGGCCACGCTCTTATCCTGGAAGGCAGATGTTGCGTCAGCCCAGGGCCTGAAACCCCCTCTGCCGTTTCATTGGGAGAGAATCCCCCAGCCCCCCAGTGTTGCTGTGCACTGCTAAGCGGCAACGGGGTCCCATCCCGGAGTGTTGCTAAGCAGCAACGGGGTCCCATCCTGAGTGTTGCCATGCGCCACTAAGTGGCAACAGGGTCCCATCTCAAGTGTTGCCAGGGGTTGCTAAGCAGCAATGGGGTCCCATCCTGGAGGGTTGCCATGTGTTGCTAAGCAGCAATTAGGTCCCATCCTATAGTGTTGCCATGCGTTGCTAAGTGGCAACGGGGTCCCATCCTGGAGTGTTGCTAAGCAGCAATGAGGTCCCATCCCAGAGTGCTGCTAAGCAGCAACAGGGTTCCCATCCCGGAGTGTTGGCGTGTGTTGCTAAGCAGCAACGGGGTCCCATCCCAGAGTGTTGCTAAGCAACACTCCGGGATGGGACCCCGTTGCTGCTTAGCAACACTCTGGGATGGGACCCCCGTTGCTGCTTAGCAACACTCCAGGATGGGACCCCGTTGCTGCTTAGCAACACTCTGGGATGGGACCCCGTTGCTGCTTAGCAACACGCTGGGATGGGACCCCGTTGCTGCTTAGCAACACTCCGGGATGGGACCCTGTTGCTGCTTAGCAACACTCTGGGATGGGACCCCGTTGCTGCTTAGCAACACTCTGGGATGGGCGCTCGCGTTGCTCAGGAAAGGGATTCCTGGCTCTTCAGAAACCCAAACCCACGAGCGCTTTGTGACTGGTGCCTTCTGGAAATCCAGCCCCCAACGGGACAATCCGGGGGGACCCATGAGACACGCCTTGCACCCCCGGTTCTGCGGTGTCTCTTCGGTCCTGTAGTTCTTCGTCCCCGGGTAGCATTGGCGGCTGTAGCTGCAGGTGGCCAGGCACACGACGGTGACCGCGGTGGGTTACACCGCCTAGGGGCCCAGGCCCCAAGTGTATGAGCGGGAGAATTCTCTAAACAGGACAAACTCCAGCTGAGAAACAAACGCCCCAGGCTTAGGGCAGCCAGGCACTTGTGATCCAAGGCAGATCTTCGGCCCGGAGTGTGTATGAAGCTCTCGCAAAGCAGGGTCCCCGCCCATGGGCCACAGCTCCCCCCAGCCCTCCGCATTGGCTCGATTTGGCTCCATGACACACTGAAACGCACTAGTCACGGGTGGCACAGCCTGGTTACGTAGGCAGCAGGAAGGAGCAAGCTGGAGGGGGGGGTATAAACAAATGCGACTTCACAGAAAGCCATGCTCAGTGCCAGGGATGGCGGAGCTGCCTGGAATGGGGCGGGGGGGGGGGAGGGTAAACAAAGGCAAGTCTGGATGTAGGTGTGAAATAATCAGGCCTTCTGGGGCAGGCATGTGCCCCCCTGAGTGCGTGTGCATGCTTCTGAGGGGTGTGCACTTGTGTGTGTGCATGCTCATGAGGTACATGCACCCCCCAATGCACACTACTGAGATGTGTGACCCCAACTGTGCATGCATGCTTCTGAGATGTGTGCCCCCGACTGCGTGCACACTTCTGAGGAGTGTGTGCTCGTGTGTGCACATGCTTGTGAGGTGCATGTGTAACCCACACAACCCCCAAGTGGGTGTGCACACTGTTGAGAGGTGTGCCCTGATTGTGTGCGCACACTTCTGAGATGTGTGCCCCCAATTGGGTGAGCACGCTTCTTAGGGGTGTGCAGCTCTGACTGTGTATGCATGCTTGTGAGCTGCATGCAGCCCCCACATGTGTGTGCACGCTTCTGAGGGTTACACACCTCTCTGACTGCATGCACACACTTCTGAGGTATGTGCACCCCTTGATTTGCGTGCACACACGCCGGCCTGTGTGCCGCTGCACATGCACATGGGAGTCTCCGTGCATGCAAGGAGACGTGTGCCAACGGATGAAAATCTCTCCCCACTGCTGGCCCCGCTGCCAACGCCGTGGGACCGGGCTGCCCCCGCAGCACCTGCGAATGCAAAGGGACGGTAACGTGGCTGAGTCTCATCAAAGCTTCCAGGTTTGGCTCGGGCTGCGAGCCAGAGTCCAAGGTCCTCCGGGTGCTCTAATCAGAGCTATTTATGGCCCATCTCTGGCAGCATTACCACCTCGGTCGCACCCGCCTGCTACTTGGGGTTTCTCGCATGGTAAGCCAGCACTGAGCGCCCGGGCCCCGCACTAGACACAGCTGGAGTCTGTGGCCACGTCGTGGCGTTCAGCCAAAGAGGGTTTTCTCTGAGCCACTTATCCCCGGGGAACAGCTCTTCCACCAGGAGCATTTCCTCCGCCGCCTGCTCTAGGCCAGGGCCGCTGGCTGCAGGCAACCACAGGGAGGGTTTGCCATCTAGTGGGCAGACGGAAGGCAGCGGGTACGTCGGGGCTGGAGTGGGAGGTGTGAGACCGGCTGGCACTAGACACCTGAGCCGGCGAGGGTCCTGGACAGGGCATGGTGGCTGCGGCGGGGTGGGCAGCAGGGGGGACCAGCCCCCTGCAGCACACCCCTGGCTTTCAGAGAGGGGCGCACAGGCCGTACTAACCGTCCCGTTGCCAGGACAGCTGCAGCTGCACGGATGTGTTTAGCTGGACCGGCATGGCAGGCGCCCACGCTGGGCATCAGAGTGTGGGTGCAGATATGCCCTGTGGGGGCTCACAGCATCATCCCTCGGTCCTGCTGGGCTGTTTCTACGGGCGGCTCAGGAACTATTTCCCCTCCTCCCCCCCCCCCCGCCATTCACTGGCCCATGGGGCTCACCGGGTGTAGCGCTGCTGGCGGTGAGGCAAGAGCGCGGGTACCGACCGCAGGGCAGCTGGCAGGACATTGGGCACAACCCCACAAGGGCTGGGAGTCCTGCCCTGAGATTTCAGCCAGCCAGCCCCTCAGGCACCGTCCCAGCCTGGCCACTGAGCCACGGGAGGTCCCTTGGGCTGCCTACGCTGGGTCACCGGCCCGTGGGCCCGCCCTAGCCAGGCATGGTCCCTGCACCCAATATCCCAGCACCTGCCAGGCTGCTGCCAGCCCCAATGAACCAGTCACTTCCTCGAGCCAGCTGCACCTTCGGTCCCACCACAAAGCCCACGCGTGTGGCCAGTCCCACGCCACCCTCCGCACAGGGCGAGGTCCCGGGGAAGGGAAATAAGCCGTCTGTTTGCAAGGTTAAAGCTGGTAACCAGTTAGTCGTATGTTTCAACCAGCAATGGATGTTTCTCCAGTCAGCAAGCACCCAGCGTCCTTGGGGGCTAACACTGGGAATTTCCTGGTTGTGCCCAGCAGAGCTGCCCCCCCAGAGAGCAAGCAGTAAGGAGATCCAGGTCCTTCTTGCTAGGGGGTTTCACCCCTCTCACTCCCTGTGCTCGGCGCTGCAGAGTCAGCTGGTGGAACTCCGTGGGGGAGGGAAAATGTCTTTTGTCCTCTTTAGGGGCCTGCGTTAGGTTGGCGGGTGCTGACGGACCTTTCCTGTTGGGCAGGATGTAACAGCTTCCGTGGGAGCTCGACATGGCCTGCCAGTTGGCTCCTGCCTGGTGATTTACCCGGCGGCAGCGGCTCAATGATCACCTGGCAGGAAGGGCTACAGAGCTTATACGGGAGCCTCCCAGGACGTCCAGACACGTGGTTACAACCCTCGTTCCTAGCTGGCCGGTTCTAACCCCAGGGGAGCCTGGTCCCCGCTGGGTGACTGTCAGTGCTCCCCGGAGGCCACGGCATGAGCTTTGCCAGTCACCCCAGAGTGGTCCAGACCCAGGGTCCCTCTCGGCCAGCCTCCTGTTTCTGCCAGCGGTGGCACCAGCTGGAACTTCAGGGGACGGTCTGAAGAAGGTGGGAGTTGGGGAGCGCTGCTGGCACCCAGCAGAATCAGGGTGAGCGCAGCCTCCAGCGAGGTTCGGAGCAGCGAGTGGCTAGGCCTGTCGGCTCGGCCCAGCCCTTCTCTAGACCAGGGACTTGCCCTTTGAGACTGAGACACAGAGGGATTGGCCTCCACTATGGGCCATGGTCTGTCACATCAAGACCAAGAGCTACGGGTCCCAGAGTTCCTTGGGCACTGGGACGGGGAGGGTTTTTCTTCACGCAGCACACACTCAGCTTGTGGAACTCCTTGCTGGAGGATGTTGAGAAGACCAGGACTTTAACAGGGTTCAAAAAAGAGCTAGATAGATTCATGGAGGTTAGGTCCATCAATGGCTACTAGCCTGGATGGGTGGAAATGGTGTCCCTTGCCGCTGTTCGTCTGGAAATGGGTGACAGAGGAGGGATCACATGAGGGACAGCTGGCAGGAGGGGCAAAGCACCATAAGACAGTGGGAGTCGGCGCTGCTGTTTGCCCTGGTAGGGTTTGCAGGCCCCAAATATATGTGAGTACGTGTCTAACTCACTCACAGTCACCGCCCCCCCGCCATACTGCCTTGGCTAGTGGTGGCTATCAATCCACGCCAGGCAGCCACAAGCGGTAAAACAGGGAACTCAAAGATGCTAAAAGACACCAATCTAGCCTCCGGTTTTTCAGACCAGACAGGGCCCTGCGGCAGGCCGGCAATGTCCTGATGAACATGGTTTCAGTCTAGAGTCTGTGCCGGTGGCCCTGGCAGCTGAGGACACAGAAAAGCTACCAGACCATGCACCAGGTGACTCCAGTCTGGAGCTAGTCGGGGGCGCCCCCATTGGCGACACCACGTTCAGGAGGCCTGCAAGAAGCAGGAGAGAGGGTGCGATGCTGCCCGGTTCTTGTCTTTCCTAGAATCCTAGCACACTAGAACCGGCAGGGACCTCGAGAGTCACCGAGTCCAGTCCCCCGCCCTCCCAGCCGGACCAAAGCCCCAGCCTGGGGCCTGCAAACGTACCAGACTCTCGCCAGCACATGGCGCTTCTGTCTGGCAGCCTGGCTTTTGCAGAAATGCGGAAGCTGGCGCCAAAAGATGTGGATGGGCATCGTTGTCCTGAATTTCTCCTCAGCGGTGACTCCCAACAAGAGGGAAAGATCCCAAGAGCCTGGCTTGTTCGGAACAGGCGTGTGAATGATTAAGCTGTTAGCATCAACTTTACTGGGTGACACTAACCGGATACAATTAACTGACATGGGCAGGGGGCTGCAAGAGCCCAGCGGGGCCCGCCGCAGGTGGGGGGACACTGCAGCCCGGTCAGAGCAGCCCCTGGCTGCTGTGGGGGAGGGGACGGGCTCTCCAAGGCCCCCCCCCCCGCCTGCTCCCATTTAAATGATTAACGGGTTAAACAATGTTTAACCAGTCAACTGATGAACCGGGATTTGACATCCCTAATTTGAAGTGCTACCAACCCAGCACTGCATTGTTTTCCACATCGGCTGTTTCCCGCAGAGAGCCATGAACAAGGCAGTATGTTGGCAAACAACAGAAGGGTTCTCACCGATTGGGAAAAAAATGCCGAAAAGTATACACTCTCCTTCCTGAGCATGGAACTTGCTGCTGCCCAGGGAAGCAATGACAGCAGTCCCTGCCAGGGGACACGGAGCGGACAGCGAGATTCAAACCCACATGTTAACAGAAGGTGCAAGATGGAAAGATTCAGAGGGGGAGCCGGGTTAGGCTACATCTAGACTACAGGCTTTTGTTGACAGAGGCTATGTCAACAGTATTGTCGACAAAGCTTCTGTTGACAAAGAGCGTCTAGACTACAGCCAGTTTTGTCGACAAAGCGAACTGCTTTTTCGACAGAGTCTAGATGCTCTCTTTTGAAAAAGCACAGTGTGGGTGCAATAGCGCCTTTTGTGGACAGAACTCTGTCCACAAAAGGCGTTATTCCTTGTAGAATGAGGTTTACCGCTGTCGACAAAACTACTGCGTTCTGTTGACTTACTGCAGCGGTAGCGTAGCTGCAGGTATAGTTTTGTCGACAAAAGCCCACTTTTGTCGACAAAAGCCAGTAGTCTAGACACACCCTAAGTGTGTAACTGGAAAAACGTAAAAACAGCAAACAGTTCTGCAGCACCTTAGAGACTAACAAAACATGTCGATGGTATCGTGAGCTTTTGTGGGCACACCCCACTTCTTCAGATGACTGGATTTAAGGGCTCCAGGTTTCAAATAAATAGCACAGAGGGGATAGGGGAGAGAAGGAAAAAGGGGAAATTGTCATTTAAGAGTGTCCATGCTAAATGAAGCTGGTAAGAGCACTTAGTACCCACTCTAAGTACCCTTTGTTTGGTTTTGATGTCATTAGGATGTGGAATGTAGCGGGCCATTCAGCCAATGTCTTTGTTTAGACTTCTGTTGTACTAATCAAACTTGTCAATGAAATCAAGCTCTGTAGCATCCCAGTCCGGCTGGCTTTTGAAATTGGTTTGAAACAGTATGGTGACTTTGAGATCCATGAAGGAGTGTCCAGGCAAGTTAAAATGTTTCCAAGCTGGTTTCTGTGTTGCCTTATTGGAAAGATTGTGGGATGTGACCTTATTTCTTGCTTCACTTAGCCCAGCATCCCTAGAAGAGAACAATCCGACAGGTGACTTTTGTTGCTCTATCATCTGAGAGACCTCTCCCGGGGAACACCCTGCGTTGCTGTTGCGACTTGTAGCTCACAACAGGGACGGTGACACCGCTAACATTGAGAGAAGGCATCTTGGGTTGTACGCTGCAGTTGTAAAGGGGAACAGGTAGCTGAAATGCCAACCGGCGCCTCGAAGCGTCAGACCATTCCTCAGGGAACGCGGGAGGAGTGTCTCAACATCGGCTTTGCAAGTGGCCTGCAGAGCTTGCGGAGAATTTCCCCTGTGAAATGTTGCACCTGAAAAAAATCTGCCAGTTAACTTTTGGAAAGGAATACGAGCGACCCCCACTTCTCTTGCTACAGGAGATCTACAAACAAACCAACAAAAAAACACCACACGAGAACAATGCATTTTCAGTGAAGAGTGCAGAGCCCTGTGAGCGTTTTGCACACTGCCAGTGACGGTGGCAGACGCCGGAAGGAGGCTCAGCAAGCTAACACGCATCAAACACTGCGGGCATTCTGCAATGGGGCAAGAACGGTTAAGCCACCTCGCTTCAGAATCATGGAACCCTTGGGCTGGCAGAGACCTCAGGAACATCGAGTCCAACCCCCCCGCCCAAGGCAGGACCAACCCCAACTCAAGCATCCGAGCCAGGGCTTGGTCAAGCTGGGACTTCAACACCTCTAGGGATGGAGATACCTCACCAGGGAACCCATCCCAGTGCTTCCCCACCCGCCTAGGGAAATAGTTTTTCCTAATATCCAACCTAGACCTCCCCCACTGCCACTTGAGCCCATTGCTCCTGGTTCTGCCACCTGCCCCCACTGAGAACAGCCTCTCGCCAGCCTCTTTGGAACCTCCCTTCAGGCAGTTGAAGGCTGCTCTCAAATCCCCCCTCACTCTTCTCTTCTGCAGACTGAACAAACCCAAATCCCTCAGCCTCTTCTTGTAGCACATGTGCTCCAGCCCCCAAACCATTGCCTCTGCTAGACTCTCTAATGGGTCTACATCCTTTTTGTAGCGGGGGGCTCAGAACTGGACACAATACTCCAGATGTGGCCTCCCAAGAGCTGAATAAAGGGGAATCATCACATCTCTGGATCGACTGGCAATGCTCCTCCTAATGCACCCTAATATGCCATTAGCTCTCCTGGCTACAAGGGCACACTGTTGACTCATATCCAGCTTCTCATCCACTGGAATGCCAAGGGCCTTTTCTGCTGTCTTCTCTACTGCAAGAGAAATTGACTTGGCGGGGGGGTAATTATTTTGCAATGAAAAAGGTTGGAAAAACAAAGCTTTCAAATTAATTGGCCTAATTATACAATGTTTGCAGTCACATGGGCCCATTAGAATTAAAAAGAAAAAAATCAAGAAATCCACAGGATATAATATCTTTGTAACGACCAAAATTTACAAACTAATTAGCAAACTTGTAGGACTCTCTGGCTGGGAGTTATAGTAAACAGAAATAGCAATGGGGAGGGAACTTTTATCAGGAATGTAGAATCTGCAACAGGCCTTTCAGAACTAAAACAAACTTTCAGGGCTCATAAGAACATAAGAATGGCCATACTGGGTCAGACCAAAGGTCCATCGAGCCCAGCATCCCATCTGCCAACGGTGGCCAATGCCAGGTGCCCCAGAGAAGGAGAACAGAAGACAATGATCAAGTGATTTATCTCCTGCCATCCATCTCCTGCCCTTGTTATGAAGGCTAGGGCACCATACTTTATCCCTGGCTAATAGCCATTTATGGACCTAACCTGCAAAAATTTATCAAGCTCTTTTTTAAACCCTAATAGAGTCCTGGCCTTCACAGCCTCCTCGGGCAAGGAGTTCCACAGGTTGACTGTGCGCTGTGTGAAGAAAAATTTCCTTTTATTAGTTTTGAACCTACTACCCATCAATTTCATTTGGTGTCCCCTAGTTCTTGTATTATGGGAAAAGGTAAATAAGGTAAATAATTTATGAGCTCATGAGCTTTCATGAATGGCCTGAGGGATGGTGGTACATGAGTGAGAGGGGGTCCGTGGTACAAGTCTATACTGGGCCTGAAAAAAATTATCCTTGGGCCCTAAGCATCTGCACCATTGTGAACTGGTGGGTACACCAGCACGTGGGGCTGAAGGACTCCTACTACGGTGAAGCCCCAAATACACAAAGGCCTTTCTAACTCTTCCCAGTAGGGTTGCCAGATGGTCTCCCAAAAGATACCAGACACACGGTATTTTTTGGTCGAGCAAAAAAAAAAAAAAGGAACCCCCCCGTTCTGGGGCACCCAGAGTGGCGATCGCAACCCTGCCTCCCAGCTTGGACTCCCAGCCACTCCCCCCGCCTGCGCCAGGCTTCTGTCCGGTGCGCAGCCAGAAAAATCAGAATACCAGACCTTGCGCACATCAAGTATTCTCTGATTTTTTTTTTTTTTACCGGACAAAGAGCGCAAATAACGGACACCTGGCAACCCTACTTCCCAGCCAGCTGCTGGCAGGAGACGTGGCAGATCTGGGACAACTGGGAGCGACCCAGGACTTTCAGAAGGCAGGGCTGAGCCATTCCTGAATTGAATAAAACACTGTTGCAACCACTGTTCAAAAAGTGAGGAAGACCGGCTCTTGCGCAAAAGGGAAAGGAAGAGGAAATGCAAATGCTAGCGTGGCATATGCAAATGAGCGCTCTATTTGCATTTCCTCTTCTGCAAGAGGATCGCAGCATAGACGTAGCCAAACACACACTCATGGCCTCAGAAATGGGGGTGTCCTCTGCGTGCTCGGGAGGGCTTTGTTTCCAGGGTGCAGCGGTGACCCCTTTGAATGGGAACATTTTCCAGGCTCGGGCTCCGTACAGACAAGCCCCCCTTCCTTCCAATGAACATAATTCGACTAACCCCAAATCCCCAACTGAGACTGTCACTGAGTGAGTCTCCTTGTGTCCCACATGTGAATCAGACGCACTCGTATGACCAACGGCAGCCCCTGACTCCAGGGGAGCACAGGGGCGTGTGTGCAACTGGAGGAGCGTCCGCCCCACTGCTGTAAAGTGGGGGGAGGGGGCTGATCCGGGGGGGGATAACACAGCGGGACTCACCGCTGCCACGCCGCCTGCTGGTCGCTTTGGGAATTAGCACTTCGGCCCTGGAGCGCCCCCTTCTGGCTGGCGCCTCGCCCACTGTTATCTGCGATTGGCTCTGCCACCTTGCGTCAGGACCCACGGCCCTCCCAGACAGCAGCACCCTGCCACCCGGGTACTGCCCTGCCACAGTGCCCCCACCCCATGGGGTCCTCCTCCTCAGGGACCCCCAGCCCCCTCTGCCCACCTTGCCTCAGTGACCCACACCCAGTCATCTTCTAGCCCCTGCCCCAGGGGCAAGGTGCCACCTGATATGGCCACTCAGAATGGGCAACGGGGTGCAGACCTGCTGCCTTTGCCTGTCCTGGCTGCCCCCCCTAGTGCCCTGCAGCCTGGGAGCTTGCCTGGCCAGAGCTCCCACCCCTGCCTGCCTGCCTGCCTTTCCCCCAGCCCAGCCCAGTCCCAGGCCACCTCCAGCTTCCCTAGCAGCCTGGCCCCTCCTGCTCCCCAGCTAGAGCAAGAGCGAGTCCAGTCTCCCCTCCAGGAGCCTTGATTTATACAGCCCAGCTGGGCCTCCTGTCTCTGCCTCAGCTGTGGGCTCCCCCCCCCCCAGCCCTCTCCCCCCAGCCGGGTTTAAACCCCGAAAGGGCCAGTGCGGGGCAGACGCCCCCTCCCGGGGAATGAGGGCAAAACCCTGCAAAAGGTGGCAGGGCCCGGAGCTCAGGGGTTTACCAGGGATGGGTCCAGTCCCCAGAACTAGCTCCAAACTGGCCGGGGTTAGCCAGTGGCGTGTGGCGCCGGGAGAGCGGCTCTCCCCGGCAAACCGGGCCGAGAGTAAGGGCGGGCCAGTCGTTTCAGTTCAGGAGCTCGGCTTTGTGAGGACTGCGCGGCTCGGCCATGCCCGGGCCCCACCCGCCCGGCTGGGCTCCCCTGCCCATACAGCCGCCATTGTGTGACCTTGCGGAGGCTGTGGCCCCCCGCCGCAGGGGCTGGCATGCAAGACAGGGGTTGCTGAAGAAGCCAGCAGACAGGCCCAGCTTAAGGGTACCAGACACACGGACAGGCCTGGCTTAAGGGTACCAGACACACGGACAGGCCTGGCTTGGGGGGGGCCAGACACACAGACAGGCCTGGCTTGGGGGGGGCCAGACACGCAGACAGGCCTGGCTTGGGGGGGGCCAGACACACAGACAGGCCTGGCTTAAGGGTACCAGACACACGGACAGGCCTGGCTTGGGGGGCCAGACACACGGACAGGCCTGGCTTGGGGGGGGCCAGACACACAGACAGGCCCGGCTTAAGGGTACCAGACACACGGACAGGCCTGGCTTGGGGGGGGCCAGACACACAGACAGGCCTGGCTTGGGGGGGGCCAGACACACAGACAGGCCCGGCTTAAGGGTACCAGACACACAGACAGGCCTGGCTTGGGGGGGGCCAGACACACGGACAGGCCTGGCTTGGGGGGGGCCAGACACACAGACAGGCCCGGCTTAAGGGTACCAGACACACAGACAGGCCTGGCTTGGGGGGGCCAGACACACAGACAGGCCTGGCTTAGGGGGCCAGACACGCAGACAGGCCTGGCTTGGGGGGGGCCAGACACACAGACAGGCCTGGCTTGGGGGGGCCAGACACACGGACAGGCCTGGCTTGGGGGGGGCCAGACACACAGACAGGCCTGGCTTAGGGGGCCAGACACACAGAGGGCCTGGCTTGGGGGGGCCAGACACACAGACAGGCCTGGCTTAAGGGTACCAGACACACGGACAGGCCTGGCTTGGGGGGGCCAGACACACGGACAGGCCTGGCTTAGGGGGCCAGACACACGGACAGGCCTGGCTTGGGGGGGGCCAGACACACAGACAGGCCCGGCTTAAGGGTACCAGACACACGGACAGGCCTGGCTTGGGGGGGGCCAGACACACAGACAGGCCCGGCTTAAGGGTACCAGACACACGGACAGGCCTAGCTTGGGGGGGGCCAGACACACAGACAGGCCCGGCTTAAGGGTACCAGACACACGGACAGGCCTGGCTTGGGGGGCCAGACACACGGACAGGCCTGGCTTGGGGGGGCCAGACACACAGACAGGCCTGGCTTGGGGGGGGCCAGACACACAGACAGGCCTGGCTTGGGGGGGGCCAGACACACAGACAGGCCCGGCTTAAGGGTACCAGACACACGGACAGGCCTGGCTTGGGGGGGGCCAGACACACAGACAGGCCCGGCTTAAGGGTACCAGACACACGGACAGGCCTGGCTTGGGGGGGGGCCAGACACACAGACAGGCCCGGCTTAAGGGTACCAGACACACGGACAGGCCCGGCTTAAGGGTACCAGACACACGGACAGGCCCGGCTTGGGGGGCCAGACACACGGACAGGCCTGGCTTAGGGGGCCAGACACACGGACAGGCCTGGCTTGGGGGGCCAGACACACGGACAGGCCTGGCTTAGGGGGGGCCCAGACACACGGACAGGCCTGGCTTAGGGGGCCAGACACACGGACAGGCCTGGCTTGGGGGGGGCCAGACACACAGACAGGCCCGGCTTAAGGGTACCAGACACACGGACAGGCCTGGCTTGGGGGGGCCAGACACACGGACAGGCCTGGCTTGGGGGGGCCAGACACACGGACAGGCCTGGCTTAGGGGGCCAGACACACGAACAGGCCTGGCTTGGGGGGGGCCAGACACACAGACAGGCCCGGCTTAAGGGTACCAGACACACGGACAGGCCTGGCTTGGGGGGCCAGACACACGGACAGGCCTGGCTTGGGGGGCCAGACACACGGACAGGCCTGGCTTGGGGGGGCCAGACACACGGACAGGCCTGGCTTAGGGGGCCAGACACACGGACAGGCCTGGCTTGGAGGGGCCAGACACACGGACAGGCCTGGCTTGGGGGGCCAGACACACGGACAGGCCTGGCTTGGGGGGGCCAGACACACGGACAGGTCTGGCTTGGGGGGCCAGACACACGGACAGGCCTGGCTTGGGGGGGCCAGACACACGGACAGGCCTGGCTTGGCGGGGGGGGGGGGCAGACACACAGACAGGCCTGGCTTAGGGGGCCAGACACACGGACAGGCCTGGCTTGGGGGGCCAGACACACGGACAGGCCTGGCTTGGGGGGGGCCAGACACACGGACAGGCCTGGCTTGGGGGGGCCAGACACACGGACAGGCCTGGCTTAGGGGGCCAGACACACAGAGGGCCTGGCTTGGGGGGGCCAGACACACAGACAGGCCTGGTTTAGGGGGCCAGACACACAGACAGGCCTGGCTTGGGGGGTGGGGAGGCCAGACACACGGACAGGCCTGGCTTAGGGGGCCAGACACACAGACAGGCCCGGCTTAGGGGGGGCCCAGACACACGGACAGGCCTGGCTTAGGGGGGGCCCAGACACACGGACAGGCCCGGCTTACGGGGCCAGACACACAGACAGGCCTGGCTTAGGGGGGCCCAGACACACAGACAGGCCCGGCTTATGGGGCCAGACACACAGACAGGCCCGGCTTATGGGGCCAGACACACAGACAGGCCTGGCTTGGGGGGGGGCCAGACACACGGACAGGCCTGGCTTGGGGGGGGGGGGGCAGATACACAGACAGGCCCGGCTTCGGGAGGCCCAGATACACAGACAGGCCCAGTTTAGGGGGGGCCAGGCACACAGACAGGCCCAGTTTACGGGGGGCCAGGCACACAGACACCGGCCCGGATGGCAGCACCCGCTTGCTGGGCTTGACGTGCCCCGGCTGGGCCGTCAGGGGCGCGCAGGCCAGCCCGTTCCCCGCACGGCTCTCGGGGCGGATGCTGGCGTTGGGAATCGCCCAGCGCCCCAATCTCAGGCCCCTCCAGGCGAGCGCGCCACCGCAGCCCCGTCTCTCTTGGTAACTCGGCACCGTGGCGACAGAACCCCGGAGCGGGGAACGGACCCGGCAGGCCATCGAGGGTCTCCCCTCAGCAGCCCCATCGCCCCCCGGCTCCTGGAGACGCGACCCAGGGAGCCGGACGGGACGTCCCAGCCGCCTCGGTGGGTGAGTCGGGCGCCCGGCCTGGCCTCTGGAGATCTCCTTGGTGGCCAGTGCCCCGGTGCGCAGCCGCCCTCCCGCCGAGAGCCCGTGGCCAGGCAGGACACGCGGCCGCCAGCCACGAAACGCTTGGAAACGGGCTGCTGGCGCCAGCCCTCGTGCGAGGGGGACGGGCCAGTGCCAGAGGGCGGGCGCGGGGCTCCCTTGTCTGCAGGGCACAGACCTGGCCTGTCTGCAGGTGTCTGCTGGAGTCTCTGCAGGCCTGGCTGGGGCAGGGGGAGCCTGGTCCTTGGGGGGCAGGTCTCCCCCTGTAGCCACGGCTCGTGAGCTGCGCAGTATCTTTGCCTCCCGCAGGAGTTTCACCCTGACTGCGGCACTGGGGCACGGCGGGGATGTACCAGCTGAAGGCCCAGTCGGGGTCTGCCATGAGTGCCCTGGAGCTGAAGGCACTGCTGTGGTCCGGGGGCGAATGCAACGCCGCCCTGATGAGAGATGACGCCCTGCGGGTCAGTGGGCGTCAGACAGGCTGCAGCGTGGGCAGGCCGGGCAGAGAGAGGGCACCGGGCAACTTGCCCTCAGCGGGGGGCATTTTCCTCACAAACCCTCCCACTGGTAGCCTAGCAATGGGGGGGAGCCCTCGGGTAGCAAGGCCCCGGCGTTCCCACCTCCACATTGGCCTTTCCCACCGTGCTCGGAGCAGAGCTGGCACAGACGTGTGATGCCCGTGCTGCACGAGGGTTCACACCTCCACACCTGGAACATGCCAGGGCAGAGAAAAGGTTGGGGTGGAACCCGATCCATGTGCCAAGGTCATGCTGCAGGACACTGGGCAATCGTCGGGTAACCAGCTTCCTCGTGGGCAGAGCCCGCTGCCTCTTTATAACTCGGTCACGGCCCCGCTAACAAGGCCTCCTGCCCCACATTACAGCCAGAGCTGGTCGCAAAGAGGGGCGTATTGCCCACAACCACCCTGCGTCCATGGCCAGCCAGCTCCAGCCAGCATGGCCCAGGCCAGCCACCTGTTCTGGCTGCCTGAAGGGATCCCCGAAGGAGGCTGGCAGGGGAGTGAGGCAGAACACTGTCTGTCTGTCTGTCATGGCAGGCGAGTGCTCCATCCATCTAATCCACCTGCCAACCAGCCGTGTGCTCCGGTGGCTGTGACCCAGAAAGGGGCATTTCCCCCAGCACCCCAATGCGTGCCCAAGACCTGCCCCGCTCTTGCCAGCACGCTGCGGGTGTCCCTGCTCCCCTGGCTCTCCTGGACCACGGCCTCGCTTTTCCCTGCAGAAGAAGAAGCTGGCGCAGCAGCTGGTGGAGGAAGGCGAATGTGAGGAGCAGCTGATGGCAGGAGGACAGCAGGTAGGGCGGGGGTGTGTGTCTCCTTTCTGGTCTCCCCGTTGGGGCTGCCCCCATCCCCTGCGCTGGGGCTCCAAGCGCTTCTCGCTCCACTTCAGCCTCGACTCTGCCTGAGGGGCTGGGAGGAGAAGCTGGCGTTTCAGCTGGAGGTGGAGGGGAGAGCGCGCTGCCCCCAGGCAGGGGGAGCACTGGTACGGTGTGGGGCGGCAGGGGCTGCGGGTCAGGACCCTGGAGAGGCAGTGCAGCGGGGTGTGGGGAAATCCCTCCGGGCATGGCATGGCCCTGTCTTTCACTTCCCTGCGGCGCTGGGCGCTCTGAGCTCTTGGCCTGTCTTTGGAGCCCGGACAATATCTTACTGCCTCTGTATAAATCCATGGGACGCCCACATCTGGAATCCTGCATAGAGACGTGGTCGCCTCATCGCAAAAAAGAGCTATTGGCATTGGAAAAGGTTCAGAAAAGGGCAACAGAACTGATGAGGGGTTTGGAATGGGTCCCATATGAGGAGAGATTAAAGAGACTGGGACTTTTCAGCTTAGAAAAGAGGAGACCAAAGGGGGATATGATAGAGCAGTGTTTCTCAACTTTTTTTTTTTTATAAAGTACCCCTTTTAAAAATATATATATAATTACCCCCAGTACCTACAGTTTTCAGACACACAAAAGTTTTTTCCTATCATTGCAACACATTTGTTTAAACAACTTAATCATAGCCGGGTGGGAGATGAAATTTTTGGGTGTAAAAGTATGAAAATAATAAAGCGCTGTAAAACTTAAAACAAAAATTCAGTTTTCTCCACATTTCAGTTGTACTGACGTACCCCCCAGACTTCTCTCGAGTACCCCTAAGGGTACTCGTACCACTGGTTGAGTAACACTGTGATAGAGATCTATAAAATCATGACTGGTGTGGAAAAAGTGAATAAGGAAAAGTTATTTACCTATTCCCATAACATAAGAACTAGGGGTCACCAAATGAAATTAATAGGTAGCAGGTTTAAAACAAACCAAAGGAAGTTTTTTCTTCACACAGCGCACAGTCAACCTGTGGAACTCCTTGCCAGAGGATGTGGTGAAGGCCAGGACTTTAACAGGGTTCAAAATAAACCTAGATAGATTCATGGAGGTTAGGTCCATCAATGGCTATTAGCCAGGCTGGGTAGGAATGGTGTCCCTAGCCTCTGTTTGTCTGGAAATGGGTGACAGGGGTGGGATCACTTGATTCCCTGTTCTGTTCACTCCCTGTGGGACACCTGGTACTGGCCTCTGTCGGCAGACAGGACACTGGCCTAGATGGGCCTTTGGTCTGATCCAGCCTGGCCGCTCTGATGTTCATATGTGATGGTTTCCGCGTGCTGCCTGCAGGACTTGGCCATTCCCCGCTGGGTTTAGAAGGCCAGGGCTCTGCAATAGGGAGGGCTTGTTGGGAGGGGAAAAGGATAATTCCCTGCAAGGTCTATGGGCTTGCTGCATTGCTAGCTTTTCTCCCTCCTCCTGCCCCCCAGATCGCTGGCATAGGTGCCCAGCAGGCTGCGTGCACCCCCAGCTGAGCCGGGCAGGGCTTGGGCAGGGCGGGTCTGGCACCGGCGCCCAGCAGGCTGTGGGCCGCAGGGCTGGGTCCCTGGAGCTCACCTGCCCCCCATTGACCCGGCCCCCCAGTGCAGGGAGTGTGGCACTGGGCCTGACCAAGGTCCCTTGCTTGCAGAGGCTGGCGCGGGGCCTGCGGGAGGCCTTTCGAGCATCTCTCCAGTGCAAGTGCAAACCCTCGCCCCAGCTAACCTCCTGCAGGAGCCCCCACCCAGCGCTCCTGTAGAGACCCCCTGTGACGCCCCCGCGGGCCTGGCTCGAGGCCTGCCCCTGACAGCACCCCCTGGCCTCAGGGCATCGCTGCAGGGGAGTAGGGCCAAGCTGGCCACCCCAGTGCAAAGGCCCTGCAGGCCCAGCGGCATCCCCGGACAGCAGGACCCCTCCCTGCCAGTCACCCCACTCCATGCAATACCCGCCCCGGGGCACCCTGCAGGGACGTCCGTGGCCCCTAGCCCTGGGCTTCTATTGCCCTTGCCAGGCTCCCGGCCCGTGGCACCACCTGGGCTGGCTCCTCGAGCCACTGCTGCGGCACGGGTGCCCTGCTAGCAGAGCTTTGTGACCCAGGCAGGTGCGCTGATGGCGGGGAAGGCGGAGCTGGGGGCGCAGTGCTGGCAGCTGCCCTGCGAGCCCGACGAGGAGGAGTGAGTACTTGCTGGGGGGCAGGAGCGGGGGCGGGGGGAGGTTTGTACAGCCTGGAGGGCTGGGCCAGGCAGCTGCCGGGCATGTGTGGGGGGGCGGGGCAGGAGGGTGACTGGCAGGCGCTGGGCTGGCAGGGAGGGAACCAGCCCCGTGCTCAGATACCCCGGTGCCGGAGCCAATGGGTGCCCGGTGGGGGGTGCACTGGGGGGGGGCACTAATGTGCAATCCATGGACACTGGCAGAGCCAGCCCTTCTCCCGACTTGCCCCCGCCTTAGCGCTGGCTCCCTGGGTGCTCTGGGGCTGGAGACCCCATGGGGAAAAACGGGGGCTCAGCACCCCGCAGAGCAGTGCCTCCCCCGCCCCCAGCAGGCCCCGCCAATCAGCTCCTCCCCCGCCCCCAGCCGGCCGTGGCCAGCTGCTCAGTGTGTACAGGAGGTGCTGGGGAGGGGGAGGCGTGAGGGTGGGAAGGGGATGGAGCCGAGGGGCGGCAGTGGGGTAGGGCTGCCAGCTGTCCAGTCACACAAACCCAAACACACTTGCGCTGCCCCTGACCCAAGCTTGGCAGCCAGGGCGCTCCTGGCCCAGTACATCAGCTGCCTGCCCCACGGGTCTGTAGCTTAGGCTGTCACACACCCCCTCTATCTATCTATCCCTACACCCCCTCTATCTATCCCCACACCCCCCCTCTATCTATCTATCCCTACACCCCCTCTATCTATCCCCACACTCCCCCATCTATCTATCTATCCCTACACCCCCTCTATCTATCCCCACACCCCCCCTCTATCTATCTGTCCCTACACCCCCTCTATCTATCCCCACACCCCCCCTCTATCTATCTATCCCTACACCCCCTCTATCTATCCCCACACCCCCCCTCTATCTATCTATCCCTACACCCCCTCTATCTATCCCCACACCCCCCCTATCTATCTATCCCTACACCCCCTCTATCTATCCCCACACCCCCCCTCTATCTATCTATCCCTACACCCCCTCTATCTATCCCCACACACCCCCTCTATCTATCTATCCCCACACACCCCCTCTATCTATCCCCACACACACCCCTATCTATCTATCTCCACACACCCCCATCTATCTATCCCCACACCCCCCTCTATCTATCTATCTCCACACACCCCCATCTATCTATCCCCACACCCCCCTCTATCTATCTATCTCCACACACCCCTCTATCTATCTATCTCCACACACCCCCATCTATCTATCCCCACCCCCCATCTATCCCCACACCCCCCCATCTGTCTCTCTTTCTATCCCCACACACCCCCTCTCTATCCCTACACCCCCTCTATCTATCCCCACACCCCCCTCTATCTATCT
The DNA here is from genome assembly GCA_032595735.1 of Pelochelys cantorii. Taxonomy (NCBI): domain Eukaryota; kingdom Metazoa; phylum Chordata; order Testudines; family Trionychidae; genus Pelochelys; species Pelochelys cantorii. The sequence continues at coordinate 203,937 of CM064330.1, read as the reverse complement.
ATCTATCCCCACACACCCCCATCTATCTATCTATCTATCTATCCCCACACACACCCTCTATCTATCTATCCCCACACAGCCCCTCTATCTATCCCCACACCCCCCTCTATCTATCTATCCCCATACACCCCCATCTGTCTATCGCCACACCCCCCTACCTATCTCTACACCCCCCATCTATCTATCTATCTATCCCCACCCCCCATCTATCTATCTATCCCCACACACCCCCATCTATCTATCTATTCCCACACACGCCCTCTATCTATCTATCTATCTATCTATCCCTACACCCCCCTCTATCTATCCCCACACCCCTCTATCTATCTATCTATCCCCATACACCCCCATCTATTGCCACACACACCCCTCTATCTATCCCTACACCCCCCATCTATCTATCCCCACACCCCCCATCTATCTATCGCCACACCCCCCCATCTATCTATCTATCTATCCCCACACACTCCCATCTATCTATCTATCCCCACACCCCCCCATATATCTATCCTCACACACCCCCTCTATCTATCTATCCCCACGCCCCTCTATCTATCGATCTATCTATCCCCACACCCTCCCATCTATCTATCTATCTATCCCCACACCCCCCTCTATCTATCTATCTATCTATCCCTACACCCCCCATCTATCTATCTATCTATCCCCACCCCCCCTCTATCTATCTATCTATCTATCCCCACACACCCCCTCTATCTATCTATCCCCACACCCCCCTCTATCTATCCCCACACACCCCCTGTATCTATCCCCACACACTCCCTCTATCTATCCCCACACCCCCCTCTATCTATCTATCCATCCCGACACACACCCTCTATCTATCCCTACACCTCCCCTCTATCTGTCCATCCCCCCACACACCCTCTATCTATTCCCACACACCCTATCTATCTATCTATTCCTACACCCCCCCTCTATCTATCTGTCTATCTATCTGTCTATCCCCACCCCATCTATCTATCCCCACACACCCTATCTATGTATCTATCCCCCCCCACACCCTCTATCTATCCCTACACACCTCCTCTATCTATCTATCTATCTATCCCTGCGTCCAGCCATACGTACACTGCCAGTGCCATGGGGCAGGGGTGTCTCTGCTCTGGGGCTGTACAGCGCCTAGCACAGCGGGGTCCCTCGGCCAGGGCTGGGGTGTGTAGGCCCTACAATAATACAGCTCATGACCTTGCTTTCGCCTGCCTGTGGGTTTGCCAGGATCTACTGGGGCTGTTTTTACTTCTTTCCGTGGCTGCGGACCTGGAGGAGAGGGAAGCGGGAGCAGCCGTGAGCGGTAGGTAGTGGCCGCACCCCCAGCAACACTCTCGCTGGAGGGGCAGCGAGGCAGAGGCGGAGGGGCAAGGGGCAGGCTGACTCAGCGCATAGTGAGGACCCCTCGGGGTCCCGCCCAGGCTCTCCCCACGGGGCTGCTGCCCGTACCGCGGCTGGCAAGCAGGCCCCAGAGGCGCCCTGCTGGAGGGGGTTGGGCAGATGCCGCCTGGCGGCCTAGGTGTGAAGTGAGTGGCCGGGGCGGGGGCCTGGGGCAACCTGGCTGCACTGGCTCTGACAGAACTAGCCAGGCCCGATGGGCTGTAGGCCTGGGAGCGGCTGCCCGGGGGCCCTGCACGCTGGGGGCGCTTTAACACAGCTGTGCAGCTGGGAGCAAAGGGCCCAGCCACTCCCCAGCGGGGCTGTCTGGGGCGCAGCTAACGGGCTCCCAGCGCCAGACTGTGGCCAGAGGGCCATCCGGGGATTCTCCAGCGATGGGGGGAGGTTATGTCCCCTCACCTGGCCTGGCACAACGGCTGCTGGATGCTGGGCCCGTTCCGGCATCCACAGCCCAAGGCCGCTGGCAAGTTGTCGAGGGGTCAAAGAGCCACGCGGATGAGGCTGGGAAACCTGCCCGGAGCCAGCCCCTGGGAGCTGCCTGGTTCGCTGGGCATGGAGGCAGCCCCAGGGTGGCGTGGTCCCCGGCCTGGGGGGGTGTTTGACCAAGGGCTGCCCAGGGAGCAATTGACCCAGGGCCGGGGGCTGTGCCTGGTCCAGCAAGTGCGGCTGAAGCAGTCTCCCTGCACGGAGGTCGAAGCCGGGGGTGTTGCAAGCAGGGCAGGAAGCAGGGCCATTGCCTGGGTCCCCGGGCCACAGGGACCCCATGTGTTCCAGCCCCACACTGGGCTAAAGCCCTGAGCCCTGTGCTCCCAGGAGATGGGGTGGGAGGCCAAGCCCCTTGGGACTGGGGGAGGGTCAATTTTTCCAGGGGGAGCATAATTTTTGTCATGCCGAAGGTCCCAGGCCTAGAGGGCGGGAAACACTGGGGTCAGGCTCTGTTCTGGCCGGTCTTGGGTCGGCGGGAGGCAGCCTGGATGCTCACAGGGGTCTCTCTGGCCTTGGGCTCTATGGAGGGAGCGGGCCCAGGGCAGAGGTGGGGGCTGGCAGAACTGGGGCCGGGTTGATGGGCTCGGCCTGTTCTTCCAGCTCGCTGTGACCGAGGGAGAGCGGCGGGATCCGGCTCCTGGCACCAGCCCCCCAGAGCTCTACACAGACCCGCACGGCTGCACGTGGCCAGCCGTCTCTATTCCCACCCCCGGCGAGCCCAGCATCCGCCCCTCGGCCCCCCCGAGCCTCCCCCTGCGGCCCACTGCTCCCCCAGGATTAAAGTGCCTGACTACACTGCTTGCGCCACGGCTGCTCTGTGCCCGGGATGGGGCCCTGCCCCTCATCCAGGCCACACCTATCCAGGGACTGGGGGGGACCCTGGCAGGGACATCACCTGCTGTGTTATTCTGGGCACCGGAGAAAGCGCCCTACCTCTGCTCCCCGCCCCACGGGCCTTGCTCGGTTCTCCCCCCGCAGCCCGAGACCGGTGCAGGCCCTGGGCAAGCTAAGGCCAGGCTGGCACCTTTGAAGCTGTCTGCTCCAGAGCCGAGATCTGCCGCCGGGCTCAGATCCAGCTGCTGAGCGCCAAGGGTGAGGGCGATTTCAGACACAGAGCCCGAACCGGCTCCCAGCCTCCCCAGGGTGGGGCAGGCAGAGCTCGGCCAGTTCGCAGGAGCACTCCCGTGCCAAGCCGCCGGGCACTGTCCCAGCGGAGCAGCCGGGAGCTCAGCCTGTGGCCAGGTGACACATGGGAGCTGGGCAAACTCTGGGTGTCCCGGGCAGAATCTGCCCCCTTGTGTCCACAGAACAGCCTGCATTGTGCCAGGCCCCGCTGTCCATGGCTCCGAGATGCCCAGTTCGGGGCACCACCTCCGCTGGCACACACTGGCACAGCTCCGTGGCCCGGGGAGCCACGCAGCTGGGCCCAGCTCCAAGCTCCCCTGGCAAGGCAGGCGGGTGCCCTGGACCGCCCAGCCGCACACTGACCCTCCCTGGGCTGCTGCCAGGCGGGTGAACGTTGGGCCAGACCCTGGGGTGCTGTTGGGCAGTGCCCGCAGCAAAGGCCCCGCGGATGGCGTGCCCGGGGCGCAGTCAGACGGGCCTGGCCGGCCTCGTCCTGCACAGCCACAAGCCAAAGCTGGCCTCCAGGAAGGGCTGTCGGGCTCCGAGCCAGCACCAGCTGCATGGAAACCAGGGTCGCTGGGTGTGGTGGAGCTGGGCCAGCGTGGCTCGGCGGGCGGGGGGCGGAGAGCCAGCCCCCCAAGAGTTAATGCCAAGGCCGGGAGGGTTAGTGGAGAGGGGGCAATGGGATTCTCCCCCCGCCAGGCCCTGCCTCTTGTGGTGTGGGTGTGGGAGGGCCCCTGCAGGTGGCTGTGGCCGAGGAGGGGTTTGGGAGGTGCCTGGGGGGGGGGAGTGGCTGAGGAGGGGGCAGTGGCAGGCCCCTGACAGGTGGCACCGCAGGCAGGGCTGCCAGGCAGGCTCGGGGCATGTGACCGTGCTGTGCTGAGGCCCCGGGGCCGCGCTGCTGCCAGCTGGCCGGTCCGGGGAGGGGCTCCCGCCCAGCCCAGCCTGCTGCCAAGGCCTGGCAGGAGCAGGGATCTGCACACGGTGGCGGGCTGCTGGGTGTCCCGGGGCCGCGCCAGGCAGCGCACGTGCGCCCCCCGTGTTCCCAGCCGTGGGGCACGTGCACAGCAGAGGGAGCTGGCTGCACAACGCCCGGCTGCAGCCACGTGGCGTGTGGCTTCCCCTCAGACCGGCAGCGTGTAGAGCGGTCAGATCCCCAGCGTAGGGGCATGTCCTGGCTGCTGTGACACGCCTGCACACACGTGTGCGCGCACACGGACTCACCGCCTCCCAGCAAGGCCGAAGGGAACTGCTGGGGGCGACCAGCACCCCATTTCTGGGTGCCACGGGCCCCCGGCTCCGAGCTCCCCGCCCCCGACTGAGCCCGGCTCGCTGGCTGGGAGGGCCCTGAGGAAGTTGGCCAGGGCTGGCCAGGACAAGGACTGTGGGATACCGGCTGGTCCCACCTTGGCCTGCGCCCGACGCCCCTCCGCAGGGCCCCGGCCGGGGCAAGGGGAATGGCCAACGACACAGCGCCGACCCCCTGCCCAGGAGCCTTTGCCACAGCCCCCCCGCTTTGAGGGAGCAGCCGGGGAGCAGGCAGTGGGAGTCACGGGGGGCAGGGGCCACATGGCTCTGTGCGGAGCTGGGGCCCACGGTGGCAGAGACCAGCCCAGCCAATCGCTCTGACCACGGGCTGCCGGGCAGGGCAAATCCAGCCCCCTGGCCCGACGTTGGCACTGCTCTAGTGCACTGTGCCCCGATAGACTCCCCCGGCCGGGCCCCAGCCCTTCCTCCAGGAGGGGGGCAATCTCTGGGCCCCCCACCCTGCCTTCCCCAGCCCCTGGCCGCAGCCACGGTGAGAGGGGGTAGCCACGGCCTGTATCCTTTGCCCAGCTGCAATCAGCCCAGGAAATGCCAGCCCAGAGCCAGCAGGGGGAGCTGGCGTGCTGCCTGTCAATTAGCTGAGGGTGCTAATGAGCTGGGGGTGGCACCTGGGCACAGCATCGCCCTCTCCCGCGGTGGGCAGGGAGGGTACCGCCAGCGGCGCCCCCTGCCCAGGCCAGGCGCCCGGTGTTCCTGGGGCTCTGCCCTGCAGACGCACCCGCCGGGCCAGGCTCTGCGCCCAGCCCAGCCCTCCACTCCGGCAGGGCCTGGCAGCCTGGATCCCCTCCGGCCCCACCGGGCCAGTCAGACACTGCGCCCAGAGCCCGCGCCAGGGCCCCTCCATATTCCCAAGGGCCCCGAACGCGGCTTGGCGCCCTGGAGCTGCTGGACCATGCACCGGGCGCCAGGGGCCACTGGACCACGCTGGGCCTGTGCCAAGGCGGAGGAGGTGGGGGCTCGGGGGATTCAGGAGCCACCCATCTGCCCCTTCCTGCCCCCCAGAACAACCTCACTGGAGCTCGGGAACTGGCAGCCCCCCTACCCTTTGCCTGCCCACCTCAGGCCTCGCGGGGGTGACGGCCCCATCCCTGGCCCCGCTGCCTGGGTCTGCACGTGGCTGCCAGATACCTCCCCCTCCCACCTCGCCCTCAGCTCCCCCCAGCCCAGGACCAGCGCCCCCTGCCCCGTTCCAGCACCTCCTGCCCCAGCCCAGCACCAGCACCTCCCTCCCCCAGCCCAGGGCCAGCGCCCCCTGCCCCGTTCCAGCACCTCCTGCCCCAGCCCAGCACCAGCACCTCCCTCCCCCAGCCCAGGGCCAGCGCCCCCTGTTCCAGCACCCCCTGCCCCATTCTAGCACCTCCTCCCCCAGCCCAGGGCCAGTGCCTCCTGCCCCCTGTTCCAGCACCTCCTGCCCCAGCCCAGGGCCAGCGCTCACTGTGGGTCTGGGCCAGGCGGCCGCCGCTGCCACGTACCCACACATGGGTGCCATGACCTGGGGCACAGGGCGGGCGGAGCCTGGCAGAACCTCCAGGTAGGGAGGGGAGGAGCAGAGAGGGAGGCCCAGTGGGTGCTGACTGCTGCCCCCCTCACTCTTGGGCTGCGCCGTCAACCCTCCCCCAAGGGCCCCGGGGCCAGCGCTGGAGCAAAGCGACACCCATGGTGCCAGGGACACAGCACCCCCGACCCGGCGCCCTGAACAAGCAGCGGGCAGTTTGGCGCCTCCGGCCTCACTTCTAGGGGCGGGGTGCGTTGGCCCATCCCTCAGAGGGTCGGGTCTGGCTCTGACCCCAGGCAGAGCTGTCCCTTGGCACGACACACACAGAGCTGACCGGGACTCTGCTGTCACAACCCCCTTTATTGAACCCCAGCGCGCTGCCCCACGGGGCTGGCATAGTCCGGGGGGGGGGGGGGCAGCAGGCACCCTGCCATTCAGGGGGGCAGGATGGGGAGGGGTCAGTGTCCCCCACAAACACTCCCACCAGCACCCTGACCCTGGGCTCCCAGCGTCCACAGATCCACCACGCCCCTGGCAGCAGAGTGGGGCTGGGCTGGACTGGGGTCCCCGACTCTCCTGACACTGCCCCTCCTCGCCCTCCAGGCCAGTCTCCATCAGGCGCACGCCCGGCTCAGGGCCACCCGACCACGGCACCGAGGGCATCGTCAGCCCCTGCTGTCCCAGGCACAGGCAGAGTTCTCCGAGCGCCGGCCCGTCTCCCTGGGGCACGCTCCACACCAGCGAGTCTGTCCTGCAGCCGGGGGCAAGCGCTGGCGGGGGCTGTCAGCTCGGTCCTGGAAGGCCGCGGCGAGGCGCTGGAGAGGACAGGCCGGCTCAGTCCTGGGGGGGGGGGGGGGGGGGGCGCTGTGAGGTGGGGACAAGCTGGCTCAGTCTTGGGGGGCCGTGGCGAGGCGATGGAGGGGACAGGCCGGCTCGGTCCTGGGCTGAGGGCCGCGGCGAGGCGCTGGAGGGGACAGGCCGGCTCAGTCCTGGGGGGGCCGCGGCGAGGTGCTGGAGGGGACAGGCCGGCTCAGTCCTGGGGGGCCGCGGCGAGGTGGGGACAAGCCGGCTCAGTCTTGGGGGGCCGTGGCGAGGCGATGGAGGGGACAGGCCGGCTCGGTCCTGGACTGAGGGCCGCGGCGAGGCGCTGGAGGGGACAGGCCGGCTCAGTCCTGGGGGGCCGCGGCGAGGCGCTGGAGGGGACAGGCCGGCTCAGTCTCGGGCGCTGGGCCGTGTGAGCAGTGGTGTCTGGAGCAGGCCTGGTGCCGGGTCCCAGGAGGTGAGCTGCGCTCTCAGGCCCGTGGGTCCTGCTACAGGATCTGGGCCTCTGCAGAGAGGGAGAAGCGACGTTACCGGAACATGAGGGGAACAGATCCCTGCTGCAGCCAGGCGTCGGCGTCTGCACCAAACTGCGTACACAGGGGGCCAGGGCGGCGTCTGGGCTCGCCGGGGAGGGCCGAGCTGTCCGTGGGCAAGTGGCGTCCTGTGCCAGGGAGATGGACACTGGCCGTGTCAGCCCCACGAGGGCTGGGAGGCTCGCGGGCCGGTGAGAATGGCCAGGCGCTGGGGGAGAGGCCGGCGCGGAGACGGTGGCAGTCACGGATCAGAGCAGAGAAGGGGTCTGTGTTGCTGGTTACCTGCCTGCCTGGGGGGAGACTCTGGGGCCAGTGGGGGTGGAGGAGACCCAGCCAGCCCCAGGGCTCTGAGCAAGGGAGAGCAGGGGGTAAGCCCACGGGGGGGGGGGGCGGCTGATTTTGCAAATGGAGGCCAGAGGTTAACTCTCAAATGCCAGAACCCCACTGGCCTTGAGCCACAGGTGGGGCATGACCCACACTGTCCTCCCTGACAGCCCCACGCCGCCCGTACCAGCCAGCCAGCGTGCTGCCCCACGGCCTGCCCCCCAACACAGCCCCACATCAGCCAGCATGCTGCCCCAGGCTCCCTCCAGCCCCCCACATTGCAGCAGCCAGCGCGCTGCCCCACACCAAGCCCACTGCCCCACGTCACTCACTGGGCAGGGCCCTCATGTGCACGGCGGCTGCCAGGAAATCGGGCTTCTTGGTCTCCTCTTTGTTGGGTTTCCTCCGGCGGAGCCTGGGGGCAGAGCAGCGGGTCTGTAGGGCTCCGGGGTCCCCACTCTGCCTTCAGCCAGTGCCCCTGCAGCCTGGGGGGGACCCCCAGAGGAGCTGGCCAGAGGGGGCAGCCCCCTGCTCCATGGGTTCATTAGTGTCGTCCCCCCCCAGGAGCACTAATGAATCCAGCCCCCAACCCTGGGGAGGCTGGTCTAGGTAAACCCTGGGATGTGGGGTGACTCTAGTGCATGCGGGAGGAACCCCAAGGGAGGCAGGGATACCCCTGAGGTACTCGGGGGGTTTTCCCAGGCTTGTGGGGTGATGCTGAGGTGGGTGACTCTGGGGCGTACAGTGGGGAACTTCTCTGGCTTGTGGGGTGACTCCAGGGTATGGGGGGGACCCTGAGGGGAGTGGGGGGATGCTCGGGGCGGGTGACTCCGGGGCATGGGGGGATGCCGAGGGGAGTGGGGGGGATGCTGGGGCGGGTGACTCTGGGGCATGGGGGATCCCCGGGGCGTGGGGGGATGCCGAGGGGAGTGGGGGGATGCTGGAGCGGGTGACTCTGGGGCATGGGGGATCCCCGGGGCGTGGGGGGGACCCTGAGGGGAGTGGGGGGATGCTGGGGCGGGTGACTCTGGGGCATGGGGGATCCCCGGGGCGTGGGGGGATGCCGAGGGGAGTGGGGGGACGCCGAGGGGAGTGGGGGGATGCTCGGGGCGGGTGACTCTGGGGCGTGGGGGATCCCTGGGGCGTGGGGGGACGCCGAGGGGAGAGGGGGGATGCTGGGGCGGGTGACTCTGGGGCGTGGGGGGACGCCGAGGGGAGTGGGGGGATGCTGGGGCGGGTGACTCCGGGGCATGGGGGATCCCCGGGGCGTGGGGGGATGCCGAGGGGAGTGGGGGGATGCTGGGGCGGGTGACTCTGGGGCATGGGGGGACACCGAGGGGAGTGGGGGGATGCTGGGGCGGGTGACTCCGGGGCGTGGGGGATCCCCGGGGCGTGGGGGGACGCCGAGGGGAGTGGGGGGATGCTGGGGCGGGTGACTCTGGGGCATACAGTGGGGTGGTTCCCTGGCTGGCGGGGTGACTGGCAAGGCGGGGAGGCTGAAGGACGTGCCGGGGCTGTACCGGCAGGGCCGTGACCAGGCAGCAGACCAGGCCCGGGGCGAGCGACAGCCCAGGCCCCCGCCCCACGGCGCGTCCGGGGCGCAGGGCACCTACCAGGCCGCCACAGCCACGCCCAGCACCACGGCCAGGATGAAGAAGGCGAAGACGCCAAGCGAGACCAGGACGGTGACCTTCTCGGTGGGGTCGCTGCCATCTGCGGGGGCAGGCGGAGGGCGTCACTGCGGGGGATGCCCACAGCCCCCTCCCGGCACGCGCCTCACCGAGCCCCCCTCATGCGGCAGGCCGGTTAGCGTCTGCCCCGGCCATCACGGGCACGAGTGCGCCTTCCCCTGGCCTTTGGGACGGGCCGCAAGCCCCAGGCATGGGCCGCAGGTGGGAGTGCATTCCTTGCCATGCCCCTGGGCCGGTGCCAGCTGGTGCCCCACACTCACCTGCCACGCCCGGCCTCTGCCCCGCAGTGGGCCCGGATCCCCCTGCCCCCACCAGCCTCTCCCACCCCAGCTCCCAGGCTCCGTCTCTCTCCCGCTCCCCCGAGGCCGGCGGGCCCCGGGCTCTGTGCTCTGTGGGGTGCAGAGCGGCTGGAGGGTGGCCGGCCCAGTAGGACCAGAGGGGTGTGGCCAGTGGGGAGCTGGACCCCCCAGAGCAGAGGTGGGCTCGCCCCATGGCACCCAAGAGAGGGGCCAGCACCGCGGGGCCCTAGGGCACCCAGTGCCTGGACGGGCACGGGAATGGGCGCAGCACCCTGCCTGGCACAGGGGGACTGGCTCCCACCCGCCTGGCTGCCAGGCACTGCCTGCTGCTCTCCCCGGGCCGGGATCCCCCCGCCGCCGGGGCCCTGCCGCCTCCCCTGCTCCCCGCTAGCCCCAAGGGTCTCTCACCAACGGGCTCAGGGTTGGGGGCCAGCGAGGGCTCCTCAGCCGGGCACTGCAGGCCGGCCTCAGTGGTGGCTCCGTCACTGGGCGTCGAGGTCAGGCCTGCAAGGGAGGGCGGGAGACAGGCTGGTTACTGGGGCCGGAGCCACGTCCAGGGCCAAGGGGAGAGCGGGGTAAGGGCCACCCCTGGGCAGGGGGAAAGCAGGGCGGGGCTGCACCTGGGCGAGGTGGAGAGCGGGGTGGGGCCCAGGCCAGGCCATGGGAGAATGAGGCAGGGGCTGTGCCAGGCTCGGGGCAGAGTGGGGCAAGGGCACTGCCAGGCTATTGGAGAATGAGGTGGGGGCTGCGCTAGACCAGGGACAGAGCAGGGTAGGAGCTGGGCCAGGCCGGGAACAGAGCGGCATGGGGGCCCCGCCAGGCCATTGGAGAATGAGGCAGGGGCCCCGCCAGGCTGGGGGCAGAGTGGGGCAGGGGCCCCGCCAGGCCATTGGAGAATGAGGCAGGGGCCCCGCCAGGCTGGGGGCAGAGTGGGGCAGGGGCCCCGCCAGGCCATTGGAGAATGAGGCAGGGGCCCCGCCAGGCTGGGGGCAGAGTGGGGCAGGAGCCCCGCCAGGCCATGGGAGAATGAGGCAGGGGCCCCGCCAGGCTGGGGGCAGAGTGGGGCAGGGGCCCCGCCAGGCCATTGGAGAATGAGGCAGGGGCCCCGCCAGGCTGGGGGCAGAGTGGGGCAGGAGCCCCGCCAGGCCATGGGAGAATGAGGCAGGGGCCCCGCCAGGCTGGGGGCAGAGTGGGGCAGGGGCCCCGCCAGGCCATTGGAGAATGAGGCAGGGGCCCCGCCAGGCTGGGGGCAGAGTGGGGCAGGGGCCCCGCCAGGCCATTGGAGAATGAGGCAGGGGCACAGCAGGCTGCAGAGACCACAGGACCCTCACGCTGAAAAGTGTTGGTGGGTGGGGGGTGCCCAGCAGAGCCGCCGAGGTGCCTCCCTGCCCCGCCCCCAGCCCGGCGCCAGCAGCCCCTCCCCACCTGGCCCCGGCGTGGCCCGCGCCTCGGCACTCCACTCGCTCCAGTTGCCGGCGTCCAGGAAGTCCTTGGCCCCGACCCGCACCACGTGCTCCAGCCCGGAGAAGGCGTCGGTGATGACTTCGGAGAGGTTCACGGTCTCCACCTGGGCGGGCAGCAGGCAGAGGCTGGGACATAGGGCCACCAGCCACAGCCACCCCCGCCCGCCCCCTGCCATCCCCCAGGCGCTCCCTGGCACTCACCATGGACCAGGAGCCATGCGCCACGGGCCGGTACTGGAGCCGGAACTTGAGCTGGAAGTGGGGCTCCTTGGGCCAGGAGGCCGGGTACTGCCAGCGGACCCAGAGCCGCCGCGGGGCCGCCGGGACTGGCTCCACCACCAGGCCCTCCGGAGGGTCCGGCTTAACTGGGCGGGAAGAGACAAGGGTAGCCATGAGCCGACACCACCAGCCTCTGCCAGGCATGGGGAGGGGCCGAGCCCCAGGGCAGGGCCCAGTGTCCTCAGCCCAGTTCACCACAGCCTCCGTGCGTCGCACGAGGGGGCCCCTCCGGGGCAGGCGCAGCGCTGGGCTGGCTGGCCGTGGGGCAGAGCTGCTGCCCCTCTCAGTGCCCGGGGAGGAGGTGGGGGGGAGGGAAGGGGGACACTCACTGATGGCCTGCATGGTGATGTCCAGCAGCCGGAAGCTGGCCCCCAGCGGGTTCACCTCAGTGACGTTCAGCCGGTAGGCGCTCCAGAACTCGCACTTGTGCACGGTGCAGGTGCGCGGGCGGGCAGGGTCCTGCACGCACGGCCCCACCGGGCTGCTCTGGGCCCTGCCAACGGGAGCACAGGCCCGTCAGTGCCGAGCCAGAGCGGTTCTCCGGGGCACAGCTCTGAGGCCAGGCCGGTTCCTCAGCCGGAGCGCTGGGGGCGCTGTCCAACCCCCCCGGGAGTGGGCACCGGGCCCTGCACCAAAGCCGCGTGCCAGCCAGGCCTATGGGCATGCCCAGCTTGGGCTGGCCAAGTAACCCCCGGCCCGGCAGGCCCCGCCACACACAGGCCTTGTGCGCCGTGTGATCGCCAAGCCGACTGGCAGCCACGCGGGCACACCCAGGGCTGGCGTGTGCAGACAGGCCAGGGTGTGGCACACACGTGCAAATCCCATGCCCGGCCACGTGCCCAGGCACTGACACCCGGCGCCTTCATCTGCACAAGGTCCGGGGCCCGCACACATGCCCTGGCGAGCAGCTGGCACAGGGCGCTGGCACCCCCAGCCAGACTGCGGCAGAAGGCAGGGCCTGGAGGCTGGGGCAGGGCCCACAGTGCAGGGAGCCCCGGGGAGAGAGGGGGCAGCAGTTCCAGAAGGAGCAGAAGTGCCCTTGGGCTGCGCCAGGAAGGGGCACCCGGAAGGAAACAGGCTGGGCTGTAAACACCCGCGGGGGCTGGATCGCTGGAGCTGGGCCAGGTGGGGCTGGATCATCAGGGCTGGGTGGTGGGGGGCTGGGCCTTGACACTGGGCCGTGGGGGGCTGGACTGTCGGGGCTGGGCTGTGGGGGGGTGCAGACGGCCTCTGGCTGGAGGGCAGGGACCTGGCTCGGCAGGCCGGACCAGGCGGGAGCAGCTGGGCTGGGGGCTGGCAAGGGGCTCACCTGGCTGCTGGGGTCCCGGGGTTGGGGGGCTCGCTGGGTCCCTGGCCAGGGACTGGGATGGGCTGGGAGGTGACTAGCCCAGCGGGTGCTCCGAGCGCTCTGGACACTGCAGCCCCGTCCGCGCCCCAGCGCGCTGTCCCTCGGCCTGGGGCACCGCGCTCCCTGCGGACGAGCCGGCTAATCCCATTCCCACCAGCCCGGGCTGTGCCCTGGGGCACCTGGACGCAGAGCACCCAGCCAGCCAGTGGTGACCCTGGAGCAGTGCCAGCCCTCCCGGGTCCTACCTCTGCTTCTCAGCGCCCATCAGCAACTTCTTCCTGTTGGCAGAGAGAAAGGGGAGTGAGAGTGGGCAGAGGGCAGAGGCGAGGTGCCAGCGCACCCAGCTGGGCGCCGGGAGGGACTTGGGCAGGTGCAGGAGTGGAAGGGCACCGCCTTCTGAACTGTGCCCAGCGGGCACTGGGGACTCGGCGTGGCTGGCCCTGGTGCCCAGGTGAGTCTCCAACCCCAGCCAGGGCAGCTGCGCTCGGGCAGGGGCTGGAGAGAAGCAGGCGCCCAGCGGAAAGCCCAGGCCCCGGCGTGGAGGAGGCACGGATTGAGCGGGGGGTGCTGCGCTGCCGGGTGTCTCGTGCTCTCGCTGGCCAGTCCTACCCGACTGCAGAAGTGGCGGCTCCTGGGGGTTAGGCTGCGGGTCCCCAGGGCGGAGCGGGGGTCGCGCCAGGCGGCTGCGCCGAGCCGTGAACAGCAGCAGCGACTCGCCCGCCCATGGGGGAGCCATTGGCACCAGGCCCCCGTGGGGGGGCCCCCGCGCTCTGGCCCGTTCCAGGGGACAGACGGCGGTTTGCCACTTCCCAGCCTAATGGGCGGGGTGCAGCTGCCCCGTTAACAACAGCCGCTGTGCTCCGCCCCAGAGATGGGTGCATGTCTCTGCTAGGGAAGTGCGTGCGACACTTTGCACGGTGTCCAGGTGCGAAGAGGGGATGCCTGCCTGGCGCCTCCTCGTCCCTGTGACGGCGCATCAGGGTTCCCCCCCAATCCTGCAGCCCCCTAGCAGCAAGAACAGACTCCGCCAGCCAGTAGAATAGGGAGGGTTTATTGCTTGTCCAGGATACAGCCCAGCACAGACGTGATGTGGCTACAGGAGTCAGGGCCAGGATGCCTCAGCCCCCTTGAGGTGGGGGGCCTGGGCCCCTGGATTCCAGCCCCCTCCTTAGTCTGTCTCCTTCATGGTTCCAGCCTGAAAACTGCCCCTTCCCCCAACACCCCCTTCCTTTTTCCATCCCTTCCCTTAGCCAGTAGGACGGTTCGGTCACTGTCATGGGGGCCCTCAAGGCGCCCCCGCTGGGCCGTGCTCACAGGCAGAGGCCAGTAGGGTCACCCACAGCCCAAGCGCAGCGATCAGCAAGGTACTGACACTACATCACACCCCCACAGCCCGGCCTGGGCACAAGCCACCAGCCTCCCTGCCCTGGCCCCCCTGAGCCACGTACCACGGCCGCACCCCGGGGGACGTCTGCATGAGTCCCGGGGCGTCCCCCTCGGGGTGGCCCCTCCCGTGCGAGGCCCTGGCCTGGCCGCCGGGCTCCCAGGGGCCTGGGAAGGGCCCAGGGTCTGTCGGCAGCTGTGGTCCCCGCGCAGCCTCCGGAGTGGGGTCTGCCGGAGCCGCCCCCACGGGGATTCTGCCACTGCCGGGGGTGGGGGGACACGATTTCACCTGCCTCTGGGCACCGTGGAGCGTGGCTGCCAGAGCAGACAGGCCCCTGGGCTGCAGTGGCCCCCAACCAGTGCCAGATAGGAGCTGCCCAGAGCTCGGGGCTGACCCTGGGCCAGGGGGACTGGAGGAGAGGGGGAGAGGGCCAGAGCCCCACCCCAGCTCTCTCCAGCTCCAAAGGGACCGGCGGCTTCCTCCCTCCCCCCGCATCGGACGTGAGGTTCCGGCTGGGACACCCCAGGAGGGAAGGATGGGGGAGGGGCTCAGTTCTCTCTGTGGGGAGAGGGGGGTCAGGAGTGACCCCCCCAGGGCGGAATTGGGCCCCTGCTCGGTGCAGCAGCCCAGGCACGAGGGCTCTGATTTTGCTCTGGGGTGACTCGGGAGCTGCTCCCCTGACCCCAGAGCTGGGCCCCGGCCAAGTCCCTGAATGCTCCATCCCCACTGGGCCAGGGCGACCGGCAGCTGCTGTACAGGGGGGCTGTGTCCTGACCCTCGCCCTGAGGATCCCCCACACAGAGCCCCCCGGCCCAGGAGACGTACCCCCGCCAGCTCCGCCCGGGCCAGGGCGCTAACAACTGGGCCCAGGCAGAGTGCTGGGAGGGGCAAAGTGCCCCAAGGACGTGCCCCTCGGAGGCTCTGCGGTTAGCGTGCTGGCCCCGTGCCAGGAAGCGGGCAGGTCTCAAGCCGGGGACTGCCATCCCGGCTCACGGCACGGACCTGCCCTGAGGGGCCAGGCGCCCAGGGGCCCAGAACCGCCAGCCCGGCTCGCGGTGTGGACCTGCAGATTTCTCACATACACCCCCCTTCCAAACTGCACCCTACACACACACCCCCCCCTTCCAAATTGCACTCTGCAGATTTCTCACACACACCATCCTTCCAAACCACATCCCCTCCACACACACTCCTTGCAAACCGCACCCTGCAGATATCACACACACCCCTTCCAAACCGCACCCTGCAGATATCACGCACACCCCTTCCAAACCGCACCCTGCAGGTTTTGCACACACAACTACACATACATCTTTCAAACTGCACTGTGCAAATTTCACACACACACCCCCAACCTACCTTCCAAACTGCACCCTGCAGATTTCTCACATGTACCCCCTTCCAATCCGCACCCTGCAGATTTTACACACACACACACACACACACACACACACACACGGCCCAGCCCTACCGGTAGGTGGTGATGTAGCGGGTGGGGAGGAACGTCTCCACGCTGGGCACCCAGGAGCAGGAGAAATTCTCATAGTCCGACGCTCGGCAGGTGACGGACGGGATCCCAGGCGAGTCTGGTGCAGAGGGGGAGGAATCATTCGGGGGCCTCTCCAGAGGCCCCCAGCAAACCGGAACCCCTGCCCCGAGGCCTTCCAGCCATGATGCGGTGAGGGGCCGGGGGGCTCTGCCGCACGGCACCAGGCGAGGTACCAGCGCCAGGCAGGGGGCCATGGGCGCTCCCCCCTCGGGGCTGAGAGAGAGGCAGGGGCCCAGCGCCCGCCCAGCACAGGGGGCCCCAGTCGGGGCAGGCAGAGCGCCCGCCCAGTGCCGAGCCGGACCAGCCCAGCGCCCGGAAGGGGCGTCCCCGCGCCCTGCCTCAGGGGCCCCGCCGGAGCCGACTTACAGCCCAGCCGGAGGGAGACGGTGCGGAGCAGCTGCCCGGTCCCGTCATGGCAGCTGTAGGGTCCTCCCATCGCGAGCTCGGCCCCTGGCAGCAGCAGGTCGCCCTCCCGCAGCAGGCAGCCCTCCGGGAGCCCGGCTGCCCCGTCCCGCCGCCACTGCACCCCCGCGCTGCGGACACAGGCCGGGCGTCGGTTAGCAGGGGCACCTCGGCGCCTGCATGGCTGGAGTGTGGGCGCACGAGCGGGAGCTGAGGGGCGGGTGAGGGGCCCTGGCCAGGCTGCGGGGCAGGGCTGGGCTGTGGAAGGGACTGAGGGGCACCTGCAGGGCTGGGGGGCAGGGCTGCAGGCGGGAGTGAGGGGCCATGGCAGGGCTGGGGGGCAGGCAGCAGTGAGGGGCACCGGCAAAGGTGGGGAGGGAACCCAGGGCTGGGTTGACAGGGGCTGTGGAGTGGGACTGAGGGGCCCCAACAGGCAGGGGGCAGGGCCGGGGAGGGGGGGCTGCGGGCGGGAGAAAGGGGCCCCGGCAGGGCACCCTGGGGACGTACCGCCCGGGGGCGCCGGCACACGACAGGATGACGTCTGCTCCCACCTGGCCGTACTGCACACCTGCAAGGGCAGAGCAGGCGCGTGAGTGGGGCGGCCGTGGTGGGCGCGGGGGCTGGGAGGGGCAAAGGGCCCGGGGCCGGGGTGCTCAGAGCTGCGTGTGGGACAGGCTGAGACTGACCTGGCGACTCCCAGCAGGGACCCCACCCCCAGGCGGTTGGACCCCAGGTCTGTGCTGGGCATGGGGAGCCCCCAAGGCAGCCAGGGTCTCTCCGCCCCCCGCCCAGGGGCAGCTGCAGCCCTGGCAGGAGCCAGATGGGGGCTGCTCCACACCAAGGGGCCAATCCCCAGAGAGGGGGGGAGGGGGGCAGACCAGGTTGTCCAGCCCCATGGGTCAGGGCCAGGAGGCTCAGGCAAGCGCTAAGGGGCAGCTTGTCTGCAGAGCACAGACTTGCCCCCATGAGTACCTGCCCCGGGACCCCCTCCCCTCCTCCGCAGAGCACAGCCCTCCACCGGGACCCCCCCGTGCCCGTCCCAGAGCACAGCCTCCAAGGTCTGACCCTGACTCATTTCAGGGATGGGGGGGAAATGCACCATGCCTCAGTTTCCCTAGGAGTAAATGGGAAGGGTCCTACTGAACCCCCACACGGGGGAGAGGGAGGGGCCAAGCTGGGCTCTGCTAGGCTTGCAGGGCTGCTACGAGACACGGAGTGACCCCTTCCTCCCACCTCTGCTCCCCCTCCCCCCGCACCCCTCCCCTTCCTCCCACGCCCCTCCGCTCCCTTCCTCCCACCCCCTCCGCTCCATCTCCTCCTGCACCCCCCCTTCCTCCCACCTCTGCTCCACCTCCCCCGCACCCCTCCCCTTCCTCCCACGCCCCTCCGCTCCCTCTCCCCCTGCACCCCCCCTTCCTCCCACCCCCTCCGCTCCCTCTCCCCCTGCACCCCCCTTCCTCCCACCTCTGCTCCCCCTCCCCCCGCACCCCTCCCCTTCCTCCCACGCCCCTCCGCTCCCTTCCTCCCACCCCCTCCGCTCCATCTCCTCCTGCACCCCCCCTTCCTCCCACCTCTGCTCCCCCTCCCCCCGCACCCCTCCCCTTCCTCCCACGCCCCTCTGCTCCCTTCCTCCCACCCCTCCGCTCCATCTCCTCCTGCACCCCCCCCTTCCTCCCACCTCTGCTCCCCCTCCCCCCGCACACCTCCCCTTCCTCCCACGCCCCTCCGCTCCCTTCCTCCCACCCCCTCCGCTCCCTCTCCCCCTGCACCCCCCCCTTCCTCCCACCTCTGCTCCCCCTCCCCCGCACCCCTCCCCTTCCTCCCACGCCCCTCCGCTCCATCTCCTCCTGCACCCCCCCTTCCTCCCACGCCCCTCCGCTCCCTTCCTCCCTCCGCTCCCTCTCCCCCTGCACCCCCCCTTCCTCCCACCTCTGCTCCCCCTCCCCCCGCACACCTCCCCTTCCTCCCACGCCCCTCTGCTCCCTTCCTCCCACCCCCTCCGCTCCCTCTCCCCCTGCACCCCCCCTTCCTCCCACCTCTGCTCCCCCTCCCCCGCACCCCTCCCCTTCCTCCCACGCCCCTCCGCTCCCTTCCTCCCTCCGCTCCCTCTCCCCCTGCACCCCCCCTTCCTCCCACCTCTGCTCCCCCTCCCCCCACACCCCTCCCCTTCCTCCCACGCCCCTCCGCTCCCTTCCTCCCACCCCCTCCGCTCCCTCTCCCCCTGCACCCCCCCTTCCTCCCACGCCGCTCTGCTCCCTTCCTCCCACCCCCTCCGCTCCCTCTCCCCCTGCACCCCCCCTTCCTCCCACCCCCTCCGCTCCCTCTCTCCCTGCACCCCCCCTTCC
The DNA here is from genome assembly GCA_032595735.1 of Pelochelys cantorii. Lineage (NCBI taxonomy): Eukaryota > Metazoa > Chordata > Testudines > Trionychidae > Pelochelys > Pelochelys cantorii. The sequence goes on along the minus strand of CM064330.1, from coordinate 185,656 downwards.
TCCCACCTCTGCTCCCCCTCCCCCCGCACCCCTCCCCTTCCTCCCACGCCCCTCCGCTCCCTTCCTCCCACTCTCTTTCCTCCTGCCCACCTTTTTCCCACTCCCTGCCATTCACCTCCCTCCCCCTCCTCTTCCTCCCGCTCCCTCTGGTTCGTTCACCTTCCTCTCGCCAGCCTTCCCAGGCAGCGGCCGACACCAGGGCTGCAGCCAGAAGCACCATCACCCTGCTGTGGCCAGGGGCGGGGGGGCACATCTGGAGGGAGAAAATACCCATTACTCTGGGCACAGGATCCCCTTGCCCAGCCCCTCCAGCACAGACCCTCGCCCCGCCAGCGCCGGCTCCCGCAGCCACCGGGCAGGACGGGGCTGAGCGGGACTGGCTTCCCCGAGCCCCCTCCCTGCAGCAAACAGGGGTCCGCGCGGAGCCTGGTGCCCCAGGGCTTTGGATCCCTGCGACGGGAATGAACCGAGGGCTGCAGGCAAATAGGCCCAGATGCACACATACCCAGAGCCCTGTGCATGTATGTACACACACACCCCCCCCCAGAGCCCTGTACATGTATGTACACACACACACACACCCCCAGAGCCCTGTACATGTATGTACACACACACACACACACACACCCCCAGAGCCCTGTACATGTATGTACACACACACACACACACACACACACACACACAGCCCCAGAACCCTGTGTACAAATGCACACACACACGGAGCCTTATGTAGACACACAGAGCCCTGTGTATACACACACACACACACACACACACACACACACAGGTACAGAGCCCTGTGTACGTACGTACACACACACACCCCAGCCCTGTACACAGACACACACACAGCTCTGTGTATACACACCCCTTCAGCACAAAGACAAGGCTACCACATGGCCCTGCACATGCACACACCCCTGTCTAGCCCAGCCCCATCTGTCCCAGACTGGGGGAGCGGCTGAGCCAGGCGGGATGGCTCTGTCACCAGCGGCTGGCTGCCAGCTCAGGGGGCCCTTACGCCCGTGGCCTAGTGGTGTAGCCAGGATGGGTCAGGCGGGCGGGACCCCACTTCGGCTGGGCAGGTGACGGGGGGAGGTAGGAGCGATGGGGCCGCCCTGAGGGCAGGGGAGGGAGAGATGCTCTGACAAGGGGCCCCATAACAATGTGCACCTTGCAGCCCCCCCGCTCTGCCCCCTGCCAGCTGCTTGCCCCACTCCGCCTGCTGGGTGCTCCTACGGGGGAGCGGGGCTGGGGGCTTGCCCTGCAGAAGGTGGGGAGCAGGGTAGGGGGCCAGGCCCGCTCCCCCTGCCCACCCAGCGCTCCAATGGCGGAGCAGATCAGGGCCTGGGGGGTTTGCAAGGCCCCGACTCTGCTCCCCGGCTGCAGCGCTGAGTGAGCAGGGACCAGCCCCTGTGCCCTGGGAGAGCAGAGCCAGGGGGTGAGCGCCATCTGGTCATTTCCCCCTGCCCCTCTTCTGCCTCGGGCGTGGCCGGCCTAAGTGGCGTGTGCTGCCGCCGGGCGGGGAGCCTGGGAGCAGAGGCGCCGAATGCCAGGCCCTGTGGGTGGGAGTTGCCGGTTTCGGCCTGGCTGGCCAGCCCGGGCGCTGGGCCTGCTCCAGCAGGGAGGTTGCGTTTTGTCCTCGTTTCCTCTCCCCTCGGGCGTTTCTCCCCCTCTGGACTTAGCAGCTCCAGCCCGTCTCCGCACCCTTCCCCAAAGTCCCCAGGGCAGCTCCCACCCCCGCCCGGCCAGGCAAGGGGGCTTTGCTAGGGGGCGAGGGACCAGGGCGGCCATTAGAACGGAAGCCGGACTCCACGCTTCCCATTCCAGATCCTGCCCCTGCGTTTCCTTTTCTGTGTCTCTGGGGAACGGTTCAGGGGGCGCTGCTCAGACCTCCGGGGCTCCAGAGCCGGGGGCCGCTCAGACCGCCGGGGCTCCGGAGCCAGGCGCCGCTCAGACCGCTGGGGCTCCAGAGCCGGGGGCCGCTCAGACCGCCGGGGCTGCGGCGCCGCTCAGACCGCCGGGGCTCCGGAGCCGCTCAGACCGCCGGGGCTCCGGAGCCAGGCGCCGCTCAGACCGCCGGGGCTCCGGAGCCGCTCAGACCGCCGGGGCTCCGGAGCCAGGCGCCGCTCAGACCGCCGGGGCTCCGGAGCCGAATCCGTGAGCGACATTCCCCGAGAGGGAACACCGTGGCGTGAACTCCCGGTTTCACCTCCTCGTGCCACAGAGCCAGAGCTGCCCAGCCCGGGGGGATGCTTCGCTTGGCAGGTTTATTTGCCGTGCGCATGACGTGCAAGCCAATCACGTCACTGGTTAATAGCCCAGGAAAAGCCTCCTGCCTTGTTACTCACTTCTGATACCTCAGGCCGCCCGGGCTAGGTTAACCCCTGAGCTGCACAGAGCCACGGAGCTGCATTAAGGAGCCACTCGTGGCTCACCGGGGGATACGGCTCCGCCAGGGCGCTAAGCGGCCGAGGTTGGTTTTCCAAACCCGCACTAGTTAATCCTGGCCAGGTTCAGGGTCCCGGTACCCCACGGGCCGGTCTAGCGCCCTGCCAGGGCCCTCGCCGCCAGCATGTCCAAGGAGAGCAGCCCCGCAGTCGCCGCCCGCTTGGCCCTGTCCGACCCCCAGGGGAGCCAGGGCTGCCGTGGGCTCAGCCCTGCCATGGGGCTCCGCGTGGGTGTCTGGCTCTCCTTGACACGCGGGCGGGAGGGGCGCAAGGAGCTGCGCCGCGATTGGCGGCTCGAGCGTCTTGCCCGGCCCCCATCTGCCGTGTGAGTCAGTGCTCGCTGCACACGGAACATGTGTGTCAGGAACATGTGGTCACGTGCGTTCAGCCAAGCCGGGTGAGAAAGCCCCGCTCCTCCCGCTGGCTGCCTCTCCCCCCCGCGGGGCGCACGGAGCCAGCTTGGAAGGAGGCGGCGTCTCTGGCAGGCCCTCTGGCCTGGCGTCAGGAGACGCGGGTTCCGTAGCCAGCTCGGCGGTGAGCTCCGACCTGCCCCCCGCCCGCCGGGCCCCCTTCTCGCTGCGCGGCTGTGCAGCCCCAAGCCATTTTCGGAGCCGCTCGGGGAGAGAGACGAGGCCCCCGGGGCACCCTGCACTGGTGCTCCGGCCGCAGGGATCTCCCTGCCGCCAGCCGGGGTATGCCAAGGGCAAAGGTCGGTCGCCAGGAGGGCGGAAGCTGCACAAAAGCTGCAATGAATTAAAGTCTCTCTCTGGGACTTGGCGGGTGGCCGGGGCTGGCTTTTAGACAGCGGCCCGGGAAGAATGCAGGCGGCGCGGGGCCCATGACTCACGCATGCGCCGGGGACCGGTCGCTGGCTGAGCGCGGGGGTACCTCTGGCCCGGGCCCGGCGCTCGCTAACAAATGGGATCCCTGTGCCAGGGCCCCTCCCGCTCACGCAGACGGGCAGCGCCGCAGAAGCCGCTGCCATGTGGGCCGGGGGATATTTCGGGGCCAGGGGAGTGTAAATGTTGCCACAGACTGGGGCCCGTCGTTTAGTGTCCGGGGTGCGGGTCCACCCCAGAGCGGGACCCGCGGCGCCAGGCGCTGCACACGGAGCCGCCTCTGGAAATCGGGGCTGTTTGTTCTCACTTGCAGGCTCCCAGACAGACGTGGACTCCTCCCTGTCCCGACGTCCCTGCAGTCGGAGCCAGAGGCAGGGATCAAACCCCTCCCTCGGGCAGGACGGGCCCGGGGCTGCGGGCGGGCGGCTGGAGGACGCGGTCCCTCCCCGAGTTTGTGCTGCGGTCCTGGCCCGGCAGCGGCAGCCGGGAGTGGAGGGGAGGGGCTGCGCTGGGGAAATTAAAAAAAGCTGCGACCGATGGGTTTGTTTGGCAGGGGAGGTTTCTGAATCTCTGGGGTGTCTGTCTGTCGGAGCCCGCCTCGTCTGCTCAGCTGTGAGCTGCGGGGAGGGGGGCTGCTCTGTGTGGTCCTACAGCAGCTGGCACCAGGACTTTCCCGCAGGCCTGCAGCGCCCGGAACAGGCGTCGTTTAGCGACACATCCGTAGGCAGTGACAACAGGCGCACCACGGCAGCGGCTCTGAGCCAAGTCGGCATCCCCGTCCGCTAGGCAGCTGGACAGTCAAAGGGTAGGAAAGGAAACTGAGGCACAGCGTCAGGCAGTGACCTGCCCAGTCACCCTGCAGGGAGGGGTGGGGCTGGGAATAGAGTCCATTGCTCGGGTGTCCCCCCCCAGGCCTGATGAGGCAGTTCTCCCATGGGGCAGGGTGCAGCCGGAGCCCCCCACGCCAAGAACACAGACTCCAGGTTTCCGTCCCCGCCTCTCGGCCCAACTGGGAGCAAAGCGGCGACCTTCCCAACCCCATTCGACTCAGACACGCTCAGGCAGCCTGGTCCAAGTGCACGGGGGCGACTGACCTGCCGCTGTGACCCATGTCAGGCTGGAACGCAGCCCACACCCAGACACGCCGCGGGCGGGTGCGTTCCCGCCGTGGCCCCCCCGAAAGCAGCACGCTCTTGGCAACATTCCCACACGGGCGGCGGGAAACCTCCGGGGCAGGCAGCAACGTCCCGCCCCCCGGCCCGGCCCCCCACCCCCCGGCCGTCTGAAATAGTTTGACATGGAAAACCGACAGGCAGCTCGCTTGCAAAGGGCTGTTTGTTTGCACAGATTCCTGGGCTGAATCCGGGGGGCGGAGCAGGGGGACGGCAGCTGGCGAGCCAGGCCCACGCACCGAAACGGGACTCGGGCGTGGACCCATGTGGAATCCGCTGGCCAGTGGTGCCGACGCTCACTGTCGCTAAGGGACTGGGGGGGGAGGCAGAGTCACATTTCCTTAAAAGCTGTGCAAACCCGGCGCAACATGTCTACACGCCGGCGCCTCCAGATCGGCAGCCGCGGGGCAGCGCCAGACGGTTAACGCCGTTAATTCACCGCTCCCAGAGGCAGCCGGTCCGCTCCCGGACGCATTCTGCCTCTGGGCTCGCAGCGGTGCAGGACGGCCTCACGCCCGGGTTCAAGTGGGCACTCCTGCCGGGGTGGCCCCCGACCAGCACTCAAACCGGGCCTGGTTTGGCTGGTAGCTGATGGGGCACCCCTCTCTGTCCCCACCAGCTGGACCATGCCCCGGGCATTGGGGATCACAGCAAGCGGGGGGAGGGAGAATCGGCAGGCCCAGTGGTTCCTGGCAGCACTGGAATGGCCGGGTTTCGGGGATGTGTGAGCGGCCCCCCTACAAAGGGGTTAGGTCAACGTACATACAGCCCGGAGCCATGCAGCGAGGCCGAGCTAGCAATCCCAGGAAGTCTGGCCTGAGAGCCACCGGATTTACCCCAGCAGGATGCTCAGGGCTCTGCCAAGGGGAGGAAAAAACCCGCAGCCAGCTGTGTCCCAGCCTCTGGCCGGCTGGGCTGGGCTGCTCCTGCCCTGGAGTGCAGCAAGGCCCCGGGGCTCGGCTCAGGGCCAGCCAGGCACCAGCTGCCGCTGGTTGTTGGATCGTGGGTTTGGTTTCCCACCCCCGGCGCTCATCCCTCGCGGGCAAGCGGGGCCAGCGCTGTCTGTCTCGCTCTCTGCTCCAATCGGGGACGGGCGCCGACCGAACCTGCCTTTTGCACCGGGTTTCCGCTGCCCCGAGGCACAAGTCAGAGGACATGAAACGGGGCGGGTTTAGCAACCTTCGACCACCAGGCACAGGGGCTCCCGTGTCCACATTGTGTCTGGCTCCCGCCCTGGGGCCGCGCCGCTGCCCCCTCTGGGGGCTCCCGTGCTCTGGACTGCCAAAAAGATTCCTCTGACGGGCGGCGAATTCCCGGTTCCCGCGTGCCCGGGGACAAAACGGGCTCGGAGCACCCCTGGGCGCGGGAGGAGAGCAGAACCCATCTCCAACCGTCTCCCCATTACTGAACCAAACTAAGGGGCAGGACGCAGATCCTCCCGAGCGGGGCCTGCGCTGGCGGGGGGCAGGGAAAATGGCTCTGGACGCGGGGGAAAAGCCAGGCTGGAGAAGCAGAGCGCAGGCTGGCAGGGCAGCGTGCTGAACGGAGCGGAGCGGCTGTCACAGGCTGGCGGGCGCCGCTCGCCCCACGCGCGTAAGGACACGGCAGGAAGGGCTCGCAGCAAGCTAGAAAGAGGTGGCGTCACTTCTCTAGGAGGATCGTGGCAGCCGGCGGCCAGGCGCCCCCCTGCAAAGGCAGCACACGAACAGCCAGGGAGCTCCCCAAAGCCCCCAACACAACCCCAGCAAGAGCGGAGGCTGCTAATAGCCGCGGGCAGCTTTGCGTGCCACAGGACACGCAGCACAGCAGCTCTTCCAGGCACGGAAGCGCACGGTGAAGGGCGCAGCCCTGACCCTGTGCCGATGGTGGATGCAGACCTGCTGTTCCCAGCGGCCGCACAGAGCACCCCCCGGCCCCGCGCGCGAAGGCAAACGCCGGCCACTCAGCGGGACCTCAGGCGAGAAGAGCTGCGCAAAACCCTCCTGCGGCTGCCAAGGCCAGCGCCGTGGGGCAGAGCTTTCCATCACTCCTGAGTCCAGCAGGAGCCGGCCCGAGACCTCGGCCAGCAACGGGCCAGCAACAAGGGGCCTGCCAGCCGGCACCGGGCACCAGAGCACGGAGCTACCAAAATCGGGTTAAACCCGACAGCCCAGCCCACCGAGCCGAACTGGGGCCCCAGAGATGGGTGCTGGGGTGTGAGCCAAGGGGCATGTCCAGGGCTGTGAGGGGTCCCGCATTTGCTCGGTCCGGGCGCAATCCAGCATGCCCAGAGCTAGCCGAGGGCCTGGGCCCTGTTAACGCTGCGAAGGGCGAATACCCGGCTGCCACGCCGCAAACCGGGGGCTTTGCTGTTACCTGGCAAGCCACACAAATCACGGCTCTACCTACAGGTGCCCGGGCAGCCGCCCCAGGCTGGTGTGGCTACCAGCGGAGAGCAGGCGCCCCATCCGCGCAGACTCCCTCCGCAAGAGGAGAAAGCCAGAGCCCCATGGGCTCTCCGGGGATCCACTTACGCAGTTTAGGTGGAAGGCACCTGGATGCCACGGGGATGGGCAGCAGGCTAAGGCAGAGGCAGACGCACAAGGAGAGACAGATGGATGTCCCTGGGGGACAGGCAGTGCAACGGCGTGGTGAAGTCACATGGTGCGTGTGTCTGTGCGCTGCCACCCAGAGGCAGCAGAGCCAGGGCCGGCGGGGCTGGAGAGATGAAGCTGGCCAGAGACAGGCCCCCCCCTTCCCGATTTGCTCCAGCGATGACCTAGCTCCAGCACAGGGAGTCCCCGGCCCGGCCACTGCAGGGGAACAACGGGACACTTTCTTTCCCCGCTCAGTGGATTCCTTGGCAGCTAATTACAGAGCAGGCGGTGTCTGCCGCCCGGTGCCGCGGGGACCTCGCCAGGCCCCTACCGGGCTCCCCCCACCGCTGCAGGCGGGGCTGGCTCGGCGCTGCTCCGGCCTCGCTGGGCGTAGGAAGCCGGGCTCAGTGGCGTGTGGTGTCTTGGGAGGGTCGGCGGAGGGGAGTCCCCATCTTCCATCGCCTGGCGCCAGGGTGACGGCCTAGCCAGCTGCCCCTCCCATCCCAGCAGCCTCCACGCAGCGGGGCCAAGCAGCTTCCGCCGCCAGCGCTCCCGGCTCCCTGCCGAAGCCAGCCAGCTGCGGGGCGGGACCCCAGCAGGGACAGGCCCCGGGCTGCTGGCAGGGGCAACGCCAGGCGCCGGCGTGTCCGAGGCCTCTGCCCCACACTGCTCACGACCCCTTGCTGCTGGGAGGGGAAGGCTGGGCGTGGCCGGGGCCAGGGCCGGGGCCGGGGCCGGCACGCAGGGAAAAAGCCAGCTGGCCGGGAGAAGGCAGGACAGCAAAGCCCAGTGGGGTTTGCCCAAAGTATCCCGTGTGGGCCCAGTGGCAGCTAGCCATGCTCACAGAGCTCGCGTCAGCGGGAGCCACGCTGGGCCATGGCTGAGCACACACCAGCACCAGCCCTGCCCCCTTTTCTCACAGGCCTCGGAGCACGGGTGGTTTTCTTAACATACGAACATCAGAACAGCCAGACTGGGTCAGACCAAAGGCCCATCCGGCCCAGTGTCCTGTCGGCCAACAGCGGCCAAGGCCAGGTGCCCCAGAGGGAGGGAACAGAGCAGGGAATCATCCTGTAATCCCACTCCTGTCACCCATTCCCAGCCTCTGACAGAGGCGAGGGTCACCATTCCTACCCAGCCTGGCTAATAGCCATTGATGGGCCTAACCTCCATGAATCTATCTAGCTCTTTTTTGAACCCTGTTAAAGTCCTGGTCTTCACCTCATCCTCTGGCAAGGAGTTCCACAGGTTGACTGTGCGCTACATGAAGAAAAACTTCCTTTGGTTTGTTTTAAACCTGCTGCCTATTCATTTCATTTGGTGACCCCTAGTTCTTATGTTATGGGAACAAGTAAATAACTTTTCCTTGTTCACTTTCTTCAGACCAGCTATGGTTTTATGGACCTCTCTCAGATCCCCCCGTAGTCTCCTCTTTTCTAAGCTGAAAAGTCCCTGTCTTTCTGATCTCTCTTCATATGGGACCCGTTCCAAACCCCTCATCATTTTTGTTGCCCTTTTCTGAACCTTTTCCCATGCCGATATATCATTTTTGAGATGAGGCGACCACATCTGTCTGCACGATTCCAGATGTGGGTGTCCCGTGGTTTCATACCAAGGCAATAAGATCTTCTCTGTCTGAGTCTCTGTCCCTTTCTTACCGATCCCTAACATGCTGTTTGCTTTTGACGGCCCCACCTCCCCGAGTCCTGGGATTCCAGGGAATCTCGGCTCGCTCAGCAAAGCAGGAAGCGTCCAGCCCACCTGGCTGCAGAAAGACGCTTGGACGTGTGAGCCCAAAACCCGCCAAGCCCAGACCCCCAGCGGGCTGCTTGAGGAACAAAACGCTTGTGATTTTCCGAGCCAGTCTCGTGATCACTGGGAGGCCTGACTCAGGCATTTGGCAGGCGCGGGTAGGGGACTTGCTGCCGATCCCAGCTGATCTCGGGGGAACCACTCAACCAGCCAAACGCAGGCACGGTCGCCATTCATCCTACATGAGCCCAGGGGCCTGGCTTCTCCCCCAATGCCACGCAGCGCCCCCTGCAGGCCGTGGCAGTACCCTCCCACGGGACACGCCCCTTGCTGGACATGCCCTGAGGACAGGAGACTGGAACCTAGCATCTCCGGTCTTACAAATGAACCCTACCCGGCGGCTCGTCTGTTACCTCCCTGCCCCCGGGAGCTACCGAATTGAAGACTGGACCCCCAAACCCCAGGCGCCTCGTGGGGTCTGGAACCAGCCAGCGCCCCATAACGCCCAGGAGGACGGGCCGGACCCACCCCCTGCCCCCAGCCGGCCAGTTGGCACCCGCTGCCCCATCCCCCAGCCAGTCCCCTGCGGGGTTTGTGCTTGCTCGGTTGCCTGCCGCGGCCGACGAAACGAGACACACACGCGTGTTGTGTGCCGTGCCCTGCAGCAGCCTGGCACGGAGATGGCGAGATTCCTGGGGCAGGGGCCCGGCTTGGGCCAACTTTCCGCTGCGCGGAGTGCTCTGTGCTGGGGGGTTTGGCTCCTTCTGATGCTGTGCTTCAAAGTGCAAGGGAGACGCGGGCCGGGAGGGGGGAGACACTCGGGGAAGGTCGCTGCCAGCCGTGCGGAGTGGCTTCCGAAACTCCCCGCTCCAGCGGCTCCCCGGGGGAGTCTAGGGCAGACCCAGTGAAGGGGCGGTGCGGCAGCCAAGGGGCTTGGCAGCTTCTCCCCCTGCATGCTTGGCAGGGGCCTGCTGCCCCGGGGCCGCCTGCCCGCCTACAAACGCAGCATCAGCCAGCCTTGGTGCTTGGCCCTGCCATGCCACGGCAGGGGGGCCAGGCGGTGCCACACACCAGGCGACGGAGCACATGCTCTAATGAGCCCTGATGGGCCGTCAGCCCCCGGGACGGGGCGGGGGGGGGGGGCGGAAATGCACCCAGGCACTGGCTGGCTGCGGCCGCGGCTGCAGAGGGAAACCTCCCGCCCAGCTGGATGGAGAGAGCCCTTCTGTGCCAGCCGGGCACCAGGCTCACAGCTACTCGTCAGCGGGCGCCTGATCAAACGCCTCCTGCGCCCCCTCCACCCCCCAGTCTGGGCCACGCCAGGAAAATCCCCACGGCTGCTTCTATGGCAGAGCAGTTCCCCCCAGTCTCTGCCCCGCCCTCCACGACCCGGGACGCAGCTCAGACGGCCCCACAGCGCCACGGGAGCAAGCTTGAACCACTGTGCCCCTCTCCAGGACCTGCCCGGCCCCACGGCTGCAAAGCCCTTCCCCTGACCCCCAGCGGCAGAGCTCCGGGCACTGCCCCGGGCTAGGGGCCTGCCCTGCTGGCTCTGAGGATGAGCCCTCCTGCCAGTGCCAACGAGGCAGTCGCTTGGCCCTAGGGGTACACCGAGCGGGGCAGGGGTGCTCCTTCAGAGAGACGCGCGGGCCTGGGCGATGCTGGGGGCCCTGGAGGGCTCGTGGACACAGTACCGGAGCTGGCCCTGTCTGAGATGCGAGGACACGGACCGGCATCACACCGGGGGCGGGAGGGGGGGGACACACGGCACTGCACCCGCTCCCCACGGTCTGGCCCCGGGGGGAGGGGTGGCCCGGGCCGTCGACGCTCCAAGTCCGATATCCCTCTCCACTGCAGAGCTCTGCGCGGACTGACCTGCTCCCACTCAACCCCGTGTTCTCCCCAGCCCAGGTCCCCAGCGGGGCCCGGGGAGCCTCCCAGCCAGGACAGAACACAGGAGGGGCCGCCCCCAGCCGTAGCCCGACGTCCCAGCATGCCTTGCTCCCATTGCTTTCGAACCCCAAAAGGCTGGGGGGAGGGGGGGACGACTCCTTCCGCCTCCGCGCTGCCTTTGCCCTGCCTGGCCCAGCTCTCATGCTCCCCCAGCCACCAGCCCTCGGAGGCAACTAAATCCAGAAACACCCCACGCGGCTGGCTCCCCAGCCCTGCCCCGGCGCTCCGGCCTGGGGGCTCCTGCTGGTACCCGCAGCCCTTCGCTGCCTGCTCCCCGGGGCCCCCCTAGGGGCTCCGGCAGAGTTTCTTAAACTGTGTTCCGTGGCACACCGGGGTGCGCGAGGCAGTCGGAGGTGTGCCGCGGAGAGCAACGGAATTCAAAATGGCCGCCTTTAAAGGAGCAGGCGACCTCCCCCCCCAACCTTTTTTTTCCCCCCCCCTCAACAATCAATCCCTGGTGTTCCTCATAAAAAAAAAAAAAAGTATTCTTTGGTGTTCCTCGGTCTTAAAAAGATTAAGAAACACGGCACTAAGGCCAGACGGGACCAAGGCGACATCTGGGAAGGTCCCATAGGCCAGGCCAGGGGTATTGGTGCAGCCCCCCCAGGCCAAAGCTTCCCTCGAACGGCTGAGCTCTCCCGGCCCCGGGCGCCACACGCAGAGCCCAGACCGGACGAAGCAGAGCAAGGGTGTCCAAGCTCCCCCAGCTGCTCCCCGTCGTTCTGCAGCAAACCCGGCACAACGCCGCTGGCTCCTCTTCGCCGACACGGCAGCCCTGGGGGAGCTGAGAAATGCAATGGCCCTCCACGGCCCACGCGCAGGGCATGCTGCACAGACCGGCAGGCGCCGAGGCGGGCAGGCGCTCCGGCCCAGCGGCTCCTTTGGGAGCAGAGCAGCACCCTGAAGTCGCCGCTTGCCAGGATCAAATGGGGAGTGCCCCTCGGAACGGCCCAGCGCCCCTCGGCCCCATACCCCCCAGCGCTCCTCGGACCGGCCCCATCCCCCCCAGCGCCCCTTGGACTGGCCCCATCCCCCCGTGCCCCCACATCTCACTCATGAAAGCGCCTGCAATTTCCCTGCCTGCTGCCACTCGAGAGACCAGCCGGGTACGTCCTGTCCTGTGGGCAGGCGCCAGCCGCCGTCCCGGTGAGGGACACCCGGCGACCAGGTCGACCGCCCGCAGGGTGTGCCCGAGCGCAGGACCGGCCGTCTGGATGGCACGTTGCACTGTGCCCTGGCGACGCGCACCAGCAGCGCACGGTGACCGAGCCAGCCCAGGGGGAGCAGGGCGGGGTGCCCACTGCTCCTCCCCCAGCCAGGTGCGCCTGGGAGAACCCCCTCAGGGTCTGTCGGCCCCACGCTCCCGCAAGCCGCCCGCTCCATGGACCCTGCTGGAGCGTGGCCGACTCACGCCAGCCCCCCCACGCTGCCGGGTCGCGGGAGGGGGCAAGGTTCGTAGTCGCCACCGGGGCCAGGTTCCCAAATCAGCTACACCAGCGCAGCGTTACACCGGAGTGACTCCGGATTGGCCCCAGGGAGAGCGGCATGTGTCTCGACAATCCCCACTCCGCCGCAGGGTCCCCGAGGCGAGACGCGGCCGGGCATGGAGGAGGCCAATCCAGCCGGGGGGGGGGGGCGGGCAGGCAGGCAGAATTAAAAGACAATAGACGGGAGCAGGGGACAAATGTCACCACAGCTAGATTAACGAGCGCCCTGGGGGTGGGGAAAGCTAACGAGCAAGAGGTGGGCCGGACCCCTGGCGGGCATGGAGCAGGCGCTGGCTGGACTCTGAGGGAAGGCAGAGCGCCGGAGCCTGGCTCGGCCACAGAGCCCCACAGCGCAGGCGTGAGCGCGGCCCGGCTGGCATTTACATGGCGCCGCCCACTCCGGGCCTCCCTCGCTCGCTCTCCGGAGCCCCCCGGCCCTGCTGCCCCCCCCCCCCCACGGAGCTGCAAAGCGTGGCTGCTCCCCACCCTGCAGCGCCCTGTCCCCTCACCCCACGTGGGCTGGGCAGCCGGGGACCAAGCACACAGGGGCCGGGGCCCTCTTCCCGGGCAGGCCACTCGGACAACGACGCGCTCCAAGGAGACGGCTGGAGTCACTCCATGGACTCGGCTGGGTAGACCCCAATCACCCGCAGCCGACCCGGTTCCAGTCACCCCGAGCTGAACCCAGAACCGCCCCCGGCCGACCCGGTTCCGGTCACGCCGCGGCGAACCCAGAACCGCCCCCGGCCGAGCCGGTTCCGGTCTCCCCGAGGTGAACCCAGAACCGCCCCCGGCCAACCCGGTTCCGGTCTCCCGGAGCCGAACCCAGAACCGCCCCTGGCCAACCCGGTTCCGGTCTCCCCGAGGCGAACCGAGACCCCCCCCCGGCCGACCCGGTTCCGGTCACGCCGCGGCGAAACCAGAACCGCCCCCGGCCGACCCGGTTCCGGTCTCCCCGAGGTGAACCCAGAACCGCCCCCAGCCGACCCGGTTCCGGTCTCCCGGAGCCGAACCCAGAACCGCCCCCGGCCGACCCGGTTCCGGTCTCCCCGAGGCGAACTGAGACCCCCCCCCGGCCAACCCGGTTCCGGTCTCCCCGATGCGAACCGAGACCTCCCCCCCGGCCGACCCGGTTCCGGTCTCCCCGAGGCGAACCCAGAACCGCCCCCGGCCAACCCGGTTCCGGTCACGCCGCGGCGAACCCAGAACCGCCCCCGCCGACCCGGTTCCGGTCACGCCGCAGCGAACCCAGAACCGCCCCCGGCCGACCCGGTTCCGGTCTCCCCGAGGCGAACCCAGAACCGCCCCCGGCCGACCCGGTTCCGGTCTCCCGGAGCCGAACCCAGAACCGCCCCTGGCCGACCCGGTTCCGGTCTCCCCGAGGCGAACCCAGAACCGCCCCCGGCCGACCCGGTTCCGGTCTCCCCGAGGCGAACCCAGAACCGCCCCCGGCCGACCCGGTTCCGGTCTCCCCGAGGCGAACCCAGAACCGCCCCCCGGCCCACCCGGTTCCGGTCTCCCCGAGGTGAACCCAGACCCCCCCCCCCGGCCAACCCGGTTCCGGTCTCCCCGAGGTGAACCCAGACCCCCCCCCCCGGCCGACCCGGTTCCAGTCTCCCCGAAGCGAACCCAGACCCCCCCCCCGGCCGACCCGGTTCCAGTCTCCCCGAAGCGAACCCAGACCCCCCCCCCCGGCCGACCCGGTTCCAGTCTCCCCGAAGCGAACCCAGAACGCCCCCAGCTGCGCCCGCGCTGGGTTCTGGGCACCCCGGCATACCCAGCGCCGTCCCCCAGCCCGGTTCCAGCAGCCCTGGGGTACATGAAGCCGCCCCGGTCCAGCCCCACTGCACTCAGACCCAGCGCACCACGGGCGGCCCGGCCTCGGGAGCTGCTGCTAACGTACTTCGGCTGCAAAGTCCCCATTCCCCTCCCCACCGCAGCCTCCCCCGCTCGCCCCCCATCCTACCTTCACCGCCGGCTGCCCCCGCCACAGCCGCTGCTCCCCATGCCGGCCCGGGGGACGGCCTCGGCCCCGCTGGAGACAAGCGCGCTCCTGCCCCTGCCTGCTGCAGGCTCGAGGCGCGCACCGGCAGAGCCCCCGCGCGCTGCTCCCCCCTCCGGCGCCCCTGCCCCCGGCCCCAGCGCTGCTCGCTTCCCAGAGGTAACCCGAGGCGCTGGCAGCGCCGAACGCCAGGGCTCTGGAGCGGCTGGCAGCCAAGCTCGGAGCCGCTGCCAGCTGGGAACCGTTCTGGCTGTAAAAAACGCCTCCTTCCCTCCCCCCCCCGCGGCCCGCCCGCCTCTCGGCCCCCAGCCACGGCCGCACGCTCCAGAAAGGCCTAAAAATAATCTCCCAGCAAGGAGCAGCTCCCGCGGGGGCAGGAGCAGCTGCTGGTCGCCAGTCGGAGGGGCCCCCGGCCGGCTGGGCTCGGGGCTCACCCCGCAGGGCTCGGCCGCCAGCTGGGGGGCCCAGGGCCACAAAGAGTGGGGGAAGGGGCCGGTCCAGCGGTGAACCCTCTCTCTCGCCCCCCGTGGGATCAACACAGCCCTCACCAACCTCTAGCGCCCCAGGACGGGCACTCCCCAGGGCCGGGGAGGGGACTGGCCTGCTGACAGGAGAGATGCTGGCCTGGGAACCCCAACTCGAGAGGGGTCCAAAACGGAGGTGAGCCAGGCCCCCAGGCCCTGCCACGAGCCGACCTGGTCCGTGGCACCTCTCAGCATCTGAAGAGGTTGCCAACCAGGCGCAACCAGGCCTGGGGATGAGGGGTTTCGGTGCGCCCAGAGGCTGAGGGCAGGCACTGCCCGGGCATGGCAAACTCGCCTGCCTCAGGAAGGCTGGGGACTGCCCAGAGCCGCCGTGGGGCTGGCGAGGGGGCTCACGGCCCCAGCAGGGTGCCAGGGCAGGAGGAATCCCTGCCAATTCCTCAGCCACCCCTCAGGCAGCTGGGAGCACTGAGCCTTACACGAACCCCACCACTCTGCCCCGTGGGCACGCCCCGGATCCGGGGGCCGGCAAGTCTCCTCTGTCCCTCGCCTGCCCGCTCACCCGCCCTCCCCCCAGCCGGCACACAGCACTCCCCCTCAGCAGGCAGGGGAGAGGGAGCCATGCTCCGGGCTGGGAAGCTTCCTGGCAAGTGGCCTCCGCTCCCTTCCATGCACAAAAGCTCCGGGGCCAGCCAAACGCTGTAGCGAGCCGGCTCCAACCCAAACAGCATCATTCCGGCTGCCGTCAGGTGCTGCGGCCCTGGGGAGCCTGCGGCCGGCAATCCGCCGTCCCTCCCTTTCCAGACAAAGCCCCGTTGGGCACCTGGAGGTGCCAGGTGAACCCCTCAACACTGCTTCACCAAACGGGGGGCCAGCCAGCTGCACCCACTAGTAAATGATCAGGGGACAGGGGTAAACAGGGAGGGGGCAAAAGCTGCAGATGATGCCAAACTGCCCAAGAGCAGGAAGTCCCAGGCAGACTGCAAAGAGCTTCCAAAGGGTCCCACAAAACTGGGGGCCCGGGCAACAGAATGGTGGATGAAATGCCAAGTAATGCCCATGGGAAAACCTCGTCCCGGCGATCGGCACAAAACCAAGGAGGCGCACTCAGCTGTGACCACTCCAGCGAGATCTTGGAGTCGCTGTGGCTAGTTCTCTGCAAACGCCCCCTCCGTGGGCAGCGGCAGCCAAAAAAGCAACCCATAAGTTGAGAATCAGCAAGAAAGGGACAGAGAAGCAGCCAGGAAGATCTTATTGCCTCGGTATAAAACCATGGGGCGCCCACGGCTTGAATCCTGCGCACAGATGTGGTCGCCTCCTCTCAACAAAGATCCATTGGCATTGGAAAAGGTTCAGAGAAGGGCAGCAGAACTGAGGAGGGGTTTGGAACGGGTCCCATAGGACGAGAGATTAAAAAGACGGGGAGTTTTCAGCTTAGAAAAGAGGAGACTAAGGGGGGACAGGCCAGAGGTCTGTGAAGCCAAGACGGGTGTGAAGAATGTAAATAAGGACACATTATTTACCCCTTCTCAGAACACAACCACCAAGGGCCCCGGATGAAATTAACAGGCAGCAGGTTTTCAACAAACCAAAGGGCAGTATTTCGGCACAGTGCCCCGTCCGCCTTGCCAGAAGATGTTGTGAAGGCCAACCTTATCGCAGGCTGCAGAAAAAGCTAGATACATTCAAGGACGGGTCATTCAATGACCATTAGCTGGGAGGGGCAGGGAGGGTGCCCCGTGCTCCCCGTGAGCTGCGCACTGCGTGCGGCTGGCTGCTCAGGAGAGATTCAGATGCTGCCCAGCTGGTGAGCAGAGCGCCCACAGCTGAGTTTTGTTTCTCCTGGTGGTGCACATGCACACATGCCTCAGCGCATGCAACAACATTTATTCCGCACGTGGATGGGAATGATTAGAACGAACACTGAGGGCGTCCCTGGCCTCTGTCAGAAGCTGGGAATGGACGATAGGGGAGGGATCACCAGATGATTCCCTGTTGTGCTCACTCCCTCTGGGGCACCTGGGATTGGTCACTGTGGGCAGACAGGACACCGGGCTAGTGGGCCGTTGGTCTGGCCCAGCCTGGCCGTGTGACACAGCTCCGCAGGCTGTAGGAGGGTGGCCAGTTTCACGGGGGTCACTGGTGGACAAAGAGACTCTCCTTGCTCACCCCCCGCCCAGCTGCAGGGCCAGTGCCCGGCCGGAAGTGACAGCCCGGACCTGATCCTGCCGGGCATGCTGTGAGGGGCGGTGTGTGCTAGGCCATGGCCGCCCCAGCGCTCGCCTGGCCCCGGGGAACCGCACCCCTGCACGCGGGTCTCACTCTCCACGTACCGGGGGGTGCAGACTCTGTGTCAGCCAGAGAGAGGGGGCCAGCACCAACCAATTACCCGCTGGGCAGATGTAGGGCCTGGCCCGATCCTGCAGGCGCCCAAGCCCGGTGACCTCAGTGGGGGCAGTGTCACGCTCTGTCCCCACATGTGGCAAAGCCGGCTCCTCGGCCCAGCCGTCCCTGCCCGTGGCCAGAGGCCTAGGCACGGGCCCAGCTGGCAGGGTGCCTGTGCCAACCTCAGAACTGCCAGGGACTCGGGACTCAGGGGAGGAGATGGGCGCCCACCGTGGCAGGATCCGCTGGCCCTGGGCGCAGGGCCCTGCCCCGTCTGGCTCCCCATCCGCCTGTCTGCGCTGTGCAGCTCTCGGGTCCCTGGGCCTTGTTTGTCCTTGCTCGTTAGCAGGAGGAGGCAGGGAGGTGAAGCTGTGGGAGCTACTCCACCCCACGGCTGCATTGCATGACGTCTCCGGTGCGGCACCACCCCGACCCAGCCGTGCCGCCCTGAAGCGAGGAACAGGAAGGTGACGGGAGGCAGGTGGCACGGAGGGGGACCACGCTGCGCCCGGGGGCCTCTCTATATTTGGTCAGAAAACCTCTGACGGGCCCCGATGGCAAACGCGCGGTTCCAGAAGACAGGAAACAATGCTGTGTCCCATTTCTGTGGGCAGGGCTGTTCCCACGCTCCCAGGGAGACACGGAGGGTCTGGAGCAGGGCTCCCGTAAGCTGGGCACTTGTGTGGCTACCCAGGAGATTCAGTTGCTGCCTGGCTGATCAGCAGAGCGCCCACAGCTAGGTTTTATTTCTACTGGTGGTGCACATCCTCACATGCATCAGTGCAAGTAACAAAATTTATTCCACACACAAAGGGAAAAATTAGAGGGAACATTGGTGAGGTGGTATCTTATTGGCCCTGCTTCTGCCAGGCAGAGAGCCAAGCACTGGAATTAGACAGAGCTCTCCTTCGGCCCTAGGAACGGAGGAATGGGATGCGGCATGCACGGGGGAACGGCTTGTTCCGTGTACGTAGTGAACCTGGATTACAAGGGACCATTCACCGGAAGCTGCTAGTGAACGGCTCAATTCCCAGAGCCGAGGAAGACCTGTGCATCAGCCGAGCGCTGGTCTCCCTCCCCAGTAGAGCGTGGTCCAGGATAGCTTTTTCCCTCCCCCACTTTGCCTCTCTACAGTCCGTGGCAGGAAACCTTTCTATTGTCGGCGCAGAAATGAACTGGTTGATTTTGCACCACACAGGGCTGTTTCACAACCCATCGCGTAACCGCACAGAATCCCAGGGTTGGAAGAGACCTCAGGAGGTCACCAAGTCCAACTGTGTAAAACCACAACGGTTTAAAACATGGAAACGAAAAGGGAACATTTTGAGCGACCCAACACTATTTTTTGTTTGTTTGCCATTAGAAAAGTGTTCATGTTTTCACATTTCGCTCCGATTCCAAAGCCGAGTTTCAAAATCTCTACACCCTCCCCCAGACGGCGTTTCTGGTCTCTGCCCAGCTAGGCAACAAAAATCGGAGTCCTTACGCTGTGTGCAACAACCACAATTGCTACAGAAACCTCCTCGCGCACTGGGGCAGCCGGGCTGGAAACCGGCTCTAAGCTCCTGTTGTTGCCAGAGAGACAGGCCGTTAGCGCTGGCACTAAAGGAGCGTATCTGTAGCTAGCAGCAGTAGTAGGTCCTTTATCCCCCCCTGTAGAGTCTCACACTCAGCCCGCATGTACAACTCTCTCAGCCCACCGCCAGCGGCCGGCTGTAATGCGGTGTAAGTGCACAACTGCTGCAGGAAGGACGCAGGCATTTTATGGCTCCAGCCCCGCTTGACCCCAAGCTCCCAGTTGGAGCTGGGGGCTCCAGTCTGAGACCACCAGGCCCTCAGACAGGCTGGGCGAGAATAGGCCGGCGGTGGAGGACCAGCCTCGGCTCACCAGCTGCTCTGAAAGTTGTACGGCCAGTTAGCGCTCCGGCAGAGCCTGCAGTCGCCAGCCGGAAGAGGGAACCTGTCCCCACAAGGGCCCATGGGCCATATTCCAGCACCGGACCAGACAGGCCCGTGAGGGGGCAGGAGACACCCTCGCCTAGTAGGGGGCAGCACTGCACGGGCACACCATGGCCCGGATCCTGCAATGAGACCTGTGTGAGATGGGCGAAGCCAGACCCCCGGGCTACGTTCCCTTTGCACCCGTCTCTTTGCTCCAGGCAGGGCCGGCATGCAAAGCTTGGCACCCCCCAGGCACATGAAGAGTACCCAGCAGCAGACAACACCCCCGCAGCGCCATCAGCCGCTCCCAGCTGAGACGCTGCTTCCCCCTTCTCCAGGCGCCCACTGCCACAGGGGTCCACAGGCCTGACTGCCTCCCGTCCGCCAGTCACGCTGCAGGCTGGGGAAACCGAGGCACAGAGCACCTCCGTGACTTGCCCACAGGGAGCCACTGATGGAGCAGGCAATGACTCATGGATCACAGTGGTAGTAAACGGCTCGCCAAGCCCCGAACGTGCTCGGTGCCGGAGCAGGCACGGCTGGCGCCTCGGCAGGACCCCTGCCCCAGCAGCTCGGCCGCCGCAAGCACGTGGCAATGAAAACCAGACCGCTGGCTCCCAGGCCCGGCCCCTCACACAGCTCCCTTTCCTGCGGGGCCACGACTCCTGTCTGGGCTGCAAAGGGCCCTCGCCCGTGGGGCCGGGCCTGTAACGCCCCCAGTGGCCGACAGCCGACCGAGGCACCTGTGTGCAGCGACCAGGAGACCGGCCCCAGGTCCCGGGGGGCCCAGGACATTCCCACCCCTCTCTCGCCGAACCCCACGGCAGGTTTGGGAGCACGGACCAGCCCAATGGGAAAGTAGGGCCGGCCCCCGTCTCCGGAACGACCCACACGTGGCTCCGCACCGTCCTGGCAGGCGCCCAGACGTGGCCCAGCCTTGTCCAGCTGGGTTCTGCCGCAGCCTCTGGCCTCCCTCGCACAGAGGGCCCTTCACGGGGCGCACACAGCTGCTGATGTGGCGCTGGGAGCAGCCCCCCGCCCTGCCGAAGGAGGCCAGATGCCGAACTGGTCGGGGGGAGCGCAGGGGGGTGGAGGGGGGCTGTGGCGGGAGGTTGTCAGGAAAACAAGCCTCCCTCAGGTGCGTTTGCCTTGGCCGCAGCTCAACGCGAAGCAATTAGGGCTCCAGAAAACAGCCATTAAAAATCTGGGAGAAAAATCACATTCTCCCCTGCGGGGCCCTGGGGCTCGGCCGAGGGTTCCTGTCAGGCAGGGCGGGGGCTGTAAAACGGGGCTGTAAAAGGGAAGCCTTGTTTCGGAGCCACCTCTCAGCACGCCGGCACCTGGGCTGGGAGTGGGGGGGGGGGACACACGCAGGCTGGGAGGAGGGGCCCTGCCTGGACACATGTGCAGCAGCTCCCCTTGAGAACAACGGGGACCCCGTCCCTGGCCCCACTGCAGCCCCCAGGGGAGGGGGTGTGGGGCTGGGAAGGAAGGAGATTCGACTCACACCTGCCAGCAGCTGCAAGCTGGTTTCTCCCCCCCCCCCCCCGCCTTGGGCAGATTACAAACTAGCGCGCTAGGCCCACAAATTCTCCCTCCCCGCACCCCCCCCCCCAACGCCGGCCCCGTCCCAAACCACAGCTGGAAAGGGGGGGTCTGTCAGGGGCTCACAGGGAGGGGCCTCAGCCCTGCACTGACACATTTCTAGCAGAGCCCCGGCTCCCCCCCTCAGCTCTGACCACTAGGCCCAGACCCAAAGTAAGGGGCTGGCTCCTCTGCCCAGCCCATCGCTCCCAGCCCCTCTGCTCCTGGCCCGGGAGCAGCCGAGGTCCCCACAGCGCCTTGCCCCATTAGCCGGGCAGGGAGGGGGAATTCGGGGGCCCAGCGCAGGTGGGACCCGTGCACCGTCCAGGGGCGGTGCTGTCCCATTGGGGGGCCCTGCTGCAGCTGGGGCTCCCCGCCAGCCAGCTTCGCGCTCAGGCCACAGAGGTGCCAGGTTCGGATGTGAAACCAAGGAGGCTGCAGCAGGACAGGCGCTCAGAGCAGCCCGTGCCCGCAGCTGGCCACCCGGGGGCCTCCCTTCCTCCGGCTGCGGGCCCCGGGAGCCTGGCGGGCAAGGCCCTGAGGGGGGATGCCTGGCCAGGGGCGCGCTCAGGAAGGGGCACTGCGGAAGAGCCACTGATTGAACCCGGAGCGGTGCTAGACACAGGCTGGCTCGGCCCCTGCAGACACGTCGCAGGCACAGCCCGGCCTGCCGGGGGCCAGGCCGGCAGGGTTTGTTCTTTCCCATCTAACTGGCCACGGCTGAAAACCCGTTTGTGTGGGGCCCACAGGAATGGGGCTCAGTGCCCCCCCCCCCCGGGGGGGCTCCCGGACCCTCCCTCAGGCCCACAGTGGTCAGGTTATTCTGGGGGTTCCAGGGGGGTCTCTGACAATGCAGGCAACTCCCAGACCTCGCAGGCCCCCTGGTGAGCCTCTCCCTGCCCTGCCACTGCAGGCGTGTGGGCACCGGATGCCTGCCGGTTGGGCTAAGGGGCAGAGCCAGCGCTCCGCCTCCGGTCGGGGCCCCCGGGCCTGGGCTGACAGGGCCTGTCCAAGCAGTGGCCTCTCCGGACCTGGCGGGCAAGGACACCCCACGTCCGCCCCCCCGGGGGCCCAGAGCGCTGCGGAGAAGGGGAGGCCTGGGCGCCGGGGCTGCTCCGGTTCTGGGCTGAGGGAGGCTGAACCCGGCCCCTTGCTCGGGTTAACGGCGTCCACGTGGGCAGGACGGCGGCACGGTGGAGTCCTGCCTTAGGAAAGCCAGCGCCAGTCACGCCCCCCCCCCGCTCCGCTCCCCCTTTCCCTGGCATGTTAGCAGCGGCCCCCCCAGCCCAGGTGTTGCACACAGCTGGGAGGCTGGGCACAGCTATTTGCTGCCCACTCCGGCCGGGGGCAGGCGCAGCTGCAAGGCCAGAGAACAAGCCTGCTAGTGTCCGGGGCCTCAGCGCTGGAACCCGACACCGGAGGTCTCCTCCCAGGGGCCAGCCCCACGGCTCCACCCCCGCGCAGCCCCCTCGGTCCCCGCAGCCTGGCCCTCCGCGCAGCCCCTCCTAGGGACCAGGGTTGTGGGGGCTGAGGGCTGCCCCAGGGCACGGGTGCCAGCCGGCACAGGGAGAGCTGGGGGGGAAGTCAGAGCAGGAGCAGGAGCAGGAGCAGGAGCAGGGGGCTGGGCTGTGAGGTTCCTCAGGTTCCCTAGGGGATGGTGGCACCCCCCACACACCCGCTTTTCCTCTCCTGGCACGCAAAGGGGCCCTGCCCCACCCCACAGCCAGCCCCCTGCACAGCCCCCCCTGCCCCTGCACAGCGCCCTGACACCCTGAACAGCCCCCCCCCGCCCCCCAGCACAGCACCCTGGTGCCCTGCACAGCCCCCCCCCCCGCCCCCAGCACAGCGCCCTGGCCCCCTGCACAGCCCCCCCCGCCCCCCAGCACAGCGCCCTGGTGCCCTGCACAGCCCCCCCTCACCCCCAGCACAGCGCCCTGGCCCCCTGCACAGCCCCCCCCGCCCCCCAGCACAGCACCCTGGTGCCCTGCACAGCCCCCCCGCCCCCAGCACAGCGCCCTGACACCCTGAACAGCCCCCCCGCCCCCCAGCACAGCCCCCCCCCCCCCCAGCACAGCGCCCTGGCCCCTGCACAGCCCCCCCCCCCCCCAGCACAGCGCCCTGGCCCCCTGCACAGCCCCCCCCCGCCCCCAGCACAGGCCCCGCCCTCAGAACCCTGCCCTGCACAGCCCCCCCCAGCCCCCACCAGCGCCCAACCAACCCCTTCCCCAGCACAGCCCCCTGCCCCCAGCACAGCCCCCCCGCCCCCCAGCACAGCCCCCCCCGCCCCCAGCACAGCACCCTGGTGCCCTGCACAGCCCCCCCTGCCCCCAGCACAGCCCCCCCCGCCCCAGCACAGCGCCCTGGCCCCCTGCACAGCCCCCCCCGCCCCTCCCACGCACCCTGCCCTGCACAGCCACCCTGGCCCTGCACAGCCCCCCCCGCCCCCGCCCCCAGCACAGCGCCCTGGTCCCCTGCACAGCCCCCCCCCGCCCCCAGCACAGTGCCCCGGCCCTCAGAACCCATGCCCTGACACAGCCCCACTGGCCCAGCACAGCCCATCCAGCAGCACAACCAACCTCCTTTTTCCCCAGCACAGCCCCCCACCCCCAACCCCAGCACAGCCCCCCTGGCCCCAGCACGGCTTTTCCGGCCCCACCGCCAGCCCCCCGGGCCCTGGCACACCCCACCCTGCAGCCGCACACAGCTGGCCCGGGGAAGCCAGGGCTGCTGGAGGTGCAGGCAGAAGTGGGGGTGTACAGCCAGTGAGCTCTGGGGCGCCCCCGGCACAGCAGCTGCCGCCCCTGCCCTTCCAGTTGGCCAGCGGCTCCTGGCTGCGTGGGCCTGAGGAACTGGGGGGGACGCGATCCCAGGAGCCCCCCCAAGCTGGCACATCCCCTTCCCATCTGAATGGGGGATTGGGGAGGGGGTGGCTGGAGGGAGCCAGGACCCTGAAAACTGTGACAGGTGCCCCCCCCCCCGGCCTCTTCCAACAGCGCCCATGGCATAGTGCTGCCCCACTTTGCTCCCCCTCAGCTCCTGTGCCCCCCCTACTTCCACAAGTGGGCCCCCTCCCCTCTCCCTGCCCATACACCGGCACTGGGGGGGCAGGGACTGGGGGCCCCCGCAGCTCACAGAGCAGGGGCCCTGCTCCCCCGGCCCCCTGAGCTCCCGGCAGCCCAGGACGTGTCCAGACGAGCGGCTCAGGTGGGAGGATTAACGCCCCCATCAGCCGGCAGCCCCTGGGGCCAGTGGGGCCCTGGCCCCGGCCACACGCCCCGGGCGGGGAAAGGCTCCGAGCGCCCCACCTGGCCAGCCCCTTGCTCCTAGCAGAGACCCCCTGGGCCGGCCACTGGCTCCGTGCCCACCTACTGGCTCCCAGGAGCCCCCCACCTGCTTCGGGGGCCCCACTGCCAATGCCACAGGCCAAGGGCGGACAGGCGGCAGCGCAGGGGCAGAGCCGGGCACTGACGCGGGCTGCAATGGAGGTTCCCCGACGCTGCCCCTTCTTCCCTCCCACCCCCCTTCCCTTCTCCGCCTTCCCGGGCCGGGAGCCAGCGGGCAGGGCTCCAAGGGCAAGGTGGGGACACTTCCCGGCCTCTGTGGGGACCAGGCAGGGCTGATAATGGATTCTGTGGGAGCGGAAACTGCCGGAGAGGCTGCAGCCGAGCGCACGCTCACACCCCTCCGCTCGCCCCGCGCGGGGACCTCCGGCTGCCCTGGGACTCTCCGCAGCAGCGCGGCCCCACGGGAACCAGGCGCCCCCCGCCCCGCAGGGGGTGGGACGAGGGCTGGGAAGTCCGGAGGCCTGGCTTCTATTTTTGGGTCTTCCAGCAACTCGCTGCATAACCCCGAGCAGTCGCTGCCCCGCTCCACCCCGGGGCCTCGGTTTCCCCAGCGTGACCCAGCCCCCGCCCGCCCGGCCCCGCGACCTTGGAGCTGGCGAGGCGGAAAGTTTCCATCGCAGCTGCGAAGGAAACGGGCCCCCCCACCCCGGCCCCCTGCGCAGCCTGTGCCAGGAGCCATGCAAGCCCAGCGCAGGCGGATGCAGCCAGATGGATTTTCTCAGCGGCTCTTAGATCCGGGAGGCCGCACGGCAGCCTCCACGCCTCTGCCCCAGGGCCGCCCTCGCCCTCCCTTCCTAGCCACCTAGTTCAGGGACCACCCAACTCCCAGCCGACGCACTGCACCTGGGGGGCGCAACATGAAGGGGTCCATGTGCAAACACACATGTGCTCACACCCACGTGCACAGCTACCCCACAGCACCTGCGCACAGGCCTGTGGCGGGCAGCACTTGTGGAAAGTGCGCACACAAGCGTGTGCACGCGGCCGGGCCGACACGAGGGAGAATTCGGCCCTGGGCTCTATGGCTGCTGCATCTTCAAAGAGCCCAGCCAGAATCCAAACCCCATGCAGGTGCCTGCAGCTGCTCCGCCAGGCTTCCGCATGGTCACGGGGATTCGCACAAGCCCCGGGTGCGCGTGCAAGAGATTCGCCAGCCTGCAGCCCCCATGGGAAAGTGGGCTCGTCTGTCCCAGACAGGGCACAGGCCCAGCCAGGGAGCAGAAACCGGCCTCCATGCACCAGGAATGGCGAACAGGCAGGGGTGCGAACAGCCAGTCCCAACCGCTCAGGCGGCATTCGCACACGGGCTGGGAGCAGGCAAGCCGCCGGGCCCAGCTGGGTGACTCACTCTGCTCCTTCAGTGCCCTGCCAGGCACCAGAGCATGTGCTCATTAGGGCTTAATTAGCTTCCTCTCTCGGGTCTCTGCGGGGTTAAGCTCGGCTCTGCCCGCACGGCCACAGGAAGCCCGGGGAGCAGGCCTGCGGGAGGGACTTGCGGGGGAATGTCGCAGCAACACTGGCATTTAGCAGGGGCTGCCTCAGGCGAGCCCTGGAGGCCTGGGCAAGCAAAGTGACCGGCCTGCTCCCAGCGCTTCCCCACTGTGGTCACAGACAGACAACAGCTGGCAGGGGGGCAGAGCTGGGTGTGGGGTGCCCAGGAACCTTCCTCCAGCTCCTCTTCCCACTCCTCTCCACAGCCCAACTCCCTCCCCGCCTCCCTCCAGCCCCTCCCCACAGCCCAGCCCTCCCTCATCACCTCCCCACAGCCCAGCCCTCCCTCCCCGCCTCCCTCCAGCCCCTCCCCACAGCCCAGCCCTCCCTCCCCGCCTCCCTCCAGCCCCTCCCCACAGCCCAGCCCTCCTCACCTCCCTCCAGCCCCCTCCGCCTCCCTCCAGCCCCTCCCCACAGCCCAGCCCTCCCTCATCACCTCCCTCCAGCCCCTCCCCACAGCCCAGCCCTCCCTCATCACCTCCCACAGCCCAGCCCTCCCTCCCCGCCTCCCTCCAGCCCCTCCCACAGCCCAGCCCTCCCTCCCTGCCTCCCTCCAGCCCCTCCCCACAGCCCAGCCCTCCCTCATCACCTCCTCCAGCCCTCCCTCCCCGCCTCCCTCCAGCCCTCCCACAGCCCAGCCCTCCCTCATCACCTCCTCCAGCCCCTCCCACAGCCCAGCCCTCCCTCCCCGCCTCCCTCCAGCCCCTCCCCACAGCCCAGCCCTCCCTCACCATGTCCTTCCAGCTCCTCTGTGCTATGAGCCACATCCCCAGCCACACATCCTCCTCTGGCCCTGCAGATTCCCCGTGACTCAGTGGGCCCACGGGCCCCGAGCCTGTGTGGAATTCGGAGCAAGCACCGCAGTCAGCTCGCGCCCGGCTCAGGGCAGGCCGGGCCTTCCCGCCTTATGAACATAAGAACATAAGAATGGCCGTACTGGGTCAGACCAAAGGTCCATCTAGCCCAGTAGCCTGTCTGCCGACAGTGGCCAGCACCAGGTGCCCCAGAGAGGGTGGACCGAAGACAATGATCAAGCGATTTGTCTCCTGCCATCCCTCTCCAGCCTCTGACAAACAGAGGCCAAGGACACCATTTTATCCCCTGGCTAATAGCCTTTTATGGACCTAACCTCCATGAAATTATCTAGCGTCTCTTTAAACTCTGTTATAGTCCTAGCCTTCACAGCCTCCTCTGGCAAGGAGTTCCACAGGCTGACTACACGCCGTGTGAAGAAGAACTTTCTTTTATTAGTTTTAAACCTGCTACCCATTAATTTCATTTGGTGTCCTCTAGTTCTTCTATTTAGGGAACTAATAAATAACTTTTCTTTATCAGCCCTCTCCACACCACTCATGATTTTATAGACCTCTATCATATCCCCCCTCAGTCTCCTCTTTTCTAAACTGAAAAGTCCCAGTCTCTTTAGCCTCTCCTCATATGGGACCCGTTCCAAACCCCTAATCATTTTAGTTGCCCTTTTCTGAATCCTTTCCAAGGCCAAAATATCTTATGGGAGCGTTCTGCCCTGCGCACAGAGCCGGGCCCAGTCAGACGCAGGTTGGTTTAGACCCTAAGCAACAGTCGGTACCCCTGACGGCAGCCCACGGTCGCAGTCTAGTGACTGAATAAGAACCGAGTCACAGGAATGTTTTGCCTGCAAGTTGTGTGTGCTTCTGGGCCCCCCGCCAGCCCCCTTCCTGACCAGAGGCCTGGGCCGCCGGCAGATACCCGGTGGGTCAGCCCAGCCCCCCGTGTTATGGCAGGAAGAGAGCAGGGCTTCCCAGGGTCAGGACATGGGTTGATCCCACTCTTTGGTCTGGGGCCTTGCTTCCTGCCTTCATGGCTAGCTAAGTTGCGTGCGGTTCTTTTGTAAGTCCTTTAGGAACTGTATCATCCACGCTAAAACATAGCCCTCTCGGAAACGCTCCGGAGAACATCCCTTCCAGTGCACGTGAAGGGTGGCTGCCTAGTTATGGAGACGCCAGCACCCATGTCCCGATGGTCCAGGAGCGAGAGACTCGGGGACAACCAGAAAAGATCTGCCGGTGTGCCCGGTGCTAAGCGAGTAAGCACATCGACAACCCCGGAAAACAAGGTAACAGATAAATGTGAAACCCGATGTGGGAAAAACCCCAGCGACAACCATCAAAATTCTGATAAAGGTTAATGACGGGAAACCCCCAGGTGCACGTGATGATGGGATAAAAGGCCACTTAAGAATTTGCGATCTCAGGACAAAACTGCAAAAGCCCATAGATTACACTGGGAATGCACAACTATAAAACCAGGTTGTATTGCCATGGTTCTTTGGGTCCAATCCTGCAGCGCCTCGGAACATCACATCACTAGCCCCCAGCTCCATAAGTGCATCTGCAGGACATGTGGGCGTGCTATCCTGTGGCGGTGAGTTCCATAGCTCCACCCCATTCCTTAAAAACTCCCCGTCGTGGGTCCATTTTGAATGAGTTGCTTTCCAGTTTTGCTGGATGTCACCTTGTTTCCCATGTTATGAGACCAGGTAAAAAGGTGCCCAGGGACCTGCTCCCCTCTTCCCGCTCTCCCAGAACTGCACGCGCCGCGTGCTAGCCCGGATCTTTTCCGGCTGTCCTCTTATGCAAACCTCTCCAGGCCTGCAGACATTTTGACTGGCCTGTTTCCATTGCTGCTCCAGCCTTTTTCAGACCAGGGGACCAGACCTGAGCATGCTATCCCACGTAAGGGCATGCCACTGATTTACAGGGGAGCCCAGCCATGTTCTCAGCTTCCTTCTCCAGCCCTCTCTCAAGTCGTCTGCAGTTTTGCCCACCACTGCACACGTCACTGAGCGGCCCACAACGAGGCCTGGATATTTCTGCCAAGCAATTACAGTTGAACCCAGAACTCCATGTGAGCGACTGAAAGCAGCCTTCCACCCCGCCCTCTTTACACTCGCCTAGTTTAACCAGCCGTCACCTACTTCTGGTGGATGCCTCTGACGCTGCAGCCTCCCGGCGCGGGCTTGTTTGGAGCTGACCCTGATCCAAGTCACACTGAAGTCAGCCCCTCCACTGACTGCAGCGGCAGCTCTGCCAGGCCACCGGTGAAACAACTGCAAGACAGTGGCACCTTCCTGAGCGGTGGGGGAGGGAGACAGAACCGCGGCTGCAGGGTGCGGAGATTCTGCGAGTGAGAACCTGGATGCACCACGTTAACGACACGGGCAAAGGTGCAAGTTGTGCAGCTCTTCCCACGAGAGCTGGTGACACTTCATTATGTGAATGTTTTGTCGCACTTGGGGCTATCCAAAGGCAGACGAACGAGATGGGCCCTGCCCCAGAAGCTTGTGCGTCACACTGCAGAGAAAAGGCGCTTTCGAGCCAGGCTCCGAATTCGCACACTTTTGGGAGGGGCAGAGAGGCTATTTTCACATCCCTCCGCCTGTAGCCCGCACTTGTCTCGGAGCAGGCGGCTTGGAAAACAGGGAGTGTTGTCCACAAAAATATGCTGCAGACACAAACCACTCTCTTTGGCTTTGAAAGCCAAACACTGCCGGGCGTTGCAATGACCTAGCCAGTTTTGGTTTTGCATCAAAAAAGGAAAGTTACGAATTATGTGAAAAAGTGCCCCCCATGGGGCTTTTCGGTGGTACGCACGGGAACCCTTTAACCCACTGAAAACATCACAACTCCGAACACTCTCTCAAAGGGGCTGAGAAGATCCCCCCGCAAGCTGGAGCCGATCCTTGTTGCTGGGTCTGTGGCAGCGCAGACACGCTGGCCGGCCGGTTCAGGGCCTGTTGTACGGCATGTTTGGGGCAGTCCCCACTTCCTCGCCCACCTGCAGAATGGGCAGAACCCAGCCGGCCAGACGCAGACAGGCCCCAGAGCCACACCCAGCTCAGACTCATTTCGGGGGAGGGGGGACTCAACGCTGGGGCGGATGGAAACAAGGGAAGTTCCTCTCCTGCTGGATACGTCCTCCAGCCAGCCGGCTCCCTGAGACGCATTTTCCTTTAGCGAACAGAGCACGGGGAAAAATCACTGTGGTGGTGGGGGGGGGAGGCATGTCCCTCACATGGGTCCTATGTCCATGCATGGTCACAGGCGTACTCCCCCCAGGGTCCATGTGTTCACGCCCACAGGCGTAGACACACCCAGGTCCATGCATTTATGCCCACAGGTGTATACATACAGGTCCGTGCGTTCACACCCACACTCACACGGGCCCGTGCGTTCACACCCACATGAATCCATGCATCCGTGCATGCACAAAATTAGACTGTAGGCAAGTTTCTGCTGTGATGTTTGTAAGTGGCTGCTTTTCAATCCAAGCCACCTCCAATGTCGCCTCCTGGCCAGTCACCGCCCGGAGAACAGCTCCATAAACGGCGGCACCAGTGCCTGGGCTGATCCAAAGCAGAAAACAACCCCCAGGCCCCGGCACCGCGCACACCCTGATCACACCGCCCTCTGCGAGGGACACTCCGCCACCAACTGGGGCGGGGACCGCGCACTTAGAACACAACCATCGCACGAGCAGAGAGAGACTGGGCAGCTGGAGAAGGAGCTACGGGTGTCCTGACCCACTGAGCGATATGGGGCCCGCACCAGCTGCACCAGGGGAGACGTGTGCATGCCTCTGCCCGACGGGCGCACACATGTTGTAGCGGGTCTGATCCATTCCTCCCTGCACCACCCATGGCCTGGCTCCCACGCTAGACCCTGTGGCTAATGCCCAGGGACATTCCGGTTTGGGGCAGGACCCAGGGGAACGGGGCAGAAACCCAGAGGCTGCGCTCCCTTGCAGGGGACGCCCACACCAGGCAGCAGCATCCCAGCCCTGCCAAGCTCTGGGGGGGGGCGTTCCCCGGCAGCCACGCCCTCTGCTTGTGCCAGCGCGGGGCCCACCAGGCAGAGCGCACCTGGTCTCCGCACGGGCAGGGCTGGGCCCCGGCTGGGCCCCTGCAGGGAAGGAGGCTGGAAGTGGAGGGCCGGGGGACAGCAGATAAACCCAGCAACTGCCAAAGGGGACCAGGCCGGTTCCAAGTTCCTCGGCGCTAGGAGCCTGACACGGGCCCAAGTCACTCGCTCAGCGCCACCATCAGCGCCGTGCCCCCACCCTGGCCAGGGACTGGACCCAGCCAGGGGAAAAAGCAGCTTATCAGAGCGCCTCAGGTTTTCCCCTCCACCCTTGGGCAGGAGCAAAGTGCCGACCGACAGACGGACGGACGGACAGACAGCTGGACGCAACACGGGCTACGGAATAGCTAGGTCAGCCTCTCATGCCCAGCTCCCCCTCCGGCCCTCAATGCTGAGCCAAGACCCGCTGCTACTCCAGTGTCAGGCTGCCCCCCCCCCAGGCCCACCGGTGCCCCCCATCCCCTGCCTCCTGCTACTCCAGTGCAAGACTTCTCCCCCCCCAATGCAGCCTCATTGGTGCCCCCATCTCGCCCCCCCTGCCCCGCCCCTGCCCCTGCCCCTGCCCCTGCCCCATGTTATTCCAGTGTCAGGCTGCCCCCCCCCCAGGCCCACCGGTGCCCCCCATCCCCTGCCTCCTGCTACTCCAGTGCAAGACTTCTCCCCCCCCATGCAGCCTCATTGGTGCCCCCATCTCGCCCCCCCTGCCCCATGTTATTCCAGTGTCAGGCTGCCCCTCCCCCCACAATGCAGCCCCATCGGTGCCCCCTTATCCCGCCCCCAGCCACTTCAGTGCCAGGCTGCCCCCGCACAACGCAGCCCCGAGGGATGGGGAGGATGGGAGCGGGCACAGGTGCTGGGACAAGGAGCAAGCCGGGGGGGGGGACACCCCCCGGCTTGAACCCACCGGCCCCCCCCGCACACACTGTCCCGCGCCCGGCTCCAAGTTTCTCTCTGCCCCGGGATGCCCCCACGGGCCCAGCTGCCCCCCACGCCGAGCAGCCGGACCGGGGCGCGGCGGGGCAGGGGCAGGGGCAGGGGCCGGGGCGCGCCGCGCTGATCCCGGCGGGCAGGTCCGTGCGCCCGGCGCCGCCGGGGGAGGAGACGGGCGGGGGAGCCCCGCGTCCCACCCCGCCCATCCCCGGGGCGCCCGGCGCTTACCTTCCCGCGGGCTCACCGGGCTGGGCGCGCCATGGGGCCGGCCGGCTCCGCGCTCCGCTCCGGGCGCTCCCTGGCGCAGCGAGCCTCGGGCGAGCCCCTGCCCAGCTCGGGCTGCCGGAGGCGGCGCTGGCCCGGCGCGGGGCTGCCGGAGCCCCATTGGAGCACGGCCCTGCCAATCTGGGGCGCCCCGGGACCGCCCCTCACACGCTGCCCCGCAAGCAGCCCGCACCGCCCCCTCCCCCCGGACCTGGGGGGCCTGGCTCTGGGCTGAGCCGGCCCTGGGCCGAGTGGCCCGCTCCGGGCCTCAGTTTCCCCACCCGCGCCGGGGCAGAGCGGGCCCGAGGCCGCAGCCGGCGCAGGATTTTATTTCAGAACAAAGTTTTGTTCGAAAGAAGGGGGGGGGGGGGCTTCGCCGCCGCCGCTTGCCGGGAGCGGCGGTTTGTTGGGGGCGAATCCCACGTTTCCTCTCACTTTTAAAAACTTTCCCCCCCATTTTCCCACGCGGATTGAGGGGGCCCGCGGTGCGATTCCCACTGCAGGGCAAAGGGGGAGGGTCTGGGCTTGGCCGGGTGGAATTGCAAAGAATCGGGGTTCTCCGCTCCCCTTTCTCAACTGAAAAACAAAACAGTTGTGAGCACCAGCGCCCCAAGCCACGGCTACGCGGAGCCCAGACCCACGGCCAGTGGCACCCTGAGCCAAGGCCACGCAGTGTCCAGCCCCACAGCCTATATGGGTCATAGGGCCCAGGAGTGAATCTTGGCCTGAGTGTGTGCCCGGTGCCAGCCCGGCCGGGCAGCCCGACAACGACACGCCCATGTGTGCCCGGTGCCAGCCCCGCCGGGCAGCCCGACAACGACACGCCCATGTGTGCCCGGTGCCAGCCCGGCCGGGCAGCCCGACAACGACACACCCGTGTGTGCCCGGTGCCAGCCCGGCCGGGCAGCCCGACAACGACACGCCCCTGTGTTCCCGATGCCAGCCCCGCCGGGCAGCCCGACAACGACACGCCCGTGTGTGCCCGGTGCCAGCCCCGCCGGGCAGCCCGACAACGACACGCCCGTGTGTTCCCGATGCCAGCCCGGCCGGGCAGCCCGACAACGACCCGGCCGGGCAGCCCGACAACGACACGCCCGTGTGTGCCTGGTGCCAGCCCCGCCGGGCAGCCCGACAACGACACGCCCATGTGTTCCCGATGCCAGCCCCGCCGGGCAGCCCGACAACGACACGCCCGTGTGTTCCCGATGCCAGCCCGGCCGGGCAGCCCGACAACGACACGCCCGTGTGTGCCCGGTGCCAGCCCGGCCGGGCAGCCCGACAACGACACGCCCATGTGTGCCCGATGCCAGCCCGGCCGGGCAGCCCGACAACGACACGCCCGTGTGTGCCCGGTGCCAGCCCGGCCGGGCAGCCCGACAACGACACGCCCGTGTGTGCCCGGTGCCAGCCCTGCCGGGCAGCCCGACAACGACACACCCGTGTGTGCCCGATGCCAGCCCGGCTGGGCAGCCCGACAATGACACCCCGGTGCCAGCCCTGCCAGGCAGCCTGACAACGACACACCCGTGTGTGCCCGGTGCCAGCCCGGCCGGGCAGCCTGACAACGACACGCCCGTGTGTTCCCGATGCCAGCCCGGCCGGGCAGCCCGACAACGACACACCCGTGTGTGCCCGGTGCCAGCCCGGCCGGGCAGCCCGACAACGACACGCCCGTGTGTGCCCGATGCCAGCCCGGCTGGGCAGCCCGACAATGACACCCCGGTGCCAGCCCTGCCAGGCAGCCTGACAACGACACACCCGTGTGTGCCCGGTGCCAGCTCGGCTGGGCAACCCGACAATGACAAAGCCACATGCGGAGAGCAGCACTAACGAGCAATCAGGCAGTAACACACCGGCCTAGCGCCCGTACGCCACTGAGCAGCATGGGCGCCCCCGGGCAGGGCCGCTCCGCGCTGGAACAAAATCCATCCTGCTGGCCTCGTGCCAGGTGCGCGTGCACAGCCCGGCCACTCTGCCGCAGTGACGGACTGTGGCTCGCACATCTGGGGGCGGCGACAGCGTCAGCCCAGGGACACAGCCCTGGCCAGCCCGGCGCGGCTCAGCCTCCTGCCTGGGGAGGGAGCGGTGGACTGGCACGGCGGCTGGAGTGCAGGGGTGGGCCTGGGTGGCAGCAGGCGTGCTGCTGTCTGCCAGAGGCCTCCCTGGAGCGAGGCTCCCCTGGGGGCGAAGGGCTCGGTGCCCCTGCCAGCCACATGAAACCCAGCAGCCACTCCTGGCCTGTGCCACGGCCCCGAGAGGGGAGGGGAACCAGGGCTCCCTAGCATGGGCAACAGGGCACATGCATGAGGGGCCCCAGGCCTGGCACCAGCAGCACGCAGCTCCCAGACATGCCAGGGCCAACAGGGACTGCCTGGGGTGGGGGGGTCTAGGGCCCAGAGTCTGTTCTGCACAGGTGCTGTGGCCAGGGGAGCCCGGGAAGCGGCTGGTGGTGGGGCCTGGAGGGGTGGGAAGGTGGCCTAGGCTGGGGGTGGGTCTGAGAGCAGCCCAGGCGTGGCTGTGCCCAGGGTCCCTGCCACGTGCTAGCGGCTCTCTGCTCAGCCAGTGGCTGCCCGAGGGGTCCTGACAGGCCCAGAGCTTTGAGCAGCTCACTCGGCAAACGGCTCCTTTGGGCGGCACTTCCCCAGGGTGGAGGGGGGTGCCACCCCCTGCCCAGCAGAGAGGGCAGGCGGGGTGGTGTGGCAGCCTGTGGAGCTCTGCGGCCACCTCCCTCCAGGCACTGGGCCACTGTGCCGCTGGGGGGTGGTTCACCATGGCATGGGCAGTGCACTGCTGGGGGAGGGGCTGCCATGGCCCGGGCACTGCACCGCAGAGCGGGTGCAACTGTCTGGGCACTGTGCTGCTGGCGGAGGGGGTATCTTGGCCCAGGCACTGCTGGGGGAGGGGGTGTCTTGGCCCAGGCACTGCTGGGGGAGGGGGTGTCTTGGCCTGGGCACTGCGCCGTGAAGGGGGTGTCTTGGCCCGGGCACTGCTGGGGGAGGGGGTGTCTTGGCCCAGGCACTGCGCCGCGAAGGGGGTGCCATGGCCCAGGCACTGCTGGGGGAGGGGTTACCTTGGACCGGGCACTGCTGGGGGAGGAGCTGCCTGTGATGGACCGGGCCGGGTCTGGGCACAGCTGAGGGCGTCCACTCAGGGCAGATTGCTCAAACTCGGGGCTCCTTACAGCCCCTGACTGGAGGCCCTTCCCAAACAGGCCACACACCAGTCACACAGAGCACTTCAGCTGCCTGCCTGGCCAGCCAGAAGCCTCATGAGCAAAACCCCTCAGACACACCAGCTCTCCCTCTGCCCCCAATCAGCCCCAGGCCTGCCCACAGGTGAGGGGTTATAGAACCCAATCTCACCTCCTCCCAACGGGGTCTTCCGGTCCCAAGAAACCAGCCACAGATCCCAGGTCAATTTACACTCTGGATCTCACCCACAAGACCACGCTGAGCCAATCCTTTAGAATCTAACATCTTAGGCTGTGTCTACCCTGGCGCGATCTTGCGCAAAAGTGGCCGCTCTTGCACAAAAATGTGCTGCCTGTCTACACTGGCCGCGTGTTCTTGCACAAGTAAACTGACGTTCTAATGTACGAAATCAGGGCTTCTTGCGCCAGAACTCTGACGCTCCCGCTCAGGAATAAGCCCTTTTGCGCAACTGTTCTTGCGCAAGAGGCCAGTGTAGACAGGCAACATGAATTTCTTGCGCAAGAAAGCCCTATGGTTAAAATGGCCATCAGAGCTTCCTTGCACAAGAGAGCATCTACACTGGCAAGGATGCTCTTGTGCAAAAGCACATCTCTTGTGCAAAAGCACATGCCAGTGTAGACGCTCTCTTGCGCAACTACTTTAACACAAGAACTCTTGCGCTAAAGAGTTTTTGTGCAAGATCACGCCAGTGTAGACATAGCCTTAAAGGTTTATTACTAAAAGAAAGAAAAGCATGAGTAAGGTTGTTAAAGGATAATACATTACATGCATTGAATCTCCCAGTTCTCGATGCAGGCTCTCAGCAGACATGTTATAACTGCTGGCTTAAAAGTTTTTGGTGTACATGGTGTACATGATGTCAGGATGGGTCCACAGTTCTTTCCAGCTCATGGTTCCCCGCAAGGCTGCCTCTGGGATTAAGAGCTGAGCTGAAGACCAAGATGGAGGGTGCCACATGGCACTTATATCCCTCTCTTGGCATCTTCTTGGCTGCAGCAGGTCATCTGGTCAGTGGCCTATCCCTGTGTTCCATGCTGGTAGCCCTAAGGTATCAGTCACATTCCTGAGATGTGTATTCATTGTCTCCTTGCTAATTAGCATAGCCATTGGCTGAGCACTCCTTGCAGAGTACGTTTATAACTCCACATACAGATGTTATACAAGTACATGAATAGCACACAGAGAATCAGTAGAACACAAGCTTTCATGTGACACCTCACATGGCCCCCTTTGTATACACTTTTGGGGCAAACATCCATCCCGGGTGCAGCAGTGATCTGGCTGCTCCCCTTAAAATCCAGTAACGTGAGATTGCCTTGGACCGGGCACTGTGCCATGGAGGGGGTGCCATGGTGTCAGGAATAGGAGCTGCAAAGGAGAGTCTGGAAAGGGTTATGATGCACCTGAGGAAGGGGGCTTTGGGCATTCAGCCACTGAAAGGCAGATAAGGAATTTCAGAGAGGTTTTTTCCCCTTTGTTTTGGAGCAAGCAGCAGTTTTTCCCCAGACAGCAGGAGATGGGCTCTTCCAGGTACAGACTCCTTGAAATGTATAAATAAGGATAAGTTGAGATAGTCCCTCAGGTTTTGTTGTTTTCCTTGTTTGGGAGTTTGGAAATCATGTCTGAGCTGGTTAATTGTTTTTCTCTTTTGTAACTAAGGGTTACAGCCCAGGGATTCTCCCTGAGTCTATTTCACTCCATGGCTTTTAACACCCAGTCATTTACTATGCTTGCAACAGTTGTCTTGTTTTGATACTAAAAGTGTTTTCTTCTTGTTTTGGTTAACCAGTATTGGTTGATTTTTGTGTCCTTAAACCTACGTGCCTAAGTTACCTGGTAGGAGCAGAGCCCCATTGTTCTCTGCAGATTATCTCTGCTTGTTTTCCCAAGTCCAAGTGAAGCCGAGGTTGGAGGTGGGGGGAGAGCTTTGCCTCCAAGTGATCTCTTCCCTGGGAAAGGGTTTATTGTATATTTGTAGTTACACTTGGTGGTGGCAGCGACCAATCCTCTTTTGTTCTGGGTCACGGGGAAACTGAGACCAGACAAGTTTGTCTCTGGGAGTTAGAGACAGGCGCTTCCAGAGTTTATTCTGCTAGCCAGCCCCCATAGCTACACTTCAAGTGCCCGGTTGGAGAACTGAGCGGTGACACGTGGCACGGGCACCAGCGCACTAGAGCAAACAGCCGGGCAGGGGTGTGACGCTGGGGCCAGCCCCCTTGGCTTCCCCTCCCCTCACTGCACTGGAGGCTGAGGACTGAATTCCAGCCCCAGTTGCCCCTGCACACCCCTCCTAGGGTCCTGCCTGAGGTCTGGTTCCACGGGTGAGTCCCCACCTTGGCTGGCAAGTCCCTGTGGGCTGCTGGTCCTGGACCTCAGCGCTGCCAGCAGGCCAGGGGCCTGAGCAGAGCCAGCTCCAGGCAGGGCTGGGGGCAGCTCGTGGTGGAGCAACTTTGCAGGGGCGGGGGAGGTGTCATCAGGTCGTAACGGAGCCACGAGTCCGGCGCCAAAGCGGGCGCTGCCCCTCTCTGTGCCACGGCTCGGGAGCACCGGGGCACAGCCTGCAGTGCCACCCCCTTGGCTCTGCTCCTGCCCACGCTGGGCCCTGCTGTGGGCTGCCCATGGCGTGCAGACAGGGACCCGAGACAGACTGGGCTGTGCCGATGCCGTTCGCTCTCTTCCCGGGCATGGCTGGGACAGGCTGGCAGAGGGCCTGGGGGGAGCTGGCAGTGCCGCCCACGTGGCTTCTGGGTGGCAGACAGAGGGCACCAAGGGTGGGGAGAGGAAGGAGTCTGGGGCTCTGTGCCCGGGGATGTGCCAAGGGGCACGGCTGGACTGGAGACGCCGACGTGTCTGGCCCAACGTGGGACAGAGGGGGTCTCTTTATTCCCCTGCCCAGCCCCTTCTGCCCTCGCCAGCGCCATCTCCAGCTCTGCTGCCCCCTGCTGGCTCCCCCCAGGACAGGACAGGGGCCAGCCCGCTCCGTCCTGTCTAGACAAGCCCTTCCCGGCTCCCGCTATGGCCACGGCTGCCCTGGATGGGGGATTTCAGACCTACCCTCCGGGAGTCAGTGCCCCCACAGCGGAGCCCAGGGCCTGTCCCTGAACATGGCCTCAAGGGGCTGCGTTCTCCTCCCCCTGCTCCATGGCAGAGGCTGGCCCAGGGCCACGCTGGCTGGGTTTGTGCCTGGCCTGGGCAATGCCAGGGCCCTCGTGCTGCGCCAGGAGCTCCCAACTTTGGCTCCACTACAGCCCGGCTCTGTTGCTCCTCACACCCCAGGCCAGGAGCCCCCCTCAGAGGGGGCCAGAGGACAAGCCCTGGGAAGCCAGCCATGGCCCGCTCCCTGTGCCCACAGCCAGGGCTGGGGCTGGCCTGCCAGCGCGGGGCAGCCCCTCCGCGGGTGAGATATGGCCCAGTGCACAAGCTAGGGACAGAGCCCTGCGGGCTGCGCCGGTTGCTGCGGCCTGGTTTCAGAGCTTCCGTCGGCCCCGGCGAGAGCAGAGCAGCTCCTGGGATTCAGGAGGCTGCGCCCAGTCCCGGCGTGAGGGCAGAAGGCCTGGACTTGCTGGCCCAGCCTAACACAGGGTGTACTCCGCAGACTTTTCAGCCAGCAGTTGGTTCCATCTCTGCTAAGCGCCTGCATGAAGAACGGGGTGACTGATGCATGGAATGTGCTTAAGTCAAGTCTCTGGGCACGGCCACAGCCCAGGCGGGTCGTTCAGTCCTTGCTTCAGTCCCCAGAAAAGCCCCTCCGGAGAGGAGAGCCAGGCTGAAGACCCAGTGGAGGTTCCCAGGCCCTTTATCCCCTGGGCCGCATGGCGGGAATCCCATTGTTCTGCGGGGGGACGGTGTCCCCAGAGATGGAGCCTGGAGCCCGCAGACCGGGCCCCTGGCCAGGCAGGACTCGGCTTTGCAGGCAGCCGCCAGGGCCCACATTCCAGAGGAAGGGCTGCAGGAAAGTCCAGTTGGTGCCTCCCAGCTCCATTGTCCCTTGAACGCCCCTTGCTGGACCCATCTGCCTGAGCAGGCCCCCCCCCTCCCCCCTCCCGGACGTGGCCAGCGTCCATCTCCCCTAGCACAGAACGCCACCTGCCCACGGACAGCTCAGCCCTCCCCGGACACACTGCCGGGGGCTCTGGGGTTACTCCAGGGGCTGACATGCACAGGGTCCATCTCTCCTAGTAATACAAGAATGATACATGCCCACGGACAGCACCACCCTACCCAGCAAACCATCACTTTTCTAATGCTCCTGGCACTGCTGCAAGATTTGTGGCAACAGCAGACCAGTGTTTGCAACAATGATCTATAAGGTCATATCACAAGCCAGTAACATCACAGCCGGCGAGGCAGAATGTCCCTTGACCATGTTGGTTTCAACAAAAATACCAGACACACTTGACATTCCATCCCAATCTACATCACATCTGAGTTAGAAAATACCAGCCAGTTCTATTGTCTCATTTCTGTTTTCTCAATGTGTTTCCCGAACAGAAAGCTCAAATATTGGACTGTCCAGTTCAAAACCGGACACCTGGCAACCCTACGCCCCCAGCAAACCCTGGTCCTCCATGTGTCTGAGTAGTCTGATCTTCACCAGTGTTTCAACCACTTTGATACTGAAATTAGGGTTACAGGCCTGGAAATCCCAGGATTGCCTCTGTGGCGTAGTGGGGGGCTGTCTGCTCTGTAACCCGGGGTCCCCCTGCGCTGGGATGTGAGACTCTCACTGACTCTCCCAAATGGGTATTAACCCAGACACCCAGGCTCAGCCTCCCAGGGAGAGAGACAAAGGGAGGAAGGCAGAGACCAGCTCCTGGGAGGAAGGGTCAGTGGCTGTCTGGGAAGCATGGAGAGAAGAGGCTAAGCAGGGGATCTAGGAGCGATGGACCCCTAACCCTAGGGTCTGAGGCATACTGGCCCTGGCCCCTTGTCACGTTACTGAATTTTAGAGAAGCAGCCAGGTCACTGCTACACCCATGGGGGGGGGGGGTGTTGGCCCCAAAAGTGGCACAAAGGGGGCCATGTGAGGGGTCAAATAGAAGTCTACTTTCTTCTGATTCCATATGTGCTATTCATGTAATTATATAATGTCTGTGTGTGAACTTATAAGCATATACTTTGTGTGGTTACCAGATGTATCTCTGTATGTGGTTGAACTATGGGCAAAGCAGCTCAGCCTATGGACATGCTAATTAGCAAGGCTCTGTGGGACAATAGCCCTCTATAGGCCAAGGACAAGACACACGAATGGGGAATGACACCTAAGGGCTACCAGCAGGGGACACAGGGATAGGCCGCTGGCCAGGTGACCTGCTGCAGCCAAGAAGAGACCAGGAACGAGTTATAAATAAATAGGCCATGTGGCCGACTCCATCTTGGTACTCAGATCTGCTCCTGACCCCAGATGCGGCCTCACAGAGAATCACGAGCCAGGAAGAACTGTAGACCCATCCTGACATAGGATGTGCAACAAGGACTTTTAAGCCAGCAGCTATAACATCTCTGCTAGAGCCTGCATCGAGAACTGGGAGATTCGATGCATGTAATGTATGATACTTTAGCAACTATCATGCTTTTCTTTCTTGTAGTAATAAACCTTTAGACTGTAAATTCTAAAGGATTGGCTCAGTGTGATTTGTGGGTAAGATCCAGAGTGTAAATTGACCTGGGATCTGTGGCTGGTTTCTTGGAACCGGACAGAACTTGTTCGGGGAAGGTGAGATTGGGCTCTAAAACCCCTCCCCTGTGTATGAGACCCGGGGCCATCTGGGGCACAGATATTGCTGGGGTGTCGGAGGGGTTTTGCTCGTGAGGCTTCAGGCAGGCGGCTGAAGCGCTCCGTGCGACT
Source organism: Pelochelys cantorii (assembly GCA_032595735.1). NCBI lineage: Eukaryota > Metazoa > Chordata > Testudines > Trionychidae > Pelochelys > Pelochelys cantorii. The sequence goes on along the minus strand of CM064330.1, from coordinate 145,046 downwards.
GGTTTGTGGCCTGTTTGGGAAGGTCTCCAGTCTGGGGGCTGCAAGGAGCCCTGAATTTGAGCAATTCGCCCCGAGCGGACGCCCTCAGATGTGCCCAGACCCGGCCCGCTCCGTCACACCCCTGTAGCCACATCACATCCGTGCTGTGCTGTATCCTGAAGGAACAATAAACCCCTCTCTATTCTACGACTGGCCGAGTCTGTTCTTGCTGCTACGGGGGTGCAGAATCAGGGGAACCCCGACTGCGTCCTCACAGCCTCCAGAGCCTTTTTCTTAAACTGGCATGTGAATGGAACCCCAAATGTCACTGGAGACCACCCCAGGGTCACACTCAGATGGATTTATTAAATGAGGAATGAACCCACTGTAGAATTAATCCACTGTAGGGTTAAACTGAAGGGGACTGAGCTCTCTTTCAAGGGGATCGAGCTCTCTCTCCGCCCCCCGCACACACATTCACTCAGGCCCGCAAGCATTCACACAGGCAAAGGGCTGCAGAGGGAGCCCAGGCATATTGACTCTGGAGGTTTGCCTCTAGCCATGGAGCTGGTCAGAAAGAGGGTTCTGCCAGGGCTCTCTCCTTATATTGGAACTGGGCAGCTCCTGTCACTCACACAGGGGACCTCCTACCTCCACCTTCCTCACCAAGGAACATGCCCAGACCTCCTTCAGTCCGGGTCCTTTCTTTGCTTAGGGCAGCCTTGTGTCACCGCCTGGCTCCACGTGGTTAGCCTTGGTGTTTCCCTCACCCCAAACACGCCCCACTCACACACCCACTCTTATCACAGGGGTAATGCAGCTTAGAGCAAGTTACAAGCAAAGGGGCTGAGAGTTACAAAACTTACAACGTTGCACGGCTCAGTAATCACCAAGCTTACCGTAGGCAGGGCTGGTCCTAACCAATTGGTGGCCCCGGGCGACTGCCCGGTTCACCCGTAGGGTTGCCAGATGGTTTCCAAAAAAATACTGGACACCCCCCCCCCCCCAAAAAAAAAAAGCTGGGGAAAATTTGTCAAGCAAAAACAACAACAAAAAAAAGGGGGTCAGGGAATAACCAGGGAAACTTGGGGGAAGGATTTGGGAGGTTGGGCTGAAATGTGGTCATGGCCCACCCCTAAGACCGGCTCTGTGGGCGGCCCCAGGCAACCGCCCGGCTCGCCCGCCCCTAAGGCTGGCTCTGACTGTAGGTTTCTGAACTTACAAAGCAAAGTGGCTGAGAGTTACAAAGTTGCAAAGCTCAACAATCTTACAAGGTGCAGAATATAAAAGGCAAGGGAGCTGAAAGTTACAGAGACAAGTACAAATCCAAAGATACCTTCCAGAGCCCAGCATCTGACTTAGAAAACAACCGCCCCCCTTAAACAGTGTTCACAGCAATGCAGTCAGCAGCAAGTTTTGTCATTCTAAGTCATGTGTTGGCAGGACCTTACACTTTAATGCATTTCCAGAAAATTGATGTGTAAATCAAGTAATAGCTCGGGCGGAGGCTTTTATGCAACACACATTAGCTACGCTCCAGTCAGCTGGTGCAGAAGCTGATTGAAGCGATAGGTCCCATCCCAGTTAGTAGTTCTGCAATTTCACATTTGAGTTCCAGCAGAACTCTTGGGTGGTACCGTCTAGTCCCGGGGACTTGTGACTGTGTAATTTATCAATTTGTTCCCAAAACTCCCCTGCTGACTCCTCAGTCTGGGACACTTCCTCGGATTTGTCACTTAGAAAGAGCAGTTCAGGTTTGGGGAATCTCCCGCACACCCTCAGCAGGGAAGCCAGATGCAAAGCATTCATTTGGCTTCTCTGCAGTGACCCTATCATCTATGAGTGCTCCTTTGGCATCTCGAGCAGCTGGGGCCCCACTGGGTGGGTCGCAGGTTTCCTGCTTCTCACGTACTTCTCTTTCTCCTATTGCTTTCTGAGGTTTTGGCGCGCTCGTCTTCACATTTTTTTCTGGCCTAAATTGTACACGTCACTTGCCAGAGCTGATGTTCCTTTCTATTTTCCTCATTAGGGTGTAACTTCCACTTTCTCTCTCACCGCTTCTCTTCGTTTAGCCCAGGCGCCGCATTTTTGGTTCTCTGATGGTTTTTAATGCGGGGTGTGTGGGGAGAGATATATGTAGGTTGAGGCTCTCACAGGGCCTTTAAAAAGTTTCCATGCAGCCTGCTGGGATTTCACTTCTGGCCCAGCACCTTTTCATTTCTCTTTAGCTGGCTTCCTCATTAGGGCCAGTGGAAAGGTGAATGGGGCACCCATGTCATTTACAAGGGCGGTAGTGAAGCACCACCTACACATTTCCGGTGGCTGTGACCTTTTCATTCATTTCAATTGGTTATTTCCTATTTTTCTGGGAAGGAAAGAGGCCGTCTCGCCAATCTCAGAGCACCTGGGTTGCCTGTGGTTTATCGTTGGCACTGCCGAGTTAGCCCCGTCGCACAGACCAACACAGGGTTAGCCCTGGAGCAGGTGAGTGAGTGTGGGCAGGGCCAGGAAGCATCCATCGCCTCGAGGGGCTGCAGCAGTGGGAAGGGCAGAGGACTGCCAACAACCCAGCAGCTTCCCTGGCGGCCAGAGCAGGGGCCAGGAACACAGGTGAGCATGGCCGCTCCATCCTACACCAGGTAGGGGGGAAGTCACATCAGCTTCTGCCACCAAGGTCTCGATGCCCCGTCCCAGGCTGCTCCATGCAGGACACTGGCCGCCTTCCTGTGCACAAGCCCCATCCCTGCCCCCTCTGAAAGCCACCCGCGCGGGACCTGATAGAGAGCCCTGGGGAACAGAGGACTTGTCCTTTTAAACAACATGACAGGAGTTTACTATCGTATTAGCCCCCAGAGGCCGCACACGGACGCACAGGGGTAGAGTGCACTGGGCACCCCTGGAAAGGGAGTGAGAAAGCTGACCAGCCCCGGCACCAAACAGCCTGCACGCTCTACAGGCAGGAGGGGAAACAGGCGGTCACCCACTCATGCAGCAGCTCCTAGTGGGCCAGGGGCTTGTCAGCCCACGCTGGGCCCTGCACCCACAGGCTAGGCTTCTCGCCAGCCGCCTGCACCTCTCCAGAGGAGGGAAGCCCCATCCTGTCCATGTCCTTACCCTGCAGGCATCTCATCCTATTTTCCTCTCGGGGCTGAGCTGCAAAGCAGGGGCAGGGCAGAGCCTTGCCCAGAACTTCACAGGCTGCCAGCCCTGCGCAAAGGGCAGAGGGCGGGAGCGTTAGAGGAAACTGCCCGTTGTGCGAGGGGAGGGGGCTATTATCCCTCCACAGGCAGCATTGACTGGAGCCCCTAACGGCACATGTACCAACCCCCAGACCAGCTCAGCCAGCCCCCCCCCCCCCCCCCACTCCGCTGGGAGCAGCAGATGGACACAGGCCTCCCGTGCCAGAGACCAGGCTGAAGTTTGCTGCCTGGTGCCACTGAGGGCCGCTCCTGCCAGGCGGTGCAGCAGCCTCTGCTGTTTGTTCAGCTACAAACACGTCTCTGCCCTGCTGGGAGGAAGCATGTCACGAGCCCCACTGCAGAGCTAACTGCAGGTACGGGAGGGAGGGGATTTCATGCTGGTGGCAGCAGCCGCACACCCCGAGGGCACTAACAGCACCGTCTCCATTCGGAAAAGGTTCAGAGAAGGGCAATAAAAGTGATGGGGGGGGGGGGAGACATGGAACAGCTTCCCCCTGCAGTGAGATCAGTGACTCTGGGACCCCTCAGCTCAGAGAAGAGAGGACTAAGGGGGGATTGAGAGACCAGAACATCACAATGGGTGCAGAGAAAGTGAATAAGGACAGGCAGAGGAAGAATAAGAACGAACTAGGGGGGTCACCTAATTAAACTCATAGGTGGCAGGCTAACAACAAACAAACAGGAAGTATTCCAACCTGTGGAACTCCGTGAGGGGATTTTGTGAAGGGCAAGACTAACAGTTCAAGAACTAGGTAAGTTCCTGGAGGACAGGTCCATCAGTGGCTATTAGCCAGGATCGGCGGGGATGGTGTCCTGGTTTCTGCTGGCCAGCAGCAGGGACTGGGTGACAGGGGAGGGATCAATGATGATTCCCTGTTCTGTTCACTCCCTCCGGGGTAGTGGCATGGGCCACTGTTGGCAGACAGGACACTGGGCTAGGCGGACCTCTGGTCTGATGCAGTCCGGCCGTTCTCCTGGGCTTACCAGGACTCCGGAAGCTTGCAAGGAACAGCGAATGAGCCACATGCACACAAGGTCTTAGGATTTTATTCTGGACCACAAGTAAGGGTGATGGATCCCAGTTTCCCTCACATCCCACCCAGTGCGCAGAGCAGGGAGGTTGAATAAGTTAGAAGGCAAAGGTATTTCCTGGAAGGGCAGGTCAGTGCAGACAGCCCAGTCCTAACAGGACACCGGGCATGGAGCTCCATTTTGGAGAAGGTCGAGGAGAACAAAGTGCAGCCCACAGGCCAACGTGAGCTACGAGAGCCGCTGGCAGCACGAGCAGCCACCTCCATCTTCATTGCAGAGACTACAAATCCCAGCATGCAGTGCTCTGCTCCAAGCATCCAGGCCAGAGCAGTGCATCCTGGGACCTGCAGTGCGAACACAGCTGCATTCCCCCCCGCCCCCCAGCGCACCCAGGCTTGGTGCTGCCCTGGGGCGGCAGGCAGCATTTCTTCAGGCAACACAGCACGGCCATCACTCCACCACAGGCGTCACCTGCCTGGCCGCCTCCAGCCGCGACAGCATCTCATCCCACTGCACGAACTGCTTCGACAGCAGCAGTGTCTGCAGGCGGCTTTTAAGGAAGAAGGGGCAGAAGGTGGCACAGACCCGGCCGCAAAGCAGAGGCTGGCACAGCGCCAGAGCCTGACCCATATGGCAGTGAGCACAGGCCTGGCTGGGGGCTGCCGCCTGTGGCAGGCTCCGCTGACCGGGAGCAGGGGCGTCTGAGCCCTGTGCTACTGCCAGCCGGGAGCAGCCATCAGACTGCAGGCCAGGGAAGCACTGTGCCAAGCCTGAGGAGTCTCTCTCAGGGCTGGGATTTCTAGGGCCCCAGAGGACAGCGAGACTCGGTACAGAGTCAGAACAGCCCCCCCGACACCCTGGAACTCCACCGCCCACCCCCGACCCTGCTGCACCCCGGGAAGAGGCCCAGGGCCTTCCTTCAGGCTCCCCACTTCTCATGCTGAAGGCAGCAGAGCCACAAAGCTCCAGCAGCTGCTCTCCGTGCTCAGCAGCCCAAGCGACCCCCAGGCTGGCAGCTCCAGGGCAGGATTAGCCCTGGGCTCGGGGCTGTCAGAATGGAGAGGCCAACGTCCCATCACCTCTGCTGTTGTGTGAGATCAGGCCTCAGGGCTTCTAGCCCCGTGAGAGCCCCTAGAGCTGCCCCCGGGGAGGGGAGATGGGGCTAGCTGGGCCCTCAGAGCACTGGCAGCTGCAGGGTAACACCCCGCGCGCTGTCTCGCACACCCCACAGAGGATGCGCCAGAGGGGACAGCTCCATACGCAGGCGGCTCCCCCTTTTCAAAGCCAGGGCCAGAGCAGGCAGCTACTTAAGAGAGTGGCTGGGCTGTAGAACCCTGAAAGCCCTTGTCTGCAGCTTGCTCCAGCTACATCCAGACCGAGCACGGCCCTGCAAGTGGCCAGTGCCCCACACCAGCTGGGGCAGAGCCCGTGGCCCTAGACTAAAGGATACCATTTTATTGTAGTCTTCCAGGAGCGCCCGGACGTTCTCGGTGACTGCTTCACCCTGGTCCTGCAACAGAAGGAAGCTCTCAGTGAGCAGACAGGCAGTGGCACCTGGCCTGGATACCTCCCCTTCCAGCTCCACAGCCCTGCAGGCACCTACCTCCCAGCCCTGCGAGGAAGGGAACTACCCTGGGGAAATCGAGGCAGGGGAAGAGCCTGGCCCAAGGCAGAGCCTGGCTTAGCACCTGGCTGGTCAGGGGTTGCTGCGGAAAGCATCTGATCGTAACGGCAATGGCCCAGCAAATGAGGTGCGGGGAACACCAAGCACGAGGCACCCCTAGCACAGGAGCCGGCAGGATGGGGCAGGCAGCGGCAGCATCTCCGCAACAGCAGAGAGCACCTTGCTACTCCCTGCAGGGCAAGCCACTGGCCCTTTGTACCCCGAGGCTCCTGAGCAGAAACCTCTGCTGACTCACGGCACGTTCTGGGACAAACTGAGCACAATGTCACGGAAATAAGCTGTCCATCCACACAACCAGAGTGTCTCTGGCCTTTGCTACCAGTTACCCGCCTCGTGCCCAGCATTCCCTGTGGTTAACGAGAGGCCCCATCCCTGCCCACTGTAGATTAGCCATGGAACGTATTCACCCGACCTGCTGCTGTATGTGGATCTGAGTGAGTCGCTGCAGCTTGGCAGCATGGTCAGGAACAGCTGAAAGCCACAGAACAAGTCAGTCACTGCCCAGCCCCAACACCCAGGGAACTGCAGGTCCCAACGTCAAGAGACGAGGGTCTGCGCGTGTATTGAATGAACCCCAAAGGGAAGGGTTTCAATGTGCGGCTTTGCAGGTGAAGCCAGTCACAGCTCAGAATGGCTGGAGGACAAACACTGCTGCTCACCAGGCCTCACTGGTCACTGCCTCGTCACTGCCATGCAAGTGAAATGCCGACGTGTTAGACGTTTGTGCACACGCTGATCAGAACTGGCTGCAAACAGCTTCCCAGACTCAGCCCCCTGCTGCTCCTGGGGGCATGAGCCATGGGTCCTAGCTGTGGGTTAGACGCCCAAGAGGCGTGGATACACGGATATTACTGATCAGCTAGTGCAGGGAGGCTAGCGAGACCTCCGCACCCATGGGGTAGGGCTACTCAGCCACCAGGACGCTGCACTCCAATGGAGACGATCTACTGAGTGTCCCCCTCGGAGTCTGGGGCCCCTGCAGAATGAAGTGAGTGCCTGTTGACCTCCACAATTACACTGGCTCACCGGACCAGCACCCCAGTCCAGCAGGGCCTGGGGACACTTAGTGGCAGTGCCGCGGCCGAGGGATACATGCCATTCAAGGCCAGGCTGTGAAGCTGGCAGCCACGCCACGCTGTGTGTTACTCTGAACGCTGCTGTGCTGCTTGGGCGCCTCCAGCCTCGCAGGCTGTGACCTCTTCCGAGCTGGAAGCTTTGACACTGGCTTGTGGTGACTGGAGGCGCCGCTTCCAGCCGCTCTCAGTGCAAAGGACACCGGGAGGGGCCATTGATCTGAGCTATGGCAAGGGAGGCTGCAGATGGCGCTCGTTACCTTTGATGTGGGCGCTGTCCAGGTACGGCTGGAGGCTGTGCACCTGTTCCAGGAGGGCGGCTTGGCTAAGAATAAACTGCTCCTCTGGTTAAAGACAGACCAGGAGACGTGTAAGGAAACCCTGCTTCAGCCCTTCACACATTAGAAAACAGAAATTGATTCATTGGCCTGGTTCAGCTTCCCCTTCTCACCAGGGAATCAAACCTACCTGCAGCCCAAAGACTCACCCCCATGAGGCTTTGCATTACTAGCGCCCCTTTCAGCCAAGGGTCTCGGTGCCTGTCTCAAACACCCCACACCCTTCTCTGGGTAGGCAGCATCAGACAGGTCATCAGAAGCTCAAAGGCAGCACACAGGAAGCCAAGGGAAAAGCCAGGAACAGAACTCAGGAGGGCCCTCGCTAAGCTGGCCAGGGGAAAAGCACATGCTGCCTGCTCTTTCACTGGCTCACACATGCCTACGACAGGGGAGTGGGGGCAACTCAGGCCCCTTGTGAGACCTGGCCAGGTTTAGAAGCTCTGGGCCTGGATACTCAATGCCACAGAACACAGACTTTAGTGTTCATAGAGCAGCTTTGTTACCCCAACAGATGCTAGACTTTGAGCAGTAATTCCACACACACCTCTCCCCCCCAGCTTCTGAGAAAAGGCTCAGAGGGAACCGATGTCGCTCCTTAACACTCAGGGATAGCCTGAGCAGCATTCCTCACCAAGGGACTGGCTCCATGGCTTGAGGTGCATTCCCAGTGAACTGAAGCAGTAGCCAGTTTACTGGGGACAACTAGACGCCAAATGAGGCGTTTCTATCTTAAGCCCATGACTGAGAGATGAAGAGAGCTGCATTCCATTAAAATTCCCCACCCCCAACTTGTCTTTGGAGCTTTGGGGGAATGAACATACCCCTTCTGTTCCACGGCTTACCTGCTAAGATGAACTGCAGTTTCACGGCATCGGGAACAGCCATTCGATCGATATACTGAGGATCCAGGTACTTAATTAGATCTTCAACTAATATCAGACGTAGGTTAAAGGAAGGGAGAAGAAGAGAAGTGACTAGTTCTGGAAGCACTGCCAATCACAATTTCCTACTTACTGCAGGATTTTGTTAAATAGAATCAGCAGCTACAGTATTTCTACACTACCATGAACTCACACAGCATTTACTACAACATCCGAGTGACACACGCTGCCTGTAAGAGCTGACACACCTGAGCTGGCTATTAGACAGCCGTTCAGACCTACGAAGATGCAGAGACTTCCTCAGTGGGGAAATGGCCTGTGACTCAACAGTCCAAAGTCACTGCTGCACCCGTTGTTTGATCTTAAAACAGTGTGTGCACACATGGCCCAAGCGCAACAGGCACACGTTGCTAGGGATGTGAGGGCTTACCAGTTATGGTTCACCAGTGGGGCTGGAGCAGCTCCCCTCCTGCCCCAGGTAGACTGCTCCAGCCCCACGGGGGCCCGCCAAGACAGGGGCCACTCCACTGCTCTCAGAGCAAAGCCTGTTGGGGGGGGGGGGCAGGGGCTTTCCAGCCCAGCAGCCGGCAGAGGAGCAGCTCACCCACCTTTAACTGGTGAACTGGGATGTAAAATCCCGTTATTTACACAAAGTCCCACTAACCTGCTATGTATCACATTAGCCAGTTTTGAATTCAACTGCAGAATCCACAGTTCATCCTTGAAGGGAGGGCACTGAGTGCTCACTTGTGGCAGACTCTTGCCCCTGCCCCTGCCCTCTGAAATGCCTTTCCTTTCCACCAGAAAGCAAGACTCATCAGTTATGCTAACGCGCCCCCTCCAGGCACGGCAAGCTGTTTCTGCAACATCTCCCTTCTGTTACAAAAATCCCAAGGCTGCTTGCAAGCGGAGTTGTCCTTAAACACCCAAGAGAGAGAAATGAACTTCAATACCAGCGAGAAGTCAGAGCCTGGAAATGCTGCAGGTGGATATACGGGAACAGGGTGAAACAGGCACTATCCCTTGCTGATGACACCAGGCCCGAGGGCCGGCAGATCTGAGGGGGATCTGACCCCGGTGATTAGCATGCACAGCCCTAGGAAGGAATCAAGCTGAAGCCGCAGGTTTGAGAGCTCTGACAACCAAAGCAGATTCCTTACGCCCAGCCCTGGAGAGAGACGCCAGCTGGTCTACTCCCTTCTGTGCCTCCCAAGGAGCTCATCATGAAGGCTGGTTATAAACTCTCTGCCAACAACTCAAGCGAGCCCAGGCAGGCCCCCAACAAGCCCAGGTGACATGCAATGCGGGGCAGGGCGGGGCGAAAGGCGGCTGGAGGGGCAGGACAGGACTTACTTTTCTTGTACAAAGTTTTAATCCTCTCTCTCTTGCTTGCGATGCTCCCCAGCGCCAGCTGGACCTGCCCCAGGCCACCCGCCACCTAGAAGGCAGGGCAGGGCAGGGCCTGGTGAAGCCAAGAGCGAGCTTAGCGGGCCGGCCGGGCGGGATCCCAGCGGGGTCAGGAGCGGACCCGGGGTCGGGGCACGGGCCCGGCCGGCCACAGGCCGTCGCTCCGGGCCGCTCACGGGGCCCCTGTTCGCCCCCCCCCCCCGGCGTGACTGAGGGGCCCGCGCGGGCTCTGGGACCCAGGGCACCGCCCCGCCCCCACCCGGGGGCTCTGCCGGCCGGGCCCGTCGCTCAGGGCGGGGCGGAGGGAGCGAGGCCCCTGGGGAAGCACCCGCGGGGGGGGGGGGGGGGGGGCGAGGCCCCTGGGAAGCACCCGCGGGGGGGGGGGGGGCGGAGGGAGCGAGGCCGGACAAACAGCCCCGCCCCTCGGGCCCAGTGACCCGGCCGGGCCCAACGCGGGGGGAGGGGCCGCGCCCCGGGGTCAGACGCAGCCGAGGGGGGGGAGCCCGCCCAGCCCCGCACCTGGCGCGGCCCGCGAGCCGGGCCGGCCCCGAACACCCGCCGCTCCAGCGCCTCCACCCGGCCCTGCAGCTCCGCCATCTTGTCAGCCCCGGCCGGCCGGAAGTGGGGCGGGACTTCCCCGCCAGGGGCCCAATCGAAGGCGGGGCAGGGCGGGCGTTAGTGCCCGGAACGTTAATGGTGAGTCGCCTGTGCCCCCCGGGGACGAGGCGCCGCGTGCAGTGCTCTGGGACTCCGGGACCGCCCATGGAGACCGGCCGGGCCGGCCGGCCGGGCCCGTCGCTCGGGCCGGGGCGGATCGGAGGGCCCCTGAGGCAGCACGGCCCTCCAGGCCCGGGGGCGAGGCTCGGTATGGGCGAGGCAGTGGGGAGCTGGGGGGGGGGGGGGGCCGGCGGGCGGCCCCTGGGGCAAGCAGCCCGGGGGGGGGCGTGCTGGGCGCAGCGGAGGCTGGGGAAGCACCCGCGCGGGGCGGGGGGCATGCGGAGGGGCGAGGCGGGACAACGCCCCGCCCCTCAGGGCCGTGCCCGGCCTGGGCCAGGCGGGGGGGGGGGCCGCGGCCGGGGGTCGGGCCGAGGGGCGGGGGGCAGCCGGCCCGCCCGCACCTGGGCGGCCCGCGAGCCGGCCGGCCCCGAAGGGCAGGCTGGCATCCAGCGCCTCCCCCGGCCCTGCAGCTCCGGCCAGTGGTCAGCCGCGCGGCCGGCAAGGGGGGCGGGCTTCCCCGGGGGCCATCGAGGCGGCTGGAGTGGGGGGCGTTAGTGACCCGGGGGTTAGGGTGAGTGGGGAGGTTGCCATGGGGGCATGCGCCCGGTGCGGTCTGGGCCAGGCTCCAGGTTGGCATGGAGACCGGGGTCCGGTCCGGCCTGGGGCCTGGACGGTTGGTCCCGGGGCCAACGGGGCGGGCGGTCTGGGGGCAGTCGGGAGGCTGCCATGGGGGGCAGGCGGTGGGGGGGGGGGGGCTCGGGGGGGGGGAGGCTGGCATGGGGGGGCGGGGGGGCGGTCTGGGGCAGGGGGGAGCGGGCAGGGGGGCAGGCGGGGCGGGGCGGTCTGGGGGGGCAGTGGGGAGGCTGGCATGGGGGGCAAGCGGGGCGGGGCGGTCTGGGGGGCAGTGGGGAGGCTGGCATGGGGGGCAGGCGGGGCGGGGCGGCATGGGGGGCAGGCGGGGCAGGGTGGGAGAGCAGGGCCCCACATTGCGGGCCCGTTACATGTGTGAGCCTGGAGCAGCAGGGCTCAGGCTTCAGCCTCCTGGTGGGCACAGGAGCCTGGGACGCTGGTACCGACTTCACTCCTGCTCCGCCTGGGGCCTGTGCAAAGCGAGCGAACAGCCAGATGCGGCCATGGCGGCAGTGAGGTTCCCATGTGGGGAACCCCAGGGCAGGCCCAACAACGAAAGCAACAGAACACCACTTGCCCTTGCCTACAGCCCCAGTACAGCCTCTCCAGCACAGCATCGCGGATCTACAGCCTATGCTAGACAACAGTCCCTCGCTCTCACAGACCGTGGGGGACAGGCCGGTCCTTGCTTACAGACAGCCCCCAACCTGAAACATGCCCTCACCACCAAATCCCCGCCCCCCCCCCCCCAGAAACACTCTCCCAGGACCCAAACCGGCAACACACCACGTAGCCAGCTGTGTTCACACATCAACCCTAGTGACACCATTGCGGGTCCTAACCACACCAGCTACACCATCAAGGCTCATTCCCCTGCATATCCATTCATGTGATAGGGGCCATCCTGTGCCAGCAATGCCCCCTCCTATCTACGTCGGTCAATGCTCACTGTCTATGGAAAAGAATAAATGGACACGAATCAGCGACCAAGAGTAATAACAAACAAAAACCAGTCGGGGAGCTCTTCACGCCACTCTGGATGCTCAGTAACAGTACAAATGCAAAGCTACACTTAGAAAGGAAAACAATCAAGTGCCTGGCTATAAAACAGGTGTTTTACATGTTTTATAGGGTGTTTTATAGCTTGGTGATGATACTGCTGGAAAGGATCCCAGGGTTACAGTGGATCATAAATTGACTATGAGTCAGCATGTGATGCAGTGGAGAAAAAGACTAATGTTATTCTGGGGAGTACTAACAGGAGTGTTGTATATCACAAACAGTAAAAACAGTCAGGGAGTCCTGTGGCACCTTAAAAACAACCAGTTTATTTGGTCATAAGCTTTTGTGGGCTAAAGCCCACTTTTTCAGATGCATGAAGTGGAAACTTCTGTTTGTCAGGGATGCATACATACCTGTGAAGATGGGACTGTGACATTACTGTGCAGAGGACCAGTGGCTAACAAGGCCAGTCCAATCAGGATGCACATGGCCACTCCTGAGGGTGAGAAGGTGAGAACTTCAAAAGGGGGGAAATTACTTTTTAGAGAGAGCCAGCTCCTCCCAGACTCTAGTCAGACTCACCCCAGTCTGAATGTCAAATTTGCATATGAATTGCAGCTTTGCAGTTTCACCTGCAGTCTGCTTTTGAAGGTTTTTTGCTCAAGTATGGCAACTTTCAGGTCTGAATTGAATCTAGTTGATTTCAGACTAATTGGTCAAGGCCATTTTGAATCCTAATCCTGTCCTCCAAATGCTAGCAACCATAGGCTGGTGTCATCCACAGATTTTATTAACACATTCTCCATGTGGTTATCAAGTCATTACTGAAATGTCAAACAGTACCAGACCCAGGACATATTATGGTAATTAGGAACTTCCTGTTGCCAGTGTGGCCATGCAGAGCTTTGCAGCAACTGCAAAGAGAAAATGCTCCAAATACTCAGGCCCCGAACAGCTGAGCTAGAGCAGAATCTGTTGTGTTTCCGGAGAAGATTTTCAGAAGCACAAGTGATTACTCAGACTTCTCCTCCAGGCCAGTGCTAGACACGCAAATCAGCTAGGAAATGTGGCTCTTTATCTCCCCCAGTGGCTGGTCCACATAACAGATTTTCACTCTCAGAACACACAAGTCGGATCATGACATTCGTATTCATTGTTTATGGCCAAGGACGGGAAGAGGTTGAGTAACACGTTCAAGGCCACAGAGTTGTCAGCAGTGGAGCTGCAATTGGGGCTTAAGGGTTCCTGGTTCCCGGTCCCATGCCCAGTTGTCTACATGGTCTCTCCAATACAAAGAAAACCCATCTAATACCAATCCAGAAAAGTTTGATGCCCTGCCTAAAATATTATAGAGGATTCTTATTTTGAAAGCCTTGATTTTAACATGGAATCTTCCCTCCAGCTTCTGTCCAGTCACAGCCCTATACAATTGTATTTAGCAAGGTGATTTTCAGAGAAATAGATTGTAGTACAGGAAAAGAGCCTGAGACATACGTCCTTGTGTCAGAGGCATGGTATGAGGCCTGAGGCCAAGGTTAAAGTAGTAGTTAAAGCTTTACTGATATAAAGAAAAGACAAACTATGAGCAAGAGGCAGAAGCTGCTCTCAGAACTGGGCAAGAACAGGGCTGGTATTACAGAAATACACCTAAGAAGTGCTAAGCACACAGTACTCATGCAAGCAAGCGCCTCCTGATATCAAGTGGTACTAGAACATCCCGATATCAAGGCTGCTACAAAAACCTCCCCCAAGGATAACAGGAACACATGGACTCCTCCTAAAATATAAGGTCAGGATGACAGCATGTAACAGATGCTTTAATTGAACCCACATGTACAAGGTGATAGGCGATAACTAGCCGCGTCAAGGGGCAGTAGCTATGTCTGAGGGGCGGTATGTAACTTGTTTGTGTCAGGGCACGAAGATGTAGATCAAAGGGAGTATCTTTATCTAGCCTAGGGAGGAACAGAAAGTTTCACTGTTCACTGGGTTGGTCCATTGCTTTGAGCAGTGGCCTGAGAGTCTGCAGGACACTCGTTCTGTGCTTCGTCGATAATAAACCTCGGTGCCTTCGTGCCTTGAGGGATTGTGTGGCCACGGGGTGGGCCACTGAGGTTTGCTGTGCCGCCTGTCTGCACAGAGCCGGGGCAGCCCACAGCGTGCACATAAGCGTGCACATGCAGCCAAACGGATTATCTAACTATACAGTATCCCACAAAAGCTTGTGGACTTTAATCCTGTCTAAGACACTACACCATATAAATGGCAGAGAAAATTAAAGTGTGGCTCACAACCCCAAGAGCAGAAAGGGAGAAAAATGTAGCGACATAAAGAGGGAGCAATCTGTCATACGTACGTACACTTGTGGGCTGCGTCTAGACTGGCATGATTTTCCGCAAATGCTTTTAACGGAAAAGCTTTCCGTTAAAAGCATTTGCGGAAAAGAGCGTCTAGACTGGCACGGACGCTTTTGCGCAAGAAAGCCCCGATCGCCATTTTAGCCATCGGGGCTTTTTTGCGCAAAACAATACCACGTTGTCTACACTGGCCCTTTTGCGCAAAAGCTTTGCGCAAAAAGGACTTTTGCCCGAATGGGAGCAGCATAGTATTTCCGCAAGAACACTGACGACCATACACGAGATCGTCAGTGTTCTTGCGGAAATTCAAGCGGCCAGTGTAGACAGCTGGCAAGTTTTTCCAGAAAAGCAGCTGATTTTCCGGAAAAACTGGCCAGTCTAGACACAGCCGTGATGTGGTGGCCAGCACCCAGCGATGAAAGGTAGCTAGTGGGGGTGTTGGCAGAAAGCCAGTGGGAAAGACTGTTGAAATCTGAATTCTATGTAGATACTGTGGCTGCTCTTCCATTGTGCGAGTTCTAAGTTAAGGGCTGGAGGGAGCAAGATGCATTAATCAGGACTACCATGCCTCCAAGGAATTCAGGGCATGGGAGTGGACTGGACCGTGAAGGGATGGTGAGTAAATAAGGGAGAAATGTCTATTTAGTTGCGATCAGGGTATTTTTCTTTGTTTTGGTTGTTTGGTTAAACTTCTCTGTGTGAAATCCATGTGCCTTCCCTCCCCCACTCACCATATTTAAGCTACAGCCCAAAGAGATTGTTCTTTGTGTTTTGATCGGTTCTTTTCTCAGTTGCTCTGTAACACCTAGCAATCAAGTATGCTTGATTTAGTATATCTTTTTGCTTTGTTAATAAAATCATCTTTTTTAAGGCAATTATTTGATTCTTGTATCCTGGAAGGTAACAGGAAGGTCTGTGTGTGTCTGCCTAGTCTGAGAGGTCAGCTATCAGAGATACAGTTTGTGTTCTGTGTTTTTTTTTTTTTTTAATTTTTCAAGCTCTCTTGTGACAAAAGAACTTGGGATATCCCTGGGGAAGGAATTCAAGAGTTTCCTCCTGTTTTTTAGGGTTTAAATCTTTGATGGTGGCAGCCTGTTTTCCAAGTCAATGCATCTGTGACTCTGGGGAGTGGGTTTTTTTGGTTTTTGGGGTTTTTTTTTTGAAGCAGAGCTTATAGAGGCAAGGTATTTAAGGTATTTTGCGGGCCCCACCTTCTGCACTCAGAGTGCCAAAGTGGGGAACAGCCCAGACAACACCACTGCCCTCTCTTGCATGGAATCAGAGATGCTCAAGACCAGTGTTTCTCAACCTTTTTTTTTATAAATTACCCCCTTTAAAAAAAAATATGAGTACTCCCAGTACCTACAGTTTTCAGACACACACAATTTTTTTCTACCATTCCAACACGGTTGTTTAAACCACTTAATTGTAGCCGGTCGGGCGATGAAATTTTTGGATGTAAAAAGTGGAAAAATAATAAAGTGCTATAAAACTTAAAACACAAAAGTCTTCTCCAAATTTCAGTTGTGTTGACGTACTCCCCAGACTTTTCTCAAGTACCTCTAAGGGTACTCATACCACTGGTTGAGAAACACTACTATAGACCCTATACTGCTACTAGCTAATGAAGATTCTCCAGTTGCTCTTGGGATAGAGGCTGTTAGAAGTAAGAAGTTCTTTCCATGCACCAGAATGACAATCAAGAAGTTCCTAGATGTCCATGTATTTATGTAATGCATGTCATCCAGTACTTACCAGACTTTACCAGGCTATACACAGCAGTTACTTTGCCCGCTGCAGATGTGGAGACACCTCTGGGGTGAAGCACAGTGATTGAAAAGCGCACTGTAACACTGCACAACAGAACAGCCTGGTTTCAAACTCCATGACTTGACACTTCCTCATCGATGGTGCCTCCTTTTCTGACTGCGTGTGAACTGCAGATGTGGGCTCCACAACAACTCCTTAGGTCCGGGGCTTGACTCCTCTCTGCCGAGTGGTCTGCACACTCTGTAAACAATAATTACAGATATGCAGATGTGTTGATTCCAGCCTAGACCCTGATCCTGCAACCTGGACTCTGCTGGACAGAGGGCCAGGGATGGCTATCAGACATTGGTGACGCGTGGTAGCACTTGGGAAGTGCTTCACCTCCCAGCGTCCCTGCCAAAATTTTAATTGCTAAATGGGGTGCCCTCACATGCCTCCTCCATGTTCCTCTGGGTGGCTCTCCCTGCACCTCCTCACCCCACAGGCACCAGTCGCCTATGTGCTCAGCGATGTTATGAGGATGAAGCTGCAAAGTCTGTGGAGCAATGTTGCCTCTAATGTTTTCATCTATGTGCAGAATAATGTAATTATGTGTAGCATGTGCGGATGTGCACCACCAACAGCAACACATGCTGGCGGCGCTCTGCTGATCAGCTGGGCTGCACCTGACTCTCCTGCGTGGCTGCCCAAGTGCTGAGCTTACAGGGAACACTGCAGGAGAAGGTCTGGAAGCGTGGTGCAAGGGACAAGGAACTGAGCCCCAGGTGACTGGCCCGGGTGATGTCAATCTACTTGTTTTACAGGGGGATAAGCTGGGGCCTTGGGAGGTTGCTGAAGTTCACACAGCAAGTAGGTGGCAGAGGTGGGAATAGGACTTGGGAATCCCATCTGCTGGGCTCTGGCACTGACCACTAGGCTACACTGCAACCACTGCTAAGCTGCATGAGAGCATGGGCAGGGTTCTAGACAAGTTAGTGAAGCTCTGCCACTTTACAGCTGCTGTGTGTCCAGAGCACATAGCACGGCTCTGCTTTTGCAGCCTGAGAGTTCTTAGACCATCATTTCCAAGGGCATATCCATCTGCGACGACCCCCGGGCGCTAGGCTAAGCCCGCCCGCACGCGGCTCCCTCCTCAGAAGAGGTTCAGTGCGGTCGGGACTACAGCCCGGTGTCAATCCGCACAAAGGCAGGCCATGGAGATTGGCTTTTGGAAGCAAGCAGCAGATGGGGAGGCCGATCTCAAAGCCAAACGCCCAAAGTCTAAGCAAATCCATACTGATTTGCACTATAGAAAGAGGCACCTTCCTGGGCGAAGATTTCACACTGCCTGGTCGATCGATGCCTGCTCCGTTCCTTCGCCGCCTCTCAGGAAAGAGTCACTCAGATGTCAAATTAAAAATTCCAAATTAAAAATCACAGAACAAAACGTAGCAAGTGCTCTCCTAGGAACACAAGTGGCAGCGCTACAGCCCATCACAGCTACTTACTGACTAGAGATGTACCCAGCATTGCCCGGGTCCTTCAGGGCAGGGGGCAGGCAGTGGGGTGTGTGTGTGCAGAAGTCAGGGCAGGGCCTTTGAGGTGCGGGGGGCTCAGAGCAGGAGGCCGGAGAGTGTGGGGGGCAGGAGTCAGAGTGGGGGCTGAGGAGGGGCTCGTGGCAGGGGGCTGGGGATGTTGAGGGGTGTGAGTGAGAGTTGGTGAGGAGGGGTTCAGGATGTGGGGGTGCAGGAGTCAGGGCAGGGGATTGGGCGGTGGGGGAGCTCGGGGGAGAGGGAGGGGCGCTCAGGGCAGGGAGTGGGGGCAACCCAGACCAGCAAGGGGGCTCTCCAGTTTGGGGGAGGAGCAGAATCTGCACAGGCTGACTGGGGGGCAGGCACACTGGATGGCCCAGCAGTGCTGGGGGTGGTGGGCTGTGGCTTCTCGGGGGGGGGGGGGGGGGGGGAGGGGTGGGCTTTCTTCCCCCTGTCCAGCAGGGGCCTTTTTCCCCCCCCCCCAACCGGTGGGGCTTTTCTCCCCCTCCCCCGCAGAGCAGCGGTCACATTTGCGCTTGGCATGGCAAAACTTTTGTCACTCGGGGGGGGGGGGGAAAGGGGGGCTTTTCAATCAAGTGCAGTCTTAGCCTGAGTTTGCAAACCTCCCATGAGCTGGTCCATGTGCCAGGCCTCGCTGCTTGTCATGCTGGGAAATGGGTAGGGCAAAGAACTTCCCGACCTCTTCCCAGTCGCCCTGTGCGTGAAGCGTTTACGCCCTGGACATGGGGGTTGTGTGCCTTCTGTTGCCTCCACGCGGCGTGGGAATAGCTGTGGCCAATAGTCACAATCCTCTAGTGCTCTCAGGCTGGAAAGCTGTAGCTACAAGTCTGACACTTTTCCAGTGAACCCAACAGGCGGAGCCGTTGCGTCTAGTATTTCATTGATTCTAACTGTGCTGGGACTTCCCTTGCACGCAGGGCCTTTCTGGGGTTGGGTGATGGGCCAGGGTAAAACGTAGTCACTGATCGGTTTTTTCCGTGGCCACACTCCTGCAAACACTTACGTGCATTCGGGACTTTATTCTCACGGGCATTCCCACTGAAGTCAATTGATTACTGTGCGATCGCAGCTGGACACTTGTTTAAGTATTTGCAGTTAACTTACCCTGAGCTGACGAGCTGTCTTCAATGAGGTATCCATGGTGACTAGGATGAACAATTTCATCCCCTCCAACTCTCTCCACGTGTTCCTTCAAATCTGGAGTCCCATCAGGCAGTACCAGCCATCGGGATATGGTTTCTAACAGTTTAGTTTGAAAGCATGAGCCGTTTTCTGAAAGCCCAAGAAATTGCTGCAGATTCCAGAAGAGGCACACTACGATACTTCATTTTTCTGCTTTGATTGACTTTTATACAAACTCCTATTTTTTAAGCTAGCAGGCACTATGGGGGGAAATGACTCCCTTCAATCCGACCGCAGAGAAGAGTCTTAATGTCCTGTCATGAAGTGCAATTTATGCATTTTTTGTACAACAATTCTTACTTGGTCCTCCATCTACACTGGCAAAGCCGTACAATCAGCTGCCAGGCAAACCCTGCAAAGTAACCTGTGGGTGCGTCTACACTGCACCCGGAGCTTGAAATAAGCTGTGCAATTTGAGCTACGCACATTGTGTAGCTTATTCCGAGTTAATTTCGAAATAGCTTATTTCGAACTTTGGCACTCCCTGCACAGCACTTACTTCGAAATAAAGCGCTATTCGGAAATGGCCCTTACTCCTCCTGGAATGAGGTTTACAGGGACGTCAGAATAGTGAGCCCGTTATATTTCGAAAGAACAGGCGCGCTCAAAAGACGTGGAATCGCTATTTCGGGCTCCCGGAGGTATCCCAAAATCGTGCTG
This sequence comes from Pelochelys cantorii, assembly GCA_032595735.1. Taxonomy (NCBI): domain Eukaryota; kingdom Metazoa; phylum Chordata; order Testudines; family Trionychidae; genus Pelochelys; species Pelochelys cantorii. The sequence continues at coordinate 125,602 of CM064330.1, read as the reverse complement.
CAGTGTCGTCGTAGCCTTTGAGTGATGCAAAAGATCAAAGTACATTTTTGTGTGTTGTCACACAGTGTGGGGGAATCCCCGGGCCCTGCACCCCCATCAGATGTGACTCTCAGCGGGCAAGTAGAACAGAAGGTTTATTCGTTGGCACGGACACAGTGTAGCCCAGACTTGTTGTTACAGGAACCAGGAGAAGTCAGTACAATCCATCTTGGGGATAGGGGGGCCCAGAGCCAGGGCCCTGGACCCCTACCCAGCCCCCAAGCCAGCTAGGCTCCCTCCTCCCTAAGCCAGCCGAAAAATTAAACCCACACACCCAGCAATGGGTCCTAGCCCTCCAGGCAGCCCCACCCTCTCCTTTGTTAAGATTCCTGGGCAAGGTGTCACCTGGTTGCTCCCCCCATCCAGGCTCAGGTTACAGCACAGCCTGAGCTATTCTTGTGTACCTGGTAAGATGGGGGCAGCCTGGGACAGCCTCCCCTCAGCAGCCACACCCAACGTTTCCATCCCCTGCCGGGCACCAGTGCAGTGCCCAGGGAAACTGAGGCACACAGGTACAGAGTTACAACAGAACAGCACAGGACAGCAGGAATCACCGACCACATCACAAAGTGAAGAGAGCGAACACAGTCCCCACTATGGCACATCTGGATGGGAAGATGGGAATCTGGCCAGCTCTGTGGACACCTGAGAGGCCAGCACTGAGAGGCAAGGAGATTGGATGCGTTTGGACCCTTTTGTTTCAGGGACAGTCTGGAGAGATGTGCCGCTGTTTGGTACCTGTGCTGCAGCTAGTGGATTTCAGCTGTGAATCTGGCGCTGCGGCTAAGAGTATCTTTCCGACCTGTGTTCTGAGCTCGTGTGATTTCTCCGATCACTCACTCTGGGCTTGTCCTTTCAAGCTACAATGAGCTTGGTCAAGCATGCTGTTCAGGTCTGAAACTCTCTTAGTGCGAAAAGAGGCTTCTTAGCCCTGGGCTACATTCGCGAAATAAACCCCCTTAGGCTGAAATAATAAGTGGAGCATCCACACAACCAAGCCTGTTATTTCAAAATAACTGGCCGCTCATTTTGAAATCTGGACTTCTGCTTTCCTCGGGGAATAACACTAATTTCGAGGTAGTTATTGTGAAATAGCTGTCGTGTGGGTGCTCCGCTGCTGCTATTTCGAAATAACGCCTCCCCAGATTAATTTGAACTAATGACTCCCCAGTGCTCCCTGGGGCTCTAAGTCGAGGGAGCGTGCCCACATTAACGGAGCCTGCCTCGGACTAATTTCGAGGCTTCTCTGTACTGAGGACACGCCATTTCAATTTTGTTATTTCGGGAGCTATTCAATCAATTTTAGTTCTTTCAAAATAGTTTTCTTGCATAGACATGGCCTGAGAGATCATACTCTAAGGAAAAGGGAGGAATTGTCTTGTACAGAGAAAACAGAAGTCAAGAAAATTCTGTTCTTTAATTAGTGATGCTCTTGATTGTCTTCTTGTAGCCGTGACAGCATGTTTCTATGATTCAGGGGAGACTGCAGAAATTTCAGGCTACCGCTCACATTTATAGCTTTTTGATCTTGGTACCTTTCATTTGTCTTAGAGCAGGGCTACTCAAGTTTGGAAGCCCCGGTGGCCACAATGATACTCACAGCACATGCCAAGGGCCGCAACTTAAGTGTGCCTACATATATGTGCAAATATATTCAAGTATTTATGCAAATAGATGCAAACGGCGTCTTTCATACTGACGGGCATGAATACAAAGATGATGGCAAGACTACACAACACGCAGGCCCATTTAAGTCAGTCCTGCTGATCTTAATAAAATGCAGCGTTTACCCGATTTCCACCCATATGACAGCGCTTGTGCGGAGACTCTGCCACCTCTTGCTGCCTCTTACCGCCCCCTGCCTCCCGCCTGCTGGCAGCTCCTCCTCATGCGCAGGCACGGCTTTTATCAGAGCCACGCCACGTGGCTCTGCTTCTGGGGAGGCTCTGCCGCCTCTTGCCGCCCCCTCCCCCCCGCTAGCTGGTAGCAATCCAGCAGGCAGGCAGGCGGCCCGGGAAGCGGCTCAAGGGGCCGCAGGCCACATGGAAAGGGGCTGCGTGTTGAGTAGCCTTGTCTTAGAGGCACGTTGTCCCAGCTGGTAGAGTGGAAATCTCTTCTGGTTTGTTTTCTTACTCCTACTTGCTGTCCCTTTCTGTTCTTAGGGGGTATTATTCAAACGCGGCTGTGATGGTTTTGTTTTGTGCCAGCCGTCTCTTACTCCTGAGGAGCCAGCAGTAACCAACCATTGTGTGCTTACCTGTCGCAGGACGAATAAGGCTGCTTTCAAGCATGCCAGGAGTTGTAATTAACAACAGATATCTAAAAACAACGAGCAGTCCACCTTAGGGCATGTCTATACTAGGAAATTACCTCGACCTAGAGCCCCAGGGAGCACTGGGGAGTCATTACTTTGAATGACGCTGCGGAGTCGTTATTTTGAAATAGCAGCCCCAGTGCTCCCTGGGGCTCTGGGTCAAGGTAAATTCCTAGTGTAGACATGCCCTAAGGTACCACAGGACGCTTTGTCCATGCTACTCCTATTTCAAAATAACTATTTCAAAATTAGCAGTATTCCCTGAGGAAAACAGGAGTACCAATTTCAAAATAACCAGCCCGTTATTTTGAAATAACGGGCTTGGTAGTGTGACCGCTCCGCTTATTATTTCGAAATAACTCCTTAGCGTAGACCAGGGCTTAGTAAAGTGGTGTTATTAGCTATTCTGTGTCTTTTAAACAAGCCCGTTATTTTGAAATAGTTTTCAAAATAACAGGCTCGCTATTCCCACACCCCTGCAAACCTCATTCCACGAGGATTACGGGAGGGTTTGGAATACTGGTTTATTTCAAAATTTGGTGCTGTGGACAGCACCCTGTTTCGAAATAAGGTATTTCAAAATACACTCAAAATAAGCTACGCAATTTGCGTAGCTCAAATTGCAGAACTTATTTTGTGCTACAGGTGCAGTGTAGATGCATCCTTAGAGACTAACAAAAAAATATAGATGGTATCATGAGCTTTCGTGGGCAAAACCCACTTCCTGAGATGAGTGGAGCAAGATTGGAGGAAGCGGGTTGTGCCCACAAAAGCTCATGCTATCTATATTTTTTGTGAGTCTCTACGATGCCACAGGACCCCTTGTTTTTTAAGTTTTTTTAAATAGATCATGAGCTTTCCTGGGTCAAACCCACTTTATCAGACCAGATCAGTATCATCGGAGGAGGTGGGTTTGACCCACGAAAGCTCATGGTACAATATTTGTTAGTCTCTAAGGTGCCACCCGACAGCTCATTGTTTTTAAAGTTACAGACTGACACGGCAACTCCTCTGAGTAAATGTCTAGTTCAAAAAGATAGGGTGGTGTCTTCCAAAGTGATTGGGGGAGCCTAACTTTGAAGCCAATGCAAATTCTGTTGTTGAGTTCGGCCTTAGCTTTATGCTGCTCCTGCTGACAGCTTCCGCAAACCCAATCCGTAGGGCCTTCTCCTTTTGCAATTCTGCTCAATGGCAAATGTTTCTCTACACTTTGTGGGTCTAGGCTTGTGCTCCTAATTTGACCATAAGACACTCCAGAGAGACACGATTAACAAAGCTAGCAGGGAGCGCAATTCACTGTTGACGAAGGCAAAGTAATACACGTGGAAAGGCATCGTTTGAACTACTCACAACCAAAGTTGTTTTGAAATGCAACATTCAGGGGAAAGGCCGTGGGGTCATAAGAATGGCCGTACTGGGTCAGAGCAAAGGTCCATCTAGCCCAGTAGCCTGTCTGCCGACAGTGGCCAGCACCAGGTGCCCCAGAGGGGGTGGACCGAAGACAATGGTCAAGCGATTTGTCTCCTGCCATCCATTTCCAGCCTCTGACAAACAGAGGCCAGGGACACCATTTCTATCCCCTGGCTAATAGCCTTTTATGGACCTAACCTCCATGAAATTATCTAGCTTCTCTTTAAACTCTATTATAGTCCTAGCCTTCACAGCCTCCTCTGGCAAGGAGTTCCACAGGTTGACTATGCGCTGTGTGAAGAAGAACTTTCTTTTATTAATTTTAAACCTGCTACCTATTAATTTCATTTGGTGTCCTCTAGGTCTTCTATTATGGGAACTAATAAATAACTTTTCTTTATTCACCCTCTCCACACCACTCATGATTTTATAGACCTCTATCATATCCCCCCTCAGTTGCCTCTTTTCTAAACTGAAAAGTCCCAGTCGCTTTAGCCTCTCTTCATATGGGACCCGTTCCAAACCCCTGATCATTTTAGTTGCCCTTTTCTGAACCCTTTCCAAGGCCAAAATATCTTTTTTGAGGTGAGGAGACCACATCTGTACAGTATTCAAGATGTGGGTCACCAGTCACAGCTCTTTGAAAGCCTCTTGTACAGAAATAGTCAAATCCAATAACGCCTCGGCTTTCTAAAGGAGGAAACAGAAAGCAGTGCTCAAATTATGTTAATCACCAGTAAGCTCACACCTGGTCTGATACTGTGCTCAGCGGCAGTCCCCCTGTCTAAAACAATAGCAAAGAAACAGAAAGGGCCCTGAGACGTGTAAACAGAAAGATTCAACACGTGGAGAAGAGAGAGTAAAATGGTACAAGCTGGTTGAGTCCATTCTAATATCTGGATTCTAATCAGATGATTTTCATGGCGTTTTCTCCTTGTCCTACCTCTTCCTTGGATGACCTCAAGGATGACCTCTTCCTTGTTTCTTCCGCATGCTCTGGAGACGTGCAATTGTTCGGAGAGCCTGGTCCCTGAGCCTGCCCCTCCTCCTTGGTGTGAATAATCCCCCGGTGTTCAGGAGTGAGCCCCGGACTGGACCGTGTTGCTCTGTTGGCGTGAGCAGCTCGAAGGAGCCGATTGATCGCTAGCAGTAAAGGAGGAACAGTCGATGGAAACTCTACTTTTGCAGCAGCTATAAAACTACTTGGCTGATATGTGGCAGCTGCACAAGGCTCTGCACTTGGTATTCCCTTGTTGAATGTGCTCACTCCAAACCCGATTGGAAAGCAGGTTTATAGCACGCCCAATGCAATGGGCTGGATCGCAGAAATCCCCTTGGAGTTGTCCCCCGGTGCGCTGTTCAAACCACTGCTGCCCATCTTCCTGCCCCCTGGGGCTCCCGCCACCTTGCCCTGCTGGGCCAGCAGCTCTGGTCTCCCCCCGCCAAGGCACAGAGCTGGGGTGACCGCCCCCCTGCGGAGCAACACAGGCACTGAACCAGCTCCGCTCTGAGCTATTTGCAGTACCCAGGAAACCAACCCCCCAAAGGGGCCAAACCCCCAAATAAATCCATCTTAGCCAGTGTTACAGTTTTACACAAGGAAAGCTCATAAGGTCGGCTCCCTTTAACAATGACAGAGAGATCTGCACAGGGCTTGCTCCCCAGCCAGGGAACCATTATTTACCCGGGGCGTTTTATTAAGTATAAAAGGTCGGGTTTAAGTGATTGCAAGTGAAAACAGACAGATCAAAGTAAGTTACTAAGCTAAAATAAAAAACACCAGCTAATCCTAATCCACTAAAAAATTTGTTACATGCAAATTCTTACCCTAAACCAGGGAGGGAACCTTTTTTGGTTTGGGGGCCACTAACCCACAGAAAAATCAGCCAGGGGCCGCACAAAAGTGAGAAGCAAATTTAAAACAATGTGGCCCCCAGCTGAGAAGCAGAAAGACTTCCCACATTCCCCTCATGCACTAAAGCCTGGGGGCGGGGGGGGGGGGGGGTTGGGTAATAGATTTGTGGTCCTCCCTAGGCTCTGGAGTAGAGGGGTCTGGGTAGGAGGGGGTGCAGGAGCAAAGTGGGGGTGTGCAGTCTGGGCAGGAGGGGGTTGTCTGGGGGTGCAGGAGAGTGCTGAAGATTGAGGATGGGAGTCTGGGAGAGCGGTAGGGTGCAGGAACGGCTACAGGTGTGGGGGGAGTGTGCAGAAGGGGATGCAGGAGCAAGGTGAAGGTGCAGGGTCTGGGCTCAGCAGATGGTAACTGCACAGTTGATATGATCAGCAGTGTCTGCTGTCCCGGCCCCTTGCCCCCCGAGCTGCAGGGCAGGTGTCAGTCCAGCAGCGATTTCGCCCCACCGAGATGGCGGGGGGAGCCCCACCATCTCAGTGCAGCCGGCAGCCTGGCCCCTGGGATTAGCCAGGGGCCGGGCCTGGGCCCTCAAGCAGCAGTGTTAATGAGCAAAGGAAATCAATGGCACTTTATCTGTGTCTCATCAGTCCATGCTGTGCAGCCTCCCGCGCCAGGCTGCTGCCGGGAGGGACTGAAGGATGTGGGTGGGGGTGTTGTTCTCTTGTCTCCCCGATAAGCTGCACAGGCCAGATCCTGTCCCCAAGGGCACCCCCTTCCTTAGGCTCTGCCTGGGGCATGGCCCCTGCTGGGCTGGGTTGCTGGCAGTGAAACTGAAAGGGGAGTGGGGCTAGCTGGGCACAGCTGCCTGGGCAGCCGAGGGCATGGCTGGGAGCAGGTTCAGACACAGGGAGCTGCCAGGGCAGGGCAGGGCAGGCAGGGCAGGACAGGACAGGGCAGGGCTGGGAGCAGGGACCCTGCTGGGTGGTACCTGCCCCCCACCCTGGCTGTCTGTGTGGGAGGCACAGTCCCCATGGCTGGCCTGCATCCCCCTCTTGTCTGTTCTCTGGGTGGCCCTGTCCCCCCGGGGTGCCCTGCCCCCCTCCCCGCCCACACCGGACAGGCCCAGCCGCATGCTCCGTGGCTCTGCTCCCGCTCAGATGTAATAGCTGCCTTCGGGGCTGGTGGCCAGAGCCCTGCATCCTGCCCCCAGCTTTGCCGATGCCACTCAGCCCTGCCCCGCAGCCCTGCTCTGCCAGCCCAGGGGGGAGCCGCCCAGCCCCCCAGCCAGCCCTGCGTCCATGAGAGGGGTCGCTGCTGAGACCAGTCACGGGAGCGGGCGTTCGCTCGCTGGATCCTTTACCGATTGGGTGCAATTTCAGCCAGTTCTTTAATCCCTCTAGTCACCTGACCCAGACGGGGTGGGGGTGGGGGGACGACACTGGCCCCTGTCTCCTCGCTTCCTCCGAGAGCCAACTCAGTCCTTTCCCGCCCTGGGCGGCCATGCCAAGTGTAGGGGAAACTGAGGCACACATAGGCTACTTAAAACTACTACCGAAAATCCTCAGTTCCTCACTGTGGGGGCAAGTCCATGAAACAGCCACCAGTCGCTTCCTGTGGTCAGTGCTAATTGTGCACCCCCTGGAACTGAGGGCTGGGGAGTTCCCGGGACCCTGCGCCCCCACCTGCAGCCAGATGCAACTCTCAGCCGGCCGGGAGAACAGAAAGATTATTGCTTCACGGGGACACAGCGCAGAACAAACTTGTTAGTGCAGGGACCAGGAGCAGCCAGCACCATCCGTCCCCGGGCCCCGACCCCCTCTCCCTGCCCCCCAAGCCAGTGAGACTCACTCACGCACCCAGCAGCCAGCCCTGTCCCCAGACTTTGTCCAGCTTCCGGGACAAAAGCTGGCCCCTGGTCATACCCTCCTCCAGGCTCAGGTGACAGAAAGCATCCACCATTGTGTCCCTGGGCAAGGCTGTCCCACCCAAATTCCCACCGCCGCCGCTGCAGTGCCCAGGGAAACTGAGGCATGCACGGGATTACTACAGGACAGTAGAAATCCCACGCAGCATAGCTCCCCCCCACGGGAAATGGCCAGCGAGGGACCCCAGCCCGGCCCTGGGTGCGTTGCGGCACCAGTTAGATACCCCCCCCCCCCGATCACAGACGTCCGGTCTGCCCCTGCACTGCCGTCCCTCCCGCCTGCGGGTCGCTGAGGCTGGGGTCGGACGCAGGCCGGTCGGGCGGCTGCCAGGAACACCTCTGGTCCTGTATGGAATAGCAGCCCGCACCCACAGGCTGGGCCACTGCCCAAAGCAAAGACCCATGTGAGACCCCCGGGCATCCACACTGGGCGAGGCAGGCTGGGGTGGGGGTTTCCTCCGCAGCGCCGGGGCAGGTCCCGTAACCGCTCGTGCGCAAAGGGGAAAGGCCCCTTGGATTTTTGGCAATGCTGGTTGGGTTTCTTCCCGGCCCGGGCCGGCCCACCCCCACCTCTGCACTCTCCCTCTCCCTCTCCCTCCCTCGCTTGGGGGGGGGGACCCTGAGGCTTGGGTGAAAGCGATGGAGCCCTGTGCGGTGCATGCAGCCTGGGGTCCATGCTGGCAGCGGGTAGTGCCTGGGACCGCCCGGCTCCCGCCAGCGCTCTGGCGAAACGCGGCCACGTTCGCCTGGCCCCGGGTCAGTCAGGTCCGGGTGCCAGCAGCAACCTCCAGGGGAGGGCAGAGGGCACCCGGCGGGGCAGGGCCAGCCAGTTAAATTAGCTACAGCAGAGAAGCAGCAGTGCTGGCTGCGGCTTTGGGTGGGCGTACCACCGGGGAGCGCCAGGCCGACGCCAGGGAGGCGGCCAACGGCTGGGCGGGCCAGGGGCTGTAAGAGACCGACAGCCATGAGGCCAACGGGCCGGGTGCCCAGTTCTCCCGGGGCGTGAGGGGGCACTGTGGGGGGGGAGCCCCAGCTGCTGGAGAATGACAGAAGCTTCCAGCAGCCGGGCACTGTAGCCACTAGGGGGCGCTGTCCCCATAGCCCAGCAGGTCTGGCCTTGCACTGCCCATGCAGCCCCCCGTCTCCCGCCCCCTGCCTACGCAGCCCCCACCTCCTGCCCATGCCCCCCAAATCCCAGCAGGTCTGGCCTTGCACTGCCCATGCAGCCCCCCGTCTCCCGCCCCCTGCCTACGCAGCCCCCACCTCCTGCCCATGCCCCCCAAATCCCAGCAGGTCTGGCCTTGCACTGCCCATGCAGCCCCCCGTCTCCCGCCCCCTGCCTACGCAGCCCCCACCTCCTGCCCATGCCCCCCAAATCCCAGCAGGTCTGGCCTTGCACCGCCCATGCAGCCCCCCGTCTCCCGCCCCCTGCCTACGCAGCCCCCACCTCCTGCCCATGCCCCCCAAATCCCAGCAGGTCTGGCCTTGCACCGCCCATGCAGTCCCCCGTCTCCCACCCCCTGCCTACGCAGCCCCCACCTCCTGCCCATGCCCCCCAAATCCCAGCAGGTCTGGCCTTGCACTGCCCATGCAGCCCGCCGTCTCCCGCCCCCTGCCTACGCAGCCCCCACCTCCTGCCCATGCCCCCCAAATCCCAGCAGGTCTGACCTTGCACTGCCCATGCAGCCCCCCCACCCTCTGCCCATGCAGCCCCCCTCATCTCCCGCCCCCTGCCTACACAGCCCCCGCCTCCTGCCCATGCCCCCCAAATCCCAGCAAGTCTGGCCTTGCACTGCCCATGCAGCCCCCCACCCTCTGCCCATGCAGCCCCCCCATCTCCCGCCCCCTGCCTACACAGCCCCCACCTCCTGCTCATGCCCCCCAAATCCCAGCAGGTCTGGCCTTGCACTGCCCATGCAGCCCCCCGTCTCCCGCCCCCTGCCTACACAGCCCCCACCTCCTGCCCATGCCCCCCAAATCCCAGCAGGTCTGGCCTTGCACTGCCCATGCAGCCCCCCACCCTCTGCCCATGCAGCCCCCCCCATCTCCCGCCCCCTGCCTACACAGCCCCCACCTCCTGCCCATGCCCCCCAGATCCCAGCAAGTCTGGCCTTGCACTGCCCATGCAGCCCCCCACCCTCTGCCCATGCAGCCCCCCATCTCCCGCCCCCTGCTTACGCAGCCCCCACCTCCTGCCCATGCCCCCCAGATCCCAGCAAGTCTGGCCTTGCACTGCCCATGCAGCCCCCCACCCTCTGCCCATGCAGCCCCCCATCTCCCGTCCCCTGCCTACGCAGCCCCCACCTCCTGCCCATGCCCCCCAAATCCCAGCAGGTCTGGCCTTGCACTGCCCATGCAGCCCCCCGTCTCCCGCCCCCTGCCTACGCAGCCCCCGCCTCCTGCCCATGCCCCCCAAATCCCAGCAGGTCTGGCCTTGCACCGCCCATGCAGCCCCCCGTCTCCCGCCCCCTGCCTACGCAGCCCCCACCTCCTGCCCATGCCCCCCAAATCCCAGCAGGTCTGGCCTTGCACCGCCCATGCAGCCCCCCGTCTCCCGCCCCCTGCCTACGCAGCCCCCACCTCCTGCCCATGCCCCTCAAATCCCAGCAGGTCTGGCCTTGCACTGCCCATGCAGCCCCCCCACCCTCTGCCCATGTAGCCCCCCATCTCCCACCCCCTGTCTACGCAGCCCCCACCTCCTGCCCATGCCCCCCAGATCCCAGCAAGTCTGGCCTTGCACTGCCCATGCAGCCCCCCACCCTCTGCCCATGCAGCCCCCCATCTCCCGTCCCCTGCCTACGCAGCCCCCACCTCCTGCCCATGCCTCCCAAATCCCAGCAGGTCTGGCCTTGCACTGCCCACGTAATCCCCCACCCTCTGCCCATGCAGCCCCCCCATCTCCCGCCCCCTGCTTACGCAGCCCCCACCTCCTGCCCATGCCTCCCAAATCCCAGCAGGTCTGGCTTTGCACTGCCCATGCAGCCCCCCGTCTCCCGCCCCCTGCCTACGCAGCCCCCACCTCCTGCCCATGCCCCCCAAATCCCAGCAGGTCTGGCCTTGCACTGCCCATGCAGCCCCCCGTCTCCCGCCCCCTGCCTACGCAGCCCCCACCTCCTGCCCATGCCCCCCAAATCCCAGCAGGTCTGGCCTTGCACTGCCCATGCAGCCCCCCGTCTCCCGCCCCCTGCCTACGCAGCCCCCACCTCCTGCCCATGCCCCCCAAATCCCAGCAGGTCTGGCCTTGCACCGCCCATGCAGCCCCCCGTCTCCCACCCCCTGCCTACGCAGCCCCCACCTCCTGCCCATGCCCCCCAAATCCCAGCAGGTCTGGCCTTGCACTGCCCATGCAGCCCGCCGTCTCCCGCCCCCTGCCTACGCAGCCCCCACCTCCTGCCCATGCCCCCCAAATCCCAGCAGGTCTGACCTTGCACTGCCCATGCAGCCCCCCCACCCTCTGCCCATGCAGCCCCCCTCATCTCCCGCCCCCTGCCTACACAGCCCCCGCCTCCTGCCCATGCCCCCCAAATCCCAGCAAGTCTGGCCTTGCACTGCCCATGCAGCCCCCCACCCTCTGCCCATGCAGCCCCCCCATCTCCCGCCCCCTGCCTACACAGCCCCCACCTCCTGCTCATGCCCCCCAAATCCCAGCAGGTCTGGCCTTGCACTGCCCATGCAGCCCCCCGTCTCCCGCCCCCTGCCTACACAGCCCCCACCTCCTGCCCATGCCCCCCAAATCCCAGCAGGTCTGGCCTTGCACTGCCCATGCAGCCCCCCACCCTCTGCCCATGCAGCCCCCCCCATCTCCCGCCCCCTGCCTACACAGCCCCCACCTCCTGCCCATGCCCCCCAGATCCCAGCAAGTCTGGCCTTGCACTGCCCATGCAGCCCCCCACCCTCTGCCCATGCAGCCCCCCATCTCCCGCCCCCTGCTTACGCAGCCCCCACCTCCTGCCCATGCCCCCCAGATCCCAGCAAGTCTGGCCTTGCACTGCCCATGCAGCCCCCCACCCTCTGCCCATGCAGCCCCCCATCTCCCGTCCCCTGCCTACGCAGCCCCCACCTCCTGCCCATGCCCCCCAAATCCCAGCAGGTCTGGCCTTGCACTGCCCATGCAGCCCCCCGTCTCCCGCCCCCTGCCTACGCAGCCCCCGCCTCCTGCCCATGCCCCCCAAATCCCAGCAGGTCTGGCCTTGCACCGCCCATGCAGCCCCCCGTCTCCCGCCCCCTGCCTACGCAGCCCCCACCTCCTGCCCATGCCCCCCAAATCCCAGCAGGTCTGGCCTTGCACCGCCCATGCAGCCCCCCGTCTCCCGCCCCCTGCCTACGCAGCCCCCACCTCCTGCCCATGCCCCTCAAATCCCAGCAGGTCTGGCCTTGCACTGCCCATGCAGCCCCCCCACCCTCTGCCCATGTAGCCCCCCATCTCCCACCCCCTGTCTACGCAGCCCCCACCTCCTGCCCATGCCCCCCAGATCCCAGCAAGTCTGGCCTTGCACTGCCCATGCAGCCCCCCACCCTCTGCCCATGCGGCCCCCCATCTCCCGTCCCCTGCCTACGCAGCCCCCACCTCCTGCCCATGCCCCCCAAATCCCAGCAGGTCTGGCCTTGCACTGCCCATGCAGCCCCCCGTCTCCCGCCCCCTGCCTACGCAGCCCCCGCCTCCTGCCCATGCCCCCCAAATCCCAGCAGGTCTGGCCTTGCACCGCCCATGCAGCCCCCCGTCTCCCGCCCCCTGCCTACGCAGCCCCCACCTCCTGCCCATGCCCCCCAGATCCCAGCAAGTCTGGCCTTGCACTGCCCATGCAGCCCCCCACCCTCTGCCCATGCAGCCCCCCATCTCCCGCCCCCTGTCTACGCAACCCCCACCTCCTGCCCATGCCCCCCAAATCCCAGCAGGTCTGGCCTTGCACTGCCCATGCAACCCCCCATCTCTCGCCCCCTGCCTACGCAGCCCCCATCTCCTGCCCATGCCCCCCAAATCCCAGCAGGTCTGGCCTTGCACTGCCCATGCAGCCCCCCATCTCCTGCCCCCTGCCTACGTAGTCCCCACCTTCTGCCCATGCCCCCCATATCCCAGCAGGTCTGGCCTTGCACTGCCCATGCAGCCCCCCACACTCTGCCCATGCAGCCCCCCATCTCCCACCGCCTGTCTACGCAGCCCCCACCTCCTGCCAATGCCCCCCATATCCCAGCAGGTCTGGCCTTGCACTGCCCATGCAGCCCCCCGTCTCCCGCCCCCTGCCTACACAGCCCCCACCTCCTGCCCATGCCCCCCAAATCCCAGCAGGTCTGGCCTTGCACTGCCCATGCAGCCCCCCCATCCTCTGCCCATGCAGCCCCCCCCATCTCCCACCCCCTGTCTACGCAGCCCCCACCTCCTGCCCATGCCCCCCAAATCCCAGCAAGTCTGGCCTTGCACTGCCCATGCAGCCCCCCACCCTCTGCCCATGCAGCCCCCCATCTCCCATCCCCTGCCTACGCAGCCCCCATCTCCTGCCCATGCCCCCCAAATCCCAGCAGGTCTGGCCTTGCACTGCCCATGCAGCCCCCCATCTCCCGCCCCCTGCCTACGCAGCCCCCATCTCCTGCCCATGCCCCCCCAGATCCCAGCAGGTCTGGCCTTGCACTGCCCATGCAGCCCCCCCACCCTCTGCCCATGCAGCCCCCCATCTCCCGACCCCTGCTTACGCAGCCCTCACCTCCTGCCCATGCCTCCCAAATCCCAGCAGGTCTGGCCTTGCACTGCCCACGTAATCCCCCACCCTCTGCCCATGCAGCCCCCCCATCTCCCGCCCCCTGCTTACGCAGCCCCCACCTCCTGCCCATGCCTCCCAAATCCCAGCAGGTCTGGCCTTGCACTGCCCATGCAGCCCCCCGTCTCCCGCCCCCTGCCTACGCAGCCCCCACCTCCTGCCCATGCCCCGCAAATCCCAGCAGGTCTGGCCTTGCACTGCCCACGTAATCCCCCACCCTTGCCCTCACTCACATAGTCACCCTCCCGCTCACATCCTGTGTCAGTGGCAGCAAGGGAACCCAGGCGCCCTGAGCCGTGGTGCCTGGCTCTAACCACTAGACGGGGCGGAGACTCTCTGGCTGTGGCCTGGACACCCCGGTATGTCCTTAGGTGCAGGGCTGACCAGGAAAGCTCTGCATGCGGCCACCCCTTCCCTAGGGTGTCAGGCAGCCCTGTGCCCCCTTGTGCTGCCAGATCTGGGTTTTATCAATCAGCATCCGGCTCCGGCCTCCAGCAGCTGCTGCCATACACTCCCCGCCGCCCCTGCGGGACGTGCCACTCCCACCCCCACTGCTGACGTCTCGCCCCAGGACAGTGGAGCCCAAGAGTAGCCACTGGCCGCTGGCACGTGGGGCCCCCCTGGGCTCAGTCTGTCCCCCAGGATGGGAGCAGAGAGCCTTCTAGCAGCGCCCTGCAGCAGAGAGCCAAGCTGGGAGCAGGGAGCCAGCCCCAGACACTGGAGTCTCTGCTGAGCCCGGCTGCTCTGCTCTGCCGGGGCCACCGCAGTCTCCTTCCTGCCCCGTGTGGGCAGGCAGGACACAGCTGGGGAGCAGGCGGACAGTCAGGAGAGTTTAGGGCTGTTCCCAACGCAAGTCCCGGCCCCACCCTGTGCCTCAGTTTCCCTGTCTACTGTGGGGGGTGACTGTGGCAGCCTGTTCTGCAGAGCAGCCCCCTGACCCCGCGTCATGGCAGGGTGGCGTGTGTCCGCCCAAGCAGGCTGCGTAAAGGATCCGAGGAACAGTCGTGGTCTCCCGAAACCCCGGTTCAGTCCCACCGGGCACCGCACACTGTGCCGGGAGTGAGGCGACGGTGCTGTGTGCTTGTAAGGGAACAGACAGCAAGGTCCAAGCCTGGCCGGGCCCCCTGGGGAGGGTGTTGCATGGCCATTGGGGAGCTGGACCGAGCGTGCAGTGAGGGGGCCGGGCCAGCAGCAGGCGGGCGGGGGCTCCGCTCTGGGATTCCGCAAAGCCTGGCCAGGCAGCCACCTTGGAAAGGGGCACGCTGAAAAGGGGCTGAAGTCTTATATCTTTGCCCCAGGCCCAGTCGGCCTGTGGGACTCGCTGCCCCATGCTGGAGAGGCCATTGGGCCTCTGCTGCCCAAGGCGACCGTCCAGGGGGGTCCCGGAGAACCCGGAGATCTGGAGGGGCCAGAAGGGGAGAGGGGGATTCCTGAACCTTGCTCTGGGGCAGCTGGTGCCAGCCACTGCCCCAGAGCCCTGGGCAGACTGGGCCAGTCACACGAATGGGCAGACAGGATCTTGGGGACCCCCCCCACTCCCCTGCTTGTTGGGTCTGGCTGCTGGCCTGACCCTCGGGCCGGCCAGCCTGCAGCGGGCTCTGTGGGGCAGACAGGCCCAGAGGGGCTCTGGGGCTGCCCTGCCCATGGCAGCGCCCCCCAGAGGTCGGAGCTGAGCCCAGGGGCAGATCCCATGGGGCAGCCCCTGCTTGGTGGGCAGAGAGAAGCCCCCATCCGCCATGGGCGCCCAGCATCATCCTGCCACATGGCCGGCTCGCCCCCTCCCCTCCTGGCCAATTATGGCCCCAGCAGGAGGCGAGAGCCGGGCATTGATTAGCGGCTGGTTACCCAGGAGACTGCAGCTGGCGCCCTCTGTGCCCCCCCCCCCGGGGCAGCCCCCCCGGGCCCCTAATGAACATGCTGGAGGTTGAGGCCAGCCCAGGCCCACGTGACGCGCCCAGGCTCCTCCGGGGTGCTCGCCCCCGGATATGCCGTGCTGGGAGCCGATTGGCGGTGACAGGCTGAGGTGAGACCCCAATTAACCGTGGGATCGATCGCCCGCCCTTGGCTGCGCACGCCAGACACGCCGGCTCGTTAGGCTCATTAGCCCTGCTCCCCGACGCGCCCCCGATGTGGGCTGCCTGGCCGCTCCGCCTGCCCCGGGAGGGTGGGCTGAGAAGAGCCCCCAGCAGCCGTGTGGGCACTGGGTGCGCTTGAGTCCTTCCGCAGCCCGCCCCTTGCGCTGGCACCCTCTGCGCCCCCCCACTAACCCTCCGTCGCCCCTTGGGTCCCGTCCCACTGCCCACAGACACGGCAGGCAGGCGGCAAGACGCCACCTGGGGATTGCAAGGTGCTGGACCAAGGAGGCGGCGTCATCGCCCCTGTTTTAGCACAGGGGAAACTGAGGCATGAGGCAACATGACTGGTCTAAGGGCTCCCAGCAGCAAACTGGAACCTAACTGGGTCTCCTGAGTCCCAGCCCAGTGCTCCGTCCACTGGGCTGCACTGCCCCAAAAGCGTGCTATTCCCCCGTGCACAGCCTCCTGCCGCACCCGCTGCAAATCCAGCACTGGGCCTCCCCGGGGTGCGCACTGCCCCAGCTCTGCCCGTGCCCCCCAGGCCTCCGGCAGCCCCCGGCCAGCCCCACTGAGCAGGGACAGTCGCTGGCCCAGAGCTGCCTCCGAACATCACTTGCGAGGATGCGCCCCGCCCGCACCCTCATGCCTGGATGGGGTGAGGAACCAGTTCTCCAGGGCTGGCACCGAGCCCCTGGGCACCTCCCCAGGCCAGGCTGGAAAGTGGGACCGCCAGCAGCCTGGAGGCTCCGCATCTCACTGATTACCCAGGATCCTGCATGCTCCAACCTGCCTCCTCTGCCGGGTGTCCAGCCGGGGGAGCCAGCAGCCCAGAGTTCTGGGGTCTAGTCCCCTTCTGCCACTGACTCAGTGCAAGGCCCTGACCTGCTCCATGCCTCAGTTTCCCCTTCTGTGGAAGGGGGATTGTGGGCAGACTAAGACTTGGTGGTGAGTAGGAGCAGCGTGCTCCAGATGCCCAGGGTACCCACGAGGCATGGCAGCACCCCCAGCTTGGGTATCCCCAGCCTGGTCACTCAGCAGCCAGGGACCGCTCCACTCTGACCCCCAGGGACTGCACGGAGCTGGGCAGAGCTTCCCCCAGACTCTGCCCTCCGGTCCAGCCCCCTTCTAGCCTGGCTCCTCCTTGGGGGGATTTTATCCCCCCTCCCCCTGCCAATTACCCAGGCCTGGCCCTGCTCCCGGATAACGGGCTTGAACTGGGTTGCTAGATTTCAATGGAAACAACTGGGCCTCTGAGGTTTTCAGTGACTGCAGCGGTGCAGCCAATTAGCCGGTGATCAAAGGTGGGGAGGGGGCAGGGTGTCTGCAGCCTGCATCCCAACGCCTGTGTGTGTGTGTGTGTGGGGGGGGGGGGCTCTGTCTGCTACCAGATGCCTCCACCCGCCTTCGTCTAGGAACCGGGGGCTGCCAGGCCCAGCCAGGCTGTGGGACGGGCTCGGGACTAAGGCCCAGAGGCTCCCTGTCCAACTCAGTAGGGACTCTGGGTGTAAGCAAACCTCCATGCCCCTCTGTGCCTCAGTTTCCCCTGTCAGACCAGGCCCAGCCCGCAGGGCGTCATAAGCCTTTGAAGCAGCAGTGCCTGGAGCACCCCGTTCAAAGGGGAGGGCTTTGCCATCTCAGCTCGGAGGCACCAGCAGGTAGGGAGCTGGGGCGCCAGTGCCCGCTGCCTGGCCTGGCCGTGCCTGCATGTGGCGAGCTATCCAGGAGCCAGCAAAGAGAGAGAGATAGTGGGACGGGAAACGCTGCGAAACCTGCCGCCCCGAACAGGCCTTGCTAGCAGGAGACACAAAATCCCCCCCCCCCCAATCCCAACCCCGACAACCCCATTTAGCCCCCGGACCCAAAACCCCAACAGCCCCATTCACCCCAGACCCCAAACCCCAACTCTGACAGCCTTTCACCCCCAGACCCCAACCCTGACAACCCCATTCACCCTCACTCCTCCAAACCCCGACAGCCCCATTCACCTCGACACCCCCAGATCCCAACCACTACTTTGAACCTGCCACTCCCATCCACCCCAACACATCTGTCTGCCCCACACCCCGATACCACAGCACAGCTGACCCTGCCACTCCCTTGCACCCCAGACCCTGATACCTGTGTCCACCTCCAGACCCCGACCCCCCAACCCAACACCCCCTTCCGCCCAGTCCATCGTGCTGGGGCCCCGACGCGCTGGCCTGCTAGGGTCTGCAGCATCCTGCTGCCTGGTCCCTGCGAAGGCAACTCTGAGCCTGGCCTGCAGGGGTTAGCGCCCCTTCACCATTGCCTCAGCCGCCGTGACAGGCCCCTGTGCGCGTGCTGCTGGGGGTATGCGTGCGTGCGCACACCCACTTGTGTGCAGGAGTACACTTATGTGTGTGTACATTCAGTTGATACAATAAACTAGGCAAATACAACCTAGAGGGGGCTACTGTAAGGTGGGTGCATAACTGGCTGGAGAACAGTTCTCAGAGAGGCGTTATTAACGATTCACGGCCAGGCTGGAAGGGCAGAACAAGTGGGGCTCCGCAGGGGTCTGTTTTGGGACCGGTTCTGTCCAATATCTTCATCAACGATTTAGATAACGGCATTGGGAGGATGCTTATTAAGACGCCAAGCTGGGAGGGGTTGCAAGTGCTTTGGAGCATGGGGTCAAAATTCAAACTGCTCTGGACAAACTGGAGAAATGGCCTGAGGTCACTAGGATGAAGTTTCATAAGGACAAATGCAAAGTGCTCCACTTAGGAAGGAACAATCCGTCTCACACACACAGCATGGGAAGCGACTGTCTGAGGGGAGGTGGGGGGTGGGTTATAACCTCTCCCCTGTGTAAGGGGGGGCTGGGTGGGGCACAGGGAGCACTGGGGTGTGTGAGGGGAGGTGGGGGGTGGGTTATAACCTCTCCCCTGTGTAAGGGGGGCTGGGGGGCACAGGGAGCGCTGGGGTGTCTGAGGGGAGGTGGGGGATGGGTTATAACCTCTCCCCTGTGTGAGGGGGGGCTGGGGGGGCACAGGGAGCGCTGGGGTGTCCGAGGGGAGGTGGGGGGTGGGTTATAACCTCTCCCCTGTGTAAGGGGGGGCTGGGTGGGGCACAGGGAGCGCTGGGGTGTGTGAGGGGAGGTGGGGGATGGGTTATAACCTCTCCCCTGTGTGAGGGGGGGCTGGGGGGGCACAGGGAGCGCTGGGGTGTCCGAGGGGAGGTGGGGGGTGGGTTATAACCTCTCCCGTGTGTAAGGGGGGGCTGGGTGGGGCACAGGGAGCACTGGGGTGTCCGAGGGGAGGTGGGGGATGGGTTATAACCTCTCCCCTGTGTAAGATGGGGCTGGGGGGGCACAGGGAGCACTGGGGTGTCTGAGGGGAGGTGGGGGGTGGGTTATAACCTCTCCCCTGTGTGAGGTGGGGCTGGGGGGGCACAGGGAGCACTGGGGTGTCTGAGGGGAGGTGGGGGATGGGTTATAACCTCTCCCCTGTGTGAGGTGGGGCTGGGGGGGCACAGGGAGCGCTGGGGTGTCTGAGGGGAGGTGGGGGATGGGTTATAACCTCTCCCCTGTGTAATGTGGGGTTGGGGGGCACAGGGAGCACTGGGGTGTGTGAGGGGAGGTGGGGGATGGGTTATAACCTCTCCGCTGTGTAAGAGGGGCTGGGGGGGCACAGGGAGCGCTGGGGTGTCCAAGGGGAGTTGGGGGGATGGGTTATAACCTCTCCCCTGTGTAAGAGGGGCTGAGGGGGCACAGGGAGCGCTGGGGTGTCCGAGGGGAGGTGGGGGATGTGTTATAACCTCTCCCCTGTGTAATGTGGGGCTGGGGGGCACAGGGAGCACTGGGGTGTGTGAGGGGAGGTGGGGGATGGGTTATAACCTCTCCCCTGTGTAATGTGGGGTTGGGGGGCACAGGGAGCACTGGGGTGTCTGAGGGGAGGGGGGATGGGTTATAACCTCTCCCCTGTGTAATGTGGGGTTGGGGGGCACAGGGAACACTGGGGTGTCTGAGGGGATTACTCGCATGGCTTCTTGCTGGCCATGTGGCAAACTGCGGTGCTCAGTGGGGCTCGTTTGGTGCCTTGTAGAGAAGGCCGCAGCCTCGGGCTGGAAGTTGCCCCGTCTCTGTGCAATTCACCCTGGATACTCTCAGAAGTGCTCCCCAGAACCTCTCATTCCCGGGGCTGGGCTGGGCCTGGAATCAAGGGAGCGGCCTCCCCGGGTTTTGCCACGCTCCCTGCTCGCCTGGGGACATGTCCAGGGAGGGTGCAGGAAGGCTCCGGGCCCATGCCAGGCCCTTGGAAGCTGCTGCCCTTTCAGGCGGTGTTCGCCAGGCCTGATGGGCTGTAAAGTGCTTTGAGGGGCACGGCCCACATGGCCTTTCCTTTCCCAGCCTGTTGGGGGGCCGGCACTGCACTGGGGCATTGGGCTGAGTGGGAGGGAACGTCTCTCCTGCCCACACCCGGGGGGATCCCAACCCCGGAGGGTGTCTGTGGGCACCGGCTGTGCTGCCCATGTGCCTGGTAAATGGGAAGAGCTGCATGTCCCAGGTAGTCCCAGGCATCGTAGTGGGCCCCCCAGGGACCGCGGCCTGTCGCTGGCACCCTCCCTCCCTCCTGACTGCCCAGAGCTGTCGGCTATTGACCCCCTTGTCTCGCTGCTCCACGCCCTGGTAGGGATTTCCCTGTCCAGCAGCCAGAGGCGCCGGGGGCTGGTAACAGATGGTCGCTGGGCAGAGCCCATCACAGCCAGGCCACTGGGAGTCCAGTCAAGATGGGCTTTGTGCCAGGGGCCCGACCTCCAGGGGGCGCCGGGGTGCCCCGCCCACCCCCACTGCACCCCAAACGTGTGTGATTTGCTAGCCTTGTGCGCGTGCGTCACTCCCCCTCCAGCGACTGCAACAGCCTACTACTGCTGTGCGGGGCAGTGCTCTCCAGTGACAGCCCTGTGCTTTGGGCACAGAAAGTCCCCGGTGCAGGCCGCATGGAGCCCTCTGTGGCCCGCCGTGGCCTCTTCCAACCTGGGCTGGCCTGAAACCCAGCTCCCTTGAGAGAAAAGGGGTGCAGGGGGGCCAGCACCTCGGGGGGGGGTGAGTTTAGCTGCTTTGCCCCCGCCAGGCAGCACCCTGGGGAGACCTGTGCGTGACCCGACCTGGCGCTACGGTGCACAGCCAGGTGCCCGGCCCATGCCAGAGCATCCTCGCACAAGCACAGGCATACCAGGCACAAGCACAGTGGGTACAGGAAGGCCGGACACAAGACGGTCAGCCCAGGGCTCCGTGAAAAGCAGCATTTTTATTGTCCGGACGCACTGGAGCTCGGAGCAGCTGAAGGAAAATGTCTCTTTCATCCTCTCTGGGTCACGGTCACCCGAGTGCCCTGAGCACCACAACCCAGCTCCCCCGTCCCGCGCCGGATCTGCTGCGAACCGAGCGCGAGCAGAACCCAAACGGGGGGGACCCCATGCCCCTGGGAAAGCTTCATACACAGCGAGCGAAAGCCGGCACAGCCTCCAGCCCCCAGCCACCGAGTGCAGCCAAGGAAGGGCTCCTGGCCGGGGGCAGACAGACAGACAGACACACACACAGACAGACGTAAGGTCATTCCCTGCTCCCTTCCCCCTTCCCCGGCGTGCCCGGCCTACAAAGGGAAGGCCAAGGGCCGGATCCATTGGATCTTTGGTACAAGAGCTTTGAAATTCCACCCCCGCCCCCAGCCCCCTTCCCCTCTGCCCCGGAGCAGGCGCCGTAACTCTCCAGCTCCTCCAGGCCCATCCAGGGGCGGCGCCCGCCCATCAGCGCAGGATGGATCCAAAGCGCCACTGGCAGTGGGGCTCAGCGCCCGGGGCCGCCAGAGCTGCCTGCCATTGTATGCCGCTGCGCCAGCCGCGGGAGGCAGCTCCGGGCACGGGGAGACCCTCCAGGGCGGGGCAGAGGGCATCTTTGGTCAACGGCAGGACGACTGGACCGGGGGAGTCAAACCAGGAGCCCCCCAGCTCGGAGTCTGCCGACAGCTCCCAGGCTGGGCACGGCTCCCCGCAGCGTTCGAGCCAGGCGCTGGGGCGGGCCAGCCCGCGGTGGCGCACAATGAAGTAGACGTGAGGTTAGATCTGCCTGGTCCCACCTTGGTACTGGACCAGCCCAGGGCCCGGGGCCAGGCTGCCCAAGGGGCTGTGGGCGGGCAAGGGGTAGCCGAGGTAGGGCAGTGCGCTCCCTCCCTGGCTGCGTCTCCTTGTAGCGCTGCATGGGGGGGGGCGGAGGCATGGAGGGGGGGCAGCCATGTGGGGAGGGAGTAGACAGGGAAGGGCAGAACCACAGCCGGCCTGGGGGGGGGAGCCCCGTGGGGAGGGACAGGGAAGGGCAGAACCACAGCTGGGTGGGGAGGGGACAGTCCCATGGGGAGGGACAGGGAAGGGCAGAACCACAGCTGGGTGGGGAGGGGACAGTCCCATGGGGAGGGACAGGGAAGGGTAGAACCACAGCCGGCCTGAGGGGGGGAGCCCCGTGGGGAGGGACAGGGAAGGGCAGAACCACAGCCGGCCTGGGGGGGGGAGCCCCGTGGGGAGGGACAGGGAAGGGCAGA
This sequence comes from Pelochelys cantorii, assembly GCA_032595735.1. Lineage (NCBI taxonomy): Eukaryota > Metazoa > Chordata > Testudines > Trionychidae > Pelochelys > Pelochelys cantorii. Next base: position 103,678 of record CM064330.1, on the reverse strand, counting down.
ACCACAGCCGGCCTGGGGGGGAGCCCCGTGGGGAGGGACAGGGAAGGGCAGAACCACAGCCGGCCTGGGGGGGGAGCCCCGTGGGAGGGACAGGGAAGGGCAGAACCACAGCCGGCCTGGGGGGGAGCCCCGTGGGGAGGGACAGGGAAGGGCAGAACCACAGCCGGCCTGGGGGGGAGCCCCGTAGGGAGGGACAGGGAAGGGCAGAACCACAGCCGGCCTGAGGGGGGGAGTCCCGTGGGGAGGGACAGGGAAGGGCAGAACCACAGCCGGCCTGGGGGGGGAGCCCCGTGGGAGGGACAGGGAAGGGCAGAACCACAGCTGGGTGGGGGGGACAGTCCCATGGGGAGGGACAGGGAAGGGCAGAACCACAGCCGGCCTGGGGGGGGGAGCCCCGTGGGGAGGGACAGGGAAGGGCAGAACCACAACCGGGCCGGGGGGGGGGAGCCCCGTGGGGAGGGACAGGGAAGGGCAGAACCACAGCTGGGTGGGGAGGGGACAGTCCCATGGGGAGGGACAGGGAAGGGCAGAACCACAGCCGGCCTGGGGGGGGGAGCCCCGTGGGGAGGGACAGGGAAGGGCAGAACCACAGCCGGCCTGCGGGGGGGAGCCCCGTGGGGAGGGACAGGGAAGGGCAGAACCACAGCCGGCCTGAGGGGGGGAGCCCCGTGGGGAGGGACAGGGAAGGGCAGAACCACAGCCGGCCTGGGGGGGAGCCCCGTGGGGAGGGACAGGGAAGGGCAGAACCACAGCGGGCGGGGGGGGGAGAGCTGGCTCTCAGTGCCAGGAGGGTGACCACAGTGGGACGGTCTGGGCTCCGCACTGTCAGAGGCTGACCTTCCCTGGACCTACCCGCATGCCAGGCTCTCGGCTCTGCCCACTGCCTCTGCTCCACCCTCCCCAGGCTCCGCCCCTTCCACTGGCCCTAGCTCCTCCCCCATAGCCCAGTTTCAACAGCCCCCCCCCACTGACCTGTATGGCCCCATGCGTTTCCTCCACTTGCCCCCCAGCTGGCCCATGGGATGCAGGCCCCCCAACTGCATCCTCCTGTCCCCACATTCGGTGGGTCCCGCCCCAGCTGCCTTCTGCCCCATTCCCACCGTCGCCCCAGCACCTGAGACTGCTGGAACCCTGCTGAGATCCAGACTGGGGCCATCTCTTCTGCCCCCCCCCCCACATTGTCCCAGTGCATCTGCCCCCCATGTTCACTGCAGTCCCTTGCTCTGCAGCACTGAGACCAGGCCATGAGGGGCGGGGTGTGTGTGTGTGTGTGTGCATGCTGCGGTTGGGGGAGGGGAAATGCCTGGCTTTTGTAATGTCACAATTTCAATGGAAAACCGCCCCCCCCACCCCTATGTCACTCTCTTGGCCCTTCTGGGTGCTTCCCCTGGGCTGAACTGCCCAGCCTGGACACCTCAGCGTTAGCTCCCCTGCAACCGGGCTGGGCTCCCCACGGCACTGCCACCGCCTCTGCCCACGGCCTGCAAGGGACACAGGCCCTGCTGGTGGCTGGGAGTGGGGGAGCCTGGCGAGTATTAGCACCAGGGCTTTGGGGAGAGCTGGGCTGAGCCTGCCAGTGGCTGCTGAGACTGAGTGACCTGGCCGGGCGCAGTCGATGCAGGGCTAGAGCCAGGTCTGTGCCTAGGACAGCCCAACCCCCGGAGCTGGGTCCCAGAGCCGCCAGGCCCTGTCCTCACTGCCGGGCCCAAGCAGGGACTGATGCCACCTGGTGCCCCTGCCCTCCGGCTCCATGCCACAGCCTGGTGCCCTCCCCCACTGTAACCCCAGGGACCTTCCTTACACCTCCTGGGCCAGCTTAGCTGGGTCCCTCCCATCTCGTGTGGGTACAGAAAGGGAGCTGGGGCAGGCCCTGAGGGGGTGCCCTCCCCTAGCCACCGTGCAAGGTTGTGTGCCCCCAGGCCGGGAATGTGTGTGTCATGGTGACTGGTACTACTTGTGCTGTGCAATGGGACGGGTATCAGGGGTGAGTTTGTAATGGGGCTGGTACCGCACATAAGTGTGTAAGAGGGGAGCTACAGGTGTGTAGTAGGGCAGGTCCCATGTATGTGTGCAATGGGGCAGGCACCATGTGCGAGTGCGTAACAGGCATGGGTACCACGTGAGCGTGTAATTGGAGGGGTACTGTGTGTGAGTGTGTAAGGGGCAAGGGACATGTGAGTGTGTAATTGGAGGGGTACTGTGTGTGAGTGTGCAAGGGGCAAGGGACATGTGAGTGTGTAATTGGAGGGGTACTGCGTGTGAGTGTGCACGGGGCAAGGGACATGTGAGTGTGTAATTGGAGGGGTACTGTGTGTGAGTGTGCATGGGGCAAGGGACATGTGAGTGTGTAATTGGAGGGGTACTGTGTGTGAGTGTGCAAGGGGCAAGGGACATGTGAGTGTGTAATTGGAGGGGTACTGTGTGTGAGTGTGCAAGGGGCAAGGGACATGTGAGTGTGTAATTGGAGGGGTACTGTGTGTGAGTGTGTAAGGGGCAAGGGGCATGTGAGTGTGTAATTGGAGGGGTACTGTGTGAGTGTATAAAGGGCAAGGGTACCACACGTGAGTGTGTAACGGGGTAGGTACCAGGGAAGGTGCTCTGAGTAACAATAAAATATGTCCCACATAAGCATGTAACACACACAAACTGCGTGTGTCACAGAGGGAGGCCATTGCATGTGCGTGTGCTGGGGGCATGGTGTATGTGTGCATGTGGTATCGCACATGAGTGTGTCAGAGGGCCAGTGTGCATGCGGTCTGACGTGAATGTGTCAGAGGGCGGTGTGCTTGTAGTATCACATATGAGTGTGTCAGAGGGCCCGTGTGCGTGTGGTCTCACACATGAGTGTGTCAGAGGGCCGGTGTGCATGCGGTCTCACATGTGAATGTGTCAGAGGGCCGGTGTGCGAGTGGTGTCACACGTGAGTGTGTCAGAGGGCCGGTGTGCGAGTGGTGTCATGTGAGTGTGTCAGAGGGCCCGTGTGCATGCAGCTCCCTTTGCCCCACTCAGTGGCTTGGCCCCCCATGTGAGCAGGCAGAATTCCCCCCCCCCCCCGTTCCTGCCAAGGCCAAAGCCAAGCATGTGCAGTGAAAGGCAAAGTACTTCGTGCTTCTTGCCTGAGCCAGGGCAGCCCAGACAGGGCCTCATGCCCCACGGCAGCCCAGCCAGAGCCCCACATCCACAGGCCAGGGCAGGCCAGTGGGTTGCTACGGCCCCGGAGGCCAGGGCAGAAGGGGTCCTGCTGAGCCAGGCGATGGGGGTGGGGCGCATATCCCGGGCACCCCCTGGGGCTCTGGCTTGTGACTCCAAGTTGCTTTATTACTGAGGGGCTGGGGGGCCGGAGGAGGGGGCGGGGTCCCTCGGCGTTTCTCCTCCCTCACGGCGAGGCGCTGGCCGGAGTGTGACTGTGGGAGGCCGGGAGCAGCTGGTTCTGTGAGGGCGCCGGGCTCGACCGGCTGTGGGAGCTGCCACTGCTGTTGCTGCCGGGCGCCCCCGGGACAAGGGGCCTGCGGGCAAACAGGACACCTGTGAGAGCAAAGAGGCACCGGGTGAGCCAGCGTGCCCACCAGGGCACCGCAGCGCCCAGGGCAGGTCAGGCATGCTCAGCTACGGGCCCTGTGGGCACGGCCCTGGCCTCCCTTGGCATGGGGACTGGCCCTGGGAATCCCCCTTCCTGCTCTGCATCGCCCCCCGCGCCCCCTGCCCACATGCAGCCCTGCCCCGTCCTCCGGCCAGCTCCGGCTCCCCCCACACGCTGGTTTTCGCTAGTCCCTTTATTATGTGCACACCCTGCCTGGCCCCCAGGCGCTGCTCCCCCTCCTGCCCCACACCGCAGCCCGGGAACCCTGGGCTGCCACTCTCCACGAGTGCCGCATGGAGTCCCGGCTAGCCCAGCCACGTGGCAAGGGAGGGCTCTCCGTGGAAGCCAGTGGGCGTGGGGGAGAGGCAGCAGGCGCTGTGGGGCGGGGGAGGGCTGCTGCCTTTGTTTAGGGCTAGTTGTCGATGACCGTCACGTCTGCGGGCTCCAGACACAGTGCCGGGCCAGTCCCTGCCCTGCCCTGCCCAGCCAAGCCAGAGGAGGGCAGGCAGGGACACTAGGCCCCAAGAGGGGAAGAGACAAGACCAGGGTCACCTAACTAGTCAGTGGCAGAGCTGGGTATAGGCCCCAAGTAGAATCCTAGGGCTGGAAGAGGCTTCATGAGTCATCAAGTCCAGCCCCCTGCCCCAGGCAGGACCAACCCCAACTGGCCGCCCCCTCTGGTGACTCTGCCAAGGTCCTGCTGGGCAGCCCCGCAAGGCCCATCCCAGGCAAAGGGCGAGCAGAGCAAGGCACCAGCCGGCCCAGGCCCTGGCACTGCCAGGGAGAACCCAGGACTCCTGCCTGGTGCCAGCGACAGTGGCTCACTCTGCCCGGCGCAGGAACCCTGATGCCAGGATGCCAGCCACCCGGCAGAGACAGAGCCAGGGGGAGGTGGAGCCCTGCCCCTGGGACGTGTGTGGCCGAGCCCTGGGGAACAGACCTTCAGGGCCTCTCCTGGGTTTCTGGGGGCTCCCTGCCTTGGCCTCCTCTCACAGCTCCTGGGGATTTCAGGCTACAGGCTTGACAGGCTCGGCCTGGCCGGCCCAGCTGGGGCCGGGGGCACTGGGGCGGGGCTGAGGCACACCGGCGCCTCGGCTGCCACAGCCAGCGGGCACAGGTCGCAGGCGGGGAACCCGCCCTGGCACCTCACTGGCAGCCACTGCTGGCATCAGCACCTGGGAGAGAGGAGCCAGGGGACCTGGGGGGACCTTGCTTCCGAACCGTCCCTTTGCTCCCAGGGTTTTGCCCTGCCTGGTGCAAGAGCCCCGGATTTGGGGCGTCGGCATGGCTGCTTGCAGAAGAAGGGCAGGGCGTGTGCCATGCACCGGGGAACCAGCCCCTCTCCCCTGTGTCCCACCAGCCCCTTCCAGCCCCCGGGTCACCACTGCTTCCCGCAACGCCCTCTCTGCATGCACCCAGCCCTCCCTGCGCCTCCCTCCTCCCCACACCCCCATCACGGAGGGCGCAGGAGCCTTCTTCTCCGCAGCCCCAGCTCCCGGGGCGCCTCCCTGCATTGCTCTGGCTTCTGATCCACCCCCCCACTGCTGCCTGGTGCCTGGGCGGGAGCCATGGGGACTCACCAGGGGTCAGGCCCAGGGGCGCCTCAAGGCAGAGGAAGGACAGACACAGGCTGTCATCTCTCCTGGCCTTTCCATGACATTCAATATTTACCTGCTGCCAAACTGGGCTTTGTGTTTGAACTGGGACAGCTCAGCGAGGCTGGGAGGCATCTCCAGGGGGCAGCGGATGACCCAAAGCCGTAGCGCATGCTTAAAGGGACAGGCCCGCATGCTCTGAAGCCTTCCCAGCCAGCCCCACCAGGTCACTCCCCCGAGGGGCTGCCCGGCCCACAGGTGCAGGCTCGGTTCTGCTCCGAGACAGCGCGACCCACTGCCGTGTCTGGCACCAGAGCCAGGTTGGGGCACACTCAGGTTCAGTCCTGAAATCTATTTCGCAGGCTCCCCACTAAACTCCATCTCCCTGGGCTGCGCCCTGGGCTGCCCCGGCTGCATCTCTGCTCCCAGGCATGGGTGTACCACTCTTCTAAGAACATACGACCGGCCACACTGGGTCAGACCATGGGCCCATCTAGCCCGGCGTCCTGCCTGCCGACAGCAGTGGGGCCAGGTGTCCCAGAGAGAATCATCCAGTGACCCATACTGTCATCCACTCTCCGAGTCTGGTGGCAGGCCTGTCCCTAGGGGGTGTGGCACCTGGGACAACCCCCCAACCCTGCCCCACCTCATCCGAGCCCCCCATCTTGCCCCCACCCCATCCACCCCTTCCCCCAAGCCCCACCCTGCCTCTTCCCACTCCACCTTGAGAGTTATGGGGGGGATTGCCAGGGAGCAGAGTGTGTGGGATACTGCGTCACTAGGGGGCATGGAGCGGGGCCGGCTGGGAGATGCCGGCGGAGCGGGTGGGCTGTTGTGTTGCTAGGGGGAGGGAAGCGGGGCCGGCTGGGAGATGGCAGCGGAGCAGGTGGGCTGTTGTGTCGCTAGGGGGAGCGGAGCAGGGCCAGCTGGGAGATGGCGGCGGAGCCGGTGGGCTGTTGTGTTGCTAGGCAGAGCGGAGCAGGGCCAGCTGGGAGATGGCAGCGGAGCGGGTGGGCTGTTGTGTTGCTAGGGGGAGCGGAGCGGGGCCGGCTGGGAGATGCCGGCGGAGCGGGTGGGCTGTTGTGTTGCTAGGGGGAGCGGAGCGGGGCCGGCTGGGAGATGCCGGCGGAGCGGGTGGGCTGTTGTGTTGCTAGGGGGAGCGGAGCAGGGCCAGCTGGGAGACGGCAGCGGAGCGGGTGGGCTGTTGTGTTGCTAGGGGGAGCGGAGCGGGGCCGGCTGGGAGACGCCGGCGGAGCGGGTGGGCTGTTGTGTCGCTAGGGGGAGCGGAGCGGGGCCGGCTGGGAGACGCCGGCGGAGCGGGTGGGCTGTTGTGTCGCTAGGGGGCGCGGAGCGGGGCCGGCTGGGAGACACCGGCGGAGCGGGTGGGCTGTTGTGTCGCTAGGGGGCGCGGAGCGGGGCCGGCTGGGAGAAGCCGGCGGAGCGGGTGGGCTGTTGTGTCGCTAGGGGGAGCGGAGCGGGGCCGGCTGGGAGACGGCAGCGGAGCGGGTGGGCTGTTGTGTCGCTAGGGGGAGCGGAGCGGGGCCGGCTGGGAGAAGCCGGCGGAGCGGGTGGGCTGTTGTGTTGCTAGGGGGAGCGGAGCGGGGCCGGCTGGGAGATGCCGGCGGAGCGGGTGGGCTGTTGTGTCGCTAGGGGGAGCGGAGCGGGGCCGGCTGGGAGATGCCGCGGAGCGGGTGGGCTGTTGTGTCGCTAGGGGGAGCGGAGCGGGGCCGGCTGGGAGATGCCGGCGGAGCGGGTGGGCTGTTGTGTTGCTAGGGGGAGCGGAGCGGGGCCGGCTGGGAGATGCCGGCGGAGCGGGTGGGCTGTTGTGTCGCTAGGGGGTTGAGCCCCTGCCCATCCTGGCTAATCGCCACTGATGGACCTGCCCTCCATGGATTTATCTTGGCCCTTTTTAGAACCCTGTTACACTTTTGGCCTTCACACCTGTGACGTAGTGGGGGGCTGTCTGCTCTATAACCCGGGGTTCCCCTGCACTGGGATGTGAGATTCCCACTGACTCACCCACATGTGTATTAGCCTGGACACCTAGGCCCAGCCTGAGCAGATAACAAGGCTCTTCCCAGGGGGAGAGACAAAGGCAGGGAGGCGGAGACGAACACCAGGTTTCGGGGGAAGGGTCAGTTTTTGGCTGGAATCATGAAGGAAACAGCCCAAGCTGAGGGTCTGGGGGGGCCAATGGACCCCCTAACCCAAGGGGTCTGAGGTATCCTGGCCCTGACTCCTGTAACCACATCACGTCTGTGCTGTGCTGTATCCTGGAGAAGCAATAAACCCTCTATTCTACTGGCTGGTGGAGTCTGTTCTTGCTGCTACAGGGCTGCAGAATTGGAGGAGCCCTGACTCACTGTCATAACACCATCCCCTGGCAGGGAGTTCCGCAGGTCGACTGCATTGCGTGGTTCCGCCTTCTGCTTGTTCTGAACCTGCTGCCTGCTAAGGCCATTGGTTCTTGTGTTCGGTGATGGGGTAACTCACATTATGACCTTCAGCAAAAGCATTCCTCCCAGCACGTGTGTGGTGCCCATCACCGTGGTGTCTGGGCGCAGAGGATGTGGTTTAGATTCAAAGTAGGGGATCTAGCAGTGAGAGGCAGAGGGGCTGCTGCCCTTTGGGGAGCCAGTGATGTCTGGGGTGCATAGCCCTCATGCCAGTCCCCTACAGGAGAGACACGCTTTGCCAGTTTGGGTTTCTCAGCGGACATTTGAGGACCACGAAGGCACGCGGGGATTCGGGCGCACGGGTTCCATTCCTGGCTCGGGAAGCTGCGTTCTGCAGTGGGCATGTGCAGGGGGGCCACCCTCCACCCCCTCTGCTGCAGCACGAATCCACCCAGTGGTCTGTCCGTGCCAGCCCCCTGAGTCCCCCTGGCTGTGCATGGCAGTGCCCCATGCTAGAGCCTACGCAGCTAGGGTGCCAGTGCTACTGCCCGCTCCTTGCCCACCCAACGCCCGAGCCCCCGAATCGCCCACGGCGCACCCAGGCAATCGCCAGCTCTTTGGCTTCCCGCGCCCGGCCTCCCCGCCCCCACCACTTCATTACCATGGATTTTATAGTAAAGACATCAGCTTGAAGGAAGGACTCGCCGGCCGGGCAGTGGCTATAACTTATTGGATTTCCTGGCCGCAATTACAGGGGCCGAGCAGCCCTTCTATTTACCTGTGTAGACAACTCCATTTATTTCTATTGACATGTTGATGCTGCTAATGCCACTGGTGGACAGATTCAATGCAGTCTCCTGTCTGTCATCTGGGGGGAAGGAAATACCAATGTGAGCATTAAGAGACGCAGAAACAGAACCGGCGGGCGGAGCGGAGAAGACGTCCCCGCTCGCCTCTCCGCGTTAGCAACCGGGCAATCCACCCCTTTGGCGGGATCTTGCCGGGGGAGCAATTCCTGCCATTCCCCCTGGCCGCCGCCTCCCGGAGCCTGTTGAGGGGGGGGGGGTTTCTCACCACCCGGGGTGCAAAGTCACATGGTGCCGCTCGTGTCGCCAGGCAACAGTGACGGGGTTTGTGACATCCCATGAGCAGCGCCTGTGGGTTGCAGGATCTGGGCATCACATTCCACCCACCATCCATCCATCCACCCCACTCCCACACCACGTACCCCTCTCCATCATCAATATGGCCCCACCTATCAGCCCTTCATCTACAGATACCCCTCTTCTGCCTCCCCAGCCATTCATTCCATGTGCTCCCTACCCCCATCAGTACCCCGCTATGGACTGCCCTCAAGAAGAGCCCCATGTAACTCAAGAATCTGTGAAGTTGATCAAAGGCCCCCCCCCACTTGGTCTTTCTCCCTCCTTCCACTCCCCTGTATCACACACCCAGCTCATTCCTCTCTGTCTCTCTCCAGGGGTGGGTTGTGCTCACCACCATGATGTCCGCTCACAAAGCCAGGCCCATGGGGCTGCTCTTCCTGTCCCTCTGCTCTAGACCCACAAGCTCCCACGAAGGCACCCCTGGGAGAGGAGCAGGCCCTGCCCACAGCTGTTCTCCCCCCCCCCCAGCCACTACCTCAAACTGGCCTGGTCCCCAGCTGCTGCCTCCCCCCCCAAGTGGCACAGAAGGGACAGGATGAGCAGGCTCTGAAGGACTTTGTGCATGGGTGGCTGGGCAGGGTCCTCTTAGCCAATCTCAGCTCCTTCCAGCCCCAGAGACAGCAGCCCTGCCCACCTCATCTTGTCCTACCCTGCACAGCCAGGGTGACATGCTCCAGGGACAGCAGCTCTCAGGGACCCTCCTGCAGGGAATCCTGCCAGGACTCAGAAGATTACTGTCCCTTAACACCAGGGCTGGGCCTGCTAGCTCACAGGACCAAGCTGGGTCCCCCCTCCACACAGCAAACAGACCTGCGCCTGTTAAGCTCCAGGAACGTGCCAGAGCCCATGGCGACAGAGCTGCACCAGCAGCTAATAGACTGCGCTACCCTGCCCCGCCCTGCCCCACGGGACCTCGGTTGCTGATCTTGATGTTGACGGGGAACTGGGCGGCCATGGCCAGCAGGTTCTGCTGCAGGGCGTGCTGCACCAGCCGCTGCTGCTCCTCCGCCCTCAGCGCCATCTTCTTCTCGGGCGGCTCCCCCGTCTCCAGCTTCTCCCGCAGCTGCTCCAGCGCCGCCGCCTGGGAGGCCGCCAGGTGGTGCCCTGCCAGGCTGACGGGGATGGCGATCCGGCTGGGCACCGCCGCGGACAGGACGCCGTCTTCTGGAACCACACGGTGGGGCAGGGGCTCAGGGCCGTGGCCGGGCAGTGCCGACGCGCAGTGGGGTTCACGTGCCCAGGGCCTGCCGCAGCGTTCCCCTCTCTGGGGGCTCAGCAGGGCTTGGCTCAGGAGCAGGGCCCCTACCTCCGCGGTGCTGCCCAGGGCCATCCTTAGGGCCAGTGCGGTACATCCCCCTCCCCTGAACTGCCTGGGCAGGAGTGAGGCACCTTGGCCCCTTCCAACCTCTCTGGGGCGTCCGGCAGCGAGCGCGCAGGCGCTCACATGCCGTACGGCATCACGGGCCAAGCTCCTTCCGGGGGCAGCTCCCTTGGCTGGATCCCCACAGCCCCCCCAACTCAGCAGCCTGCGTGCAGCATGGGGGACAGATCCCCGCGTCTCCTGCCCCCCGCTAGCCGCCGCTCCCCCTGAGAGCAGGCCTGACCCCCTTCCCCGCCCCAGCCACCTTTCTTAATGGCGTGCACTTGGCTCATCTGGCTGCAGCTGTGCGTGGAGATGGTGAGGGCCGGCACGGGGATCTTCGGGGAGCCCAGCAGGGCTGGGGTGCCCACGGGGGAGTAGCTGAAGAGCGCCGCCCCAAAGCTCTGCCTCCGCCCCTCGCGCCGGTTGCTGTCGATGGCGGCCTGGAGCTCGCCCGGGGAGCTGAGGGCTCGTTTCTCACACTCGTAGGGGTACAGGTATTTCATGTACCTGGAAGGGAGCCCGGGGGTGGGGAGAGGGGACACAGAGCGGGATGAGTCCCTGGCTGTGACTAGTGGCACATCCCCCTCCCCCGGCTGTCTGAGACAGGACCCCGGACCGGCTACTTACCCCACATGGGCATTTCTAAGGGTTCGGAGCAGGGCTCCTGGCTATGGGCAATAGCTCAGCTACGCAAGGCCTGGCTGGCATGACCTTTATTGATGGGGTTGCACTGGTGCCTAGGCAGTCCACCCCCCGGTGCAAACACACAAGGGGCAGAGTTAAGGTTAGGCGGGCAACCTTCACTGTGGACCTTCCTGCCTTTTGAGTGATTCCCTTGGCAGCCTTGACATTCTCTGAGCCAGCCCTAGTCCTCCAAGTCCAAAACAGACAGCCTCTAGTGCCTGAGCTAAGGGGCGGTGCCTGTGTGGGCAGAGGAGGGGCCTTGGAGCCCTGTGGGATGGCCACCAGGGGGCGATATGGCGCGCGCACACACATGACGTTATCGGTCATAACGACCATTGCTGCTGCACCCGGCCAAACATCCTTAGCGGGGAAATGTCCAGCAAAGCGCCTGAGCCCTGGGGCTGGCACTGGGAGAGAGGCTGAGCCTGGGGGTTCTCCATGTGCCACCAGAGAAGCGTGGCACCTCCTCTCCAAAGGCTACTCCTCCCAGTCTGGCTCACCCCCCCGACCCCCCTCCCTGGGCCCCCCGCTGCCCAGCTCTGCCCCGGCCCCCCGGGGGGGGCAGCCGCTCACTGCGTGCGGAGTGTGAAGGCCGCGCTGGTGATGGAGGTCGGGAGGTTGAGGCCTTTGGTGATTTCCCGCCAGATCTTCTTGTTGATCACTTCCACCAGGCCGCCCTTCTCGGTCACCAGCCGGTAGAGCGTGTACAGGTCCAGCACTTGCTTGGCCATGATGGGGATCCGGTTCACGGGAGTCCCTGACAGAGACCGCGAGAGGGAAAGGGTGCCAGTGAAAGAGAATGCGCGTGCACCGGAGAGCACGAGGGGCGTGCGAGCCAGGCACAAGCACGAGGGGCTGCACAGACACGGCCGGTGCTGGGAGAGAACCGGGGGCTGCAGGGAATTTCACACTGGTGGAAGGAGCTGGGCAGAAGCAGGAGATGCTTCCCCCCTGAATCTCGCCCCCCACCCTAGCAAGAGGCAGATCAGCACTCAAAGGAGTGGCTGTTTCTGTGGCAGGGCCACGGGTCCGGCTAGGTACAGGGCTGAGGGCCACTTGCCACACCCTGGCTGCATGGCCGCTAGCCTGCAGCATGTCCCTGGCTCCCCACTGGACTCCACTCAGTGCCCTGGCAGGTGAAACACTTCCATGGGTCTCCCCCCAGGAGCCATTCACTCATCGCCAGCCCCCCGGGCCGTCTGCCCTGGGAATGCAGCCTGGGTGGCCAGTCGCCTGCAGGAACAAACCTGAAACCTCCCCAGGAACCAGGAACAAACCCCGCAGAAGCCCAGAGGAAAACGTTACTTGGCTCGGCCCCTGGAGCTTCCAGCGCCCCCATGGCCCAGTCCCGCCTCCAGCGTGGGCCCCAGAACGTCACCAGGCCGAGGGCGGGTGGGAAACATGGTAGGAGCGTGACAGCCTCCTCCACTGGTGGGTGCGTTGAGCTGTGACGCTGCATGGGGGGACCTGTAGGGATCACCCTGCCAGGGAAGGCAGGGGTCACCCGCGGGCTGCAATGTAGGTCTGGGAGAACTTCTTCCCACAGTGCTTGGGCTCTGCATCAGCCATGATTCAAGTGCTAAATGGGGCCGCCGCCAAGTGCGCCGAGGAGGCTGTGATTCTCCCGGGAGGGGGGCAGGGCGCTTCTGTTGCCCGTGAGCTGAGTGTTTGGGTGGCTACCCAGGAGAAATTCGAATGCCACCCAGCTGATTAGCAGAGCACCCCCCGCCAGCAGCAGGTTTCTATGAGTGGTGCACATCCATACATGCTTTGGTGCACAGAACAAAATTTATTCTGCACACAGACAGAAAAAAATTAGAGGGAACATTGCAGGGTGCGCCTGGGGACTGGCGCTTTGCTCGCAGGGGGCAGGGGCTAGCAGGACCCCAGCTGGAAAAGCTGCATTGTGTCCCACCACAGAACTGTCCCTCTCCCATGGCAGCGCCGGTCTATGGGTCGCAGCAGCAAAGCTGGGGTCTGGAAGCAGATCCTGGTGCAGACCCAGGGCTTCTGCTTGGCCCAGACTGACCAGGGCCAAGCTGGGATCTGGGCTGCACTCGCCCTAGGGCCATACGGGGAATCAGGCCCTGCCACGGGGCTGGGAAAGGGTCCCTGGGTCGGACCCAGGAGCTGGGCCCAGCAGTGACTCATGTCAGGCTAGAGGCGGCTGGAAAAGCAGGGCCGCATTCAAGCTGCTCTTTGCAGGACTTGCCCACCCAGCCCCACACAGGCAGGCTCCTCCCCACTGCAAGGACAGAGCCAAGCCCCACGGAAGGCTATGGGGGGGACCAGGCCCTGTAAAGCAGCTAGCAGTGGGGTTACCTGCAGCTGTCCCCAGGCACCAACGGGAGCCAAGTGCCGCCCTGGGATAAGCCAGCCCGGCATCCTCTGGTCTCGGCAGGTGAGCTAGGTGAGCCAGGGGCGGATCTGTCCAGTGGTGAGCAGCGCAGCAATGGCACGTCCCAGCCCCAGAGCGAGTGGGGCAAAGAAAGGGCCTGGGAGAGAGGGGTTCAAACCTGGGTCTCCTGACCCCAGGGTGTGTCTGCACAGCTCCCTCTGGCTTGGGGTGAGCCGAGCCCCTGCTTCCATCCACACACAAACCAGCCTGACTCCGCTCGGCCAGCACCAGGGGCCTGGCGCCCTGCTGGGGCATGGCTAAAAGACCGTGCCCCACTGGGACAATCCAAGCCCTGACGTGCGGCTGTGGGGATGCAGCTTGGCAGAGATGTGAATGAGACGGTTGATGCAGTGTGGGATGGCCGCGGGAGCAGAGCGGGTGACCGGGGGACAGGCGGTCTATGCAGTGCGGGACGGCCGCGGGAGCAGGGCGGGTGACCGGGGGACAGGCGGTCTGTGCAGTGTGGGATGGCCGCGGGAGCAGGGCGGGTGACCGGGGGACAGGCGGTCTATGCAGTGCGGGACGGCCGCGGGAGCAGGGCGGGTGACCGGGGGATAGGCAGTCTATGCAGTGCGGGACGGCCGCGGGAGCAGGGCGGGTGACTGGGGGATAGGCAGTCTATGCAGTGCGGGACGGCCGCGGGAGCAGGGCGGGTGACCGGGGGACAGGCGGTCTATGCAGTGCGGGACGGCCGCGGGAGCAGGGCGGGTGACCGGGGGATAGGCGGTCTATGCAGTGCGGGACGGCCGCAGGAGCAGGGCGGGTGACCGGGGGACAGGCGGTCTATGCAGTGCGGGACGGCCGCGGGAGCAGGGCAGGTGACCGGGGGACAGGCGGTCTATGCAGTGCGGGACGGCCGCGGGAGCAGGGCGGGTGACCGGGGGACAGGCGGTCTATGCAGTGCGGGACGGCCGCGGGAGCAGGGCGGGTGACCGGGGGACAGGCGGTCTATGCAGTGCGGGACGGCCGCGGGAGCAGGGCGGGTGACCGGGGGACAGGCGGTCTATGCAGTGCGGGACGGCCGCGGGAGCAGGGCGGGTGACCGGGGGACAGGCGGTCTATGCAGTGCGGGACGGCCGCGGTTGCAGCGCAGAGTGACCTGCAGCCAGTGATGGTGAGCCCAGATGTACATAGCAGCATGGATTTACCCGCAGTGCCCTGCTCTAACCACTAGGCCACACGCCAGGAGTTCTGCCTGGCCGGGCCCGGTCCTCGCTCCCGGCACACACAGCAGCTCCCTGCTGGAGAGGCTCGCCGGCGCTAACATGGCGTGTGGCGCAGAGCGGCTGTGCACGGCCCCATCCTGCTTCCTGCCAGGTCTCTCAGCTCCCGAACCAAAATCAATTCCAATAACCCTGCTGCATGCACAGCTCTGGCAGCAGCACCCAGGGCTCATTCCTGGCTCTGTGGCCCCACGGAGCCCCCAGTGACGGCCCCGGGCCCAGCCCCATGGCACGGCACAAGGGGGAGTTACCGTCCTAACCTGCTCCACCCCCACGGCAGGAAACATGGCCCCCTGGCTGCCCCCATCTCCCCTCTGCCCCCGGGAGATCAGGCTTTCCCAGCGCGGCTAGGGGAACGGAGGAACCACTCCCCTGGCCCAGACCAGCTCCTGGCTATTAGGCTGGCTGGAGGGCCAGTTCCCCGTGCCAGGGGCTCTGGGGCCTGCCCCGCCCCCATTAACCTTTGCTTTGCCTTTCCCACTTGTGAAAATGAGAGGGGAACACACACCTCACGGAGCCCGTGCCCTAGGGCAGTGGGTCCCACGAGGGGTCCGTGGGTTTGACTGACTGTCTGCAATGGAGCAGTGCACAAGAAATCCCTGTAAAGGGCCTGATTTCACCGGCTTGTAGCAGCTGAGGAAATTCCTTCCTGACCTCAGTCATGAGGACTCAAGTTATGCCCTGAAGCATGAGGATTCCCGGTTCCTGTAGGCTTATGTTCTCTATTAAAGTATTTCTTTACTAACCTAACCAAAGATGTGCCTTTAATTAAAGTGACTTCTAACCCCCTTACTGAATCACACTGAGAGCACGCCTCATCCCACGAGGCATAACGGGGAGGTGGACAAATGCCTTTGATGTCAACCATGGAGCACCCAGACTACTGCGCTGTGCCGCCAAACAGCTGATCGGCACAGCACGGCAGCCATTTTAATTTAAATGAAGCGGCAATTACTTAAATTGCCACTTCATTTCCCTTTGCCTACAACCCTAGTCTACATGGCTCCGTCGACAGAGCCATGTAGTCTAACCATGTAGTCTAGACGTGCCCTGATTGTCTCCACAATATCCTAAGGCAATGAGTTCCCCAGGTTGACTTGGTGTGGTTTGTAAAGGTCCCTTTCCGCCTATGAAAGTCTTTGCTGCTGTCCAGTAGATACCATCTCCAGATGTCACTGTCAGGAAAGGAATCCCCCCCATGTTCTTATCAGAGCCTCGAAAACGCCTCTTTCCACAGCCACGAGAGCTGGAGAAGCAGCTCCCTCAAGCCAGTGTCACAGCTGATCACCCCCAGTGTGTCCAGACATGCAGCGAGAGCCAGGCACATTTCTCCTCGCAGAGCCAGCCTCGTGCCGCCACCCAACGCGCCCGACCTCCATCGCTGCGCTGCTTTGCGAGTTGCGCTTTGCAAACCCTGCACCAGCTGCTCCCAGGAGGCCGTGCACCGGCGGGGGTCCTGGCACTGGCTGCCGCACTGGGGAGCAGGGCCCCACATTTACTCCCTCCCTTTGCTCAGGGTGGGCGGCAGCGAGGATCGAAAGGCCATCCATTCCGCCTGGAGAGCCTGTCGCGGACGCGCTCCGCCGCAAACAAAACCGTCACTCACCGCCACTGTCCCGCAGCCCTAATTTATGGCTCTGGTATTGGCTTGGCTGTGTCTCGGGAGCCTGAAAAACGAGCTCCTTTTCTTCTGCCCCTGACTCCATTCAACTCTGGGGTCGGGGCGGCGTGGCAAGAGGCTTTGTTCGCTCGCTCCCCCTGCCTCGCCCTGCAAAGCCATTCCCCAGCTCCCCCAGCCTATGCTGCAGGCAGGCACACGTGCTGCCCATATTCTGGGAGAGCACCAGGGCCTGCGCATGATTCAGCTCTGGGGAGCAGGGCACAGTGGTTGTGCAGTGTGAGACAGTGTGTCCCAGGACAGCAGCAGGGCTGGGGAGCAGGGTGCAGTGGTTGTGCAGTGCGTGACAGTGTGTCCCAGGACAGCAGCAGGGCTGGGGAGCAGGGCGCAGTGGTTGTGCAGTGCGTGACAGTGTGTCCCAGGACAGCAGCAGGGCGCAGTGGTTGTGCAGTGCGTGACAGTGTGTCCCAGGACAGCAGCAGGGCTGGGGAGCAGGGTGCAGTGGTTGTGCAGTGCGTGACAGTGTGTCCCAGGACAGCAGCAGGGCTGGGGAGCAGGGCGCAGTGGTTGTGCAGTGCATGACAGTGTGTCCCAGGACAGCAGCAGGGCGCAGTGGTTGTGCAGTGCGTGACAGTGTGTCCCAGGACAGCAGCAGGGCTGGGGAGCAGGGCGCAGTGGTTGTGCAGTGCGTGACAGTGTGTCCCAGGACAGCAGCAGGGCTGGGGAGCAGGGCGCAGTGGTTGTGCAGTGCATGACAGTGTGTCCCAGGACAGCAGCAGGGCTGGGGAGCAGGGCGCAGTGGTTGTGCAGTGTGAGACAGTGTGTCCCAGGACAGCAGCAGGGCTGGGGAGCAGGGCGCTGTGGTTGTGCAGTGTGAGACAGTGTGTCCCAGGACAGCAGCAGGGCTGGGGAGCAGGGCGCAGGGTTGTGCAGTGCGTGACAGTGTGTCCCAGGACAGCAGCAGGGCTGGGGAGCAGGGCGCAGTGGTTGTGCAGTGCGTGACAGTGTGTCCCAGGACAGCAGCAGGGCTGGGGAGCAGGGCGCAGTGGTTGTGCAGTGTGAGACAGTGTGTCCCAGGACAGCAGCAGGGCTGGGGAGCAGGGCGCTGTGGTTGTGCAGTGCATGACAGTGTGTCCCAGGACAGCAGCAGGGCTGGGGAGCAGGGCGCAGTGGTTGTGCAGTGCGTGACAGTGTGTCCCAGGACAGCAGCAGGGCTGGGGAGCAGGGTGCAGTGGTTGTGCAGTGCGTGACAGTGTGTCCCAGGACAGCAGCAGGGCTGGGGAGCAGGGTGCAGTGGCTGTGCAGTGCGTGACAGTGTGTCCCAGGACAGCAGCAGGGCTGGGGAGCAGGGCGCAGTGGTTGTGCAGTGTGAGACAGTGTGTCCCAGGACAGCAGCAGGGCTGGGGAGCAGGGCGCTGTGGTTGTGCAGTGTGAGACAGTGTGTCCCAGGACAGCAGCAGGGCTGGGGAGCAGGGTGCAGTGGTTGTGCAGTGCGTGACAGTGTGTCCCAGGACAGCAGCAGGGCGCAGTGGTTGTGCAGTGCGTGACAGTGTGTCCCAGGACAGCAGCAGGGCTGGGGAGCAGGGCGCAGTGGTTGTGCAGTGCGTGACAGTGTGTCCCAGGACAGCAGCAGGGCTGGGGAGCAGGGTGCAGTGGCTGTGCAGTGCGTGACAGTGTGTCCCAGGACAGCAGCAGGGCTGGGGAGCAGGGCGCAGTGGTTGTGCAGTGTGAGACAGTGTGTCCCAGGACAGCAGCAGGGCTGGGGAGCAGGGCGCTGTGGTTGTGCAGTGTGAGACAGTGTGTCCCAGGACAGCAGCAGGGCTGGGGAGCAGGGTGCAGTGGTTGTGCAGTGCGTGACAGTGTGTCCCAGGACAGCAGCAGGGCGCAGTGGTTGTGCAGTGCGTGACAGTGTGTCCCAGGACAGCAGCAGGGCTGGGGAGCAGGGCGCAGTGGTTGTGCAGTGCGTGACAGTGTGTCCCAGGACAGCAGCAGGGCTGGGGAGCAGGGCGCAGTGGTTGTGCAGTGCGTGACAGTGTGTCCCAGGACAGCAGCAGGGCTGGGGAGCAGGGCGCAGTGGTTGTGCAGTGTGAGACAGTGTGTCCCAGGACAGCAGCAGGGCTGGGGAGCAGGGCGCAGTGGTTGTGCAGTGCGTGACAGTGTGTCCCAGGACAGCAGCAGGGCGCAGTGGTTGTGCAGTGCGTGACAGTGTGTCCCAGGACAGCAGCAGGGCTGGGGAGCAGGGTGCAGTGGCTGTGCAGTGCGTGACAGTGTGTCCCAGGACAGCAGCAGGGCTGGGGAGCAGGGCGCAGTGGTTGTGCAGTGTGAGACAGTGTGTCCCAGGACAGCAGCAGGGCTGGGGAGCAGGGCGCTGTGGTTGTGCAGTGTGAGACAGTGTGTCCCAGGACAGCAGCAGGGCTGGGAAGCAGGGTGCAGTGGTTGTGCAGTGCGTGACAGTGTGTCCCAGGACAGCAGCAGGGCGCAGTGGTTGTGCAGTGCGTGACAGTGTGTCCCAGGACAGCAGCAGGGCTGGGGAGCAGGGCGCAGTGGTTGTGCAGTGCGTGACAGTGTGTCCCAGGACAGCAGCAGGGCTGGGGAGCAGGGTGCAGTGGTTGTGCAGTGTGAGACAGTGTGTCCCAGGACAGCAGCAGGGCTGGGGAGCAGGGCGCTGTGGTTGTGCAGTGTGAGACAGTGTGTCCCAGGACAGCAGCAGGGCTGGGGAGCAGGGTGCAGTGGTTGTGCAGTGCGTGACAGTGTGTCCCAGGACAGCAGCAGGGCGCAGTGGTTGTGCAGTGCGTGACAGTGTGTCCCAGGACAGCAGCAGGGCTGGGGAGCAGGGCGCAGTGGTTGTGCAGTGCGTGACAGTGTGTCCCAGGACAGCAGCAGGGCTGGGGAGCAGGGCGCAGTGGTTGTGCAGTGCGTGACAGTGTGTCCCAGGACAGCAGCAGGGCTGGGGAGCAGGGCGCAGTGGTTATGCAGTGTGAGACAGTGTGTCCCAGGACAGCAGCAGGGCTGGGGAGCAGGGCGCAGTGGTTGTGCAGTGCGTGACAGTGTGTCCCAGGACAGCAGCAGGGCTGGGGAGCAGGGCGCAGTGGTTGTGCAGTGTGAGACAGTGTGTCCCAGGACAGCAGCACGGCTGGGGAGCAGGGCGCAGTGGTTGTGCAGTGTGAGACAGTGTGTCCCAGGACAGCAGCACGGCTGGGGAGCAGGGCGCAGTGGTTGTGCAGTGCGTGGTGATGTGTCCCGGGATAGCACAGTCGGGGAGCAGGGCTGGCACATAGCCTATGGCCCATGAATACCTGCTCAGGGGTTGGCTCTGCCCACTTTGAGCCCTTACAGTGACAGGGGGGTGTTTTACCACCGAACTTGGTACCCAGCAGTGTGCTGGTGTGAGTCCATGGCCCACTGAGACCTCGTGGATCAGTTCATTCCCCTGACCTGAGAGACCCTCCTGCCTCTGCCCTGCCAGAGATCACAGCTCCCCCTCTGCCCCATGGCATGGGATCTCAGCCACCCCTGTGCCCCGTGGCACGGGATCTCAGCCACCCCTGTGCCCCGTGGCACGGGATCTCAGCCATCCCTGTGCCCCGTGGCACGGGATCTCAGCCATCCCTGTGCCCCGTGGCACGGGATCTCAGCCACCCCTGTGCCCCGTGGCACGGGATCTCAGCCACCCCTGTGTCCCGTGGCATGGGATCACAACCACCCCTGTGCCCCGTGGCACAGGATCACAAAGGGCTAATGAACCACCCACGCTGTGGACGTATCCCAGAGGCTTGACCTAAACCAGCAGTTTCTTCCATCTCTGCTCCAAGCCAGCACCACGGACTTTGCTACTGGAGTACTGGATTCCTTTAAGAATTTAAACTCTCGCCCTTTTCTCCTTTTTCTGAAAACCCTTTGGACTCTGGACTCTAAGGCTACGTCTCGACGGCAAGCCTCTTTCAAAGAGAGCGTCTAGACGACAGCGAGTACTTTCGAAAATGCAAGCTGCTTTTTCGAAAGAGAGCACGCAGGCAGTCTGGATGCTCTTTCGGAAAAGCACAGTTTGCATTACATAGCTCCCAGGCCGGCTCCCCCCACGGGAGTTTGGGCTCCCAGGCCGGCTTCCCCCACAGTAGGCCGGGCTCTCAGGTAGGGTTACCAGGTAGGTTTAGAAAAAATACCGGACACACTTGATGGTGGGGCGGGGCTGGCTGGGGGGGGAGGGGAGGCGGGGGCAGCACAGCTGGCTGCGGGAGATGGGAGAGGGGTTGGGGGCAGCGCAGCTGGCTGGGGGAGATGGGGGAGGCCAGGGGGTGGGGCTGGCGGGTGGGGGTTTGGGGACAGCACGGCTGGCCCAGGGAGATGGGGGAGGGGGAGGGGGTAGCGCGACTGCCCAGGGGAGACAGGGAGGAGGAGGACCGGCCGGCAGGAAGCAGGGGTGGCCGGGAGGGGGTCGGGGGCAGCGGAGCTGGTCGGGGGAGATGGGGGAGGGGTTGGGGGCAGCGTGGCTGGCCGGGGGAGATGGGGGAGGGGGAAGGGCTGGCCCAGGGAGATGGGGGAGGTGGAGGGGGCAGCGCAGCTGCCCAGGGGAGATAGGGAGGAGGAGGACCAGCCGGCAGGAAGCAGGGGTGGCCGGGAGGGGGTCGGGGGTAGCGGAGCTGGTCGGGAAGGGTCGGGGGAAGTAGGGGAGGGGGGGACTGACCCGGGCACGTGCAGATCCAGGGGCGCTGTCAGTCCCGCGCACGGTCCGGAGGAGCGCGAGGGAGTCCGGCTGCATCTCCACCACGCGCTCAGGAGCAGGAACAGGGCTTCTCCTCCTCCCCAAGGCGTCAGACGCAGCCCGGGCTCCCAGCCGCTCCAGCCAGGCTTCCGTCCGGCACCCAGCCAGAAATCCAGGAAATACTGGACATTGCACATGTCCGGTATTTTCTGGATTTTTTTACCAGACAGAGGGCCCAAAAACCGGACTGTCTGGTAGAAAACCGGACACCTGGCAACCCTACCCCCAGGCCAGCTCTCTGCACAATAGGCCGGACTCCCAGGCTGGCTACCCCACGGCAGGCCGGGCTCCCTACAGCCCTCTATCCCTGCAACCAAGCCTTCCCTGGGCCAGTTTTGCCCCTCGCCTGAGGGACCAGCATCTGGGACGTGGGTTTGGGGGTCTCCAGTGAGCCCCCACAGCCATGTCAGCAGAGGGACCGAGGCAGAGCTCCCCTCTTCTCCCTGCTGTGGCCCCCCCAGCTTGGGCAGTGTTGGGGGTCCCCTGCTCCCCGTTGCTCTGCACTAGAGTCACGCACTGTAATTGAGGGGAGCAGGAGGCAGGTGCGATCCCTGTGGGGAAGGGGGGCCCCTACGCAACATCACTGCACCCCCCAGGGCTTTTCACCCAGCCCCCCACCCCGTCCCAAACCCCTTCTCCAGCCACGGCCCCCAGTGCCCTCCGATCTGGGCTCCTGCCTCAGTATGCGCGAACGCCAACCCTGCCTGTCTGCTGCTGCGATTGATGGCCCCCCCAACAGCACTGGGACATTTCCTCCCCCCGCCCCCGCTAAGGAAATGGCTTTTCATTAATCTCGGGTCCCTCCTGCCGAGGCGCCCGCTACCCCGTCCTCAGGACAAAGGCACCTGTCTCCCGCCCCTCGAAGAGTAATGGCCGGGGCGCCCTCGCCGCACAGCTCCACAAAGGCCCATTCAGGAGGCGCAGCCATTGTGGGGCTCCAATTAGCTCCCGGATTGATTTACGGCCCGGCAATATCGGCAGGGCCCTCCGCTCGGCGCCGGAGGGAGGCGGCAGGAAGAGGGGCCCAGCTCCCTGTCCTGAGACGCGGACGCCCCTTGGGGTGTTCATTGGCTGGGACGCCCCCCATCCCCGCTGGGCACCCCGCCGATGCTCAGGGGGCTGTGCCCAGCGGGCGGGCCCTGGCTCGAGCACTTGCTCTCCTGTCTGCCCACAGGGGCCAATGCCAGGTGCCCCAGAGGGGGTGAACAGAACAGGGAATCATCCAGTGATCCCTCCCCTGTCGCCCATTCCCAGACAAACAGAGGCTGGGGACGCCATTCCTGCCCAGCCTGGCTAACAGCCATTGATGGACCTAACCTCCATGGATGTATCTAGCTCTTTTCTGAACCCTGTTAAAGTCCTGGCTTTCACCACATCCTCTGGCAAGGAGTTCCACAGGTTGACTGTGCGCTGAGTGAAGAAAAACTTCCTTTTGTTTGTTTTAAACCTGCTGCCTATTCATTTCATTTGGTGACCCCGAGTTCTTATATTGTGGGAATAAGTAAATAACTTTTCCTTATTCATTTGTTCCACACCAGTCATGATCTTATAGACCTCTATCATATCCCCCCCAGTCTTTCTAAGTTAAAAAGTCCAAGTCTTTTTAATCTCTCTTCATGTGGGATCTGTTCCAAACCCCTCATCATTTTTGTTGCCCTTTTCTGAACCTTTTCCAATGCCAAGAGATCTTTGTTGAGATGAGGCGACCACGTCTGTGCGCAGGATTCAGGATGTGGGCGTACCATGGTTTTATATAGCGGCGATAAGATCTTCTCTGACTTATTCTCTATCCCTTTTTTAATGATTCCTGACATTCTATTTGCTTTTTTTCACCGCCGCTGCACACTGAGTGGATGTTTTCAGAGAACTATTCACAGTGACTCCAAAATCTCTCTCTTGAGTAGTTGTAGCCAAATTAGTCCCCATCATATTGTAAGTACGGTTGGGATGATGTTTCCCAATGTGCATTACTTTGCATTTATCAACATTAAATTTCATTTGCCATTTTCTTGCCCAAACACTTAGTCTGGTGAGATCTCTGTGAAGCTCTTCACAGTCTGCTTTGGTCTTCACTATCTTGAGCAGTTTGGGATCATCGGCAAATTTTGCCACCTCCCTGTTTACCCCTTTCTCTAGATCATTTATAAATCAGTTGAATAGGATGGGTCCCAGGACAGACCTTCAGGGGACCCCACTAGTTACCTCTCTCCACTGGGAAACCTGACCATTTATTCCTACCCTTTGTTTCCTGTCTTTTCACTAGTTCTCAATCCACGGAAGGACCTTCCCTCTTATTCCACGACAACTTACTTTACTTAAGAGCCTTTGGTGTGAGGGACCTTGTCAAAGGCTTTCTGGAAATCTAAGTACACTATATCCACTGGATCCCCCTTGTCCACATGTTTGTTGAGCCTCTCAAAGAACTCTAGTACAGTGGTTCCCAATCTTTTTGATACTGGGGACTAGTAAATCCATTCACAAACTTTTGGAGGACCGGTAACATTTATTTGCATATTCATTAAGCAAATGATGAATATGCAAATAAATTGTTTCTGGTCCTCCCAAAGCCCCCAGTGCCAACAGGAGCAGGCCCGGTCGACTGCCCTGGGTGGTTTCCCAACCTCAACCCCGAGGTATCTACTTCACCCCCGTTTGGGACCAGTAAGATCAGAAGGCCCCTCTCAGGCCTGCTGGGTGACTCAGATCGTATGGGCCTTGGAGGTCGGGTGAGTAGCCCCGTGTCCTCTGCCCCAGTCGTGCCTGCGTTCGTGGGTGAAACCGTGGGCC
Organism: Pelochelys cantorii; assembly: GCA_032595735.1. Taxonomy (NCBI): domain Eukaryota; kingdom Metazoa; phylum Chordata; order Testudines; family Trionychidae; genus Pelochelys; species Pelochelys cantorii. The sequence continues at coordinate 80,106 of CM064330.1, read as the reverse complement.
GCACCCTTCCCCGCGGCATGTTGCTGGCCCTACCTGTCCAGCGGGTTGTTCCGCCCTCCTCCTGGCCCCAATCCTGACTGCTTGATCGGCCAGCGTCGACTCCCCTGGCTGCGTCCGGCGTCGGGTGTTCTGTGTCAGTGTGTCCGGCGCCTGGCCTTCTCCCTGGGTCCTAGCACCCACCTGATCTAGCCCCACTGCCTGGGAGTCGCATGCAAAATTTTTCTGAGGACCGGTACTGGGCCACAGACCACACTTTGGGAAACGCTGCTCTAGTAGATGAGTAAGGCGGGATTTCCCTTTACAAAAACCATGTTGACTTTCCCCCAACAACTCATCTTCGTTCATGTGTCTGACAATTGTATTCTTTACTATAGTTTAACTAATTTTCCTGGTACTGATGTTAGACTTACCGGTTTGGAATTGCCAGGATTGCCTCTAGAGCCCTTTTTAAATATTGGCGTCACATTAGCTATCTTCCCGTCATTATGTATGGAAGCTGATTTAAAGGCTAGGTTACAAACCACAGTTAATAGTTCTTCAATTTCCCATTTGAGTTCTTTCAGAACTCTTGGGTGAATGCCATCCGGTCCTGGTGACTTGTTACTGTTAAGTTTATCAGTTTGTTCCCAAACCTCCTCTAATGACACCTCAATATGGGACAATTCCTCAGAGTTGTCACCTAAAAAGAATGGCTCAGGTTTGGGAACTGCCCCAATATCCTCAGCCATGAAGACTGAAGCAAAGAATTCGTTTAGCTTCTCCACTCTGACTTTATCATCTTTGAGTGCTCCTTTGGCATCCTGATCGACCAAGGGCCCCACTGGGTGGTTTGCAGCTTACTACTTCTGATGTACTTAACAAACATTTTACTATTACTTTTTGAGTTTTGGGCTAGCTGCTCTTTAAACTCCTTTTTGGTTTTTCTTATTATACTAGCCAATTAGCCCGTCATAAGACGGGATTTTCAGGTCTCTCCTCCACATCGGTCTTCTCTTCTGAGCCTCCGGTCTCTCGCTCTGTGTGTGTGTGTGTGTGTGTGTCTCTCTCTCCTCCTCCTCCTGCCTCCCCCTCTCTCTCAGCTCTCCTCTGCCTTCAGCCTCTCTCTCTGTCTCTCTCTCTTCTCCTCCCCCTCCTGCCTCTCACTCGGGGGACCGTGGAGCCCAAATGGCCGTTTGGGCACCGCGCTCCCCGTGCTGCATGGGGAGCGTGGAGCCCAAACAGTTGCTTGCGTCACTTACTCCCACGTGGCGGCCCGGCTGAGTGGCACAGAAGTCAGCTGAGCCCCACTGCAGGAGGGGAAGGGGGGCGGGGCAGTGATGTTCACGGCCAGGGGGCGGGACCTGGAGCCGCTGTCACGCCACACGTCACCGCCCCGCCCCCCTTCGCCTCCCGCCGTGGCGCTCGGCTGACTTCTGTGCCGCTCAGCCGGGCTGCCATGGGGGAGCCCAAATGGTCGCTTGCACCGCTTGCTCCCCCGTGGCGGCCCGGCTGAGCGGTGCAGAAGTCAGCCGAGAGCCACAGCGGGAGACGAAGGGGGACACGAAGGGGGGTGGGGCGGTGACATACACGGCCAGGCCCCGCCCCCCTTCCCCTCCCGCCGTGGCTCTCGGCTGACTTCTGCACCGCTCAGCCAGGCCGCCACGGGGGAGCAAGCAGCACAAGCAGCCGTCTGGGCTCCTCCGCGGTGGCCCGGCTGAGCGGCGCAGAAGTCAGCCGAGCGCCACGGTGGGAGGCAACAGCGCCGCCCAGAGGGAACAGCCAGCATGTCAGCGTTACAGAGTCACAGACATTGGGCTACTATATATATATGATTTCTACATTTAATATACACAACCATACACAACCATTCCTACACAACCACACTTGTAGTCCCTCACACATGCATACACACTGCAACTCACACATAGCTATGCAACCACTCCTACACAACCACACTTGTACTCCCTCACACACCCACACCTGCAACTCACACCTAGCTACACAACCACTCATCACAACCACACTTGTACTCCCTCACACTCACACACACACAACTCACGCATAACTACACAACCACTCCTACACAACCACATTTGTACTCCCTCACACACACACACAACTCACACATAACTACACAACCACTCCTACACAACCACATTTGTACTCCCTCACACACACACACACAACTCACACATAACTACACAACCACTCCTACACAACCACACTTGTACTCCGTCACATGCACAAGCACAAAACTCACTCACATGTAGCTACACATAAAGAGCAACATAACCACCTGACCACACTCATGTGCCTGTGCACACACGCCTATGTCTCCACAACCACACTAACTCACAACTACAACCACACATGCAACATACACGGTGATACACAACCAGCACACCCAACCATTTGTGCAGTGCACACGCTTGTGAAAACCCAGCCACTCGTGTGACGCTCACAGGCCAGAACCCGACTTTGCAGCAGAGACTTGGGCGGTTTCCCTTCACGGGGGTGGAGCAGGGAGAGCCAGGAGAGCAGGCCCAGCTGGGGCCTATGCCCTCCCCACCAGGCCCCACGGCAGCGGGCAGGCCTCGCTCCCCCCGCAGGGGCTGGCCAGGGGTCTGCGGATCAGGAAGAACCGGATTCCCAGCCCTGCCCTGCCTGGGTAAATAGGGTTGGTACAAAGACATGCCTCGCTGGGCCTGATAAACATCCTGCCCCCTCCAGGCCTGGATCTGCAGATGGGGCTGGCAGCCCCACGGTGTGCAAGCCCTTCCCAGCCTCGAGAAAAAATTGCATTTCCTCCCTGGCTCACGAGGCCCCCAGCGTATCCCCCCACCCTGCCGGCGGCGGCTGCTGCTCCAGCCTGCCTGGGAGCTCCCCAAACCCAGGCAGCTAGGAGCAGGTCCTACATAAACACCGCCCGCTTGTCTGGGGGGATTTCCTGGTGTGAACATCACAGGCAGCAGCCGTTTCCAGCGACTGCGCCTCTTGCCCGGGAGGGCAGCGGGGCCCAGTGAGCAGTGTTGGACGGGGACAGGCGCGTACAAACCACTGGTCCGTGCTGGCACCAAGCCTGGCATGACGTGGGTGGGGGGAGGGGTCCTGGGTCCCGCATAGGCCTGGCCCTTTGCTGGGCAGACGCCACGCGTGGCGGTTCTGGACCCGCATTGCCACTCTGTGCGCCTGGGAGCCACCGACAGGCTGGGCTGGCCCCTGCCGATGGGCGGCCAGGCCCGTGAGGAGCAGCACTGGCTCTAGATGCGGGTACCTTCGCTACTGGAGGAGCCCCCCAACCTCCCTACAGTGTGGGCTCCCCTTATCCTTCCTTTGTCCCCAGAGTGCCAGGTGAGTCCATCATCAAGCTGGGTACCCCAAGCTGGGAACGCTGGGGGTAGGTCCTACATAAACACCGGGCATCGACGGTCCAGGAGGTGCCAGGCCACATGTGACAAGTTTGCTGTGAAGGGTCAGACGGGCGGGGGAGCCACGGCGGTTGCAGAATCAGGCCTGGGCAGGGGCCAAGCTCATGTGAGTCTGTAGCTGTATTTTGCCCTGCAGGACCACGGGAGCCGTGGCCGAGGCTGCACACGTTGGGGTATTTGCCGACAGCACGTGGGGGGCGCGTCATTGAAGACTGACATGCAGCCCGCTCTGGGGAGGAACGCGGCTGCTGCTTCGCAATGCACTATAATGCCGCGTGGCCCATTAGAACAGGCCATTTCGGAGGGGGAAGTGGGGGGAGAAGTGAGTCTGGATCCCTGACTCAGTTTGAGGGGCTGCCCAGGCCGGTGGGGGGTGTTCGGTGTCTCCCATCCCTTCCCTGCAGGGTGCCCACCCAGGCTAAGGTGCCCCGTGTCTGGGCGGCCCCGATGCTGGAGGGAGACGGGGAGCAGAGACGAGTGCGTGGGCCTGCCAGGGCGGACAAATGAAGGCCGGCCGGGGGGAGCACGAAATGCGGCCGGGAGCAGAGTGATTTGTCCCTGGGCCGGGATCGATGCTATCGCCCTGCGCGGGTGCTGGGGCCATGCGGCTCCGGAGCGGCTCCCCGCTGCGGATTTATCGCCATCGACCCGCCGGCCCCGGGGAGCGGCCCCGGGGGGATTCGATCCCCCAGCTCGATTTCAGGAGCGGCACAAAAGCCCCCATCAGCGATGCACAAAGAGCGGCTGGCGGTTAATTAGCGCCCATATCTCAGCCGGGCCAAATGGAGATGGAGTTAATTAGCTCTGGAGAGAGAGATAATGAGTCCCACGCAGCAGCTCATGAATCTTGTCTGCGGTGCAGGCAGGGATATTGCTTCCTGCCCCGGCCAGCCCCCCACAACGCCCCAGCCTCTGGTCTGCCTCTCCGTGGGGCCCCCTTGTCACCCTGGCCCCAGATGGACCCTCTCCCTAGCGCCAGCACTCACGGCAGGAAGGGGCCGGGCCAGGACTCGGGGGGCAGGCGAGAAGGGGCTGTTAAGATCCAGGGAGACAGCGCCAGCTGCCGAGCCCTGGGGGAGAGCTGCTGTCGGGGCAGGCCCAGGGAGGGGGCAGTGCGGCCCGACCTCGGGCTCTCAGGCTGTCACTGCCGCTGGGGGCAGGGTGCGAGGGGTTCATCGCAGCCCTAGACCCCAGGAGAAGAGCAAACGTCCGCAGGGCTGAAGTGCCCAGTCCCCTTCTTGCCCCCCGACCTCCCTGGCTTGCACCTGCCCCGCGCGCCTGGCACCACAGCCCACACAGCAGGAGGCCAGGTCCCCCCCAAAAACGCCAGGGATTCTGGACAGGCAGTCAGGCAGTTCCCACTGTCGCCAGCAGAGGGCAGCGGTGCTCCCAGGCTCCCCAGAGCGGGTACCTACAGACCCAGGGGCCACTAATGACATGAGTTTGCCGGGTCTCAGCCCAGACCACCGAATGCTGCCCCTGGGGGAGAGCGGCCACCGGTTCCTCACGGCATCGGGCAGAGCCCAGCCCCTGAATGGGCCATGGAACGAGGCCAGGGAGGGCCTGGCTGGGCAAGACAGCGTTGGCAGGGGATGGACCTTGCCCTGCCTCCCTGGGCGGCACCTAGATGGGGGCAGTGGCGCGCCCTCCCCAGCAGGGGGCGACACAAGGCAAGGGGTGTCTGAGACAGGGGCCGTGGCACGGAGCCACCCGGAGGGAGCCAGGTGGGGGGGCAGCCCCATGTCCCTGCCAGCCGGCCGCCCCCATTAATTAGCACATTAACCTCTGCCTGGGGTTTATGCCGCATCGAGCGGCACGTTCATTAATCCAGCCGCCAGCAAAGGGCTCTAATTAATGCCGGCCCAGCCGCCCCCCAGCACCAGGGAGCCTTTTAATTGTTCCAGGGCTGGCTGGGGCGAGGCGGGGGTCAAAGGTTAAAGCATTTATCGACTCCCCTCAATTGCTGGGCTTCCAATCCATCCGCCTGGTGCCGATAACGGGCCCGCCGCGGATTTCCAATGCCGGGGCAGCTGTCTGTCATGGCGCGCGTAACCCTTCCGCTCCCGACGGCATGGACACGGCGGAGAGCCTGCTTCGGGTGCCTTCCCCGCGCACACACGGCCTTACCGGTGCCCCTCGCCCCCAACCCCCAGCCCCTGCTGGCCCAGTGCTGGCCCCCCAGCCCTACCCACGCCCTCACCCCCAACCCACAGCCCCTGCCCCCCAGCCCTGCCCGTGCCCTCACCCCTGACTCCCAGCCCCTGCCCCCCAGCCCTGCCTGTGCCCCTCACCCCCGACCCCCAGCCCCTGCCCCCCAGCCCTGCCCGCGCCCTTGCTCCCGACCCCCAGCCCATGCCGGCCCAGCGCTGCCCCCCCAGTCCTGCCTGCGCCCTCGCACCCGACCCCCAGCCCCTGCCGGCCCAGCCCTGTGTCCCACGCCCCAGCCCTGCCGGTCCCCTTACTCCCGACCCCCAGCCCCTGCCCCGCAGCCTTGCCCACACCCTTGCCCCCGACCCCCTGCCCCTGCCAGCCCAGTCCCCCCCCCAGCCCTGCTGGTGCCCTCGCTCCTGACCCGTAGCCTCTGCTCCTCCTGGGAATGGAACCAGCCAACGGAGCCGCCTCCAGCTGCAGCCAGAACCAGCACCCCCGCCCCGGCCCCATAACGTCCCCTGTGGCTTCCACCCCAGAGCCGGCCCCAGCAACCATTCTCAGCTCCATGGTGACTCGCTGGGCTCCTGTCTGTCCTGGCTGCCAGGGGGCTTGTCCCTGGCCTCCCCTCCTTGCCACAGGCCCTGCACCCGCCGCTGGCCAGGCACAGAGGCTCTGGAGAGCTGGGAAGCGGCAGAGCGAATGGCCCCGGCCCCGAGTCCACCCCGCGATGCCTGTCTGCACCAGCCGTGGCCTCACCTCTCTTCTGCATGAAGCCAAAGAGGTCGTCCAGGAACTCCTTCCGCTTGGGGTCATCGTCCAGTTCGTAAAGCTGCAGGCGGGAGAGAGAGGCAACAGGTCAGCCTGGCGGGAACCGCGCCCAGCCTGGTGCAAACCCACCTGTCCTGCAGGGGGCGCCGGAACAGCCTGGCGTGGCGCCACTGCCCTCTGCAGGACAGCATCGGAGCTGCTCCGCTGTGTGTCATAGGCCCTCTCCTGCCAGAGAGTCCCCTGTACTGGGGCGGATCGGAGCTCTGACCCCACCGGCCGTTCTGCAGCGCCCAATGAGAGCAGCACGGGGGCTCTGGCCGTGACACCAGGCGGGCACCGGGAGGTGTGTGTGGGGCGTGGTACGGGCAGCTGTGATCAGCCCTAGAGATGCCGGTTCCGGCCCCCCGCTGTCCACCCCAAACACATTGCCGACCCCTCCCCCTCCCCCTCCCCCTGAGACTCCCTCCTTTCCACCGCAAAGCCTTGCCTAAGGGGGGCCCAGCTCCCCGGATGCCAGCAACCCCCTGGGCACCTTGGGGGAGCATTTCTGGACACGTGCCATGACACCTGTCAGACACCTGAGATACATCGGTGGTTTTTCACCCTCTGGACCGGTGGCCTGAGCCTCTCGGAGATTCTTCCACCCCCACTGCCTGTCCATCTCTCTGCGCCTCGAACACGCCCACGCCGGCAGCATCGGCTGGGACCCCGCAGTCCGCTTCAACAAGGGAACCCAACAGACACCAGCCTGCCCATCACGCTCCCCCGCCTCCACAGTGCTAGGGACCGCCTGGACTCACCGAGAAATCGGTTTTCTCCAGCCAGGTCCTGCAGAACAGGTCCCGAGGGGACAGTCCGGGGCACAGACCATAACCCACTCCGTACTGCCTCTGCCGAGCTAGGACTCTCCACCAGAGTGGAGATCACACGAACAGGCCCCCCAAAGCCTAGAATCCCAGGGCTGGCAGAGACCTCAGGAGTCACCGAGTCCAGCCCCCTGCCCTAAGCAGGACCAACCCAACACAAGCATCCCAGCCAGGGCTTGGTCAAGCTGGGACTTAAACACCTCTAGGGATGGAGATTCCACCCCCGCCCTAGGGAACCCCTCCCAGTGCTTCCCCACCCGCCTAGGGAAATAGTTTTTCCTAATGTCCAACCTAAACCTCCCCCACTGCAACTTGAGCCCATTGCTCCTGGTTCTGCCACCTGCCCCCACTGAGAACAGCCTCTCTCCAGCCTCTTTGGAACCCCCCTTCAGGGAGTTGCAGGCTGCTCTCAAATCCCCCCTCACTCTTCTCTTCTGCAGACTGAACAAGCCCAAATCCCTCAGCCTCTCCTCGTAGGTCGTGTGCTCCAGCCCCCGAATCATTTTGGTCGCCCTCCGCTGGACCCTCTCCAATGCGCCCACATCCTTTCTGCAGTGGGGGGCCCAGAACTGGACGCAACACTCCAGATGGGGCCTCCCCAGCCTTGAATACCCGGAAGAACCTGCTTCAGTGCCGGAACAACCCCCCTTCCCCCGCCTCTGACCACACATCCTCGGCTGTCCCGTCACACCCCACTGGAAGTCCTCCGGGGTCTCATCAAACAGCTACAGCCCTCACTCCATGGGGCCCCGCCCCGAACTCCCTTATCCGGCCTCCAGTCAACCCCCAGCCTCTCCGCATTCATCACCGCAAGCCAGCTCCCCACAGCCCCGTTCACATCATCTCAGAGCGGCCCCTGCTGGACCGACCGCCACAGGGATCGGTACCCCGCAACACGCCTGCCATGGCCCACGGGTCCCACACACGCCTGGCACAGTGGGCCCAGCATCCCATTGGGGGACACGGGACAATCGCTCCCTCTACGCGCTCGTGCAGGTCCGCGCCAGAGGACGAGAACGCCCCCTTCACCGGGCCCTGGGGGGAGCCGGGCTTGAGGCCCTCTAGAAGGGGCGGGGCCTCAGGCAGAATGGGCGGGGCTGGGGCTAGTGTTCCCTGGCCAGCCCCTCAGAGCCGCAGGGTGTTCGCTGCTGGGGGCTCCGGCGGCAATTTAGGGCCCAGGGCTCTGGCTTTTGCGGCAGCAATGGTGGCTGGGAGCCCCGGGCCCTTTGAGATCACCAGGCCCCACGGCAGCTGCCCCCTTCTCCTGTCAGCAGCCTTCAGAAGTGGGGGTTTGAATTCATCACTTTGCTAGACACTACAAGCTGTGGCCTGAGCAGAGACCCTGGCTTCATGGCTTATTACAATGATACGTGACGCTCTCACCCCGCCCAGCGCCTCCCCCCACTCTGCCCTTCCTCCCTGGGACTGCAAGCGTAAAACGGCCACGACACCTCAGAAGGCAGCAAGAACAGTCAGGTTGGGACCCGCCTCCGTACGAGGAGAGATTAAAACGCCTCGGTTGGGACTTTCTAGCTTGGAACAGAGACGACAGGAGCGGGCGGGGGGATATGAGAGAGGTCTGTAAAATTGTGAATGATGTGGAAAAAGTGAATAAGGATGTGCTCTTTACCCCTTCCTATAACACAAGAGCCAGATGAAATTAACAGGCAGCAGGTTTAAAACAAGAGGAAGTTGTTCTCCATAGAGCACAGTCAACCTGTGGAACTCCTTGCCACAGGATGTTGTAAAGGCCAAGAATATAACAGGGTTCAAACAGGAATTAGATACATCCATGGAGGTTGGGTCCATCAATGGCTGTTAGCCAGGATGGATAGGAATGGTGTCCCTCGCCTCTGTTTGTCACAGGCTGGGAATGGGCAACGGGAGAGGAATCACGAGATGGTTCCCAGTTCTGTTCATTCTTTCTGGGGTACCTGGCCTTGGCTATGGTGGGCAGACAGGATCCTGGGCTGGATGGACCTTGGGTCTGACCCAGCCTGTTCTTTGTGCCGACGAGAGCTGGTATGTGGTCTCTGGTAAACAGTCACTTGCTGATGTGGCCAGTGACTGAAATTCCCCCACTTCGGCGCCACCTCATAATGGCACAGAGCACCCAATGGAAAAGCACCGTAACAAGCCTACAGCCGTCGGGGTGTCTGAGCTGTGCCTGCCCCAGAACTTCACACGGTGGGGCTGGAGCTCAGCTCCATCTGCACCATGTGCCCCTGGTCCCCAGCCGCTTGTGCCGAAGGTGAGCGACTCATCTGTGGCTGGGAGCAGTACGGGGTCTATGACCCACAGCCGTGCAGTTGTAATTCTGCTCCAGTGGTGACGTCTGCACCAGCCAACGCCTCGCCGCCCCACGCCTGAAAGCCAGGCTAAATGCTGCCCCCGGGCAGGAGAGCCAGAGTTGTCGTAGGCCACTTTCTTGCTGAAATCTGCCAGGTTTGTGCTAGAGGGAGGTGACAACTGTTCCCTTCGAATCCAGCTCTCCCTCTGAGCTACGTGCCCCTTCTGAGCAGGCTGCCCACCCCATGGTCCACACGGGGCTTCGAGGCCCAGCCCCTCCCAGCTGGGGGGGTTAGGAACCTGAAAACTTCTCAGGCAGGGTCTTGGCCTGAGTAAGCAGCCCAAGGGCACTCAGGAAGTCGGTGGCAGAGCTGGGATCTCGGCATCCCAAACCACGGGCCTGTCCCTCCCTGTCTGGCTGAAGGACAGCTCCCTGCCGCGTCCCCACAGCCCTGGGCTTTTCACTGTGGGTGTCCCACCCCACTTCCCTCTGCCAGGCAGGAGAAGGGCTTGCCGTGTCTCCGTCTGGCTTTCCTGGCTCAGTTTTGGTCGGGTCCCCTCATCCGTGTCACTGCCGGGTTGGCCGCTGGCTGGCGCAAACCGTGGTGGGGCTGGGGGGGGGGGGGGGACATGCTGAGCTGCTCCCATGGACATGAGAGCACCATGGGGCCCGGCCGCTGGACCCGGCTCTGCTGGCTGGGTTCTCGGGGGCAGGCCCCTCCACGGGCTCTGGCAGTGCCCTTGGAAGCAGCCGCAGGCGGGAACGGGCCAACGGTCCCTTTGCTCCGACGTCTCCTGCCTGCGGGACTGACCCAGCCAGGCCGGGCCCCGGGGCTGGATCCTGCCTCCCACGTATGCCCGGGATGCTCCTGGCCCCGCTGCGTGTCCCAGGGGCTCTGCTGGGCGCGGGAGCAAAGCGTTACTGGAGCTGAGCCCAGCCCGGCCTGGCACGACTCCAGTTGGCAGGGGGCCTGCTCGCCTGCGGCCTGGGAAGCGGAGCTAACGAGAGGTGTTTCGTGAGCAGAGGGCTGAGGACCGCAGCGCCGCGCTCAGGAAGGGGAGCAGGGAGAGAAGGGCCGGCGGCAGCCACGCGCCAGGGGCAGGGCCGGACTGGAGGGGGATTAGCAGTGGCCATGCCAGAGCGCCTGGGACCTTCCCTTCCCCAGCCCGGAAGCCTCCCGGAGATGAAAAGCCAGGGGGTCGGGCGCTGCCCACGTAGCCCCCTAGACGCTGGAGGGTTGCACTCCTCTCTGGCGGCCAGGCCCAGCACGGGGGTCCCAAGGCAGGGAGAGGGGCCAGCACGGTGCAGGGTGGGGAAGGGGACTGGCGCCCGGGGAAGAGCTGGGAAGGAGGGACGTGGTGTCAGGGGGGCCGGGCTCCCTGCATATCTCCCCAGCTCCAGTTCCCTGGGCACTGCAGGGCTCCCTGCGTGACACTCCCAGCATCAGGCACCTTCTCTTGCCCCATGGCAAACGCCCCAACCAGCCCATGGGCAGGACAGCCCCCCGATCCTGAGCTCAGCCCGCTGGGCCCAGGCTGGATTATGTGGGGGGCCTGGAGCCAGCAGCAGGGGTCCCTCCCCCCGTGCTCACTGCTCCCGCCCCAGGCCCCCCCAGTAATCCCCTGGGCTGTGTCGCTCGGGGAGGGGTTTGGGGGAAGGGGTGCAGTGGGGGTGTGGAGGCAGGGGCGGCAGGAAGAAGTGGAGCAGGGGCGGAGCTTGGGGGAAGCATGGAGTGGGGTTGGGGGAACAGGGCAGGGGCAGGGTGAGGATGGAGCAGGGGACAGACTTTTGTTGACAAAACCCTGTAGTCTAGACACACCCCTAGAGACCACCTCTTTCGCCTACGGATTTTTCATACTTGCTGTCAGCTCTCCGTATGCAGAGGGAAAAAGCCCAGGCCCCCTTCATGACTGCTTCTTGGTGCGCTTGGTCCTGGCACTCACCGGCAGAGAGACAAGCCTTCTGTTACTCCCAGAGGCGAACAGTGCTGGATCGCTTGGTAACAGTGACCATAAAGTCACTAAATGTAACTTCGTACAATTGCAAAAGTAAAATCCTTGCAAGCTACTTGGAAACTTTTCAAAGGCACCATAATAGAGGCCCAACTTAAACGTACACCCCAAATTAAAAAACACAGTAAGAGAACCAAAAAAGTGCCACCGAGGCTTAACAACCAAGTAAAAGAAGCAGTGACAGATAAAAAGGCATCTTTTAAAAAGTGCAAATCATCTCTTAGGGGTGGGTCTAGACTAGAGGGTTTTTTCGAAAAAAGTGGCCTTTTTTTGAAAAAAACGTTACCTGCTTCTAGACTACCACTGCGTTCTGTCAACAGTAAATCGAAAGAACGCGGCAGTTTTGTCAATGGCGGTAAACCTCATTCTACGAGGACTAACACCTTTTTTCGAAAGTCATCTTTTGAAAAAAGGTGCTATTGCATGAAAACAGGGTTTTTTCAAAAGAGAGCGTCTAGACTCTCTCTTTCAAAAAAGCGAGCCACTTTTTTGAAAAATCTTCTTGTTGTCTAGATGCTCTATTTCTAAAGAGGCTTTTTCAAAAGATACTTTTGAAAAAGCCTCTTTCGAAAGAGGCTTTTAGTCTAGACGTACCCTTACTGAAGAAAATAGAAAGGAGCATAAACTTGGTCAAATTAAATGTAAAAATATAATAAGAAAAGCCAAAAAGAAGTTTGAAGAACAGCTAGCCAGAAACTCAAAAATTAATAGAAAAATGTTTGTTAAGCACGTCAGAAGCAGGAAACTGCTATACAGCCAGTGGGGCCCTCGGACGACTGAGATGCTAAAGGAGCACTCAAAGATGATAAAGTCATTGCAGAGAAGCTAAACGAATTCTTTGCTTCAGTCTTCATGGCTGAGGATATTGGGGAGATTCTCACACCAGAGCCATTCTTTTTAGGTGACAACTCTGAGGAATTGTCCCAGACTGAGGTGTCATTAGAGGAAGTTTTGGAACAAATTGATAAACTTAACAGTAACAAGTCACCGGGACCAGATGGCATTCGCCCAAGAGTTCTGAAAGAATTTAAATGGGAAATTGTGGAACTATTAACTGTGGTTTGTAACCTATCCTTTAAATCAGCTTCCGTACCTAATGACGGGAAGATAGTTAATGTGACGCCAATATTTAAAAAGGGCTCTAAAGGTGATCCTGGCAATTACAGACCAATAAATCTAACATCAGTACTGGACAAATTAGTTGAAACTATAGTAAAGAATAAAATTGTCAGACACATGGATGAATATAATTTGTTGGGGGAAAGTCAACGTGGTTTCTGTAAAGGGAAATCATGCCTTACTAATCCGCTAGAGTTCTTTGAGGAGGTCAACAGATTTGTGGACAAGAGGGATCCAGTGGATATAGTGTACTTAGATTTCCAGTAAGCCTTTGACAAGGTCCCTTGCCAAAGGCTCTTAAGTAAAATAAGTTGTCATGGGATAAGAGGGAAGGTCCTTTCATGGACTGATAACTAGTTAAAAGACAGGAAACAAAGGGTAGGAATAAATGGTCAGGTTTCCGAGTGGAAAGACTGGGATTTTTCAGCTTAGAAAAGAGAAGACTAAGGGGGGACATGATAGAAGTCTATAAAATCATGACTGGTGTGGAACAAATGAATAAGGAAAAGTTATTCATTTATTTCCACAATATAAGAACTAAGGGGAACCCAATGAAATGAATAGGCAGCAGGTTTCAAACAAACAAAAGGAAGTTTTTCTTCACTCAGCACACAGTCAACCTGTGGAACTCCTTGCCAGAAGAGGTTGTGAAGACCAGGACTTTAACAGGGTTCAAAAAAGAGCTAGATAGATTCACAGAGGTTAGGTCCATCAATGGCTATTAGCCAGGCTGGGTAGGAATGGTGTCCCTAGCCTCTGTTTCTCTGGAGGTGGGTGACAGGGGAGGGATTACGTGAGGTTCCCTGTTGTGTTCCCTCCCTCTGGGGCACCTGGCATTGGCCGCAGCTGGCAGACAGGACACTGGGCTAGATGGACCGTTGGTCTGACCCCCTCTGGCCGTTCTTATGTTCTTATCGTTATAGGGAGGAAAATACCAAAGCAACGCACCACAGGAGCATTTCACTTCAAAAGGGGGAACGACCCAAAAATGGGGAAGCGAGTTAAATGCAGATTAAGAGAAACAGTCACAAGGGTGAAATGCCTTGAAACTGCATGGAAACTTTTTAAAAAAGCCCACAATAGAGGCTCACATTAAATGTATCCCCAGGAGCGGTCCGAAACGGGCTCCGGCAGCTGGCGCCCCAGGTGGAACACGCGATCGGCGCCCCCGCCTGCACGGCCGTCAATGGGCCGTCAATGGGGTGATGTCATCATCAGGCGCCGTTGAAGGCGGCACCCTAGGCGACGGCCGAGTCGGCCTATAGTCACGGGCTGCCCCTGTGTATCCCCCCAAAACAAAACACATATTAAGAGGACCAAAACAAAAAAAAAGCCACCGTGATTAACCAACGGAGTAAAAAGGCAGCTAGAGGCAGAAAGGTGTCCTTTAAAAACTGGGAGTCAAATCCCACAGAGGGACACAGAAGGGAGTGTACATTCTGCCAAGGGTACAGGTATAATTTGGTCAGCCAAGAGAGAACTGAAAGAGCAACGAGCAACAAACACAACAACAGACAGCACCATGTGTTTTCAGTGCGTTGGAAGCAGGAGCCGGCCAAACAACCAGCGGGGACCCTGGACGATCGAGATGCTAAAGGAGCACTCGGCAGGCCATTGCAGAGAAGCTAAATGAATTCTTTGCGTGAGTCTTCACTGCTGATGAGATGCAGGAGATTCCCACACCCGAGCCCTTCTTTTCAGGGGACAAACCTGAGGGTTTGGAACAAACTGATGAACTAAACAGTAATAAGTCACCAGGACCAGGCGGGATTCACCCAGGAGTTCTGCAGAAACAAATGTGAATTTGCAGAACTAGTAACCGTGGTCTGTCACCTCTCACTTAAAGCAGCCTCTGGACCAGCAGACGGCAGGATAGCTAATGTGACTGATTTTTAAAAAAGGCTCCATAGGCGATGCTGGCAATTGCAGGTCTGTATGTCTAATTTCAGTCCCGGGCAAACACAGAACAGACTTAGACACAGTACACCGGGGAAAGAGCCAACAGGACTTTTGTAAAAGGAAACCACCAATCTGTGAGAATTCCTTGAGAGCAGTGGTCACCAAGCAGTCGATCGGGATCTACTGGGAGATCCTGGAGCCCCTGACAGGTGACCCTGACTGGTTTGGCCACTATCAAGTGCAGCACTTCAGCTGCCCTTCCCCTCCCACTGCTGCGCAGCTCCTGCCCTTTGTCTTGGATCTGTTCCCCCAAGAGCCACCTGAGGTCAGCAGGGCCCAGCTGGAGTCCACATCCCAACTCAAGTCCTGAACCCCAAGCCCCTGAGCACCCCTGCATCCAAACACCCTCCCAGGCCCTGCACCTAGAACCCCTCCTACATCCCAACTGCCTGCCCCACGAGCAGCTCAGAGCCCCTCCCACACTCCAAATCCTTTAGGCCAAGGCCAGAGCCTGCCCCCCAAACCTCTGCCCCTGCCTGGTGAAAGGGAGGGGGGATGGAGGGAGGGAAGGAAGTGGGGCAGAAGGAGGCAAGGCTATTTGGGTTGCAGGTAGCTCTTGGATTGCACTTAAATTCAAAAAGCAATCTCGTGCTTAAAAAGGTTGGAGACCCCTGGGAAGAGGGCCAACAAGCATGTGCACAAGGGGGTCCAGCGGATGTCACGTCCTGGGGAGTTTCCGAAAGCCTTTGGCAAGGGCTCTCAGGCAAAGGAAGGAGCTGTGGGTCAGAGGGAAGGTCTCTCGTGGGTCAGTAACTCTGCTGGCCCGGCGCTGTTCAACACGTCCATAAACTACTGTATCTGGGGAAACTGGGGAGGAGAACTTTTTCCAATTCTAATCTCTCTTTTGAGAAGAGGCCACCAGACTCAGGGGTGGCGCACCATGCATTTAGACAGTGACAGGATGATATTTTCTGTCTTGTTATCTAGCCCTTTCCCAGTGGTTCCTACCAGGCTGTTCGCTTTTTTGGCTGCCGCTGCACATGGACGGAAAGTTTTCAGAGAACTATCCACAGTGACTCCAAGACCTTCCGTGAGGGGTAATGGCCGGTTTAGATCCCCTCATTTTATATTCACACTTGGGTTTATATTTTCCAGTGTCCATTATTTTGCATTTATCAGCATCGAATTTCATCTGCCGTTTTGCTGCCCAGCCACTTGGTTTTGTGAGATCCTTCTGTTTGCAGTCTGCTTTGGACTTCCCTGCCCTGAGTAATTTTGTACTGCCCACAAATTTTGCCACCTCGCTGTTTACTCCTTTCTCCAGATCATTTATACATAGGCTGAATACGATTAGTCCAGTCCCACCCCAGACTGGAATGCACAAAAATCTACTAGCCCGGCTCCCCCAGACTCTGGTGTGCGAGGGGAATGCAGGGATGGGCTTTCTGCTTCTCAGTCGAGGGCCATGTCAGTGAGTGTTTTTTTTTTCTTGATTCTCATCTGTGTGCAGCCCCCGACTTATTTTTCTGTGGGCCAGCGGCCCCCCAACACACAAAAAAGGTCCCCCCACTTTAAGAGAGACAGCCAGTCTCGAGTTACAAATTGCCAGAGAAGGAGAATCCACCACCGCCCCTGTAAATTAACCTTTGGAGCAACTACGCCCTCCGTTAAAAATGTACCCCTTCTTTGCCATCTGAATTCATCTCGCTTTATTCACAGCCTTTGGAGGAGGGCAGACTGGCAAGCTGATGAGCCCACTAATAAATAGGTATTTGTGCTCCAAGTAGGCACGTGTAGGCAGAGATCGAGCGACCCCTCCCCCTCCCCCTCCCTTTGGGACGTCAAATCGACTGAGTGTGCTGTGTCTCTCACGGCAGGGCAGGTTTTCTGAGCCTTAGTGATGCTCAAGGCTCGTCTCTGAACCTTCTCCAGTTTACCAGCCTCCGGCCTGGATCACGGACCGGAAGTGGGCGCAGGATGCCAGCAGCGGCCGTGCCCCTGCCAAGAGTCACGTCCTTCCTACGGCCTTGCCGTATGGCCTGCCCCCTCCTGCCCGGCCTTCACCCAGCATGGCCCCTGGCGTGGGATGTTTTCAGGGCTCAGGCCAAGGTGGTCTTGGCACCTGGTGTCGCTTTACCTGCCCATGTGCACGCCTCTCTCTGCTGCAAGCAGCCGCCCAGGTCACTGCCCCATTTGCTGGTGCTCGGAGCGTCTCTCTTAAGACAAAACTGCGCAGCGAAAACCTGCAGCGGCTCAGTTCTGCCCAGGGGCTGGAGGAGGGGGACAGGACTCCACTCCCTCTGCGTCCTGACGTGCCTCCCGCTGCTGGCAGTGCCCTGGCTGGGTGGCGGCTAAGACGTCTCATTCCCTTCTCCCCACTGATGCTGCTTCTTCACCCCCCAGACCAGACCAGCCAGCTGCATCTGCTGCTCTGGGCAGTTTCACATTCAGGCTCCTGCATGAGTGGATTGCCAGCATCCAGGCACCAGGGAACACTTCACCTCCCTCCACCCAGAGCTGCCCTGGCTCCTTGGCGGTGCCCCATCTCCCTAGGGCTGCTGGGGTCCCCCTGGCCCCCAGCTGGAAGGCCCTGCTGGGAGGGGAAAGGAGGAGTCATTTGAGGGGAGCAGAGAGCTAAACTCGCCTGCTGCTTTTCCGGGGAGTGTTCCTGTCGGCATGTAGCATAAATCAGGCAGAGCAGGCATTCTGCCTCTGCTCTCCAGCCCTGCCTGCCCACCGCCCGGCCTTCAGGTCTTGGGCAGACATGGGGGGTTCCTTGAGTAGGTGCTCAGCTGACTGGCACCCCGAGACTGGGACACTGTGAGATGGGGCAGGACATTAGTCAAAATCCTGATCAACATAGCAAGAGGGAGCTGTCCTGGCCTTTCCATCTCTGGTACCCTTCTCCATGTGGCTCCAAACGCCAGCCAGCCACGGGCCTGCAGGCTAGCGAGGACACACACCACTGCTTTCCACACGGGGCGTGGGGCTCGCCTGCGTGTCATAGGCCCTGCACGGCTCACGAAGATTCTCCGGCAGCAGGGGCAGGGCTGAGCCCGTTACAGCTCAGGTGCATTCAGAGCTGGGGACCCCTGTCAAACCCAACCAGTCCATGACTCTGACATCACGGACCGTTGCCCGGCAATGGCTGATGTCACAAATCCAATCACCTCGCGGGGAGTGGGGGAATGGAGGGGGAATGCAGGGGTCAGACTCTGGGGGTGCAGCCCTGTGCTAGGCAGAGAGACGTCCGGCATCACTGGAGCCAGGAACCGACACCAGCTCTCCACATAGCCACGCACTAACCACTAGGCAGTCCCACCCCCGGCTTTCAGATACTTCGAGCTGAGCCCTTGGCTCCCCGCCAGCCCTGCTGCGGTTTGTTTGGTTTCGCCTGTGGTGGATTTGTCACATCATTAAACCGTGGCTAAAATCCAGCTCACCACTGAACTGGCAGCTTTCCCGCCCGCCGGCTGACTCAGAGCCTGGCCGAACCCCAGCTGCTCTGCTCCGCGCGGTCTCCCACTGCCTGGGATCAGTGCTGCCCCCCGGCCTCCGTGCTGCTCCGCAGGCATAGGGCTGTACCCCCACCCCATGACCCACATCTCGGTTAGAGACCTTCCCAGACCTGGGGATTGGTCCCCGTGAGAGCCCAGCTAGACAGGACAGCTGGCTGGGAGACCCACCTCCTTTCCCACCACCCAGAAAGCTGAGCAGTTACCCGAGCAACACCTCATGGGGATCCACCCTCAGCCCCACATGGAATCAGCTGGCTCTCCTAGCACAGCTGAGTGGGATCAGGCACTATAGCACATGCAGTCCAATGACAGGGCATGATGGGGTTACAGGTCTATAACGACCAGCCCAACACAATGGGTTACGGGTCTATAACGACCAGCCCCAACATGATGGCGTTACAGGTCTACAACAACCAGCCCCAACACAATGGGGTTACAGGTCTATAACGACCAGCCCAACACAATGGGTTACGGGTCTATAACGACCAGCCCCAACATGATGGCGTTACAGGTCTACAACAACCAGCCCCAACACAATGGGGTTACGGGTCTATAACGACCAGCCCCAAGACGATGGCGTTACAGGTTTATAACGACCAGCCCAACACAATGGCATTACAGGTCTATAACGACCAGCCTCAACACAATGGCATTACAGGTCTATAACAACCAGCCCCAACACAATGGGGTTACGGGTCTATAACGACCAGCCCCAACACGATGGGGTTACAGGTCTATAACGACCAGCCCCAAGATGATGGCATTACAGGTCTATAACGACCAGCCCAACACAATGGTGTTACAGGTCTATAACGACCAGCCCCAACACGATGGTGTTACAGGTCTATAACGACCAGCCCAACACAATGGCGTTACGGGTCTATAACGACCAGCCTCAACACGATGGCGTTACAGGTCTATAACGACCAGCCCCACTATCCTCAGCTCTCATATCATCCCTGGAGCACTGAACACACCACAAAGAAGGCCAGACTCATTATCCCATGTAGCAGATGGGGAAACTGAGGCACAGAGCCGGGAAGGAGCTTCCTCAAGGCCATCCACCAGGTCATGACTGGGATGGAGCAAGTTAACAGGGAATTGCTAATAACACAGGAACCAGGAGTCGCCCCATGAAATCAGCCGGAAGCAGGTTTAAGTTTCTACCCACAAGGCACTGCCAACCGGTGGGACGCCCTGCCAGGATTCACATGTGAATGAGATTGGTCCCTGGAAGGCAGGGTAGGCAGGGACCCCACCCCATGCTCTGGGTGCCCCATAACCTCAGGCAGGCAAAGGCCGGGAGGCTGGTTGCTGAGCGGTGCCTGGCGCTGGCCATGGTGGGCAGACCGACACCGGGCGGGTGGGGTCACTGTCCTGGCCCGGCCTGGCTGCTCTGGTCGGCAGAGTCATGTCACAAGAGGGGGTGACGCGCCCACAGCTCTTTGTGAGGCCAGGACGGTGGATCTAGCACAAGGGTACAACTCCCCCCACCCCTGCCTTCGGCTGCAGGACGCACACCCCCGAGCAGGAAGGCGGCTGTCACCACGGGGGGCTGTTACCATGACACCCAGGACACCCCCCCCCAGAGTGGGCAGGCAGCTGTCACCAAGGGGGCTGTTACCACGACACCCAAGACACACACACCCCAGAGTGGGGAGGCAGCTGTCGCCAAGGGAGCAGTTACCACGACACCCAGGACACCGCCCTAGAGTGGGGGGGCTGCCACTCGGGCAGGGCTACAGCCACGCCGGCATGAGAGCCTGGCCCCTGCACCACGAGAATCCAACCTCCACCCCGCGGAGGCGCCACCATCGCGGCCGGGACCAGCCGTCACACCATGGGGACGCACTAACCCCGGTGGAGCCCATTTTGTCCAGCCAGACGACCCCAAAGAGGAGGACTCCTCGTGGGGACAG
This sequence comes from Pelochelys cantorii, assembly GCA_032595735.1. Taxonomy (NCBI): domain Eukaryota; kingdom Metazoa; phylum Chordata; order Testudines; family Trionychidae; genus Pelochelys; species Pelochelys cantorii. The sequence continues at coordinate 60,157 of CM064330.1, read as the reverse complement.
AGCCCCCTTGGGACAGGGCTCACTCCTCAGCCCAGTCCTCATCCACCAGCCCTGGGGCCTGCCACAAGCCGGCTCCCCCGGCCAGGCATCTCTCAGGGCATGAGCAGCTCAGCGCAGCCCGGGGCTGTTTGCTCCCCGGGGCGGGGGCGCCCGCCGGGCTCGGCTGTTGACTTTGTGTCCCGGCGCAAAGGGGTCTGGGTGACGCTGAGTTACATAATGGGGAAGACCCAGGCGGCAGGAGCTGATAAGAGCTACAGTCACCTGCCACGCGATTGCAGGGTCACCGCCCGCTGCAGCGCCAGGGCTGGGCCACTGGCTGTTGCCATGTAGGCTACGGGAGGAAGCCACCCGTTCCGGCCCCTACGGGAATAGGGAACTGCAGAGCCAGGAGCTTGGGCAAACCCACCCTCACCCACAGCCTCGGAGGGGCAGAGCGATTCTCCGGAAGGATGGAGGAAGAGCCCAGGCCAGTGAGATGACTGGGATCCCCCTCCCGACCATGCAGCTCCCCGGGGGAGGAGCCGGGAAACTGAGGCAGGAGGCAAAGAGCAGCTCCCTTGTATCCAGGATGCAGCCTGTGCCCCGCAGCTCGGACGGCACAGCCAATCCCCAGGGGCCTGGATCCCAAACATTGCCAAGAGGGGCCCAAATAGCACCCAGCGCCTCGACAGCTTTCAGATTCGAGGGGTAAAGCGGAGCTGAGAACTCACATTCGAACCCAGGTCCAGACATCTGGTTCCAGCCCATCTGGCTCGAGTCCTCTGTCCATGCACCAAGCTGCAGTAGCAGAGGTGGGATAATCTGACCCTGCATGCTAGGTCTTATCCTGGGCTCCAATGCAAATCAGCAGATGCCCCGAAACAGGACATTTAACGTCCCTCCCCAAATGCTTGGCAGTGGTCGGTGATGACTGTGGGCCGTCTACGTGTCCACAGAAGACCACAGCCACTCTGTGCATCTTGCTCAGTTCGTGGCCTCAGCGGCTTCCTGTGGCAGTGAGTTCCCCAGCTCGTGATGAGTCTCCATGGGCTTGGGGTGAAAAGGTTTGCTCAGACTCGAAGGAAATGGACGGAGATGGCAATGATTGCTGCCGGTCTCTGGAGTGTGACCCTCTCCTGCCTCCGGAACAAGACACGGCTTGTAGGGAAAACCACGCAGAGAAACACTCTGGGCGTGTCTAGACTGCATCCCTCTGTCGACAGAGAGATGTAGATTAGGCACATCGAAATTGCTAATGAAGACGGGATTTAAATATCCCTCATCTCATTAGCATAAATGTGGCTGCTGCTGTTTTTCAAACGGAGTGTTTTCGAAAAAACCCGGCAGTCTAGACGCAGATCTGTCGAAAATAAACCCTTTTTCGACAGATCCTGTAAACCTGATTTTTGGAGGAATACAGGATCTGTTGAAAAAGGGTTTATTTTCGACAGATCCATGTCTAGACTGCCATTTTTTCCGAAAAAAAAACCCCGTTTCGAAAAAAGTGGCGATCATGTTTATGCTAATGAGGCGCAGGATATTTAAATCCCGGCTTCATTAGCAATTTCGATGTGCTTGATTTGCATCCCTCTGGGACAGAGGGATGCAGTCTAGATGTAGCCTCTGAGTCAGAGGGGGGCGCTTTCTCCTGGGAGTCAGCAGTGCCGTCTCCCCAAGCAATGGTAGAAGTCTCCTGGCCACTTCCAGTCAGAGGCAAGATTCTGCTCTACTTTCCGGCCACAGCTGCTGCGCAGTGTTGCTGTGGGCTGTTAAGCAGTTGCTGTGCTCTGCTTTAGAAGTGGATGCATTTCAGGGGTGGGTGAAGAACATAAGAATGGCCATATTGGGTCAGACCAAAGGTCCATCTAGCCCAGTGTCCTGTCTGCTGACAGTGGCCAATACAAGATGCCCCAGAGGGAGGGATCACAACAGGTAATCCCCATGTGATCCTCCCCTGTTACCCACTTCCAGAGAAAGAGGCTGGGGACACCATTCCTATCCATCCTGGTTAATGGCCATTGATGGACCTAACCTCCATGAATCTATCTCGCTCTTTTTGGAACCCTGTTAAAGTCCTGGCCTTCACCACATCCTGTGGCAAGGAGTTCCACTGGTTGACTGTGCGCTGAGTGAAGAAAAAGAGTGACGAGATTCCAGTCATTCTGCCCACACACTTTGGGAAGCATTTGGGAGGGAAGGTTCCAAATCACAAACCACAGATGCTAGAGCAGCGTCTATGCAAGACTCTTCCACCCCTTAGTCCTCAGGGCCTTCCTGGGAAAGAGTCTTAATATGTGCCTATTCCTGGTGGGGAAACTGAAGCACAGAGCCTGGAACAAAGCCCAGGTCACCAGTCCCCAGCCTGCCCCGCCTGAGCTGCTATTCTAACACCCAGCTGAGCTGGAGGGATGCTGGCACAGGTGCTGGAACGAGGGGGCTGCTGCCCCGCCCGGCTTGAAGTGGCATTCGTTACACACAGGGTTCCAGAGTGGTGCACCCCGCCCTATGCGCCCTGTGCCAGCCCCCCTGGGTGCTACCAACGCTGCCTCTCCAGAAGCAACTGGCTGGAAATCTGGCCAAAACGGCCCCGTCAGTCTGTTAGCAAGAGCCCAGGGCGGGGGGCGGGGGGCGGGGGGGTGGGGGGCAGGCTGAGGAGCAGAGATCTTCCCGGGGCCCTGGGATTCTTTCCCCCGGCGCTTCTTCACCCGACGTTACCAATTAAACGTTGCTCCCCGGGCGTCACTGTTTTCCCAGCAGCCCCTGTGACAGTCACACGGTATCGGAGTCGCCCCTTCAGGCTGCCTGGGGCCAGTAGGAAGCTCTAGGTTTACCCAACCCCCCTGCTCCCAGTCTCTGTGCTGGGGTCCCAGGCCGGCCTGGCTGCTCTGAGTTCACAGGGAGGAGCCGAGCTCCTCCAAATGGAGCCTGGCCAAGTAGGTCACATCTAGCGCCGGGTCCCCAGGTGCCAGCCAGTCCGTCACCCTGGGGCAGGGCAGGGCGAGGCCCCCTGCTCTGCTCGCTGGCTCTGTCCTGCCCAGATGTCAATGTCCCAAGTGAGGAGACCCCCCCCCCCGCAACTCCCCATCCAGAGCTGTGAGCATATTTCCCCCCCTGCTCCGTCTCCCTCCCTCCCTCTGGCATCTCGGCCCTCTGGGCTCTCCCCGTCCCCGTGCTCAGACATTGGCTGGTGGGGCCTTCTTCCCACCCTGCCATGCCACTGGCTCTGTCCGTGGGGGTCCCTCTGCCCAGCCCCACCTCCGGCCCACTTCTGTGGCAGGTCCCTGCGCTGGCTCCAACACGCCCATCTCGTGCTGGCCTGGATGCAGGTGGCCAGAACCGAGCACGGATCCCATGTTGCCCAGAGAGGGGGGCTCCCCCTCCATGATACACGCTCCGGGGAGATACCTGCTTGCTCCAGGCCCCGAATATCACACAACAGCCTTGCTTTCCTCAGGCCGGCATCCTGGGAGGCAGCGGCAGGGTTCTGGGGGCGTGATGGACCACAGCAGCGTTTGTTTATCACAGGCCTGTGCACCATGGTCACATGGCTCTTCTCAGACGCCTCCCCGGGGCCCTGGCTCAGCCCGAGGCCTCCTTGCGCCAGGCGCTGCACCACCAGCCCCAGCCCCATGGAGCTCAAGTGAAACAGACAGAGCTGCATTATCATCAGCCCCGTTTTACAGATGGGGAAACTGAGGCCTAGATCACATGGGGAGTCTGTGTGTGTGGCGGGGGGGGCGGGGGTAACAACCCAGCTCTCCAGACTCCCAGCCCAGTGCATCAGCCACAACCCCAGCCTGCCCTCCTGACACAGCTACAGAGTCGGCACTTGCCTGGCTGACAGCTCTGCTATCAGGGCCATGCCATTGTGGGTGCATCTGGTGGGGCATGGAGAGGAAGGGTGGGTGTATGAGACCCAGACAGGTATCCCTACGCCGCCAGCACCCGTCACTGCTCCGAGACCCAGACAGGTATCCCTACGCCGCCAGCACCCGTCACTGCTCCGAGACCCAGACAGGTATCCCTACGCCGCCAGCACCCGTCACTGCTCCGAGACCCAGACAGGTATCCCTACGCCGCCAGCACCCGTCACTGCTCCGAGACCCAGACAGGTATCCCTACGCCGCCAGCACCCGTCGTTGTTCCGAGACCCAGACAGGTATCCCTACGCCGCCAGCACCCGTCGCTGTTCCGAGACCCAGACAGGTATCCCTACGCCGCCAGCACCCGTCACTGCTCCGAGACCCAGACAGGTATCCCTACGCCGCCAGCACCCGTCACTGCTCCGAGACCCAGACAGGTATCCCTACGCCGCCAGCACCCGTCACTGCTCCGAGACCCAGACAGGTATCCCTACGCCGCCAGCACCCGTCACTGCTCCGAGACCCAGACAGGTATCCCTACGCCGCCAGCACCCGTCACTGCTCCGAGACCCAGACAGGTATCCCTACGCCGCCAGCACCCGTCACTGCTCCGAGACCCAGACAGGTATCCCTACGCCGCCAGCACCCGTCACTGCTCCGAGACCCAGACAGGTATCCCTACGCCGCCAGCACCCGTCACTGCTCCGAGACCCAGACAGGTATCCCTACGCCGCCAGCACCCGTCACTGCTCCGAGACCCAGACAGGTATCCCTACGCCGCCAGCACCTGTCGTTGTTCCGAGACCCAGACAGGTATCCCTACGCCGCCAGCACCCGTCGCTGTTCCGAGACCCAGACAGGTATCCCTACGCCGCCAGCACCTGTCACTGCTCCGAGACCCAGACAGGTATCCCTACGCCGCCAGCACCCGTCGTTGTTCCGAGACCCAGACAGGTATCCCTACGCCGCCAGCACCTGTCACTGCTCCAAGAGCCAGACAGGTATCCCTACGCCGCCTGCCCCCAACGCTAGGCTGAGACCCGGACAGGTATACCTACGCTGCCTGCCCCCAGCGCTAGGCTGAGACCCAGACAGGTATCCCTACGCCGCCTGCCCCCAACGCTAGGCTGAGACCCGGACAGGTATACCTACGCTGCCTGCCCCCAGCGCTAGGCTGAGACCCGGACAGGTATCCCTACGCCGCCTGCCCCCAACGCTAGGCTGAGACCCGGACAGCTATACCTACGCTGCCTGCCCCCAGCGCTAGGCTGATACCCAGAGGTCCCTCCCACTCCCAATGCCTCCCCTAGTGATGGGGCTCCGGCTGCAGGCTGAGCAGCGGTGAGGAGGCTGGAAGTTCCAGAGTCCCTTATTCAGGGCTGCCTGGGGGCTCAGGGGCCAGGCCCAGGCAGAGCAGACACGAGCCCCGTCCCCATGGCTGTGGGGGGCAGGAGCAACCGGAGCAGCTCAGCCGCACATGGGAGGCCAAGGGGCGAGCCCGGGGGGGGGCCTGGCCACCACCGAGCGAGGAGGTGGGCCCCTCGCTAGCTACGTGCCTGGGCGCTGGCCTGCGGATAAACAGCGGACTTTAGATCTGTCAGTCTGTTAACCTTCATCCGGACAAATATTTGCACTGGGGGAGGGGGAGGGAGCAGGCTGGGGAGAGGTGAAAGCAGGGAGGTGAAAGGGGACCGTGCCTCTGGATTTCCTCTGGCCGGGAAAGCCCCCACTGGGGCAGCGGCCAGGGGAGCTGTGGAGCGGAAGGACTGGGGCCCGCGGCGCATGGGAGGAGAGCGCTGCAGCCACTGAGCCCAAGGGGTGACGGATGGGCCAAGCCGGTACCTGCTCAGTGCGCTGGCCATGCTTGCCATGTGCTTCTGCCCCATACTGCGAGAGGCGCAGGTGCACGCGCCGCTGCCCTCTAGTGTGCCGCATCGGAACTGCCGAGCTCTGGATCAAAGGCCCCCTACTTCTCCGTGCCCAGGCAGCCAGGGCAGGGACAGGGGCCGAGGGATGTGACATCACTCCCTGCCACGCCCATGAGGTTCTGTGTGGCCGTGGCAGGTGACACAATGCTGGCTGGGAAGGTCATGGGGCCTGCGCTAGGAAAGCGCCGTTAGCGAATACCAACTGTGCTTCGTAACCCGGCCACTGCAGCCACTCCTGGGCCAGATGACTGGACGGTCGCGAATGTGATGCCGGTTTTTAAAAAGGCTCCAGAGGCGATCCTGGCAATTACAGGCTGGTAAGCCCAACTTCAGTACTGGCTCTGAAGCCACCCGCCAGCTCTTTGCGGGCTGATGTGAAATGGGGTTCTCTGTCCAGTTCCTACTCTCTGGCTGCAACTGGTGCCCTTCCCATCCTCTGCAGAGTGGCCAAAGTCTTGCACCTCGATTTCCCCATGTGTGATACACCAGCCTTTGTGAAGTGCTTCGTGATCTGTGGGTAGCAAGCGACCGTGGGGTGTAAGCACTCAGTGCATGAGCATTATGCCTTTATGCAGGCCAAGGATACCAGCCAGCAAAGGCCCAGAAACTCCAGCCGGACAGACAGCCATCCCTTGAGACATAACCCGTCGCACCTTCCAATCCAGTGCGGTCATTCTGCTCCGCTGCTCCCGGCATGGCCCCACAAATGTAGCCGCAGATGCTGACTCTAAAGTGGGCAAGATTTGAGCGGCGCTTGGAAAGTCTGTCTTTAACCAGAGAAAGACAGAAGGGGCAAAGTGACAGCAGGGAATACAGGAACTTGCAAAACCGGATAGTCATGAAGATCAGGGAAAGGGGCCACCGGTGAATTGGAACACACGCAGTGCAGGAAACCTGGATCACATACATCCCAGAAGGCCAAGGGAATGAGCTCATGGCTTTAATGCTGATAAATGTAAAGTGATGCACATTGGAAAACATCATCCCAACAGCACATACAATATGACGGGGACTAATTTAGCTACAACCACTCAAGAGAGAGATCTTGGGAGTCACTGTGGCTAGTTCTCTGAAAACATCCACTCAGTGCACAGCGGCAGCCAAAAAAGCAAACAGAATGTAAGGAATCATTTTAAAAGGGATAGAGAATAAGACAGAGAAGATCTTACTGCCTCTATATAAAACCATGGGACGCCCACATCTTGAATACTGTGTACAGATGTGGTCACCTCATCTCAAAAAAGATATATTGGCATTGGAAAAGGTTCAGAAAAGGGCAGCAAAAATGATTAGGGGTTTGGAATGGGTCCCATCTGAAGAGAGATTAAAAAGACTGGGACTTTTCAGCTTAGAAAAGAGAAGACTAAGGGGGGATAGGATAGAGGTCTATAAGATCATGACTGGTGTGGAAAAAGTGAATAAGGAAAAGTTATTTACTTATTCCCACAATATAAGAACTAGGGATTGCCAAATGAAATGAATAGGTAGCAGGTGTAAAACACACAAAAGGAAGTTTTTCTTCACTCAGTGCACAGTCAACTTGTGGAACTCCTTGCCACAGGATGTGGTGAAGGCTAGGACTTTAACAGGGTTCAAAAAAGAGCTAGATAGATTCATGGAGGATAGGTCCATCAATGGCTATGAGCCAGGATGGGTAGGAATGGTGTCCCTAGCCTCTGTTTGTCTGGAAATGGGCGACAGGGGAAGGATCACGTGAGGATCCCTGCTCTGTTCCCTCCCTCTGGGGCACCTGGCATTAGCCACTGTGAGCAGACAGGACACTGGGCTAGATGGACCATTGGTCTGACCCAGCCTGGTGGCTTGGATGTTCTCATCAAGCCATTCACAATTCCTTTCCAAAAGCCACGGGGCAGTGAGGCGGTGGGAAGGTCAGGACTGAAGTCAATGGGGTGGTGCAGATTTTCGAAAAGGGAAGGAAGAGCGATCCAGACAATTCTTGCTGAATGGCTCTGACGTCAGTCCCTAGGGAATCCCTGGGGGAACGTTAGCAAGGGAAGAGCTGTGACTATCTCCAGGCTGATGGACTTGGTGGACAACAAGCAACAAGAGTTTCGGAAGGAAGAAAAATATTCCCGGGGAAAATCAATTGCTCTGGTGGGCAGACCCCGTTCCAGAAGTGGCGGAGAAAGGAAGCGAGTGAGATGCGCTGTGCCAGGGAGTCTGCGTCTCACATAATACTTGCAAAGCTAAACCTGGCGCGGGCGTGCAGCCTGCGAGATGTGTGGAGGGTCCCTGCAGGCGCTGAACGCAGGCAACACTAGCCAGCAAGGTACTGAACTGGGGAGTGTCCAGAGCAGGGATGGGGATGAAGGATGGTCCCCGATGCTCCAGAAGAGGGTGAATGGCCTGGTCATGAAAGTCACAGCAGATGTGAGGTGGAGAGGAGCGGCCAGCAGATGGGAGAACAGGGCTAGAACTTCAGGGGATCCAGAGTGATTAGAAACGGGGCCAGTAAATTCCCACCGGGGAGTCATTTGGGAACCTTCAGCCAATCCATCGGGGGCAGAACAGCGGGGGTGCAGGTCTTCGCTGGGAGGGCGAAGTCCGGGAAACCAGGGAGCGGGGGGAGTGCTGCAGAGCCGGCTAGGACGTGCGGAGAGCAAACACTGGCCAATCCTGCAGTGCCACAGACCAAACACGGGCCGTAGGAAACAGAGGCGTGACTTCCTGGAGCTGGGGGCCGACACGGTGCCCGTGCGAGGGTGTTAGTGCAATTGCACTGGGGTTGCATGTTCACGTCTGGGCACACCTAGACCCGCCGGAGATGGGGACTCTGGAGGGCACGCCGAGAAAAGCAGCTGGGGGGCAGAGGGATCGGCGCCGGGAGTCCAATAGCAGAGTCCAGAGCGTGTGCCCCAAAGCCCAGGGGCAGAGCCCAAGCCGGGCGCAGGCAGCCTGCGGATCCTTGGCAGGGTGGGTAGGGAATTCATGGAGCCACAGGGTGAAATGGGTGCTGCCGGGGCTGGGATGACTCTCAGCGGCTGCCTCCTTGGCCAGGGGAGTGGCCCCACCTGGCATAAAACGTTTCCGCTCCCGGGCCGCTTGTCTGCCCAAGGGCTCTGCTCCTGGTGCACCGACTGGGCGAAGATTACAAGGGCGGGGGGCGATATTTACCAGCCCCCAACACACCCAGGTGCCTCTGGAGAAGAACAACAGGGGCCCGGCCTCGAGGGACCTCCAGGGACAGCACAACGGACAGGCCCCTGCCCTGCGACGGGGCCCTGGGGCTGCCGGGAGCCTCCACCTATGGCATGCTGGCAGCTCTGCGCTGACCGCCGGCCTGGGAACGAGGGGGAATCCGCAGGGCCAGTCTCCTCTCGGACTAGGCCCGGCTGCTCCAGCTGCTGCCGGAATGGCCCGCAGTGCTCCCCGCCCCCGGCACCGGGAGCCAGGCCTGGCCTGCCACCTGGCCACGGAGCGCGCGCCCCACGGCAGCTCCATCGGAAGGAGAATTAGTGGCCCCGCGGGAAATGGGGGGGTGGGGCGTGGGCATGTGCTACCGGAAGCAGGCGTGGCCCCTTACCACAGCCTGCCCAGTGTCGCAGGGAGAAGCGAGGCACTAAGGCCCCGAGCGCCCTACACGGTGGAGAGGGAGCCGGCGGGAGGAGGGGCCCACGGCCGGCGGATGCTGGCTCAGCAGCAGTAAATGATACTCCAGGCAGGGCAGCCGACGGGTGGGGACTGCTGCCAAACCGCTTGCCCTTGGCCTGCTTGGCAGACCGGGGTGCGCTGGCTGCTGACGCGGCTCACCCAGCCAGGGCGCTGGGGAATTTCCTAGTGCCTCAGACGAGGGGAGAGGGCGGGCGTGTTGGGGGAGAAGGCCTGTAAGTGCACGTGTGTTCACGCGCGTGTCTGTGCACTGTGCACACACCCGTCTCTCTCCTCCTCTGTGTTCCAGACAAGCAGCACGGTGCAGTGGAGAAAGCACAGCCCCGGGCGTCTGGGGCTGTGGGGGGGAGTCCGGGCTCTGCCACCGACTGGCTCGGTGTGCATTGGTCATGTCACCTCCCTGGGGATTTCACTGCAGTTGTGCCTAGAAACAGCCGGGGCCCTCCGTGCCCCAGTGCGGCCTGCTGCAAAACAAGGAGGGGTGTCATACTTACCCGCCTCAGCCAGGTGCTTTGGGGTTCGTCCACCGGCCTGTCGGGCCCCGAGATCCTCCGGAGAACAGGGCTAGTGGGCGGGAGGGGTGTGGACGGGTGACAGCGCCTGTGCCCCGGCCTTGGCAGCAGAGGGAGAGCAGACGGACGACCTGGGCAGATTTCCCCGTGGCTCAGCAAAGGGCAGCAGGCTGCTGTGTCATAATGGACCCAGTCCATTTCCTAGTCAAACCCCGGCCACCCGTACGGGCGCACAGCCCTGCCTCCCGCTCTGTGCCCTGGCCACCGGCCAAGCAATGATCTGGGGCAGGCGTCTACAGGCAAACAGGAGAGAGCATGGTAATCCCTCATCACGGAGAACCCAAGGGGCAGGTCACTGCAACACCGCAGCGCGACCTCGACCCACGTGGCCAGCAGGAGCAGTGGGCGGCTCCGCACGGGGGCGAGGAAAAGACAAATGGCTTGGGCCAGGGCCCAGAGGGAAGGGCTCTCCTGTTTGAAGCCACAAGGCCCCCGGGCCTCTGCCCCCCGGCGCCCGACAAGCTGCGCAGCCACAGATCAATGTGCCGGCCGTAAAAGTCAGAGCCCACGGCAGAAAAATTAGCGCAAATCGAAGCCGCTGTAGACACCAATTCCTGCTGTCAAAGCGGGGACGGCGGTAACCCCATTGAAAGGAAACAAAAGTCAGCGATTGGGAATGGATTTCCAGCCCAGACAAAGGAACCCATGCCACCCATCAGGAGAGAGCAAACCAAAGTCATTTCAAAACAATGGCACTAGAAAACGCCATTAGAAGTGAACACACACACACACACACACACGCATGCGCGCGCGCGCGCACACACACACACACACGCGCACGCACACATACACATGCACACACACGGGCACACACACGGGTGTGCACACACACACATACATGTGCACACGTGTGCGCACACACACACGAACACACACATGTACACATACACACGCTCACACACATGCACGCACATGCACACACATACACATATGCGTACACATGCATACACGCACACATACACATACACATACACACACGAACGCGCACACACACACAGAGCAATGCAGAACTCAACCCCACCCCTGCTATAAAATCTCCAGCTCGGTGGTGTGTGGAAAGCCAGCACTGACCAGCCCCCTATCCCATGACAGAACCTGCCCCTCCAATCCCTGATTTCTAACCTCAGGGCCGAAGGGCTCCAGGCGACGCACACAGCGGTGCCCTCGCTCCCCGAGAAAACGGCTGTTTGGGTCCAGCCTGCACCTCAGCCCAGGCGCCCAAGATGAGCAGCTGGATGGGACGCGCCTGGTTCCTCGACTTTACAAAAACTTTGGTGGTAACCTGGGGGCCAGACCGCTGCCGGACTGTGTGTGAGGGGGGTGAGGAAGCGAGTGAATAGCTAGTCGTGTAGTCGACAGAATTTCCATCGACCACCCGATTAGCTGATAAGGGAGGAAGCCTCCGGCATCTGAGCTGCAGCGGGGGGAGCTCCTGGATGCGGCACGAGCCAGGACTGAGCCAGGCTTGCTCAGTCCCGGCTGCTGCTGGAGCAGCCCCTGTCCGCGGGGGGTCCTTGGTCCCTGCTGGACCCCTGTGGACAGGGGCTGCTGCCGAAGCAGCCTCTGTTTGTGGCCAACCCTGGCCGCCGTGCATAGGGGCTGCTCCAAGGGATACAGACAGAGGTTGCTTTGTGGCAGCCTCCCCTGTACCCCCTCCCCCCATAGAGGCAGCAGAGGAGGGAGGGCAGGCGGCACTGCGGAGACGGTGCTGGGGGGAGCCAGCTTTTAAGCAAGCTTTTAGGCTCCCACAGCACCGGCTCCTGCTTCTCCCTCTGTTGCTGCTTCTGGGTATGTCTACACTACCACCCTAGTTCGAACTAGGGTGGTTAATGTAGGCATTCGAAGTTGCAAATGAAGCCCGGGATTTAAATATCCTGGGCTTCATTTGCATCTTGCCGGGCGGGAACCATTTTTAAATCCCCTTAGTTTGAACTCCATGCCCACGGCTACACGCGGCACAGAGTAGGTCGTTCGAATTAGGATCTCTAATTCGAACTACCAGTACACCTCGTTCCATGAGGAGTAACGGTAGTTCGAATTAGAGATCCTAATTCGAACGACCTACTCCGTGCCGCGTGTAGCCGCGGGCACGGAGTTCGACCTAAGGGCATTTAAAAATGGCGCCCGCCCGGCAAGATGCAAATGAAGCCCGGGATATTTAAATCCCGGGCTTCATTTGCAACTTCGAATGACTACATTAGCCACCCTAGTTCGAACTAGGGTGGTAGTGTAGACATACCCTCTGATACAGAGGCAGCCGGCTGCGGGGGGGCGGTGGGGGGGGGGGAATGTGAGTAGTCGACTTGACTACTCACATACAACCCCACTGCACATTGCTACAAAATGGGACACTGGGAAATCGGAGGATGCCATTAAATCCCTTTGATGTGGCCCATCTCCAGATGGGAGACCCCCTCCCTGTGACTCAGGGCCTGCGACCATAAGAACGGCCAGACTGTGTCAGACCAAAGGTCCATCTAGCCCAGTGTCCTGTCTGCCCACAGTGGCCAATGCCAGATGCCCCGGAGGGAGGGGTCACCACAGATAATCCTCACGTGATCCCTCTCCTGTCACTCACCTCCAGAGAAACAGAGGCTAGGGACACCATTCCTACCCAGCCTGGCTAATAGCCATTGATGGACCTAATGCCCATGAATCTATCTAGCTCTTTTTGGACCCCGTTAAAATCCTAGCCTTCACCACATCCTGTGGCAAGGAGTTCCACAGGTTGATTGTGCACTGAGTGAAGAAAAACTTCTGTTTGAGTATTTTAAACCTGCTGCCTATTCATTTCATTTGGTGACCCCAAGTTCTTATATTGTGGGAATAAGTACATAACTTTTCCTTATTCACTTTCTCTACACCTGTCATGATTTTATAGACCTCTATCAGATCCCTCCTCAGTCTTCTCTTTGCTAAGCCGAAAAGGCCCAGTCCTTCTAATCTCTTTTAACAGGGGACCCTTTCCAACCTCCTCATCATTTTTGTTGCCATTTTCTGAACCTTTTCCAATGCCAAGAGATCTTTTTTGAGGTGAGGTGACCACATCTGCCCCCAGGATTCTAGATGAGGATACTCCATGGATTTGTACAGAGGCAATACTTCCTTTGGTTTGTTTTTAACCCGCTGCCTGTTAATTTCATGGGGTGATGCTGAGTTCTTGTGTTAGGAGAAGCAATAACTGACTCTTCTTTATTCACTTTCTCTCCTGTTTTCTAAACTGAAAAAGTCCCAGTCTTTTTAATCTCTCTTCCTATGGCAGCTGTTCCAAACCCCTTCGTCGTCTCTTCTCCAGGCTGAGCAGTCCCAGGCTAATTAATCTCTCCGGTCTCAATTAGAAGACTCCCCGGGATGGAGTCACCCTCCCATCCCTGGGGAAGCCATTCAACCTCTTTCAACTTGCATCTCATTTCCGGTTTGATTTGTTCTATTGCCCGGCTGTTGGATCTTGCTCTGCCTTCATCCGCTAGATTCAAACCCCCCTGCTCTCATGAGACTGCAGATTGGGCCGGCCGGTAAAAGCTTATTTGCAAGGAATGTCTCTCTGGGACGCCGGGAGTGGAAATAGTTAACCCAACCCAGGGCGGGCGGGACATCTGCTTGTGGGAACATGTGAGGCAGCCCCCGTGGGCGATGGGCCCCTTCACCTTCCCCTGTTAGGAAGAGATGAAATTATCAAAGGCTTGGAGTCCACTGATCAATGGGTTTTCAGAACCCCTAAAAACCTTCAGCCCGGCCGCCCGGCCTGTTATTTCACTCAGCCATTGTCTCTGCTTAAAAGCTGACCTTTGCTCCCTGTTTGATGTAACATGTTTATGCATCTCGGGGGCGCCCGCAGATAAAAGGTGAGAGGTTAATAAATGGTGGAAAAATAGATACCAAAGCTTTGAGGTCACACCTGTTTCTGTTGCTTTAAGTTCCAGGCTGCAAGCAGCCAGCCGGATGGTAATTGTGCTGTAGCAGGGAGCATTCCTGCGTTTATATGAGGATCATTGGGAGGCACTGCCCTGGGGGCACAGGGAGAGGCATCCAGATGCCTCCGCCAGATAGCAGAGGCTGTCTCCAGCTCTCTGGCACACACACGTTCACCAGCACACGAGCAGGCGTGCGACCCACTGCCCGTGTGCCAACGCTCACTGCGCCCACGCGCTCCAACGCAGGCATTCCACGCTCATGTGGTCACCCGCAAACGCCGCCAGCGCCCGGCTGACCGGCACTCACCCTGGCCCAGCGCCGCACACTCCTGGGGTTATCGGCACGCGTGCTTCACCAAGACAGAACGTGTGTGCACAGCACCGGTGGCCCTCTCCCCAAGCATGTGTCCCTTCCAGACAGCCTGGCTCCTGTCCCACCCATCTGGGCAACTGTAGCACATGGATCAGCACCTAGGCACAGTTCCCACACGTGCCAGCAGTGGCCAGCACACGTACAAGCCACCAGCTGGACACGTGGCTCCCTGGGCTCTCATCTGGCTCCTGTCTCCATGGTATTCACCTCTGGACACCTAGTCACAAACCAGGAGTCTTTGACCGGGTTACAAGACCAGAAACAAAGGGTAGGAATAAATGGTCAGCTCTCTGAGTGGAGAGAGGTAACTAGTGGGGTCCCCCAAGAGTCTGTCCTGCGACCCATCCTATTCAACCGATTTATAAATGATCTAGAGAAAGGGGTAAACAGGGAGGTGGCAAAATTTGCCGATGATCCCAAACTGCAAAGCCCAAAGCCGACTGCAAAGAAACTTCCAATGGATCTCACCAAACTACGAGAGTGGGCAAGAAAGTGGCAAATGAAGTTTTAATATGGATACATGCGAGGTGATGCCCACTGGAAAACATCATCCCAACTCTACATCCAATGTGATGGGGACTAATTCAGCTACAACCACTCAAGAGAGAGCTCTTGGAGTCACTGTGGAGAGCTCTCTGCAAACATCCACGCAGTGCAGCAGCGGCAGCCAAAAAAGCAAACAGCATGTTGGGAATCATTTAAAAAGGGACAGAGAATAAGACAGAGAACATCTTTTTGCCTCTGTACAAATCCATGGTACACCCACGTCTTGAATACTGCGTACAGTGTGGGCAGACAGGATACTGGGCTGGAAGGACCTTTGGTCTGACGCAGTCTGGCCATTCTTATGTTTTTATTTCTTCACACAAAGCTCAGACAACCTGTGGAACTCCTTGCCAGAGGATGTTGTGAAGACCAAAACTTTAACGGGGTTCCAAAAAGAGTCGGATAAATTCCTGGAGGTTAGGTCCATCAATGGCTATTCGCCAGAATGGGTGGGAATGGTGTTCCTAAGAAAATGGGAATGGGCAACAGGGGAGGGAACATGTGATGATTCCCTGTTCTGTTCCCTCTCTCTGGGGCACCTGGCATTGGCCACTGTGGGCAGACAGAACCGTGGGCTAGATGGGCCTTTGGTCTGCCCCAGTCTGGCTGCTCTGATGTTCTCCTTCTAGAGCAGGGTAATAGCTGGCCCACGGGCCAGACATGATGCGCTAGGGTTAGCGGCCCCCATTGATGGGTTTATCGGCCCCTTGGCAGGTACAGGTACGCACTTGCAGCTCCCATTCGCAGCCAGTGGGAAGTAGTGTTCCAGGCTGCGCCGCTTCCCGCTGCTCCCATTGGCCAATGAGAACTGAGATTGCCTGATACCTGTGAAGATGCAGGTAAATGAGGCAGTGGTGGCTTGCCGGGGCTACCCCCGACGAACTGCCTCCGTCTTGGTGCCCACCCCGTTCTAAAGCATATGCCTTGGTTCAACCACAAACTACCACTAGCCGACATGGAAGCCTACATTTGAACCCTGTTAAAGTCCTGGTCTTCTCCACATCCTCTGGCAAGGAGTTCCACAGGTTGATTGTGCGCTGCGTGAAGAAAAACTTTCCTTTGGTTTGTTTTAAACCTGCTGCCTATTCATTTCAGCTGGTGGCCCCTAGTTCTTATGTTATAGGAACAAGTAAATAACTTTTCCTTATTCACTTTTTCCATACCAGTTATGATTTTATAGACCTCTATCTGATCTCCCCTTAGTCTCCTCTTTTCTAAGCTGAAAAGTCCCAGTCTTTTAAATCTCTCTTCCTATGGGACCCGTTCCAAATCCCTCATCAGTTTTGTTGCCCTTTTCTGAACCTTTTCCAATCCCAATATATCTTTTTTGAGAGGAGGTGACCACATCAGTACTCAGTATTCAAGATGTGGGCGCACTGTGGTTTTCTATAGAGGTAATAGGGTATTTTCTGTCTTATTCTCTATCCCTTTTTAATGATTCCCAACGTGCTGTTTGCTTTTGTGACGGTTGCTGCATACTGCGGCTGTGTCTACACTACAGGGTTTTTGCGCAAGAAAATCTACAGTCAACTGACAGAACAGAGAGGTTTTTGTGGTGTAGGTATACCTTCTTCTACGAGGCAAGAGGTCTTGCACAAAAAGGTGTGTGGATGCTCCACAGGGGTTTCTTGGGCAAAAAGAGCCTATCAGAAAAAGCACAGGTGCTCTGATGGCCATTCTGTGAATGGCCATCAGAGCTTTCTTGTGCAAGAGCGTCTATGCAGGGTGGACGCTCTCTTGCGCAAAAGTGCATCGCTTTTGCAATGTGCTTTTGAGGTGCGGACGCGCTTTTGTGCAAGACGTTTTTGTGGAAGATCTCTTCCGCAAAAAGCTTCTTGCGCAAAATCCCTGCAGCGTAGACAAGCCCGTGTGGATGATTCCAGAGAACTCTCCATACTGACTCCCAGGTCTCTCTCTTGAGTGGGAACAGCTGATTTAGACCCCATCAGTTGGTAGGTACAGTTGGGATGATGTTTTCCAATGTGCATTACTTTGCATTTATCAGCATAAAAATCCATCTGCCATTTTGTTGCCCCGTCCCCAAGGTTTCTGTAGGTGCCACGGACTTCCAAGGCTGGAGAACAGCCCCAGCGTTCACTGAAGAGCATCGTGCAATCCCACGGGGGGGATTTCATGCTCACGCCAGCTGCTGCTCAGCTCACGCCCTGCAGCACGAGGGGGAAGAGCCCTCGTGAGTTCATTCCGTGAATACACAATGCAGCGAAGCACAACCCCGCACTGCCCTCCAGCCCATCTCCTCTCCAGCGCTCACAGTGTGTGACCTGTGTTCGCTCCCTGAGCCACGGGGCAGCCGGGGGAAGCGGGGGAGGTGTTGTCTGAGATGTGCAGCGAGCCCTTCACCCACCACTACAGTGCAGCCACTGCTGGGCTGGAGCAGGGCAGCTTTTCCCCTCGGTTACTGCAGCCTCCCCCTAGTCTCCACCACTGTCCCACACCATCTGCTTCATGCGTCCCACTGCCCCCGCTCTGATCATCTTCTTGGCCTGTCACGCTCACCCGGTCCTTTCCCCAGCCCCTCCGCCCTGCCAGCGATGCCAGTCGACGATGCTGTGCCTCAGTTTCTCCTCGGAGGGGTGGCCCCTCAACTGAGCTGCACTCCGATAAACAGGGTTCCCAAGTGGTTAGCTGCTGCCTCCGGAGCTGCGTGGCTTCCACGCACCCACGTGGGCTGGCATGGGACTGGGGGGGGGCCCTCACAGGCATTTGCACGCACGCACACGTGGGCACATGCGCACCTTGCACCAGGCCGATTGTGCAATCGCCCCGTTGTTTCTGGCTGGCAGCGACCTCTGAGCGGGACCCTGTTTAATCGTGTTTGTATTGATATAATTAGTAACTCATTTAATGCCATCGATG
Organism: Pelochelys cantorii; assembly: GCA_032595735.1. Taxonomy (NCBI): domain Eukaryota; kingdom Metazoa; phylum Chordata; order Testudines; family Trionychidae; genus Pelochelys; species Pelochelys cantorii. The sequence continues at coordinate 42,475 of CM064330.1, read as the reverse complement.
CAGCTATATTCCTCTATAAACAGAAGTATTAACCTGCCAAGACAGGCGATCGATACTCCTCTGCCCTCGCCAGCCACCCGGTGGGGGAAAAACCCACCCCAATTAGACAGAGAAATCTTCTTAATTAATCCCACGCTGCTGGCGCCGGGACTCCCCCGTGCCATCCCGCCTGCCTGCGCTGAGGCATGACCGCAAGCATGGGCCCCAGGCCACAGGCCCGCTCCAGAGCTCACAGAGCTCAGCACAAGCCATGGACCATCAGCACCTGGCAGGGTCCAATCCTGAGCGAGCTCCCTAAAGAGACACCAGCCGGCCAAGCCCTCGGATTGGGGTTTCTGCGGCAGCCCGACCCGCAGCGCCATGTCTTGGTCCAGTGGCAGGGAGTCCCACAGGCTGCTGGCTCGGGTCCAGTGGCAGGGAGTCCCGCAGGTTGCTGGCTCGGATCCAGTAGCAAGGAGTCCTGCATGCTGTTGGCTCGGGTCCAGTGGCAGGGAGTCCCGCAGGCTGCTGGCTCGGGTCCAGTGGTAGGGAGTCCTGCAGGCTGTTGGCTCGGGTCCAGTGGCAGGGAGTCCTGCATGCTGTTGGCTCGGGTCCAGTGGCAGGGAGTCCCGCAGGCTGCTGGCTCGGGCCCACTGGCAGTGAGTCCCTCAGGCTGCTGGCTCGGGTCCAGTGGCAGGGAGTCCCACAGGCTGCTGGCTCGGGTCCAGTGGCAGGGAGTCCTGCAGGCTGTTGGCTCGGGTCCAGTGGCAGGGAGTCCCGCATGCTGTTGGCTCGGGTCCAGTGGCAGGGAGTCCCGCAGGTTGCTGGCTCGGGCCCACTGGCAGGGAGTCCCTCAGGCTGCTGGCTCAGGCCCAGTGGCAGGGAGTCCCACAGGCTGCTGGCTCGGGTCCAGTGGCAGGGAGTTCCGCAGGCTGCTGGCTCGGGTCCAGTGGCAGGGAGTCCCACAGGCTGCTGGCTCGGGTCCAGTGGCAGGGAGTTCCGCAGGCTGCTGGCTCGGGTCCAGTGGCAGGGAGTCCTGCAGGCTGTTGGCTTGGGTCCAGTGGCAGGGAGTCCCACAGGTTGCTAGCTCGGAGCCGCACGATACCAGACAGCTCTCACACAATCCCATCTGTGACTCTTCAGGCGCTTGGTCAAAGGGACCCTGACTCCCATTGCTATGGAGACGTTTTATTACTTACGGGGATAATGGGGGCAGGGTTAAAGGTCACCGGGGCCAGTGGGCTTTATTAAAGGGGCGGGACCGAGCCCGCCTGTTTTCTTCCGCCTCCTAATTATTCTTGTAAAATATTGACTTTAGTTCCTCTAACTCACTGAAGCCGTGGTGCTCCACCCCCTCCCTACCCCATCACATCCCCTTGTGGCCCCACAGCAGCCCGGGGCAGGAAGCAGCCCGGCCACACACCTGGGTCCGGGCACCCTGGCAGAGTGGCACAGGGACAGGGTGCCGGAGGTTATCCAGGCTCACAGTCCAACAGGGGCAGGGACCGCGGAGCTGCCAGCTTTGCCCTGGGCGTGTTTATGTCCCGGCCCGCCCCGCAGGGGAAACCAAGCCCCTGGTCCAGTCCTGGCGAGAGGGAGTCCGGGTGGCTGTCTGGGGCAGTAGCGCACAGGCTGTACTCAGACCCGGGCTCGCGGCGCTGGCCGGGACGGGGCTGCGCCAGGCCGAACGGGATCCGCGTAGAGAGAAACGCCGTACGGGGGCGAGGTGCTGTTATCCCAACCGGGAGTCACACAGGGCTGCGGCCGCACCATGGACTAGCGATCGGGAACAATCGCCGCAAGGCGAGAGCTGTGAGGAGCCCTGGGGAGCCCAGCCTTCGAGGCCCAGCTCAGCCGCTGGCCTGGGGCAAGTCACTTCCCCGCCGAGCCTGCCTTTCCCCATCTCGCACGCCGGGCCTGCGCCAGGCGCTGTACAAACACAGAGCTGTGATCCCACAGGACACGCGGGGATCTACGGACGGCAAGTTGGTTTGTCGATTAAATCCTACACAGTGCGGGGGGGAATCTCCCACTGGTGCCTGAGAGGGGGACCTGGCTGCTCTGTGTCTAAGCGCCACGATCTCCGGATACACACGCTGAGGTTGGGAACACGGCGCAGGCTTCCGGGTGCCCCGCCCGGAGGAAAACGCAGGAGTCCCCCGCTCTGCTCCTTTACAAGGAATGACGTTGGACCGAGAGGTGCTTGGGAGGGGTCTTTCCACTGCGTTTCTTTTCCCCCGGTGCAGATGTTGCCTTCCCTGTTTAAGCGGGAGGTCTCTTGGGAGGACTGGAGAACGGGAACGGGGCTTGCTCAGGATGCCACCACATCCTGCCCCCGCCAGCATTTTCCCAGCAGCCCCGTCCCTCTCAGCAGTTCAGGACTCCCACCCTGGGTCGGTGACATGTCGCAAGCCCACATGCCCCCAGAGCCTTCCAGGAAAAGCAGCACAGATCAGACCTCACTTCCGCCTGGGAATGACAAAGAGCATGTGGGGAGGAAATCCAAGCGTCTTTCCCCAGTGGAAATAAAACAAAGTAGAGACCCGTGGCTGGAGGCCTGGCCCTTTAAGGAGAGGCTAGGCCTGGGCCCACGGGGGAGACATCGGGCGAGGCAATGCGACCCCAGCAAGACTCTAGGGTAGAGAAGGGCCAAGCGCTGGGCAGAGGGCAGCTGCCAGAGAGTCTGACAGAGCAGGGCTAAGAGTACTTGTCCTGCTCCCCTTGCCGACCACCTTCCCAAGACTGAGCTAATGTGTCTGCTAATCTTCTCCACCCATGGGCAGCTGAGTTCCAGCCATGTGCAGAATAAATTTTCTGCACACTGAGGCTGGTGCAGATGTGCACCACCCACCACAACACGCACCTCATGGTGGGCGCTCTGCTGACCACCCTGAGCGGCCGTGCCGGCTAGTGTCCTTGCCGCATGCCTGGCTGACTGGGAGCTGGGCGGTGTGGGTGGGATTTAGCAGGGTGCCCACTGTGCTGGCTGCTGAAATGGGCTTTGTAGCCCAGCCACCGACCCGTCCCTTCTGACCTCCGCAAACAGAGCCTATCAGACAGCTACGGACCCCTCCCTCTGGCTCCTCTCCCCTTTACCCGTCTACTCCTCTGTCCTCCGCTCCTCCACTCCGCGAGGAGCCCATCCAGACTCCTGCCCGGCCCCAGCTGCTCTCCCCACCCTGCCGGCAGTGGAGGGGCGTGCTCTGCCTCCCGTGCCCCGAAGACGCCCCAGCAGCGGTCCTGTGGCGGATCCTCCTCGCCGTCAGCAGCCTGGGGCTCGTCTCCGCTTTGAACTGTCCTAGCTTCCTGCCCGGACCGTGTTCTCTCTTCGCCCGCTGGTTCGAAGAGCGCTCTGCTCCCAGCCTACGCCCGTGCCACGCCTGGGCCTTCTCCTCAGGCAGCCAAGCAGACGGAGTCCTTCCCACCTCACTCTGCGGGGCGGGTTTGCCAGACCTTCCCTTCGCTCGCGTGACGCCTCCCTGCACCCGTGCCGCGGGCAAACAGCCCTTTTGTCGCGTGAACAGCAGCAACCCCAATGATTCAAGGGCTAGAAAACACGGCCTGTGAGGGAAGGCTGAAAGAACTGGCCTTGTTTAGTCTGGAGAAGAGAAGACGGAGAGGGGACGTGAGAGCAGTTGTCAACTATCTAGAAGGGTGTGACAAGGAGGAGGGGAGGAAATTGTTCTCCTTGGCCTCTGAGGACAGGAGAAGAAGCAATGGGCTTAAATGGCAGCAAGGGAGGTTTAGGTTGGACATGAGGAGAAACTCCCTACCGGTCAGGATGGTGAAGCATAGAATCATAGAACCATAGAGCTGAAAGAGACCTCAGGAGGCCATCAAGTCCAGCCCCCTGCTCTAGGCAGGGCCAATCCCAACTAGATCAACCCAGCCAGGGCTTTGTCAAGCCGAGACTTAAACACCTCTAGGGATGGAGACTCCACTACTTCCCTAGGGAACCCATCCCAATGTTTCACCACCCTCCTAGTGAAATAGTTTTTCCTAATATCCAACCTGGACCTCTCCCACCCCAACTTAAGACCATTGCTCCTTGTTCTGACATCTATCACTACTGAGAACAGCCTCTCTCCATCCTCTTTGGAATAAGTTGCCTGGGGAGGTTGTGGAATCTCCATCCCTGGAGATATTGAAGAGCAGGTTGGACAGACACCTGTCAGGGATGGTCTAGGCAGTGTGTGGTCCTGCAGGGAGGGCATCTCCATAGAGGCCCCCATCTTCGAAGTGCAACCCCCATTCTTTGCCCAGAGAGGTGTGCCGTGACTGGCTGGAGTAAAAGGCAGGTTGTTTGACTGTACCCCCTGTACCAAGCCAGCGGTTCCCAATCGCCAGTCCGTGGACCGGTGCCGGGCTGCGGCGGCTCTGGGGGCCGGGATACACCACCCAGCGCCTCCCCTCCCACCGCCACTGTTGGGAGAGGTGTGTCCTGCCCCGTCTCTCAGCCAACCAGTGCAGGGCAGGGGTGGGGTCTCCTCCCGGCCGCGGAAGAGCGGTTCCCTGTGCGGCGGGTGGGCCGTGCAGAGCCCAGCATGTCAGCCTTAGAGTAGCCGTGACCTGGGCAGCAGCACTCAGCTCGCGGCTGGGAGGCGGCGCAGGGTAGATGAGGGGGGCGGAGCAGGCACCGGGGGCTCTGAGAGTGGGGGGCTCTAAGAGGCTGGGGGCTGACACGGGGCATCCAGGGTGGGGAGCTGGCACTGGAGCGGGGGGCTCAGCAGGCCAGGATGTACCCCAGCCCTGGCCCCTAGAGCTGCCAGGAACAGCTGGATTCAGCTGTGGCAGCCGCCCGCCATATGGCAACCTCTGGAGCTGAAGCTGGCTATTCGCGGCAGCTCTGGGGGGCAGGTAACATTTTATTTGTATACCTGCATATTTATTATTTGCATAATGAATATGCAAATGTGCAGATAAAATGTTCACGGCCCTCCAAAAGTTGGTGAATGGGTTTGCCAGGTTGTGGCATAAAACAGGTTGGGAACCAGCTCACCGCTGATCTCGGGGCCTGCTGCAAACTTTAACAACCAGGCCGTGCTATTTTCTTCCATCGATCACAGTATTGACGACCGTTAAGTCAAGCAGCCGCCCCCGTGGGACTCGGCGAGAAGCCCCCCACTCGAGCTCGCTCCCCATCGACAGCTACGCTGGGAGGCCAGGAGCCAGCGTTTAATCCGCTTAATAAGGGCCTCATTGATTGCGAATCGTGCTCCTTTCTTCATCTTTCCGCTGGCGAGCCATGCCCGATGCAGCCCATCGATTCGCTGCGCCGCAAAAGACCTCAGCCCGCGCCGGCTGCCTCCCAGGGCGCTGCGGGATTGCGGTCCGTGGAGCGTTTGCCCTACAGAGGAGAAGGCGGCATGGGCTGCGGGCTGAGGCCCTGAGCCCGGAGTCCGGGGTTCGAAGCCCCGTTCTGGGCCTGAGCAGGCCTGTTTCCATGGCTGCAAGCTACGACCTCCCGGGCAGGACACGCTCAGCTGGGCTCCCCTGCCCCCCTGCTCGGAGGGGCCGTCGGACAGCAGGGGCGTTGGGCGTGGGGCAGCTGGACGGTTTAGAGAGCCCATCGGGTCTCTGGCCTCTCCCTCCGCCCCTTGGAAGCTCCTCGGGGCAGGGACTCCTGGGCGGCAGGTGACACAGGCCGGGGGAGGCGGCGCTGCCCCACCTGCTCTCTGCGCCAAGGCCCCTGCCTGGGTCCTGCTCTTCCCTCGGCGCTCGGCATCAGGCTGAGGCTAGAGTGGGCCGGCCCAGGACTCGGAACCTCTGGGGCAGGCGCTCCGGGATTGGGGGGCTGCGGCCAGGCCGCCAGGCGCTCCGGGGTTGGGGGGCTGCGGCCAGGCCGCCAGGCGCTCCGGGGTTGGGGGGCTGCGGCCAGGCCGCCAGGCGCTCCGGGGTTGGGGGGCTGCGGCCAGGCCGCCTGGCGCTCCGGGGTTGGGGGGCTGCGGCCAGGCCGCCAGGCGCTCCGGGGTTGGGGGGCTGCGGCCAGGCCGCCTGGCGCTCCGGGGTTGGGGGGCTGCGGCCAGGCCGCCAGGCGCTCCGGGGTTGGGAGGCTGCGGCCAGGCCGCCTGGCGCTCTGGGGTTGGGGGGCTGGGGCCGGGGGACCAGGAGCTGCAGCAGGAGGCTCGGGGACTCTGGTGGGGAGGGGGCTCGGGCACACAGGAGGGGGCAGGGACCAGCCGCCCCAGAGGGTTGGCTCACACGCAGTCCATGCAGGGACGGTCTCTCGCCAGGTGTCTGTGCAGCTCCCAGCGCAGTGGGGCCTGACCTCGCCTGGGTCCCATGGAGGGGCCATCAGACATGCAATGGGACCGCACACCCTCGGGAAGGTTTTTCTCTGCGGCAGTTAGAGGCCCCCGGGGCAGAGCGAGGGGAAGGGAAGAAACGTCTCTGCCCTTAGCGAGGCTGCTCCGGCGGCCTACTGGACAGCGTTTTGTGCAGAGCCAGGGTCCTGGCTCCCCCACGACTCGGTTTCCCTGTCTGCTCGGGAGGGAAGAGAACGGGGCCATGGGACAGGAATGCCCCCGGATGTCAGCAGGGGCTGTGGGGCAGTGGAAGGGGGGGCCTGTGAGCTGTGGGGCACAAAAGCAGGCCCGGCCAGGCAGGATCAGCCTGGGCTCATCTAGCCCCCCGGCCTGTCTCAGGCAGGGCCGACAATCGATGCTTTGGTGCAAGAACTCGCAGACGTGGCTGGGAGCCAGTCAGCCCCCCAGGCAGGGCCCACCCCGCTAGAGATCTGCGGCCGCCCCAAAACCGGAGGTTTGGACCCCTGCCCTTGGCCCTTTGGCTTAGGCTCTGGGTGTTTCTCACAGCCAAAGTGCTGCCCTGCTGCCTTGTCCCGGGCTGGCCGGGAGTCCCGCGGGCTAGCGGGCCGGGTGTGGAAGGGGCCAGGAGCCAGGAACATCAGCGGCGGGAGGAGTGATGCGTCCCGGTGCCAGTGAGATCTGGCCCGTTGCGCCGGGAGCTGGACGGATGCCCAGGGACAGGCCGTCTCGCTGAGCTCCCACAGGGCAGGGCGGGAGGGGAAGGGGCTTGCCTGGGGTCACACCTCACGGCTTGTGGGGCCCAGCCTGCGCCCCAGCCACTGGGCCGCATCACCCCGTCGCTCAGGGGAGAGACCCGAGCCCCCGCCAGCTGGGAGTGGCTCTCGGGACCAGCCAACTCTCCCCCCCCGGTCACACCCCACGTGGCCCGAGCGCAGCGGGGGGCCCTTCCTGACAAGAGAGCACGACCGAGGGCTCCAGGCAGGGCCACGCAGCCGACCCCCTGGAGGACGCTGGGTGCTGGCTGACACGCTGTGGGGGCCGTGGCTCCCCTCCTGGCAGGTGACATGAGTTGGTGGGTCTCAGCCAAGGAGCCTCCCTCTCCTGAGAGGGGCACCCGCCAGCGCCCTCCCGCGGCGCCGCGCAGGCCGGGGCACAGGTGGCCTGTGACCTTGGTAACGGGTGTGGGGATCCCCCCGCGCCTGGCTGGCTGGGAACGGCCGCAGGGCCTGATCCAGCCCTTAATAAGTGAACGGTCACGGAGCTGCGCTTGATTGGCGACGGCTGAATTAAATGAGGCGCCAAGTGCCCCTCTGAAGGGCACAGCTGCCGGCTCGGACGCCAGCCTGCCTCGGGCAGGCCCCTGGCCGCCCGCTCCTGCCCCCTCGGACTCTGGACGTGGGATTTAGGGAGAGGCACCCGGCCCTCGCCCTCCCGGCTGGCGCCCGCTAGCGGCTCCGGGCGGCGTGTTGCAGGAGCCAGCCTGCAGGCCAAGCCCCGAGGAGCCAGTCCAAGGAGCCAGGCCCAGGGGATGCTTGCCCTGGGCTCCGTCCAGGGGCCCAGGACTGCTCCAGAGGCCAACGGGCCGTTGGCCCTGTACAGAGACGTGCGGCCCCACACGGCAGCTCTGCTCCCCACCAGCCCTCCCCCGTTTCCCAGCCAGGGTGACCTCCCCCCGCCCCCTCCCCACACAACCGCTCGGCCATGCTTAATATTTAACCCCATTTAATAGAGCAGCCGGTTTAATACGGGCGGAGGGCGCGGCAGATCTGGCAGGGCATGTAGCGCCAGCCCCAGACTGTCCCGTGCGGGCTGCGTTTCAAACATTAACCCGGGTTTGGGAAAGGGGGGGGGCTGTTTGCTTTGCCCCTTGGCCTTGGGCCCGTGGCGCTGGCCCAGTGCCCCGCGCCCTGCCCCCGCCGGCCCCCTCTGCCTCCCACTCGGCTCCTGGGTTCTCCGGAGCCTGGAGAAAAAGCCGGCTTTCTGATCGGTGAGGTCCCACCCTGGCTTGTGTCTGCCTCTCCCTCCAGCCTCCTCAGGAAGGAATTTGCCCCAGCCACCATCCTGGGAGGCTGGGCAGGATCTGCACCCCCGTCTTCCAGGCTGGGAAACTGAGGCACGGGCTGACTCAGTGACTTGCCCAGTGTTGGACAAAGCTGTCTATGGCCAAGGCAGGATGGGAATCCGGGTCTCTGGCATCCCTCCGCCACACGGCCACCCCCACCCCTAGCGCTGTCACCGGGCATTGTTCCACCGCCTCTCCTTCTTCGCGCCCCTCTCCTTCAACCTGCAGTCCCTCTCCCCCTGAAAATGCCCTTCCCCTGCTCCCTCCCCTTCACTCCTTCCTTCTGCCCCCCCAGCGGCTCTGTGCACTCCTGCGGGCAGCCAGGGCATTTCTGCCTTGGCAGGGGGAGCCCAGATGAGGAAAGAGGGGTCACAGGGAGGCTGCTGCCGGGCTCAGACAGGGCCCCAGTGTGACGGATCCCCGTGTGTGGCACTGCCCCGATCCGACACGCGGCAAGACACCGACATCACCACAGCCAGCATCCTCTGAACACTCCACCTCCGCCCAGCAGCCCCAAGAAGCCTAATTTTCCCTCCCACGTCGTCCCCGTGAGCCCGGGCAGCTGCTAATGTGCATTGGAGGCGTGACACAAATTCCCAGCAGGCATCTGTCCGTCAGCCAGGAAATCCCGTGTCCACCCCCTCCCCCCCAGACCTCTGGCCGTGTTCTCTAGCACCCGGCAGCACAAGGCGCTTTGCAAACTCCCTGCGCCCAGCGCTGGGGCGGAACGTGGCAGCGATTTCATGGGGACGCCGTGAACTATTCCGGCCTCCCCAGCTCGTCCAAGCAGGCAGCAGAATTCCAGGGCGTTCAGAGATGGGCAGATGACGGGCCAGACGGCCCGCACCCAACCCTGAGCTAAACATTGCAAGGGAAGGAGAATCCACCTCTACTTTCGGGAGACTGCTCCTGTGATTCACTGCTCCCACGGTGACAAGGAGCCGCCTGGGATCCCGGCCAAATGTGTCCGGCCCCAATGGCCAGTCGCTGATCGTGTTCGACCTGTGTCACCCAGCCTGAGAGCCATGATTGGTTCCATGGAGGCGCCTTGAGACTGGGATTGCGGCATCCCCGTCACCTGCTCTCTGATCCCTGGCTCTCCCCCGGCCGGGCAGGTTTGCCAGCCCTTTGGTTGTTCTCCTGGCTCTGCCCTGACCCCACGGCAATTTTAGCAACGTCCTTCCGGAATTGCGGGCACCCAACCCCCAGCGACGGTCGCACCAGCACTGAGGACAGCAACACAATCACCGCTCTGCTCCCACGTGAGAGTCCCCTGTTTCCGCACCCCAGGGGCACGTTAGCACTTTTGGCCTCAGCACCACTGGCTAATCATGCGCGGCTGATTAGCCGCCCTCCCCCCCAGGATCACAGCTTGTCAGGACGGAGCCCCCCACCCTGTACATGTGGCCTGCAGGCCTTGCTCCCAGAGGGATACATGTCCGGAGCTGGCCACATTACAACACGCATTTCTGCTCACACCGTTTACCCCACGCTCCAGATAGCCCTGAATCAGTGACTTGGCCGCTTCATTATTTACCCTTCCCCCGTTTTGCTGTGTCCAGCTGATTACAGAGGCGGGGCGAGTCCTGTCTGTAGAGGCGGGAAGCCTGGGATCCGATACGTTAGAGAGGAGGCGAGAAAGAGGGACAATGACAGAGGGATGGAAAGTGGCGAATGGCGGAGGGGACAGGGGAGGCTGCTTTTTGCCCAGCCATGTGCAGGGCCCAGGGATGCTCAGTGGAAGGGAGCTTAAGCTGGGAAGGCAGCAAATGTACAACCGATGGCATGATTAGTTTTTCCCACACAAGGTCCAAACGACCAGTGGAACTCCCTGCCACATGATATTGCGGAGGGCAAGTGCCGAGCCGGCTCCACAAAAGGAGGTGAATACAGAGGCTATCCAGCCTCAAAATCACAGGGATGGAAAGCAATTCAGAGCACTGGAAGGGACCTGACCCCTCCTACTGCACGGAACGAGCCCCTCTCCTGCAGGGGGCAGACAGAAACTCACCCCCTGAATGAATAACTCCTCCATAGGGATCTCATCTCTCCCGTGAGTGATGCAGACCCCCAGAGGCAGGATGAGGCCCTGGAAAGTCCTAAATTCCGGTCTTGGGACGGTGCCGAATCCGGCCGACACTGAGGCTCCCAGATTGCAGCTGCCCTAGCCCCGCCCTGCCCCTCCTGCTGCTTCCTTCCCGTCGCCCATGGGTGTGAAAGTGACTAGAAAGCGACGTGCCCGGGAGCGCAAGCGCACGTGGAAGCCTGGATGGGGGCACGCAGGGCCTCCCCTGTCCCATAAACTCAGGGGCGGGAAGGCTGAATTGGAACCACAGGGCCCAGATTCTGCGGTCAGGGAGAATCGGAATCGGGGCCCGAGCCCAGCGGCGTCCCCTCCCCGGAAGGCACTTGCAGCCGGCCGGGACTCACCACACAGGTCTCCTAGTGCAGCCGCAGGGCCCCCTCCCACTCCATCCCTGCAGCTGAGGAAGGATGCAGGGCTAGGACTGCTTGGTGGGGGGGTCCCTCTCAGCCCCCCTCCCCCCCACAGCCCCTTCCCTCCCAGCCCTGCTCCGCCACCCCCCACGTCCTCCGCAGCCCCTGCGATTAGTTCATGGCTGAAGACGACAGGAAGTCAATGAAGGGATTTGTTCAGGTTAACCTCTTTGACCTGCTGGCTCCTCCGAGCTTGACAGGCCTGGGCTGCTTCCCCGCCCCGCTCGCTCCCGCCTGCTCCCTTCCCCTAAGCCAAGGAGAAGGGAACCCCCGGGCAGCCCCCTCGGCTACCGCCGGTCCGGTCCTGCCGTTCACCTGCCGGGAGCCAAGGCGCTCTGGCCAGCCGCGGACCAATCCCGCGAGCGCTCCCGCCTTTACACCCCGGCGGGCGATGCACCCACTTCTGGGGCGGGGCGGCTGTTGGCCAGCCACACGGGGCCGCTGCCGTGTGGGACGGGACGCACGGACTCTCTGGCCGCCTGCCTGGCGGGGGCGGGGCGCAGGCTTAGGGGATCCAGCTGCTCCTTTGCCAGCCACGCGCTCCCTCATCCTCCTGGGATCGCCAGCCATTTGGGTGCGGAAGGGGCCGGCCCTTTGGATAAACAGGAAGGCGCACAGGAACGCCCGGCTCTAAGCAAACAAGGGAAGGAAGGGGGCACTGCTCTGACTACAGCATCCCCCACCTGGGCTCAGCAGCATTTCCCCTGGGGTACCCAGCTCATCCCCCGGGGCTGGCCGCCAGGCACCAAAAGGGCCCAGAGCCAGAGCCGCCCGGTGCCCGCTCACGGCTCTACACTGCCGCCCGACAGACGCCCCTGGTTCCTTCCTCTCGGTAATCGCCCCAGCTCGGAGCGCAGCGGGTGTTTGGATAAGCACAGCTGTTATTGGCATTTCTGAACAATGAGGGAATCTCTGCCCTGGAGAGCGGTGGAAGGAGCAGGAGTCAAGTCAGGCAAAGCGCAGGCAGGGTCCCTCCATCCCAGCCGGGCAGCTCTCCGGGGCTCCGTGCCGCTCCTGCGCCGAGCCGACGCCTGCGAGGGGCTGGGCTGAGCCCAGTGACCTCGGGGCACGTGTGTCCCCCGAGCCCACGGATTCGGGCGCTGCAAAACGCCGCGCAGTCGCCTCCTCCGGCAGGCAGGGCAGAGCCGCACTGCGACCTGGCAGGTGGGCCACCGCCGGGAGGCGGAACGGGCTGCCAGCGTCCGTCTCGCCGCCCCCGGGAAAGCTCCCCCGCGGCATACAGCCAAGGAAACAGAGCCCGAGAGAGACTCCAGGCCGCCCTGAGCCGGGACTGCAACCCATGGGAAAACTGCTAGGGAGTGACCCATCCGAGTCCCCCGCTAGGAAAGGGTGCTGCCCAACCCACTGTGACCACTACCCACCGCTGCCCAAATTCCCCTCGGCCGCCGCCTGCCTAGGCCCCGGCCGCACCCAGCCCTGCTGAGCCGCAGAGAGCGGACAGGTTCCCGACCCAAAGCAGCGCCCTCCACGGAGCCCAGACAGCGCTGCTGCCTGACAGGCGCGAGCCTGCCCGCGCGGGTGGGAACTGGCAGCTCCCGCCAGGCCCCGGCCGTTCGGCTTGTGGATCAGTCAACGTGGCGTCTGCACATGGGGCCAAGTCTGGGAATCGGCTTAAATAAAACGTGTTAGGGAGAAAGGGAGCTCCTGCCGGCTCGCCAAGGCATCTCCACACACCGGTCCGCAGCCGGGCCAGAAGGGCGGGGTTTGTGCCCCGGCCAGGGCTTGCAAACACGGAGAGACCAAGTGTGCAGCCCAGATCAGCATGGGGTGGATGCCCATGAAAACACAAGCCAGCCGGGCCCGGGGCAAAGGGACAGGAGACGGGAGGGCACCGTGGGGGCATCAATCGGAACCGAGTGAGGGGCTGCAAAGAGCCCAGACCCAGTTGGCCCCACTGATCTCCTGCCACCCCCCCTCTGCCCGCTGCCCGGTGCAACGGGGCAGTTCTGGCGGCCTGCAGAGGTGCCGGGGGCGTCGCTCCTGCCACGTGCAGGGCCAGCGAGCTCCCGGTTGAAACCGGCGGGTGATAAATTGCCTTGATCCGGCACCTTTGGCCGCCGCACTTACCCTCTGTGCCCTGCCCCCTCCCCGGGGACGTACCCCACACAGCTGCGGAGTCCAACAGGAGCAAGCCTCCTTCCCGGACGCCAGCCGGCCTGGATCACAGCCTGACACCGAGCTGCAGGGCTTGGAACCTGTTCGCCCTTCCTCAGTTTCCCCTTGGGGAGGGGACCGGGTGTTTGCTGCATCCTGGGGCTTGGTGGCCTTACTGCAGGGAGCAGCTCCGAGAGGCCAGCTGTTCTCACCTGATCTCCACTCACAGGCCCGCAGTGCAGGGCAGTGTGTGTGCCCGGAGACAGACACTGTCCTGGCTCAACAGACCCACAGCCCAAGGGGACCTACAAGGGACAAAGAGCTGGGGAGGAGCTGCCTGAGGTGCCAAACCCACACGCTTTTTAGGGAGGCTGGGTCCCTAGAGCACTGAAGCAGCTGCAGGCAGCATGGCCCAATGGGTAGAGCAGGCCGGCTGGGACTCTGGGGAGCTGGGTTCTTGCCCTAGTTAAGTCATGTGACCAGGGGCAAATCATCTCCCCTTTGCCAGCTTAGGCTGTAAACCCTTCAGGGCAGGAAATGGGTCTGTGGAAGCCCCTATGACACAACGAATGGACGATTGTCTGCAGCCCTGACAGGTGCCATCCTGTTTCCCCTGGCTCCGTCCCTGTTCCCTGGGGTCCGTCCCATCTCCATCTCCACTGGGTTCTGCCCCATCACCCCAAGAGCCCCGCCAGGGTCCGTCCTGTCCCCCCGATTGCCCCGTGGGAGGGCTGAGGAACGGCTGAAGCCGCAGCCCTGACATGGGACGGAGGTGAGGGGCAGCCCCCGGGGAGGCTGGAGGCAGCATCGGCCTGGCCCCATGCCCCGTTGTAAGGCAACCCGCCGGGCGGTGGAGCAGAAAGGTGGGGCTCTGCGTGTGCACAGGGTGCGGGAGCCCCCCTTATCCTGCCCCACTCGGACGCCCTGCAGGCCAGGCACTGCCCCCTGCCCAGGGACGGGCGCCCAAGCCAGCTGCGGGGCCAGGGCCAGGCTGAGCCTGGCGAGGCCCTACACTGCCCCCCCAGACTGCTCGCCCTGCCCCCCAGCACAGACTGGCTCACGGACCTTCTACTGGGCAGCCTGTGGCTCCTGCTTCGTGGGTGCTGTGCCCTCCCCGTGGCTCCAGAGCCGCCCTTCCCCTGCCGTGGCTCCACGGGAGGGCGGGGCAGGAGTCTGCCCGGTTCAGCAGGCAGGACCGGGCCTGACCTGCCCCAAACACCGGGCTGCCTTGGACCCAGAGCCCCCCTCTGCTCCTGTTACAGGGACGGGGCCTGCGCCACTCCCTCCCCCCCCCGTCCTTCCTGCGGCAGCCAGCCTCCCCTATCACGGATCAGGGCTCTGCCAGATGGACACCACAGGCAACTGCTGCCACCACGCAGACCTGAGGGGGCAGACCTGAGGGGGCAGACCCCACCCTGCACCCAGCGCCCCCAGGCAGCCCCGGGTCCGATCTCCAAGCTCCTCCCTCCCCCCTCCCAGAGCCAGAACCCGACTCCCAGCTCCTTGCTCTGACCGCTAGGCCCCACTCCCCTGCCAGGGAGGGTCTGACATGCTGAGCGGATGGTCCGCGCGTCCCAGGGAGGGGCCGAGAGAAATGCCCGAATCCCAGGGCTCCGGCTGCCCGGATGCGGCTGCTGAGGGTGAGAACCGATGGGCAGAGCTGACCCAGGACAGAGCCCCGTGAGCGAGTCAGCACCTGCCCCCGCCTCCCCCCCAACCCGCTGGGCTCCGAGAGGGTTGGCCTAGTGGTTAGAGCACTGTGCTCGGTGCTGGACCAGACTCGGGTCCCGTTCCTCCATGGCCAGTCACTGGGCGCCACCCTCCCCTGCAAAGGGGCAGGGAAATTCGTGCCCCTCAGAGCAGCCTGGCTCCAGCAGGGCCTGCAATCTGGGCAGCTGCTGGAGGTTGCACGCAGAGACCAGCTGCTGGGTGGGGCTGAGCCCCGCGGCAGCTGCCCAGAGGCCACCCAGCTGCTAGCTCCAGTCGCTGGTGGCTGGGGCTGAAACGCAGCCAGTGGCCCCCGCCCTGAGCCAGGCCCAGAGGCATTCCGGGCTCCGGACCCCCTGCCAGGGTGGTGGGAGCGGGACCCACTGCTCAGAGAGGTGGACCAAGTGGTGGCACGCTGTCCTACCTGAAACAGCCCCTGCCAGCCCCACGGCATCACCAGCCAGGCCCCCTGCCCCTCCCATCTTCCCCAGGCTGGCCGGGTCCAACACACCTCACCTCCCCCCACCTCCAGCCGGTCCTGCCCCCCACCTTCTCCCACCTCCAGCCGGTCCTGCCCCCCACCTCCAGCCGGTCCTGCCTGCCACCTCCTCCCACCTCCAGCCAGTCCTGCCCCCCACCTCCTCCCACCTCCACCCGGTCCTGCCCCCCACCTCCTCCCATCTCCACCCGGTCCTGCCCCCCACCTCCAGCCAGTCCTGCCTGCCACCTCCTCCCACCTCCAGCCAGTCCTGCCCCCCAGCTCCTCCCACCTCCAGCCGGTCCTGCCCCCCACCTCCAGCCGGTCCTGCCTGCCACCTCCTCCCACCTCCAGCCAGTCCTGCCCCCCACCTCCCCCCACCTCCAGCCGGTCCTGCCCCCCACCTTCTCCCACCTCCAGCCGGTCCTGCCCCCCACCTCCAGCCGGTCCTGCCTGCCACCTCCTCCCACCTCCAGCCAGTCCTGCCCCCCACCTCCAGCCAGTCCTGCCTGCCACCTCCTCCCACCTCCAGCCGGTCCTGCCCCCCACCTCCAGCCGGTCCTGCCTGCCACCTCCTCCCACCTCCAGCCAGTCCTGCCCCCCACCTCCAGCCAGTCCTGCCTGCCACCTCCTCCCACCTCCAGCCGGTCCTGCCCCCCACCTCCTCCCACCTCCAGCCGGTCCTGCCCCCCACCTCCAGCCGGTCCTGCCTGCCACCTCCTCCCACCTCCAGCCAGTCCTGCCCCCCACCTCCTCCCACCTCCACCCGGTCCTGCCCCCCACCTCCACCATCTCCCCGGTTTTTCCTCCTCCCCATCTCCCCAGCCCAGAACTAGTGGCTGGTTCACTGCCTCTCTGTGGCGGGTCCCACGCAAAAGGGACCTGCTGAAGCCGTAGGCCGGGCGAACGCAGCAACCGTAGCATAAAAGCGGCCTGCACTAGAGCACCTCGGGGGCAGGCCGGCGGCTCATCTCAGCCCTGGCAAGGAAGGGGAGGCTCTCTTCTCAGCCACGAGTGAAATGCAGCCACCTCTGGGGTGGGCGGCAGGCATGGCGACCGCAAACAGCCCCCGCCCGAAGCCGCCCGGGGCTGGACGCCGCTGGGAGACCAGAATGAAAAGCTCTGTTCTTAGGGAAACCTGCCGTGGGCGCTTGGCTGCCCACAGGTGGCTGGGACCAAGGTTTCGGGCCCAGTGAGGGAGCAACCTCTGCCCCGGGTGGGGACTCAGGGCGGAGTCGAACCGCGGGGAAAGCAGCCAGCGCGGGACCCTCGGTACCGACTCGGTCACCCCACAGCTCCCCCGCGGCTCCCCGCCCAGCCCGGCCCCTGCTCGGTTTCCAGGAGGGGATGGGATGGGAGGGCTTCCCCGCACACTAAGAAGGGAAACCCGCCGCCAGGGCCGCCGGGTGGAGACGGAGGGGCCGGTCCTCCCCGGCTGTGCGATCTGGGCAGGACGCAGGCAGCTCCGCGCCGGTAGCCACGTGGAGAGGGAGCTGAAATGAACGACCAGGATGGGCAGGGGCCCCGCCGGCCTGCGGACTATCCCAGCCTGGGCTCCGCCGGCCACGCTGCCTTCCCAGTACGGATCTTAACTAGCGGCTAATTGACTAGTCGAGTAGTCGACGGGATTTCCATCGCCGAGTCGATGGGCACGTCCGCATTCCTCCTTGGAAACGTACAAAGGCCGTGTACATTTCAAAGGAGGAAGGAGAACTCTGTGTCGAGCCGGGGGCTGGTGCGAAGTCCTCCTGACTCCCGCTGCAGGCCGGGGCCAGCTTTGAAATGTGCCAGAGTTTCCAGCGGCGGCTCTTGTGCATTTCGAAGTGGAAGCGCAGCATGGAGCCGGGCCCACGGGGGGGGGGGGCGCAGAGTCCCCCGCTGACCCTGGGCTCCGTGCGGCGCTGCCGCTTTGAAACGCCGCGGCGGCATTTCCAAGGAGCACCGCTGCACAGCGGAGGGTAGCCCTGCGCAGAGGGTGGGGCTTGCATGTCTGGCTGTATCTCTGCCTGTCCCGGGTCCCAAATGGAGCCAGGCGCGGGGAGTGGAGGCCCAGGACACAGCTGACGGATGGTGCTTGGTCTCTGAGAGCGTCTCCAGGCCCTGGCAGGGGGATCGGCCACCCCTGGGCCCCTCCACCTCCCAAAGCTTGGAGCGTGGCAAGCGGGGCCCCCAGCCATACACCTCCCAGCAGCCCCTTGGGGGCGTCCTGCCCACACTGTGCCAATCCCACTGGGCAGAGCTGCTCAGAGGGGCCCTCGGGAGTGTTCCCCCTCCATCCAGGGCCCTGCCCCCTCCCCTTGGCTCTGCCCCCCGGCTCGGAGACCATCCCCCATTCTCATGGGAAGTCGGGGCTGGCCCCCCAGGGAGGCCCAAAGCCCAGCTCTGGGGCTGACGCGTGGGTCCCCGCTGGCCCCGCGCCCCCGTGGGGCTCTGGCCTGCCCAGCAGGGGAAGGGTTAACCCTCCGTCTCTGCCCCCCTCCTGCCTCTCACTGAATGAGAAGCCCGTATTTCTAGAGCAAACAGGGTGGGTGTGGGTGGGCCCTAACAAAGGGTGGGCCTGGGCCCCACGCCCACCCTGACCCACTGGGACTTCCCTGCATATGTGCCCCACACAGATCTACACAACAGCAAACACCATGCCTGGGAGTGACACCCCAGTCCCCCTGCCAATCCCAGCCCCATGCCCCGTCCCGCCCCTGCCAATCCCACTGCCACGCCCTGGCCCACCCCCCCTGCCGATCCCAGCCCCACGCCCCGTCCCGCCCCCCCGCCGATCCCAGTGCCACGCCCCGTCCCGTCCCCCGCCGATCCCAGCGCCACGCCCCGGCCCGCCCCCCTGCCAATCCCAGCCCCATGCCCCGGCCCGCCCCCCCCGCTGATCCCAGTGCCACACCCCGGCCCACCCCCCCGCCGATCCCAGTGCCACACCCCGGCCCGCTTCGCCCCTGTCCCACCGATCCCAAACTTGCGCCCCGGCCTCCCCCTGCCGATCCCAGCCCTACATGCCAACCTGTCCCCCTGCCAATCCCAGCCCCTGCTCTCCAGCATATCTACCTCTCCCCCCAGCTTAGTGTCATCCGCAAACCTGCTGTGGGTGCAATCCATCCCTTCCTCCAGGTCATTAATAAATATGTTGAACAAAACTGGCCCCAGAACCGATCCTTGGGGTGCCCCGCCTGACACCACCCGCCAGCCATGGGTGAGATGAGACAGAGGGTAAAGCAGAGCCTGACTGACCTTCTCCGCTTGCTCATGGCTCTGCCACGTTTCCTCGGACACCCTCAGAGGTGGCTGCATTTCGGTGGCGCTCGAAATGAGGCCTGTGTAAGTCTGTGGGGCGCTGGAGGGTCCCCTGGGCTGAGAGGTGCTATGCTGAGTAACTATTATTCCTAATGAAGAGCTGGGAGTAAATACACCTGCCACATTGGGCCCATTCCATCCCTGGCGTAAGCCCCCCAAGCCATAGGCCCTCCCGGCAGCTGGCCCGGGAACAGGGAATTCACTGAGCAGGCCCACGCCGCGCCTGCAATTCAGCCTTTGTCACTGGGCACTTCAGCAACCCCGCACAAGAGTTAAGGGCACCGCAGGGACCCGCTCCCCGGGGCCCAGCTCAGCCCAGCGGGTGCCCTTTCGCCCACAAATCCAAGGTGGAAATCGCCGCCGCGCTGGTCTAAGATTTCCCTTCTCCGCAACCCCGGCATCCGCCAGGCCAGCCGCCCCGTCCCGGCAGCCCAGCCAGGCGGGGCATGATGCTGCGGAAAGCCAGTTCTCCCCAGGCAGGCTGCAAAGGGGGCAGCCAGGACTCTCGCATGGTCCCTCACTAGCTCCTGACCGTCCCCGAGCCAGAATCAGTCACGTTCAGGCCGACTCCCCGTGGCCAGAGCTGGGCGGCCCATGGGATTGGGCTGCCCCCGGCCTGGTTCGCTGGACCTGCTCCTGGGCAGATGGGGCACGGCCCTCCAGCGGGTCTCCGGAGGATGCAGGGAACGCGTCCACCAGAACTGGCGGGTCCCAGCCCATCCGGGGCGAGCCGAAAGCAGGAGCGGAGGCAGCAGAGGAGGGAGCGGAGTGGGGGGAGCATCCCCTTGGCCTCTCCTCCGCCCCAGTATTGGGGCCTGGCCTGCAGCCATGGCAATGGTGCGCTCCCTGGGCCACAGCCGGTCCCAGGGCTCTGGGCGTCAGTCAGCCTGGGCTTGCAGGGACACTGCCGCTGCAGTGGGTGCGGATTTGGCCCCCGGGAGAGGCCCAGGGCTGAATGAGCCGGAGACCGTGGCCCCTCGCCCCAGAACCGGCCCGCGCTGGCACCGAGCGGGCGGGCCCCTGCCTTGCTAGCCTGGAACTTTCCGCCGCATCTGGTGACGCGGGGACCCATTTGCTGCTCCCTCCTCCCCTCCGCAGAACGACCCTCCCAACAGTCACCAGCCGCAACCTCCCCTCCGGGGAGACCAGCCGCCAAGCAGCCCCGGGTGCTTCTGGTGCATTAGCGCCCTCCGACCAAATGGGGAAACCGAGTCACGGAAGGGTGGTGGCAGGGCCAGGGCAAGGCCTCAGGGGGCTGAGCTGCCAGACTGAGCCGAGCACGACACCACCTGCTCCATATCGCTCACCCGCGACACCGAGCAGGGAGCTGGCCCCAGCCATCGCATTTTACGCCAGTCCCTGCCTGCTTGACGCCCAGGTGGCCCAGGGGGTGCCCGCCCCAGAGCTCCTGCCCCTCACCCAGCGGCCCCTAGGGCGACTCCCCTCCAGGAAACCCCGTTCCCAGGCCCCCTGAGCCAGAGCCGAGCCCATGTCAGCCCCTCAGGTGGGCGGGACAGGACCCCACGAGCCACGGCCCCCAGGCCTGGTGGGATTTCAGCCCATCCCGCCAACCCGCCCGCCCCCTTCCGTCGGGAGCTCAGCTCCGGCCCCCCGCACCCTCGCCAAATCCGCCCTGTCACTCAGCAGATGTGCTGGCTCCCTGCTCACTGGAGCTGGCCTGATCCCAATTTCCGCTGGCAGCTCCCCCAGGAAATCGCCGCCACCGTTGCCTCGCGCGGCCAGCGAGTCACCCAGGCAGAGAACTCATCTCAGGCACCAGGCCGGCCCCGGGCTCGGGAAATTGCTTCCCCCAGCTCCCGCGCCCGCCTCCCCCCCAACAACCCTGTGCTTCACCCATCCCCCGCCCCATCTCCTCCATGCTGCCCGCTCCTCTCGCCCACGCAGCCCCTCTGCTCTTCGCACCCTGGATTGCTTTCGCCGCGTCCTGCTCCCCGCCCGCTCCCCCTCCCCATCCTCGCCGCGCAGAACAGGGGGATCGGCGGGGGGGCACCACCAGCCGCAGGCCGGCGCTGCCCCTCACGGGGCCGCGGGGGTCACAGCGGAGTCGGGGCGCCTGAAAACCCACTTGGAGGCGCATTTATGCTGATTCGCATCCCTGAGTTACACCCCCTACGCAGACACTCCCCCTTATGCACTTGCACACACACCACAGGTGTATGCAGGCACACACCCCTTATGCACTTGCACACTCACCATAGGAGCATGCAGACACACGTATGCACACACCTATGCCCTTGCACACACACAACAGGCGCATGCAGACACACACACACACCCCTTCTGCACTTACACACACACCACAGGCACATGCAGACAAACATACACACACACTTTATGCACTTGCACAGACACACACACCCTTTATGCACTTGCGCACACACCACAGGCACCTGCAGACACACACATGCACCCACCCACGCATGCACAGACATGCACCCACACCCAGACACACATGTGCCCAGATACCCACGGGGGTGTGTGCAAAGACACCTACATGCTCACGCCGCCCAGACACGCATGGCCATGTGCGTGCACACCCACCAAGACACGCGCACACTCCCCCCATGGGGCTGGGGCTCCATTTGGTATGGGAACCGCTCCCGCCCAGCGCACGCGTGGCTGGACAGCAGACAAGGCTGCCCGGGGCGGCTGGGCGCAGGAGCTGCCACGAGAAGCCACTTAGCGACCCCCGGGGCTGGCCGGGCAGTGGCTTAATGCACCGACCTTTCACTCCCCAGCCCTGAGCTCTGCTCCCCCCTCGGCCCGGCTGCCCTCCCCCCGCTGGCCAGGCTCCATGATAGGTGGCCCCACTGCTCCCCCTCCCCACAGCAGGGTCCGGGCCTCGGCCGTTCCAGCCAGGCAGCCCTGGAAGGAAACGCAGCCGGCCCCACCCCTGCCGGCCCCACCCCCAGCTGGAATGCATCCAGAGACCTTTCACTGCGCCCCACGGCCCGCCCCGCACACCTGCGTGGAAGGGGCAGCAAGGCTGGGGCAGGCGAGGGGTCAGTCACACCCCAGGCTCCCGCATTGGCAGCATCAGCCTGCGTCCCGCCTGCCCCGGGCACTCCCCTTCCCCTCCCCCCCCCCCGCCCACCTGTCCCAGACTGCCTGCCCCGGGCTCTCCTCCCCCCCCCCCCCGCCTGTCCCAGACCGCCTGCCCTGGGCTCTCCTCCCCCCCCCCCCACCTGTCCCAGACCGCCTGCCCTGGGCTCTCCCCTCTCCCCCGCCTGCCCCGGGCACTCCCCTTCCCCCCCCCCGCCCACCTGTCCCAGACTGCCTGCCCCGGGCTCTCCTCCCCCCCCCCGCCTGTCCCAGACCGCCTGCCCCGGGCTCTCCCCTCTCCCCCGCCTGCCACGGGCTCTCCCCTCCCCCCCCGCCTGCCCTGGGCTCTCCCTTCCCCCCCACCCCTGCATTAGGGCTGCACAGCGGAAAGAACTGACCCTGCTTAGAGGGAAATTGGAACTAGCTATAAACCACAAATACACACGCACACCACACACACATACCCACACCCACCACACACATACACAACACCCACACAGAACATACCATACACACGACACGACACACAACACAGGAAACACATCAACACACATACACTGTGACGTAGTGGGGGGGGGGGCTGTCTGCTCTGTACCCCGGTGCCCCCACCTGGCTGCGCTGTGGGATTCCCACGGACTCCCCCACATGTGGATTGGGCCAGACACCTCATCCCAGCCTGAGCAGGTAACAAGGCTCTTCCGGGGGGGGGATGGCACCTGGCTGGGGGGCAGGCCTGGGAGCTGGGCCGTCTGGGCTGGGGGAAGCGTGAAGGAAGCAGACTAAGTCCAGGACAGGGGGGTTCAGGGGCCTGTGAGCCCCTCCCCCCAAGAGGACGAGGCTCTGCCCTGGCTCCTCTGTCAGCATCAAGATTGTGCCGCGCCGTATCTCTGAGAACCGATAAAATCTCCTACTCAACTGCCTGACTGAGTCACGTCTTGCTGCGGACGGGGGTGCAGAGTTGGGGGCTCCCCAACACGCCATCACATACACACACAACACACATGACACGCACACACCCATACACACACACCGCACATGACACACACACACGGACAAAGGGGAAGCCGAGTGCAAGGAATACAACTTAGAAGACACTCGCCTTGCCCAGGGAGCTGCAGAGGGGCACAAGGAGAACACAACGGTGGGCAGAGTTAAGGACGCTCAGGGCTTGTCTGGCCGGCAGGTTAGGGGGGGGTCTATCTGTCGCTCAGCGGCGTGAACAGGCCGCAGCTCCCCGAGTGGCGTGAGTTACCCCCAGCTCAGTGCCGGCGTGGCCGCGCCGGCGAGGAGTCACGGCAGAGAATCAAGCCGTGGAGCACCAGAGCATCGCTGCGGCAACCCTGCGGCCAGGGCGGGTGACCACGATCCGAGGGGGATGCTGGGAAGATAGAGGGGGCTCCCGGAAGAGCCCCGGGAATGAGGATTGGGCTGGGAAAGCTATGAGAGTCTGTTCCGTAAGCGCGACGAAGAGAGGGCCGCGGGGTGACGGGGTCCCAGCCGGTCGGTACCGACACGGGCACACACACGGGATGACGGAGGGCTCACTGATCGAGACCCAGCAGCTGGAAGAGGAACCTGGACAAAGCCAGGGGAGAAAGGTGGCTCGTGCTTTCACGGTGAGGGCCACTAGCCAGTAGAACAGTTCACCGGTCCCTGGCTTGTGCTAGGGGGGAGCACGGAGTCCTCGTAGGGGCTCGTGCAAGGCGCACGCAGTGGGCCCCACCGGCTGTGCCTGAGGACGACTCCCAGGGTGACCTCACATGCCCATCTCTGCCAGCTCTAACCCTGGCCCATAAATCCCTGGGCGATGGCCGTTGGCACCCAAATGGCTGCTCGCCCTAGTGTCTGAGCCCTATGTAGCCATTCCCGGAGGTCTCCCAACACCCCAGGGAGGCAGGGCACGGCCAGAAACCCCATCGCACAGATGCACAGGCTGATCAAGGAACTTGCCCAGGTCATACGGGAAGTCAGTGGCAGAGTGGTGAATGGAACCTAAGTCTTCTGCAGGCACACTAGCCCTGCACTAACCTTCCTCTCTAGATTGTGCCTGGTTAGGGGATGTACACACCTGGGCCCTGCAGACTGGGGCCAGCCCCGCCCTGGCAGTCCCAGCAGGCACTGGGAAGAGCCCAGTGGAGGAAACCTGGCAGCCTGGATCCTGTCCCAGCCCTGCAGGGGTCCTTGGGCAGGATGGAAATTAGCAGATTTGCCCCCGGCTCCGAGCACTTTGCTGAGAGGCGAGGCCAGCCCAGCCCAGCCCAGCCAAGGAGCTCCCGGGCTCTGCCTGCTGGCCCAGCCCTGAGCGTGAGAAGGCGGCAGCTCCCCTGCCAACGTCTCACCTGGCCCTGCCGCCGCTGCCCCATTCTCCAGGTTTCCCCAGCAGCTGGGGGGTGCCGGAGGTGTCCTGCTCCTCTGCTCCCACTCAAGACTGCTCACCAAGCTGGCGTATCCACGCCAGATGTGCAGCCAGTCCATACGTGGGGGTTGGGGGGCAACTCACGACAAAGGCGCCTGTGCAACGATACTCGTGCAAGGGGGTGTGCCCAGGCACTGGGGGTGCACGAGCATGCCAGGGTGGCGGGGCACAGGCCCGAGGGTGGGCAAGCCAGAAGCGGGAGCGTGCATTTGCGGGCGTGTAGGCAAGAGCTCCTGGATCCCCGCCTGGGGGGCCCCTTCTGGGTCTGGCGGGGCGGCCACTGGGTGGAATGCAGAGACCACACACTCTGCAGGAGCCGAGAGCGGCCGCACTCAATCCAGGGCCAAGGCTGCAGGGCGGCCAGAGCTCCCCTC
This sequence comes from Pelochelys cantorii, assembly GCA_032595735.1. Taxonomy (NCBI): domain Eukaryota; kingdom Metazoa; phylum Chordata; order Testudines; family Trionychidae; genus Pelochelys; species Pelochelys cantorii. The sequence continues at coordinate 18,219 of CM064330.1, read as the reverse complement.
TCGCCCCTCCGGGCTGAGTCTGAGCATGTCACACGGCAAAGCCAGGCCTTCCCTGGGGCGGGGGAGAGCACGGTCCAGTGGGGGGTGGGTGGGGGAGCTCCTCTGTGCGCTTGATTCGCTGAGGCGTCCAGCCACTGCAGCTGCCCCCAAAAGACTCTTTTGCTGGAGCCCCTGCGTGGCCGGCCCGTGCCCAGAACAGCCCCGTTCTTGTGAAACGGGAGGCCAGCCGGCCTTCGTGCGAGAGCCGCAGCTCTCTCCGGGAAACCTCGCCACGCTCCTTTGTAACATCCACCTCCCCAGCTTCCCCTTGGATCCTGGCCCCGGGGCGCAGCGCTCGTGGTTCTGCCTAAGCAAGGCAGATGAGTCATACGTGACGGGCTTGGGGCTTGGTTTGTCCACAGCTCTATGCCCTTCAAAGATCCGGTGGCCTTCAGAAGCCCCCATACACGTGAGACAGTCGGCGGCATCAGCCAGCCCAGGTTGGGTCCGGAACGTTGTAAATTTCACCAGGCAGTCCCTGGCAGTGCCGGATTCCACCTGTGGCTTCCTGGAACCAAATGCTGCCCAGGTTCATGGTGTATTGAATAACATGGGTAGTCTCTGCAGCGCTGCTAGAATTAGCAAAATACAATCTCTCTATTGAAAAGGCAAATACAACTCTTCCCTTATCGCACGGCATTTAAAAAAAAAAAACTTTCTACAGCTAAGGAAATTCCCCGATCAAAACCTTTGATCAGTGAATGAAGCCGACAACAACGACCTGAAGAACATGTGGTGGTTACTCCGATAAAAAAGGGGGCAAGGCCAGAAATTCAAAGTGAAAGCAATGGTTTAAAAAAAAGTTCCCAAATCATGAAATTCATATAATGGACTTCGGAATACCCTTAACTCTGACCCTGCTTTCTACAGTGGTGCTCTAGCGATCCACCAGAAATCCTGCACGCCCCACCAGCACGCATGCAGACATATGGACTGCCAATACGGACCGCCCTCAAACCCAAACCCAGCAGTGCTCGACCCCTCTGAAACGTCAGTCCTCGGGAGGCAGAGCCCGCAATGCCTTTCAGAGGGAACGAAGCAGCACAGAGGGACTGCGACAAGGACAGAATGCAAACCAAACCGTGCCCGATGCTTAGCTGTACCAATACGTCTTCACAGCACTCACCCACCACCCCCGGGAAGCACAGCTTAGTGGCTACCACACTGAAGGCCAGATCTGGGATCTAGTCCCACCCCTGCCACTGAGTCACTGCCTGACCCGTCCTAGGGAAGTGGGCTGTGCCCACGAAAGCGCCTGACCCCATCTACATGTTTTGTGGGTCTCTACAGGGCTGAAAGGCCATTTGTTGTTTTTTAAGTTTTTCCAGTTACAGACTAACCCGGCGACCCCTGTGGAACATCAGTCCTCGGGAAGGCAGAGCTGCCTGCACCAGCAATGGGAGAAGCACTTTCATTCCCTTACCTACTTCCCAAACGATGCCTTGGGTTATTACAACACATGAAGTTCGTTTTGTTGTGGGCGGGAATTGCGTGGTACCACTTTAAATACTTTTTAAAAACTTTAAAAACCTACTGCCCGTGGCTAGGAAACACGGCCGCTAGGGTTGCCAGTTGTCTGGTATTGAACCGAACAGTCTGGTATTTTCGCCTCCTGTCCGGTAAAAATAATTCAGAAAATACCGGACACCTAAAATGTCTGGTACTTTCTGATTTTTTCCCCGCCAGGAGGCGCAAATCCGGGCTGTCCGGCTCAATATGGAGGCAGCCTGGCAACCCTAGTGCTTAACGGGTTCCGCAGGGGAGCTGTCCGGCCCGAGGCAAGATGGCAGGTGGCCGCCAGCAGCCTGTTAGGGCCAAAAAGCCTCACCACGCATTTCTTAAAGGGGCCACGGTGGTGTTTGGTTTTTTTGTTTGGTTTTTTTGTGGTTTAACAACTCTCGGGGTCTTTTTTTTTTTTTTTTCTCAACAAACTTTTTCCTGGCATGGGTTTTTTTTTTTTTTTTTGGTTCGGTATTTTTTCTGAAACCATCTGGCAACCCTAAGTCGGCCACTCAGAGCCCCCCAGGCCACGAGGCTCCGGCCCACCATGTGTGTGGTGTAAAGAGTACAAGCCGCAGCGCCTTCCATTTGCCTTTCTCTCAGCTCAGACGGTGACCCCGACGTGTCGCTGCCGGCTCCCGGGGTGGCAGTGCTCGGGGTTCAAACCCCACGGGGAATCCTGCTGGGCTTTCACGGGCAGTGATTTCAGTTCTCACGGGGAGTCGCCGGGAAGCCCTGCCTGACCGGTGGGCGGGCCACGCTGTTTTATCCACAGCACGGAGACACTCAAGGGCCGGGGGTCTGCGGAACCTCACCCAAGGAGGGGCCAACTAACAGCGCCAGCCCTGCTACAGATACAGGAAACTCAAGCCGCTGGGGTCCACGCATGCGCCGAGAGGCACGTTTACCTGCCCTGCCCAGTTTCCCAGCGTTGGAGGACATCACGGGATATTGACAAGGGAAAGGCTTGGAGAGGGTCCAATGGAGGGCAATGAAAATGATTTGGGGGCTGGAGCATATGTCCTACGAGGAGAGGCTGAGGGAGTTGGGTCTGCAGAAGAGAAGAGTGAGGGGGGATTTGAGAGCAGCCTGCAGCTCCCTGAAGGGGGGCTCCAGAGAGGCTGGAGAGAGGCTGTTCTCAGTGGGGGCAGGTGGCAGAACCAGGAGCAATGGGCTCAAGTTGTGGTGGGAGCAGTCCAGGATGGATATTAGGAAAAACTATTTCCCTAGGGTGGGGAAGCACTGGGATGGGTTCCCGAGGGAAGTAGTGGAGTCTCCATCCCTAGAGGTGTTTAAGTCTCAGCTTGACAAAGCCCTGGCTGGGTTGATTTAGTTGGGATTGGTCCTGCCTAGAGCAGGGGGCTGGACTTGATGGCCTTCTGAGGTCTCCTCCAGCTCTATGATTCTATGATTCTACGAAAGCTCCGTCCACCGGAGCCCTCCTGCATCATATTCATGGGGCGACCGGGGTCTCTGCAGCAGAACCACTGGCTCAGACTTCAGGGGGAAGACGCCCGAGAGGGTTTCTCCCATTCTGACGTCACGACCAGTTCATGGCCGGGTGTTGGCTTTGTGACGGCAGAGGCCACTTCATGTCTCCCCGCACAGCACTTCCAGGCTACTCAGGGGCGCTGATTCTTCCCACTCCCCAAGCCACGGTTCCCAGCCAAGAGCAGCACTGCGGCTGCACCCACGGTGGGCCCTGTGCCCCACCACAGCTGGGGGACTGCCCAGGGGACATGACAGCAGCTTTCAAGTATCTTACAGGGTGTCACAAGGAGGAGGGAGAAAAATTGTTCTCTTGGCCTCTGAGGACAGGACAAGCAGCAATGGGCTTACACTGCAGCAAGGGAGGCTGAGGTTGGACATTGGGGAAAACTTCCTGCCTGTCGGGGAGTGAAACACTGGAATAAATTGCCAGGGGGGGATTGTGGAATCTCCATCCCTGGAGATATTGAAGAGCAGGTTGGACAGACACTTGTCAGGGATGGTCTAGATGGTGCTGGGTCCTGCCGTGAGGGCCGGGGACTGGATTGATGACTCTCGGGGTCCCTGCCAGTTCCAGGGTTCTATGTGATTTCCTAGCAGGGTTATTGTGTTGATTTGTGATACTACCCACCCCCCCCCAGCAGCCCGGCCATGAACCAGCCTCACCCCTCCCCCCGTGCTAGGCACTGCAGCACCGCTGGGAGTGGTCCATGGGCTAGCCGATTGGTCACACTGGCCAGCTCGCCCGGCCCCGTTCTCCCTTCTCTTCCTAAGTCCTGGTGATTCATGGGCGACATTACCCTGACCCAGCAAGGAGCAGTCTGCTGTTGTACCAGCACTTAACAGCTCCTTGGGGGGCGGGGAGGAAACCGGAGGGAGGAAGGCGCAGGCTGTCTGAGAGCCAGGCCAGTGACTCACTCATCCAGGGCGGCTAGGCCAGTGGGTGGGGCAGCCGCTCACCCCCTTCTGTGGGCCTTGGACCAGTCCCTGTCCCGCCCTGGGCCCCGGGGTACCGTGTGGGGGCCGGCAGGGCCCTGCCTCTGGGTGGCATGACGGGAGGGACTGTTTGCAAGGGCAGCACAGCGAGAAGAACCGCAGCTGAAGAGGGGAGTCCAGTCGGATCCCAGACGGTGCCCAGACCCGGCGACCTCAGAGAAAGAGGCAATGGCACATCCCCTGCTCTTGAAGGGCTCTTCCTAACCACTCAAGATGCACGAGACTGCAGAGTCCTTCCTTCCAGAGCATTAAGCTTCACCTCACGGGCTGCCTGCACGTAAGCGCCCACTCCCTTACCATCCTTGGCCTCCATGGCATCTGGCGGCAGGGAGTTCCACCGGTTAACCGCACATCGCCCAGAGAAGTGTCTCCTTCCGCAGTTCTGAGGCTCTCCCCTTTTATTTCATTGGGCATCCCCTTGCTCTCGTGTGGGACAGGGGGAATGGGGGAGCCGGGTCTCCGTGCCCAGATCAGCCAGTAGCGCAGAGATGTTTCTCCCCTCCCCACCGAGTCCTCCCCTTTCCAAGGGAACAGCCCGCGGTGGAAGGAACATACAAGTTCTTACAGGCCCTGTCCTACTGTCACCCGGGGCCCTGCCGGCTCTTTCAACAGCCCCCTTGCCAGCGCTGCGCACCACGGCGCCCCCGCATCCTGTCAACGCTGGAAACAACCCAATCTGGGGGCTCGCCCCAGAGCCCTCCTCCCCTCCCCCCTGCCCCGACCCCCAGCCCCTGCCCACATTCCGAACCCCAACCCCCTCCTCCCCAGCCCCACTCAAGCCCACCCCCGTCCCTCCCCCCCAAACTCTCCATTTCTAGCCCCACCCCAGAGCCTGCACGCCAGGTAGTGTCCTCACCTCCCCCAGCCCCAGCCCAGGGAAAGCGAGCGGGGTGGGGGAGAGCGAGCCGCCAAGGGAGGAGGCGTGTAGTGAGTGGGAGTGGTGCCTCAGGACAGGGGCGGGACCTTGGGGAAGGGGCGGGACCTCAGGGAAGGGGCGGGCCCTCGGGGAAGCAGCAGGACCTCGGGGAAGCAGCGGGACCTCGGGGAAGGGGCGGGACCTCGGGGAAGGGGCGGGACCTCGGGGAAGGGGCGGGCCCTCGGGGAAGCAGCAGGACCTCGGGGAAGCAGCGGGACCTCGGGGAAGGGGCGGGACCTCGGGGAAGGGGCGGGACCTAGGGGAAGCAGCAGGACCTCGGGGAAGGGGCGGGACCTCGGGGAAGGGGCGGGACCTCGGGGAAGCGGCGGGACCTTGGGGAAGCAGCAGGACCTCGGGGAAGGGGCAGGACCTCAGGGAAGGGGCGGGACTTTGGGGAAGGGGCAGGACCTCAGGGAAGGGGCGGGACCTCGGGGAAGCGGCGGGACTTTGGGGAAGGGGCAGGACCTCAGGGAAGGGGCGGGACCTCAGGGAAGGGGTGGGACCTCAGGGAAGGGGCGGGCCCTCGGGGAAGGGGCGGGACCTTGGGGAAGCAGCAGGACCTCGGGGAAGGGGCGGGACCTTGGGGAAGCAGCAGGACCTCGGGGAAGGGGCGGGACCTTGGGGAAGCGGCGGGACTTTGGGGAAGGGGCGGGACCTCAGGGAAGGGGCGGGACCTTGGGGAAGCAGCAGGACCTCGGGGAAGGGGCGGGACCTCAGGGAAGGGGCGGGACCTCGGGGAAGGGGCGGGACCTCGGGGAAGGGGCAGGACCTCAGGGAAGCGGCGGGACCTTGGGGAAGCAGCAGGACCTCGGAGAAGGGGCAGGACCTCAGGGAAGGGGCGGGACTTTGGGGAAGGGGCAGGACCTCAGGGAAGGGGCGGGACCTCGGGGAAGCAGCGGGACTTTGGGGAAGGGGCAGGACCTCAGGGAAGGGGCGGGACCTCAGGGAAGGGGCGGGCCCTTGGGGAAGGGGCGGGACCTTGGGGAAGCAGCAGGACCTCGGGGAAGGGGCGGGACCTTGGGGAAGCGGCGGGACTTTGGGGAAGGGGCGGGACCTCAGGGAAGGGGCGGGACCTTGGGGAAGCAGCAGGACCTCGGGGAAAGGGCGGGACCTTGGGGAAGCAGCAGGACCTCGGGGAAGGGGCGGGACCTTGGGGAAGCAGCAGGACCTCAGGGAAGGGGCGGGACCTTGGGGAAGCAGCAGGACCTCAGGGAAGGGGCAGGACCTTGGGGAAGCAGCAGGACCTCAGGGAAGCGGCGGGACTTTGGGGAAGGGGCAGGACCTCAGGGAAGGGGCGGGACCTCAGGGAAGGGGCGGGACCTCAGGGAAGGGGCGGGACCTAGGGGAAGCAGCAGGACCTCGGGGAAGGGGCGGGACCTTGGGGAAGGGGCAGGACCTTGGGGAAGCGGCGGGACCTTGGGGAAGCAGCAGGACCTCGGGGAAGGGGCAGGACCTCAGGGAAGGGGCGGGACTTTGGGGAAGGGGCAGGACCTCAGGGAAGGGGCGGGACCTCAGGGAAGGGGCGGGCCCTTGGGGAAGGGGCGGGACTTTGGGGAAGCAGCAGGACCTCGGGGAAGGGGCGGGACCTTGGGGAAGCAGCAGGACCTCGGGGAAGGGGCGGGACCTTGGGGAAGCAGCAGGACCTCGGGGAAGGGGCAGGACCTTGGGGAAGCAGCAGGACCTCAGGGAAGCGGCGGGACTTTGGGGAAGGGGCAGGACCTCAGGGAAGCGGTGGCACTTTGGGGAAGGGGCGGGACCTCAGGGAAGGGGCGGGACCTTGGGGAAGCAGCAGGACCTTAGGGAAGGGGCGGGACCTTGGGGAAGCGGCGGGACTTTGGGGAAGGGGCGGGACCTTGGGGAAGCGGCGGGACCTTGGGGAAGCAGCAGGACCTCGGGGAAGGGGCAGGACCTTGGGGAAGCAGCAGGACCTCGGGGAAGGGGCAGGACCTTGGGGAAGCAGCGGGACCTTGGGGAAGCAGCAGGACCTCGGGGAAGGGGCAGGACCTTGGGGAAGCAGCAGGACCTCAGGGAAGGGGCGGGACCTCAGGGAAGGGGCGGGACTTTGGGGAAGCAGCAGGACCTCAGGGAAGGGGCGGGACCTCAGGGAAGGGGCGGGACTTTGGGGAAGGGGCGGGACCTTGGGGAAGCAGCAGGACCTCAGGGAAGGGGCGGGACCTCAGGGAAGGGGCGGGACCTTGGGGAAGCGGCGGGACCTCGGGGAAGGGGCGGGACCTCGGGGAAGAGGCGGGACTTCGGGGAAGGGGCGGGACCTCGGGGAAGAGGCGGGACCTCGGGGAAGCGGCGGGACCTCGGGGAAGAGGCGGGACCTCAGGGAAGGGGCGGGACCTTGGGGAAGCAGCAGGACCTCGGGGAAGGGCCGGGGTTCCCAAAGCAGGGCATTGGTGCCAATGACCACCCAGGGGCCAGTGTCTGGGAGGGGGACAGGATTATGGCCACGGCTTGTAGATTACCCCTTGCCAGCCACCTTGCGCTGCGGCGTTCAGCCTGTTCCCAAATCCACCCAAACCTGCTGCCGCCACTTTGTGCAGCAAACCTTCTAGGGAGACTGGTGGATCCCTACGAGCTCTAGAGACAAGAGAGGAAGGGCAGCGTGCGGAGCAAAGCCGGGAAACCCCACAGATAGATCAGATGTCAGTTGTACAGAGCGTTGTGGCGGGGCATCCTGGACAGACACTTAGGGTGGGTTACAATTAACCCAGGGGACTCCCGGATCTCATCTGATGTTAAGAAGAAGGAAGGAAGGAAGGGGAGGGAGAGAAGGAAGGAGGGAAGGAAGAGTGAGGGAGGAGGGAGAAAGGAAGGAAGGAGGGAAGGAGGGAGCGGGAGAACAGGAGGAGGAGGAAGGGGAGGGAGGGAGGGAAGTAAAGAAGGAGGGAGTGAAGAGAAAGGAAGGAGGGGGAAGGAAGGAAGGAAGGAGGGAGGGAGGGAGGAAGGAAGGAGGGAGGGAGGGAGGAAGGAAGGAGGGGGAAGGAAGGAAGGAAGGAGGGAGGGAGGGAGGAAGGAAGGAGGGAGGGAGGGAGGAAGGAAGGAGGCAGGGAGGGAGGGAGGGAAGGAAGGAAGGAGGGGGAAGGAAGGAAGGAAGGAGGGAGGGAGGGAGGAAGGAAGGAGGGAGGGAGGGAGGGAAAGAAGGAAGGAGGGGGAAGGAAGGAAGGAAGGAGGGAGGGAGGGAGGAAGGAAGGAGGCAGGGAGGGAGGGAGGGAAAGAAGGAAGGAGGGAGGGAGGGAGGAAGGAAGGAGGGAGGGAGGAAGGAAGGAGGGAGGGAGGGAGGGAAAGAAGGAAGGAGGGGGAAGGAAGGAAGGAAGGAGGGAGGGAGGGAGGAAGGAAGGAAGGAGGGAGGGAGGGAGGAAGGAAGGAGGGAGGGAGGGAGGGAAAGAAGGAAGGAGGGGGAAGGAAGGAAGGAAGGAGGGAGGGAGGGAGGGAGGAAGGAAGGAGGCAGGGAGGGAGGGAGGGAAAGAAGGAAGGAGGGGGAAGGAAGGAAGGAAGGAGGGAGGGAGGGAGGAAGGAAGGAGGGAGGGAGGGAGGGAAAGAAGGAAGGAGGGGGAAGGAAGGAAGGAAGGAGGGAGGGAGGGGAGGAAGGAAGGAGGCAGGGAGGGAGGGAGGGAAGGAAGGAGGGAGGGAGGGAGGAAGGAAGGAGGGGGAAGGAAGGAAGGAAGGAGGGAGGGAGGGAGGGAGGAAGGAAGGAGGCAGGGAGGGAGGAAGGAAGGAGGGGGAAGGAAGGAAGGAAGGAGGGAGGGAGGGAGGGAGGAAGGAAGGAGGCAGGGAGGGAGGAAGGAAGGAGGGGGAAGGAAGGAAGGAAGGAGGGAGGGAGGGAGGAAGGAGGCAGGGAGGGAGGGAAAGAAGGAAGGAAGGAGGGAGAGAGGGAGGAAGGAAGGAGGGAGGGAGGGAGGAAGGAAGGAGGGGGAAGGAAGGAAGGAGGCAGGGAGGGAGGGAGGGAAGGAAGGAGGGAGGGAGGGAGGAAGGAAGGAGGCAGGGAGGGAGGGAGGGAAGGAAGGAGGGAGGAAGGAAGGAGGCAGGGAGGGAGGGAGGGAGGAGGCAGGGAGGGAGGGAGGAAGGAAGGAAGGAGGGAGGGAGGGAGGAAGGAAGGAGGCAGGGAGGGAGGGAGGGAGGAAGGAAGGAAGGAGGGAGGGAGGGAGGAAGGAAGGAGGGAGGGAAGAAGGAAGGAGGCAGGGAGGGAGGGAGGGAGGAAGGAAGGAAGGAGGGAGGGAGGGAGGAAGGAAGGAGGGAGGGAAGGGAAGGGGAGGGAAAGAAGGAAGGAGGGGGAAGGAAGGAAGGAAGGAGGGAGGGAGGGAGGACGGAAGGAGGGAGGGAGGGAGGGAGGAAGGAAGGGGGCAGGGAGGGAGGAAGGAAGGAGGGAGGGAAGGAGGGAGGAAGGAGGGAGGGAGGGAGGGAGGAAGGAAGGAGGGAGGGAGGGAAGGAAAGAAGGAGGGAGGGAGGAGGGAGGAAGGAAGGAGGGAGGGAGGGAGGAAGGAAGGAGGGAGGGAAGGAAGGAAGGAAGGAGGGAGGGAGGGAGGGAAGGAAGGAGGGAGGGAGGGAAGAAGGAAGGAGGCAGGGAGGGAGGGAGGGAAGGAAGGAGGGAGGAAGGAAGGAGGCAGGGAGGGGAGGAAGGAGGGAGGAGGCAGGGAGGGAGGGAGGAAGGAGAGGAGAGGAGGGAGGGAGGAAGGAAGGAAGGAGGGAGGGAGGGAGGGAGGGAGGAAGGACGGAAGGCGGGAGGGAGGGAAGGAGGAAGGAAGGGGCAAGGGAGGACGGAAGGAGGGAGGGACGGAGGGAGGAAGGGAGGAAGGAGGGAGGGAGGGAGGAAGGAAGGAGGGAGGGAGAGAAGGAAGGAGGCAGGGAGGGAGGGGAGGGAGGAAGGAAGGAAGGAGGGAGGGAGGGAGGAAGGAAGGAGGCAGGGAGGGAGGGAGGGAGGAAGGAAGGAAGGAGGGAGGGAGGAAGGAAGGAGAGGAGGGAGGGAGGGAGAGAAGGAAGGAGGCAGGGAGGGAGGGAGGAAGGAAGGAAGGAGAGGAGGGAGGGAGGGAAGGAAGGAAGGAGGCAGGGAGGGAGGGAAGGGAGGAAGGAAGGAGGCAGGGAGGGAGGGGAAGGAAGGAGGCAGGGAGGGAGGGAGGGAGGAGGCAGGGAGGGAGGGAGGAAGGAAGGAAGGAGGGAGGGAGGGAGGGAGGAAGGAAGGAGGGAAGAGGGAAGGAGGCAGAGGAGAGGAGGGAAGGAAGGAGGGAGGGAGGGAGGAAGGAAGGAGGCAGGGAGGGAGGGGGAAGGAAGGAGGGAGGGAGGGAGGAAGGAAGGAGGCAGGGAGGGAGGGAAGGAAGGAGGGAGGGGAGAGAGGGAGGGAAGGAAGGAGGGAGGAAGGAAGGAAGGAGGGAGGGAGGGAGGAAGGAAGGAGGCAGGGAGGGAGGGAGGGAAAGAAGGAAGGAGGGGGAAGGAAGGAAGGAAGGAGGGAGGGAGGGAGGAAGGAAGGAGGGAGGGAGGGAGGGAGGAAGGAAGGAGGCAGGGAGGGAGGAAGGAAGGAGGGAGGGAAGGAGGGAGGAAGGAGGGAGGGAGGGAGGGAGGAAGGAAGGAGGGAGGGAGGGAGGAAAGAAGGAGGGAGGGAGGGAGGGAGGAAGGAAGGAGGCAGGGAGGGAGGAAGGAAGGAGGGAGGGAAGGAAGGAAGGAAGGAGGGAGGGAGGGAGGGAGGAAGGAGGGAGGGAGGGAGGGAGGAAGGAAGGAGGGAGGGGGAAGGAAGGAAGGAGGGGGAAGGAAGGAAGGAGGGAGGGGAAGGAAGGAGGCAGGGAGGGAGGGAGGGAGGGAGGAAGGAAGGAGGCAGGGAGGGAGGGAGGGAGGGAGGAAGGAAGGAGGCAGGGAGGCAGGGAGGGAGGGAGGGAGGGAGGAGGCAGGGAGGGAGGGAAGGAAGGAAGGAAGGAGGCAGGGAGGGAGGAAGGAAGGAAGGAAGGAGGGAGGGAGGAAGGAAGGAGGGAGGGAAGGAGGGAGGAAGGAAGGAAGCAGGGAGGGAGGGAAGGAAGGAAGGAAGGAGGGAGGGAGGGAGGGAGGAAGGAAGGAAGCAGGGAGGGAGGGAAGGAAGGAAGGAAGGAGGCAGGGAGGGAGGAAGGAAGGAAGGAAGGAGGGAGGGAGGAAGGAAGGAGGGAGGGAAGGAGGGAGGAAGGAAGGAAGCAGGGAGGGAGGGAAGGAAGGAAGGAAGGAGGGAGGGAGGGAGGGAGGAAGGAAGGAAGCAGGGAGGGAGGAAGGAAGGAAGGAAGGAGGCAGGGAGGGAGGAAGGAAGGAAGGAAGGAGGGAGGGAAGGAGGGAGGAAGGAAGGAAGCAGGGAGGGAGGGAAGGAAGGAAGGAAGGAGGGAGGGAGGGAGGGAGGAAGGAAGGAAGCAGGGAGGGAGGGAAGGAAGGAAGGAAGGAGGCAGGGAGGGAGGAAGGAAGGAAGGAAGGAGGGAGGGAAGGAGGGAGGAAGGAAGGAAGCAGGGAGGGAGGGAAGGAAGGAAGGAAGGAGGGAGGGAGGGAGGGAGGAAGGAAGGAAGCAGGGAGGGAGGAAGGAAGGAGGGAGGGAGGGAGGGAGGAAGGAAGGAGGGGGAAGGAAGGAAGGAAGGAGGCAGGGAGGGAGGGAGGAAGGAAGGAGGGGGAAGGAAGGAAGGAAGGAGGCAGGGAGGGAGGGAGGAAGGAGGGAGGGAGGGAGGAAGGATTTTCTTTCCCAACCATCCCAATTTCTTTCCCTGCCCGTCCTAGACAGGTACTTAGGCCGTATCCTGTGTAACTCGCTGCCCATGGGTAAGACACTCACCGAGGGGAAACGCCTGGCCTTTAGGGCCCAGGGGCCGGCGTGTTGAGACGCTCTCCCCGTGTAACACGACTGCTCAGGACGCTTTCTCTCAGAGCAGCCGTGGTGGCCTGAGTGGCCTGTCCCAGCCCTGGCGCTGACCCTCTGACAGGGGCACTCGGCCTTTTCCTGCCCTCGCAACGCAGGCCGTGCGAATCCATCCGTGCACACCCGCCCACCTGCTCCGTTCCGGGGGGTCTCTGCGAACCCCTGCCCAGCTCCAGAGCCAGGCCGTGGGCGCGGGGCGCGGGCGTGGGCGAGTGCTGCCTGCTCGCATACCGTACGCATGACAGGCGCCCGCCGAGGGAGCCCCTTTCTCGTTTGGCTGGTTCGGCGGAGGGTTGTGCAATTCTCAAACAGAGAGGTCAGCCAGGCGCTGTTCCTGTGGCTTCGCCCTGCCGATCCTCGCAGAGGGCTCGGAGACACACCCAGCCCCCAGTGCCCCAGCACAGAGATCGTCCTCAGCCTCCCCTCTCTGCTACACGCCAGAGCCGCGGGACATGGCTAGGCCAAACCCCACCGCCCCTCCGGGAACCCGGGCGAGGAAGCGGCGTGGGAATTGTACGTAGGAATTACCAACACAAAGAACTTTTCCCATTCCTCATGTTCATAAAACTTCTACTGCCATCTGGATCGGGGCCCACACGCTCTCCTTGCCCCGCCCCCCGCCTCCCCAGATCAGGGGCCAAGGCTGGAGGGGCAGGGAAGAAGGCAAATTGCATCTGAAGGTTTCCAGGTCTTTCTCCGGACGGGGGTTTGACCAAGCTCAGCAAAAGCAGGCTGAGGCTCTGGGCAAGCTTCTTGGATTTCATAGAATCACAGAACCCCAGGGCGGGAAGAGACCTCAGGAGGCATCGAGTCCAGCCCCCTGCCCAAAGCAGGACCAGCCCCAACTCAACCATCCCAGCCGGGGCTTGGGCAAGGATCCGTTTCTGTGAAGATCCGTTCCAGTTCCTAAGGGATTCTTTTGGGGCCTGGCACGGAGGAGTCAGACTGCATACGCACAGCCGTCCTTCGGCCTCGGGAGTTACGAATGAGCGCACAGATCACGCACATGGATTAGAGACGCATCCAGCGATGCAAGGCAGGGCCCACCCAGCTGCGCGCACACAGGTGTATCCGCCAGGCGTGGCGGGAAAGCGAGTTCCTCCTCCTCCAATATTTGCCGCTTCAGCCCTGCCCCTGCCCCACATTCCTCCGGGTGCTGAGTGGCAGAGCCAGCGGAACGGGCGCGGGGCGATCGGCCAGCGGGCGGCACGGCTTGGCCCCGCAAACCCACTGCCAGCGGAGCGCCAGGAGGCGGCATGCGCCTTAGCCAGCTGGTCCACGTCCAAGACAAGAGAGGCCCGATTTAATGCCAGTGCCCCTGCCCTGCACCTCGGGGCTAAGCTGCCTGCAGCTGGGTGCGGGGACCAGACACCCCTCAGTGACCCCCTGGTCTGCCCACTTCCAGCTCCCCAACTAAATCAGGAGGCATCTCTGTCTCCCCGCCCGTGGGAGCCGGGCCGCCCCCATCGCTCGGCTGGCGCCCAGCGCGGTTGCTCTGCAGAACTCCCTTCTGTACACACCCCAGATGCTGCCCCTCTGGTCGCTGCCGGACCTGGGCAACTCGGGCGGGAACTGTCCCTAGCCAGGCCACGCCACAGAGAGCCAAGTGCAGCCGGCATCCCTCCCCCCACGCACCCCCTCCGCCCCGGCTGTCAGCTGCCGTCTGCCAGGGTCTGGCTCCCGACCGGCTGCCTTATCTGCCCCCTCCATCTTCTTATCTGCCCCGGCATCTCGGCCGCAGCACAGCTCCGCTCGCCTGGATAAATACGGCCAGGCCATGGCAGCTCCGGCCCTGTTTCCAAAGGGGCCTCCCCTGCGATTAGCCCCCCCCCCCCCGCAGCCTGGCTCCCGGCGCAGGCAGGGCTGGCCCTCGACACACAGCCCCCGGCCACGGAGCATCTTCAGCCCCCCCTCCCAGCCCGGGTTAAACTGCCAAATGCCTCCCTCGGAATGGCACCGGGAGCCCCTCTCAGCACTGCGTGGCGGGATTCACGCACATGCTTCAGCCGGGCAGAGAAGAGGCTGGCAACAAAACCAGCGCCCCGGAGCCTGGCACGCCAGGGGGTCACGCGACTCGCCTTCCCCTAAACACGGCCTGGGCTGCGGGCTTTTGCCCCAAACTGCCCCACACGTCTGAGCAAGGCGCCTTGGAATTTGGCCCGGGCGTGCGGCAACGTGACGGAGAGCGACGTAACATCCAGGTAGGGAAATGTCCTTAACAATTCCCTCTATGGTGCCAGAAGTTAGTGAGCGGCGGCACCGTATTGTATCATGTGAAGCCTTCGCTCTCCCACGCCGTACCGGGCAAAGCCTTCACTCTCTTGTACTGCACTGGGCAATGCATTCGCTCTCTCGTACCGTATCGGGTAAAGCGTTCACTCTCTCGTACTCTCACACTGTATCGTGCAAAGCATTTGCTCTCTCGTACTCTCATAGCGTATTGTGCAAAAGGTTCACTCTCTCGTATTCTCGTACTGCATTGTGCAATTCTTTCACTGTCTCGTACTGCATTGTGAAGTGTTCATTCTCTCGTACTGTATTGTGCAAAGCATTTACTCTCTCGTACTGCATCGTGCAAAGTGTTCATTCTCTCGTACTGTAGTGTGCAAAGCATTTACTCTCTTGTACTGCATCGTGCAAAGTGTTCATTCTCTCGTACCGTATTGTGCAAAGCATTTACTCTCTTGTACTGCATCGTGCAAAGTGTTCATTCTCTTGTACTGCATCGTGCAAAGTATTTACTCTCTCGTACTGCATCGTGCAAAGTGTTCATTCTCTCATACTGTAGTGTGAAAAGCATTTACTCTCTCGCACTGCATCGTTTAACTCATTCATTCTACCGCGGGGCTACCCGGACCTTGAGAACAATAGGCAAGTAGGGACAATTAACCGGGAACAGGCTCTTCCGAAGCCAGGGAGAGTTTGCAGATTTACCGGCCGGATCCGCAGGAGGAAGTTTGGGGCTGGAGACAGCCGAGAACCGAGCTGGGGAGGACTCCGGCCCGGCAAGCGCTGACTCTGGGGAGGAGCGAGCACTGGGGACTGAGCCTGAGCTGTCTAACATGGTGAGAAGGGGAGCTGGGAAGCGGCCGAGGTCGCCAACGTGCGAGATCCAAAGGCGGGTTTGTCATCTTACGACCGTGCAAACCACAGGGAAACAGGGAACCACATTGCCCGCGAGGGGGGTTCCAGCAGGGAGGGAGCAGCCAGGCCTGTGACTCTCGCTGTCCACCCCCCAATAAGTTGCCGGAACTCCCCAGCCCCCCTGTCAGCCCGAGACCCATGCCCATGCCCGAGGAGAAGGGCCCCATGTGGGTCAGGTCGGAGCTCCCTTCTGCAGTGTGTGGTCTGCCCCATGCCTTGTGCCCGCAGGGTGCGGGGAGCTGAACACACGAAGGGTGGTGGGAGGGAAAAGGAGCCGCAGTGACAGCTGGGGCAGGCTGGGGGGAGTCCAGGGTGGGACAGGGGCGGTGGCTGGGGTAGGCACAGGAGCAGAGGGTGTCTGGGCAGGAAGGCGGGGAACCCCCAGGGGCAAGATGGCTTTTGGAGGGGAGATTCTGGGAGATGGGGAGCATCTGGGGCTGGCTGGGGGGGGGGGTATTGGGTGGATATGGGGGCAGCTGTGAGAGTGGCTCTGGGGGAGACAGGAGTGGGCTGGAGGGATACCGAGGTGGGTTGGGGGCTGGGGTTGGGGGCTGGGGAGGACATTACAGTCGACACTGGGGTAGTTACTGGTGTGAGTAGGGAAGCAGCCTAGGGAATATGGGGAGAACTATTGGAGTGGGGTGGGAAGTCCTGGGGCAGGCTGGGAGATGTGGGGACAGCAGCGGGGGTGGGGTATGGGGACAGGAGGGGCAAAAGGTGACAGCTGTTGGGGTGTGGGGAATTGGGGGGAAGCAGCTCCGGGGGAGTGGCTGTTGGGGACACCAGAACAGGGGGTGCGGGGACAGCTGTTGGGGTGCAGGACATTGGGGAATGGCTGTTAGGGGGTACCAGGGTGCGGTATGAGGTGGGGTAGTGGGGCAGGTTACAGGGCGGGGGGCGCTGGCTCCCGGGGTTACGGGGCGGGGGCGCTGGCTTCCGGGAGTGGCTGCGGGGGGGTACCGGAGCGGGGGTACCGGGGTACGGGGGGGGGAGGCGCCCCGGGGCTGGCTCTTACCTGCTTAAACTGCTCCTCGTAGGTCCACTCGTGGGGCTGGGGCTGGGGCGGCGGGCGCGGCGGGGACAGCGAGCGGGCGGGCTCGGGGCGCGGCGGCGGGTACCGGGCCGCCCCCGCCTCTTCCTCCGGCTCGTCCTCCTCCGGCGGGCGCTGCGGGGCGCCGGGGCCCGGGGCGGGGGCCGGCCCGCAGGCCGCCGGGGATCGCGGCGGGGCCAGCGCCGGCTGCTGGACTCGGCTCCCCGCCGCCGAGCGCAGCTGCCCCGGGCCGGGCTCGGCTGCCCCCCGCGGGCCAGCCGCGCCGCCTGCTGCCGCTGCAGCGTCTCCATCACCGCCTCCAGCCGGAGCCCCCCGCCGCCCGCGCCCGGCAGCGCCGCGCCGCGCCCCGGGGAGCCGCCCGCGCCCGGCGCCAGCAGGGGCAGCGCGCCCGGCGCGGGGAAGGCAGCCTGCGGGGAGACACAGGGACGTGAGCGCCCGGCCGGCGGAGCGGGGCCCGGGGAGGGGCAGGGGCACCGCGGTGCCCCCTCGCTCCACCCCGGCCGCGACTCTCGCGGAACTTTTCCGCCCCCCCAGGCCGGCTGCAGCCCCCGCCCCGGGACGCGGCGCCTCTGCCCCGGCGGAAAGTTTGCACGGGGACCAGCGCAGGAGCCCGGCGCCGGCTGCAGTAAGCACCCCCCAGCATCGCAGGCGGACGGGCAGGGCAGGAGGAAGGGCAATCTCGAGGCAGAAAGTAGCCGAGAGCAGAGATTAGGGCGCGGTCCCCCCAAACCTCTCGGCTCCAGTTGGGGGGGGGCTCGGAGAACCCTCCGTCCCACGCCCTCGGCCACCCCCGTGCGAGCCCCGGGACACCCCAGGCTCGGCTCTTTCTTCAGTATCAAACTCGGAGGGGGGGGGCGGCTGGGAAGTTGCAGGGCGTTTGGATGCAGTTGCAGCCTCCCCCCCCCTCCGTCGGTCCCTCTTCCACCCCCGCCAGGCACCCCCCGCATTGCAACCCCCCACGCCGTGCAATGAACCCCCCCTCCGCATCGCAAACCCCCCACGCCGTGCAATGAACCCCCCCTCCGCATCGCAAACCCCCCACGCCGTGCAATGAACCCCCCCTCCGCATTGCAAACCCCCCACGCCGTGCAATGAACCCCCCCGCATTGCAAACCTCCCACGCCGTGCAATGAACCCCCCCCCCCCGCATCGCAAACCCCCCACGCCGTGCAACGCGCGCACCCCCCGCATTGCAACCCCCCCGCCGTGCAACGCGCGTACCCTCCGCCGTGCAACCCCCCTCACCCCCCCCCCCAGGTCCGGCGAGGGCTCGCTTACCAAAGCCGAGGGCGAGTTTTCTACCATGCTGCCTTCTCTCCGTGGCCGCGGGGCCGAGCGAGCTGCGTTGGCGGGGGGAGAAGGGGGTGGCGGGGGGGCTGGATAAATGTCTCAAACCAAGTGGCGGGGGGGGGGGGGGGCTGGGATTGCTCTCCGCTGGCCCCGGGTCCCAGCACGGACACGCCGCTCCGAGGGGGCCAATATTTCTTTTATTCTGCAGCCTGTCGGAGCAATGGGGGGCTCCCTCCCCCCTTTTTTTTGCAACAAGTGGCAGGCAGAGGCCGTGTGACCCTTCGCCAGCGCTCAGCCCGCCCTGCTCCCCATTTGCTGAGCGCGTCAGGGGAGTGATAAATAGAGAGGCAGGCTTTGCTGACAGCCGGAGGGGGAAATCGCTGGTCGACTTCCCCAGCAGGGAGATCACACAGGAGGCGAAATAGCGCCCGGGGATCAGGGGTCTTTCGAACCCACCTCTGGCCCCCACCCGGTGTGTGCGCCAAGATCCAACCTCCCCCCCCACCCCGCCTTTCTCAACCAGGGCTGGGACAGTGTGCGTGCAATCACAAGTGTGCGTGCAATCACAAGTGTGCGTGCAATCACCTCTGTGCCCTGTGCGTGTAACATGCCCGGTGCATTTGAAGCACATGTAAGATCAAAAATACCCGGGGGGGGGGGGCTGTTCTGTCTTTCAAGGGCTGACCAGTCATGGGTGATGCAGATAGAGGGCCCTGTAGCATCACCATACAAGGCCTCTTCTGACGTGCCCGAAAACGGCGTGATGGTTCCGTGCAGCGGTGAAAGGCTGCAGGGGTGCACGAGCCGGCCGAGCTGTGGCAGAAGCCAGCAGGGAGCAACTGAAAGAGCTGGCAGGGCCTCCGGTGGCAATAGGACGGTGCCTGTAAGAGATTGTGAGTTACTGTCACCGCAGCCTGTGCGTGCCGGGGACGCCTT